>OX451740.1:1340386925-1341814262 GCA_948472305.1 Vicia faba | reverse complement strand
GTACTCTTCTCATCATCCCCAAAAACGCCTCTTTACATGACAAGAGCCACTTATTCTTGTAGAATCATCAAAAATTTGATTACATTATAGGTCATTTGTGGACTTCGTGAAATCTTTACAAGTTTCAAAGTGAGTTTTTTGCCAACTTTCAAGGATTATTACTTGATCAGTTTTAATCATTTGAAGCTCATTCTTTTTCTACCATAATCTTAATGGTGTTTTCTAAAAGTTTGATTCAAGGAGCAAGACCTAAAAATGCTTGGAAGGTCATTGAATTGAAAGGAACGTTATAAGTCATTTTCAGTCCTTCGTGACTTGAAATTTGACTAAGTTAAATGTGCTTATTTTTAGCCTACTTTGTAATGCCATAACTTTTGGCTCAAGTTACAAAATGAAAACTTTATATGCACATTGTAAAGCTTTTGGGAAGGCCTTTCAATTACAAAAAGAATGAGACCATAAACCCTCTTGTGCATGATGCCCTATGAATTTGAAAATGGTTGCTTGAACCTTAAGTATATTTCCATGATCAGATTTTCAAATCACTTAAACTCTAACTACAAGCCAAATTAACACGTGTTTTTTCTTCTAAACATGTTTAGCAACCTTCTAGAAGTTGTTTAGCACACAAAATGCAAGAAAGGAGTGAGTTTTGATAGCTTTGCAAGTCACACTTTTGCTTTGATCGGGGTGAGCACGAATTCTCTCAAATTTGCATCATCCACCCTCCCTTAACACTCTAATCTCTTATCCTATAAACAGATACCTCATTCACATCATTTTGCAAGTTTATGATAGCCCAAATACCCATGTTAACATCCTGTTTGAATTCTTAAGCTTGTAATTTGTTTTCTTGTTTCTACACATTAAACACTAAAATTCTCCATTCAGTTACAGTGAAGCTAACCAGCTCAAGAGGAAGCAAAATTGCGACATAGTTAAAGCTTGCCGAGTCAATTTTCAGAAGGTTTGGAGCATACTTTGTTCAGGTAGTTAGAGTCTTCAAATCTCTCAAATCAAATTATTATGATGATCTTTGATGTTCAATGATGTGTCGTACCCCATATTTGTCCTACCTCGATGATTTTATTTATTGAGATTAAAATAGAAGAAATGTTTAATTAAAGATGGTATAGCAGTATATGATGGTCCGTCTTTATCCGACTAGGGGGTGTATTTTTAATTCAAGAAAGCGGGGCTTTTTCTAATCAGAAAGACTCGTGTATCCGTAAACCTATTTGTAGGGCATGTTGGCCTATGGCCCATACAATTCGAAAATGAAATTTTTTTAAGTTTTTAATTATAAAAGCCCACTTAAATGTTTTTGTTGTTAGTAAAGAAAAAGGGTGTGAGTGGTAGAATTCCTATGGCCCATTGAGATTTTTAAAGTCAGTTCATTTGCCATTTTGGTTGCTGATTTATCTTAGAAAAATTATTATAAAACGCTTGCTGTTATTATTATTTTCCTAAGAAAATTCTTATGCACAACTAGTTAAAAGAAGTCTTTTTCATTTGTTACAAAAGGGGGTAAACTAAATAATATTTAAAATTTTGAACTTGTTACAAACTATAGGCCCACTGAGCTTTTTAGCCCATTTGGCGTTTTTCAGAAAATCATTTTTTATTTTTTTACTTGTTATTATTGGATATTTTTATTATAACTACGTTATTAAATATTTTTTATAAAATATTTATTAAAAAAAGATTTGTTTTAAGTGTTATTATTAAAAAAAAAAAAGAAAAATTGTTGTTGTTTTTGAAAAAAACGTAAGCTATTATTAATAGATATGTTTGGATTTGTTGAGAAATTGTGGTTGTTATATATGTATTATTGTTATTTGTATATCACATATTTCATAGTAAAAATAAAAAATGTTACTAATTAGAGTTATTAACAATTGGGCTTAGTTTTAGAAATTGTTTTTGTTGTAAATAAAAAAACATTGCTAAATAGTAAGCTAAATTAACACAAGCCCATAGTGCCCCTGTTTAATCTTCTTAAACCTGAGGGTGTAGATTGGCTTTCTTGCCTTTCGTGATCCGAAGGTGGAAGATGATTGAACATTAGAGTGCCCAGAAATTTGCACTCGCATGAAGTGGTATCATCCTTGTGATGTCGGGAATGGGCTTACAGATGCCATTTGGAGATTGTCGGTAGGAGGATGGGCTTACAGATGCCATCAGCAGGAGTGTCGATCGCATAAGAGATTCCTTAGCGAGAACTTGCATACCTGTTGTTGTGGAATATTCTGTTGGGGAAGCTTGATCTTTGTTGAGGTTCAGGAACTTGCTTGTACATTAGCTGAGAGAACATCTATGCTGAGTTTTAAGAACATGTCTGTAATTTAACTCGGGGAAACATCTTCATCAAAATCTAGGACTGTCTGGTCTTCAACGGAGGATAATTCTGTTGAGATTTTAGAACTCGTCCACACTTCGACGGAAGAAAATTGTCGAGATTGAGAACCTTATCTGTAATTCAGCCGAGGATAATTCAGTTGAGATTTAAGAACTCATCAGGTCTTCGACTGAGGGAAACATCTTCATCAAGATCTAGGAATTGTCTGGTCTTCAATGTAGTATACCATTGAGATTGTAGAACTCGTCCACACTATGACGGAGGAAAACATCTTCATCAAGATCTAGGAACTGTCTGGTCTTCAACGTAGTATACCGTTGAGATTGTAGAACTCGTCCACACTATGAAGGAGGAAAACATCTTCATCAAGATCTAGGAACTATCTGGTCTTCAACGTAGTATACCGTTGAGATTGTAGAACTCGTCCACACTATGACGGAGGAAAACATCTTCATCAAGATCTAGGAACTGTCTGGTATTCAACGTAGTATACCGTTGAGATTGTAGAACTCGTCCATACTATGACGGAGGAAAACATCTTCATCAAGATCTAGGAATTGTCTGGTCTTCAACGTAGTATACCGTTGAGATTGTAGAACTCGTCCACACTATGATGGAGGAAAATTGTCGAGATTGAGAACCTTATCTGAAATTCAAACCGAGGATCATTCAGTTGAGATTTAAGAATCGGTCAGGTCTTCGACTGAGGGAAACATCTTCATCAAGATCTAGGAACTTTCTGGTCTTCAACGTAGTATACAGTTGAGATTGTAGAACTCGTCCACACTATGACGGAGGAAATCATCTTCATCAAGATCTAGGAACTTTCTGGTCTTCAACGTAGTATACTGTTGAGATTATAGAAATCGTCCACACTATGACGGAGGAAAACATCTTCATCAAGATCTAGGAACTTTCTGGTCTTCAACGTAGTATACCGTTGAGATTGTAGAACTCGTCCACACTATGACAGAGGAAAACATCTTCATCAAGATCTAGGAACTGTCTGGTCTTCAACGTAGTATATCATTGAGATTTGTAGAACTCGTCCACACTATGACGGAGGAAAATAGTCTAGATTGAGAACCTTATCTGAAATTCAACCGAGGATCATTCAGTTGAGATTTAAGAATTGGTCAGGTCTTCGACTGAGGGAAACATATTCATCAAGATCTAGGAACTGTCTGGTCTTCAACGTAGTGTACCGCTGAGATTGTAGAACTCGTCCATATTATGACGGAGGAAAACATCTTCATCAAGATCTAGGAACTGTCTGGTCTTCAACGTAGTATACCGTTGAGATTGTATAACTCGTCCACACTATGACGGAGGAAAATTGTTGAGATTGAGAACCTTATCTGAAATCGACCGAGGATAATTCAGTTGAGATTTAAGAACCGGTCCAGGTCTTCGACATAGCTAAGAACTTAACTGCATCTTTCCTGAAAGGTAAAGGTCAGTTGTATGCAATGCATGATATATATCAAGTAATGATGTTCTCGAAATAAATGAGATTGCGTTGTATGATGCGTATATGCATGTATCATGATGTATGGAAATGTAATGTTTCAATTGGGGAAAGTAAATCCTGGATAGCTATTATAGAATAGAGTTGAATTCTTCGTTTCCGCTGGGGATGGCGAACGAAGGTGATTGCGAGAATAAACCTGCAGGAAAGTATAATTCCGTTGGGGCATAAAACTGATGAGAAGATTACTCTGTGGGGAAGAGATGCTTTGCTGAGGATTCCACCGATAAATTCCGCTGGGGATGAATTATCGTTGTTGGTGATACTAAATCCTGTTGGGGATTGAATTCCTGTTTGTGAAAGGAAAGAGCTCCGCTGGGGATGATCTTTTATTTGCCGCTTCACTGGGGATAACCTGTTAGACTCTTGTGGGGATAACCCTTTGATCTTTGATGGGGATATTTATTTTTATACTCCGCCAGGGACGAACTTCCAGAGTCTACTGGGGATGATTCTTCAACTCCATTGGGGAAGCTTTTTCAGACTGCGCTGGGAAAATTTTAACTCCATTGTGGATGGCTTGCATTTTTCCTGGAAATATTCTTATACTCCGCTGGGGAATATTAAGACTGTCGGGGATATTAATCCTTTTCAGTGTTGATGGTAGATAAAATCTGCTTGGGGAGAATATTACCGACTCATTCACAGTTGTAAGCCTCATCTGGGGAGAGCTATCATTACTGTCTTACTCTGCGGGGAGTGAAAGCACCTTGGCCATATTCTTCAGCTGAATTTACCTTTGTACCTGGTGGATAAAGAAACTGTACAGTTTGGACAATTCTCATTTGCCCCTGTTTCTAATATTACCAGTAATCGTCGTTTGTTTCGCATGTAAATATTTATGAGCAGCAATTAATGTCAAATGCATATATCAAAAATGAACATTGGACGTTCTTTGCAAATCAAAACAGATAAAGGAAAAACAGTTTGAAATTTCTTTGAAAATGAATTGTATTGATTTTGAAGTTTGGCCTGTAAATAGGCGTTTTTTACAAGGGGCTGACGTCCTAGTAAAAGAACACCGCCGAACAGATATAGTTTATACAATTTGTGAAAAACTAAACAAAATAGTTATGTGAATAACCCCACTGGGTTCCAACTCTACTATTGCCTTTATGTCCTCTAGCATTTCATCACTTTGCTACTGGTTGAAGGTAGCTCAGATTGATTAATGTCGTCCAAGCTTGATAGTCGATACCGAAGTCTGGATGCAAGGTGATCCAATGAGACATAGTGTTACGCTTTGATCCCTAATTTTTGCCTGGACCGCCCTTTTGGGTTTTCAGTCCATCGGGATACCCTTTTTTGCCCAAGCCGCCTTTTCAAGTTTTCAACTTGCCTGGTGTACAAATATTTTTTTATATTCATCCCTAATTTATGCCCAGACCCTTTTGGTTCGCCGAGAAGCCCTTATTTTTGCCAAGGCCAGTCGACCTAGCGGGTCTCTGATTATGCGTAGTATCTTTTCACTATGTCTGCATTGACAGGGTGAGGAAGGTCGTCACCATCCATGTTGGTTAGAATCATAGCTCCTCCTGAGAAAATGTTCTTAACCACAAATGGCCCTTCATAAGTAGGGTTCTATTTGCCCCTGGGATCGCCTTGAGTTAGGATAATGCGCTTGATCACCAAATCCCCAACTTGATACTCTTGTCGTCTGACTTTCTTGTTAAATGCCTTGATCATCTGTTTTTGGTAAGTCTCTTTTCGTCGATTAAGTTCAGCTGATCAAGTCGGGTCTGAATCCAGTCATCTTCGCTCAAACCTGCATCCTTCATAATTCGAAGAGAGGGTCTTTGAACTTCAATGGGCAAGATGGCCTCCATGCCATATACTAAGGAATAGGGTGTTGCCCCTTTTGACGTCCGCGCTGAGGTACGGTACCCATGAAGAGCAAATGGTAACATCTCGTGCCAATCTTTATATGTCACCGTCATCTTCTGCACAATCTTCTTAATGTTCTTATTAGCTGCTTCTACAGCCCCATTCATCTTTGGCCGGTAAGGAGAAGAGTTGTGATGTTGTATCTTGAACTGCTTGCAGAGCTCAGTGATCGTCTTATTGTTGAGATTTGTACCATTATCCGTAATGATCCTCTCTGGTAAACCATATCGACAAATCAGATTATGCCGAATGAACTGTGCCACTACTTTCTTTGTTACAGTAGCAAAGGACACTGCTTCAACCCACTTCGTAAAGTAATCAATTGCTACCAGGATGAAATGATGCCCGTTGGATGTTGTAGGTCTGATCTTATCGATCATATCAATTCCCCACATGGTAAAAGGCCACGAAGTTGTCAAGACGTTCAGAGGTACTGGAGGTATGTGCACCTTCTCAGCATAGACCTGGCACTTGTGACATGTCTGAGAATGCTGATAACAGTCGGCTTCCATTGTGGACCAGAAATATCCTGCCCGTAGGATTTTCTTTTCCATGGTGTGTCCACTGGAATGAGTCCCGAAAGTACCTTCATGTAAGTCTGCCATGATCCTTTCTTCTTCATTCTTATCCACACATCGCAGTAAGGTTGAATCATGGTTACGCTTGTAAAGGATACCATTGTTGATGAAGAAATTCGCTACGAACCTCCTCAGAAACTTCTTATCATTAGCAGATGCACCCTCGGGGTACTCCTAAGCTTCAAGATATCTCTTCACCTCATGAAACCAGGGTTTATCTGCTACCTCTTCAGTCTCAATATCACAGCAATCTGCAGGTTCGTCCTACTTTTCAATGATAATTCGGGGAGCCTCATTGTCCCAATTAACTTTGAACATAGAAGACATCGTAGCCAGCGCGTCCGCCAACTGATTCTCCTCTCTTGGGAAGTGTTCAAAGGTTATCTCCTCGAAATGGGGAAGCAACGTCAATACATACTCCTTGTAAGGAATAAGATTTAGGTGTTTCATATCCCACTCGCCTTTGATCTGACTGATCAAGAGAGCGGAATCTCCGAATACACTCAGAAACTTTATCCTTAGCTCAATTGCTGCTCGAAGACCCATGATGCATGCTTCATACTCCGCCATGTTGTTGGTGCAGTTGAAACATAGTCGGCCGGTGAACGAAGTATGAGAGCCTTTAGGAGATATGATCACGGCGCCAATGCCATTTCCAAAAGAGTTTGAAGCTCCATCAAAGTACATAGACCATCGGGATCCTTCCTCAGGTCCTTCGTCTGGTCCAGGTGTCTCAAAGTCAGTCACTATCATGATACTCTCATCCGGGAATTTGAAGTTCATAGACTGGTAATCATCCACTGCCTGATGTGCCAAATGATCTACCAACTCACTTCCCTTTATTGCCTTCTGGGTCGTGTACTGGATGTCATACTCAGTCAAAGTCAACTGCCATCTTGCTATTCTTCCGGATAAGGCAGGCTTTTCGAAGATATACTTGATTGGATCCATCTTTGATATCAATAGAGTAGTGTGAGTCAGCATATACTATCTCATCCGGCGAGCAGCCCATGCCAAAGCGCAGCAAGTCTTCTCGAGCAGTGAGTATCGGGTCTCA
Organism: Vicia faba; assembly: GCA_948472305.1. Classification (NCBI taxonomy): domain Eukaryota; kingdom Viridiplantae; phylum Streptophyta; class Magnoliopsida; order Fabales; family Fabaceae; genus Vicia; species Vicia faba. The sequence continues at coordinate 1,341,806,856 of OX451740.1, read as the reverse complement.
CAGTCGGTAAACTTTTTGCTAAGGTAATAAATAACATGCTCTTTTCGGCCAGACTCGTCATGTTGACCCAGATCACACCCCATTGTGTTGTCGAGTACTGTCAAGTATAAGATCAAAGGTCTCCCTTCAACTGGTCGCATCAGAATAGGTGGCTCTTGGAGATACTCTTTGTTCCTTTCGAAAGCGGCATGGCATTCATCGTTCCAACGTACTACTTGATCTTTCTTCAGTAACTTGAAGATTGGCTCACAAGTAGCAGTCAGGTGTGAGATGAATCGGGCAATGTAGTTCAGTCGTCCCAGAAAGCCTATGACTTCTTTCTCTGTTCTGGGAGCCGGCATTTCCTGTATAGCTTTCACCTTGGCAGGATCCACTTGAATACCTTTATCGCTTACGACGAAACCCAGCAGCTTACCAGATCTCACCCCGAAGGTGCACTTGTTCGGGTTTAACCTCAACTTGTATAACCTCAGCCTGTCAAACAACTTCTGAAGGTGGTACAGATGTTCTTCTTCAGTTTGGGATCTTGCAATCATGTCATCGACGTATACCTCGATCTCGTGATGGATAATGTCATGGAACAAAGCTACCATGGCACGCTGATACATTGCCCCAGCATTTTTCAATCCAAAAGGCATGACCTTGTAGCAAAAGGTACCCCATTGAGTAACAAAGGTTGTCTTCTCCATGTCTTCGGGAGCCATTTTAATCTGATTATAACTGGAGAAACCATCCATAAAGGAGAATACCTTATGCTGAGCAGTGTTGTCAACCAGAACGTCGATATAAGGTAGGGGAAATCATCCTTGGGACTCGACCTGTTCAGATCCCTATAGTCAACACACATTCGAACCTTACCATCCTTCTTCGGCACTGGAACCACATTGGCAACCCACTGCGGGTAAGAAGTAACTGCTAGAAAACCGGCGTCAAACTGTTTCATAACTTCAGCCTTGATTTTCTCAGACATATATGGGCGCATTCGGAGGACCTTCTGTTTCACTGGAGGACAGTCTTCCTTGGTAGGCAGGCGGTGAACCACAATATCGGTGTCCAACCCAGGAATATCTTCATAAGACCAGGCAAAGATCTCAACATAGTCACGCAGCATCTGAATCAACCATTATTTTATACTAAGCTCCAAGTTTTCACCAATCTTGACTTCTTTCTTGTCTACCTCTGTACCCAGATTCACTGTTTCCACTGGCTCTTCATGTGGCTGTATAGCCCTATCTTCTTGAAGTGGCAGTCTAGCAAGTTCAACAAGCACTTCGCAATCATCTTCACCTTCGTCTTCGGCTAAGTTGATCGGACTTTCAAAGTCATAACTGGAGGTAGCAGAGTTGTTACCAGTGAGATGCAGAGCGGATGTAGACCTGTATATGTGAGTGTGTGTAAAATAGCTGTTTTGCAATATATAATAAAAGAAAAACAAGGAGCGAAAAATTTGAAATGCAAGAAACGTCCAATGCTTTTATTAATGACATATGTAGATGACACACATAAAGCCCTCACAAATGAAGCCACGGTGTCCCGTGTAAGACACCGGGCCGTAAAGTTAAAACATTGTCTGTTACAAATTCAAAACAAAAAGTTTCATTACTGGGTAACAAAAGAAATAGGGATGAAGTCCTTTGCTGTCCAGTTGCTTAGTCCACCGTTGGTCGTTGGGTAGATCCAACTGTCAAACTCAGACTCTTCAACATCGTCTTCAATGGCATTTACTCCTGAATTGATGATGAACAGGGGAGGTCTTCCGATCCGTGCATTCTGAACGGCCTTTTGAGCTTCTGCAGTGAAACCCAAACAAAACTTGTTAGTCTTCTGTGCAAAATCAGGGAGTTGTCCCCAATTTGCACACCCACCATTCTCGACAACAACCCGTGCATCCTTGAAGGAATTCATCTTCATGGGAGGATCTTCAACCACAGTCTCAGTTGATGCTAGCGTCTGGGGAACCTCTTCAAAATGCTGGAACGGGGTCTCAATGAAATCCCCATCCATCTCTACATGTCGGAAAGAGTTGAGGTGGATCACCATGTACTCCACTTCTCCTTGCACTGTCACAATTTTCCCTTTCACCGGGTACTTTAGCTTCTGGTGGAGCGTAGAGGTTACCGCCCCAGCTTTGTGGATCCACGGGCGACCCAGCAAACAATAATAAGATGGCCGAATGTCCATCACATAGAATGTAGAGGTGAAAACTTGAGAACCAACCTTAATCGGAATATCCATTTCTCCATGCACCATCCTCTTAGACCCATTAAAGGCCCTGACGACAATGTTGCTTGGTTTCAGCTCCAACCCTTCCCAGTCCAACCGGTCTAGAGCTTTCTTAGGCAAAACGTTCAATGAGGAACCAGTATCCACCAATACATGAGAAAGAGTGGTGCCCCTGCATTCAATGGAGACATGCAGGGCATCATTGTGATTCTTCCCCTTAGCAGTCAAGTCAGCGTCAGAGAAACCCAACCCATTATCAGTAGTCAGACTAGCCACACAATCTTTAAACTGATTAGCTGATGTCTCTTGCGGTACATGTGCAGTATTCAGGAAAGCAATCAGAGCCTTGGCATGGGCTTCTGAGCATAGCAACAGTGATAACATAGAGATTTTGGACGGGGTTTTCCCTAGCTGTTCGACTACATTGTAGTCGCTCTTTTGGATAATCTTTAGAATCTCCTCCATCTCTTGCCTAGAGGCTTCAACGGTAATCTTCTTCGGTGCCTCCGTCTGGGTAGGCTCATCAGTGGTCCCTTTGCCCCGAGTGTCGGATGACTCGGCAACAGGGGTATAAATTGGAACTTGAGCAGGAATAGTAGCAGGTACACTGGAAGGTGTAATAACAACAGGATTTCGGGCAGTTGGTGGAGAGATATCAGGTGAGAAAAGTTTTCCGCTGCGGGTGACTTTAGCAGGTCCAACAATATTGCTGACGTAAGTATCAGCATCCAAATCTTGTTTAACCCCATGATAGTAAATATCAGCCTCGTAATGCCAACGGACAGCTTTATCAGATGTATAGGGAATAGGCCCTGGAACAGTGATGATCAACGGCGCGATTCTTGGGACAAATGTAATTCTAACAGACTTTCTCGTGGGAGCCTTGGAAGGATTGTCGAAAATGGTGATTATAGAAACTTCTTCAGTATGAACTAAAGGAACAACAGTTATCTCAAACATAATTTCTTTATTATCCATCAGGCGTTGGATACCTGACTTCAAAAGATGGCAACCGGTAGGTAGGACAGAACACATACGACAACCTTCGTCACAGCCCAGAAATAAACCGGATAGCAAAAGGTTCTTCTTCACATTCATCAATGGAGTAACAATATCCTTCACAGAAACCACAAACAAGTCTTCATCTACAGCATTCACTCCATGCTTGGGCATTGGAGCAGTCACAACATTAGGTCTTTCAGGTGCTTCAAACTCAATCTCCTTAGCATCAATTAAGTCATGTACCTTATTCTTCAAAACCCAACAATCATCTGTATCATGCCCCGGGCTATCAGAGTGAAAAGCACAGCGGGCATTAGGGTTGTACTTTAGTGATGTAGTGTTGGGATTATGCGGGGCCTCCCTTGGAATCACCAGATTGCTTTTCAATAACTTTGGCAGAATCTGAGATAAAGTCATGTTGAGCTGAGTGAATTGTCTTCGGGGTTTCTCGCCCCTTGGTTGACTGTTGCGCTGAGGAGCACCAGCAGGTATTGAAATAACAACCGCATTAACAGCTTGGCGGCGTTCAGGTCTATTCTAGCTTTTCGAACTGTAAACAACACTGGACTCCTTCTTAAAAGGCTTCTTCTTGGTTCCTGACGAAACACCCTTATGTATTTTACCAGATTTGATACTAGCCTCAATCCTTTCCCCAGTCACAATCAGCTCCGTGAACCCGGACGAAGAACTTCCAATTAGATGGTTGAAATACGACCTAGACAAGGTCCCCAGAAACATGTCCACTAGTTCCCTATCAGCCAAGGGTGGTTGCACTCTTCCAGCGAGGTCCCTCCACTTCTGAGCATAATCTTTGAAACCTTCACCCGTACCCATTGACATACCTTGGAGTTGGGTACGCGTGGGGGCGAGGTAGGCATTGTATTGGTACTTCCTGTAGAAAGCAGCAGCCAAATCTTCCCAACTGTGGATACTGGCACCTTCTAACTGGTAAAACCATTCAAGCTGAGTCCCTGAGAGACTGTCTTGAAAGAAGTGGATCCATAGGTTCTTGTCAGCGGTGTACGGCTGAATATTCCTAACATACGAACGGAGGTGCAACTTCGGACAAGAAACTCCGTCGTATTTAGCAAAGGCTGGTGCTTTGAACTTGTGGGGAATCACCACCCAAGATGACAGACCCAAATCACCAAAGTCTAGACCAGACACTTTATGAATTTCCATCGCACTCAACCGGTCTTCCAGTTGCTTGTATCAATCCTCAGCCGGAGGATACTGGTCTTTGTCGAAGTCTGTCTCGTTGTCGGAAACCACAGGGCTAGGAGCCCTCCTTTCTTCCTGACTGTCTTTCCCTCCAGATGAGGTGGTAAAATCAACTTCATCTCATAGCCTGTTTCCAAACCTGTGGCCCATGTTAAACAGGACCGTCTTCTTCTTCTTCTTCTTCTTCTTCTTCTCTTTCAAGATAAGGGCCTTCAGATCTTGCTGACCCTTAGCTAGATTCATGAACAATTCTTGGAACTGGGCGTTTTGGGCCTGTAGAGCCTTGATTGCTTATTCAGTTGATGGTTCGGAAGACATAATGCTGAAATAAACAACGAAGAAGATGAGAAAACCTGTAAGGGCACCTGTTATGAAGTGCATGGAATGAAATGCCCCAAATATGAAATACACTTTTATTAGATAAACTTGAAATTCAAATTGTTCAACAGATGCCCTTAAGGCGTTACAAGAAAGGAAATACTGAAAAGTAAATAAAAACTAGAAATAAACAAAGGACAATCAGTGCTCCCATGGTCGCTTCTTGTTGGTGCGGACATAGTCATTGAGGATCCGCTCATTCTCCAGCTGACTAGTCAACTTCTGAATCTTCTGCTCTTGCTCGTGATACTTTTCTCAGTAAGTATCCCGCTCTTCTCTCAGCTGCATCCATGATCTCTTTAGTGCCCCAATGTCAGTGGGAATATGAGGATGGAGGATGGTAGGAGGAACCCCTTTTTCGTCAGCGACTTCAACAATGATAGGCAAGACGACTTCATAGGGAATTCCCAGCTTTTTGGCACGTATGCAAACCCATCGGAGATATGGTTCCATTGGTAGAGAAGTCTTCGCTCCCAACTCGTGTGGATCAGATCTGTGTACTCTATCCCAAGCCCTTATGAATCTGCGGCGTTGCTCGTCACTATCCCCTTGAAAATCAAAGATGATACTAGGCATCAGCAATTCATGAGGTACTTCTCTTCTAGCTCGCCCAAACTGACGTAAGGCCAAGCATGGATTATAAGTGATCCCTCAATTGGGTCCTATCAGTGGAAAATTGGGGTATTCCCCACAGTGATCAATAATATCCACCTCGTCCATACCCTTGATAGTCCATATGATGTCATTATGAGAGAGAGACATAATCCTATAGGCCCTAGCCCATGCCTTCTTTGTTCTTCAAAACTGATTTGGGGAGGTGAGAAATAAACCACCTCGCCAACAATGGAGCACAGCACATCAGAGTTCCTCGCTTCCGAGCAGTACGTGCATAAAGCTGATGAAGAATGTCACCTAAGAGAGTGGGTACAGGATTACCAGAGATAAAGATTTTTACCGCATTCACATCAACAAAGGAGTCAGAGTTAGGAAACAGTACACAACCATATATCAGAAGAGCCAGAATATCTTCGAATGCCTGGAAGTCTAGACTATCCCAGAAATGATTAGCCTTACCAACCAAGAACTTAGTCAAAAAGCCTTTTGCTCCACTTCTAGTCTCCCAATTAGACATCACTTCAGCCTTTGTCAGGTGGAGGGCAGAAGCAATCTCTTCTGGCCTAAGGATCTTTTCCCAACCTGTGAATGGGGTTTGCTCCTGAATAGAGATACCAAGCAGATCAGAGAACTCCTCCAAGGTGGGGACCAACTGGTAGTCCTGAAAAGTAAAGCAATGGTACAGTGGATCAAAGAACTAGACTAGGACACTCATCATCTGCTCGTCCAATTTGGAAGTGACCAAACTGATAAGATGCCCATGTCTTCTGATGAAGGAGGTAGTATCTGACATCTTTGCAACCAATTCTTTAAGTATAGTGGGAATCTGGACAAAGTTGATCCGGATGGTGTTCCTACGCATAGGTGTCATGACCTACAAAACAGAACAAAGATGAATCCCTCCTGTCTTTGAAATAGGTTAGTCCAATACAAGATGTATGCAATGTTATGATGTCATGATGTCATGATAGAAAGCACACCACAGGTATCCACAAATAGCAAACATGGTAAAGGCACACAAGTCATACAGAGAGCCCTTAGATTTTAGGCTGGCAAGGAGTCTAGGTACTACCCTCTTTCAGTTCAATTTGTTCAAACATGTCCTAAAAATAGTAACTGGGTTCTAGAGGATCTAAATATCACTGACTACCCTCGATCGGTCATAATTCCAATTAAGCAACCTTTTCTTGCGGCCGGAAACATCGTGAGAGTTTAGTCTCAATGAGTGTAGCATACTGCTACTGTTCTATGGCCAAGTTGGTCAATTTAAAGGTTCTAAGGTAAGTTGGTGCTTAATGACCCCTTAGTAGAACCATATTCTCCTCGTTGCGCCACAAGGGATATCGGTACATACTAAAGTGCCACACCAACGTAGCTACTGCTTCAACCGTATCGGTTTATGCCGTACAGTTCCATCACAGTTTATTGCTACTTACCTAAAGGGTATCCCCCAGATCCGGGTTAGGATCTATAGTAACTCCGATACAAAGCCCACAAATATATATCATACAAATCAAGCAATTGAAAACAATATGAACTATTCCTAAGGTACACCCCACTTATTAAGTGTCCCCAGCAGAGTCGCCAGTTCTGTGATACAGTGGGAAGAACTGACTGTTTTTGGAATGCTGGTTTACGTTTTGCGTTTGTTTTCGAAAAATGTCGCGGTAAGAAAGAGTCGCCACCGACTTTTATTTTATCCAACAAGGAAAGGAAAAAAGCACAGAAAAATTCCTTTTTCGAGATATTTCTCGGGTTCGGGGGGTAGATTATAGAAAGGGAAGGTGTTAGCACCCTTTCTATCCGTGGTTATCCACGAGCTCTTAGGTACTTGCTCAAATGTTTTCAAAATTGCTTTCTTTGTGCTTGTGGGTTTTGAAAAAGTTTTTGTTTGAAACTTCGATTTAACTCTTGCTTCTGTCCTAAAGAGCGTATGGAGTGTTTTTGAAAACTTTGTTCGAAAAATGTAAGTGTAAAAAAGATTTTGTTTTTTGAAAGAGCAAGTACTTAAGAACCATCTACCTACTCGAAAAAGGAATCGTTCGATGCTATCTTCCTTTAGACAATGCTATCCCACTATTAATGAGTAGGTAGCATCGTCGTTGGAGTTTAAGGGTCAATTCGAATTTAGGGACATGCAATCACTAAAGCAATGTTAGGACGCCTTAGAGGTAACCCTAATGTCTTAGATCATTTGTTTTGAGGCAGCAATATCCGAGGCAAACATTTCTAGGCGACTATGATCTTTGGACAAATGGGCGACCTCTAAAGTGACCTATACTTAATGACCGCGTACGAAAGCAACCAAGTGGGGTGTACCCTAAGAGTACGCATGTGCGAGTGTGTCCTTTTCGGTTATTTTTATCTTTGTACATGTTAAGGGTGATCTAAGTTGATTTTAGGTTAAACATTCATTCTCGTCATGAATTCCTATTATCAAACATCTAACAGTTATATTTTGCAAAAAAATAAATTGCGGAAATTAAATTACAAGGCGTCGGGTATTTACATCGCCAAAAGCAACCCTTTGAAATTTAAATGCGGAAAAATAAATAAAGCGATAAAAAATAATTAAATGGTCCTAATTATCTATTACATTCTGGGAACAAATACAATATGGAATAAATAGATCGCGTGCGGGAAATTAAATCGAGCGCAAGTAGGGTTTTGACCCTTTGTTAAAGAAAAAGATTTTTTTTGTTATTTTTTGATTTAAGAAAGAAATTATCCTAAATTAATTATTAAATTAACAAATTAATTAATTAATTAACGAAAATAAATTATTTTTTTGGATTTTTGGTATTTTAAGAAAATAAAATTAATTAATGTTAGTAAAAACCTAATTAAGTCTAGTTAATTTTAATTATTTATAAAAAAAAATTAAAGTTATTTCTAATTAAAGCCTAAATTAATTAAGTTAGTGTTTGTTAATAAACATTTAAAATTTGATTTTTATGAAGAAAATATTTTTTGATTTTAATTTTATAAAGAAAAATAAATTTTGATTGGTTAGTTAATTAAATAAAAAATAATAAAACAATTAAAACAAAAATAAATGAAATAGAGAGAGTTAGGGGGTATGGGCCTGTTTTGGAGTGTTTGGGAAGCAAATTCTTAGGTCCATTTGAATCTGGCCTCGTTTGACTTTTGAGATCCCCTGCGTGCATGTTGACTTGACTCCAGGGTAGACCATCAACCTGGATCACCAGATCTGGCCTTTGGCCATCTGGCTGTTGGACGTGTGAAGGCACATGGTAAGTTGCAAGCCTAGATTTGTACCTGATTACATGAAGAGGAAAAATGACAAAGAGCATGGGGGACCTGGGATTCGAACCCAGGTCCTGTTGGATATTGGCTAGCACGCTCACCACTTGGCTATTATGCTTCATTTGTTAATTATATACAAATAAAATATAATATGGGAAAACGAATTAATATGCTAGCACAACAAAATTAAGCGCGCCATGGTTTAAGTTGGCCACTTGGGAGGCGACACGCCATCGTCCCTCACCTCCAGCCACTGTAATATTTCCTGGGGATTTGGATCTGCAGCTAAATGCGTAGCTCGATCCAAAAATCAACTCCAGGCCATAAAAACGACCTTCTAAGACATGGTTGGGTTCGTCTCCCTCTCCTGAGTGCAACCATGCCTATCATAAGAATCAATTTCACCTGAAATACAAATCCCTAAAATCCAAAATGTAACCCTAGCCATGCTGTTATGAGGTTACAATCCATATAAATCAAATTAAGTATTGCCAAAAGTTTAGAAATGCTATAAGGATTATGAATATGCAATTAATTTGTACAAAAGATGCAACAATAATGATTTGTGAATTCAAGAATAGAGCTTGGCATCGTGATACTTACAGAGCTCTAGAAGGCTTGAGAATGCGTGCTTTGGATCCAGGAGGATTATGTGATCACCCAGGAATTGATTGGTATGCTTCTTGGCTTCTGAAAACCTCTCTTGTTATGATTTCGAATTCCAACTTTTTCACCACTTTTTCAAGTTTTGTTCTTTCTGTTCTTGCAGCCTCTCACCCCTGTTTTCGTGGCTTAAGCCTCCTTATGTACTATGGAATGCATTAGGTTAAGAATCATGGATTCAATCTCTCTAAATCAATGCACCCATATTTGATTTGATTCACTTTTGAAAGCTTGCCAAATTTGTCAAAAAACCATCTTTTTGCACATGATCTTGTGTGATACGAATTTGATGATGATATTGATGAGAATCCAATCCTGAAAATAGCAAAAAATCTCATGTAATCAAAGTTTGGGATTTTATTTGATTTAATTTGATTTAAAATGAAATAATTCAATAAAAAATCAAATAAAATAATAAAATTGATAAATGGACACATGGCTAAAGCTAGGACACGTGTGAAATGATGCAAGCCCAAATCAAGTGGAAAAGAATGGGCCCTTTTGACAAAATTTGATGTTTTTGGGATAGTTGACTTTTGGCAATTTTGCAAAAATGTCCAACTTCAACAATGCATAACTTCTTCAATTTTTAACTTTTGGAAATGTTCTATGACTTTTTAGAAAGCTTGAGATGTCCTCTAACCAACCCTTTTTGTATAATATCATTTTGATATTCCATGCTAAAGTTATAAGCTCTGGAAAAAAAGGTGTTTTTGTTGACTTTCAAAAATGACCTATAATGTCCAAATTTATAACTTCTTGTGAGTGTACTTTCTGATCTTTGGGTATGAAGATGGATTGTAGGTAATTGCATCCTATTCAAAATGACCATTGGATGGGTAGTTTCTCATAAATTATGAGAATGTTATGCTTGGTCAAAGTTGAGTTGACTTTTCCTACAAAACCCTAATTTAGCAACTTTTGAGTCTTGATGAATTTTTGGCAATCCTTGGTGAATCATGATAAACCCTTGATCAAATGATGTAATATCCTTCAAAATGAGAATGTTGACAAAAAATCTTGAAGTTCGACTATTTATAGGTCACAGTTGACTTTTGCCCTAGCATAGTCGATTTTTGGACCCTTTGAGCAAATGACTAGCCAAACTTCCTCTACAAGGCTTGAAATTTGACATGGATGACCTTGAGAACATATTAGGACATTGGGGAGCACTTGAGGTCATTTGGACTCAAAGATCTTGATGCAACACAAAACCCTAATTTGGGGTTGACTGCCTTAGGAGATGACTTGTCTGACCCACTCTTGGGCAACCTTGAGCCACTTGGAGATTTTTCTTGACATGTTTTGAGAAATATGAGAGGAAAAATTTTGGGGTACAACACATAGTAAGTGCCATGCCCAAATTGCTTTAAAAACATGCACTGTTCAGATCTAACTAGAATCAACACACGTTTTGCCAATTACCGTCACTGTGTCATTCAAGGCCAAAATACGCGCATGTGTTTATCAACAAACAAGTACTGTAGAAATCTAAAATCTAAAATGAATCGAAACTTGCTTATTATAGAACAAATCTTAAAATGAAATCTCTGCAAATCAAATCTAACAGAACAACAAAATCTGGAAAAAAAATCTTATTACATTACCAAAATCGTCAATTACATTCAATATGCAATCAATCAATCAACAAATTACAATCCCTAATCATCTAAACCCTAATTTCTGCCAAAATCTATTTTCTTACAACCTAACTTTATAAATACAGAAACAAAAAAAATATACGGGGGGGGGGGGGGGACCGAAACAGGGGATTTTTGTTGATACAGAAGAACAAGAAGGCGGAGAGCTTTTGCAGTAGAAATTTTAAGAAGAAGACGTTGAGTGAAAGGGGGCGATTGGGCTTCCACTACCGGAAACCAAAATCACCGATGATAGCCTCATCTTTGTCGTCGTCGATACCACTGACCACCATTGCCAAAGCTTCATCAAGATCGGCAAACAGAAGAAACAGACGGAGGGTATTAGCTTGAATCAATCAACGATCAAGAACAAGCAGAATCACGACAGGGGTAAAACAACTTATCTTATTATTCATTTTGATTTTTTTTGTGGGTTGTGTTGGGGTTGATTGGTGGTGGAGGTAGGATTTGTGTTTCAGCCGCCGCTGGAGCTAGGGTTTTGAAAGAGGAAGAGAGGAAAGGGTTTGCGGCGGAGAGAAAAGAGAGGAAGATAGGTTTACTGTAAATTGTAAAATGAAAATGATGTAAGAAAATTTTATTATTTCGTCCAACCTAGTATATATGTGCCTATCATAATTATCGTTTACCTTAACTTCCCTCCCTTTGATCATCATCAGACGGCCATAGGCCAAGTCTGCACGGTAACTCCCTGCACCTGCACACACACAATTGACCGAACCCCCTCTCAACCTTGTATTGGGCCAAGCCCAGACGTTATTCGCGTCCCTTTCTGTGTTTTTGCTAAACCAGTGAACAAAATTCACCCCCCTCTGCCTGAATAAGACTTGGGCCAGCCTGGGCCTAACTTCCAGCACCCCCTTTTTTTACTGGTCAGTTGAAAACGACACCCCCCCCAGATTTACTTAAAATTATTATTAATTTTTATTATTTCTTTTATATTATTTTTTATTCTATATTTTATTCTTATTATCATTATTAATTATTTATTTCCTTTTTATTTATAATTATTAATATTAACTTTTATTATCATATTTTATCTATTATTATTATTTATCATATATAGATATTATAATATTAGCAAATAACTTATTTTTATTCACAAATTCATGTATTATTTTCTATACATTTGCATTAAATCTTTTTTTTTCAATCATGCATTAATCAAGATCTTTGCAAATAATACTTTTAAAAATTACTCAACAAATCTTAAAACTATTTTCGCAACAAACTAAACTAATCAACATTCTTTTTGCAAATGGGTTTCAACTAGTTTTGGCTTACTATGCGCTCAGTCATAATCTTCGTAATCACTACCTCGACTGAGTGTGAAGTGATTCAAAATATTCTTGCAAACCCCTAAAAACACCAACCCATACGAACTACGAATTGGGACTCTGATTCCTCATAAGAGGATACGTAGGCATACGATCAAATATCGTGGCGAGTCTTTCTAATTAAAAATTAAAATCCAGTTTACCCCAAACCTAAACCTAGAGTCTAATATCCTTGTGAACAAGGTGGATGAAAGGTGCCTAAAACCTTACATTTGTCTAATTGAGTCTGAAACCTAGAATCTCTGTCTACGAATTAGGGTTTTCTATTAGATTCCCTTCCCTAGGATAAAAACTAATAGTGGCGACTCTTGATTTAAAAACCAGTCGCAACAGATGGCGACTCAGCTGGGGACTCTCCTTAACCCTAGTTTTAGGTATTTTTGGCTTTCTATTTTTATTTGCTTTATTTGTTTATTGCATTTATCTACTTTATCGCATTTATTTATTTATTGTCAATTTATCTTATCGTCATATATTTACTGCGTGGCGGGATTTTCTATCTCAAAAATATTTCCAATATAACCCTTAGAAAGAAGGTTCGTCTATTAGCTTAGGGGGTACATCATCCATGCGAGTTTACGTGATGACTTCGCCTAGAGTCGGTGAACTTCTGAAAAAGGAATACTTATCGAGAGATATCCTCTTGACGAGTAGGACTTTGGAAGGGCACCCATGACTCTTTGTAGCGGCCTTAACTGTAGCGGTAGAAATGTTCAAGACTAAGCCATTGGATTGACTAGACTTCATACAAATCAAAATAAAAATCGCCACTGCGCTTTATTGTTTCCAAAGGAATGGGAAAAGAGCAAATAACCCAAAAAGATGGGGAAAGATTCAAGGTAAGGGGGTTGGTTATGCAAAGGGAAGGTATTAGCACCCTAAACATCTACGGTACTCTGCAGAAACCTCTTTGTAAAAATCTGTATATTTTGGCTATAAAAAAATGTTGTATGTATAAAAAATGGATGGTAGAGGTGAGGAAATAAATATATTTATTTTATAATTTTTGCACCCGCCGCGGTTGTGAACCTTTAGTTCCTACGTACCACCTTTTCGTGTAATAGGGTATCAGGGTACACGTAGTTCCTCTTTCAAAAATTTAAAACCCAAATATGTTGGTTAATTTTATAAGATGAAACATCATCGTCATTGTCCGTGTGGAAAACATACTTACTACCCACAATCATGAGAAAGTAGAATTTGCATCATCTCAAAGGGGAGGATATGGCTTGGATTTTAAAATCAACAATGCCTCACTCAACACCCAAGTGGAAAATATCTCTCTTCACTACACATTGTAGAAGTATAGTTGTTTCCATCACTACAAGGATTGACAAGAGTCGAATCTTTTGAGAAAAGTTTAAGAGTAAGAGCCAAAGTGGAAAGATGGTTTGAAATGAGATTGATTTACTTTTAGTCTTCTCACAAAAAAATGTCAAGGTATCATTAAGTTGATTGGGGTTTATTTATGAAAAATGTTTTGAAAACACATGGACATAAGTCCAAGTTTATTATAAAAGTGGTTCAAGTTTAAAACAAGAAGAGTTTTCAAAAGGAGGAAGAATATTTTTGAAATTAAATAAGATAGGAGGAGAAGAATAGACTATCCTAAAGCATAAGGTAAAAGCTAGGGATAAGAACCATCTAACCAACAAGAAGCCAATACTTGACATTATGAGCCAAGATAGAATTCTCATTCCTTGGATTGAAACCAAGCAAGCAAAAATACTAGACCTCTTGAGAGAACCAAACTTCAAGTGTATTAAGTCTTCACAAAAATTAGGCAGAGTAACGGCTGTATATGGGTGAATTCCAGATTACAAAGAGAGGATGTAATCACAAAAATCTGCACACAAAAGCAAACAAGCAACCCAATGTCTTGAGGTAAACCTCAAGAACTCCAGATAAAATAATCATATAACATCTCCAAGATAGGTCAAGGTTTCTAATCCTAAGTCCAAGAAAAGTCCCATACTCCATAATGCCAAGGATAGTAACCAAATAGTCCAAGTACCATTAAAGATTTTTTTAGGGTTTATCTTGATTTTTAAGTATCTTAAGAAAGGAAAAGAAAAGCTCAAGTGAGCAAAGTAAAAATGGCAAGAAAATAAATGCTCAAATGAGAAAAGATGAAAATGGCATGAAATGTAAATGATAAAAGTAAATAGTATATAAAGCATAAAAAGAATAAAAGCATAAGGTAAAACAGGTCAATAATTAGTTGTTAGTTGGATGACCATCTTGAAACTTGCATTTGGAACTCATTAGAGGATTGGTCGAACCAAAGCCTCCACACAACAAGTTACATTTGCTTTTTGTCAAGTAGATCATCCATTTGGAATTCTCAATAGTACCATTTAATGATTAACGATGTTTAAGTGATCCGCGTTGACCAAATGTGTTGTAGATCCATTAGAGGATTGGTAGAACCAAAGCCTCCACACAATGAATCTCAAGGTTATTGGATCAAAGAGATCAAATTAACATACTTGGGCTTGCAATCATAAGTTTGGGCCATGAATGATCATTTAATCGAATCGGGACAAAATTTAGCGCTATGTTAAGCAATAGTAAGTCGACTTATATAGAAGACACACTTATTTTGAGGCCGGTCAATAGCAATTTATGCACCATTTGTTTTGAGACATGATATAGAGATCATGCTCCAATAACACCTAGTGCAATAAGAAATGGATAAGATGAAGAGGGGATGAGAAAAATGAATAAACCACTTTTGAATCAAAAATTTAATCAAACTATTATTAGAATCATTCATCCATTTTGGTGGAGTTGATCTCAACACCCAAGATCCAATGATGTTAATAAAGTCATAATCAAAAAATCAACTCAAGACAGCCAGAAAATAATCACAAAATAATATTATATTTAATATATACATTAAAAGGTTTAAAAAATGTTTAAAAATCAAAATAGAGGAGAAAAATATTAATTATGTTCAAATTAATCAAGAAATAAAAAGTAAGGCCATAGAAAAATCAGAAATGGATCTAAATATTTTTATAAAATTTTTGGTAATTTTTAAAAGTCAGAAACTATATTTAAACTATTTAAAATTGCTCAAACAAACAGAAAATAGGTCAAAAATAGAAAAACTCAATATAAAATTCCATAAAATTTTCAAAAAGTCAAAAATATGCAAAATAATATTTATGAATTTTTTCAGAATTAAAAAATGTCAGAAAGTATTTTTTTAAGTAATTAAAAGAAAGAAAATAATTTAAAAATTACAAAAAATATCAAATGTCAAAATAAAAATGTGAAAAAATAGTCATGAGATCAGAAATAATTCAAGGTATTTTTGGATAAAAAATAAAAGAGTTATGAATTTTTGAAAATTTAATCAATAAAAATATAAAATCAGAAAATAAAATAAAACCAAAAAGATGTGGACCATCAGATCATAGTCAAAACGCGTTAGTAAGATGATCCAATGGACCAGACGCGCTGTGCTTGATATGGACCTTAGTGAGATAGGCATAGGATCAGAAAAAGGGCAACCAATGAAATTAAAACGTTTAGCACTCTATCATTGGCTGAGACGAGACATGTCATCGTCTTTAACCTCCAGACACCCTGCAATGGGGATTTTGTGAGATCCTTCAAATGGAAAAATTAAGATCCCAGGCTAGTATCATTGAACTCGTCTCTTTAAGACAATTCTAACACCACCATCGCGCCAAATTTATTTAAGGTATGGAGAGAGATATGAATCAAAAACCCAGAAAATAGCGAGCACCTTCAATTTGATATTTCTCTCTCAATTCTCAATGGATTTAAAAAATTGTAAGCGGCATTGGAATCAGGAGAAGGAGTAGAGTAGATTAGTGCTTGATTTGGATCCAAATGGTGGAGAATTCTACCTTTTCGAAGTTTAAGGAAGAAGCTCTGAAACTGGACTTCTGTAGCTTGAATTATGGCTCGTTGTGATTGGTTTAAGTGCTGGAGAGTTTATATGATGCTTAAGGATGACGAATGCGCAAAGAATTTTGGAAAAGGGAGCTTAAATCTCAGAAACTGAATTCAAAAAAGATGGGTTCGTGTGAAGTTTTGGCAGGGTGTTTTTGGCTCTCAAAGCTTGAAGAAATGAATGGGGGATGATCCTCTATTTATAGGGAAATGAATGGGAATGAAATTTGGAAGAAACAAGGAAGTTTGGAGGGAAATTGAGTGAAGGTCGAGCACGAGTGAAGTGTGACTTCATTTCCATCAAAACTCAACCAAATCTTGCGTTTTGGGGTGCTAATCACTTATGGAAAGTTTTCTAATCAAGTTTAAATCAAAAATACGCATAAATCTTGTGCTTAGAAGTCACATTATGAATTTCAAAATTATGACTTTGTGGAAAATTCAATTTCAAGTTACCAAATTCAAATCCATGGCATTTCCAACTCAAGGGGTCTTAGGGCATGATTCTTGATGCTTTAGAAAGATGAGGTTACAAGCTTTGCAATGGAAAAAGAATGGAGTTAAATGGCTACTTCAGATGAAAGTTTCGTTGAGTCAAAGTTGAAGAAAAAGGGTTGACTTTCCATACTTAGAAATATTTCAAATTCTTTTTCAAAAATGACCTATAATCTTTTGCATCCAAACATGGCCTTCCACTTGAAATTTGCTCTTGACCAAAAAATATGGAATGAAGTAGATCTCTTGAATGAAATTTTGAAACTGGAACCACTCAAAATCTCCAAAAACTGAGCAAGTTATGACTTGTTGAAGTTTTCCAAAAATCATGAAATGACCTATAATATTTTGCATATTTAAGGCAACCTCCATCCATTTTCCCACTTTGCACATTAAAGAAGGCATAAATTTCACATCTTCAAGATCATTATGGAAAAAGAATGGAATCAAGGTGATGAAAATTGACCAAGTTATGATCAATTGAAGTTACTTATGTAAAATTGTGGATTCATCTGGATAACTTGTAATCTTTCTTCTTCACCAAGTTTCTTCCACATGAAAACTCATTGGAAATTTTGAAGTGATTTGTTGATAACCCTTTGAAGAGAAATATTTATTTGGAATCACTCAAAAATACCAAAAGGTGAGCAAGATATACTCCTTTGAAGTTCAAAACCCTAGCTTATAGATCAAGAGAATGCCTTGAGGAACTTTGACAAGTTTGAACAAACTCCTTGTACCAATATTCTTGCTTTGTGAATATAAGTTGTCGAGGATGATAATGAGAACTCTTAGCCACCAAAACCACTTTCATATCTTGAATTTTGAGAGAAATATGCTCTTGCGACCAATAGGAACAAGGCCTTGTCCAAACATGACAACTTCTCCAATCAACCCCTTGTACTTTTGTGTCAAATATAATAAACTTGAAATGTGATGAACCAAAGCAACCTTTCCATGCCAATTCTCCCAAAACCAATCCAATGGTAAGGTTTGAACTTCTCAAGCTATATTGACTAGGGCATGGAAATAAACTCATGAACCCATGGAGTAACTTGTTAAATCTCATTGTCCTTCACCTACATGGATAACAAGAAAGACAAACCAAAATTGCATTTTATTAGTTAAATGAAGAAAAAAACAATATTCATGATCATAAAAGGAACATAAGTCAAGGTGCTTGGTAATCCCTCAAAAGGAGCAAAACTCAATGTAGGGAGGGGAACCAAGAATCCTAGTGTGATCTTGTTGTGAGTGAATCAACATGGTATGATGAAGGGATCTTAGGGGGGAAATTTGGAGTACAACAGCTTCCCTTATTTAATTTTCTTCTATCTGGAGATACAAAGTTTAAAAATCTTCGTGTCGACGCGATCGAAGATACTTAAATATAAAACAAACCCTATTGTTGACCCTAAGATACCATGCAAATGCTTATGATCATGAATGCATATGAACAGGACCAAAGAGACGTGAAAATAACACTGGGGATGCAACAATAATAAAGAAACAAAGGAGCAACCCCACTAGGAAAATAATCACTGCTAGACCAAAAGACCTGAATCATAGAGGATGGTAGGATTGTCAAAGGACACACTAACTTCTACTGAAGGTGAAGCTACCAACGTTTACTGAAGGCAGAGAGATAAATAACAAACATCGGCGTTCACTGCCGATGGTTTACCAACTTTCACTGAAGGTAGAAAGAGAAAATATCATATCATCGCCATTCACTGACGATGAACTACCAACATTCACTGAGGGTAGCAAAAAGATAACAAACACCGACGTTCACTGCCGATTTCCTACCAACTTTCACTGAAGGTAGAAAGAGAATATATTATATCACCGCCGTTCACTGACGATGAACTACCAATGTTCACTAAAGATAGCAAAAAGATAACAAACACCGACGTTCATTGCCGATGGTCTACTAACTTTCATTGAAGTTAGAAAGAGAATATATCATATCACCGCCGTTCACTGATGATGAACTACCAACGTTCATTGATGGTAGCAAAAAGATAACAAACACTGACGTTCACTGTCGATGTCCTACCAACTTTCACTGAAGGTAGAAAGAGAATATATTATATCACCGCCGTTCATTGACGATGAACTACCAACGTTCACTGAGGGTAGCAAAAAGATAACAAGTTTCCCCAAGATTCTGGTGTTTCTCCTAGAACGGGTCTCAACTTCTTCTTTAACCGAGGCACTCCGCCTGGAAAGGATAATACATAAGTTGTCTCAAATAAAGAGAATTTGTTATTTGTGGTCACGGAGGATTGTAAAAGGAAATGACTTTTTTGGGGCAAGAGGTATGACTTCTTGGGGAGAGGCCATGATGTTCTTGCTAAGGGGATAAAGTATTCTTGTGCAAAATAAATGCACCAACCAAAGCTTGGAGTTTTTCAGGATTCCAAAGTAAAGAATATTGTCGGGTGACCACAAATCCAAACCAGAAATAAACTGGAATGGAACAGTCAACCAAAATACATCCTTTGAGAAATAAACTCAAGAGGGAAAACAAGATCCTTTCAAACAAGGAACTGTACTGGAAGGCTAAGGCATAAATCTTCTATGAGGGACAACTCATTAGGGAAATTGAAAGAATATACGTTTTCTGCTTAAGACCAACGCTCTAATGAAAAAAGGGTAACTTATCTCTGCAAAATAGGGTAATATGTCAACAAAAATATTAACAAATGTCAATGAACAATGATTTGTCAATATTAGCTATGCAAGATGCATGTATGAATGTATGAGTGTTATCGTGTGCATGCTAACAAAATAGATACACAACATGGGTAACAACCATGCAAAACTGCCTCGAGCACTAACAACACTCTGCTAAACTTCAACCAAGATGATCATTCCAAGAAAGGTAAAGACCAGCTACGGAAACCAAACCTATTGCCTGCTTTTATCTTTACTGAGGAGAAACATAGTCCGGAGGTAGTCAAATCAAACAGATACCGGGGTAGAACATGCTTCTTCATGCTTCATCGGGGAAACTAATGTTTATCAAAAGTAACATGCCTACTAGAGATTGTGAGATCAGTCTCAAATAAAGCAGACTGAAACCGAAACATCCAAACATTCACTGGGGAATTCAGACCCACTTTACTGGAGGAAATGCGGATTCACATCATGAAAACTCAGAAAAAGGAGAAATGAATCCAAACTTGACAGAGGATACTGGAATAATGAACCCAATACGGTGAAAACAACCCGAGTAGACCTTCCCGAGGGGAACAAAAGCTTCTCAAAGCAACTGGAGTTTGTCCATTCCTGGGATCACCATTTTTGTTGTCATTGTTTCAGTGATGATTCTGCTCGGCACACCATACCGGCATATAAGATTATTCTTAATGAAGCGCACAACCACCTTCTTAGTAACATTGGTATATGAAGCAGCCTCCACCCACTTGGTGAAGTAATCAATTGCTACCAAGATAAAACGGTTCCCATTCGAAGCTTTGGGTTCTATCATCCCAATCATGTCAATACCCCACATAGATAAAGGCCATGGGGAGGAAATCACATTGAGAAGCGTCAGACGCACATGGAACTTGTCTGCATAAATCTGGAATTTATGGCACTTCTTTGCAAATTTGTAACAGTCAGATTCCATTGTCAGCCAATAATAACCTGCCCTTAGCATCTTTTTAGCCATCGAATGTCCATTGGCATGAGTGCCAAATGAACCTTCATGAATCTCATGCATCAACATGTCTGCTTCGTGTCTATCCACGCATCTGAGCAAGACCATGTCATAATTTTTCTTGTATAACACATTTTCACTGAGGAAGAAACTGCCTGACAATCTTCTCAATGTTTTTCTATCTTTATTCGATGCATCAATCGGGTATTCCTGAGTCTGAAGAAAATGCTTGATATCATAATACCAAGGTTTTTCATATGCTACCTCCTTTGTTGTAAACACATGAGCGGGCCTATCCAACCGTCGAACCGTAATTCAGGGTATATCATTCCAAGTATTCACTTGGTACATAGAAGCCAGAGTTTCCAGAGCATCCGCCATTTGATTTTCATCTCTAGGGATGTGATGGAATTCAACTTTATTGAAGAAGGGTAATAATCTTCTAGCATAATATTTGTAAGGGATCAAGCCAGGGTGACGAGTGTCCCATTCTCCTTTAATCTGATTTATTACCAAATCCGAATCACCATACATATCTAGAATTTTGATTCTGAGATCAATAGCTTCCTCGAGACCCATGATGCAAGCCTCATACTCTGCCATATTATTAGTGCAATCAAATGTTAACCTTGAAGTAAAAGGAATGTGCGATCCATGAGGAGTGAGAATCACAACACCAATTCCTCTACCATAAGCATTCACAGCTCCATCAAAAATCATACTCCAACAAGATTTAGGATCAGGACCTTCCTTAGGTAATGGTTCATCACAATCCTTCACTTTCAGGAACATCACATCCTCATCAGGGAATTCATATTTTGCAGACTGGTGATCTTCCACTGGTTGGTAAGCAAGATAATCTGCCAACACACTACTTTTAATAGCCTTTTGAGTGCGGTATTCGATATCATATTCAGATAACCACATATTCCAGCGGGAAATTCTCCCAGTAAGAGCAGGAATTTCGAAAATGTATTTGATTGGATCCATTTTGGAGATCAACCAAGTGGTGTGATTCAACATATACTGCCGCAAACGCTTTTCCGCCCAGGCCAAAGCAGAACATGTTTTTTCCAGCATGGAATACCGCGACTCACAATCAGTGACTTTTTTGCTGAGATAATAAATGGCAAACTCCTTCTTCCTTGTTTCATCCTGTTGACCCAGAATACAACCCATGGATTTATCTAACACTACTAGATACATAATTAACGGTCTTCCTTCTATGGGAGGGTGCAAGATAGGAGGTTCAAGCAGATATTACTTAATACTCTCGAATTCTCTTTGGCATTCATCCATCCACACACAACCTTGATCTTTCTTTAAAAACTTAAAGATCGGTTCACATGTTGCAGTCATGTGGGAAATGAATTTGGAAATATAATTCAAACGCCCGAGGAAACCTCTGACTTGCTTTTCAGTTCTTGGTGCTGGTATTTCTTAAATTGCTTTGACTTTATCAGGGTCAACTTCAATTCCTTTATGGCTAACAATGAAACCCAACAACTTCCCCGATCAAACACCGAAGGTGCATTTATTTGGATTCAAGCGGAGACGATACTTCCTCAAACGCTGAAACAACTTCAACA
Source organism: Vicia faba (assembly GCA_948472305.1). Taxonomy (NCBI): domain Eukaryota; kingdom Viridiplantae; phylum Streptophyta; class Magnoliopsida; order Fabales; family Fabaceae; genus Vicia; species Vicia faba. The sequence continues at coordinate 1,341,784,814 of OX451740.1, read as the reverse complement.
AATCTTCTATATGCCCTTCTTCGGTCTTGGATTTGGAAATCATATCATTCAAATATAAATTAATTTCCTTGTGCATCAGATCATGGAATAGGGTTATCATAGCCCTCTGGTACGTTGCACCAGCGTTCTTCAATCCGAAGGGCATCACTCTGTAAAAGAATGTTCCCCAGGGTGTGATAAACGTTGTTTTTTCCATGTCCTATAGAGCCATTCTTATTTGATTATACCCGGAAAATCCGTCCATGAATGATAATACTTTGAATTTTGTTGTGCTATCCACTAACATGTCGATGTGAGGCAATGGAAAATCATCTTTTGGACTAGCTTTATTTAGATCTTTGTAATCTACGCACATGCGTACTTTTCCGTCTTTTTTCGGTATTGGGACAATATTGGCAATCCATTGAGGATACACTGACGTCACAAGAAAACCACCATTAATCTGCTTTAGAACCTCCTCTTTGATCTTTACTGCCATATTTCGGGGAGTTCTTCTCAACTTTTGTTTAATTGGAGGACACTCTGGCTTCAACAGAAAATGGTGCTCGACAATATTTGTATACAGACCAGGCATATCTTGGTAAGACCAAGCAAAAATTTCCACATACTCTTTCAACAACTAAATCAACCTTCTCTTCACATCGGAATGCAACGATGCTCCAATATTGACTTCCTTTGGATCTTCTTCTGAACCAAAATTGATCACTTCCAAAGGCTCTTTATATGGATGAATGGTATTTTCCTCGTGCTCAAGCAACCATGAGACCTATTTTGGAATCTCATCATAATCTTCTTCTTCAGCCCCAAACACAGGACATTCAAAGTTGGGGGAGGGTGCAGGGTCATTGTATTCAACGGGTTTTTTAATTAATCCGCACATATGATTTATGATTGCTTTTAGAAACTGACACATATAACAAGTGATCATGCATATTGAATTTCAGTTATTACTTATTTTGAAAGGGTTTTTTTTATTACCATTTTCCAAGAAAAAGCAGAAAATAAAGAAATAATTTGGGAGACAAAGACAACTTTTATTATTGATCTTAATAGTCATAACAAACAGATAAGCCCTACAACATTAGTACTTCCACTTTGGGTAGAGTGAAAGCCTTTCAAAAAAAAGATTAATCAAATAAAATTACTTTGAAACATGTATGCAAGAGGGAACATCAATGGTGACCCAGTTCTGAACCCTGACTCCATGCATCACATAATTCGGTATTCCCTGCTCTGCTTCATCCTCCTCAACAGCATTAATTCCAGAATCAGTTTGATGGAGGTAACCTCCGCTACATAAAATGTCTTGATACCTGCCTGCAGCAGACTTCGACTTCATGCCTTTACCTTTGTCATTCTTCAAAGAGAACCCTAAGCCAGTTTTGTTCTTGTTCACGGGTGGACCCACAATTCGTCCCTAAACTGCATTAGGACCATTGCGCACAACCTGTTGCGCGTCCTTCAGCGAAACCATGGAATTCTCATTTCCTCTTATGTTATCAATGGATAAGGCTTGGAACTGGGTTCCAACAGTAGCTTCATCCGCTTCTACAATACTGAAAGAGGGAAAATGAGATATCAACAATGCCTGCTCGTCATTTATGATCACCACCTTCCCTTCACGTACAAACTTTAGCTTCTGGTGTAAAGTTGAAGTGACAGCCTGTGGTACGGTGGGAAGAACTGACTGTTTTTTGGAATGCTGGTTTGCGTTTTGCGTTTGTTTTTGCAAAATATCGCGGTAAGCAAGAGTCGCCACCGACTTTTATTTTATCCAACAAGGAAAGGAAAAAAGCACAGAAAAATTCCTTTTTCGAGATATTTCTCGGGTTCGGGGGGTAGATTATAGAAAGCGAAGGTATTAGCACCCTTTCTATCCATAGTTATCTACGGGCTCTTAGGTACTTTCTCATATTGTTTTCAAAATATTCCTTTCTTTGTGCTTGTGGGTTTGAAATAGTTTTGGTTTAAAAACTTCGATTTAACTCTTGCTTCTGTCCTCAAGAGTGTATGAAGTATTTTTGAAAACGTTGTTCGAAAAGTGTAAGTGTGAAAAAGATTTTGTTTTTTGAAAGAGCAAGTACTTAAGAACCATCTACCTACTCGAAAAAGGAATCGTTCTATGCTATCTTCCTTTAGACAATGCTAGCCCACTATTAATGAGTAGGTAGCACCGTCGTTGGAGTTTGAGGGTCAATTCGAATGCGGGACTTACGATCACTAAAACAATGTTAGGACGCCTTAGCGGTAACCCTAATGTCTTAGATTATTTGTTTTGAGGCAACAATATCCGAGGAAACCGTTTCAAGGCGACTATGATCTTTAGACAAGAGGGTGACCTATACTCAATGACCACGTACAAAGGCAACCAAGTGGGGTGTACCCTAGGAGTGCGCATGTGCGAGTGTGTCGTTTTTAGTTATTTATCGTTGTACATGTTAAGGGTGATCTAAATTGATTTTAGGTTAAAACATTCAGTCTTGTCATGCATTCCTATTATCAAACATCTAACAGTCTATAATTTGCGGGAAATAAATGGCGGAATTTAAATTACAAGGCGTCGGGTATTTACATCGCCAAAGAGAAACCCTTTAAAAATAAATAAAGCGATAAAAAAGAATAAAAGTCATATTAAGCTATTACAAACCAGGAGCAAGTACATTATTGGATAAAATAAATAAATCGCGTGCGGGAAATTAAATCGAATGCAAGATTAGGTTTTTCACCTTTTAAAGAAAATATCTCTTTTTGGTTTTTATTTTAAGAAAGAAATAAATCTAAATTAATTACTAAATTAAATAAATTAAATGAAAATAAATTATTTTTGGGTTTTTGATTATTTTAAGAAAGAAAATAAAATAATTAATGTTAGTAAAAACCTAATTAAATCTAGTTAATTTTATTTATTTACAAAAATATATTAAAGTTATTCTAATTAAAACCTAAATTAATTTGTTAGTATTTATTAATAAAACATTAAAGTTAGAATTTGATTAAATAAAAAAATTTTGGTGTGATTTTATTTTAAAGAAAATATTTTTTAATGGTTAGAAAATAATAAAACAATTAAATCAATAAAACAAATACTAAATAAAATAAATAAAGAGAAGAAGGGTTTGGGCTTGTATTGGGTGTCTGAATAACAAGCTGAAGGCCCAATTGGATCTGGCCTTGTTGACTTTTTCTTTTTTATTCCATATGCATGTGTTGACTGGGCTCCACGTAGACCTTCAGCGCTTGGCCATCAGATTTGGCCTTCAGGCCATCTTGCTGTTGGATAGATGAGGGCGCATGGTATGCCATATGCTTGGATGTGCACTTGATTACCTGAAGAATAAAATTAACAAAGAAAGTGGGGGACCTGGGATTCGAACCCAGGTCCTGATGGTGATTGGTACGCACGCTTTCCACTATGCTGTTTTGCTTATTTGTTAATATATTACACAACAATGATAATATGCCAAAACAATAATTATTGGTCAGAATTAAAAAAAATGCGCGCGCGATTTGAACACGCCAATGGGCAGGGGACACCTCACCGTCCCTGTCCTGAAACCTGCGACATATTTACCTTCGGATTTGAATCCGCAACTAAAAGCATAGGTTCATCCTAGAATCTATCTCAGGCTACATAAATTCATTCTAAGGCCATGGTTGCATTCGTCTTCCTCTTCCGATCACGCCCATATCCATCAATAAGGCTAATTTTATCTGAAATGGAAAACCCCAAACCAAGATGCAAAACCCTAACAATGGTACTTTACGTTAAAGGTTAGATAAACAAAATTGAATATTGCCAAAAGCTTGGAAATGTTATAAGGATTATAAATATGCCAAGAATTTATTCAAATGATGCAAGTATGAAGATTTACAGTTTCAAGAACAGGGCGGGTTGTCGTGCTACTTACAGCGCTTTAGGTGATCTGATAATGCTTGTTCTTGATCCAGGTAGACTGAGTGAACACCCAGGAATCGTTTGAGACCGGTCTAAGCTTATGAAATTTCCTCTAGCTATGGATTCGAATTCAAGCATTATTGTATATTTTTCAAGTTTTGTTTTGCTTCTTTCTGCAGCCTCCAACCCTATTTTTCGTGCCTTTGCCTTCCTTTTGTAATGTATATTGCATTAGGATAACAAACATGGCTTGAATCTTCCACATCAATGCATTTCATATTTGATTTGATTCACCATTACCAACTTGCCAAATTTGCCAATTTTTCAATCTTTTCGCACATGGTAAGGTGAGATTCGAGTTTGATTAGATTAATGATGATGATCTCAACCTGAAATAGCCAAAAAGATCTCAAGTAATCAATATTTGGATTTTATTTGATTTAATTTGATTTAAAATGAAATAATTCAATGAAAAATCAAATAAAAGAATAAAAAAGAAATATGATCTCAAGGCTGAAGCTAGGACACGTGTGCAATGGGGAAAGCTCAAATCAAGTGGAAAAGAATGGGCCCATTTGACAAAATTTTATGTTTTGGGGATAATTGACTTTTGGCAATTTTGCAAAAATGCCCAACTTCAACAATGCATAACTTCTTTAATTTTGAACTTTTGGATGTGTTCTTTGACGTTTTAGAATGCTTGAGATGTCCTCTAACCAACCCTTTTGGTATCATCTCATTTTGATATTCCATGCTTAAGTTATAAGCTTTGACAAAAAAGGTGTTTTTGTTGACTTTCAAAAATGACCTATAATGTCCAAATTTATAACTTCTTGTGAGTGAATTTTCTGAAGTTGGGGTATGAATATGGATTGTAGGAAATTTCATCCTATTCAATATGAGCTTTGGATGGGTCATTTCTCATAAAGTATGAGAAAGTTATGCTTGGTCAAAGTTGAGTTGACTTTTCCTACAAAAATCCTAATATAGCAAATTTTGAGTCTTGATGAATTTTGAGCAATCCTTGATGAATCATGATCAACCCTTGATCAAATGATGAAATATCCTTAAAAATGAGAATGTTGACAAAAATTCTTGAAGTTTGACTATTCATAGGTCACAGTTGAATTTTGCCCTAGCACAATCGATTGTTGGACCTTTTGAGCAATTGACTGAGCAAACTTCCTCTGCAAGGATTGAAATTTGACATGGATGACCTTGAGAACATATAAGGACATTGGGGAGCCCTTGGGGTCATTTGGACTCAAGGATCTTGATGCAATACAAAACCCTAATTTGGGGTTGACTGCCTTAGGAGATAGCTTGACTATCCAACTCTTGAGCAATCTTGAGCCACTTGGAGATTTTCCTTGCAATGTTTGGAGAAATATGGGAGGGCAAATTTTGGGGCACAATAGCTGCCCTTGTTCAATGTTCTTAAACCTGAGTATGTAGATTGGCTTTCGTTCCTTTCGTGATTCGAAGGTGGAAGATGATTGAACACTAGAGTGCCCAGAAATTTGCACTCGCGTGAAGTGGTATCATCCTGGTGATGTCGGGGATGGGCTTACGGATGCCATTTGGAGATTGTTGGTAGGAGGATGGGCTTACAGATGCCATCTGCAGGAGTGTCGATCGCATAAGAGATTCCTTAGCGAGAACTTGCATACCTGTTGTTGTGGAAGATTCCGCTAGTGAAGCTTGATCTTTGTTGAGTTTTAGGAACTTGCTTGTACCTTAGATGAGAGAACATATCTGCTGAGTTTTAAGAACTTGTCCATAATTCAACTGGGGGAAACATCTTCATCAAAATCTAGGACTATCTGGTCTTCAACGGAGGATAATTCTGTTGAGATTTTAGAACTCGTCCACACTTCGACGGAGGAAAATTGTCGAGATTGAGCACCTTATCTGAAATTCAACCGAGGATAATTCAGTTGAGATTTAAGAACCGGTCAGGTCTTCTACTGAGGGAAACATCTTCATCAAGATCTAGGAACTGTCTGGTCTTCAACGGAGTATAACTCTGTTGAGATTGTAGAACTCGTCTACACTTCGACGGAGGAAAATTGTCGAGATTGAGAACCTTATTTGAAATTCAACCGAGGATAATTCAGTTGAGATTTAAGAACCGGTCAGGTCTTCGACTGAGGGAAACATCTTCATCAAGATCTAGGAATTGTCTGGTCTTCAAAGGAGTATAATTCTGTTGAGATTGTAGAACTCGTCCACACTTCGACGGAGGAAAATTGTCGAGATTGAGAACCTTATCTGAAATTCAACCGAGAATAATTCAGTTGAGATTTAAGAACCGGTCAGGTCTTCGAATGAGGGAAACATCTTCATCAAGATCTAGGAACTATCTGGTCTTCAACGGAGTATAATTCTGTTGAGATTTTAGAACTCGTCCACACTTCGACGGAGGAAAATTGTCGAGATTGAGAACCTTATCTGAAATTCAACCAAGGATAATTCAGTTGAGATTTAAGAACCGGTCAGGTCTTAGACTGAGGGAAACATATTCATCAAGATCTAGGAACTGTCTTGTCTTCAACAGAGTATAATTCTGTTGAGATTGTAGAAATCGTCCACACTTCGACGGAGGAAAATTGTCGAGATTGAGAAACTTATCTGAAATTCAACCGAGGATAATTCAGTTGAGATTTAAGAACCCGTCAGGTCTTCGACTGAGGGAAACATCTTCATAAAGATCTAGGAACTGTCTAGTCTTCAACGGAGTATAATTCTGTTGAGATTGTAGAACTCGTCCACACTTCGACGGAGGAAAATTGTCGAGATTGAGAACCTTATCTGAAATTCAACCGAGGATAATTCAGTTGAGATTTAAGAACCGGTCAGGTCTTCGATTGAGGGAAACATCTTCATCAAGATCTAGGAACTGTCTGGTCTTCAACGAAGTATAGTTCTGTTGAGATTGTATAACTCGTCAACACTTCGACGGAGGTAAATTGTCGAGATTGAGAACATTATCTGAAATTCAACCGAGGATAATTCAGTTGAGATTTAAGAACCGGTCAGGTCTTCGACATAGCTGAGAACTTAACTTCCTCCTTCCTGAAAGGTAAAGGTCAGTCATATGCAATGCATGATATAGATCAAAAAATGATGTTCTCAAAATAAATGAGATTGTGTTGTATGGTGCGTATATGCATGTATCATGATATATGGAAATGTAATGCTTTTAGTTGGGGAAAATAAATCTCGGATAGCTGCTGGAGAATAGAGTTGGATTCTTCATTTCCGCTGGGGATGGTGAACGAAGATGATTGTGAGAATAAACTTGCAGGAGAGAATAACTCCGTTGGGGAATAAACTGAAGAGGAGATTACTCTGTGGAGAGGAGATGTTCTGCTGAGGATTCCACCGATAAATTCCGCTGGGGATGAATTACCGTTGCTGGTGATACTGAATCCTGCTGGGGATTGAATTCCTGTTTGTGAAAGGAAAGAACTCCGCTGGAGATGATCTTTCAGTTGCGACTTCACTAAGGATAACCCTTTAGACTCTTATGGGGATAATCCTTTGAGCTTTGCTGGGGACAATCTTCCTTTGAACTCGGCTGGTGATATTTATTTTTATACTCCGCCGGGGACGAACTTCCAGAGTCTATTGGGGATGATTCTTCAACTCCATTGGGGAATCTTTTTCAGACTGCGCTGGGAAAATTTAAACTCCACTGGGGATATCTTGTATTCTGCCGGGGATATTAAGCCTTTTCAGTGTTGATGGTAGATAAACTCTGCTTGGGGAGAATATTACCGACTCATTCGCAGTTGCAAGCCTCAGCTGGAGAGAGCTATCTTTATTGTCATACTCTACGGGGAGTGAATGTTACTGGGACGCGTGCTAAGGATATGACGATGGCTTGCATCAAGACTTTTTTTCCCCTGTTTCTGCGGGAGAAGGTGCCTGCGGAGGCCCTGTGGATCGAGTATTATCCCCACCTATGAGGTGCTTGGTATCTTTCGGTTAAAATGACAAGTCTTCTTCTGGTAGGCTAGTGACGAGATGACGAGACATAGTCGTACGCTTTGATCCCTAATTTTTTCTTGGACCGCCCTTTTGGGTTTTCAGTCCACCGGGATACCCTTTTTTTCCCAAGCCGCCTTTTCAGGTTTTCGACTTGCCGGGTGTACAATATTCATTCTCATCCCTAATTTTTGCCCGAACCCTTTTGGTTCGCCGGGAAGCCCTTATTTTTGCTTAGGCCAGTCAACCTAGCGGGTATTTATTCATGCGCGATATTTTTTGACTATGTCCATGCTCTCAGGATGTATGGAGGTGTCATTGTCGGTAGTGTTGTGTTGCCATACAACCAGAAGATCTTCGTTTCATCATGCAACATTCGTTGCTGGAATTCATGTCCAATGCCCTAATTGATTCAGATGGAGATTTGCCCTTGGCTATTTTGCATTTTGAGAGATTCCTTGAATCTTGACTTAACTGCTCCATATGATGGACAATGCTCATGCCGTGCCCCTTGGTTGGAGGTGTTTTTTCCACTTGAGGTGACCCTTTTTATTGGAAAGGTTTTTGTTCACTAGATATTCGTCGTGCGAATTTCTCTGCTGTTTGAACAAATAGTCATATGTAAACAATGTTATTTTAAGAATGCAAAGCTTATGTCTGTCTTGAAGTTTTTGAAAATGCATTTTTCAGTAAGATAGGAAAATTTTTTAAAATGTGACGTCAACTCAGGATTTACAGCAAGCCCTACAGGAGTCAGGATACCTTTTGTAACAGTATGCTTTCGGACTAACCCATGCTTCAGCTAGGACTTTTTAAGGGTTATAACGTGGCCTGGTTCACGGTTTAAGAAACAAAGGATAAAGGCTCAAATTTTATTTTGTACCCACCCATTCATCGTGATGTTCTTCGATCCTAAACTCAGCTAATCGTGCATTAGATCTTGTTTGAGTCTTTGCTCTGATATACCAGTGATGGTTCGGATACTGACAATTTATTTTGAACAGGCAGTCATTTTGTTGAGAGTTTGCAGGATCTCTTCCCTTTTGGTTTTTACTATCCCTGTTTTTTTTTGCATGAACTGTTTCTTTTTGTGATTACAGTCAGCGGGATGCCCCAGTTTTTCTTAAGTCTCCTTCACAGGTTTTGACTTATTGGGCTTTTATTTTGAGAGATAATGGCTTCCTGTCCTTACGATTATACGGAACCAACACCGTCTTTTGTTTGTGAAGGACTTCTTTGATGCCATTCATTGTGCACCTGGATCAACTGAGAAAACTACCCTGCCCCAGGTTATAATTAAGGGTTTTAATTTGTGAAAAGAAAAACTCCAACTTCTTTGGCTCAAAGGGGTTGACTAGGGATTATCTTCCTTATAACTCCACTGTTTAGGATTTGAAACAATGCTTGTACCTCGTCAGCGGGGTCTGTTCAAAAGCATACTGTAGAGATTTTGATATCATTTTCGTCATCCTCCCTCTAAAGGCTTAGAATTTTTTAATCGAGAGTTGATCATCACAAAAAATGAAAGCAATTTGAATATAGTGAAATACGAATGGATTGATTCAAAACAGACATATGCAATGCATTGTTAAAGTAATAAAGTTTGACATGAATAAATGTTCGAACAATCAAAATAAAATTACAACTTGAAAATTCTAATGAACAAAAAGTCTTCTCATCTCAGTACTTGTCACTTCAGATGGTGAACCTTGGGGGGATGGAAAAAGAATTCAATCTGACCATCTTGTGTGAGTTCCAATTCTCCTTCATCAATCAGGTCTTGAATTTTGTTACTCAACGCCCAACAGATGTTAGTATCATGCCCCAAGCTATTGGAGTGATATGCATACCTTGCATCAGGATTGTACCTTGGGGAGGCTATGTTGGGATTCTTAGGAGGTTCCTTAACGTCACCAGATTCAATCTCAACAGGTGTTGTAAAGCCTGAGACAGCGACATGTTGAGCTTGGTAAATTGCCTTTTGGGCATATTTGGCTTACTCTGATCAACCCGTTGTTTATGGAAAGGTTGTTGTTGGACCTGTGAGGTAGTAGCAACCTGGATAGGTCTATTCTTCGTCAAAACAAACCTTTAACTTCTCGGAAGTTGATTAATGACTTGGTCCCCGGCCTTGACTATTTGCTTCATGTTGTTGTATCTGTCTTGATGAAGCTGGTTGATAATGGTTCTCAGATCTTCTTGTTCCTGAGTTAAGCCTTGGATAAGAGCCATCTGCCCCAAAATCTGGGTTTTCATGGCACTGAACTCAGCTTGCAGTTGTTCCAGCCGTTCGTCCTTATTGTCTTCAGGACTTTTCTTGACCAAGTTCCCAACGAGGAGTGTTTTCAACTCTTCCTGCCCCTTGGATAGGTTTAGGAATATGTCCCTGAACTGAGCTTCTCGAGTTTGAAGATCTTGGTTGTCTGGTTGGAAAGCCATTGCTGAAATAAACATCGAGAACATGAGAGACCTGTACTGGGAGACTTGTTATACAATGATATGTATGTATGCAATGTTTTCAAGGATCCCGCGGGGTAAACAAGAAACTTGTTAGTATTTGAATTTTGCAGCTTTGGTTGAAGAAACTTCATGTTGTTAAGAGTCCTTCTTCAAGAGTCAAGCTCACCATATCGAGTGGGTCATAGCCTCTGACTCAAGTTATCGTGTTTTGATTTCTAGACAACCTTGGCTAGAGGAAAATAAATCCCCTTTTCCCCTTGCTAGACATTTGATTTATCATAACCTGCATCACAAACCCTTGAGATCCTTGAAATGGTTAAGGAAATGTTAAGGCATGATGTTATGATGTGTATGTTATGCGTTTAAGCAAAAGTGTGAAGTGATGTAAGTAAACCCTGCAATAAATCCAAATTATTGGATAAGGACTGTAGACAAAACCTGCAAGGAACTCATGTTGTCAGATAACAAGAATGTGCAAGTAGTTCAAGTTTGAAGGCACACAAGTCACACAAACAACCTTAAGTTTAGGCTAGCATGGAGTTTAGGTATTACCCTCTTTCAGTTTAGTTGGTTCAACCTGTCCTAAAAATAGTAACCGGGTTCTAGAGGATCTCAATATCACTGACCACCCTCGATCGGTCATAATTCCAGTTTAGCAACCTTTTCTTGCGGCAGGAATCATCGCGAGAGTTTGGTCTCAATTAGTGTAGCATATTGCTACTGTTCTATGGCCAAGTTGGTCAATTTAAAGGTTCTAAGGTCAGTTGGTGCTTAGTGACCCCTTAGCATACCCATATTCTCCTCGTTGCACCACAAGGGATATCGGTACATACTAAAGTGCCACACCAGCATAGCCACTGCTTCAACCGTATCGGTCTACACCGTACAGTTCCCTCACAGTTTATTGCTACTTACCTAAAGGGTATCCCCCAGATCCGGGTTAGGATCTATAGTAATTCCGATTCAAACCCACAAAGATAAAACATACAAGTCAAGCAATTGAAAACATTATGAACTATTCCTAAGGTACACCCCACTTATAAGCGTCCCAAGAAGAGTCCCCAGTTCTGTGATACGGTGGGAAGAACTGACTATTTTTTGGAATGCTGGTTTGCATTTGTTTTTGAAAAATGTCGCGGTAAGCAAGAGTCGCCACCGACTTTTATTTTATCCAACAAGGAAAGGGAAAAAAGCATAGAAAAATTCCTTTTTTGAGATATTTCTCGGGTTCGGGGGGTAGATTATAGAAAGGGAAGGTATTAACACCCTTTCTATCCGTGGTTATCCACGGGCTCTTAGGTACTTGCTCATATTGTTTTCAAAATTGCTTTCTTTGTGCTTGTGGGTTTGAAAATAGTTTGTTTGAAAACTTCGATTTAACTCTTGCTTCTGTCCTTAAGAGCGTATGAAGTGTTTTTGAAAACTTTATTCGAAAAAGTGTAAGTGTGAAAATAGATCTTGTTTTTTGAAAGAGCAAGTACTTAAGAACCATCTACCTACTCGAAAAAGTAATTGTTCTATGCTAATGCCCTTTAGACAATGTTATCCCACTATGAATGAGTAGGTAGCACCGTCGTTGGAGTTTGAGGGTCAATTCGAATTTAGGGACTTAGGTTTACTAAAGCAATGTTAGGACGCCTTAGCGGTAACCCTAATGTCTTAGATCATTTGTTTTGAGGAAATTATATCTGAGGCAACCGTTTCGAGGCGACTATGATCTTTAGACAAGAGGACGACCTCTAAAGTGACCTATACTCAATGGCCGCGTATGAAGGCAACCAAGTGGGGTGTACTCTAAGAGTGCGCATGTGCGAGTGTGTCGTTTTCAGTTAATTTTTATCTTTGTACATGTTAAGGGTGATCTAAGTTGATTTTAGATTAAAACATTCAGTCTTGTCATGCATTCCTATTATCAAACATCTAACATTTATAATTTGCAGAAAGTAAATTGCGGAATTTAAATTACAAGGCGTCGGGTATTTACATTGCCAAAGACAAACCCTTTGTAAAAATAAATAAAGCGATAAAAAATAAATAAAGGTCCTATTAGCTATTACAAATCATGAACAAGTACAATATTGAATAAATAGATCGCGTGCGGGAAATTAAATCGAGTGCAAAGTTCTAGGGTTTTGACCCTTTTTTTATTAAAGAAAATATCTTTTTATTGTTTTTGAATTAAGGAAGAAATTACCTAAATTAATCAATTAATTAATTAATAAAAATAAATTATTTTTTGGGTTTTTTGTTATTTTAAGAAAGAAAATAAAATAATTAATGTTAGTAAAAACCTAATTAAGTCTAGTTTAATTTTAATTATTTACAAAAATATGTTAAAATTATTCTAATTAACACCTAAATTAATTAATTAGTATTTATTAAAAAAAAATTAAAAGTTTGATTTGATAAAGAAAATATTTTGTGGTTTTTTTATTTTATAAAGAAAATAATTTTTTGATTGGTTAGAATTAAAACAAAAATAATAAAAACAATTAATAAACAAAATCAGTAAAATAAAAAGAGAGAGAGGTTTGGGCTTGAAAAGGGAGTTTGAGAAGCAAATCTGAGGCTCATTAAACGCTGGCCCTGTTGACCTTTTGTGATCCAGTGAGCATGCTTTGACCAAAGCCTTGGTGGACGTTCAGGTCCTGGCCACCAGATTTGGCCTTTGGCCATCTGGCCGTTGGATAGATGATAGTGCACGATGCGCTGCATGCTTGAACGTACATGTGATTACCTGAAGAAAGAAAATAACAAAGAATGTGGGGGACCTGGGATTCGAACCCAGGTCCTGAAAGTGATATGCTTGCACGCTTGCCACTGCACTGCTTTGATTCTATTGTTAGTAAAATACAAAGAAATTATAATATAAACAAAACAAATTATATGCCAGAAAATAAAAATGCGCGAAAATTAATTTGAATTGGCCAATGGGAGAATGACATCTCGTCGTCTTCTACCTCCAAATCCTGCAAATATTACCTGCGGATTTGGATCTGCAGCTAAATACGCAAGCTTGCTCTAAAATCTTCCCTAGGCCACATAAATCAATTCCAAAAACATGGTTGAGTTCGTCTTGGCTTCCTGATTAACATTATGTCCTTCTTGAGTCCTGATTTTTCCTGAAAAAGAAAGCCCTAAAAACAAACAAGTAACCCTAACTATGGTGTTTTGGGGTTACAGCGCCTATAAACCAAATTGAATAATGCAAAAAGTTTACAAATGTCATGAGGGTTACGAATATGCAAGCAATTTGTTCAAATGATGCAGGAATAATGAATCACGAATTCAATAACCAAGGTGATTTTCGTGATACTTACAATGCTTTGTGGTATGTGAGAATTCTTGCTCTTGATTCAAGAAGGTTTAGTGAACACCCAGGAAGGGATTGGGATAGCTTTTGGATTTTGAAAACGCCTCTTGTTATGATCTCGAATTCAAGCTTTTTACCACTTTTTCAAACTTTTGTTCTGCCTCTTCTTGCAGCCTCCAATCATTATTTTCGTGCCTTTGCCTTCCTTATGTAATGTATATTGCATTAGGGTAAGAAACTTGGTACAAATCTCTCCACATTAATGCTCATGAATTTGATTTGATTCCACAATTACAACCTTCCAAATTTGGCCTAAATCATATCTTCTTGTAACCAATGCACTTGATGTGAATTCGATTCACATAATAACTGTATTCAAAGCCTAAAGCAACCAAAAAATCATGAGTTATAAATACTTTTGATTTTATATGATCTTATATGATTTTATTTGATTTAAAATGAATAAATTCAATTAAAAATCAAATTAAATAATAAAAATAAGATATGGTCTCATGGCTGAAGCTAGGACACGTAGACAATGATGCAAGCTCAAATCAAGTGGAAAAGAATGGGCCCATTTGACAAAATTTGATGTTTTGGGGATAGTTGACTTTTGACAATTTTGTAAAAATGTCCAACTTCAACAATGCATAACTTCTTCAATTTTGAACTTTTCGAAATGTTCTAGGACTTTTTAGAAAGCTTGAGATGTCCTATAACCAATAGCTGTATTCAAAGCCTAAAGCAACCAAAAAATCATGAGTTATAAATACTTTTGATTTTATATGATTTTATTTGATTTTATTTGATTTAAAATGAATAAATTCAATTAAATATCAAATTAAATAATAAAAATAAGATATGGGCTCATGGCTGAAGCTAGGACACGTAGACAATGATGCAAGCACAAATCAAGTGGAAAAGAATGGGCCCATTTGACAAAATTTGAAGTTTTGGGGATAGTTGACTTTTGGAAATTTTGCAAAAATGTCCAACTTCAACAATGCATAACTTCTTCAATTTTGAACTTTTCGAAATGTTCTAGGACTTTTTAGAAAGCTTGAGATGTCCTCTAACCAACCCATTTGGTCGCGTCTCATTTTGATATTCCATGCTCAAATTATAAGCTTTGGAAAAAAAGGTGTTTTTGTTGACTTTCAAAAATGACCTATAATGTCCAAATTTATAACTTCTTGTGAGTGCATTTTCTGATCTTTGGGTATGAAGATGGATTGTAGGGAATTGCATCCACTTAAAAATGAGCTTTGGATGGGTCATTTCTCATAAAGTATGATAAAGTTATGCTTGGTCAAAGTTGAGTTGACTTTTCCTACAAAACCCTAATTTAGCAACTTTTGAGTCTTGATGAATTTTGAGCAATCCTTGATGAATCATGATCAACCCTTAATCAAATGATGAAATATTCTTCAAAATGAGAATGTTGGCAAAAAATCTTGAAGTTTGACTGTTTATAGGCCACAATTGACTTTTGCCCTAGTACAGTCGATTTTTGGGCCCTTTGAGTAATTGACTGAGCAAACTTCCTCTGCAAGGCTTGAAATTTGACATGGATGATCTTGAGAACGTATTAGGACATTGGGGAGAACTTGAGGTCATTTGTACTCAAAAATTTTGATGCAACACAAAACCCTAATTTGGGGTTGACTGCCTTAGGAGATAGCTTGATTGTCCAACTCCTGAGCAATCTTGAGCCACTTGGAGATTTTTCTTGCAATGTCTTCAGAAAAATGGGAGGGCAAATTTTGGGGTACAACACAACCCCTTCTTCATGTATCCATGTTCGTCCTAGCAAACAACTATATGCGGGAATAATGTCCATGACCTGGAAGGTTATTTGGAACAAATATGGTCCTATATGGATAGGTAAGTCCACTTCACCGATGACAAATTTCCTGGACCCATCAAATGCTTTCACAATGATGCCATTCGGACGCATAGGTGTTCCTTGATATTTCAACTTCATGAGAGTACTCCTCGGTATAACATTCAACGCGGATCCATTATCAATTAGCACATTGGATAGCGAATCATTCTTACAGTTCATAGATATGTGGAGGGCCAGGTTGTGATTCCCCCTTCATCTGGTAATTCATCATCGCAGAAACTCAAGTTATTACATGACGTAATGTTTCCAATTACGCTGCTGAATTGATCTATTGGCATGTCAATCTCCACAAAAGCTTGGTCCAGTACCCTCATCAAGGATTCTCTATGAGCAGAGGAGTTCATTAATAAAGCTAAGATAAATATCTTTGAAGGAGTATGCAGTAGCTGATCTACAATTATGTAGTCGCTCATCTTAATTATCTTCAAAATATCATCCACTTTTTTCTCTAGCGTAGTTCCACTAGTCTCTCCTGTAGTCTTATTAGGTTCATCATTCTCAGTAATTTTCTTTCCAACAGCAACATCTCTCCGAACAACTGGCACAAACACACGACCACTACGGGTCACCCTGCTGTTTTCAGCTATATTTCCAACATCGGGCATTGGCTGGATGGGAATTTCCACCCCATCTTCTAATATTGTAGCATTGTATTTGTAAGGCACAGCCTTATCTGATTTGTAGGGGATAGGACCTGGCAAACTAATTACCAACGGGGTAAGAGCTGGCCTGCTATGATACTCCACCTCAAAATGGGCTGGTGCACCGAAACAAGGCACAATGACGTTTACCCCTTCTTCAACACAACCAGTCATCAATAAGTCATTTATGGAAAACAAATCTTCGTCTAAAGAGAAATACTCATCTGCGGAGGCATACTCTTCCTCTGACTCTTCTTCCTTTAAACAAACCTCAACCATATCACCTTCATTATAATCATCCCTCTGACCTGTGATCTTGATAGTTCCATTGTCTAACAGCAACTGAACACCCTTCTTCACGATTGAATATCCTCGGGGATCTCGACAGCAAACTAGGCAAGAACTATATTGGTGTTCCACCTGACCATCTGTATGGCAGAAGGTAGCATGCAACTGCACGAGATCCTCATTCATATACTCCACATCAAAAATTCTGAATTCACCAGGACATCCAGAAACCATGTTCACTTCCTCTTGATACTCTGCCCTAGGCCTGATTATATGGATTAGGCCCTCATCCATCCTCTCATGTAAATCAACCTTTATCTTATCACAACCATGTATATCTGTACTGCAAGTAGCACAACTAGAATAGTCATGCGTATAGTAGCTAAATTCATAGAGGTCTGCATTCATTTTCACCAAATCTCCTCTAACCAGATTAATGTCAAAAATCCGGAAGTCGCCTGGACAACCGGCCACCATATTTACAGCATTTACTCCCCCATGCTTGGGTAGAGGATTATATTTCACATTAGGTCCCATGTCCTTGAAAGATAGAACACCAGACTTTACCAATTTCTGTACCTCATTCTTCAAAGGATAACAATTCTCGACATTATTCCCTGGTGCTCCTTGATGAAAAGCACATGTTTGGTTTGCCTTGTAATACCAAGGCAATGGTGATGGTACGACGGGAGGTGGTCGTGTCTGGACCAACGTTTTTTGAATCAATGCTGGTAGTAGCTCTGTATAGCTCATGGGAATAGGGTCATAACTCTCCCTTCTCTAATTATACCCTTGATTCCCCTGTTGGGACGGTCTTTGATAAGCAACGGTAGTTGGAGCTGCACTCACAACAGGAGCAACTGAGGCGACTTGCTGATGACGCTGATAATTCCTTCTAGGAGCGTTTACCCTCCTCTCTTGTATAACAGCATTTGCATCTCCTTATTTCTTCTTGGTAAACCCATAAGATGGCTTCTTCGCACATCTAGATCCTTTATTCTTCGTCAAATAGCCTTCTCTTACAGCCTCTTCCAAGAAGATACCCATTCCTACCATCTCAGTAAAGTCACTTGGCGCGCTTGCTACCATCCTCTCGTAGTAGAAAGCACCCAGCATCTTCAAGAAAATCTTAGTCATCTCCTTCTCTTCCATGGGAGGAATCATTTGGGCGGCTACCTCGCGCCATCTCTGTGCATACTCTTTGAATGATTCCTTCTCTTTCTGAACCAT
The DNA here is from genome assembly GCA_948472305.1 of Vicia faba. NCBI lineage: Eukaryota > Viridiplantae > Streptophyta > Magnoliopsida > Fabales > Fabaceae > Vicia > Vicia faba. The sequence continues at coordinate 1,341,767,091 of OX451740.1, read as the reverse complement.
GGCCCTGAGTTGATCACAGTCAGGCACCATGTCCACGTTGTACTTGTATTGTTTGATGAATGCTTCTCCCAAATCATTAAAAGTATGGATGTTAGTGTTGTCTAAACTCATATACCACTTCAACGCAGCACCAGTCAAACTATCCTGAAAAAAGTGGATCAGCAGACGCTGATCATCAGTATGGGTAGACATTCTCCTCATGTACATCACCAGATGAGCACGAGGTCAAGTGTTACCCTTATACTTCTCAAATTCTGGGTCCTTAAACTTAGCAGGTATCTTAACATTTAGGACCAAGCATAGCTCATTCACATTTTGCCCAAATAGCTATTTCCCCCTGACGGTCTTCATCTCCCTCTACATCTTGTCAAACTGCTCTTGAAAATCATCCATTCAATCATAAAGACCCAAGTCTTCACTTGGTGGAAGGAAAGGACGACATACATCATCATTAATAAACGGAACCATATTCACCGAAGAAAGCGCATCAGGAACAACATGTACCACATGAGGTGTTGGAGTAACAATAGTCTGAACCACTGGAGTATCTTGAGGCCCAAGATTGAAACCTTCAGGTGCAAAATTCTCTGGCATTCCCCATTGATAACCTTGAGGCATACAGTTTTGAACAACATCCGGAGTAGCAGATACGGGAACAGTCAGAACTTTAGTATTTGCCCTTGTTGGTTGAGGTTGAACACTCGGTGGCTGATTCTGAGCAGCCACCAGAGCTTCCATCAGAGTAGTCAAATTGGCTAAGTCAGCCTTCAAAGCAAAAACTTCTTCGTGAAGCTCGTGATTCTTCTGTTCTAAGTTGTCCATCTTCTTTTTGAAATTAGCCCGAGTGTTGTAGTGATGAGTCAGCTTGCTGAACAAAGTAAAGAAGCTTGGTAAGACACCTAGATATGCATAACAAATGCAAGAAATATGTGCAATACGATGCATGATATGCAATGCATGATTATTTTTACTTTGTTATTTAATATTTCAAGGGATTTAAAGTTTATAGACATATTGCAAACATCAAAGTAATAGCGCTTTTGAAGTACTGAAAATTTTATTATAATAAATCCAAAATGGATTACAAGTTTCAATGATCCCAAGTACAAGATGAAAATAAAATCTGAAACCCTGAGAAATAGAACTGATAGAGATCGCTCTATACGCTGGCGCTTCCCCATGAGCCTGGCAATCTGAGCCTTCAACCTTTGGTTTTCATCCGCATGTCTGATGGCAATCTCCTTCCAATCAACTGAATCAGGAAGTAAGTGATCAGCACCTGATTGAGGCTTAGGAGAAAATAAATCCCCTTGCTTCTCCATAGACTCTACCGCTCGAATCTCAAGGATCTCAATCAAGTCGTCTTTCTCCTTCAGGTCTGCTCTGTAGGAACTTTCTAAAGTTTGAAACTTGTTCTTCTAAGCATCCCTTTCCTGTTTCATCCTAACCAAAGCAAACTGCAGCTCTTCCAGATCATCTAATAAGGGAGGAGTGGTCTTCACAAATAGATCAAGCATGGGTGTCTCCCGGGTATACGACATCTTTAACTGAATGGCTCTCGATCGGACCAACTGAAGATATGGCTCCAAAGAAACAGCACCCCTAGGTCCCAAATCCTTCCTACCCTTCTTATGAATGTGACTCCAGGCCTTCGCAGTCTACTCCCTAGCTTCCCTATGGTCATCCCCTTCATTCAGAAAGAAACTACTCAAATGAATACTATTTATTTTATCCCTCATCGAATAACCAAGTTGTCACCGTGCAAGAACAGGGTTATAGTTAATTCCTCCCTTTGTACCAAGAAGAGGTACATTGGGGAAACTACCACAACTGTCAATAATCTCTATATCCTAGTAAGCTCGATGATACAAATCAATATCTGAGTGAGTAAGTGCCATGATTTTAGGATCCCAACGGGGTTCCTTCTTGACATCCCAAAAAGCATCAGACTGAGGCATATAAGAGATAAACCACCGGTATAACAGAGGCGTGCAACAGATAATCATCCCCCCATGATAAGAATTCTAAAGATGGATAGAGTAATAACTATCACCCAACAGTGTAGGAACTTGGTTTCCAATCATGAAGATCCTGATAGCGTTAATGTCAACAAACATGTCCACATTAGGAAATAAGAACAACCCGTAAGCAAGTAGGGAAAAGATAGCCTCAAAAGCAACGATACTCTTCATTCTGGAAAAGTAACGAGCTTTCTCCAATAAGAACTGAGCTGGTAATCCTCTAATCCCCCCTTTAGTAGTCATATGGGCTTCCACCTTAGACTTCCCCAGGTGAATCAAAGAAGCAATCTCATGTGGTTTTGGCTTACCCTCCAAACCAGTAAAAGGAACACAATCGGTAACAGGTAAATACAATAGATAAGAATACTCCTCCAGTGTAGGCATCAACTGATAGTCGGGAAAAGTAAAGCAATGATACATCAGATCATAGAACTGGACCACGGTCGAGAGAATACCCTCCTTCATCTTCAACTTCATGAGAGGAATAATGGACCCATACTTCTTCCGAAAGTCTGCAGAACACTCGATCTCGGGGATTAGACTGATCAACTAATCTATCTTGGGATCCTTGAAACTGTACTTTTTGGTCTTTCTCTTTCCAGAATCCATGGTTAAAAAGTACCTGAAATATTCACAAATAGTCAACCTTTAAATCCCTTGAAATATGGTTTCTTCAAAAGATGCTTATGAGTGCATGGATGCATGATGCAACAATCACACACACGATCGCACATGTAGGGTTCATAGGTTCAACGTCACGAGCATGAGGTCGAAGGTACTACCCATAAGGTATTGGTCTAAAATTATCACCTGTCGAACAAGGTTCTAGAGGTTCCCGGAGTCTACATCCTTCCTTCGGATATTACCAACTTCTTGATTAACTCGGTAATTAGTAATATTCTCAAGAAAGACTCGTCCGAGTGTAGTATCGTGTGACAACTATTTCGGGATTACTCCGTCATAGCTTCCGCACTACACCTAAAACGCCAAGATGGGTTTGGTATTCTACGGTCCTCAGTTTCAGCAGGCTCCCATGTCGAAAGCAGTATGTCTTCCCGATTACTCGGTAAACGACACTACAGTCAGAGGGGCCTCCACTGAGCGGGGGATCTCATGCCTCCATTTTTAGGATTACTCCCACAAAGTTAACATGACTATATTTCTCGTCCTATCTTAAAGTTTTCCCAAGTCCAGGTATAGGACTTATGAGTAATCACCAAGCACCCTGAAAACCAGGAAAATCTAGACAAACATATATACAACATATAATAACAAAAACAGTAATAACACATATACAGATATAACAAAGATAGGCTCAACCCACTTAGGGATGGACCAGCAAGAGGTCAATATTTCCCTAGTGAAGTCGCCATTTTTCTGTAGCAGTAGAAATGTTCAAGACTAAGCCATTGGATTGACTAGACTTCATACAAATCAAAATAAAAATCGCCACCGCGCTTTATTGTTTCCAAAGGAATGGGAAAAGAGCCAATAACCCAAAAAGAGGGGGAAAGATTCAAGGTAAGGGGTTGGTTATGCAAATGGAAGGTATTAGCACCATAAACATCTACGGTACTCCGCAGGAACCTCTTTATAAAAATCTGTATATTTTGGCTATAAAAAATGTTGTATATATAAAAAATGGATGGTGGAGGTGAGGAAAGAAATATATTTATTTTATAATTTTTGCATCCGCCGCGGTTGTGAACCTTTAGTTCATACGTACCACCTTTTCGTGCAATAGGGGATCAGGGTACACGTAGTTCCTCTTTCAAAAATTTAAAACCCAAATGTGTTGGTTAATTTTATAATATGAAACATCATCGTCATTGTCCGTGTGGAAAACATACTTACTACCCACAATCATGAGAAATGAGAATTTGCATCATCTCAAAGTGGAGGATATGGATTGGATTTTAAAATCAGCAATGCCTCACTCAACACCAAAGTGGAAAATATCTCTCTTCACTACACATTGTAGAAGTATAGTTGTTTGCATCACTACAAGGATTGACAAGAGTTGAATCTTTTGAGAAAAGTTTAAGAGTAAGAGCCAAAGTGGCAAGATGGTTTGAAATGATATTGATTGATTTTTAGTCTTCTCACAAAAAAATGTCAAGGTATCATTAAGTTGATTGGGGTTTATTTATGAAAAATGTTTTTAAAACACATGGACATAAGTCCAAGTTTATTATAAAAGTGGTTCAGGTTTAAAACAAGAAGACTTTTCAAAAGGAGGAAGAAGATTTTTGAAATTAAAGAAGATGGGAGGAGAAGAAGAGACTATCCTAAAGCATAAGGTAAAAGCTAGGGATAAGAACCATATAACCAACAAGAAGCCAATAATTGACATTATGAGCCAAGATAGAATTCCCATTCCTTGGATTGAAACCAAGTAAGCAAAAATACTAGACCTCTTGAGAGAACCAAACTTCAAGTGTATTAAGTCTTCATAAAAATTGGGCAGAGTAACGGTTGTATACAGGCGAATTCTAGATTACAAAGAGAGGATGTAATCATAAAAACCTGCACAGAAAAACAAACAAGCAACCCAATGTCTTGAGGTAAATCTCAAGAACTCCAGACAAAATAATCAGATAAGATCTCCAAGATAGGTCAAGGTTTCTAATCCTAAGTCCAAGAAAAGTCCCATGCTCCATAATGCCAAGGATAGTAACCAAATAGTCCAAGTACCATTAAAGATTTTTTAGGGTTTATGTTGATTATTAAGTATCTTAAGAAAGGAAAAGAAAAGCTCAAGTGAGCAAAGTAAAAATGGCAAGAAAAAAAATGCTCAAATAAGCAAAGATGGAAATGGCATGAAATGTAAATGCTAAAAGTAAATAGTACATAAAGCATTAAAAAGAATAAAAGCATAAGGTAAAACAGGTCAATAATTAGTAGTTAGTTGGATGACCATCTTGAAACATGCATTTGGAACTCATTAGAGGATTGGTAGAACCAAAGCCTCCACACAACAAGTTGCATTTGCTTTTTGTCAAGTATATCATCCATTTGGAATTCTCATAAGTACCATTTAATGATCAACAATGTTTAAGTGATCCGCGTTGACCAAAGGTGTTGTAGATCCATTAGAGGATTGGTAGGACCAAAGCCTCCACACAATGAATCTCAAGGTTATTGGATCAAAGAGATCAAATTAACATACTTGGGCTTGCAATCATAAGTTTGGGCCACGATTGATCATTTATTCGAATCGGGACAAAATTTAGCGCTATGTTAAGCAATCGTAAGTGGACTTATATAGAAGTCACACCTATTTTGAGGCCGGTCAATAACAATTTATGCACCATTTGTTTTGAGACATTATATAAAGATCTTGCTCCAATAACACCTAGTGCAATAAGAAAGGGATAACATGAAAAGGGGATGGGAAAAATGAATAAACCACTTTTGAATCAAAAATTTAATTAAACTAGTATTAAAATCATTCATCCATTTTCGTGGAGTTGAACTCAACACTCAAGATCCAATAATGTTAATAAAGTCATGATAAAAAAATCAACTCAAGACAGCCAGAAAATAATCACAAAAATAATATTATATTTAATATATACATTAAAAGGGTTTAAAAAATGTTTAAAAATCAAAATAGAGGAGAAAAATATCAACTATGTTCAATTAATCAAGAAAGAAAAAGTAAGGCCATAGAAAAATCAAAAATGGATCCAAATATTTTTATAAAATTTTTGGTAATTTTTAAAAGTCAGAAACTATTTTTAAACTATTTAAAATTGCTCAAATAAACAGAAAATAGGTCAAAAATAGTAAAACTCAATACAAAATTCCATAAAATTTTCAAAAAGTAAAAAATATGCAAAATAATATTTATGAATTTTTTCAGAATTAAAAAATGTCAGAAAGTATTTTTTAAGTAATTAAAAGAAAGCAAATAATTCAGAAATTACAAAAAAATATCAAATTTAAAAATAAAAATGTGAAAAATAGTCATGAGATCAGAAATAATTCAAAGTATTTTTTGTGAATTTTTTCATATTTTTTGGATAAAAAACAAAAGAGTTATGAATTTTTGAAAATTTAATCAATAAAAATATAAAATTAGAAAATAAAATAAAACCAAAAAATGTGGACCGTCAGATCATAGTCAAAATGCGTTAGTAAGCTAATCCAGTGGACCATACGCGTTGTGCTTGATATGGACCCTAGTGAGATACGCATAGGATCAGAAAAAGGGCAACCAATGAAATTAAAACGTTTGGCACGCTATTATTGGCTGAGACGAGACATGTCATCGTCTTCAACTTCCAGACACCCTGCAATGGGTATTTTGTGAGATCCTTCAAATGGAAAAATTAAGATCCCAAGCTAGTATCATTGAACTTGTCTCTTCAAGTCGATTCTAACACCACCATCGCGCCAAATTTATATAAGGTATGGAGAGAGATATGAATCAAAAAACCAGAAAATAGCGAGCACCTTCAATTTGATATTTCTCTCTCAATTCTCAATGGATTTAAAAATTGTAAGCGGCATTGGAATCAGGAGAAGGAGTAGAATAGATTAGTGCTTGATTTTGATCCAAATGGTGGATAACTCTACCTTTTCAAAGTTCAAGGAAGAATATCTAAAACTGAACTTATGTAGCTTGAATTATGGCTTGTTTTGATTGATTTAAGTGCTGGAGAGTTTATATGATGCTTAAGGATGACGAATGCGCAAAGAATTTTGGAAAAGGGAGCTTAAATCTCAGAAACTGAATTAAAAAAAGATGGGTTCGTGTGAAGTTTTGGCAGGGTGTTTTTGGATCTCAAAGCTTGAAGAAATGAATGGGGGATGATCCTCTATTTATAGGGAAATGAATCGGAATGAAAATTGGAAGAAACAAGGAAGTTTGGAGGGAAATTAAGTGATGGTCGAGCACGAGTGAAGTGTGACTTCATTTTCATCAAAACTCAACCAAATATTGCATTTTGGGGTGCTAATCACTTCTGGAAAGTTTTCTAATCAAGTTTAAATCAAAAATGCGCATAAATCTTGTGTTTAGAAGTCACATTATGGATTTCAAAATTCTGACTTTGTGGAAAATTCAGTTTCAAGTTACCAAATTCAAATCCATGGCATTTCCAACTCAAGGGTTCTTAGGGCATGATTCTTGATGCTTTAGAAATATGAGGTTACAAGATTTGAAATGGAAAAAGAATGGAGTTAAATGGCTACTTGAGATGAGAGTTTCATTGAGTTAAAGTTGAAGAAAAAGGGTTGACTTTCCATACTTCGAAATATTTCAAATTCTTCTTAAAAATGACCTATAATCTTTTGCATCCAAACATGGCCTTCCACTTGAAATTTGCTCTTGACCAAAAAAGATGGAATTAAGTAGATCTCTTGAATGACATTTTGAAACTTGAACCACTCAAAATCTCCAAAAATTGAGCAAGCTATGACTTGTTGAAGTTGGCCAAAAATCATGAAATGACCTATAATCTTTTGCATATTTAAGGCAACCTCCATCCATTTTCCCACTTTGAACATAAAAGAAGGAATAAATTTCACATCTTCAAGATCATTATGGAAAAATAATGGACTCAATGTGATTAAAATTGACCAAGTTATGATCAATTGAAGTTACTTATGTAAAATTGTGGATTCATCTAGATAACTTGTAATCTTTCTTCTTCACCAAGTTTCTTCCACATGAAAACTCCTTGGAACTTTTGAAGTTATTTGTTGATAACCCTTTGAAGAGAAATATGTTATTGGAATCACTCAAAAATACCAAAAGGTGAGCAAGATATACTCCTTTGAAGTTCAAAACCCTAGCTTCTAGATCAAGAGAATGCCTTGAGGAACTTTGACAAGTTTGAACAAACTTCTTGTACCAATATTCTTGCTTTGTGAATAGAAGTTATTGAGGATGATAATGAGAACTCTTAGCCACCAAAACCACTTCCATATCTTCAATTTTGAGAGAAATATGCTCTTGTGACCAATAGGAACAAGGCCTTGTCCAAACATGACAACTTCTCCAATCAACCCCTTGTACTTTTGAGTCAAATCTAATAACCTTGAAATGTGATGAACCAAAGCAACCTTTCCATGCCAATTCTCCCAAAACCAATCCAATGGCGAGGTTTGAACTTCTCAAGCTATATTGACTAGGGCATGGAAATAAACTCATGAACCAATGAAGTAACTTGTTAAATCTCATTGTCCTTCACCTACATGGATAACAAGCAAGACAAACCAACATTGAATTTTATTAGTTAAATGAAGAAAATAAAACAATATTCGTGATCACAAAAGGAACATAAGTCAAGGTGCTTGGTAATCCCTCAAAAGGAGCAAAACTCAAAGTAGGGAGGGGAACCAAGAATCCTAGTGTGATCTTGTTGTGAGTGAATCAACATGGTATGATGAAGGTATCTTAGGGGCAAAAATTGGGGTACAACAGCTAACCTAAAATCTCATGACGAGACCTTTCACGACTTTGAGACGAAAGTTTTGGTCCATAAAGAGGCTCCACCTAAGGGTGGCCCTTGTGCCTTTTCCCTCCGGTGTTATTCATGACACCCTTAAGGAAGCCTCCTTTTGGGAGGGTAGACTAACCGTAGGTCAAAATTAAGGAGCCTGCCTTCTAAGGGTACTTATCACAAAAACCCTGTCACTGAACCATAAATCCATACCTTATAAGGGTACTTATTAAAAGTCCCGTCACTCGACCTTACACCCACACATTCATATATTTCATGTATTCGTCATACAGTCATCATATATTTGTCACCTGTTTCTTTGTCTTATTCACGGGGTACAAAAAAATAATAAAATCAAGATCTCGGTGACTGTCTTTAAAAATGGATACCGAAGGAAAAAACTTGTCCACGTCAATGCACCAAACATGTCATAAATCAAGGCCACAAAAGGGAAATAACGTGCTGAAGACATTCTCTAGTTTTTTCCAGCAACAGTGGATGGTTTCAAGAGAAGATATATGCAGGCGCGCCTAGAAGATTTATTTCCTTTTTGCATGATTTCACACAAATAAAGTTTTGGTTTAAGATTGTAATATTTTTCAAGATCTGAATTACATTACTTTCAATAAAGGCGTTTTGTTTCCACACATCATTTGCGTATCTAATTTAAAGTTAGTCGCCAAGTAAAACAATAAAGGACAAGCATGTACCCATGGGAATAAGACATTTAAAACAATAACCATTTCATATTTATACACATTCATTCACACGTATGAATTCACGAACACCCGCATATCATGTCAAAACTCATTTTTCAAAAAACATCTCTCCAGTTAAACCATTGGTAGAAGAAGGTCTCCACCTCCTTGGCCTCCATATAAAACAAGGGCATATCAACAGAAATCAATGGAGAAAATCAAGGAAACTCAGGATGCATTCAAAGAGGATCTCGACCAAGTAAAGGGTGATGTCACCTCAATGAAAAGGGATCTGAGTCAAGTACTCCTAGCTTTGAAAAACATTATTGACAGGCAAGACCAGATCCCCATGGCAGCTTTCGAAGAAGTAACCCAGACTATTGGTGCATCAAGCGGTCAACTACTAAGGAAAGAGTCAGAGGAAGGACTCCAGAACTCCGTCATGGCCCAACAAGAAGCTGAAACTGAAGGGTTTGTCCCACTGCCGCCAAAAGCAGGGGCATCTCGTACCTTACAGATTCCAACCAATAATGAAGACAACTACTGGGACTTGAAATACGGAGACCACGACCTAGAGGATGCCAACCAAGAGCCATTAAAGATGACTGGTACTCCTGTTGTTGATAATCCACTAGCGATGAATCAGTACAAAGCTTTGGAGGAATGACTAAAAGTTGTGGAGGGTTTCGACGCTTTCGAAGTAGACGCTCTCAAAATGGGCCTAGTTCCTAATGTGATGATTCCACCAAAGTTCAAAGTACCTGATTTGAAAAATACAAGGGGCTCACTTGTCTAAGAAACCATCTTCGTATGTATTACAGGAAGATGCATGCCCATGCCCATAATCAGAAGCTGATGATTCACTATTTTCAAGATAGCCTGAGTGGGGCATCTTCAGACTGGTATATGCAACTAGAGAGAACGCATATTCAAACCTAGGCAGATCTCGCTAATGCTTTTCTGAAGCATTACAAATATAACCTGGACATGGCGCCTACCCGCATGCAACTCCAGAATTTGTCCCAGAAGAAAGAAGAGTCCTTCAAGGAGTATGCTCAGAGATGGAGGGAATTGGCATCTCGTATGCAACCACCATTGTTGGGGAAAGAACTAGTAGACATGTTCATCAGGACTTTGCATGGGCTGTATTATGAGATGATGGTTGGAAGTATCGCTTTGGGGTTCTCAGACCTAGTAACCATCAGTGAAAGAATCAAGACTGGGATAAAAAGTGGGAAAGTATCAAGGGGACCATCAAATGCTCCCTACAATTCAAAACGGTCTGCTTCAAACTTCACCAAAGGAAAAGAGGGAGAAATTAATGCTGCAGCGTCACAACCCAGGGTACAATAACCATTAGTGATCCCACTAGGGCAGCAGAAAGGCAGAAGGCCACCCAGGAAATTTGATCCACTCCCTATGCCACCTAGCCAGTTATTGCAAAAGTTAGTTAAGGCATACTTAGTGGAGCTCAAGTCTCTAGCTTCTCCAGTCGAGCCACTCCCACGAAGATATGGCGCCAACGCCAAATGCAAGTATCATGCTAATTCTCCTTGACATACCCTAGAGCAGTGTTGGCCTTTCAAGCACAAGGTGCAGGATTTGTTGGATTCTCAAGACATCACCTTCGAGAAGCTCGACATTGCATCAGACCCTATGTTGTCGCATGATGGGCTGACAATAAACGCAATTGAAGTAGTAACTGACTCTGGGGAAAGCAGACAAGCAAAAACCCCGATAAACTTGCTGAAAGAATATCTGTTGGGATGTGGACTCCCGCTAGGACACAATGAAGCTTTCGAAAGAGCTCTACAAAGGCTAAGGGACCAGGGGATAGTCTAGTTCGGACAATAACCTGAAGAAAAATATAAAGCTACTCTGATGGGTGAAGCATATTTTCCTCCGATCGAAGAGACTTTTGTCAATAATGGAGTAGTGCAGGGCAGACATGGGGCAAAAATATCCAACAAAGCCAACATCAAAGGGGCAACTGAATTCATCCGAGAATGCGCCCCAAGAGAAAAACTCAAAAGATGGACGGTCATGGAGATTCCTGAGATCTTTTTCTTTCCTAATTAATTTTTTTTTGTTTCTGAAAGAACCTATGTTAAGCATGAGGCATAGTGGTTGCTTGTAAGGGTTTCCCTGCTTTGTTTCAGATAATATTTACGATTAATAAAAATTTATGTTTTGTTTTCAATTAAGATCCCTTTTCTTTCTCTTGCATTTATATCGTAAATTTAAAAATGGCAATACTTTCTCTGCATATGCATTTTCAAATTTCATATACTAAAATCACCGCCAAAACATGATAAGGGTGCAAGTCCATGCCCAAAACTACCGATAATGATATTGTTGCAATCCGATATAATTTTGATGCTCCTATCAACCAAGCTAAAGAGGAAGATGATAAATATCTTGAACTCTCTGAGAAAATTGCGAGGGAAATAAAAAGAAAAACTAACAATATGCAACTATATCAAGAGGTTATTAAGGCCATCAATCTGAGCATAGGGGGAGATCCGAAAGAAACCAAGATAGGGGGAAATGTTAGAGAAAATCCACAAAGAAGTTGATCAATTTATTGCCCATATCTATGGAAACAGGCCAGGGCCAAATACAGACATTGCTGTAAAAATAAGCAACTACGAAATACCGAGATCAGACGAAGAACCCGAGCCAGGGGCATGTTGGGTATCCACGTTCGACGAGGCTTCAAATGCACTGGGCCACGATATAGGGTAATTATTGACTTCTCCAAAGGATGCTCAAAGGCAATATACCAAGTCAATGGTGAACGATATACTAAACATCCAAAACTGGTTCCATATCGGGATCATGTTTTGAAAACCGACTGCGGAATTCGCAAAAATCATTTTCAGTCACGTCCCACGAAAAAGAAATAAAATGACAGACGCCCTGGAAACTATATCGTCTATATTCAAAAGAAATTGGGTCAAACCACGAATTGGGCATCACAAATAGACGCTTTAAAGAGCCCGCACATTGCCTTGTTATTAAAAAATGACAATATAACAAGCCTTGGTTTCACAACATCCGGAAAATGCCTCTAGCATTGGAAAACAAACCCTACAAGAATTATCCGCGGAATTCTTTTAAAGTAACGGTATATTGTACAAGATGAACCACGACATGGTCTAATACTCAAGAAGATTCTTCTACCTCGCCTCGACTCACGTGGTAAATGCACACCCAATTACGAAGGTCCATACATAGTCAAAACAACATTCTCCGGTGGTTGTCTTATCTCCTCAGCAATGGATGGGGAAGAACTACCGCATCTGGAAAATTCAGAGGTAGTCAAAAATACTATGTATAAGAAGCTCGCTAAGCTCGAACCTTAAACATGCGACTTAGGCAAAAAGGAGCTTCCCGGTGGATTGAAAACCCTAAAGGGCGATCCAGGAAAAAATTAGGGGCATATAAACAAAAAATTATCCCAGTGGACTGAAAACTCGAAAGGGAAATCCAGGCAAAAGTTAGGGATTCCATACAAAGAAATAAAGAACAAAAAGACTGTGATCTAAGAACTGCGACTACGACCCATGAAGGGAGAGATAGATCTGACTCATACAACTCAGAAGCAAATGAGATAAGATCATTAAAAGTATTTTGGGGAACAGCAGTTGCAATTATCCTTTTTATTGCTATTTACAGTTTTAAAACCTTTTGTAATTACGTCTTTCTAGGAATTGCATCTCGTGTTCTCGCCTATTCAGAGGAATATCAATAAAACAATTGTTTTCTTTGCATCTTTCAAACTGCATTTTTCTTTTCTCAGACTTGTTTACAAAATACTACGATCATTAGTTGAGAATATTGTCTTGAAATCATTTCGGGGAATTAACAAAATAAAAGCATTTGACAAAACATCAAAAAAACATTTTGGTCAAAAAAATATCAAAAGAAAATCCACGTCTATGTCTACACACATGGCTACTCCTACGTCTTGCAATTCTACACGTACATCTGCTCCTATGCTTGCATTCAACAATACAAAGTATATACAAATATCTACGCGTCCCTACGCAAAGTCTTCATCCATGTCAGTGCCTATGCCTACACTTGCAACAAAATCTACGTCCACGCATGCATCCACACACATGTGTACTCCTGCCAATCCTATACATACGTCTATGCTTATGCCTGCGCCTACGACATACGGATCAACATATGCTTATGCCCGTGCCTACGACATACGAATCTACATACGACTATGCTCACACCTGCGCCTATGACACACGAATCTACATATGTCTACGCTTACGCCGGCGCTTACAGAGACCACTCATATGCCAATACATATGTCTATGCCTGCATACAAATCTACGCATAGGCCATTACCTACGTCTACGTATACGTCTACGCCCGCGATACAAAACCAACGCTCAACTTTTGCTAACATTGCCCACCGTGTTCAAGTTCAACAATGCTACGACGATACAACATACAATGCCAGGGAATAGGTAACTCTAAGCCAATGGTTCAAAGGAGAGAACACCATAAATAGTTTTCATAAAATTTCAAGGCCTAAGCATATCATATACACATTTCATACATACACACATTTTACATATCTAAAGCATACATACCCTATACATTTCGATATTCAATACACTCGGGGTTCCATATCGATGTCAAGCATCATACATTTCGCATACATACAACATTCAATATGCATGCATATACATTTATCGCATAGCAAAGAGACAAATAATCTCACCCTCGATGCAACTATCTAAGGGTCGACCAACGCAATACTTCTCCTACGATTCAGCCCATCACCTAAGTCATCTCGTTGTGATGAGTTTCTTACAAGTATGATACATTGCCTCTAAGCCGCAATGTATTCACAAAACTCACTATATTTCCTCTAAGCTACGATATAGAGTGGATCATCGCCTCAGACTTCATGCAGCGATGCTCAAAAGAAAACAAAACTTTAACCCATTACCCCAGACTTCATGCGGCAATGCGTTTCTTTATGCCGTAAACACCGATTATCGCCTAAGCCTTCACGCAACGATGCTCCAGAATACAAGGATTAGACTATCGCGTCAACGTCATGCAGCGATTTGCGAACATAACCCATGGCCTCAGTCTTCAAGCAGCCATGTGTCATCAATCATTGCTATACTCATCCTTCAAATGGGTGAACAAACCAAGATATACAAAATTGCGCTCTTAAGTTCAAAACTATTTGCCTCGTTATCAAACCCGGGTAAGAGATATATCATCAGCTTTGCCTACTTCCTTAAGACTCCTAAGGGTATGCTATATCAGTGTAACCTTATGTTTGTCGGACAAATTTTGGGATACTTCAAGTATTCAATAAACTTCCAATCAGAATTCGCAAGACTCGAGTTTTCTCACGCTATTCGACTGGAAGGTGATTGAATAGGGGCAGCTGTTGTACACCAAATTTGTCCTACCTTGATCATTTTATTTTTCGAGATTAAAATAGAAGAAATATTTAATTAAAGATGGTATAGAAATATCTGATGGTCTGTCTTTATCCAACTAGGGGGTGTATTTTTAATTCAACAAAGCGGGGCTTTTTTTAATCAGAAAGACTCGTGTATTCGTAAACCTATTCGTAGGGCATGTTGGCCTATGGCCCATGCAATTCGAAAATGAAAAATTGTTAAGTTTTTAATTATAAAAGCCCACTTAAATGTTTTTATTGTTAGTAAAGGAAAAGGGTGTGAGTGGTAGAATTCTTATGGCCCATTGAGATTTTTAAAGTCAGTTCATTTGTCATTTTGGTTGCTGATTTATCTTACAAAAATTATTATAAAATGCTTGCTGTTATTATTATTTTCCTAAGAAAATTCTTATGCACAACTGGTCAAAAGAAGTCTTTTTCATTTGTTACAAAAAGGGGGAAAACTAAATAATATTTAAAATTTTGAACTTGTTACAAACTATAGGCCCACTTAGTTTTTTAGCCCATTTGGCGTTTTTCAGAAAATCATTTTTTATTTTGTTACTTGTTATTATTGGATATTTTTATTATAATTAATTTATTAAATATTTTTTTATAAAATATTTATTAAAAAAAGATTTGTTTTAAGTGTTATTATTAACAAAAAAAAGAGAAAAAACGTTGTTGTTTTTGAAAAAAACGTAAACTATTATTAATAGATTTGTTTGGATTTGTTGAGAAATTATGGTTGTTATATGTATTGTTGTTATTTGTATATCACATATTTATTAGTAAAAATAAAAAATCTTACTAATTAGATTTATTAAAAATTGGGCTTAGTTTTAGAAATTGTTTTAGTTGTAAATAAAAAAAACATTGCTGAATAGTAAGCTAAATTAACATAGGCCCATAATAAGTGTCAGGCCCAAATTGCTCAAAAAACATATACTGTTCCGATCTAACTAGAATCAACACACGTTTTTCCAATTACAGTCGTTGTGTCAATCAAGGCCAAAATGCGCGCATGTGTTTATCAACAAACAAGTACTGTAGCAATCTAAAATTTAAACTGAATCGAAACTTGCTTATTACAGAACAAATCTTAAAATGAAATCTCTGCAAATCAAATCTAATAGAACAACAAAATATGGAAAAAAATCTTATTACATTATCAAAATCGTCAATTACATTCAATACACAATGAATCAACAACAAATTACAATCCCTAATCATCTAAACCCTAATTTCTGCCTAAATCTATTTTCTAACAAGCTAATTGTATAAATAGAGAAGAAGAAAAATATAGGGGGGGATACCGAAACAAGGGATTTTTGTTGATACAGAAGAACAAGAAGGCGGAGAGCTTTTGTAGTAGAAATTTTAAGAAGAAGACGTTGAGTGAAAGGGGGTGATTGAGGTTCCACTACCGGAAACCACAAACACCTCTAATAGCCTCATCATCGCCGTTATCGATACCACTGACCATCATTGCCAAAGCTTCGTCAAGATCGCCAAACAGAAGAAACAAACGGAGGTTATTAGCATGAATCAATCAATGATCAAGAACAAGCGGAATCGCGATAGGGGTAAAACAACTTAGCTTATTATTCGTTTTGATTTTGTTTGTGGGTTGTGTTAGGGTTGATTGGCGGTGGAGGTAGGGTTTGTGTTTCAGCCGCTGCCGGAGCTAGGGTTTTGAAAGAGGAAGAGAGGAAAGGGTTCGCGACAGAGAGAAAAGAGAGGAAAATAGATTTACTGTAAATTGTAAAACGAAAATGATGTAAGACAATTTTATTATTCCATCCAATCTAGTATATACGCGCCTATCATAATTATCGTGTACCTTCGCTTCCCTCCCTTTGATCATCATCAGACGGTCATAGGCCAAGTCTACACGATAACTCCCTGCACCCGCACACACAAAATTGATCGGACCCCCTCTCAACCTTGTATTGGGCCAAGCCTAGATGTTATCCACACCCCTTTCTGTGTTTTTGCTAAACCAGTGAACAAAATTCACCCGCCTTCCTGAATAACACTTGGGTCAGCCTGGGCCTAACTTCCACCACCCCCTTTTTTACTGGTCAGTTGAAAACGACACCCCCCCCCCCCAGATTTACTAAAAATTATTATTATTTTTTATTATTTCTTTTATATTATTTTTATAATATATTTTATTCTTATTATCATTATTAATTATTTATTTCCTTTTTATTTATAATTATTAATATTAATTTTTATTATCATATTTTATCTATTATTATTATTATTTATTATATAGATATTATATTATTAGAAAATAACTTATTTTTATTCACAAATTCATGTATTATTTTCTATACATTTGCATTAAATATTTTTTTCAATCATGCATTAATCTAGATCTTTACAAATAATACGATTAAAAATTACTTAACAAATCTTAAAACTATTTTTGCAATAAACTAAACTAATCAACAGTAGTTTTGCAAATAGGTTTCAACTAGTTTTGGCTTATTACACGCTCATCCAAAATCTCCGCAATCACTACTCCCGACCGAGTGCGAAGTGATTCAAAATATGCTTGCAAACCCCTAAAAAACACCAACCCATACGAACTACGAATTGGGACTCTGATTCCTCATAAGAGGATACGTAGGCATACGATCAAAAATCGTGGCGAGTCTTTCTAATTAAAACTTAAAATCCAGTTTATCCCAAACCTAAAACTAGAGTCTAATATCTTTGTGAACAAGGTGGATGAAAGGTGACTAACACCTTCCTTTTGTCTAATTGAGTCCGAAACCTAGAATCTCTGTCTACGAATTAGGGTTTTATGTTAGATTCCATTCCCTAGGATAAAATCTAATAGTGGCGACTCTTGATTTAAAAACCAGTTGCAACATGATGCTCATCATTAATTTTATTTATTTGATCCATTAAATATGTCGGTTTTTGAATTTTGGTTTGAAACTAACTATGGTTATTTCCAAATCGACTATGTTATGGTTTAAATAAATTTTTCGCATGGATATAGTTGAAATCGTCTCACTCAAATGCTTCCAATGATACCAATCCCATGAGAAATGTGTCATCCTCAACCAATGAAAGTGTGACAATTGAAATATCCCGATTAGCTTGACTTTTATTGGATCCATGCGCGTGAGTTGCACAGTTCCAGTGTGTTTCCTCATCTCCTTGCCCTTGGATCTGCCAACGCGTTTTAATGAGGTAGATCCAACGCTTCCACAATTTTCTAATTTGATTTTATTTTCCAAAATTAGTTTAAATCTTTTTTATCTTTAAAAATTTAAATCTCTTTTATTTTTTATCCAAAAATTATGAAAAATTACGCAAAAATATTTTGAATCATTTCTTATTTTATGGATATTTTTCCATATTTTATTTTGATGTTTGCTATTTTTTTTTTAATTTTTGGATTACTTTTTTTGTTTTAATTAGTTTAAAAATCTTTTTTCACACTTTTAAATTCTTAATAAAATATCGTATGATCTTATGATATTTTTTGACCTATGGTGATTTTATTTGATTTATATTTTTAGTATTTCTATGTTTTATCCCTTTTTGATCTTTTAGTTTGATTTTAAATGATTTTAAAATAGTTTCTGATTTCCAAAAATGATTAAACTATTTTCTAAAAATAATATAGGTTATTCCTTATTTTTCTATCGTATCACTTCATGTTTATTTGATGTTTTTATTAGACTATGATATTTCTCTTTTATTTTTTATTAAAAATCATTTATTAATTTCTTAATTGTATTGAAATATTGTTTGACTTTATTAACTAGCTGGCCTTGGTTCATGGTCTCTTAGATCACAAATTTCCTCAACCTCATTAGGTATTAGGTGTTGATGGAGTGAAAACCCTAATCCACCAAAATGGATGAATGATGTTGATGATAACCTGATCAAGACCTTGATCCAATTTGGATTTCTATATTTGGTCTTGTTCATCTTACCACTACTCCATCTCATTCTTCTTTATTTCTTTTCTTTTGATCAATTGGAGGACTGGTGATTCATCTTGTTCGGTTGAATTAGATTGGTACTTGATGAACTTTCATCATTTCAAATCTACCTTTATCTGATCAATTGATCACTCAAGTTACTTTGGATTAATGAAAGTTTATCCTAAGGTATCATGAAATATTTTATTGATGTAGTCATCTCATCTCCTTAACTTAGGTCTTGATCCACCTTTGTTTTACTTGTGCTATATATTTTAGGAATATGGTTTCTACCATATCTCTAACATATACAGTACATACATTGTTATTGACTGACCTTGTATAGTAATGACTTCTACATATGTTCGTCTGTGATTGCTTATCGTAGCACTAAATTTGTCTCGAATCGGAAAATTAACATACTAACTCTAACATTTAATGTATTAACTTTTACTTTAATGAAATTTAAATTTCTTTCAATTTACTTTATGTCATTCAAATTTAGCATCTTTATCATTCATGTCATTTATCTTTTTGTCCTTTATTTTATTTCATTTTCTCTTTGTCCACTTGAACTTTTTATTTTATGTCATTTTCTTCTTTGTCCACTTGGACATATGTTTATGTTTATGCACTTTTTCCTTTGTCCACTTGGACTTTTATTTTGTTCTTAAATCATTAATAACTAACTTGAACATTAAAAGACTTAAGGCTCTCTTTGGACTATGATTACTATCCCCTTGCATCTTGGAGTATTTTGACTTTTTGGACCGTGGGATAGGACTTTGAGACTTTGAGACCTTTGGACCTTGAGATCTCATTGTTATTATGTCTGTGTATTGGGAACTTTTTTATGTGTAGGTGTTACTTTGAAATTCATCTGATGAATAAATAATTCATCTGAGAAACCAAGTTCATCTAATACATACCAAGTCATCTGCACCTTTTTCAATTTATCTGATGCAAGCTTACAGTTGATGCACTTATTATTCATTTGATGCTTATTACTTCATTGTGTGTGGCTTTAAACCAAAGTATGGGAATATTATGTTGACTTTATTATGTCAATTGTTGACTTCTTGTTCTATTAGATCTTTCCTACTTTAGCTTTTACTTTATGCTTTAGGATACTCCCTTCGTCTCTTTCCTATCTTCTTTAATTTAAAAATCTTCTCCCTCCTTTTCAAAAAACTTCTTTTTTTCAAACTTAAACCACTTTCAATAAAAACGTTGACTTTTTCAAGTGCATTTTAAAAAACCCTTTTATTGATCCAACTTTAGTCCATGTAATAAAAGTGGAACCTTTTCCTTTTAAAAACTATAAAAATACAAGACCTCACTTTAAACTTTTTTCCATTTGGATTTTGATTATAAAATATTTTCTTATAGATTAGATTCGAGTCATCTCAATGGTTGAGATATAATTCTCCCTTGTTCATAACCTTGATTGATATTGTAAGTGTTTGTTGGCAGCAATTTTGGTAAAATAATGACTTGTTAATGTTTTGTTAAATGTCTTAACATTTGGAGCAAAGCTTTTTTGAATGATGTCAAAGCAGATATCTTGACATCTACCTACTAAACTGATCTCAGCCCAACATCAGTAAAGTCTTTTTGTTTCCTATTTTCATGTGTGCCATAATTCAGGATTTGTAACTCACAGGCTACGAAAAATATGGAGGAATATTTTTCAACTTGCATGATTTTTATCTTAGCCTATTTTTATGGAAATATTCAAACCTTTTGAATATTTGATTTTAAGCCCAAGCCCACAGCTGCGCATATATAAGGACTTGTTTCCTTATTCAAAGACAAGCAACTTTTGAAGAAGAATACTTTCTTTCTGATTAGAAGTCTATGCTTTTTATTTGTAATACACTCTAAGTATTTGTTTAAATACTTGAGTTGTTATTTGGGTTGTTAATTACGTATCATTCATAAGCTTTTAAGCATTGAATGATTGAAGTGTTTCAAACTTATTAATTCTATTAAGTTCTTCACTGTAAGTGATTGAAGGGATTTGAGGATGGTCTCATACCTAGGTGAGTCTTAGGTAGAAGTTTAGCTTTGGTAGTGATTAAGTGATTAGATCGTAAACTGGTTGTTTACTGAGGGTCTATGAATTGATACTATTTAGTGAACTTGTCCCTGGCTTGGTAGCCCCTAGAGTAGTTGTTGTTCTACACTGAACTGGGTAAACAATCTCTTGTGTTTTTACTGCTTTTGATTTTACTGCACCTTACTTGCAAACAGATATTTATGTCATGACATCTCATTCGATGTCACATATCCGATGCCAGAATTTCAATTGGTATCAGAGCAGGCATCCTGCTCTTTATCTGGGTGAGATCTATAGAAGATACTTTCTGGTACTATGGACAAGGAAGGAGGATTTGTGAACAGACCACCCATTATGGATGGAAGCAATTATGACTACTTGAAACCATGTATGGTTTCCTTTTTAAAGTCCTTAGACAGCAGGGCTTGGAAAGTTGTTTTAAGAGGATGGAAACACAATGTCAAATTGGGAGATAATAGAGAACCTACTTCTAAATTAAAACCAGGAGAAGATTGGTCTAAGGAAGAAGATGAAATTGCTCTTGGAAATTCTAATTCCTTGAATGCTATATTCAATGGAATTGACAAGAATATTTTCAGATTAGTGAATACATGTGAAGTTGCTAAGGATGCATGAGGGTTTCTTAAATCTACTCATGAAGGTACATACAATGTTAAGATGTCAAGACTCCAGCTGCTCACCACAAAATTTGAGAATTTTAGAATGAAGGATGATGAAAGTATAAATGACTTCCATATGAACATTCTTGAAATTGCTAATGCCTCCAGTGCTTTAGGAGAGAAAACACCTGAAGATAAATTGGTGAGAAAGATGCTCAGCTCTCTTCCCAAGAAATTTGATATGAAAGTAAATGCTATAGAAGAAGCTTAAGACATTGACAAAATGAAAGTGGATGAACTTGTTGGATCCCTTCTAACATTTGAATTAAGCATCAATGAAATATCTGAAAAGAAAAACAAAAGTATAACCTTTGTATCAAATACTGAAGATGAAGAAGAGGACTGTGATCTGGATACAAATGTAGGAATATCAAATGCCTTATCTATGCTTGGAAGACAATTTAACAAAGTGATAAAAAGAATGGACAGGAACCAAAGATCAAATGTCAAGAACATCTCATCTGACATCCATAAGTCAAATGAGTTTGTAAGAAAAAGGACTGAAGAAAAATCTACTCAAGGGAAGGGAGTCCAATGTCATGAATATGAAGGCTTTGGTCACATTAGAGCTGAATGCCCTACATATCTTAAGAAATAGAAGAAGAATCTATCTGTTACTTGGTCTAAAGAGGAATCAGAGAGTGATCTTGAAGAATCTGCCAAATATGTTAAAGCATTGACAAACATATATGTTTCTGATGAAGAGTCTAGTGATCGGGAACTAACCTTAGATGAGTTAGCTGCTTCATACAAAGATTTATGTCTCAGAAGTGCAGAAGTGTGTCTTGAAGGGGAGAAACAAAAAGCCATCATAACTTAGTTGAAGGAGGAAAGGGAAGAGAATCTTAAAACTATTTCTGATCTGGAAAGTGAAGTGTCCTCTCTAAATTCAAATATTGATAGAATGGTCAAATCACTCAAGATGCTGAATAACGGGTCTGACACATTAGATAAAATTCTCCAAGAAGGAAGAATGATAGGAGATAAGAGTGGTTTAGGTTTGAATGAGAAAAAGGAACCTAACACAGAACAGCGTGCATCTGTTTCCACACATGACAAGCCTAAATCACATATCTCGAATCAGATGTCTCAACATGTGGGAAACCTCATGCGAAGAAAGGACATCATGGCAAACCTCATGGGAAGAAAAAGCTTAATCACACCAGAGAGAATCCCCAGCCCTGGAGATGTCATCACTGTGGAAGGCTTGGACATATAAGGCTCTTCTGTTTCAAGTTGTATGGATATCCTAAAAATACTCCTCTTCCCAAAACTGATAAGATTCCCCAATGAAGCAAAAAGAAGATACAATGGGTTCCAAGTCCAATGTTGGTAGTTTCATTTCTCACACCTCTCTCAGAGTATCAACCAAATATGACAGGTACTTTGATAGTGGCTGTTCTAGACACATGATAGGTGTCAAGAATCTATTGGTGGATGTCAAATCTCACTCCACTAGTTATGTGACTTTTGGTGATGGAGCAAAAGGTGAAATCAAAGGTATTGGAAAGCTTTAATGTCCAGGAGTTCCTAAGCTTGATAATGTGTTACTTGTTAAAGGGTTAACAACTAACCTAATAAGTATAAGCCAACTATGTGATCAAGGACTCAAAGTGAACTTAACCAAGGAAGAATGTCTTGTGTGCAATGAAAAGAATGACGTTTTTATGAAAGGAATCAGATCTAACGACACTTGTTATCTATGGGTTCCTCAAGAGTTGAACCTCTCTTCAACATGTGTTTTAGCCAAATAGAATAAGGTTAAATTATGGCATCAAAAATTGGGGCACTTGCATCTGAAAGGGATGAAAAGAATTATATCTGAAGAAGCAGTGAGAGGGATTCCTAAGCTCAAAATAGAAGAAAGAAGGGTATGTGGTGATTGTCAAATTGGAAAGCAGACTAAGATGTCACATCAAAAGATTCAACATCTTACTACATCAAAAGTTTTGGAACTTCTTCACATGGACTTGATGGGACCTATGCAGGTTGAAAGTCTTGGTGGTAAGAAGTATGCATATGTTGTTGTAGATGACTTTTCTAGATACACATGGATAAGTTTTATTAGATAAAAATCAGAAACTTTTAAAGTGTTCAAATATCTTTGTCAAAAACTTGAAAGGGAAAAGGAAAGTCATGTCATAAGAATCAGAAGTGATCATGGAAAGGAATTTGAAGGAATCAACCATGAATTCTCTTCTCCCATTACTCCTCAACAGAATGGGATTGTAGAATGCAAGAATGGAACTCTCCGAGAATCTTCCAGAGCCATGATTCATGCTAAGAAGCTACCCTACCATTCTTGGGCTAAAGCAATGAATATTGTGTGCTATATCCATAACAGAGTCACTCTAAGGAAAGGCACTTCAGCTACTTTGTATGAAATGGGAAGAAAACCAATTGTTAAATACTTTCATGTTTTTGGAAGTAAATGTTACATCTTAGCTCATCATGAACAAAGGAGGAAGACGGATCCCAAGAGTGATGAAGGAATATTCCTGGGTTACTCTACAAAAAGCAGAGCATACAGAGTTTTAAACTCCATAACCAAAGTTATGATGGAGTCAATAAATGTTACTATTGATGATAGATGATGGAATGTTTAAGAAGATGTCTCAGAAGATATTGGAACATATTTTCCTGATAGTCCAACTAAATCAAATGATACAAGTATTGATTCTAATCCTCCTCAAGAAGATCCCCAGCCCAGTCACTTCAATAAAGGACCTTCAGTTAGAACTCAGAAAGATTATCCTAAGGAGCTTATCATAGGAGATCCAAACAAAGGAGCTACTACCAGATCAAGAGAAGGGATTTCAAACTCTTGATTTGTATCGAAAATAGAGCCTAAGAATGTCAAAGAGGCCCTAACTGATGAGTTTTGGATTAATGCTATGAAAGATGAGCTGGAACAATTCAGTAGGAATGAAGTTTGGGATCTGGTTCCAAGACCTGATGGGACAAATGTGATTGGCACTAAATGGGCATACAAGAATAAATATGATGAAAAAGGGGTGGTAACTAGAAATAAGGCAAGGATAGTTGCACATGGATACACTCAAATTGAAGGAGTGGACTTTGATGAAACCTTTTCTCTTGTGGCTAGACTTGAATCAATCAGACTACTGTTGGGAGTTGCATGCATTTTGAAATTTAAATAGTTTCAAATGGATGTAAAGAGTGCCTTCTTAAATGGGTACCTGAATGAAGAAGTTTTTTTTGAACAACCAAAAGGATTTGTTGATCCAAGTTTTCCTAGACATTTTTATAAACTAAAGAAACCTCTGTATGGATTGAAGCAAGCTCCAAGATCTTGGTATGAAAGACTGACATAATTCCTTGGGGAGAATGGATATAGGAAAGGTGGCATAGACAAAACCATCTTTGTCAAAGAATAAGGGAAGATTATTATTGCTCAAATTTATGTTAATGATATTGTATTTGGTGGGGTGTTAAATGAGATGGTTCAACATTTTGTCTAGCAAATGTAGTCTGAATTTGAAATGAGTCTTGTTGGCAAGTTAACCTATTTTATTGGTCTGCAAGTTAAACAAATTGAAGACTCCTTATTTTTATCTCAAAGAAAGTATACCAAGAATGTAGTGAAGAAGTTTGGGATGGAGAATGCTAGTCACAAAAGAACCCCTGCTCCCACACATCTGAAGCTGACTAAAGATGAAAAAGGAGTAAGTGTAGATCAAAGTCTCTACAGAAGCATGATAGGCAGTCTTCTATATCTCACAGCTAACAGACAACACATTGCCTTTGTTGTAGGGGTGTGTGCAAGATATCAAGCTGGTCCTAAAATTAGACATGCCAACCATGTGAAGAGGATTCTTAAATATGTGAATGGGACAAGTGACTATAGTATGTTGTACTCTCATGGATCAAATTCTGCCTTAACTGGTTTTTGTGATGCTGATTGGGCAGGAAGTGCTGATGATAAAAAGAGTACATCAGGAGGATGCTTCTTTCTGGGAAATAATATCATATCTTGGTTCAACAAGAAGCAAAATTGTGTGTCTCTGTCCATTACTGAGGCTGAGTACATTGCTGCAGGAAGCAGTTGTTCTCAATTGGTTTGTGTGATATGGTTGGAGAACTGACTTGAGGGTTTTGCGTTTGATCGCAAATGTTGCGGTTAGCAAGATTCTCTACCGACTTTTCTTTTATCCAAAAGGAAAGGTGAAAAAGCACAGGAAAGACCTTTGAGATTGTTTCTTGAGTTCAGGGGGTAGATTATGAAAAGGGAAGGTATTAGAACCCCTTTCATCCATGGTTTTCCATGGGTTCTTAGTTACTTGCTAGACCATTTGCTTTTGTTTGAAATTGTGCTTTGTGTGGTTTTTGAAAGTATTTTGTAAAGAGGTCATTGTTTAGGCAATCTTTGTAATGATACTCGTTCGTAAGAATGTATACAAAGATGTTGATATTTTGAAAATGTCTTCAAGTTTGTAAGATGTTTTGAAAGTGTTGGTGTTTGTTTTTGAAAATAGCAAGGATGTTTGTTTTGAAATGGAGCAAGCAATTAGGAGAAATCTACCTACTCAAATGTCTTTCTTGTTCATTTTCTTTTCCTTTGACATTGTTGTCTTACCATTGATTTGGTAAGCAAACCTATCTTTGGATGTAAACGGGACGGGCATGGGTCATTCTATAACCATGATTAGAAATATTGCAAGGTATCTTAGCATTCTTTTTTAGGGACTAAGATCATTTGTAAGGTAACTTAGATAGCGTCATCGAGGGACTATGATCTTGTATTTTGCTTATTTTGCTAAGATATCTCACATGCGTAATATGACCATTTTTGTAAGGCAACAAAGTGGGTTTACCCTAAGGGTGTATGTGTGCAAATGTGTTGACTTACATGCATTAATTTGTCTTTGATTAGGGTTTTCTATTTGGTTGGTTTTATTCTTTCCATACAAACCCTAATTACTAGCATTTGTATATAAAGTGATAAATTGTGGAAAGTAAAATTACTATGCTATTACATCATTGGGGGAGGGGGTGTACAAATTACAAATGGGGATTGCAAAAATGTAAACCTAGTTAGTCTATTAGAACCATATTGAATGGGTATCAATGTACAAGGAATTAAATGGATACAATGTGCAAAAGTGAATAAATATACAAAAATATAAAATGTGAAGTAAATGGATATATGTTTGATTTTTTTAGAAAAAAAAGGGATTTCATCTTAATATAATTAATTAAAAGAAAAATAATTAATAAAAGAAATAAACCCTAAATTTGTTTAAGAATTTTTTTTTAACAAAACCCTAAATCTATTAGTTAAAATAAAAGAAAATAAGTTTATGAGAAAAGTGTTTTTTGATAATTTTATGTCTTGAAAATATTTAAGATATTATAAAATATTTTTTTAGCCCTTTTTTTTATATTAAAATAATATATTTAATGGGTGTAAAGAGAAAATAAATATTAACCTAGTTTTAATTTAATTTACAAGACTAGTCCATAAAATAAATAATGTGTAGTTAAATAAAATATTTTTTTTTGTGAAAAAAAATAAAATAAACTAAGTTAAAATAAAAATTTATTTTTTGTGATTTTTTTAATATTAGGAAAAATATTTAAGAGAATAAAAATTAAATGAATAAAAAATGAATAGAAAAATAAATAAAACTGGGCCAGGGGTGCAAGTAGTCCACAGGGGGGGGGGGGGGTAGCTAGTAAAAAAAACAACAAAAAGCCCAAAGGCCCAGGCGCTCAAAAAGTCAGAAAATGCCAAAATGTGTAACAACACAAAAAGGGTACCATTGGGGCTCGAACCCAGGTCCCATAGGTTAACAGGCGCGCGCTTTACCATTGGGGTGGCTATACATTTGTTAACTTGTATGAAATAATAAATACATAACACAAAACGCGCCGTGACTGTACTTCATCTTCAACCTCCAGCCAAAGGATCTGTAACTTTCTCATTTCTCAACCTTTTGCAAAAATGTAAACATGAAAATTACTCCATTTTGTCACACGAATCCAAACATATAAATATCATAAACTATAAATCAAAGATGAATGAGAATTTTTAACAGTACCAAATTCTGACCTAATTATTTGAGAAAGTTCAAACTCAAAATTCTCCTAGCTCAATCAAAATAAATGAAATATATGGACATGTACAACTTCGGGGCAATGATGTCTACATTTTATCTTCACAAATGCAAGCCTAACAATGCCTAAGTAATGAGATATAAGTTCAAGAAAAATATCTCAAAACTGGAAATCTTGAAATGGATTTGAGCCTGTTTCAGGCAGTGCTGATGATCAAGTTAGCTTCCTTGGACCTCTAGGAAGCTAATGCAATGGATGGCTTGAGCTGAGGGTGGCTGGAATGGTCTGGAGAAGTCCAACTATGATGCTCTATTTTTGGTTATGAAAGACAGGGAAAATGGTGTTACATAAATGAAACAGGTACAGGGATGAGTTACTCTTGATGCAAGGAAGCTTTAGAAACTAAAAGGCCAAGAAACGCACGAGGGAAATGTAAGTTTGAGGTTCAAGGTCATAAACTGTGCAAAAATGATGTTTTTGGGAAATTTCTGATTTGAGAGAGTTTTGGTGTATTTCAGGGTGTTCAAACTCATGTTCTAGCTTACAAATAGTGACTATATTTATAAGCATCATGTTTGGGATGCTCTAGTTGATCAGAATTCAAATTTGCATCCTTAAGTTAAACATGTGATTTTTTGACAAAACAAGTTTCAAAGTCTTGTGTACTTGCTAAGATATAGTGGTTATGCTTTAAACAAGCTTGATTCTGACTTTGTGGATGGGGTATGATCAGAGGGAACAAGTTAGAGGCTCAATGTGAACTTTATGCAAAAAGCTTGCTTTACAAGAATGGTATTGTTAACTTTCTTCCCAAAATGGCAATGTGAATTGGATAAAGCTTAAATCACTTGGATTATAGCTCAAAAGTTTGTGTAATCCATTAATTATGGAGTGACAAAAAAGTTTCAGGCCTGCAAAGCAAAGATTAGGCAGCCTAACATTGAAATTGCATTTCTGTTCATCATGAAAATGACCTATAATTCAAGTGACAAAACACCAACTTCATCTATTCAATTCTCCCTACTCAAGAATGATCTCAAGGAGTTCTTGGACATTTCAAAAACATTGCAATATGATCCACAACCCTTATTTGAATTTATTTTGAAGATTCTCATTGGAACTATATGAAAAAGTGCCATGAAGTTGAGTCAAAATCCTGACCAAATTAGGACAAAATTTCACTAAGTGTTTAGTTTCATGACCCTATGTTCATAAAATTATAACTTGAGATCCAAGCACTTTTGGAAGAAGTTGTGTGAATAAAATTTGTATATTTCATGGAGATCTAAAACTTTCATGTTGGAAGTTTCTCTTGAATCATCTTGCATCATGGTGAAAATTTTGCTCAAAGTTATAAAAAATCATGAAATTTCCAAAACATAGAAAAATTTCTAAGTTTAGAAATTTTGACTTTCCAAAATGAAATCTTGACTTTTTGATTTCTTGATGAATAAGTTTCAAATTTTGACATTTTTGATGAATTATGGTCTTTGGCACTTGATTTTGACCAAAAAGTCAAAGTTTGACTTTTCAGTATACAGTTGACTTTTGATCAGTTGACTACAAAATTCATCTGTCAATCCAATGGATTTACAATGTTTTGAATCATATCATTAGGTTAAAATGATGCAATTGGACTCTTGAGATCATTCCTTAAACCAATTGACTATTTGTTAGGTCAAAAATCAGAAATTGCCCTTTCCCAGTCAAAAACCTAATTTTGACCATTTTGCCCTTTTGGAGATTTGATCAAATTTCTTGAGGAATTATGGTCCAAACTTGATCAAATGATACATATGAGTCTAAAATGTTGATTTGGATCAAAAATTATGAAGTTTGACTGTAAATTGTCCATGGTTGACTTTTTCCCCAATATAACTGATATTTAGGTCCACTGCTCAATTGACTGAGCAAAAATATGATCCAAGGCTTGAAACTTGACATGAGTAATCTTGGGGGTCAATAATGATCCATGAAAGTCATATGAAGCATTGAAAGTTCAAAAATCCTTGTGAAAAGTCAAACCCAAATTTTGGTGATCAGTGCTTAAGGAGATGTCTTGAGCCGATCAAACCCTAATGCAGTCTTGATCCTAAGGAGATCTTGTGAGAAAATTCTTGATAAGTGAGAGGGAAAATTTTGGGGTACAACAGCTGCCCATGTTCAATATTCTTAAGCCTGAAGAGTTAGATTGGCATGTTTTTCCAGTCGTGACTCGAAGGTGGAAGATGATTGGACACTAGAGTGCCTAGAAATTTGCACTTTGTGATGTGATGGTTGAGGGAATGGGCTTAAAGATTCCATTTGGAGAGGTGATAGAAGGATGTAGGAGATGGGCTTAAAGACGCCATCCAAAAGTGATTGTTTGTATTATAATTTGTAAGCTGAAAGAATGAGTATCAGAATGGCGTCTGTGTCTATAGCGTACCTGAATTGTATCTGGGAGCTGATTTTGAATGATTATCATAATGGAATCTGTGTCTGGAGCGTATCTAAGTTGTATTTGAAAGTTAGTTTTGAATGAGTGTTAGAATGGCATCCGTGTATGGGGCGTATCTGAACTGTATCTGTGAGTTAAATCTAAATGAGTATCAGAATGGTATCCATGTTTTGAGCATATCTGAACTATATCTGAAAGTTGAATCTGAATGAGTATCAGAATGGCATCCGTGTCTAGAGCATATTTGAACTGTATCTGAAAGCTGAATCTGAATAAGTATCAGAATGGCGTCCGTGTCTAGAGCATATCTGAACTGTATTTGGGGGCTGATTTTGAATAAGTATCAGAATGGCATCCGTGTTTGGAGCATATCTGAACTGTATATGAAAGAGGCTCTGAATGAGTATCAGAATGGCTTCCGTGTCCGGAGCGTATCTGAACAGTATCTGAAAGTTGAGTCTGAATGAGTATCAGAATGGCATCTGTGTCTGGAGCGTATCTGTACTATATCTGAAAGTTTAGTCTGAATGAGTATCAGAATGGCATCCGTGTCTGGAGCGTATCTGAAAACTCTGAGCATTGTTAATGATAGCTGTTAATCTTATCCTAAAAAGGGTAAAATGTTAGCTAAAATGAAAAGTCATGTTGTATGAAATGTATGATATAATGCATTCGTTTTATCAATGTTTATGATATGCAGATGCAATGTATGCGTATATGAGCTAGTCTATTTCACTGTTTGTTGGATTGAGGAAAATAAATCCCTGAATGTTGCTGAGGATATGGAGCATAAGTCTTCATGTTGATGAATTTCCGTTTTAGAGAAATAAACTCTATTGTAAAGGAAATGCCATGTACTGTTTGTAAAATCCTGTTGGGAAATCTTGAAAAATTGAACGACTTCTACTGGGGATTGATAATTGGAAGCTTGTTCCACTGGGAAATCTTGAAAAATCCTGTATTTTATTTTGTTTATTTGTAAACAATAATTAGGTTCAAATTCATATGTTCAACAATGAATCATTGGACGTTTTTGTAAACAAAACACAAGAGTAAATAAAAATAGATAGTTTTGCACTTTCAAAGGAATATCTTTGTATTGACTTTGAGTAAGTATTTTTGTACAGTGAGGCAAACATTCTAGTAGGAGAGCTCCGTCGTAAGAAAAAATGAAAATTTTAATACAAAGAAAAGATAACTATGTGTATTTATCCCACGGGGAGCCCATTCTGCTATAGCCTTTGTATCTCTGAGCATTTTGTCTATTTGTTGCCTCGTTCGAAGATGATTGAATTGATAAGAACCTATGAGTTTGCAGGTTGTCCGTAAGGTGATCCAACGGGACATAGTCATACGCTTTAATTCCCAAACTTTTTCCTGGACCGCCCTTTCAGGTTTTTAGTCCACCGGGATACCCTTTTTTTCCCAAGTCGCCCTTTCGGGTTTTCGACTTGCCGAGTGTACATATTTTTTTTTTGTCCCTAAGTTTTTCCCGAACCTCTTTTGATTGACCGGGATACCCTTGTTTTGCCTAGGTGTGTCAACCTGGCGAGTCTCTTATGCGTAGTATCTTTTGACTATGTCCGCATTCGCAGGATGCGGGAGGTCGTCGCCATCCATGGTGGTCAAGATCATTTCTCCACCAGAGAATATATTTCTGATTACAAATGGTCCTACGTACGTAGGGGTCCATTTTCCCCTGGGATCACCTTGCGGTAGTATGATACGTTTGATTACCAGATCCCAAACTTGATACACTTGGCATCTGACCTTTTTGTTGAAAGCCTTGATCATCAATTTTTGATACATTTGACCATGGCAGACAACAATAAGTCTTTTCTCATTAATTAAGTTCAATTGATCAAGTCGAGTCTGGATCCAATCATCTTCGTTCAGCCCTGCATCCTTCATAATCCTCAGAGAGGGGATCTGGAGCTTGATAGGCAAGACAACCTCCATGCCATAAACCAGAGAATAGGGTGTTGCCCCGATTGATGTGCGAGTTGTGGTACGATACCCGTGGAGAGAGAATGGTAGCATCTCATGCCAGTCTTTGTATGTGACTGTCATTTTCTGTATGATCTTTTTAATGTTCTTAGTTGCAGCTTCGACAACACCATTCATCTTTGGTCGGTAAGGAGAAGAATTATGATGCTGAATCTTGAATTTCTCGCACAATGCGGTGATCATAGTGTTGTTGAGATTTGTACCATTGTCAGTAATGATTCTCTCCGAGATACCGTACCGGAAAATGAGATTTTTCTTGATGAAATGGGTAACAACATTCTTGGTAACGGAAGTGAAGGAGGCTGCCTAAACCCACTTTTTAAAATAGTCAATGGCCACTAGGATGAAGCGGTGTCCATTGGAGGTCGTTGGCTTGATTTCCTCAATCATATCAATCCCCCACATAGCAAAGGGCCAAGGAGCCGTCAAGAAATTCAGAGGAACCGGAGGTGCATGCACCTTATCAGCATAAATTTGACATTTGTGGCAGGTCCAAGAGTGTTGATAGCAATATGCTTCCATGTTAGACCAATAATAGACTGCCAGTAGGATTTTCTTTGCCATCGTATGCCCACTAAAATGGGTTCCAAAAGTGCCTTTATGCAATTAAGCCATGATCCTTTCAGCTTAAACCTTTTATGCGCATCAAAGTAACACAGAGGCATGGTTGAGTTTGTAAAGAATGTCATTACTAAGGAAGAATTTAGAAGAGAATCTCCTTAAGAACTTCTTATCATTGATTGAAGCTCCTTCTGGATATTCTTGAGCTTCGAGATACTTCTTGACTTTGTGAAACCAAGGCTGGTCCACTATTTCTTCAATATTAATCTCGTGATAGTACGCTGGTTCGTCCATTAGTTCGATTGTGATCTGGGGAGCCTCTTTATCATAATTAAGTTTAAACATATATGACATTGTGGCTAGAGCGTCTGCTAGCTGATTTTCTTCTCGCGAGAAATGCTCGAATGTAATCTTCTCAAAATGTGGTAGCAAAGTCAAAACATGTTCTTTATAAGGGATAAGGTTTGGGTGTTTGGTGTCCCATTCCCCTTTGATCTGGATGATAACCAAAGCTGAATCTCCGAACACACTCAAAGATTTGATCCCTAGGTCTATGGCAGCTCTGAGGCTAAAGATGCATGCTTCGTATTCCGCCATGTTGTTTATACAATTGAATCAGGGTCTTGCGGTAAAGGGAGTATGACACCTGTTGTACCCAAAAATTTCCCCTCTCATTTTACTCAATACATACTCCTAGAGGTCCTCAAGTTTCTCATGTTTGCCCAAGAGATGACCAGACAAACTCTCTCCTAAGGCAGGGTGTCTCAAATTAGGGTATCCATTTTCATCAAGATAGGTGGACTCCAAAGACCTAATATGCTCTCCATGGCTCAATATGTTTTGAAGACCCTACATGTGAAGTTTCATGCCTTGCACAAGAAGTTTTCTCAGTGAATTGCTCAGATGCTTGAGAATCGACTATATTAGGTCAAAAGTCAACTGTGACCCACATACAGTTAAACTTCAATATTTTTGGTCAACATTAACATTTTGAAGTGACTTTCATCATTTGATCAAGGGTTTATCATGATTCCACAAGGAATGCTCCAAATTCATCAAAACCCAAAAGTTGCTAAGTTAGGGTTTCTCGGGAAAAGTCAACCAAACTTTGACCAAACATAACTTCCACATGCTTTATCACAAATTTTCCATCAAAAGCTCATTTTGAATAGGATGCAATTCCCTACAACTAATATTCATCCCACAAGTTCAAAATATGCACCCACAAAAAGATATGAATTTCTACATTATGGGTCCTTTTGAAAAGTCAACAAAAACACCTTTTGGGTCAAAGCTGCATACATGAACATGGAAGACTCAATTGAGATGAGACAAAAAAGGTTGATTAGGGGACATCCTAAGATTTATAAAAGTCCAAGAACACCTCTCTAGGGTTAAAATTGGCGGAGATATGCCTTGTCAAAGTTGACCTTTTTTG
The DNA here is from genome assembly GCA_948472305.1 of Vicia faba. Classification (NCBI taxonomy): domain Eukaryota; kingdom Viridiplantae; phylum Streptophyta; class Magnoliopsida; order Fabales; family Fabaceae; genus Vicia; species Vicia faba. The sequence continues at coordinate 1,341,733,261 of OX451740.1, read as the reverse complement.
CAAAATTGCCAAAAGTCAAATGTGCTCAAAAATGCATTTTTTGCCAAATGGGCCTAACTTTTTATGCTTGAACCTCACTTATAATATGGTCCACGACCCAAATATTCACCCACACATTATTTGCTTCATTTTTGAATTTATTTTGATTTTTTATTAATTAAAAAACTGAATTAAATCAAATAATTGGTGAATTATAACAAAGATATGATTTGATTTGGTTTTTGGACAGGTTGGCAATCAAAATATGCTAAAATATGAATACCAAAACGAATCAAGCATAATTGGTACAAGAAAGGGATGATTTGGCTCAAAATAGCAAGTTTACATGTAGCATGAAAATCAAATCAAATCTCTCATTATTGCAAAGATTCAATCCAAGTTTATAACCCTAATTTATTCTAAGATATATAGGGAACATGTACAAGGCATGAAAAGAGGTTGCAGTCGTGAAAAGAGGCAGAACAAAACTTCAAAATTTGCAAGAAAGTGGTAGATCATTCTTGGACCAAGAGGGTGATTCAAGCCATTCTAACACTACCAATAGACTCCTAGACATCTCCAGAACGTGTCCCAACCAATTACATGCATTCTAACACCCAGAAGCTCAAGTTACAGACCCACGGTTTGCACCTCTAAGCTTGAATTTGATTTGATGATTTACGCATAATTAATCATTATTAAACATAGCATTGCGTTTGTATTATCATTTGGGATGTTTTGGTTTACATAATTTTGTGTTTTAATGCTTGTATGCTTGAGTGCCATTTCTAGGGTTCAGCTTGTCGTGGCATCAAGACAAATCAATCCATGTAGCTACATTCAATTTATCATGCGTTTTCATGATTTTTGAAACTCACAGGTTTATAGCTATGGCGATTTGTCTGTAGGTATAAGTTTTATACCTAACACGACGGATGAGGAAGAAGATTATGATGTGTTCAATCATCATTGGGCCATTTAAATAGCTGGTGCGCGTTTTGTTTTAATTCATTAATCCACTTGTTTTGTATATAATATTAATTGTTTTTATTATACTAACAAACATAGCAAATGGCTCAGATGGTAAAGCGCGCTTGGTATTGAGTGGGAGGACCTGGGTTTGATCCCAGGTCCCAGCAAATTTTATTTTCCAACTATGTGCTTGCAGATTCTATACACCACCTTGCTAAGTGTCATCCAGACTCCTCAAGTCATCACCAATGGATCACAGCCTCTCCAGATCTAACGCAAAAGCAGTGAGGGACCATGATGCACCCCCAGGTCAATGCCACATGGAACCAGGCACTGACTGGGCTTGGAGGACTATTGGGCTTGGGGAATTCAGAATCATACCCCCCATTTTCTAACAACATACAGGCCTAGTTTGATTTTTCTTTTTTTTTTATTTCTTTAATTAATTTCTTTAATTGTTTTAATTTATTAACATAAATTATTATTTTTTATAAAATTGAAAAATCACAAAAATACATAATTAGGTCTTATTTACTCAAATTAATATTTTTGAAAATAAATTAGGTTAATTAGTTTATTTGTTATTTGTTTTAATAAAAATTAAATAGAAATTAGGTTTTAAATTTGTAATTAAATTGTTTTTTTTCTCTCAAATAAAAAACCACAAAAATACATAAAATCTCTTTTTACAAAATATTTTATTGAATTATTTAATCTAGTTTAAATTAGGTTGATTTCAATTTCTTTTTATAATTGAAAAATGATTAGAATTATGGTTTTAATTGTATATAACCTATTTAAGTCTTTTCCCAAAAATAGCTTAAATATTTTTTTATTAGATTTTAGGGTTCTCAACTTTTCTCGCACTTAATTTGTCGCGCGCATTTTAGTTCGTTTTATTATTATTGTAACTGTTTCGAGTTTGTAATAGTTTTAATTAGGGTTTTAAGCTTCCGCATTTTTATTTTCTGTCAAGATAATTATGTAACTGTCAGAGCCTTGTAATAGCTAGGTTTTATTGTCTCGCACTTTAAATTTCTGCAAATATTTAACTGTCTAGATGCATGCTAATAGGATTGTATGGGAAGAATATCTCGAAATTAAAACGGTAGATCACCTAATGATCAAAGACTAATTAACTGAAAAATTCACATGCACATGTTCACTCCTAGCGTTTACCTCACTTCGGTTGCCTTTGGTAAACAATCATTAAGCATGGGAGTTTTAGTGGTTGCACTCCAGTCTGAAAGATCAAAATGTCCCATTCGAATGTTGCCTCGGAAAGATCTTAAGACTCTAGGGTTACTACTAATGTTTTCTAACTATTACTTTAGTGATTATACTTGACCCTTTCGAATGTCCCTTACAATTCCAACAATGGTGCTACCTACTCCTTAATAGTGGGATAGCGCTGTCTAAAGGAAACGAGAACAAACAATCTTTTTTCGAGTAGGTAGAATCGTAAGTACTTACTCAATAAAAAAACTTTTCACACAAACACCTTTCAAAACAAATCTTCAAAACAAATCTTCAAAACAAACTTCGTTACACCCTTGAGGACTGATACAAGGGTTATCACGAAGTAAAACATTTTCAAAACAAGCACACAAGCAATTTGAAAAAATGAGCAAGTACCTAAGAGCCCATGGAAAACCATGTATAGAAAGGGCGGTAACACCTTCCCTTTCTATAATCTACCCCCCGTACTCAGAATATCTTGAAAAAAGGTTTTTTCTATTCTTTTTCCTTTTCCATGATTGGATGAAATAAAAGTCGGTGGCGACTCTTTCTTATCGCGACATTTTGTGAACGAAAATGCAAAACGCAAACCAGTATTAACAGTCGGTTCTACAACCGTATCACAGAACTGGCGACTCTACTGGGGAAAAATAAGTGGGGTATACCTTAGAATCTAGGTAATTAAATTGCTTCTCTTGATTGTCTTGATTGCTTTACTTTTGAGGGTTTGTTTGGGGTTACTATAGATCCTACACTCGGATCTGGGGGCACATTTTAGGTAAACAGTAATAGATCGTGGAGACTGTATGGTGTAGACCGATATGGTTTAAGCGATGGATGTGTTGGTGTGATACTTTGGTTGGTACCGGTATCCTTCGTGGGGAAACGAGGAGAATACGGGGCCTCCGCGTGGTGTCGTGAAGCACTAACGGACCTTAGAACCTTAGTTAAACAAACTTGGACATTAGAAAGTAGTGAGATAGCCGGCCTCGGTGTAGAGCTGAGGATTGGTTGATACTCGATGCTACACTCATTGAGATCAGACTTTCGGGATATTTCAGCCGCAAGAAAAGATTGCTTGAGCTGAGACAATGCCAGATAAAGGATGGTCAGTGGTATTGAGATCCCTTAGAACCCGGTTACATTTTAAGACAGGTTTGAAACCAACTGAACTTCAAGAGGGTACTACCTTTAACCTCATGCAAGCCTTAAACCTAAGGACTTTGTGTGATTTAACTGTGTTTGCTATACTTGTGTTTGATATACTTGTGGTTTATCATGACCTCATGCATCATAACATAGCATCCATTCTTATTGCACTAACCATTTCAATGACCAATGGAATTTATTTTTGTTCTATTTTTCAGATCATGGCTTCCGTTTGCAGAAACACTATCTGAATTAGCTTTGCGAAGATACCTTCCCAACTCAAAGAGCTAGTATCAAAGGTTTCCGAATCTTCTGCATTCAATAAGAGACATGGTCGACTTCTCAACCTGGTTATGTCAAATTTTGATGAAAAGATGATGAGTGTTCTCTTTTAGTACTTTGATCCCAAGCACCACTACTTCACCTTTCTAGACTATCAGTTGGTGCCTACCATGGAGGAATTCTCCCAACTGTTGGATATACCCATTCTTGAACAGTTGCCTTTCACAGGTCTAGAAGAAGTTCCTAAGCCAGAAGTCATTGCCTCGGCTTTGCATCTGAAACAGGCTGACGTGGTATCCAATTGGGAAACAAGAAGCGGAGTCAAGGGTTTTCTATCTATGTTTCTGATAGACAAGGCCCAACTGCTTTGGGATGATATGGATTTTCAGGCTTTTGAGGAGGTCTTGGCTCTTCTAATGTATGGGTTAGTCCTATTCCTTAATCCAGACTCATTCATAGAAGTGAATTCTATCAAGATCTTCCTCTCTCGCAATCTCATGCCTACCTTGCTCGGAGATATTTTGCACACTCTCCATACTCGTACCATGAAGAGAAGTAGGATTCTTATGTGCTGCATGCCATTGCTGTCGAGGTGGTTTATTTCTCACCTCCCTAACTCCATACTGAAGAATGAATAAGGTTTGGGTTGGTCACAAAGGATAATGTAACTCACTCATACGGATATTCTTTGGTGTTCTCGAGCTATGGAAAACACTTCTATTATTGACCAGTGCGGGGAGTATCCTAATGTCCCGCTGCTTGGTATCAGAGGAGGTATAATCTACAATCCTTGTTTAGCTCTGCGACAATTTGGTTACGCTTGAAGGGATGGTCCCCATGAATTACTTATCAAGGGCATTGTATTTCATTATGAGGATGATGCTCACGAGTATCGCCGGAGGTTCATACGAGCTTGGGGCATGGTAAACAGATCTGGCGCCAAGGATTTGGGGCCAAAAAATTCCATTCCTATGGAACCTTACCTCCAATGGGCACGAGCTCGTGCCCAGAAGATTATGATGCCCTATGTGGCCGTTTTACCAGTGATTGTGGAACCCACTACTGAAGAAGGTATTCATTACAAGGTTCTTTATCCTTATATGCCCACTGACCTTGGGGAATTACAGAGGTCTTGGATTCAGATGATGAAGAAGCGGGATACTTATAGGGATCAGTTCCATGACCAGGAGAGGAAGGTTTTAGAGCTCACAAAGTAACTCCATGAAGAAAGAGGACTCAATGACTATCTTGGCACAAAGAGGAAGCATCCATGGGAATTTTGATTCTTTTCTAGTTTTAGATTTGTTTTTAATTGTAACGACTAAAAGGCATTTGAACTTTGAATTCAGCTAATAAAATTTTTGTTTATCTTGGTTTGCAAATTTAAATTTCCCAAATTCTTTGAAATCATTGCATGCGCGTCCCATTCATAACATTGCATGTACAGGTACCATTACATGTTTCTCATTTTCTTCGCTGTTTATTTCAGCACGAAATGTCTTCCGAGCAAACCATCAAGGACTTTCAGGCACTGAACGCCCAGTTCCAACAAATGTTCATAAGTCTGGAAAAAGGGCAGGAGGATCTGAAAGGCCTTATCCTGAAAGAGAAAAAGAAAAAGAAGAAGGCTGCTGGTATTCTGAATATGGGCAGAAGGTTTGGAGAGCGGTTGAAGCGACAAGTCGATCTGACCTTTTCATCCAAGGAAGGGGAGAATGAGGAAGAAGAGAAGGATCCCAATCCTGCAGTTTCTGACAATGATACCGACTACAATGATGAGAAATATCCTCCTGCCGAGGATAGATACAAGAAGTTGGAAGATCGTTTGAGTAGAATGGAAGTTTAGAGGATACCTGGACTAGATTTCGAAGAATTAGGGTTGGTGGCGGGAGTGGTCATCCCGCAGAAGTTCAAAGCTCCAGTTTTTGCTAAGTATGATGGGGTGTCCTGCCCAAAACTCCATCTCCATTCTTATGTCATAAATATCCATCCCCACACCGCTGATAGAAATTTGTGGGTTCATTTCTTTCAAGATAGTTTGTCAGGGACTCGGCTTGAATGGTTCTACCAGCTGGAGGGAGCCAATGTCCGAAATTGGGAAGATCTGGCTGTTTCTTTCTACAAGCAGTATCAATACAACGCCGACCTTGCTCCTACTCGTACTCAACTCTATAGTATGTCCATGGGTGCAAGTGAAGGCTTTAAAGACTATGCGCAGAAATAGAGAGACTTGGCTGAGAGAGTTCAACCCTCGTTGTCTGATAGGGAGTTGGTTGATATGTTTCTGGGGATGCTATCTGGTCCATTTTTCAATCATTTGATCAGAAGCTCATCAACTGGTTTCACTGAGCTGATTCTTACTAGAGAAAGGGTAGAAGCTGGGATTCGAAGCGGCAAAATACAGAAGGACACCTCTTAGAGCTCAGTAAAGAAGCCTTTCGCTGGTAAGAAGGAAGCCAAGCCATCTATAGCCCGAGGGGCCAAAACAGGGCTGAACATCGTTAGACAGTAAGTGTCGTAATGATACCTAGACCTGCAGTTGCTCCATAATGCAACAATCAACAAAGAGTGGAAAGACCACAATGACAGTTTACCCGATCAACATGACATTGGCTGAAGTGCTACCTCATCTGCTGAGATCCAACTTGGCAACCTTGAAAGAGGCTCCCAAGAATCCAAATACTATATCTCCCTAATATAATCTGCATGCTAGGTGTGCCTATCATTCTGAGAGTCCTGACCATGATACAAATGACTGCTGAGCTCTGAGGAACAAAGTACAAGAATTGACCGAAGCCAAGGAAATAAAGTTTGATGCTCCGGAGAACCCAAATGTCATAACTGCTCCCATGCCTAAACACGGTCATGGAATTAATGTTGTTGATACTGATTTGTTCGTTACCTCTGTTGATGAAGTTTCTACTATTCTCATGATTGTGGAGAAGAATTTGTTGTTGGCCGGTTTATTTTCAGGTTGTGGTGAAGGTTGCCACATGTGTTCGTTTCTACCTTCTGGTTGCCGTTTGCTGAAATTAGGTGTTCAATGCCTGATAGACAACAAAGAAATTTTGTTTGAGAAAACTTTGGTTCTCGTTGTTCCATCTGAAGACATTGCCATTATAACCATTTCCGCCAATCCTTCCAAGGTCTCCTCGAGAAGACCTATTAGGATTACATCTGCTCCAAGAATTGCTCCGCTGATAATCACTGTTCCTGGTCCTCTCCCGTATGTCTCAGACAAAGTTATCCCTTGGCATTATGGTGCTGATGTGTACTATCATGGCATCAAACAAGATTTGAAAGATGAAGAAGTTGATCCTGATATTGGTAACATTTTCGGAACCAGCAAAGTTACCTGAAGTGGAAGGGTCTTCTCTCCCGAGATTTCCCCTAAGACTGTCAACAAACCTATTGTCATTCCATCTGTCGTTCCTGCTAGTACATCAACTACTGCTCCTGTTCTTACTCCAGTTATTACCCCTGTTGGCGAATCATCTGATACCCGCGGAAAAGAAGTTATAGGTGAGCCTTCCCGGACGGAGGCACCTAGGAAAATTGTTGTGGAAGCCTCTAAGCAAGAGATGGAGGAAATACTAAAAATTATTAAGAAGAGCGACTACAATGTGGTCGAGCAGCTGGGCCAGACCCCATCAAAAATATCCATGTTATCCTTGTTGTTGTGCTCCGAAGCCCATGCGAAGGCTTTGATTGCATTCCTCAAAACTGCACTTGTGCCGCAAGAGACTTTAGCTGATCAGTTCAAAGATTGTGTGGCCAGCCTGACTGCTGATAATGGGCTGGGTTTTTCAGATACGAATTTGACACCAAAAGGAAGGAAGCATAATGATGCTCTGTATGTCTCGATTGAATGCAGGGGCAACACTATGGCTCATGTGTTGGTAGATATTGGGTCTTCACTGAATGTTCTGCCGAAGAAGGCGTTGGACTGGTTTGATTACGAGGGTTTAACTCTAAAGCATAGTAACATTGTGGTAAGGGCTTTTGACAGATCGAAGAGAATGGTGCACGGGGAGGTGGACATCCCTGTCAAAGTGGGTTCTCAAACTTTTGGGTCCACCTTCTATATGATGGATATCAGGCCGTCGTATTCTTGTTTGCTGGGCCGTCCTTGGATCCACGAGGCTGGGGAACTTACTTCCACACTCCACCAAATGCTGAAGTATCTGGTAAAAGGGAAGATTGTCACATTGTGGGGTGAAGAGGAGTATATGGTAAGCCATCTCAATTCCTTCCGTTACATAGAAATGGACGGGGAATTCAAAGAAACTCCTTGTCAGAATTTTGAAGAGGTCCCACAGATCTTGGCATTGACTGAAACTACTACTAGTAGCAAACCTCCGCCGAAGATGGCTTCCCTCAAGGACGCCAGGGCCGTGGTTGAAGAAGGTGGGTGTACCAATTGGGGTCAGCTCCCTGATTTCACTCACAAAACTGACAAACTTGGTTTGTGCTTTACTATAGGGGCTTAAAGGGTTGTGCGACGCGCTCGAGCTGGAAGACCTCCCCCACACATCAATAATCGGGGAATTAATGCCATTGAAGACGGTGAGGAGGACTCAGACATCGACAGCTGGATCTACCCAACTACCAACGGTGGACCGAGTAACTGGACGGCTAGGGACTTTATACCAGTTTCTTTTATTCCGCAGTAATTGTCTTACTTGTTTTGAAATTTGTAATAAACAATTTAAAACTCTACGGCCTGGTGCCTTGCCCGAGACACATTGGCTTTGCTTGTGAGGGCTATTATTTGTCATTTCATATATCATTAATAAAGCATTGGACATTTTCTTGCATACAAATTTTGTGCTCTCTGTTTTTTCTTTTCTGTTTTTCACTTTATCAAAACAGTTATTCTCTTACACACACTCACGTATCATAATGCAGATCCATATCCACTATGGATCCCATTGATAACAGCTCTTCTATTGCTAGTTATGACTTCAAAAATCCGATCAACCAAGCCGAGGACGAAGGTGAGGATGATTGTGAGGTGTTGGGAGAACTTGCTAGACTACTACAGCAGGAAGAAAGGGCCTTACAACCTCATGAAGAGCCGGTTGAGACAGTGAACTTGGGTACTGAGGAAGATAGAAAAGAGGTTAAAATTGGTTCAAATCTGGAGCTTAGCGTCAAACAGAGGTTGATACAGATGTTGCACAACTATGTTGAGATCTTTGCTTGGTTCTATGAAGACATGCCCGGTCTGGACACTGATATTGTTGTACATCGCCTGCCGACTAAAGAAGATTGTCTTCCGGTTAAACAGAAGGTTGTCGTATGCACAATGAAATGTCAGAGAAGATCAAGGCCGAGGTCATGAAACAGTTCAACGCAGGATTCTTAGCTGTCACTTCTTATACACAATGGGTTGCTAATGTCGTCGTGGTACCTAATAAGGACGGTAAGGTACGGATGTGTGTAGATTACAGAGATCTGAACAGGGCAAGCCCCAAGGATGACTTCCCACTTCCTCACATTGACGTTCTGGTCGACAACACCGCACAGCACAAAATATTCTCTTTAATGGAAGGTTTCTCTAGATACAACCAGATCAAGATGGCTCCTGAAGACATGGAGAAAACAACCTTCGTTACACAGTGGGGCACCTTCTGCTACAAGGTGATGCCTTTTGGGTTAAAGAATGTTGGGGAAACTTATCAGTGCGCCATGTCGCTTTGTTCCATGATATGATTCACCATGAGATCAAATTCTATGTTGATGATATGATAGCCAGGTCTCAGACTGAGGAAGAGCACCTCGATCATCTCCAAAAGTTGTTCGACAGGTTGAAGACATACAAGTTGAGGTTGAATCCGAACAGGTGTACCTTCAGGGTAAGGTCTGGTAAGCTTCTGGGTTTTACCGTCAGTGACAAGGGTATTTAGGTAGACCCTGCGAAGGTAAAGGCCATACAAGAAATGCCAGCTCCCCGTATAGAGAAAGAGGTTAGAGGCTTCTTGGGACGCCTACATTATATTGCCAGGTTTATTTCACATCTGACCGCTACTTGTGAGCCAATCTTCAAGCTTCTGAAGAAAGATTAAGTGGTAAAGTGGAATGATGAATGCCATACCGCTTTCGAAAGAATCAAAGAATACCTTCAAGAACCGCCAATTCTGATGCCTCCAGTCTAAGGAAGACCGTTGATATTATACTTGACAGTGCTAGACAATTCAATGGGGTGTGTGATGGGGCAGCATGACGAGTCGGGTCGAAAAGAGCATGCAATATATTACCTTAGCAAAAAGTTTACCGACTTTGAGACACGATACTCATTGCTTGAGAAAACTTGTTGCGCTTTGGCATGGGCTGCTCACCGACGGAGACAGTATATGCTGACTCACACTACCTTGTTGATATCGAAGATGGATCCGATCAAGTACATTTTCGAGAAGCCCGGTCTCTCTGGAAGGATAGCAAGGTGGAAAATGATCTTAACCGAGTACGACATATAATATAAAACCCAAAAAACAATCAAGGGGAGTGTATTGGCCGATCATTTGGCTCATCAGGCCGTGGATAATTACCAGTCCATGAATTTCGAGTTCCCGGATGAGAATATTATGTTGGTGACTAACTACGAAGAACCTGGACCGGATGAAGGACCTGAGGAGGGATCCCGATGGTCTATGTACTTTGAAGGAGCCTCAAACACAATGGGTAACAACATTGGTGTTGTAATCATATCCCCCGAGGGCTGTCATACTCTGCTCACCGCCCGATTATGTTTCAACTGCACCAACAACATGGTGGAGTATGAAGCATGTATCATGGGTCTTCGAGCTGCTATTAACCTAAGGATCAAGTTCTTGAATTTATTTGGGGATTCCAGTCTGGTGATAAGTCAGATTAAAGGCGAATGGGATATGAAGCACCCGAATCTCATTCATTATAAAGAGTATGTACTAACATTTCTCCCACACTTTAAGGAGGTAACCTTTGAAAATTTCCCACAAGAAGGGAACCACTTAGCGGACGCTCTAACTACCATGTCCTCTATGTTGAAAATTAGGTGGGACAATGAAGCTCCCCAAATCACCATTGAGAGGTTGGATGAACCAGCACACTGCTGTGAGATCGATACCGAAGAAGTGGCAGACAAACTCTGGTTTCACGAAGTTAAAAGGTATCTCAAAGTTCAGGAGTATCCTGAAGGGGCATCTGTCAACAATAAGAAGTTTCTGAGAAGGTTCGCTGCAAAGTTCTTCCTCAATAATAGAATCCTCTATAAAGGCAACCATGACTCCACACTATTACGGTGTGTAGACAAGAGTGAAGCAGAGAAGATCATGACAGATCTACATGAAGGCAGCTTCAGAACCAATTCTAGTAGACATAACATGGCTAAGAAGATCCTACGGGAAACTACCGGTCCACTATGGAAGCCGATTGTTATCAACACTCTCGAACTTGTCATAAGTTCCAAATCTACGCTGATAAGGTGCGTGTGCCTCCGGTCCCCTTAAATGTCTTGACAGCTCTGTGGCCCTTTCCGATGTGGGGCATCGACATGATTGGAGAAATCAGGCCCACTGCTTTCAATGGACATTGTTTCATCTTAGTAGCCATTGATTACTTCACGAAGTGGGTTAAGGCAGCTTCCTTTGCTACAGGAACCAAGAACGTCGTAGCGTGATTTATCCGACATAATCTGATATGTCGATATGGTATGCCAGAGAGAATTATTACTGAAAATGGTACAAATCTCAATAACACAATGATCACCGAGCTCTATAAACAGTTCAAGATACAACACCATGATTCTTCTCCCTACCGGTCGAAGATGAATGCCGCTGTTGAAGCAGCTAACAAGAACATCAAGAAGATTGTGCAGAAGATGACAGTGACATATAAAGACTGGCATGAGATGTTACCATTCGCTCTTCATGGGTACCGTACCTCAGCACGGATGTCGACAGGGGCAACACCCTACTCTCTAGTATATGGCATGGAGGCAGTCCTACCCATCGAAGTCCAGATACCTTCTCTCAGGATTATGAAGGATGCCGGTTTGAACAAAGACTATTGGATCCAAAACCGACTTGATAAGATAAATCTAATCTATGAAAAGAGACTTACTGCAATCTGCCATGGTCAGACGTATCAAAAGCGAATGATCAAGGCTTTTAACAAGAAATTCAGGCGTCAAGAATATCAAGTCGGGGATCTGGTGATCAAACGCATCAAACTGCCGCAAGGTGATCCCAGGGGAAAATGGACCCCCATGTACGAAGGGCCATTTGTGGTTAAGAACATTTTCTCGGGAGGAGCTATGATTCTTACCACCATGAACGATGACGACCTTACTCACCCTGTCAATGAAGACATAGTGAAAAGATAATACGCATAATCAATGACCCGGTAGGTCGACTGGCCTAGGAAAAAATAAGGGCTTCTCAGCGAACCAAAAGGGTTCGGGAAAAAGTAAGGGATGAAAATGGAAAAAATATGTACACCCGGCAAGTCGAAAACCCGAAAGGGAGGCTTGGGAAAAAAGGGTATCCTGGTGGATTGAAAACCCGAAAGGGCAATCCAGGCAAAAATTAGGGATTGAAGCGTATACTATGTTTCATTGGATCATCTTGCGACCAGACTTCGGTATCAACTATCAAGCTCGGACGGTGCCCACCAATCTGATCAACCTTCGGTCAAGTAGCAGAGTGATGAGACGCTTGAAGATATAAAGGCAATATCGGAGTTGGAATCCAATGGGGTTGTTTCACATAGCTTTTTTTCTTTCTTTTACACAAATTGTAATTTCTTTTGGCGGTGTTCTCTTACTAGTGCGTCAGCCTCTTTGTACAAAAACGCCTTTTAAAGGCCAACTTCAAAAATCAATACAAATCATTTTCACGAGAAAATTCAATTCGGTTTTACTTTTTCTATTTTGTTTTGCAAGAACGTCCAATGATTTATCTTTGATATGTGCATTTCAAAACGATTGATGCTCATAAAAGTTTACATAAGAAACAAAAGACGATTACTCGCAATTCTAGAAACAGGAAAAAAACAAGAAGTGCCAACTCTACAATTACTCTTCCCAGCAGGTACCGGGACAGAGCCATCTTGGGAACATAATTATTGGTACATACACTCCCCACAGAGTAAAAGTATCCAAAGGAATTGATATCAGCTTCCCTGAAACTGGACATAACTATCCCCAACCGAGGTTCATAATCGCGGGTGAGTCAATAAATTTCATCCCCCAAGCGAAGTTTATTTCTACAAATATAGAAGCTCAATCTACAACAGAGCTCATCATCTCCAGCAACAAAATTTCATCCCCAGCTAAGTTTATTCCTCCAGATCAGCGGGTTTACCAACAGAGTATCTCCTCCCCATAAGTTTGGTCCCCGCAGAGTTTATTCTCCAACATATCTTCCTGACAGAATATTTACAAATCTCCAGCAACTGTCAGGGATTTATTTTCCCATACGCAAGCATACCCCGATAGCATTTCATGAACGTACATCATGACATACGCATACATATCATATACAGTATAATCTCGATTATTTTGAGAACATCATCTCACCCTGCATTTCATGCATCGCATATAACTAACCCTAATATCTTTCCAAGAAAAGAGGATTAGCTTCAACAAATTCAGCAGTTATGCAAGTCATATCTACAGACGACTAACGGAAAATCAGTTCCCGAAACCAAAGGGGTCAACTAATCTACACTATCGCTTTAAAGTAACCCTACTATCTAGGTTCCTTCTCACAACCCTACTATCCAGGATTTCATATCGAAGTAACCCTACTATCCAGGTTCCTTCTCACAACCCTACTATCCAAGCTTTCATATCTAAGTAACCCTACTACCCATGTTCCTTCTCACAACCCTACTATCCAGGATTTCATATCAAAGTAACCCTATTATCCAAGTTCCTTCTTATAGCCTTACTATCCAGGCTTTCATTCTGAAGTAACCCTACTATCCAGGTTCCTTCTCATAGCCCTACTATCCAGACATTCATATCGAAGTAACCCTACTATCCAGGTTCCTTCTCACATCCCTACTATCCAGACTTTCATATCGAAGTAACCCTACTATCCAGGTTCCTTTTCACAGCCCTACTATCCAGGCTTTCATATCGAAGTAACCCTACTACCCAGGTTCCTTCTCACAGCCCTACTATCCAGGCTTTCATATCGAAGTAACCCTACTATCCAGGTTCCTTCTCATAGCCCTACTATCCAGGCTTTCATTCTGAAGTAACTCTACTATCCAGGTTCCTTCTCATAGCCCTGTTATCCAGGCTTTCATATCGAAGTAACCCTACTATCCAGGTTCCTTCTCACAACCCTACTATCCAGGCTTTCATATCGAAGAAACCCTACGACCTAGGTTCCTTCTCATAGCCCTACTATTCAGGCTTTCATATCGAAGTAACCCTACTACCCAGGTTCTTTCTCACACCCCTACTATCCAGGCTTTCATATCGAAGTAACCCTACTATCCAGGTTCCTTCTCATAGCCCTACTATCCAGACTTTCATATCGAAGTAACCCTACTATCCAGGTTCCTTCTCACAACCCTACTATCCAGGCTTTCATATCGAAGTAACCCTACTATCCAGGTTCCTTCTCACAGCCCTACTATCCAGGCTTTCATATCGAAGTAACCCTACTACCCAGGTTCCTTCTCACGGCCCTACTATCCAGGCTTTCATGTCGAAGTAATCCTACTATACAGGTTCCTTCTCACAGCCCTACTATCCAGGCTATCATTTCCAAGTAACCTGACTATCCAGGTTCCTTCTCATAACCTTACTATCCAGGTTCCATCTCTCTTATCTCCGGACATCAGTCCACAACACTGTAAGAATTGGACCTGATCAAACACGATTGGTTTCTCATTTCCCCAGTAAGTCGTGGTGCAGCCTGTACACCAACCTGATATGCAGTTCACTTCTGCTTCCTCAAGCCAGAGTTATTTCCCCAGTAGAGTAACAGACAACTGAAGCTCCTAAAATTCTATTTCTCCCAAGATAGATACCAACAATCCTCGGTAGATTCCTCCTCAATGACAGGAGCAGGGACTCTCATCAAAGGAATATCTCAGGAAATCAACATTCTCTAGATGGCGTCTTTAAGCCCATCTCCGACGATTCTCTATCACATCCAGGATGGCATCTTTAAGCCCATCCCCGACAATCTTCTATCATCAACCTCCAAATGGCATCTATAAGCCCATTCCCAATATCACAAATCAAGTATTACTTCATGCGAGTGCAAATTTCTGGGCACCCTAGTGTTCAATCATCTTTCACCTTCAGATTACGAAAGGCAGATAACCAATCTACATCCTCAGGTTTACGAAAATTGAATAGGGGAAGCTATTGTACCCCAAAATTTGCCCTCTCATTTTACTCAATACATACTCCTAGAGGTCCTCAAGTTGCTCATGTTTTCCCAAGAGTTGACCAGACAAACTCTCTCCTAAAGCAGGGTGTCTCAAATTAGGGTTTCCATTTTCATCAAGATAGGTGGACTAAAAAGACCTTATATGCTCTCCATGGTCTTAATATGTTCTCAAGACCCTACATGTCAAGTTTCATGCCTTGCACAAGAAGTTTGCTCAGTCAACTGCTCAGATGCTTGAGAATCGATCGTATTAGGTCAAAAGTCAATTGTGACCCACATACAGTAAAACTTCAAGATTTCAGGTCAAAATTAAAATTTTGAAGTGACTTTCATCATTTATCAATGGTTGATCATGATTCCTTAAGTAATTCTCCAAATTCATCAAAACCCAAAAGTTGATAAATTAGGGATTCTCGGGAAAAGTCAACCAAACTTTGACCAAACATAACTTCCACATGCTTTATCAGAAATTTTCCATCCAAAGATAATTTTTAAGAGGATGAAATTACCTACAACTCATCTTCATCCCATAAGTTCAAAATATGCACCCACAAAAAGATATGAATTTCTATATTATGGGTCCTTTTGAAAAGTCAACAAAAACACCTTTTGGGTCAAAGCTTCTTACATGAACATGGAAGACTCAATTGAGATGAGACCAAAAAGGTTGCTTAAGGGACATCCTAAGCTTTCTAAAAGTCCAAGAACACCTCTGTAGGGTTAAAATTGGAGGAGATATGCCTTGTCAAAGTTGACCTTTTTTGCAAAATTGCCAAAAGTCAAATGTGCTCAAAAATGCATTTTTTGCCAAATGGGCCTAACTTTTTATGCTTGTACCTCACTTATAATATGGTCCACGACCCAAATATTTACCCAAACATTATTTGCTTCATTTTTCAATTTATTTTTATTTTTTATTAATTAAAAATTGAATTAAATCAATAATTGGTGAATAATAACAAAGATATGATTTGATTTGGTTTTTGGACAGGTTGGCAATCAAAATATGCTGAGATATCAACACCAAAACGAATCAAGCATAATTGGTACAAGAAAGGGATGATTTATCTCAAAATAGAAAGTTTACATGTAGCATGAAAATCAAATCAAATCTCTCATTATTGCAAAGATTCAATTCAAGTTTATAACCCTAATTAATTCTAAGATATATAGGGAACATGTACAAGGCATGAAAAGAGGTTGCAATCGTGAAAATTGGCAGAACAAAACTTCAAAATTTGCAAGAAAGTGGTAGATCATTCTTGGACCTAGAGGGTGATTCAAGCCATTCTAACACTACCTATAGACTCCTGGACATCTCCAGAATGTGTCCCAACCAATTGGAGGCATTCTAACACCCAGAAGCTCGAGTTATAGACCCACAGTTTGCACCTCTAAGCTTGAATTTGATTTCATGATTTACGCATAATTAATCATTATTAAACATTGCATTGTGTTTGTATTATCATTTGGGATGTTTTGGTTTACATAATTTTGTGTTTTTATGCCTGTATGCTTGAGTGCCATTGCTAGGGTTCAAATTTCCATTTTAGGGTTTTCTTGCACATGTTAAATTGGACAATAAAAAGGGTACCATGATGCTCGTGGCATCAAGAAAAATAAATCCATGTAGTTACATTCAACTTATCATGCGTTTTGATGATTTTTGAAACTCATAGGTTTATAGCTATGGCGATTTGTCTGTAGGTATAAGTTTTATATCTAACACGACGGATGAGGAAGAAGATGATGATGTGTTCAATCATCATTGGGCCATTCAAATAGTTGTCATGCGTTTTGTTTTAATTCATTAATCCGCTTGTTTTTATATAATATTAATTGTTTTTATTATACTAACAAACAAAGCAGATGGCTCAGATGGTAAAGCGCGCTTGGTATTGAGTGGGAGGACTTGGGTTCGATCCCAGGTCCCAGCAAATTTTATTTTCCAACTTTGTGCTTGCAGATTCTATACACCACCTTGCCAAGTGTCTTCCATACTCCTCAAGTCATCACCTATGCATCCCAGCCTCTCCATATCTAAAGCATAAGAAGTGAGGGACCATGATGCGCCCCCATGTCAACACCACATGGAACCAGGCGTTGATTGGGCTTGGGGAACTCAGAATCATACCCCCCAATTTGCTAACAACATACATGCCTAGTTTTCTTTTTCTTTTTTTATTTCTTTAATTGTTTTAATTTATTAACATAAATTATCATTTTTTATAAAACTGAAAAAATCACAAAAATACACAATTAGGTCTTATTTATTCAAATTAATATTTTTAAAAATAAATTAGGTTAATTAGTTTATTAGATTATTTGTTTTAATTAAAATTAAATAGAAATTAGGTTTTAAATTTGTAATTAAATTTTTTTTTCTCTCAAATAAAAAACCACAAAAATACATAAAATCTCTTTTTACAAAATATTTTATTGAATTATTTAATCTAGTTTAAATTAGGTTGATTTCAATTTCTTTTTATAATTGAAAAATGATTAGAATTAGGGTTTTAATTGTATATAACCTAATTAAGTCTTTTCCTAAAAATAGTTTAAATATTTTTTTATTAGATTTTAGGGTTCTCAACTTTTCTCGCACTTAATTTTCCGCACGCATTTTAGTTCATTTTATTATTATTGTAACTGTCTCGAGTTTGTAATAGTTTTAATTAGGGTTTTAAGCTTCCGCATTTTTATTTTCTGTCAAGATAATTATGTAACTATCAGAGCCTTGTAATAGCTAGGTTTTATTGTCTCGCACTTTAAATTCCTGCAAATATTTAACTGTCTAGATGCATGCTAATAGGATTGTATGGAAAGAATATCTCGAAATTAAAACGGTAGATCACCTAATGTGCAAAGACTAATTAACTGAAAAATTCACATGCACATGTTCACTCCTAGGGTTTACCTCACTTTGGTTGCCTTCGGTAAATAATCATTAAGCATAGGAGATTTTAGTGGTTTCCCTCCAGTCTGAAAGATCAAAATGTCCCATTTGAGTGTTGCCTCGGAAATGTTGCCTCAGAAAGATCTTAAGACTCTAGGGTTACTACTAAAGTTTTCTAACTATTGCTTTAGTGATTGTACTTGTCCCTTTCAGATGTCCCTTACAACTCCAACGACGGTGCTACCTACTCCTTAATAGTGGGATAGCGTTGTCTAAAGGAAACGAGAACAAACAATCTTTTTTCGAGTAGGTAGAATCGTAAGTACTTGCTCAATAAAAAAACTTTTCGCACAAACACCTTTCAAAACAAATCTTCAAAATAAACTTCATCACACCCTTGAGGACTGATACAAGGGTTATCATGAAGTAAAACATTTTCAAAACAAGCACACAAGCAATTTGAAAAAATGAGCAAGTACCTAAGAGCCCATGGAAAACCATGGATAGAAAGGGTGCTAACACCTTACCTTTCTATGATCTACCCCCGTACTCAGAATATCTCGAAAAAAGGTTTTTTCTATTCTTTTTCCTTTTCCATAATTGGATGAAATAAAAGTCGGTGGCGACTCTTGCTTACCGCGACATTTTGCAAACGAAAACGCAAATCACAAACCAGTATTAACAGTCGGTTCTGCCACCGTATCACAACACCCTTCCGGAGATATGAGTACAACATCGATACCATTGCCAAGTGCATTGGATGCCCCATCAAAGAATAGGGTCCATCGGGATCCTTGTTCAGGTACGTCATATGGCCTAAATTCTTCACAGTTATTTACCGTCATGATGTCTTCATCTGGGAATTCAAACTTCATGGGCTGGTAGTCTTCCACAGCTTTGTGAGCAAGATGATCAGCTAGTACACTTCCCTTTATAGCTTTCTGGGTAGTATACTGTATGTCATATTCCGTAAGGATCATCTGCCATCTCGCTATTCTCCCAGAAAGAGCAGGCTTCTCGAAGATGTATTTTATCGGATCCATTTTATATATCAACAAAGTAGTATGAATCAGCTTATACTGTCTTAGCCGGCGAGCAGCCCATGCCAGAGCGCAACAAGTTTTCTCAAGCAGTGAATATCTGGTTTCACAGTCGGTAAACTTTTTGCTCAAGTAGTAAATAGAATGCTCTTTTCGGACTGACTCGTCATGCTGCCCCAATACACACCCCATTGAGTTTTCTAAAACAGTCAGATACATGATCAATGGTCTTCCCTCGACTGGTGGCATCAACACAGGAGGCTCTTGTAAGTATTCTTTGATTTTGTCAAAAAAACTTGGAACTCGTCATTCCATTTGACTACTTGATATTTCTTCAACAATTTTAAGATTGGTTCACAACTAGCTGTCAGGTGAGAGATGAATCTAGCAATGTAGTTCAAACGTCCCAAGAACCCTCTAAATTCCTTCTCATTACGACGAGCAATCATCTCTTGTATCGCTTTTACCTTGGCAGGATCTACTTCAATACCTTTATTGCTGACGACAAAGCCTATGAGTTTACCAGACCGTACCCCAAATGTGCATTTGTTTGGATTCAACCTTAGCTTGTACTTATTTAGTCTCTCAAATAGTTTTTGTAAGTGATCAAGATGCTCTTATTCTGTTTGAGATCTGGATATCATATCGTCCATGTAGACCTCTATTTCGTGATGTATCATGTCATGAAATAAAGCTTCCATGGCACGTTGATAAGTTGCCCCATCATTCTTTAGTCCGAATGGCATCACCTTATAGCAGAAAGTGCCCCATTGCGTGACAAACATTGTTTACTCCATGTCCTCAGGCGCCATTTTGATTTGGTTGTAACCTGAGAATCTGTCCATGAAGGAAAACACTTTGTGTTGTTTCGTATTGTCAGCTATAATATCATTGTGGGGGAGTGGAAAATCATCCTTAGGGCTTTCCCTATTTAAATCTCTGTAGTCCATACACATTCTCACTTTGCAGTATTTTTTGGGCACGGAAACAACATTGGTAACCCATTGGGGATAAGAGGTGACAGCCAAGAATCCAATGTTGAATTGCTTCATGACTTCTGCTTTAATCTTTTCTGACATATCAGGCCTCATGCGGCGAACTTTTTGCTTTACTGGCGGACAATCCTCTCTTGTAGGCAGACGATGTACCACAATGTCTACATCAAGTCCCGGCATGTCTTCATACGACCAGGCAAAGACTTTAACATAATCGTGTAACAACTGAGTCAGATGCTCCTTGATACTGGGTTCCAGATTGGCACCCACCTTGACCTGTCTTTTGTCTTCTTTGGTACCTAGGTTGATTGTATCCATGGGTTCCTCGTGAGGTTGAATGATTCTCTCTTCTTGTTGTAGTAGTCTAGAAAGTTCCCCTGGTACTTCACAATCTTCCTCACCTTTGTCTTCGGCTTGGTAGATTAGATTCTCAGAGTCATAAAAGGCCATAGCAGTATTGTTACCCATGGGATCCCGAATGGATGTATACCTGCATTGTGAGTGTGAGTGTGTGTAAGGGTATAACTATACTTGAAAGAAATAAAATATGTAAAAAGAAAAACAATGAGCACAAAATTTTGTATGCAAAAACGTCCATGATTCATTAATGTCATATGAAAATTAGATAATGACCCTTACAAATGGACCATTGTGCCTCGGGTAAGACACAAGGTTTTAAGAGTGCAAATTGTTTAAATATTACAGATCTAACAAAATGTAAAGACAGTTGTGGGATAAAAGTGATCGGGACAAAATCTCTAGCCTCCCAATTGTTGAGCCCTCCACTGACAGTTGGGAATATCCAGTCCTCTAAGTCATAGCTATCTTCATCATCTTCTACAGCGCTGACTTCTCGGTTACTGATCTTCAGGGGTGGTCCTTCGGCATGAGCGCGACGCACAACCTTCTGGGCACCTGAAGTGAAACCCAGGCCAAACTTGTCAGACTTATATGGGATATCTTGGAGTTGTCCCCAGATAGTGCACCCACGTTCTTCTACCACTACTTTGGCATCATTCAGAGATGACATCCGGAGTGGAGGCCTTGTGATCTTGGGAACATCCTTGGTTACTGCCACATCTTGCGGGACCTCTTCAAAGTGTTGAAATGGAGTTTCAATAAATTCACCATCTAATTCCACATATCTGAAGGAATTGAGATGGCTGGTCATATACTCTTCTTCTTCATGAATGGTGATAATCTTCCCTTGAATCGGATATTTCAGCATTTGGTGCAACGTAGAAGTGACAGCGCCAACATTGTGAATCCATGGTCAGCCTAGCAAGCAGGAATATGAGAGACGGATATCCATTACATAAGAAGTTGAATCAAATGTTTGGGTTCCAACCTTTATGGGGATATCCACTTCTCCATGTACCATCCTTTTCGAGCCGTCAAAAGCCCTTACTATTATGTTACTTGGCTTCAATGTCAATCCCTCACAGTCAAGCCTATCAAGAGCTTTTTTAGGCAATACATTCAGAGATGAGCCAGTGTCCACCAAAACATGAGCCATGGTTGTGCCCCTACATTCAACTGAGACATGCAATGCCTCATTATGCTTCCTTCCTCTTGGCGTTAAATCAGCATCCAAAAAACCTAGACCATTATATGCAGTCAAGCTGGCTACGCAGTTTTGAAACTGATCGACAGATGTCTCTTGGGGTACATGGGCAGTTTTCATGAATTTTACCAAGGCTTTTGCATGCGCTTCGGAACATAGTAGTAATGTCAGCATGGAAATTTTATAGGGAGTTTGCCCCAGTAGTTCAACTACATCGTAGTCGCTTCTTTTTATGATCTTCAGAATTTCCTCCATCTCTTTCTGGGAGGTCTCATGGATAGCCAATG
Source organism: Vicia faba (assembly GCA_948472305.1). Classification (NCBI taxonomy): domain Eukaryota; kingdom Viridiplantae; phylum Streptophyta; class Magnoliopsida; order Fabales; family Fabaceae; genus Vicia; species Vicia faba. The sequence goes on along the minus strand of OX451740.1, from coordinate 1,341,711,462 downwards.
ACCGAGCCTTTGTCCGAACACGCTCAATCAGAATAGTTTTACCTTGAGTCTCAGTTAACTCAGCAGCAGGAACGTCAGTAGGAATGATAACAGGGATTGTAACAGCTTTGTTAGTTGGAGTATTAATGGGGATGATTGTAGGACTGGGAACGGCTTTTGGAGGAGTAACAAAAGGTATGATTACGGGTCCAGAAACTGCTTTTGGGGGAGAAATTTCTGGAGAGAATATCCTTATGCTTTGGGTAATCTTTCTAGTTCCTGCAATATTACTGATGTCGGAGTTGACTTTCTCGAAACTCGAATCTTCGGCGGCTGGCCAATCCTGCTTGATACCATGGTAATAGACATCTCCTCCATAATTCCATGGTATGGTTTTGTCTGACGAATATGGGACTGGTTTAGGCATTGTGATTATTATAGGAGATGCTTTCGGAACTGATGTAATTCTAACGGGTCTTTTGGTGGAGACCATGGAAGAATTGGCGGAAATGGTAATGATAGAAGCATCTTCAAAAGGAACAGGTGGAACATAAGTCTTTTCAAACAAAATTATTTGTTATCTATTAGTCATTGAATGCCTACTTTCAACAAAGAACATCTGGTTGGTGAGGACAAACAAAAATGAAAGCCTTCATCACAGCCCAGGAACACACCGACATTCAACAAGTTCACTTTAATAGTCAGGAGTGGAGTCATAAGTTCATCAACTGAAGTAACAAACATTTCTTCTTCAATGGCATTGGTATTATGGCCATGTTTGGGCATAGGGGCAGAAATGACATTTGGATTTTTGGGCGCATCGAATTCAATCTCTTTGGCTTCAATGAGGTCTTGTATTTTGTTCTTTAGAGCCCAACAGTTATTAGTGTCATGGTCGGGACTTTCAGAGTGATATGCACAGCGGGAATTGGGATGATAGTGAGGAGATGTTGTATTAGGGTTCTTTGGAGCTTCTTTCAAGGTCACCAAATTGGATCTTAGTAGATGCGGTAATACCTGAGATAGGGTCATGTTAATTCTGGTAAATTGTCTGACTTGTCTTTCCATCCTTGGTTGATTGTTTCTTTGTTGATCAGGCGCATGCTTAGGAATCATAACAGCCCCCGCCATTGGACGGCGTTCGGCCCTATCTTGATTTTTATGAGGATAAATAGCAACCACTTCTTTCTTTCCTATGAAAGGCTTCCTTACAGCTGTAGAAGAGGATGTATCTTTCTGGATTTTTCCATTCTTTATACCGGCTTCTACCCTTTCTCCGGTCAATATTAGTTCAGCAAAACCTGCAGATGAACTTCCAATTAAATGATTAAAGAAGGGACCAGACAAGGTGCCCAAGAACATGTCTACCAACTCTCTCTCAAATAATGGGGGTTGAACTCTTCCAGCCTAGTCTCTCCATTTTTGCGCATAGTCCTTGAAACCTTCATTGGAAACCATGGCCATACTCTAGAGTTGAGTATGGGTAGGCGCAAGATCAGCATTGTATTGGTATTGTTTGTAGAAGGCTGCAGCAAGATCTTCCCAATTGTGAATGTTGGCTCTTTCTAACTGGTAAAACCAATCAAGTCGAGTTCCAGACAGGTTGTCTTAGAAGAAGTGTACCCATAAGTCTTTGTCTGTGATATGGGGCTGGATTTTCCTCACATAAGACCGAAGATGCATTTTAGGGCATGAGACTCCATCATACTTGGTGAACACAGGTGCTTTAATTTTGGGAGGAATGACAATCCCCGACACTAACCCCAATTCCTCAAAGTCCAAGCCAGGAACTTTTTGGATTTTTATCACACTCAACCGCTCTTCGAGATGTTTATACTTGTCATCAGCTGGGGGGTATTGTTCTTTAGAATAGTCTTCTTCTTTCTCTTCCTCTTCTGATTCTGATGGGACAATTATTTCCTTGCCTTTCCCATATTTATTGCCTCTCTCACCGGATGTCGTTGCAAAGTCTAAGGTCCTTCTTGTCTGCCCATGAAATCTTCTTCCCATGTTTAGGACTCCGGTTACCTTCTTTGTCTTCTTTTTCTTCTCCTCAGCCAGCAAAGTCTTCAACTCTTCTTGTCCTTTGGCTAGGGTCAAGAGCAACTGTTGAAACTGTGTATTTTGAACTTGGAGGTCCTTCATTGTTTGCTCGAGATCCATCTTCTTGAAATAAACAATAGAGAGATGAGGAGACTTGTTGCAAAAGACCTTCTTATGTTATGATGAATGGTATATTCATATGTAATGATTTCAAGGATTTCAAAGATTCAAATTTGTTTTAGACAACAAGGAATCACACGTTATATTAATAAGTTAAAACTTGAGTACATCAATGCCTCTTGGGCTTATACAAAAGCTCTTAGATAAAAAGGTAGTTCGCATCCTCTTTGGTGCGATGTAGGCATTCAGAGTCTGCTCCTCATGAAGTAGTCTAATGAGTTCCAAAACCTTCTTCTCGCTTGCGTAGAATTGGGTTTTGAAAGTATCTCCTCCCCCTTGAGTTGTATCTAATCTCTTTGTAGGTATTCAAGAGAGGTAGGCATGTCAGGATGTAGGATAGTGTATGGAACATCTCCTTCCATGACATACTCAATGATTACCGGGAGAATGGAGGGGTAACGCATCATAAGACTCTGAGAACGAGTTCGTACCCATTTGAGGTAAGGCTCAAGAGGGATGGAATTTTTATGCCCCAAAGTCTTGCTATCCACCTTGTTTAACATCCTCCAAGATCGGGTAAAACTCTGGCGAAGACCTTGATCGTTGTTGTCGTAGTCAAATACCATACCTTGAATCAGCATCTCGTGCAGGCCATCCCTTTGGGCATAACCAAACTGTCTTATGGCTAAGCAGGGGTTGTAGGTGATACCTCCCCTAATGCCAAGTAAAGGGACATTAGGGAATTCTCCACAACGGTCAACAATGATAACATTATCTTTGGATCGGGAGCACCAATAAATGTCTGAATGTTTGAGTGTCATCAACCTTTGTGACCGCCATGAACCTTGCTCATTTTTTAATACAGATTGGGGAAGATGCAAAATAAACCATCTTTCCAAGAGAGGAGGGCAACACATAAGAACACCTCTTTTCCTCTTTGTGCGTGTGTGAAAAGAGTGTAGGATATCTCCTAGCAATGTAGGCACCGGGTTGCGGGATATGAAGATTTTGACGGTGTTAACATCTATGAGTTGGTCAGGTTTTGGAAACAAAACCATCCCATAGATGAGGAGAGCCACAATTTCCTAAAAGGCTTGCATGTCCAAAGAATTCCAACAGTTTTGGGCTTTCTCAAATAAGAACTTTGCTAGGAAACCTTTGACACCACTCCTTGTTTCCCAATGAGTTGTGACATCAGATGAGTGCAAGTGTAGTGCTTGAGCAATCTCTTATGGCTTTGGGTTTCTTTCCATACCGTTTAAAGGTAGTTGATTGAGAATGGGAATCCTCAAGAGTTGGGAGAATTTTTCCAAAGTAGGCACAAGTTGATAGTCGGGAAATGTGAAGCAATGGTGTAAAGGATCAAAGAACTGAAAAAGAACCTTCATAATGTCCTCATCTATGTTGGAGGTGACAAGGTTGAGTAAGAGACCATGTCTCTCGGTAAATGGAGAGTTTTCAGGAATCCTTGAAGCTAGCTCCTTAAGTTGTGGAGGGGTTCTTACAAGGTTCACTTGAATAGTTTTCCTGCGAAGTGAATCCATATCCTACAAAACAAGAACAAAGATGAATCCCAAAATCCTTGAAATGGTTAGTGGATGTATATGATGTTCATGATGTTCATGATGTTATGTACAAGTATGCATATACAAACAAAACAAAAAAATCCTTAGGTTTAGGCTTGCATGGATTTTTATAGGTAAGTACCCTCTTGAAGTTTAGTTGGCTCAAACATGTCCTAATAATAGTAATCGGGTTCTAAGGAGCTCAATATCACTTATTTGTTTCCTTAGTTATTGTTTCAGCACACGCCTCTTTAATGGCGACCGAATATCCCAAGAAACCAAACCTCAATGAGTGTAGTATCGAGTATCTACCAACATCGGACTGCACCAAAGCCGGTCATCTCACTACATCCTAAAGGCCAAGTTGGTCAAGTAAAGGTTCTAAAAGTTCATTAGTTCTTTATGGCATCACTCAGCGGCTCTGTATTCTCTTTGATTAACTCAAAGGCTTTCGGTACCCACAAATATGTCGCACTAACGTAGCTATTGCTTAGACCATGTTGGTATACCCCGCACAGTTTCCACGATGTATTGCTACTTACCTATAATGTATCCAAAATCTGGGTAGAGGATTCAAACCCAAACAAAGAAACATAACTTAAAGCATACAAGTCAAACAATGTAAGCAAATAAATGTGATCCATTCCTAAGGTAACCCCACTTTTAGAATTTTCCCCAGCAGAGTCGCCAGTTCTGTGATACGGTGGGAGAACTGACTTGAGGGTTTTGTGTTTGATTGCAAATGTTGCGGTTAGCAAGAGTCTACACCTACTTTTCTTTTATCCAAAAGGAAAGGTGAAAAACCACAGGAAAGACCTTTGAGATTATTTCTTGAGTTCGGGGGTAGATTATGAAAAGGGAAGGTATTAGCACCCCTTTCATCCATGGTTTTCCATGGGATCTTAGTTACTTGCTAGACCACTTACTTTTGTTTGAAATTGTGCTTTGTGTGGTTTTTGAAAGTATTTTGTAAAGAGGCCACTGTTTAGGCAATCTTTGTAATGATTCTCGTTCGTAAGAATGTATACAAATATGTTGATCTTTTGAAAATGATTTAAAGTTTGTAAGATGTTTTGAAAGTGTTGGTGTTTGTTTTTGAAAATATCAAGGATGTTTGTTTTGAAATGGAGCAAGCAATTAGGAGCAATCTACCTACTCAAATGTCTTTCTTGTTCATTTTCTTTTCCTTTGACATTGTTGTCTTACCATTGATTTGGTAAGCAACCCTATCTTTGGATGTAAACGGGACGGGCGTGGGTCATCGTATAACCATGATTATCAATATTGCAAGGTATCTTAGCATTCTTTTTTAGGGACTAAGATCATTTGTAAGGCAACTTAGATAGCGTCATCGAGGGACTATGATCTTGTATTTTGCTTATTTTGCTAAGATATCTCACATGCGTAATATGGCCATTTTTGTAAGGCAACAAAGTGGGTTTACCCTAAGGGTGTATGTGTGCAAATGTGTTGATTTACATGCATTGATTTGTGTTTGATTAGGGTTTTCTATTTGGTTGGTTTTATTCTTTCCATACAAACCCTAATTACTAGCATTTGTATATAAAGCGATAAATTGTGGAAAGTAAAATTACTACGCTATTACATCATTAGGGGAAGCGGTGTACAAATTACAAATGGGGATTGCAAAAATGTAAACCTAATTAGTCTATTACAACCATATTGAACGGGTATCAATGTACAAGGAATTAAATGGATACAATGTGCAAAAGTGAATAAATATACAAAAATATAAAATGTGAAGTAAATGGATATATGTTTGATTTTTTTAGAAAAAAAAAGGGATTTTGTCTTAATATAATTAATTAAAAGAAAAATAATTAATAAAAGAAATAAACCCTAAATTTGTTTAAGAAAAGATTTTTTTAACAAAACCCTCAATCTATTAGTTAAAATAAAAGAAAATAAGTTTATGAGAAAAGTGTTTTTTGATATTTTTATGTCTTGAAAATATTTAAGGTATTATAAAATATTTTTTAGCCGTTTTATATTAAAATAATATATTTATGGGTGTAAAGAGAAAATAAATATTAACCTAGTTTTAATTTAATTTACAAGACTAGCCCATAAAATAAATAATGTGTAGTTAAATAAAATATATTTTTTTGTGAGAAAAAATAAAATAAACTAAGTTAAAAAGTCAGAAAATGCCAAAATGTGTAAAAACACAAAAAGGGTACCACTGGGGCTCGAACCCAGGTCCCATAAGTTAACAGGCGCGTGCTTTACCACTAGGGTGGCTATACATCCGTTAACTTGTATGAAATAATAAATACATAACACAAAACGCGCCCTGACTGTACTTCATCTTCAACCTCCAGCCAAAGGATTTGTAACTTGCTCATTTCTCAACCATTTGCAAAAATGTAAACATGAAAATTGCTCCATTTTGTCACACGAATCCAAACATATAAATATCATTAACTATAAATTAAAGATGAATGAGAATTTTTAAAAGTACCAAATTCTGACCTAATTATTTTAGAAAGTTCAAACTCAAAATTCTCCTAGCTCAATCAAAATAAATGAAATCTATGGACATGTACAACTTTAGGGCAATGATGTTTACATTTTATCTTCAAAAATCCAAGCCTAACAATGCCTAAGTAATGAGATAGAAGTTCAAGAAAAATACCTCAAAATTGGAAATCGTGAAATCGATTTGAGCTTGTTTCAGGCAATGCTGATGATCAGGATAGCTTCCTTGGACCTCTAGGAAGTTAATGCAATGGCTGGCTTGAGCTGAGGGTGGCTGGAATGGTCTGGAGAAGTACAACTATGAAGCTCTTTTTTTGGTTATGGAAGAAAGGTAAAATGGTGTTACATAAATGAAACAGGTACAGGTATGAGTTACTCTTGATGCAAGGAAGCTTTAGAAACTAAAAGGCAAAGAAACTCACGAGGGAAATGTGAGTTTGAGGTTAAAGGTCAGAAACTGTGCAACAATGGATTTTTTTGGGCAATTTATGATTTGAGAGAGTTTTGGTGTATTTCAGGGTGTTCAAACTCGTGTTCTATCTCACAAATAGTGACTCTATTTATAAGCAACAAGTTTGGGATGCTCTAGTTGATCAGAATTCAAATTTGCATCCTTAAGCTAAACATGTGATTTTTTGACAAAACAAGTTTCAAAGTCTTGTGTACTTGCTAAGATAGAGTGGTTATGCTTTAAACAAGCTTGCTTCTGACTTTTTGGATGGAGTGTGATCATAGGGAACAAGTTATAGGCTCAATGTGAACTTTATGCAAAAAGCTTGCTTTACAAGAATGGTATTGTTAACTTTCTTCCCAAAATGGAAATGTGAATTGGATAAAGCTTAAATCACTTGGATTATAGCTCAAACGTTTGTGTAATCCATTAATTATGGAGTGACAAACAAGTTTGAGGCCTTCATAGCAAATATTATGCAGCCTAACATTGAAATTGCATTTATGTTCATCATGAAAATGACCTATAATTCAAGTGACAAAACACCAACTTCATCTCTTCGATTCTCCCTACTCAAGAATGATCTCAAGGAGTTCTTGGACATTTTGGAAAGATTTAAATGTGATATACAACCCATATTTGAATTTATTTTTAAGATTCCCCTTGGAACTATATGAAAAAGTGCCATGAAGTTGAGTCAAAATCCTGACCAAATTAGGGCAAAATTTCACTAAGTGTTTAGTTTCATGACCCTATGTTCATAAAATTATAACTTGAGATCCAAGCACTTTTGGAAGAAGTTGTGTGAAGCAAAGTTGTAGATTTCATGGATATCTACAAATTTCATTTTGGAAGTTTCTCTTTAATCATCTTTCATCATGGTGAAAATTTTGCTCAAATTTATGAAAAAACATGAAATTTCCAACACTTAGAAAAATTTCTAGGTTTAGAAATTTTGACTTTTCAAAATGAAATCTTTAATTTTTGATTTCTTGATGAATAAGTTTCATATTTTGACATGTTTTGATGAATTATGGTCTTTGGCACTTGAATTTGACCAAAAAGTCAAAGTTTGACTTTTCAGTATACAGTTGACTTTTAATCAATTGACTGTAAAATTCATCTGTCAATCCAATGGATTTGCAATCTTTTGAATCATGTCATTAGGTTAAAATGATGCAATTGGACTCTTGAGGTCATGCCTTAAACCAATTTACCATTTTCTAGGTCAAAAATTAGAAATTGCCCTTTCCCAGTCAAAACCCTAATTTTGACCATTTCGCCCTTTTGGAGATTTGATCAAATTTCTTGAGGAATTGTGGTCCAAACTTGATCAACTGATACATATGAGTCTAAAATGTTTATGTGGATAAAAAATTATGAAGTTTGACTATAAATTGGCCATGGTTGATTTTTTCCCCAATACAATTGATTTTTAGGTCCACTGCTTAATTGACTGAGCAAAAATGTGATCCAAGGCTTGAAACTTGACATGAGTAATCTTGGGGGTCCATAATGATCAATGAAAGTCATATGAAGTATTGAAAGTTCAAAAATACTTGTGCAAACTCAAACCCTAATTTTGGTCATCAGTGCTTGAGGAGATGTCTTGAGTTAATCAAACCCTAATGCAGTCATGATCCAAAGGAGATCTTGTGAGAAAATTATTGATAAGTGAGAGGGAAAATTTTGGGGTACAACAATTTGGATGAAACAAATGTTAAAAAAATACAATGTCAAACAAGATGTCATGACATTATTCTTTGAAAATTTAAGCGCCATAAACATTTCAAAGAATCCCATTCAACACAACAGGACCAAGCATATTGACGTCATCACTTTATAAGAGAGCTTGTTGAAGAAAAAATTGTTGCCTTAGAACATGTAGCAACTGAATTGCAATTGGCTGACATCTTCACAAAGGCTTTGGATGTTAATCAATTTGAGAATTTAAGAAGAAAATTAGGGATATGTTTATATGAGGGTTCGTAGCAATTAAAAGTGTGTAGGGATATCATTAAAGTGATATTGTACTATTTGTGTTTCCAACAGATAAATTTTAGAAAGCAATCATTATAAGACTTCCTCAAATTGTTTCCCACACGCTACGACAATTCTTCTTTCTACTTTCACAAACTCTTCATTCTCCTTCACAGAAAAAGGACCCTTGCCATTCCTCATCCCCTTGCTTGAAATTTTTCAAACATGTCTCAACGTCACACATCGTCTTCCTCAAATCTGCAAATGAAAATCTTTCCCTTGATAGAGTACTAGATGTTACTCCTTTATCAACGATCCCTCCGCTTGAGAAAAAGGTTAAGAAACCTAGATCATCACCAGCTAAGAAATCTAAAGATGATAAAGGTAACTCTTCTACTGCTACTGACAATAAAACTGTTGAAGAAATTGTTAATGTTGATAGAAGCATCAGAATGCTTGTGGACATAGTATTAAATTAAGGCTTTGTTGTTCCTGGGATTTCTACTCCCCTTGCTTGCATGCCTCCTCCTGCTGACAAAGGAAGTAATCCTAAAAGTGAGGCTGCTGAATCATCCAAGAAAGATGTTGCTGAAAGCAAACTTGAGAAGCTTGCTACCTCTGCCCTAAAAGAAGTGGAAGAAGAAAATGTTGATCAAGATGTTGAGGAAAATGTTATACAAGATGCTATTGCCTCTAAGGATGCAGAAGATTAAAATGCTGACAATGTAGTCAATTTAGAAGAGTTGTCTGACAATGAGCTCATTACTAATGTTGTACCTGATATTGCAAGAAGACTAAAATCCATGAAAGTGAAGGATATAAGTGTCACACCTCCTGCCAAAACAACCAAGAAGAAAATCATGTATGGACCCACAAATCCAGGAAGTAAAGTGGTTCCTCTCTCTAGCAAAAGAAAAGTTAGACCTGTTAGCTCCATAGATGATGAGGAGGATGCTGTAAAAAGATCCAAGAATAAGAAGAAAATTGTGGTGGTAGAATAAGTTGATTTAGACTATAATGTCAAGCAAGATGTCTAGGATATCTCTCCTATCAAAAATTATGAAAACAAGAAGATTTATGGGAGGGTTCCTGATGCCCCACTTGACAACATCTCCTTCCGCTCTATTGGGAATGTTGAAAAGTGGAAGTATGTGTATCAAAGAAGGATTGCCATGGAAAGAGAACTGGGAGCTGGTGCTTTGGAATGTAAAGAAATCATGAATCTTATCTCTTATGTTGGATTGATGAAAACATTTACCAAGTTTGCCAATTGTTATGAAACTCTTGTTAAGTTTATTGTTAATATTCTTGTTGACTGTGCTGACCATAAGAGTGAGTATAAAAAGGTTTTTGTTAGAGGAAAGTGTGTAGAATTTTCTCCTGCCATTATAAACAAATTTCTAGATAGGTATGAAGATGTCTGTTGTGAGCTGGAAGTAACAGACAATCAAGTGTGTAGAGCCATTACTGCTAATCAAGTAAGTGAGTGGCCAATGAAAAATAAACTTCCTGTCAGCAAAATTAGTGTGAAAAATGTTATTTTACATAGGATTGGAGATGTAAATTAGGTTCCCACTAATCACACTTTAAGCATCTCCATTGGTTTAGGAAAGTTCATTTATTCTATTGGAAACCAGAAACGTTTTTATTATGGGACTTACATATTTGATTAGACCATCAAACATTCAGGAACTTGTGCCATTAAGATACCAATTGCTTTTCCTTCCCTCCTCTGTGGAATTATTCTGAATCAGCATCCTGGAATCCTAAGTGGAAATGATGTAGTGTGCAAGAGGGAGTCTTCCTTGACCCTTCATTTTAAGCTTTTTTAAGGAAAACATGTCCCAGACATTGTTTTGACATCTTCGACTGCTAAAAACAAGACCTCCACCAAGGATGAAATGATCAATGAATTAAGGGAAGCCTGCAAGGAATTAGATGATGTGATAAGAGTGAGCTCATCTAGGAAGCTAATTTTTTAAAATATGATCAAGGACCTGCAAAAGGACAACAACCTTAATGATACAGTGAGCTTTGAAGGTGAAGACTCCAATGAGGAAAGAAGTTCTGGTTCAACCAAGTCAACTGGTCCTGATGACTGTTAGACTACTTGATGTTTCTCTGAACTCTTTGTTTCTTTTTTTGGCACTTGCATGTGCTTGACATTTGAATTATATGGTTTGTACCCTAATTCTAATATTCTCTTAAATGCATCCTTATATTTGGCATATTATGTCTAAAACGGGGGAGAGAAAGTGAGTGAGTGAGTGACTAACCACTGACCATTGATTGAGGGGGAGCTCAATACTTGAGGGGGAGCCTCATGTCTCTGAAGATATTTTGGCATCTTCCTTTGCTAACAACTAACTGCTAACAGAGTTTATGTTTTGATTGCTTTGCTTATGCTGCTGCCCTGATAATGCTTTGATAATTATGTTGCTGCTCTGATAATATGCTCTAATAATGCTTTCGCCAAAATTTGCCAAAGGGGGAGTTTGTAAGTGTTTGTTGGCAACAATTTTGGTAAAACAATGACTTGTTAATGTTTTTCTAAATGTCTTAACATTTGGAGCAAAGTTGTTTTGAATGATGTCAAAGCAGATAACTTGACATCTGCCTACTGAACTGATCTCAGCCCAACATTAGTAAAGTCTTTTTGTTTCCTATTTTCATCCGTGCCATAATTCAGGATTTGTGACTCACATGCTGCGAAAAATTGGAGGAATATTTTTCAACTTGCATGATTTTTATCTTAGCCTATTTTTATAAAAATATTCAAAAGTTTTGAATATTTGATTTTAAGCCCAATTCCACAGTTGTGCATATATAAGGACTTGTTTCCTTATTCTAAGACAAACAACTTTTGAAGAAGAATACTTTCTTTCTGATTAGAAGTCTAGGCTTTTTATTTGTAATATACTCTAAGTATTCGTTTAAATACTTGAGTTGTTATTTTGGTTGTTAATTGTGTATCATTCATAAGCTTTTGAGCATTGAATGATTGAAGTGTTTCAAACTTATTAATTCTGTTAAGTTCTTAACTATAAGTGATTGAAGGGATTTGAGGATGGCCTCATACCTAGGTGAGTCTTAGGTAGAAGTTTAGCTTGGGTAGTGATTAAGTGATTAGATCGTAAACTGATTGTTTACTGAGGGTCTATGAATTGATACTATTTAGTGAACTTGTCCCTGGTTGGGTAGCCCCCAGAGTAGGTGTTGTTGTACACTGAACTGGGTGAACAATCTCTTGTGTTTTTACTGCTTTTGATTTTACTGCACCTTACTTGCAAATAGATATTTGTGTCATGACATCTCATTCGACATCACATATCTAATACCAGAATTTCAGATATGATGTTGAATCTTTTCCACTTGAAGGAGTTAATGACATACATGTTGAGTTATCCAAATTGGAGCCCTCCTTTCACTTGTGATGTAAAGGTACATCATTCACATGTTTATGGATATTTGGTTGAGTATTCTCCCTAAAATGACAAAATGTCTCTTTTCTTAAAATTAACCAACAAACAATTTTGTTCCCTTTTAGAAGAATTACGTCGTTCTGATTTCTTCATTGTACATTGGTGATACGTAGGCACGCGACTCATTGAAGTCTTGTCGGATCAAAAAATATAAAAACATTTTCTTTTCTCATCTCCACAAACTTTTTGCATATAAATATTTTTAGTCAAATACACATATTTCCAAAGAGGTTCGTGCGGAGTACCATAGATGTTTAGGGTGCTAATACATCCCCTTTGCATAACCAACCCTCATACATAGATCTTTGTTTTTATTAGTTTGTTTTAAAAACTTCTTTGGATTTTATTATCTTTTTTCCTATTCCTTTGGAAAAAATAAAGTTCGGTGACGACTTTCACTTTGTGAGTTATGTTAATCAATAGCTTAATCTTAATTTTTCACCACTACAGAATTTGGAGACTTCACTAGGGAGAAATCTCTAAGTGGGTTGAGCCTATCTTTGATTCTCTATGTTTTGTGTTATTATTTGTTGTATGTTTACTTGCTTGTATGGACTTTTCTGGTTTTCAGGGGGCTTGGTGATCTCTTGGAAGTCCTTTACCCGGACTTGGGCAAACTTAAGTTTAGGATGAGTGGTATAGACATGTTGACTTTGAAGGAGTAGTCCTGAAATTTTTTGCATGAGATCCCTCACTTATTGGAGGCTCCTTTGACTGTAGTATTTGTTTACTGAGTAATCGGGAAGACATTGTTGCTTTCAACCTGGGAGCCTGATAAACTGAGGACCTTAGAACCCTTAACCCATCATGGCCTTTTAGGATATAGTGTGGTGTCTATGAAGGAGTACTCCTGAAATAGTTAATACGCGATACTGCACTCAGATGAGTTTCTCTTGAGAATATTACTGATTACCAAGTACGTAACCGGGGTGTTGGTAATATCCGAAAGACGATCAATAACTATGATAACTTTTTAGAACCTTGTTATACATGTGGTTTTAAAACCTTATTGCACACCTTGTGGGTGGTACCTTTGACTTCATGCTCGTGACGTCAAACCTGTGAACCCCCCATGTTTGTGATCTTGTGTGCGATGTTGCATAATCATGCATCCATGATCATTATTTGACCAAGTTTTCAAGGAACTTAATATTCTCTTTGCAAATTCCACATGTACTCTTTGACCATGGATTTTGGAAGGAGAAATACTCAAAAGTACAGTTTTAAATTCCTAAGGTTGAAGAATTGAGAAAGTTGGGAGTTTTGGTTGCTAATCCTGATACTTTCAAGGGTGGATTTGGAAGGCTTCTATCTCTTTTGGGGACCAACATGAAAGAAGGAATTTTCACTACTTTGGTCCAGTTCTACGATTCATTGCATCGGTGTTTCACTTTCCTGGATTATCAGCTTGTGCCTACATTAGAGGAGTATTCTTATCTTCTTGGTTGAACTATTTCTGATCAGGCTCCTTTCTCTAGTTTGGAAGATGATGATAAACCTCAAGATATTTCATAAGTTATTCACCATAAAAACTCTGAGATTGAGGCTCATATGATTTCTAAAGGAAGTATTTTTGGTTTGCCCGCCAAGTTCTTGATGGAAAGATCTCATTCCTTTACTAGCATGGATAGTATGGATACTTTTGAGGCTATTCTTGCATTACTCATCTATGGATTGGTATTATTCCCTAAGATTGACTATTTTGTTGATATTAATGCCATAAGGATATTCTAGATTGGAAATCCAGTCCCCATGTTGCTTGGAGATGCTTATTACTCCATTCACCTCGGGAATTCTTATAAGGATGGGATGATTATCTATTGTGCTCCTTTGTAATACAAGTGGTTTATTTCTCACTTGCCTCAGTTTGCTGCTTTTTGGGATCTCAAGGATGGGTCATGATGGTCTCATAAGATCATGTCCCTTACTCATTCTGATATTGCTTGGTATAATCAAATTTATGATGGAGTGACGATCATTGATAGTTGTGGTAGTTTCCCTAATGTACCTCTTCTTGGTACAAAGGTGGCATTAATTACAACCCGATTTTAGCACATCGTTAACTTGGATATCCAATGAGGGACAAACAAAACAACATCCTGATGAGTGGTTTCTTTCTTAAGGAAGGGGGAGATAACAAAGCACTCAAAGAGAGTATTAGTCAAGCTTGGCATCACATCCATAGAAAGTGAAGAGAAGCATTTGGAAAGAGAGATTGTATCTCTATGGAACCTTATCTTCAATGGATACAAGCTAGGGAAATTTGGTTGAAGACTCCTTATCCTCTTCAGAAACCTTTACCTGCAATTGTTGTAGATCTTATTCTTGTTCTTTTAATTGATGTTGAGGAGCTTCAACTTGCTTTGGTCAATATGCAACAAGAGAGGGATGCTTGAAAGAACAAGTATCAGGTTATGGATATGAAATACTCACCACTTCAGAAGCAGCTAAAGTAGAATGATGATCTGATTGAGATTCTTGAGTAGCATGATGTGGAAAGGATGGAAGAGCAAGTGGATTTATTTTCCTCTAGTATTCATCATGTTCCTGGTATTCATGATTATTCTCACATTCTTCCTACCTCTGGTGCCTGAAGGGTGTTGTTGACAAGCTCATGGTAGAAAACACTCAGTTGAAGTCTTCTTATAAGATTTAAATTAGGAAGCTCAAGAGGAAATATTAGCATGGAGTGGGAACATCCTCATATGTGGTTCCTAAGGACCCATAGATTATAGCTTTTTCTTTTCTCCTTTTAGGATTCTTTGAAATTTCTATACTTCAAATTGTAATCCTTCTAAGATATTAATAAATGAAAAAAATTTAGTATTTCAAGATGTGTTATTTCTTTTGATGTTTGCAATTGTTATAACTTCTAAAGTTCCTTGAAAACTGAATAAACAGTTAAATCATTTTTATTGCATATCATGCATCATCTCACACTTGGTTTTTACATCCTGCAAGTTTTCCAGGGGTCTTATTCATTTCTATTGGTCTTCATTCAGTCAAGTTGTAGTATCAATACAACACTCATGATAATCACGAGAGAAAATGGAGAACTTCGAGAAAGAAAACAGAGAACTAAGGGAAAAAGTCACCACGTTAAGAACTTGTATGGCCCATCTAATTTCTCTAGTTGAACTTTTGATTACAGCCTAAGCTTAGAATCATGCTCCACCTCATGTTCAGTCTCAACCTCAAACCTAACCTCAAGTCAATGTTATCTATGAAGTTGTTTCTACTACAGTTCATGTTGCTCTTGTCAGTACCACTGCACAATATCAGATGCCTCATGGTTTTCCTTGGGGTGTGCTTGTTAATTTTGTTCTGAAGGTTACAATCCGACCGTTGAAGTTCCTAACCATGTTTAACCTGTTATGGTTATTGCACCTCCAGTTGTGCATGCTACTCCTATTGTTCATGATCAAATTTACCATATTGTTGTTGCACCAAGTGAAAGCTTAATTTTTTATACCATGTGGATGGTTTTCAGGACCAGTTCTTGGAAATGCAAAAGAAAATGAAATCTCTTAGGGGGGAAAGAGTTGCTTAGTAAAAATGTCAGCGATCTCTTCCTCGTTCCAAATTACAAGGTGCCAGCCAAATTCAAAGTTCATAAATTCGAGAAATACAAGGGAAAATCTTGTCCTCAAAGTCACCTTGTGATGCATGTCATAAAAATGTCTACCCATACTGACGATCAGCATATGTTGATCCATTATTTCAAGGATACTTTAATCGGGGCTGCATCGAAATTGTATATGGGCTTGGATAGTGCTAACATATGTACTTTCAATGACCTTGGTGAAGCATTTGTTGGGCAGTACAAATATAAAGTAGACATGGCGCATGACCGAGATTAGCTCAAGGCTATGGCTCAAAAAGATAAGGAGTATGTGCAACATTGGCACGAGATTACAGCCCAGGTTATTCCCTCCATGGAAGAGAAAGAAATGAAGAAAGTTTTCCTGAAGACTCTGGGTTCATTCTATTATGAGAAGATGGTGGCCAGTGCGCCAAGTGATTTCATATAGATGGTTGAAATGGGGGTTCGTTTGGAATAATCTTTCTGTGAAGGTCGTTTGTTAAAAGATGAGAGTTCTGGTAGTTCTGCTAAGAAGCATGCCTATGGATTTTCTAAAAATAAAGAAGGATATTCTAATTCCATTTCTCAAGAGAGGCAAGGTATATCCCGCAGAAGAAATCATTGTCATCAGCAGCATGTTGCTTCAGTTACCTTATTTGTTAATGTAGCATCTGCAGCAGTTGTGTTGTACCCCAAAATTTTCCCTCTCATATTTCCCAAGACATTGCAAGAATAACCTCCAAGTGGCTCAAGATTACTCAAGAGTTGGACAGTCAAATCATCTCCCAAGGCAGTCAATCTCAAATTAGGGTTTTGTGTTGCATTAAGGTCCTTGCATCCAAATGACCTCAAGTTCTCCCCAATGTCCTAATATGTTCTCAAGATCATCCATGTCAAATTTCAAGCCTTGTAGAGGAAGTTTGGCCAGTCAATTGCTCAAGATGTCCAAAAATCGACCGTGTTAGGGCAAAAGTCAATTGTGACCTATAAACAGTCAAACTTCAAGATTTTTTGTCAACATTATCATTTTGAAGGATATTTCATCATTTTATCAAGGGTTGACCATGATTCATCAAGGATTTCTCAAAATTCATCAAGACTCAAAAGTTGCTAAATTAGGGTTTTGTAGGAAAAGTCAACTTAACTTTGACCAAGCATAACTTTCTCATACTTTATGAGAAATGACCCATACAAATCTCATTTTGAATAGGATGCAATTTCCCACAATCCATATTCATACCCCAAGATCAAAAAATCACTCACAAGAAGTTATAAATTTGGACATTATAGGTCATTTTTGAAAGTCAACAAAAACACCTTTTTTTCCAAAGCTTATAACTTGAGCATGGAATATCAAAATGAGATGAGACCAAAAGGGATGGTTAGATTACATCTCAAGCTTTCTAAAAAGTCAAATAACCCTTCCAAAAGTTCAAAATTGAAGAACTTATGAATTGTTGAAGTTGGGCATTTTTGCAAAATTGCCAAAAGTCAACTATCCCCAAAACTTCAAATTTTATCAAATGGGCCCATTCTTTTCCACTTGATTTGGTCCTGTCACACTACACACATGTTCTAGATTCAGCCTCATGACCATTAATCAATTTTATTATTTAATTTGATTTTTTAATGAATTATTGCATTTTAAATCAATTTAAATCATATAAAATCCAAACATTGATTATTGGATCTCTTTTTGGCTATTTTAGGACCTAATAATCATCATCAATGAGATCAAATTAGAATCAGCCATTCCATGTGCAAAGAGATTGTTTTTTGGACAAATTTGGAAGTTTTTCAATGGAGGATCAAATCATATCTCCAAACATCAATGCATAAGGATTCAGCCCAAGAAAGTTAACCTAATTCACTCCATGTTACATATACAAGGCAAAGGCACGAAATTGAAAGGTTGGAGGCTGCAAAACCACAAGAACCAAACCTGAGAAAAACTTGAAAAAGCTTGAAACTGAAATCCTTCTTGGAGGCCAATTCAGAACCAAAATTCAACATGGATCAATTGCTGGACGTTCACTGAGTCAGTAGCAATCAAAAGCAAGCCCCCAGACCCCCTCAAACGCGCTATAAGTGATACACGACCTCCCTCTGAACTTGCTTTCGTATTTCAAGATTTACGCATCATTACAAGAAACTAATGGCATATTTGCAATCACCAAACAATTTACATGCTTTCCATATTATTTGATTGCATTTATCTGTTCTACAATCCAAAACGCCATTGTAGGGTTTCCTAGGTTTGTTTTAGGGGTTTTTGATGCAGGTGAAATTAGGCTTATTAATGGACATGGTTAAGATCGGGGTGAAGAGACGAGTTCATCCATGGCATCACCTTTCATTTATATGGCCTGAGAAGGATTATTGAATCAACCTACGCCTTTTGCTGCGGATTCAAATCCACAGGTAATCTCTGTATAAGTCCAAGGACAGGGACGACAACGTGTCCCCATCCAATTTCTCCATTCAAATTTTTGCGCTTTATTTTTTTATTCCAGCATAATTACGCGTTTTTGTATATTATCTTTAATGCATATTCCACTAAAAATTAAAAGGCGTTGGTTCAGTGGTGAAGGTGTTAGTGCAAAGTCTTACAGGACCTGGGTTCGAATCCCAGGTCCCCCCACATATTTGTTATTATTTTCATTCAGGTGTTCCAGCGTGTATCATGCCTTGCAACGCACCATACTCCCTCAAATCTCCAAACGCCAGATGGCCCCAGGCCAGATCTGGTGGCCAAGATTGAACGTGCACCATATGCCCTAGTCAACATGTACACGTGGGATCAGAAAAGTCAGCAAGAGGCTTGCGCCTATTGGGCCTTGAAAATTCCAATTTTCACCTCCTTTTAGGCCCAGAACCCCCTAAGTATTTCTATTTATATTTCCTATTTCTTTTATTTAGTTATTTTGTATTATTATTTTTATTATTTAAACTAACCAATTAGACTTTTTCCTCATAAAATCAAAAAACCAAAAAATATGTTTTATTAATTAAAATTAAATTCAGCACTTTATTTTTGTAAATAAATTTTAATTTAATTAATTTAGTTTTAATTAGGTATAACTTTTAATATTTTTTGCAATAATTAAAACTAATTTAGATAATTAGGTTTTTACTAACTTTGATCAAATTTATTTTATTTCTTTAAATATCAAAAATCCAAAAAATATTATTTTCATTAATTAATTAATTTATTTATTTATTTAACTTAGTTTATTTCCATTAATTCAAAAATAACAAAAAAATACTTTCTTTCAAATCAAAAGGGTCAAAACCCTAAAAAACTCGCATTCGATTTAATTTTCCGCACGCGATCCATTTTACCATAATGATGTAATTGTTTCCCGGAATGTAATAGTTTAATAGGACCTTTATACTTTTATTGCTTTATTTATTTTCTGCATTTTAAATTCAAGGGTTGCTTTTGGCGATGTAAATACCCGACGCCTTGTAATAGTTAGATTTAATTTCCGCAATTTAATTTCCGCAACTTATAAACTGTTAGTTGTTTGGTAATAGGGAATGCATGACAAGATTAATCGTTCAAAACCTAAAATCAACGTAGATCACCCATGACATGTACAAAGATAAATTAACTGAAAATAACACACTCGCACATGCGCACTCTTAGGGTACACCTCACTTGGTTGCCTTCGAACGTGGTCATTGAGTATAGGAAGTTTTAGAGGTCGCCCTCTTGTCCAAAGATCATAGTTGCCTCGAAACAGTTGCCTCGGAAAAATGATCTAAGACATTAGGGTTACCGCTGAGGCATCCTAACGTTGCTTTAGTGACCGCACGTCCCTTAATCGAATTGACCCTTAAACTCTAACGACGGTGTTACCTACTCATCAATAGTGGGATAGCATTGTCTAAAGGACATTAGCATAGATTGATTCCTTTTTTCGAATAGGTAGATGGTTCTTAAGTACTTTCTCCTACAAAAAAACAAAAATAAAACTTTTTGCACTTACACTTTTCAAACAAAAAACTCCTTTCAAACCCACAAACACAAAGAAAAGCAATTTTTGAAAACACTTTGAGCAAGTACCTAAGAGCCCGTGGATAACCACAGATAGAAAGGGTGCTAACACCTTCCCTTTATATAATCTACCCCCCGGACCCGAGAAACATCTCGAAAAAAGGAATTTTTCTGTGCTTTTTTCCTTTCCTTGTTGGATAAAATAAAAGACAGTGGCGACTCTTGCTTACCGCGACATTTTGCAAAAACAAACGCAAAACGCGAACCAGCATTCCAAAAACAGTCAGTTCCCTCCCACCGTATCACAAGTTGCTTATCAACCTCCCCAAAGAACGCATCAACAGTCTTACCAATAGAATAATCAACTAATACAAAACACGCAAACAACAATGCCCAGCTTACCACTCCCTAAGGATCCACTGTGGTAGAATCTATTCAATTAAGCGCTTTTATTTTTTATATTTTATTAAAATACGTACAATAACTGTTGTTTTATACAACTGTTGTTGTACTTAGCGCATGGTCATGAGTTCGAATCTTGTTGTTGTTGTTGTTCTACTATTGTTTTTTTATATTTTATTAAAATACATACAACAAATGTTGCTTAATAATATCATTGTTGTATGTAGAGCATGATCATGGGTTCAAATCTTCTTGTTGTTATACTGTTTCATTTTTTATATTTTATTAAAATACATACAACAACTGTTGTTTAATACAACTGTTGTTGTATGTAGCGTACTATTGAGTTTATTGAATTTCTTATAAGTGTGTTTCTTAAGATTCTTCACCTTTCTTAAACAAATCTTCATCGTCGATTTAGTGATTATCAATGCTCAAGAATCTAGCATTAGCGATCTGCGTGAAACCTAAAACTTAAACGAACTTCCAACTTGGACAAATTTCAGCTTCTACCTCCAAACGTCATCTTTCATTTTCAACACTCTATTTCTCCACTAAACTTAACTCTGAAATATCATTTCTTCCATAAACAAAACTTGAAAACATAATATCTTTCATTAACAAATCTATGAACTCCATCATCTCTTCTTCAACTTGAAAGAGACAAGGAAAATACCGACTCAAGTTAGAAATGTTAGTTTTTTTTTTATTATTGTTCTTGTTGTTCTTTTTTATTATTATTGTTGTTTTTCTTCTTTCTTTTGTTATTATTGTTGTTCTTGTTGTTGTTCTGTTGGTGTTCTTGTTGATGTTGTTATTGTTGTTGTTGTTGTTCTTCTTCTTCTCTTGATATTGTTATTGTTGTTGTTCTTCTTGTTTTTGTTGTTTTTGTTGTTTGTGTTTTTATTGTTATTGTTCTTGATGTTGTTGTTGTTGTTGTTATTGTTGTTCTTATTTATGTTGTTGTGCTACTACTGCATTTTTTTATTTATTAAAACACATGCAACAACAGTTATTTAATTCAATTGTGGTTGTATGTAGCGCGTACAACAACGATTGCTTAATTCAATTGTGGTTGTATGTAGCGTGCTATCTAGTTTACTACCACGGGCAATAGATTGTGATTTTAAAAAACCCACTTACAATGACCCCCTACATAACAACGTCTGGTCCCGTGTGGTTATATATCATTCCTAACCGTTATTAAATAGGTTTTTCGTAGTAGTGATCAAGGGAAGAATTAGAAGAGGAACTCCTTTGATCTCATTCTTATGAGTTATGATAAGTTGTTTCCCACCTAGATTCAGAACCTAGTATAGACTAGGTCTCCTCCTGTTACTTCTGAGAAACTCCCAATGTATTACAAAGTGTATTTGACTTGTGATTTTCATCAAGGAGCTCTAGGGCATGACATAGAGAAATGTCTGTTAAAGGTTGAGGTTCATAATTTAGTGAGGGATGGTATTCTGTCTTTTAAAGACATGGGGCCGAATGTGCAAGCAACTCCTTTGCCTAGTCATAGGGGTAATGTAGTTAATGTGGTTTATGGTTATCCCGGTGTGTTCAGGATCTTTGAGTTGAATCTGATTAGAGGTAATCTGGTATAAATGCATATTACTCTCTAATTCAATCATTACTAGCATAATCATGTGGCTTGCATAGTTTGTATGGAAAATCCTCGTGGGTATTTTGTGGTGGAAAGAGACCTCCAAGAGTCGTTGGACCAAGGTCTTATTCAAGTATGAAAACAGAGGGATAAGGACCATGAGGGACATATAATTGACGATGATTCTAGAACTTGTCAGGTTTTTTATGTGAATTTAATAAAGAGATCTTTGGTAAAGCTTCATGCTGAGTTGTGTGTTTTGAGATACTTTGAACATGATGATTTGTCTTGTAAAGTTTGTTCTAAGGATCCTAGATGGTGTGACTTTGTCAGAAATGGTGTCCAGGATTTGCAGAATGCGGAATCTCTTTGTGTTACCAAGATGTAAAAGAATGATGTAGATAGTGATGTGAACGTCATAGTGCCTCACTTTGATATTCCTAAATCCGTGGAGGTTGCATATCATAGTAAACCTGTTATCACTCCTCTTGTTATTTTCTTACCTGGACCTGTTCTTTACAAGTCAGATAAAGTCGTGCCTTATAAGTATAATGAAACCATGTTGGAAGATGGTAGAGAAGTGGTAATTGAGACTTTTTCATCTGTTGTTAATATTAATGAAGCTAGTCAGGTGACCCGTAGTGGTCGAGTGTTTGCTCTGGTACGTCATAAAATTGTTGATCTTGTTAGGAAATCTATTGAAACTAGTGTTGAACCTAAGAAGCTGAAAGGATGGACTATTGGTGCTACTTTAGAGAAAGATACTGATGATTTGGTGAAGATTATAAAGATGAGTGATTACAGGATTGTTGATCAGTTGTTACAGACTCCTTCAAAAATTACTATCTTGGCTTTGTTAATGAACTTCGTCTCTCATAGAGATTCCCTTATGAGAGTTTTGGATCAGGCTTTTGTTGAACAAGATGTGTAATTTGATCAATTCACTAGTGTTTTAGGTAATATTATAGCTTGTAATAACCTCAACTTTTGCAATGATGATTTACCAGATGAAGGAAGGAACCACAATTTGGAGTTACATATTTCTTTGAATTATAAAGAAGATGACTTATCTAATGCGTTAATTGATAACGGATCCACTTTAAATGTTATGCCAAAATGTACTCTGTGAAATCTTGACTACCGTGGAACCCCTATGAGATATAATGGTGTTGTAGTGAAAGCTTTTGATGGTTCTAGAAAATTTGTTATTGGAGAGGTGGATTTACCTATGCGGGTGGGGCCACATATGTTTCAGGTTATGAATATCTTTCCCACCTATAACTGTGTGTTGGGTCGTCCATTGGATCCACGACGCAGGTGTTGTTACCTATACCCTACACCAAAAGTTAAAGTTTGTTAGAAATGGAAAAGTGGCGATTGTTAATGGCGAGAAGGACATGTTGGTATCACATTTATCTTCTTTCAGCTACATTGAAGCTTATGAAGCTGCTGTTGGAACACCGTTCCAAGATTTATGCATTGATGATGTTAAGAAGAGTAGAGATTTTATGTTTTGGTTTAAACATGTGCAACAGGTTGTTCAGAAATGTCCTAGTGGTGTTTAGGGACATGTCATTGATCTCCTAGAGAACAAGAACAAGAACGGTTTGGGTTTCTCTCCTCATGATGTTAAAAATGAAGCTGTGAAGTCGAAGTCTGCTTTCCGTCCTTACCAAGATATGTTCCACGGTGGGGGTTTCATCAATACGACTCCACGAGAAGTTGATGTTATTTTTGAACATGAGCCAGAGCAAGAAAAGGCCAAACCATGTGAAACGTGGAAGAAGAGTTCAGAATTGGACCTCTGTTGATATTCCTTGTTGTTTTCACATCTAGAAGTAAATTGTTTTGCTTTTTTCAAAAAAATCCTTTCGCTTTGCCCAAGGTGAAAGTGATATTGTTCATACTTGTCTTTGTTTCAAATTTTAAACTGGTTAATAAATATCATTTTTGTTATCCAATTGTGTTTTTATTTTATGCTTTTTCTTGGAAAATGGTAATCAGAAGAAAAACCTTTCAAACAAATAATAATAACTATCAAATAAATCTGCATAACCATTTGTTGCATTTATCTATTTCTAAAATCAAGCATAGTCATATGTGCAGATTAATTGATAAAACCTTTGAAACCAATTACACTACGCCATCTCCAAACTTTGAATATCACGTGTATGAAGCAAAAGAAGAGGAGTTGATTGAAATCCGGAAGAGGTTCCTCGGTTGCTTGAGCACGAAGAGAAGACCATTCAGCCATATAAAGAGTCATTGGAGACAATTAATTTGGGTTTCTAAGAAGAACACAAGGAAGTCAAAATTGGGGCACTACTTCATCTAGAGGTGAAGAGCAGGTTGACTAATATGTTGAAATAATATGTTGATATCTTTGCTTAGTCCTATAAAGACATTCTTGGTTTGGATACTGATATTGCGGAGCATCGTTTACCACTGAAACTGGAATGCCCACCTATCAAGAAAAAGTTGAGAAGGACTCACCATGATATGGCAATTAAAATCAAATAATAATTTTGAAGAAAATTGATGTTGGTTTCCTTGTGACATCAATTTATCGTCAATGGGTCTCAAATAATGTTATCATTCCAAAGAAAGATAGAAAAGTCCGCATGTGCGTTGATAATGAAGATTTAAATAAGGCCAGTCCAAAAGATGATTTTCCTCTGCCACGATATGTTGGTAGATAGTACAACAAAATTCAATGTTTTCTTCTTTATTCATATATTTTTCGGATATAATCATATTAAGATGGCTCTCGAGGAAATGGAAAAAACAACATTTATCACACCCTGGGGAACATTCTGTTACAGAGTGATGCCCTTCGGGTTAAAGAACTTTGGTGAAACGTACCACATGTCTATGACAATCCTATTCCATGATTTGATGCACAAAGAAATTAAGGTATATGTTGATGATATGATTGGCAAGTCTCAGAAAGAAGAGGGTCATGAAGAAGACTTGTTGAAATTATTTCAGCATCTGAGGAAGTATCGTATCTATTTGAACCCGAGTAAATGCACCTTTGATGTCCATTCTGAAAAGTTATTGGGCTTCATTGTTAGCCCGAGAGGTATTAAAGTTGATCTTAATAAAGTTGAGCAATTCAAGAGATGTCTTCACCAAGAACTGAAAAGCAAGTCGGGGGTTTCCTCAGACGTCTGAATTATATCTATAGATTTATTTCTCATATGATTGGCACTTGTGATCCAATCTTCAAAATTCTGAAGAAATATCGGGGTTTTGTATGGACGGATGACTTCCAGAAGGCATTTGATGGTATCAAAGAGTATCTTCTCGAGCCTCTTATCTTGCTCCCTCCTATTGAAGGAAGACCTTTGATTATGTATTTCATTGTGTTGAATAGTTCTATAGGTTATATCTTGGGTTAACAAGATGAGACTGGTAAAAGGAATATGCCATTTATCATCTGAGAAAGAAGTTAGAGATGAATCAGCCAAATATGAGTCATCTTAGAGTTTTGGGGATCATTGTGTTTCAGGCATGTGCCTGAACAGGCAAGGAAGGAGTTGGGTAATCAAAGTAAAGGCTTGGTGCTCATAAGTCATCCTTCGATTGGAGCATATAAGCTATATTCACCAATCGAAGGTGAACTAGTGATCAGCAAGAAAGATATTTTTGTAGACATAAGAAAAGGGTGGGAGTTAGAATCAAAGAGCCACCTGCACAACTACATTCGAAGGAGATGACAAAACGAAGCTTCGGTAGACCAAGAGGAAGGGGTGGTCGAATTGAAGGAAAGGAACAAGAACTAATCGATTGGTCTAATTGAATAGTTTTCAGATCAAGCAACTAAGGCAGATAGTCACCCAATCGAAGAGGCCATGATGATGAGGCCTTGGACCATTCGAATTTGGAACTCAGAGCCATCGAAGAACAAAGCTTGGGAGCATTCAAAGGAGTCAAGATATGAAAAGGTGAATGGGATGAAACCTGTCCAGGTTCACTCTAAGCCCAAAATGGTAGACAATCATCAAAATGGAAACTTCTTAAAACATTCGATTTTGCTTTCAAAGCCATGGTTAATGGCTGATTCATGGCATTTTCTCCCACCACCACACCCCTATAAATACAAGACAAGATTGTCTATCATTAGTCATACACACACGCATTAGCCAGACGAAACATTTCCTCCAGAGACAAAAACATTGCCTACACACACAAGAAGCTGCCCCAGAAAAACCACCCCAAATTCATCAAACCTTCACAAAGTTGTCAGAATCGAAGCAATCTTTGCAGGCCTCCTCAATCCAAAGCAAGCATTCAACTCATTCCCTCTGTTGGTAACATGCCTTCGATCTCAAACTCATTCAATATGTAATTTAAATCCATGTTGATCGTATATCCATGCTATGAATGATGTTTGTGATTGTTTTAATGTGTTACATGTGAAATCAATACTAAAGTAACATGATACCATTATTAGGGCATGTGAAACGGATTCCTTTGAATCTCAAAATCCAGGCATTTCTGTCATTTTGGCTTGTGCAGCACGCATGTGTTGATTTCGAATTTTATATATATATATATATATATATATATATATATATATATATATATATATATATATATATATATATATATATATATATATATCTGATTTGTTTTGCTAATGGAATGTTATGATTTTATTTGTACCAACGAATGAACAAATAACTCAGATGGTAAAGGGGAACGTGTGCAGTGGAAAGGGCCCGGGTTCGATACCCAAGTCATGTATTATGTATTTTCTAACAATTATCTTGTAGATCCAGTATTCTGTGTTTCAAACACTTCCCATGCGCCTTCAAGTTCCAGCCAATGGATGACAAGGAGATCAGATCCAATGCTCCAAGAGTACCACCTCATGATGGACCCTCAATGGCCAATAGCACAGGATCCCAATGTGGCTTGGGCTTATTTAATTTGGGCTAAACAAAAATCCAATTCACACCCCGTGTTACCCTTTACTATTCTGGCCCTTTTTATTTTGCTTTTAATTTTTTCTTTTATAGAATTATAAAATCAATAAAAAGTCACAAAAAATATTAGGTTAGTATTTTCTCAATTAAAATTTTGTATATTAATTGATTAATTATTTTAACCCTTTTCTTAATTTAAAAATAAATAGACTTAGGATTTTTAAATTAAATTTCTTTCCATAGGTAAAAAACAAACAAAAATATTTCATTTTTTCTTAGGAATTTTAGACTTATTTTCAATTCGCGCATTCACTTTTATTGTCGCACTTTTGCATATTATTGTATCTGCTTACTAGGATGTAATAGACTTAACTAGGACTTTACTTTGCTGCTTTTTAAATTTTCCCCATTTTGGACTTGTAATAATCCCCCTCCCCGAAGCCATGTAATAGTTAGGATTTTACATTTTCGAACTTTTAATTACTGCAAATTATAAACTGTTTAGATGTATGCTAACTAGGATTGTATGGCAAGAGAATGAAAAAAAAATGCTAGCAAACTTAACACAAGACTAAAATAACTGAAAATAACACAATTACACATGCGCACCTCTAGGGTATCCCACTTTGGTTGCCTTTGGAAAACAGTCACAACTCTCAAAATGTGAGAGATTTTAGTGGCTACCCTCCAGTTTAAAAGATCATAAGTCCCTCGATGACCCTCTCGACGTTTCCTCAGTAAAACTGATCTTAAAACCCTAGGGTAGTTACTAAAGTTTTTTCCCCAGTTGCCTTTGTGACTGTATAAATGTCCCTTCAAATTTCCCTCAAACATCCAACGACTAGGGCTACCTACTCACTAATAGTAGGATAGCACTGTCTAGAGGAAAAGAGGAAAAGAACAATCCTTCTGAGTAAAAGTAGATAGTTCCTAGATGTTATGCTCAAAAAAATTTTTACACTTACACAAAACAACTTTCAAAAACATTTTCAAAAAACGCTTTATCAACACTCTTGAGGACTGATACAAGAGTTATCATAAAGCAAATCTCCTTACTATTGTCATTTCAAAAATACTTTTCAAAACACACGAAGCACAAGGTATTTTCAAAATGAGCTAAGCATCTAAGAGCCCGTAGAAAACTACGGATGGAAAGGGTGCTAATACCTTCCCTTTCCATAATCTACCCCCTTACTCAAAAAACTCTCGAAAGGTCTTTTATGTTCTTTTCGCCCTTTCCTTGTTGGATAAAAGAAAATTCGATGGAGAATCTTTCTTACTGCACCATTTGCAAACACAAATACAAAATCAGTATAAATAGTCGGTTATGCCACCGTATCACATAATGCTTATGGAAAAGAAATTGGTGTTGTGATTATTACTTTCCATGGTTCCCACGTCCCTTTTATTTCAAGGTTGATGTTTGATTGTAAGAATAACATGGCGGAGTATGAAGCTTGTATTATGGGTCTCGAAGAAGCAGTGGATTTAAGAAGAATGGAGACTCAACTTTTGTAATTAATCAAATTAAAGGAGAATGGGAGACTCGCCACCATGGCTTGATTCCCTACAAATATTATGCATGAAGGTTTCTACTTGTAATACGGTGGGAGAATTGGCTTTATGGTTTTGCATTTTATCGTAAATGTTGCGGATAGCAAGAGTCGCCACCGACTTTTCTTTTATCCAATAAAGGAAAGGGTTAAAAGAACAGGAAAGATATTTTGAGAATTTTCTGAGTAAGGGGGTAGGTTATGAAAAGGGAAGGTGTAAGCACCCTTTTCATCCGTAGTTATCTATGAGCTCTTAATTGCTAGCTCATTTATGGAAATGTTTTGTGCTTGTGTATGCTTGAAAATATTTTGAAGATGCCTAAGTGCGGTAATTTTGTAATGATTCTCATATCATTGAGAATGTATACAAAATGTTTGTTTTGAAAATATTTGTGAAATAAAGTGTTATTTTGTGAAAATATGTTTTGTTTTGAAAAGTTTGCGAGCAAGCGACTACGAGCGTTCTATCTACTCAAAAGAGTCTTTGCTTTTTTCCTCCTCATTTAGATAGTGTTATCCTAACATTAGTTAATATGAAGCCCTATCATTGGATGTGAGGGACATGCACGAGTCATCGTATAGACATAGAAGGAAACTCGTAGGACGCTTTAGCAATTTTCATAAGAGACTAAGATCGTTCACTGAAGGTAGCATCGAAGGGTCATCGAGGGACTACGATCTTTTAACCGAGGGTCTTTGCTAAAGTGTCCCACTTGTGAGGAACATGACTGTTTAAATCTGAGGCAACAAGTGAGGGTCACCTTAGAGGTGCACGTGCGCGAAGTGTTTTGATTTCAAGTATTTGTCTTGAGATTAGGTTTTCAAATGTTTGTTCTTTTTACATCTTGCCATGCATGTCAAATTAATCTAAGAATTAAATATATACAAGTGCGTAAAAAATGAGGGAAATAAATCTATGTTATTACATCGCCTTGGTGATGGGGAGTACAAACCATATATTGGGGAGGAAAAGCAATACACCCTAATTATATATTACAAACTATTGACAATTACAATAT
The DNA here is from genome assembly GCA_948472305.1 of Vicia faba. Lineage (NCBI taxonomy): Eukaryota > Viridiplantae > Streptophyta > Magnoliopsida > Fabales > Fabaceae > Vicia > Vicia faba. The sequence continues at coordinate 1,341,682,249 of OX451740.1, read as the reverse complement.
TGAAAAATAATGCGAAAAAGTAAATGAGCGCGCGGAGATGGTGAAGAGGAGAAGATATTTAATACCTAAAAAATTCTAAGTGTTTAGAAAATATTTTTGGTAATTAAACCTAATTCTAGTTAATTTTTAACTAATAAAGTAAAATCGAAGTAATTAAATTAATTTTTTATTTATCAAAAACTAAATTAATTAATTAAAAAAAAAACTAAATTTTTTATTTATGATTTTATGATTTCATGATTTTTTCTGATTAAATAAAATAATGAAATAGATTAAAAAAGAAAAGAATTAAATTAAAACAAAAAAAAATCAACGGGCCTGCAAACAAGTAAAATAGGGGTGAGAAAGAAGCAAAAATATAGGCCCAAACTGGACAAAGCCCAAGTCTGCGCTAGATCCAGTGAGGGTGGTTTTCAGAAGGTGCATCATGGGGCGTGCGTTTGGTGCATTGGATCTGACTCTGGAGAGATCTGATGGTTGTAACATGAGGCACATGATGAGCGTGTATGTCTGGTTTGTACTGGATCTGCAATGAAAATGTTAGAAAATAAAATGCCCCATGCCTGGATCGAACCCAGGACCAAGCATAGGTAAGCCTTAAGAACATGCGTGGTGCCACTGGGGTGGCTATTTCATCCGGTTATGAAACAACACCCAATAAATATATTGTAAACCAAGTCATGAGAATTTGAAAATGCCAGCTCACCCTTCTTCTTTCCCGCGTGCAAGCAGTAACAATAAGAACACCTTTGTTGATTTTGAAAATCTCCATTTCTCAACCAAATTGAAAACTTCCAAAACCAAACTTGCTTGATTTTTTACAAAGAATGCAACCATCTAAATTTTAAAAGCTATAAATTAAAGGTTAGGATGAATTTTACTTGATACCAAACTAAAACTCTAATGGTTCTGAAAACTAAAACCCAAAATTCTCACCATACAGTCCATTAAAACGAAAACTAAATATATGGTTAGCTTCATAGACATGATATCTACATTTTTCTTTTAGAATGTATATGCAAATAATGCTTAAATAAGGATTTCAAAGTTTGAAAAATGTACCAAGTTGGAGAATGTCCAACGCTTCTTCAAGCACTTCTAGAAGCAAGATGATGATCTCTTTAGCTTGCTGGGACCTCCCTGAGTGTATTCCAGCACTTACTTTGCTTTGAGGATGGCTCAAATGTTCTACCCAAGTCAAGTTGCAAGGTTAGATTTTGAAAATGGAGGATGATGATGGAGTGATTATAGAATTTGTTTAGGTATTTGGACAACTTATATATAATGTACCTAAGGTGTTTGGAGGATAAAAGAGGCAAACACACAAGTGGATTTGAAGTTGGGTGTTGGAAGCTTCAAATGTGCAACAATGGTGTTTTTTTGAGCAAATTTTCGTGTCCCTGAGTTATGAGCCTTGAAGACTATTTATAGAGGTTGAATTTGGTCTATGTAACTTGCAGAAATTAGGTTTAATTCATATGGAAGGCTGGTTTGGCCATTTGGTTTCAAATTGCACAAAATGAAAATTTGCTTCATGATGATGATATGAGTGAATCAAGGGACTTAGCCTCACTTGTCTAATCTTTTAGGGGTTTCTTATGATCTTTAGAGATCTTTTGTGATCTTTTGAAGCAAGTTACAAGGCTGGAAGAGAGAGTGGTTGGAAAAGTGGAGCCTTATGCAAATGGAAATGTTGCTTTTGCAAATTCAACCATAAGTTGTATCATGTTTGGACAATGCTTCTAATCCTTGTGTAATACACTTAGGACCTGTGTAAATATCTGATCAAGGTGATATTTAGAAATTAAATGGCCTAAAAAGTGAGGTCATGTAGCTTAGGTTTGAGATTTGGCCAGAAGGTTTTCAAAAGAATGACCTATAATTCAAGTTTGACATGCCATCAAATACAACTCATCCCCATCCTTATTCTAGAACTGTAACACCATTTACCATAACCTCCATAACCAAAAAACAGAGTCTGCAACTTGACTTCTCCAGGCCATTTCAGCCACTCTCAACTCAAGCAAACCATTACATTAGCTTCCTAAGGACTTAAGGAAGCTATCCTGATCATCCCCACTACCTGAAAGAAGCTCAAATCCATTTCATGATTTCCAGTTTTGAGGTGTTTTTCTTGAACTTCTATCTTCATATTTATGCATTGTTAGGCTTGCATTTGTGAAGATAAAATATAGACATCATTGCCCTGAAACTATACATGTCCATAGATTTCATTTATATTGATTGAGCTTAAAGAATTTTAGGTTTGAATATCTGAAAAAAGTTAGGTCAGAATTTGGTACTTTTAGAAATTCTCATTCATCTTTGATTTATAGCTTATGATATTTATATGGTTGGATTCGTATGGAAAATGGAGCAACTTTCATGTTTGCATCTTTCATTTTTGTTGAGAAATGAGCAAGTTACAGGATCCATGTCTGGAGGTTGAAGATGAAGTCATTTTCAGGACTTGACTTGTGTTATGTATTTTTTTTTGCTTATGTTAACGGATGTATAGCCACCCCAGTGGTAGAAGCATGCGCCTGTAACCAGAGGGACCTGGGTTAGAGTCCCAGTAGTACACTTTTGATTTTTTTTCATATTTTTCCTATTCTGAGTTTTTGGACAAGCGTTGGGCCTCCTCCTTTGGGCCTTATGTTTTTTTCTTACCTCTGACCCCCTTGCAGGCTATTCATACCCCTGGCCCAGTTTTTATTTTCTTTTCTTATTTTCATTTTATTTGTTTTCTTAATTATTTTTCTAATGCTAAAAAATCATAAAAAATATAAAAATATTAGATTTATATTTGGACATAGTTTATTTATTTTTTCCCACACCAACATTATTTTATTTTATCATACTTTATTTATTTCACTAAATATTTTGTAAATTTAATTAAAGACTAGGGTTTTAGTTTATTTCTCTCATAATAAAAAAAACTCTTTTAAATATAAAAAGACCAAAAATATTTTATAATACTATAAATTTTTTTCAAGACAAAAATAAAAAAAATACTTTTCTTAAACTTAATATCTTTTTAATCAATTAATAGATTTAGGGTTTTATTTAAAATCTTTTTTTAGTAAATTTAGGTTTTACTTTTAATTAATTATTTTCTTTTAATTAATTAGATTAAAACAAATTCCCTTTTCCTAAAAATCCAAACAAAAATATCCATTTTCTTCACAATTGCATTCTTGTATATTTATTCATTATGTACATTACTTATTTCAATTCTTGTACAAATTCAATATGGTTGTAATAGATTAATTAGGTTTATTTTCTTGCAATCCCCATTGTTGTATCCCAAACTTTGCCCTCTCATTTTTCAAGATTTTTCTCACAAGAGCTTTTTGACTCAAGATTGGATTAGGGTTTGACCAGCTCAAGACATCTCATCATGACCTAATGACCCAAAATTAGGGTTTGGGTTTGCAAAAGGATTTCTGGACTATCAATGTTTCATATGGATTTCAAGTATGATTATGGACCCCTAAGAATATTCATGTCAAGTTTCAAGCCTTGAATCACATTTTTTATCAGTCAATTGGACAGTTGACCTAAAAATCAGCTGTATTGGGGAAAAAGTCAACCATGACCAATTTACAGTCAAACTCCATAATTTTTTATCCACATCAACATTTTGGACTCATATGTATCATTTGATCAAGTTTGGACCATAATTCCTCAAGAAATTTGATCAAATCATCAAAAGGGCAAAATGGTCAAAATTAGGGTTTTGACTGGGAGAGGGCAATCTCTGATTTTTGACCTAGCAAATGACCAATTGGTTTGAAGCATGATTTCAAGGGTTCAATTGTGTCATCTTAACCTAATGGCATGGTTCAAAACATTGCAATTTCATTGGATTGACAGATGAAATTTGTAGTCAACTGATCAAAAGTCAACTGTATACTGAAAAGTCAAACTTTGACTTTTTGTTCAAAATCAAGTGCCAAGGATCACAATTCATCAAAAAATGTCAAAATGTGAAACTTGTTCATCAATAAATCAAAGAGTGAAGATTTTGTTTTGAAATTTGAAATTTTCTTAACTTAGAAAATTTTCAAAGTATAGAAATTTTTCTATTTTTTCTCAACTTTAAGCTAAATTTCCACCATGATACAAGATGATTCAAATAAAGTTCCCAACATGAAAGTTGTAGATCTCAATGAAATCTACAATTTTTCTTCACACATTTTTCCCTAAAGATGCTTGGATCTCAATATATAATGTCGTGAATACATGCCCATGAACTAAAATAACTTAGTGAAATTTTGCCCTAATTTAGGCAGGTTTTTGACCTAACTTCATGGAAACTTTTCACCTAGTTCCAAGAGGAATCTTGAAAATAAATTCAAAGATGAATTATAGAGAACACTTCAAGCTTTCCAAAATGTCCAAGAACTCCTTGAGATCATTCTTGAGTAGGGATAATCGAAGAGATGAAGTTGGCAATTTCTCACTTTGTTTTCAAGCCATTTCATGAAGAACAAAATTCAAATCCTCAAGCATGATGTACAATCTTCACTTTTCAGGCCTCAAACTCATTTGTCACTCCACCATTAATGAATTTAACAAGGTTTCATGCCCTAAAGCCAAGCATTCAATGCTTTGTACATGAACATTTCCATTTTTGGCACAAAGGTGCCATTTCCACTTTGATAAAGCATAACTTTTGCAACTTTTCACTCCTTGAGCCTTGCATTTGTTTTTCTGCACACACATGTCCTATAAACCAAAAGCAAAGTGTCTAAGACTTGTACCAACTCAAACCAGGCATGTACAAGCATGTAGAGAGTTGTCTCTTCACCTTTCTTAAAAAGCAAGCAATAGAGCAAAAAGCCTATAACTCAGAAATCTGTTGTGAAATGGATTTGAAACCTTCTCTATATACATATACACAAACACATTACAACCTAAGACATGATTTCTCAAGGCCAGAAACTCTGCCAAACTCTTTATCACCAAAAACTTGCAATAACATGCAGTTTTGTGCCAAGCATTACAATCCAAAAATCTACTCGTGTGTTTCAAGTTCTAATCACCTAAACACTTAACCTACATCATATCTAAGTGTTCCAGACCATCATCCCTTCACTGTAACTCCTCCTTTTCCATCTTCCATTCTTGTTTTTCAAGCTTGCAAGTTGACTTGGATAGGGAGATTCAAGCACTTTCAAGATAAGGTAAAGATTGGAACATACTCAGGGAGGTCCAGGCAAGCTAAAGGGATCTTCAGGTCTTCATAAAACTCACTCAAACTCCATTCACGATCTCAGCTGAAGGAGGTAAGAACTCTAACTTCTATCTCTTCATACAGACATCCATTGGTCTCGATTTGTGAAAGAAAAATGTATATATTATTTTGCTAAAGCCAACCATGTGCATAGATTTCATTTATGTTCATTGTGTATAGAGAATTTTAGATTCCAAATTTTTGTAAAAATTAGGTTTAAAATTAGGGCCATTTAAATTATCTTTGATCTTGGACTGATAGTTTACATGAGTTACATGGTTGAAATCGTGGGAAAGAGTACTACCATTTTCATGTTTGAAGTTTCCATTTTCATGGAGAAATGAGAAAGATACAGAGGTTCAGGCTATCTTGAGGAAGAAGATGAAGTACAGGGCAAGGAAGCATTTTGTGTTATCTATTTTTAGTTTCATATGAACTAATGGATGTACAGCCACCCCGGTGGCAAGGTAGCACGCTGAAAATGCATAGGTCATGGGTTCGAACCTTGGCGCTACCTTTTGGTTTTTTCATATTTTTCAGCTTCATTTTAGTTTCATTTTTGTCATTTATAAAAAATATATTTTCTTAAATATTATAAAATTATAAAAAAAAATATAAAAATGTTAAATATTTCATTTTTTTGTTATTTTATTTTCACATAAAAAATATTTTCATTAAATTATATATTAACTATATTTCTTAAATAAACTTGTAAAATAAAATGGATTTAGATTATTTTTTATTTCTTTTCATTCATACTTGTAAATATTTAATTTGACATATAAAAAGACTAAATATTTCACAAAATATTATTTATTATTTTTAATACAAAATACACAAAAATAATAGTTAAAGAACTTGATTTTCTTTTAATAAACTAGAATTAGGGTTAACCAATTTATAAAAATAACTTCCTTTTCTTAAATTATTAGGTTTAGTTTAAAAACACTTTTTCATATAAAAAACAAAACGAAAGTCTTTTTCTTGCATTGCATATTTAAATTATATTGTATATTGTTTATTCAAATATTTGTACAAATTCGATTTGGTTGTAATAGCTTAATTAGATTTACATTATTGCAAATCCCCATTTATAATTTGTATATCCCCCTCCCATAAAATGTTGTAATAGCGTAGCAATCTTTAAATTACGCAATTTACCGCTTTTATATACCATGTTAGTAATTAGGATTTGTATGGCAAGATAAAAACAAATCAAATAGAAAACCCTAATCCAAGACAAAATCAAGCATGAAAATAACACACTTGCACACAAACACCCTTACGGTTACTCCACTTGGTTGCCTTATACGAAAATGGCCATATTACGCATGTGAAGTATCTTAGCAAAACAAACAAATATAAGATCATAAGTCCCTCGATGACGTTATTCAAGGTTGTCTTACAAAATGATCTTGGTCCCTCAAAAATACTAAGATACTTTGCAACATTGCTAATCATGGTTATACGATGACCCACACCCGTCCCGTTTACATCCAAAGATAGGGTTGCTTACAAAATCAATGGTAAGACAACAATATCAAAGGAAAAGAAAAATGAACAAGAAAGACATTTGAGTAGGTAGATTACTTCTAGTTACTTCCTCCTTTTTCAAAACAATTATCCTTGCTATTTTCAAAAACAAACACTCACATTTCCAAAACATCTTACAAACATTGAAAACATTTTCAAAAAGACAAACATCTTTGTATACATTCTTACGAACGAGAATCATTACAAATATTTCCTAAACAATGGCCTCTTTTACAAAATACTTTCAAAACCACACAAAGCACAATTTCAAAACAAAAAGCAAGTGATCTAGCAAGTAACTAAGAGCCCGTGGAAAAACATGGATGAAAAGGGTGTTAATACTCTCCCTTTTCATAATCTACACCCCGAACTCAAGAAACAATCTCAAAGGTCTTTCTTGTGCTTTTTCACCTTTCCTTTTGGATAAAATAAAAGTCGGTGGCGACTCTTGCTAACCGTAACATTTGCGATAAAACGCAAAACCCTCAAGTAAGTTTTCCCACCGTACCATAGAACTGGAAACTCTGTTGGGGAAAATTATAAAAATGGGGTTACCTTAGGGCTAGATCACATTTATTTGCTTACATTGTTTGATTTGTATGCTTTACATTATGGTTCTTTGTTTGGGTTTGAAATCCTCTACCCGGATTTGGGATACACTATAGGTAAATAGAAATATGTTGTGGAAACTGTGCGGGGTATACCGACCTGGTCTAAGCAATAGCTATGTTAGTGTGACATATTTGTGGGTACCGGTAGCCTTTGAGTTAATCAAAGAGAATACAGGGCCGTTGAGTGATGTTGTGAAGCACTAATGAACTTCTATAACCCTTTACTTGACCAACTTGGCCTTTTAGGATGTAGTGAGATGACCGGCTTTGGTGCAGTCCGAAGTTGGTAGATACTCCATACTACACTCATTGAGGTTTTGTTTCTTGGGATATCCCGGTCGCCATTAAATTAGCTTGAGCTGAAACAATGACCAAGGAAACAATCCGGTGATATTGAGCTGCTTAGAACCCGGTTACTATTATTATGACAGATTTAAGCCAACTAAACTTCAAGAGGGTACTTACCTGTAAAACCCCATGCAAGCCTAAGCTAAGAACTTGTTTGCTTTTCTTATATATTCATACTTGTACATAACATCATGGACATCATGAACATCATATACATCTATTAACCATTTAAAGGATTTTGGAGATTCATCTTTGTTCTTGATTTGTAGGATATGGATTCACTTCGCAGGAAAACTATCCAAGTCAACCTTGTAAGAATTCCTCCACAACTTAAGGAGCTAGCTTCAAGGATCCCCGAGAACTCTCCATTCACCGAGAGACTTGGTCGTCTACTCAACTTAGTCACCTCCAACACAGATGAGGATATGATGAAGGTGCTCTTTTAGTTCTTTGACCCTTTGCACCATTGCTTCACGTTTCCCGACTATAAACTTGTGCCTACTTTGGAAGAATTATCTCAACTCTTGAGGATTCCAATTCTCAATCAACTACCTTTCAACAATACGGAAAGAGACCCAAAGCCAGAATAGATTGCTCAAGCTCTACAGTTGCACTCATCTGATGTCACAACTCATTGGGAAACTAGAAGTGGTGTCAAAGGCTTCTTAGCAAAGTTCCTGTTTGAGAAAGCCCAAAGTTGTTGGAACTCCTTAGACTTGCAAGCCTTTGAGGAAATTGTGGCTCTTCTCATCTATGGGATGGTCTTATTTCCCAATCCTGACCAACTCATAGATGTGAGCGTCGTCAAAATCTTCATATCACACAATCTGGTGCCTACATTGCTAGGGGATATCCTACACTCTTTTCACACTCGCACAATGAGGAAAAGAGGCGTCCTTATGTGTTTCACTTCTATCCTGGCAAGATGGTTTATTTCTCATCTTCCCCAATCTGTTTTAAAGAATGAGAAAGGTTCAAGGTGGTCACAAAGGTTAATGAAGCTCAAACATTCAGATATTCATTGGTGCTCTCGATCCAAAGAGAAGGTTATCATTGTTGACCATTGTGGGGAATTCCCTAATGTCCCTCTACTTGGAATTAGGGGAGGCATCACCTACAATCAATGTTTAGCTTTAAGACAGTTCGGTTACGCCCGAAGGGATGGTGTTGTACCCCAATTTTCCCCCCTAAGATTCCTCTATCATATCATATCAACTCGATCATAACAAGATCACATTAGGGTTGGTTCTTCCTCTTTTTTCCTATCTTTAAGTTTGCTCTTGAGGAATCTCCAAGCACCTTGGTTGTGTATTTTGTATATGTGTTGTTGACTAACTTCTAATCAAAATACAAAAAATATTTGTCTTTGTCTTTGTATATTTTTGTTTTGTAGGTACCAAGTCGAAGCATCTGACAAATAAGGATTTATGGTATTATTTTCCTAAAATCTCTATTTGCAAAGAAAAAGAATTAAAATTTTTCATTTTTTTCACTGATGCAATCGATTGCTCTTAGAGTGCAATCGATTGCACATAGTGCATTTTGCGCCATTTTTGAAAAAATACATTGTGCAAATCGATTTTCACTATTGTGCAATCGATTGCACAACGTGAAAATTTGGAAAAAAAATCAGCATTTTAAACTTGTCAAATTTTGGCTCCAATTTTCCTTCACTTTTGAAAGATGTATCATTAATTCAAATTTTAGTGCCAATCGTTCATTTTTAAAAAGAATTATCATTAATTCAAATTTTGGCTCTAATATTTGAAAGAATTATCATTAATTCAAATTTTTGCTCTAATTTTTGAAAGAGTTATCATTAATTCAAATTTTGGCTCCAAGAATCAATTACCAAATTACCACTAATCCCAATCCTAAAACTCTATAAATAGAGCTCTCATCTCATTAAAATTTCAAGCTTTTGATAGCCAAATCCACCTTGCTAAAAAATCTCTCAATTCTCTCCATCTACCAAATTCACTCAAAGCTCCATTTTCAAAAAGTTAGTAAGCTTTACATTGAAGTTTACTAATCTTTGAGCTAAACCTTCATCCAAACACTTTTCTCCATCAATTCTCTACATCCAAGCTTGGTCCATTGATTCTTGTAATTGAATTGAAGCAAATTCTTGAAGTTGTTTTGATAATTCTCTAGATCTACCTTTGGTAAGTTGGATAATTCATCTTTCACAATGTGATCTTTGGGATTGATTCTTTGAGCATTATTTTGTGATTTCAATGGTGTTATTTTCTCATAATTTGATGGAATTTTTGTGCTCAAGTGGATCCATGATCATAAGGTGTTTGATGGAAAGTTTGAACAAGAAATTGCCCTTTTAAAATGTTATTTTTGCTACTCTAACTGTGTGCAATCGATTTGCACTGTAGTGCAATCGATTGCACAAAAGCAATTTTGCACAATTTTTAGAAAATTGTACTGTGTAAATCGATTTACACAATAGTGCAATCGATTTACACAGGGACAGAATGCACTTTTTTGCCTTGTTTGGGGGCAGCTTTGATCCAAAATGCTTTTTCTACTCACTCTTTTTTATTGTTGGTTTGGATTGCAATTTTAAATGTCCAATTTGTCTTTAAACTCAATGGACTATGTGATGTAGATGAAACTGGATAAATGTTCATCAAATCAAATCTACCTAAGAGTGAATTATTTAATTTAATCCATCTAGAGGAGTGGTTGAATTTAAAGATGAAAGAATTTTGAAATGGTGATCCAAATTAGCTTATCATTCCCCTCCCTCTTCATCTTATCCCTTTATTTTTTTAATTGTGCTACATGTTAAGGGATGGTGATCTCTATATCATTTATCCAAACATGAAGTACATAGATTGCTATTGTCCGGCCTCAAAATAGGTGTGACTTCTACATAAGTCCACTTACGATTGCTTAACATAGCGCTAAATTTTGTCCCGATTCGAATAAATGATCATTCGTGGCCCAAACTTATGATTGCAAGCCCAAGTATTTTAATTTGATCTCTTTGATCCAATAACCTTGAGATTCATTGTGTGGAGGCTTTGGTTCTACCAATCCTCTAATGGATCTACAACACCTTTGGTCAACGCGGATCACTTAAACATCGTTGATCATTACATGTTGCCTTGTGAGAATTCCAAAAGTGATGATATACTTGACAAAAAGCAAATGCAACTTGTTGTGTGGAGGCTTTGGTTCTACCAATCCTCTAATGAGTTCCAAATGCAAGTTTCAAGATGGTCATCCAACTAACCACTAATTACTAACAACTAACTTTACTTTACGCTTTTATTTTCATGCTTTATGTACCATTTACTTTTAGCATTTTACATTTCATGCTATTTTCATCTTTGCTCACTTGAGCATTTACTTTTATGTCATTTTTATTTTGCTCACTTGAGCTTTTCTTTCTTTTTAAAGACACCTAATAATCAACATGAACCATAAAAATCATTAATGATACTTGGACTACATGATTACTATCCTTTGCATTATGGAGTGATGGACTTCTTGGACTTAGGATTAGAGACCTTGGCCTATCTTGGAGACTTTGTGACTTTATTTTATATTTTGTCTGGAGTTCTTGAGGTTTACCTCATGACATTGGGTTGTTTGTTTGTTTTGTGTGCAGGTTTTTGAGATTACGATCTTTGTTTGTAATCTGGAACTCACCCGTATACAACCGTTACTCTGCCCAATTTTTGCGAAGACTTAAAACACTTGAAGTTTGGTTCTCTCAAGAGGTCTAGTATCTTTGCTTGCTTGGTTTCAATCTGAAGAATGGGAATTCTATATTGACTCATAATGTCAAGTATTGGCTTCTTGTTGGTTATATGGTTCTTATTCCTAGCTTTTACCTTATGCTTTAGGATAGCCTCTTCTTCTCCTCTCATCTTCTTTAACTTCAAAAATCTTCTCCCTCCTTTTAAAAAAAAACTCTTCTTGTTTTTAAACTTGAAACATTTTCATAATAAACTTGGACTTAGGTCCATGCATCTTCGAAACATTTTCATAAATAAATTTCAATCAATTTAATAATACCTTGACCTTTTTTTGTGAGAAGACTAAAGTCAATCAATCTCATTTCAAACCATTTTGCCACTTTGGATTTTATCTTTAAACTTTTCTCAAAAGATTAGACTCTTGTCAATCCTTGTAGTGATGCAAACAACTATACTTCTACAATATGTAGTGAAGTGAGATATTTTCCACTTGGGTGTTGAGTGAGGCATTGTTGATTTTAAAATACAAGCCATATCCTCCACTTTGAGATGATGCAAATTCTTCTTTCTCATGATTGTGGGTAGTAAGTATGTTTTTCACACAGACAATTGCGATGATGTCTTATCTCATAAAATCAACCAACACACTTGTGTTTCAAATTTTTAAAAGAGGAACTACGTGTACCCTGATCCCCTATTGCACGAAAGGTGGTACGTAGGCACTAAAGGTTCGCAACCGTGGCGGGTGCAAAAATCATAAAAATATTTCTTTTCTCACCTCCACCATCCATTTTATATACAACACATTTTTAAAGCCAAAATATACAGATTTTTCAAAGAGGTTCATGCGGAGTACCGTAGATGTTTAGGGTGCTAATACCTTCCCTTTGCATAACCAACCCCCTTACCTTGAATCTTTCCCCCTCTTTTTGGGTTATTCGCTCTTTTCCCATTCCTTTGGAAACAATAAAGCGCGGTGGCGATTTTTATTTTGATTTGTATAAAGTCTAGTCAATCCAATGGCTTAGTCTTGCACATTTCTACCGCCACAGAAAAATGGTGACTTCACTGGGGAAAGAGTGACCTCTTGCTGGTACATCCCTAAGTGGGTTAAACCTATCTTTGTTTATATCTGTATATGTGCTATTGTTGTTTATGTGTTCTATTTTGTATATATGTTTGTCTGGATTTTCCTGGTTTACAGGGTGCTTGGTGATTACTCATAAGTCCTATACCCGGACTTGGGCAAACTTTAAGATAGGACGGGCGGTATAGTCATGTTAACTTTGAGGGAGTAATCCCAAAAAAGGAGGCATGAGATCCCCCACTCAGTGGAGGCCCCTTTGACTGTAGTGTCGTTTACCGAGTAATCGGGAAGACGTACTGCTTTCGACCTGGGAGCCTGCCGAACCTAAGGACCGCAGATTACCTAACCCCTCTTGGCCTTTTAGGTGTAGTGCAGAAGCTATAACGAAGTAATCTGGAAGTAGTTGTCACGTGATACTACGCTCGGACGAGTCTTTCTTGAGAATATTACTAATTACCGAGTTAATCGGGAAGTTGGTAATATCCGAAGGAAGGATGTAGACTCTGAGAACCTCTAGAACCTTGTTCGGCAGGTGATAACTTTTTAGACCAATACCTTATGGGTAGTACCTTCGACCTCATGCTCGTGACGTTGAACTTATGAACCCTATATGTGTGATCTTGTGTGTGATTTTTGCATCATGCATCCATGCACTCATAAGCATCTTTTGAAAAAACAATATTTCAAGGGATTTAAAGGTTGACTATTTGTGAATATCTCAGGTACTTTTAAACCATGGATTCTGGAAAAAGAAAGACCGGGAAATACAGTTTCAAGGATCCTAAGATAGATGAGTTGATCAGTCTAATTCCCGAGATCCAGTGTTCTGCAGACTTTTGGAAGAAGTATGGATCCATTATTCCTCTCATGAAGCTGAAGGTGAAGGAGGGTTTTCTCTCCACTTTGGTCCAGTTCTATGATCCGGTGTATCACTATTTTACTTTTCCCGATTATCAGTTGATGCCAACATTGGAAGAGTATTCCTATCTATTGGATTTACCTGTTACCGATCGCGTTCCTTTTACTGGTTTGGAGGGTGAGCCAAAACCACATAAGATTGCTGCTTTGATTCATCTGGGGAAATCTTAGGTGGAAGCTCATATGACTACCAAAGGAGGCATTAGAGGATTACCAGCTCAGTTCTTATTGGAGAAAGCTTGTTACTTTGCCAGGATGAAGAGTACGGTTGCTTTTGAGGCCATCTTTGCTTTACCCGCCTATGGATTATTCTTATTTCCTAATGTGGACAATTTGTCGACATTAACGCTATCAAGATTTTCATCATTGGAAACCCGGTTCCTACACTTTTGGGTGATGCTTATTACTATGTTCATCTTCGGAATTCTTATCATGGGGGAATGATTATCTGTTGCACGCCTTTGTTGTATCGGTGGTTTACCTCTCATATGCCTCAGTCTGACGCTTTTTGGGATGTCAAGAAGGAACCCCGTTGGGCTCCTAAGATCATGGCACTTACTCACTCAGATATTGATTGGTATCATCGAGCTTACCAGGATGCGGAGATTATTGACAGTTGTGGTAGTTTCCCAAATGTGCCTCTTCTTGGTACAAAGGGAGGAATTAACTATAACCCTGTTCTTGCACGGCGACAGCTTGGTTATCCGATGAGGGATAAACCGAACAATATTCATCTGAGTAGTTTCTTTCTAAAGGAAGGAGAAGACCACAGGGAAGCTAGGGAGCAGATTGCGAAGGCCTGGCGCACATTCATAAGAAGAGTAGGAAGGATTTGGGACCTAGGGGTGTTGTTTCTTTGGAGCCATATCTTCAGTGGGTCCGATCGAGAGCCATTCAATTGAAGATGCCGTATACTCGGGAGACACCCATGCCTGATTTGTTTGTGAAGACCACTCCTCCCTTATTAGATGATCTAGAAGAGCTGCAACTTGCTTTGGTTAGGATGCAACAGGAAAGGGATGCTTGGAAGAACAAGTTCCAGACTTTAGAGAGTTTCTACAGAGCAGACCTGAAGGAGAGAGATGATTTGATCGAGATCCTTGAGAGTCGAGCAGTAGAGTCTATGGAGAGGCAAGGAGATTTATTTTCTCCTAAGCCTCAAACAGGTGTTGTTTGTTCACTTACTGATTCAGATGATTGGAAGGAGGTTGCCATCAGACATGTGGAAGAAAACCAGAGGTTGAGAGCTCAGATTGCCAGGCTCACAGGGAAGCACATTCGTACAGATTGATCTCTATCAGTTCCTTTTCTCATGATTTTAGATTGTATTTTCATCTTGTACTTGGGATCATTGAAACTTGTAACCCATTTCGAAGTTATTATAATAAAAGTTTTCAGTATTTCAAATGCTTTGTTATTTTGATGTTTGCAATTGTCTGTAAATCTTAAATCCCTTGAAATATTAAATGATAAAATAATAATAATCATATACATTGCATATCATGCATCATATTGCACATTTTTTTGCATTTGTTATGCATATCCAGGTGCCTTACCCAGCTTCTTTACTTCATTCAGCAAGCTGACTCATCACTACAACACTCAGGCTAATTTCAAAAAGAAGATGGACAACTTAGAATAGGAGAATCGCGAGCTGCGCGAAGAAGTTTCTGCTTTGAAGGCTGGCTTGGCCAACTTGACTACTCTGATGGAAGCTCTGGTGGTTGCTCAGAATCAGCCACCGAGTGTTCAACCTCAACCAACAAGGGCAAGTACTGAAGTTCTGACTGTTCCTATATCCGCTACTCCGGCTGTTGTTCAAAACCGTATGCCTCAGGGTTATCCGTGGGGAATGCCAGAGAATTTTGCACCTGAAGGTTTCAATCTGGATCCTCAATATGCTCCAGTGGTTCCAAATGTTGTTACTCCTACACCTCCTGTGGTGCATACTGTTCCTGCAGCACCTCCTTCGATGAATTTGGTTCCGTTTGTTAATGAAGATGTGTGTCGTCCTTTCCCTCCGCCGAGTGAAGAGTTGGGTCTTTATGACAGAATGGATGATTTCCAAGAGCAGTTTGATAGAATGCAAAGAGAGATGAAGGCTCTTAGGGGAAAAGAGTTGTTCAGGCAGAATGTGAATGAGCTGTGTTTGGTCCCGAATGTTAAAGTACCTGCTAAGTTCAAGGTCCCGGAAATTGAGAAGTACAAGGGAAACACTTTCCCTCGTGCTCATTTGGTGATGTATGTGAGAAGGATGTCTACCCATACTGATGATCAGCGTCTGCTGATTCATTTTTTCCAGGATAGTCTGACCGGTGTTGCGTTGAAATGGTACATGAGTTTAGACAGCGTCAACATCCATACTTTTAATGATTTGGGAGAAGCATTCATTAAAAAATACAAGTACAATGTGGACATGGCGCCTGACCGTGACCAGCTTAGGGACATGGTTCAGAAAGACAAAGAATCATTCAAAGAGTATGCACAGAGATGGCGCGAAGTGGCTGCACAAGTGATTCCGCCCATGGAAGAGAAATAAATGACCAAGATTTTTCTAAAGACGCTAGGAGCTTTCTACTACGAAAGAATGGTAGTAAGTTCCCCAAGTGATTTTACAGAGATGGTAGGAATGGGTTTCCACCTAGAAGAGGCAGTAAGAGAAGGCCGTTTGACAAAGGGTGAAGGATCTGGAGGTGTGAAGAAGCCATCTTACGGGTTTACAAAGAAGAAAGAGGGAGATACAAATTCTGTTATGCAATAGAGAAAGGTAAACGCTTCTAGAAGGAATTATCAGCGTCATCAGCAAGTCGCCTCAGTTACTCCTGTTATGAATGCTGCTCCAACTACCATTGCTTATCAGAGACCATCCCAGCAGGGGAATCAAGGGTATAATCAGAGAAGGGAGAACTATGATCCTATTCCCATGAGCTATGCAGAGCTATTACCAGCATTGGTTCAGAAGAAGTTGGTCCAAACACGACCACCTCCCGCTGTACCATTACCATTGTCGTGGTATTACAAAGTAGACCAGACGTGTTCCTTTCATCAGGGAGCACCAGGGCATAGTGTTGAGAATTGTTATCCTTTGAGGACTGAAGTGCAAAGGTTGGTGAAGTCTAGAATTTTATCTTTCAAAGACGTGGGACCTAATGTGAAAGACAATCCTCTACCCAAGCACGGGGGAGTGAACGCTGTGAATATGGTGGCTGGTTGTCCAGGCGACTTTCGAATTTTTTACATTAATCTGGTTAGAGGGGATTTGGTGAAGATGCACACAGATCTCTGTAAATTCAGTTATTATACGCATGACCATACCGGTTGTGCTGTTTGCAGTACAGATATACAGGGTTGCGAGAAGATAAATGCTGATTTGCAGGAGATAATGGATGAAGGTTTAATCCATATAATTAGGCCTAGGGAAGAATATGAAGAGGAAGTGAATATGGTTTCTGGATGTCCGGGTGAATTCAGAATTTTTGATGTGGATCATTTGAATGAGGATCTAGTGCAGTTACATGCTACCTTCTGCCATACTGCTGGTTAGGTGGAACACCAATATGGATCTTGCATAATTTGTTGTCGAAATCCCCGAGGATGTTCTGTTGTGAGGGAAGGTGTTCAGTTGCTGTTAGACAATGGAACCATCAAGATCACAGGTCAGAGAGATGATTATCATGAGATTGATATGGTTGAAGTCTGTTTGATGGAAGAGTCATAGGAAGAGTATGCCTCCGCAGATGAGTATTTCTCTTCAAACGAAGATTTGTTTGCCGGAAATGAATTTTTGATGGCTGATTGTGTTGAGGAAGGGGTGAATGTCATTGTACCTTGTTTTGGTGCACCCACTCACCTTGAGGTGTAGTACCATAGCAAACTAGTTATTTCCCCATTGGTAATTAGTCTGCCAGGTCCTGTTCCCTATGAATCAGATAAGGCTGTGCCTTACAAATACAACGCAACGATCTTAAAAGATGGGCTGGAGATTCCCATCCAGCCGATGCCAGATGTTGGAAATATAGCTGATAATAGCAGAGTGACCCGTAGTGGTCGTGTATTTGCGTTGGTCATTCGAAGAGATGTTGTTGCTGGAAAGAAGATTGCTGAGAATGATGAGCCTAAGAAGTCTGCAGGAGGGACTATTGGAGCTACATTAGAGAAAGAAGTGGATGATATCTTGAAGATAATTAAGATAAGCGATTACAGAATTGTAGATCAGCTATTGCAGACTCCTTCAAAGATATCTATTCTAGCCTTATTAATGAATTCCTCTGCTCATAGAGAATCGCTGATGAGAGTACTAGACCAAGATTTTGTAGAGAATGACATGCCATTAGATCAATTCAGCAGCGTAATTGGAAAAATTACGTCATGTAACAATTTGAGCTTCTGTGATGATGAGTTACCAGATGAAGGGAGGAATCACAACCTGGCCCTCCACATATCCATGAACTGTAAGAATGATTCGCTGTCCAATGTGCTAATTGATAACGGATCCGCGCTGAATGTCATACCGAGAAGTACCCTCTTGAAGTTAAAGTATCAAGGAACATCTATGCGCCCGAGTGGCATCATTGTGAAGGATTTTGATGGGTCGAGGAAATCTGTCATCGGTGAAGTGGACCTGCCCATCCATATAGGACCACATTTGTTCTTGATAAGCTTCCAGGTTATGGATATTATTCCCGCATATAGTTGTTTGCTTGGACGACCATGGATACACGAAGCAGGAGCTGTCACTTCAACTCTGCATCAGAAGCTAAAATTTGTGCGTGAAGGGAAGGTAGTGATCATAAATGGGGAGCAGGCGTTGTTGATATCCCATCTATCCTCTTTCAATATTGTATAAGCGGATGAGGCTGCTATTGGAACCCAGTTCTAAGCCATATCCATTGACAACATAAGGAGGAATGAGAATTATGTAGTTTCCCTGAAGGACGCGCGGCAGGTTGTGCGCAATGGTCATAATGCAGTTTTGGGACGACTGGTGGATCCACCCGTGAACAAGAACAAAAATGGTTTGGGTTTTTCTTCGAAGAATGGAAAAGGCGAAAGTTTGAAGTCAAAGTCTCCTGTGAACAGTTATCATGATGTTTTCCGCAGTGGAGGCTACCTCCATCCAATTGGTTCTAGAATCAATGTTGTTGAAGAAGATGAAGCAGAGCAGGAAGTACCGAATTTTGTGACGCATGGAGTCCGAGTTCAGAACTGGGTCACCATTGATGTTCCTTCTTGAATACATATTTCAAAGTAATTTGTTTTGTTAATCTGTTTCTTTCTTTGAAAAGCTTTCACTCTGCCCAAGGTGAAAGTATTGTATTGGCTTATCCGTTTGCTTTGATTTTTAAGATCATTAATAAAAGTTGTCTTTGCTTCCAAAAATATGTCTTTATTTTCTACTTTTTCTTGGGAAATGGTAATCAAATAAAAAACCCTTTCAAACTAAATGATAACTGAAAATTAATCTGCATGATCACTTGTTATATGTGTCAGTTTCTAAAAGCAATCATAAATCATATGTGCAGATGAATTAAAAAACCCGTTGAATACAATGACCCTGCACCATCTCCCAACTTTGAATGTCCTGTGTTTGGGGCTGAAGAAGAAGATTATGATGAGATTCCAAAAGAGGTCTCACGGTTGCTTGAGCACGAGGATAATAACGTTCAGCCATATAAGGAGCCTTTGGAAGTGATTAATTTGGGTTCAGAAGAAGATCCGAAAGAGATTAAGATTGGAGCATCGTTGCATCTTGATGTGAAGAGCGGGTTGATTGAGCTGTTGAAAGAGTATGTGGATATTTTTGCTTGGTCTTATCAAGACATGCCTGGTCTAGATACAGACATTGTTAAGCATCATTTGCCATTGAAGCCAGAGTGTCTGCCAGTTAAACAAAAGTTGAGAAGAACCCACCCAGATATGGCAGTAAAGATCAAAGAGGAGGTCCTAAAGCAGATTAATGCTGGTTTTCTTGTGACGTCAGTGTATCTTCAATGGATTGCCAATATTGTCCTAGTACCGAAAAAAGATGGAAAAGTCCGCATGTGCGTAGATTACAGAGATCTAAATAAAGCTAGTCCAAAAGATGATTTTCCATTGCCTCACATTGATTTGTTAGTGGATAGCACAGCAAAATTCAAAGTATTCTCGTTCATGGACAGATTTTCCAGGTATAATCAAATAAGAATGGCTCTAGAGGACATGGAAAAAACAACGTTTATCACACCCTGGGGAACATTCTGTTATAGAGTGATGCCCTTTGGGTTGAAGAACACTGGTGCAACGTACCAGAGGGCTATGACAACCCTATTCCATGATCTGATGCACAAGGAAATTGAAGTATATGTTGATGATATGATTTCCAAATCCAAAACTTAAGAAGGGCATATAAAATATTTGTTGAAGTTGTTTCAGTGTTTGAGGAAGTTTCGTCTCCGCTTGAATCCAAATAAATGCACCTTCGGAGTTAGATCGGGGAAATTATTGGGTTTTATTGTTAGCCAGAAAGGAATTGAAGTTGATCTTGATAAAGTCAGAGCAATTCAAGAAATGCCAGCACCAAGAACTGAAAAGCAAGTCAGGGGTTTCCTCGGGCGTTTGAATTATATTTCCAAATTCATTTCCCACATGACTGCAAAGTGTGAACCGATCTTTAAGTTATTAAAGAAAGATCAAGGTTGTGTATGGACGGATGACTGCCAAAGGGCATTTGAGAGTATTAAAGAGTATCTCCATGAACCTCCTATCTTGCTCCCTCCCGTAGAAGGAAGACCGCTGATTATGTATCTAACGGTGTTAGATAAATCCATGGGTTGTATTCTGGGATAACAGGATGAAACGGGAAAGAAATAGTTCGCCATTTATTATCTCAGCAAAAAGTTCATTGATTGTGAGTTGCGGTATTCCACGCTAGAAAAGACATGTTGTGCTTTGGCCTGGGCGGCAAAGCGTTTGCGGCAGTATATGTTGAATCATACCACTTGGTTGATCTCCAAAATGGATCCAATCAAGTATATTTTTGAGAAGCCTGCTCTTACTGGGAGAATTGCCCGCTGGCAGATGTTGTTGTCTGAATATGATATTGAGTACCGCACTCAAAAAGCTATTAAAAGTAGTGTGTTGGCAGGTTACCTTGCTCACCAACCGGTGGAAGATCATCAGTCTGCAGAATTTGAATTCCCTGATGAGGATGTGATGTTCTTGAAAGTGAAAGATTGTGATGAACCATTGCCTGAGGAAGGCCCTGACCCTGAATCTCATTGGAGTATGATTTTTGATGGAGCGGTGAATGCTTATGGTAAAGGAATTGGTGTTGTGATTGTCACTCCTCATGGATCGCACATTCCTTTTACTGTGAGGCTAACATTTGATTGCACTAATAATATGGCGGAATATGAGGCTTGCATCATGGGTCTTGAGGAAGCTATTGATCTCAAAATCAAAATTCTAGATGTTTATGGTGATTCAGCTTTGGTAATAAATCAGATTAAAGGAGAATGGGATACTCGTCACCCTGGCTTGATCCCTTACAAAGATTATGCTAGAAGATTGCTACCCTTCTTCAATAAAGTTAAATTCCATCACATCCCTAGAGATGAAAATCAAATGGCGGATGCTCTGGAAACTCTGGATTCCATGTATCAAGTGAATTCTTGGAATTATATACCCCGTATTACAGTTCGACGGCTGGATAGGCCCGCTCATGTGTTTGTGACAGAGGAGGTAGTAGATGAAAAACCTTGGTATTATGATATCAAGCATTTTCTTCAGACTCAGGAATACCCGATTGGTGCATCGAGGAAAGATAGAAAGACATTGAGAAGATTGGCAGGCAGTTTATTCCTCAGTGAAAATGTGCTATACAAGAGAAATTATGACATGGTCTTGCTCAGATGCGTGGATAGACACGAAGCAGACATGTTGATGCATGAGATTCATGAAGGTTCATTTGGCACTCATGTTAATGGACATTCGATGGCTAAAAAGATGCTAAGGGCAGGTTACTATTGGTTGACAATGGAATCTGATTGTTGCAAATTTGTAAAGAAGTGCCATAAATGCCAGATTTATGCAGATTAGATCCATGTGCCTCCGACACTTCTCAATGTAATTTCCTCCCCATGGCCTTTCTCTATGTGGGGTATTGACATGATCGGGATGATAGAACCCAAAGCTTCGAATGGACACCGTTTCATTTTGGTAGCGATTGACTACTTTATCAAATGGGTAGAGGTTGCTTCTTATGCCAATGTTACCAAACAAGTGGTTGTGCATTTCATCAAAAACAATCTGATATGCCGGTATGGTGTGCCGAGTAGAATCATCACTGACAATGGCTCAAATTTGAACAACAAAATGATGACAGAACTGAGTGAAGAATTCAAGATTGTCCATCACAATTCGTCTCCATACAAGCCAAAGATGAATTTGGCTGTTGAGGCTGCTAATAAGAATATCAAGAGAATTATCCAGAAAATGGTTATTACTTATAAGGATTGGCATGAAATGCTCCCTTTTGCTCTGCATGGATATCGAACATATGTCTGCACTTCAACAGGAGCAACCCCGTTCTCCCTGGTATATGGAATGGAAGTTGTACTCCCTGTTGAGGAAGAGATTCCCTCGTTGCGTGTGATAATGGAAGCCAAGTTGACAGAGGCTGAATGGGTCCAGAACAGGTTTGACCAATTAAATTTGATTGAAGAGAAGAGGATAACAGCTTTATGTCACGGGAAGTTATATCTGAAAAGAATGAAGAAAGCATTACATAAAAAGGTCAAACCTCGTGAATTCAGAGAAGGCGACCTCGTGCTCAGGAAGATCATGTCTTTTAACACTGATTCTAGGGGCAAGTGGACTCCCAATTTTGAAGGCCCGTATGTTGTCAAGAAAGCCTTCTCTGGTGGTGCATTAATTCTTGAAACTATGGATGGCGAGGAGTTCCCACGTCCCATGAATGCTGACACAGTCAAGAAATACTTTGCCTAAAGAAATAAAAGAACAACTCGCTAAGTTGAAAACCCGAAAGGGCGGCTTAGGCAAAAAGGAGCGTCTCGGTAGGCTGAAAACCCGAAAGGGCGGTCTAGGCAAAAATTAGAGACATAAACAGAATAAATTTCCCGCTAAGTTGAAAACCTGCAAGGGCAGCTTAGGAAAAAGTTAGGGATTTTTCTTGGCAAGTAACTACGTCAGACAAGACTTGATTGTTGAAGCAACAATCTTCTCGGATCCTCACCATACTTCAACAAAAGCTGCTGCTCAGGACTTCAAAAGTTGTTAGGGGAATGGTGGTCATTGTATCTCAATGTATATTTCCCATTATATATTACCATTTCCCAAACTTTGTAATCATCCATGGAGTCTCGCCATTCGCAGACTACCATTCTATTAATAAAATTCGAGCTTTTGCCCAATTCTTTGTGTTCTTATTTTTATTTAGCTTGCAAAGACTCCATTTATTACTGATAATAACTTTCAAAGCAAAAAGATTAAAAAAAACAAAATTGACTTTTCAAAAAGAAAGACATCTTTACAATTCAATTTACTTTGGGATTTGTGATGAAACAATGACAACAAAAATGGCGATCCCTGGAATGAACAAACTCCGGTTGTTTTAAGAATATTTACTTCCTTCGTGAAGGTTTTTCTCAGGTCATCTTGTTGGTATATGCGCAATCTTTGTGTGTTTCTCAGATAATTAAAGACGATACCAGTTGGCGTAAGGTACAATATTATGTTTGTGATCCCATGATCCCCGGCCAAGTATTGGTTCGCTTTTGATTTTGGGTTTGCATGGTCAGAAGCCTCTGTCCCAGGTTCCCCAGCGAAGTTTTCCCTCATATGATGAAAGGTTTTATTCCCTTGGTGTGCTAAGATATCACTCTTTTTGCAGTATTGGCATTAATGTTGACTTCTTGATTTCCCATGAAGACTACACCAGGGCATCTTTTGTTTGAATAGGTTTGGTTTATATGAAGACTCAATCCAGTATTTTCCAGTGAAGGCCTTTTTTATTTGATAGAAGTCCTTTTTCCCCAGTGAAGAACGTATCTTGGTTTCCCCTCGATGATGTGGTGTCGACCTCCCCAATGAAGTCAGCATGAAGTCCCCGATAGAGGTCTTGATGATGAAGTATTGTCTCCCTTAGTGAAGTCCGTATGTTTTTCTTCCTTCAAAGTGGGCCTGATTTCCCCAGTGAATGTTTTGACAATTTGGTTTCCATTTGCCTTATTCACAATCAGTATCGAAATCCCCAGTAGGAGTACGGACTGTGAAACATTTGTTTTCCCCATGGAAGTCTGTGTGTTATTCCCTGGGAAGGTTATCCCAGGGCATCTCTTGTTGGAATGAGTATTCATGATGAAAAGTTTTCAATCCTCAGTTTTTTTTCTCTCCAGGGAAGTGGGTTTGAATTCCTCAGTGAAGTTAGGACAGACAATAGGTTTGGTTTCCGCAGTTGCTTTTACCTTTCTTGGATTGATCTTTCCGGTTGAAGTTTAGACCAATGTTGTTAGTACCTGAGGCAGTTTTGTTCGATTATGTATCCTTTTACCAGCATATGCACGATATCACTCATGCATTCATACATGCATCATGCGTTGTTACAAATCATTTTTTATTGACATTGTGTTCAAACCTTCCTGTAGCGCTCCTTGCTTAGTTGGATTTGGTTTTCCCTTTTGAGTTTATTTCTCAAAGGATGTATCTTCTTTGGCCGTCTTGCTCCAGTTTGTTTCTAATTGGATTCGTGGTTGCATGACAATATTATTTACTCTGGATTTCTGAGGACTTAGAGCTTTGATTTGTGCATTTATTTTGCACAAGAAGACTTTATCTCTTCAGAAGGAATAATGTGGCATTTCCCCAGGAAGTCATATCTCATTTCCCCAGGAAGTCATATCTCATTTCCCCAGGAAGTCATATCTCTTTCCCCGGGAAGCCACATTTCTATCCCCAGAAAGTCGTTTCTTTTTGCAATCCTCCATGATAACAAGCAACAAGTATCTTTGTTTGAGAAACTCGTGCTTCCCTGTACAAGTCGACGTAACTTTTTTTGCTATTTCCTCTATGAGTGGTTAGCTTGCAGTCTGTCATCAGTTTACGCCAGTGGATGGCAAGACTTTCAAATTCACAGAAATTGCTCGTTGTGAAATTTTTGCAAGTGAAAGTCTCTTTATTTGAGACAGCATACATATTACCCTTTCCAGGCGGAATTCCTTGGTTAAGGAAGAAGTTGAGACCCGTTCTAGGTGAAACACCAGAAGTTTGGGGAACATATGATATTTTCAAAATCTACCTTCAGTGAACGTTGGTAGTGCATCGGCAGTAAACGTCGGTGTTTCTTATCTTTTTTCTATCATCAGTGAGCGGTGGTAGTTCCTCGTCAGTGAACGGCGATGGTATGATATTTTCAAAATCTACCTTCAGTGAACGTTGGTAGTGCATCGACAGTGAACGTCGGTGTTTCTTATCTTTTTGCTATCATCAGTGAACGGTGGTGGTTCCTCGTCAGTGAACGACGATGGTATGGTATTTTCAAAATCTACCTTCAGTGAACGTTGGTAGTGCATCGGCAGTGAACGTCGGTGTTTCTTATCTTTTTGCTATCATCAGTGAACGGTGGTAGTTCCTCGTCAGTGAACGGCGATGGTATGATATTTTCAAAATCTACCTTCAGTGAACGTTGGTAGTGCATCGGCAGTGAACGTCGGTGTTTCTGATTGTTTTGCTATCATCAGTGAACGGTGGTAGTTCCTCATCAGTGAACGGCGATGGTATGATATTTTCAAAATCTACCTTCAGTGAATGTTGGTAGTGCATCGGCAGTGAACGTCGGTGTTTCTTATCTTTTTGCTATCATCAGTGAACGGTGGTAGTTCCTCATCAATGAACGGCGATGGTATGATATTTTCAAAATCTACCTTCAGTGAACGTTGGTAGTGCATCGGCAGTGAACGTCGATGTTTCCTATCTTTTTGCTATCATCAGTGAACGGTGGTGGTTCCTCGTCAGTGAACGGCGAAGGTATGATATTTTCAAAATCTACCTTCAGTGAACGTTGGTATACATCGGCAGTGAACTTCGATGCTTGTTATCCTCCTCTCTGGTTCTATTCTTTTGGTTCACCAGTGATTTATTTTCCTGGTGGTTTCTCCTTTTTTTCTTCATTTTTGTGGCATCCCTAGTGTTACTTTGCGTCTCTTTTGTTCTGTTCATATGCATCCATAATCTTAAGCATTGCATGGCATCTTAGAGACAAAAATAGGGCTTGTTTTATATTTAAGTATCTTCAATCACGTTGACACGAAGATTTGTAACCTTCTAATCTCCGGATAGAATACACTTAAATAAGGGCAGCTGGTGTACCCCAATTTTTGCCCCTAAGATTCCTCTATCATATCATATCAACTCGATCATAACAAGATCACATTAGGGTTGGTTCTTCCTCTTTTTTCCTATCTTTAAGTTTGTTCTTGAGGAATCTCCAAGCACCTTGGTTGTGTATTTTGTATATGTGTTGTTGACTAACTTCTAATCAAAATACAAAAAGTATTTGTCTTTGTCTTTGTATATTTTTGTTTTGTAGGTACCAAGTCGAAGCATCTGACAAATAAGGATTTCTGGTATTATTTTCCTAAAATCTCTATTTGCAAAGAAAAAGAATTAAAAATTTTCATTTTTTTTCACTGATGCAATCGATTGCTCTTAGAGTGCAATCGATTGCACATAGTGCATTTTGTGCCATTTTTGAAAAAATACACTGTGGAAATCGATTTGCACTATAGTGCAATCGATTGCACAGCGTGAAAATTTGATGAAAAAAATCAGCATTTTAAACTTGTCAAATTTTGGCTCCAATTTTCCTTCACTTTTGAAAGATGTATCATTAATTCAAATTTTAGTGCCAATCTTTCATTTTTAAAAATAATTATCATTAATTCAAATTTTGGCTCTAATATTTGAAAGAATTATCATTAATTCAAATTTTGGCTCTAATTTTTGAAAGAGTTATCATTAATTCAAATTTTGGCTCCAAGAATCAATTACCAAATTACCACTAATCCCAATCCTAAAACTCTATAAATAGAGCTCTCATATCATTCAAATTTCAAGCTTTTGATAGCCAAATCCACCTTGCTAAAAAATCTCTCAATTCTTTCCATCTACCAAATTCACTCAAAGCTCCATTTTCAAAAAGTTAGTAAGCTTTGCGTTGAAGCTGACTAATCATTGAGCCAAACCTTCATCCAAACACTTTTTCTCCATCAATTCTATACATCCAAGCTTGGTCCATTGATTCTTGTGGTTGAATTGAAGCAAATTCTTGAAGTTGTTTTGATAATTCTCTACATTTACCTTTGGTAAGTTGGATAATTCATCTTTCACAATGTGATCTCTTGGTGATCTTTGGGATTGATTCTTTGAGCATTATTTTGTGATTTCAATGGTGTTATTTTCTCATAATTTTATGGAATTTTCGTGCTCAAGTGGATCCATGATCATAACTTGTTTGATGGAAAGTTTGAACAAAAATTGCCCTTTTAAAATGTTGTTTTTGCTACTGTAACTGTGTGCAATCGATTTGCACTGTAGTGCAATCGATTGCACAAAAGCAATTTTGCACAATTTTTAGAAAACTGTACTATGTAAATCGATTTACACAATAGTGCAATCGATTTACACAGGGACGGAATGCACTTTTTGCCTTGTTTTGGGGCAGTTTTGATCCAAAATGCTTTTTCTACTCACTCTTTTTGATTGTTGGTGTGGATTGCAATTTTAAATGTCCAATTTGTCTTTAAACTCAATGGACTTTGTGATGTAGATCAAGTTGGATAAATGTTCATAAATTCAAATCTACCAAAGAGTGAATTATTTAATTCATTTTTGGTGCTTTGGATTAATGATATGTTTAGTGCTTTAATCCATCTAGAGGAGTGGTTGAATTTAAAGATGAAAGAATTTTGAAATGGTGATCCAAATTAGCTTATCATTCCCCTCCATCTTCATCTTATCCCTTTCTTTTTTTATTGTGCTACATTTTAAGGGATGGTGATCTCTATATCATTTATCCAAACATGAATTACATAGATTGCTATTGACCGGCCTCAAAATAGGTGTGACTTCTACATAAGTCCACTTACGATTGCTTAACATAGCGCTAAATTTTGTATCGATTCGAATAAATGATCATTTGTGGCCTAAACTTATGATTGCAAGCCCAAGTATGTTAATTTGATCTCTTTGATCCAATAACCTTGAGATTCATTGTGTGGAAGCTTTGGTTCTACCAATCCTCTAATGGATCTACAACACCTTTGGTCAACGCGGATCACTTAAAAATCGTTGATAATTACATGTTGCCTTGTGAGAATTCCAAAATGGATGATATACTTGACAAAAAGTAAATGCAACTTGTTGTGTGGAGGCTTTGGTTCTACCAATCCTCTAATGAGTTCCAAATGCAAGTTTCAAGATGGTCATCCAACTAACCACTAATTACTAACAACTAACTTTACTTTACGCTTTTATTTTCATGCTTTATGTACCATTTACTTTTAGCATTTTACATATCATGCTATTTTCATCTTTTCTCACTTGAGCATTTACTTTTGTATCATTTTTATTTTGCTCACTTGAGCTTTTCTTTCTTTTTAAAGACACCTAATAATCAACATGGACCATAAAAATCATTAATGATACTTGGACTACATGGTTACTATCCTTTGCATTATGGAGTGATGGACTTCTTGAACTTAGGATTAGAGACCTTGGCCTATCTTGGAGACTTTGTGACTTAATTTGATATTTTGTCTGGAGTTATTGAGGTTTACCTCAAGACATTGGGTTGTTTGTTTGTTTTGTGTGTAGGATATTGAGATTACGATCTTTGTTTGTAATCTGGAATTCACCCGTATACAGCCGTTACTCTGCCCAATTTTTGCGAAGACTTAAAACACTTGAAGTTTGGTTCTCTCAAGAGGTCTAGTATCTTTGCTTGCTTGGTTTCAATCCGAAGAATAGGAATTCTATATTGACTCATAATGTCAAGTATTGGCTTCTTGTTGGTTAGATGGTTCTTATTCCTAGATTTTACCTTATGCTTTAGGATAGCCTCTTCTTCTCCTCTCATCTTCTTTAATTTCAAAAATCTTCTCCCTCCTTTTAAAAAAAAACTCTTCTTGTTTTGAAACTTGAAACATTTTCATAATAAACTTGGACTTAGGTCCATGCATCTTCGAAACATTTTCATAAATAAATTTCAATCAATTTAATAATACCTTGACCTTTTTTTGTGAGAAGACTAAAGTCAATCAATCTCATTTAAAACCATTTTGCCACTTTGGCTTTTATCTTTAAACTTTTCTCAAAAGATTAGACTCTAGTCAATCCTTGTAGTGATGCAAACAACTATACTTCTACAATATGTAGTGAAGTGAGATATTTTCCACTTGGTTGTTGAGTGAGGCATTGTTGATTTTAAAATCCAAGCCATATCCTCCACTTTGAGATGATGCAAATTCTCCTTTCTCATGATTGTGGGTAGTAAGTATGTTTTTCACACGGACAATTGCGATGATGTCTTATCTCATAAAATCAACCAACACACTTGTGTTTCAAATTTTTAAAAGAGGAACTACGTGTACCCTGATCCCCTATTGCACGAAAGGTGGTACGTAGGCACTAAAGGTTCGCAACCGTGGCGGGTGCAAAAATCATAAAAATATTTCTTTTCTCACCTCCACCATCCATTTTATATACAACACATTTTTATAGCCAAAATATACAGATTTTTCAAAGAGGTTCCTGCGGAGTACCGTAGATGTTTAGGGTGCTAATACCTTCCCTTTGCATAACCAACCCCCTTACCTTGAATCTTTCCCCCTCTTTTTGGGTTATTCGCTCTTTTCCCATTCCTTTGGAAACAATAAAGCGCGGTGGCGATTTTTATTTTGATTTGTATAAAGTCTAGTCAATCCAATGGCTTAGTCTTGCACATTTCTACCGCCACAGATGGCCCACACGAGATGCTGATTCAAGGTTTGGTATTCGAATACGACAACGACGATCAAGGTCTTCGCCGGAGATTCATTTGAGCTTGGAGGATGCTAAACAAGGTGGATAGCAAGACTTTGGGACACAATAATTCCATCCCTCTTGAGCCTTATCTCAAATGGGTATGAACCCGCGCTCAAAGTCTTATGATGCCTTATCCTTCCATTCTTCCGGTAATTATTGAGCCTGTTAAGGAGGAAAATGTTCCATACACTATCCTATATCCTGACATGCCCACATCTCTTGAAGACCAACAAAGGGATTGGATACAGCTCAAAGGAAAGCGAGATACTTTCGAAGCCCAATTCTACGCTAGCGAGAAGAAGGTTTTGAAACTCACTAGGATACTTAATGAGGAGAAGACTCTAAATTCCTACATTGCACCAAAGAGGATGCGCACTACTTTTTTATCTTAGAGTTTTGTATTATTTTGTCAAAGGGGCATTGATGTACTCAAACTTTATCTTATTAATATAACGTGTGTTTTTCTTTTTGCCTAAAACGAACTTGAATCTTTGAAATCCTTGAAAACATTGCATATGCACATATCATTCATCATAACATAAACAGGTCTTTTGCAACAAGTTTCCTCATCTCTCTACTGTTTATTTCAGTAAGATGGATCTCGAACAAACAATCAAAGATCTCCAAGCTCAGAACACGCAGTTTCAACAGTTACTCATGACCCTAGCTAAGGGGCAAGAATAGTTGAAGACTCTGCTGGCTGAAGGGAGGAAAAAGAAAACAAAGAAGGCCGGCGGGGTCCTAAACATGGGGAGAAGATTTCAGGGGCAGACTAGAAGAACCTTGAACTTTGCAACAACGTCCGGTGAAGGAGAGGGGAAAGGAAAGGAAACAAAGGTCCCGTCAGAATCTGAAGAGGAGGAGGAAGAGGAAGATTACTCTAAGGAACAGTATCCTCCATCTGATGATAAGTACAGACATCTCGAAGAGCGTTTGAGCATAATGGAAATACCAAAGGTTCCAGGCTTAGACTTTGAAGAATTGGGACTAGTGTCGGGGATTGTGATTCCTCCGAAATTCAAAGTGCCCTTGTTTGCAAAATACGATGGAGTGTCATGCCCTAAGATGCATCTCCGATCATATGTGAGAAAGATCCAACCACACTTCGCTGATAAAGACTTGTGGGTGCATTTTTTCCAAGATAGTCTATCTGGAACACAACTCGACTGGTTTTACCAACTAGAAAGAGCCAACGTCCATAATTGGGAAGATCTTTCCATAACTTTCTACAAACAATATCAATATAATGCTGATGTGGCGCCTAACCGTACTCAACTTCAGAGTATGGTTATGGCTTCTGCGATCGGTGGATCTGGAACTGACTGTTTAACGCTGGTTCGCGAAATGTCGCGAAAGCAAGAGTCGCCACCGTCTTTTATTTTCTCCAACATGGACAGGACAAAAGCACAGCAAAATTTCTTATGAGATAGTTTCTCGGTTCGGGAGGTAGATTTATAGAAAGGGAATGTGTTAGCACCCTTTCTATCCATGGTTATCCATGGGCTCTTAGATACTTGCTCATTGTGTTTTCAAAATGTGTTTGCTTTTCAGTTGTGAGTGGGTTTGAAAAAGTTTCGTTTAAAGATTTCAGATCGACTCTTGTATCAGTCCTCAAGAGTGTTTGAAAAATTGTTTTGAAAGCTTTTTGAAAGTGTCAGTGTGAAAAGAGTTTTGATTTGTTTTTTAATAGAGCAAGTATCTACGAGTCATCTACCTACCCTAAGGAATTAGGCTGTGTAAATGTCCTTAAGGTAGTGCCATCCCACCATTGAGAGGTAGGTAGCACCACCGTTGGAGGTGTTCGGGTCAATTCGTTTGTAGGGACAGTGTGGTCACCAGAGCAACAGTAGGATACCTTAGAAGCTACCCTTATGCCATTGATCCTTTTTTAATTCGAGGCAACCGTTTCGAGGCAACTTGTTTTGAGGCAACGAGATCAATGGACATAAGGACTTACTAAGACGTCCTATACTCGACGACCACGTTTCGAAGGCAAGGCAACAATGAGGCGTACCCTAAGAGTGGTGTGTGAATTTGTGTGTTATTTTCATGTTATATTTTATCTTGTACATGTATCATGGTGATCTACGCTTGTTTTTAATTTAGGCCATACATTCTTTCATGCAATTATAATTAAAAGTGTGGAAATTTAAATGCGGAAAGTAAAATCCTACGCTATTACAAGGCGCGGGTCTATACATCGCCAAATTACAAAGACCCGTTTGGTAAAAAATGCGGAAAATAAATAAATTCCTAATTACTATTACATGGCTTGAGCAATTACATAATATTCACAATAAAATAAGAATCAATGCGCGAAAGGAATAAAAATAGAACGTTCGAGGGCGTTGGACCCTTTTGAAATTAAATTGAATTAAAATTTAATTAATTATTAATTTACAGAAAATAAATGTTTTTTAGGTTTTTGGTATTTATGAGAGAAAGAAATTAAAATTGAAGAGAAACCCTAATTCTAAATTGTTTCTAATTATTAATGAAAAATATTAAAGTTTAACCTAATTTACTAAATATTTAATGTACATGCTTATTTACAAAATATTTAGTAATTAATAATAATAATAATGATGAGAAAATTATTTATTTAAGAAAAAGATGAGAATGTTAAAAAACCCTAATTTCTACCTATTTTAATTATTAAGAAAAAGTGTTAAAGTTGAAACCTAAATTAATCTAATTAATTGTTAGAGTTTATTTACAAAATAAGTTAATAGAAATTAAATATAATTAAATATATTACACTTTTGCTTTTTTTTGTATTTTATATTATGAAAAGTTATTTTATGAAATTAAAAGAAATAATTAAAAACATTAAAAAGAATTAAAAGAAAATCAAATAAAAAAAAAATAATGCAAACCATGGGGGGTATCTGGCCCTTTTTGGAGGTAAATTGAGAAATTTGGCCATTGGCTTTTGCGTTCCTTAACCTTCTCAGGATGTCTGTCTCGTCATGCATAAGTTGTTCTTTTGGCCATTTGGCTTTTGGCTTTTGGCCATTTGTGTTCTGGCCTCAACGTTCCTTAACGAACCTGCATGGGATCCTGTCTAAATCTGCAGTGTTGAATCTCCTGAACACATTAAATAAAATCATAAAATGCAAATAAAGCCAATATATGAAGAAATTTAATGTTTGTGCACAATATGGCATGTATGAATGATTATACCCTTTTGATCATGGAGATCAAATCGATCTTACCCTTACTGGAAAATTAGTGACCTGAATGCTTTTATGCCCTTTTGATCATGGAGATCAAGCCAGCCTTACCCTTACTGAAGAAGTAATGAGATGTTGGTTTGTAACTGAGATGGCTTGTTTGTAGTGAGAGAGGGATTTGTAACAAGGATTTCAAGGTTTTAGGGTTCTTGAAAGAATTTGATATTCTAACAGTGTTGTGGCAAGGTTTTTTCTCTCTTTTTTCTCCTCTCTTTTTCCTCTCTGGTTTGTGTGAAAAGAAGGTGATTATATAATGGAAATTAGGGTAAAGAAAATGGGTTTTGAATGTGCAATTGGGCCTCCAATGTTCACTTGAGTTCGTCACTTTCCAGGCTAAATCGCAGGGACTTAAGTGCAATTTTTGAAGTTGAAATGTGAAAACAAAATGTAGCCGACATCGATAACTAACTCCTGTCCGAAAATCAACTCAATCGGATAAATGGTGAATTAGTTATGAATTTTTGAAGTTTCAGCTCAGACAAACTTATTTTGGGCTCCAGTGTCGACTCTGACACGTTCTTCAATAAAAAACTGGTATTGATCGGAGCATAATCCGGTCTCGACTTTTGAAGCAAAGTTGTAGATCTATGAGTCAGTGACCTTGTGTAAAAATATGAGCCCAATCCGATAAAAATTGACCGAGTTATGAATTTTCGAAGTTTCGGCCCAGATGAAATAATATTCAGCATTCAGGATTTTCAGTGTGTCACGCATTCTGAGTAAAAAACGAAGGCCTTTTGAATACCGTTTGAACTCAATACCTTCTGTGAACATGTAGCCAACTCAATTTGTGAAATTTTGGCGCCAGAACCAGCTCGATACGATGAAAATCGACCAAGTTATGATTTTCTGAAAATGACGCAAATAAACTTGTCACAAATTTTCTGTACGAAAATACTTGATAAATCCACATTTTTGAAGACCTTCTGATCGAAATTGGCTTCCAGCTGTGAGAGATGAAAACGTAGATAATGCCAAGACGGAATTTAGGCCACCGGAACGGGTTCAAAACGAGCCACTATCTTCAAGTTATGAATTTTTTAGCGCGTAAAAACTGCACTTTCAGCACACTTTTTCACCATATTTCTTCGAGAAAACTCACACATTCGGATATCTTCTTTAAAGAATTGACTCTTGAGCCGAACCTGAATTTGAGAATATGTTATCAGAGATATCTTGGCGAAAGAACACCTGAATATGATGCGCCGGGTTGGACTTGTGAATTTTTCTTGAAATGTTTTGAGAAATATGGGAGGGAAAATTTTGGGGTACAACAGTTGCCCCTGTTCAATCTTCTTAGACCTGAGGATGTTGATTGGCTTGCGTGCCTTTCATGATCCGAAGGTGGAATATGATTGAACACTAGAGTGCCCAGAAATTTGCACTCGCATAGTAGAGTATCAGCAACGTGATGGCGGGAATGGGCTTACAGATGCCATTTGGAGAGATGACGGATAGGAGGATGGGCTTATAGATGCCATTTGGAGTTGTGACAGAGCCTTGTCGGGAATGGGCTTATAGATGCCATTTGGAGACTGTTGGTATGTGGATGGGCTTATAGATGCCATCTAGGTGTCGATCGCGTAAGAGATTCCTTAGCGAGAACTTGCGTACCTGAGAAAGAAAAATAATTACCTGGCCTGTTACAGGAGTTGATCTTCAAACTCTTTATATAGATGTGCCCTGGCTGGATACAGGAATCGAGTCTGGAATATGGTCATCAAAAGATACACCCTGGCAGGATACAGGAATCGGATCTTGAGTTGCGACAGTTGATAGGTAATTTTTGTAAGTTGAAAGAGGGAACCTGTGTAGGGTTGCCTAGTGATGAGCTCGTGTAAAGCTGTATCTTGGAAAGAAGGACACCTGTGTAGGGTTGATTGATGATGAGCTCGTGTAAAACTGCATCTGAAATGGAGAAGGAACCTGTGTAGGGTTACTTTGATGACGAGTCAGTGTAAAACTACGTTTGGAGTTTGAGAAAGGAACCTGTGTGGGGTTACTTTGATGATGAGTCCGTGTAAAACTGCATCCTGGAAGAAGTAAAACCTGGGTAGGGTTTCTGATGACGAGTCCGTGTAAAACTGCATCTTTGGGAATAGAGAACCTGTGTATGGTTTCTTTGACGACGAGCCCGTGTAAAACTACGTCTGGAGAGAGAGAACCTGTGTAGGGTTTCTTCGGAATAAGTTCGTGTAAAACTTCTGGATGAACCGGGGTAAGGTCATCTTGAGATAAGTCCGTGTAAGACTTCTGGAGGAACCGGGGTAAGGTTACTGTAGGATAAGTTTGTGTCAAAATTCTTGATGAATCGGGGTAAGGTTACTGTAGAATAAGTTCGTGTAAAACTTCTTGATGAACCGGGGTAAGGTTACTGTAGAATAAGTTCGTGTAAAACTTCTTGATGAACCGGGGTAAGGTTACTGTAGAATAAGTTCGTGTAAAACTTCTTGATGAACCGGGGTAAGGTTACTGTAGAATAAGTTCGTGTAAAACTTCTTGATGAACCGGGGTAAGGTCATCTTGAGATAAGTCCGTGTAAGACTTCTGGATGAAGAAAAGGAACCGGTGTAGGGTTACTTTGATGATAAGTCCGTGTAAGACTTCGTCTGAAAATTGAGAAGGAACCGGTGTAGGGTTGGCTGATGATGAGTTCGTGTAAAACTACATTTGAGGTTGAGAAGGAACCGGTGTAGGGTTGCCTGTTGATGATCCCGTGTAAGACTTCTTCTGAAAGAAAAGGAACCGGTGTAGGGTTGCCCGAAGATGATCCAGTAGATAATTGTCCTGTTTGGTTTCGGATATTAACCCATGATCAGTCGTGCATTGATTTTTCCTGGCTTGTTACCAATGTTGATCTTGAGATATAGAGGTAGACGGTAATCATCTTTTGATTGACCCTTTTTTTTTTCTGGAAAGGAAAAGTATTAGTCATATGCAGTGTCATGATGCATGAACTGCATGATCTTAAGATGTTCTTAAAAATAAATGAGATCTGTGTCGTATGATGCGTATGCATGCTATAATGTATGAAGATATGATGTTCAGGAATGTATGTTTTCGTCTAGGAAAGTAAATCCTTGACGGGTGCCGGGAAGTTAAATCCTAGGCTGATGCTGAATAGTAGAGCTTCTTGTTTCCGCTGGGGATGGTAGTTGCAAGAATATCGGTAGGAGAAGATGACTCCGTTGGGGAATAAACTTGGCGAATAGATTACTCTGCGGGGAGTGAACTCTGTGGGGAAAGAGATACTTTGCTGAGATTTGATGATAACTCCGCTGGGGATACCATTGATGAGTTGTGTTGAAGGAATTGATGAACTCCGCTGGGGGATAGGAAGACTCCGTCGGGGACGATCTTTCCGTGGTAATTGGCTGAGGATAACCCAGTTATAAGCTCTGGTGGGGAGTAACCTTCTGAATAAAGCCGGGGGAGAGCGTCCGTGCTCTGCGGGTGACAAGCTTCCAGAATCTACTAGGGATAAGCTTCCTGCTGGGGAGATGGATTCCACTTTCCTGGGGAGACTTTTGGGTTGTACTGGGGAAGTGACTCCACTGGATGTTCGGATACCGCCGGGGAACAATCTTAGATCAAGACTGCCGGGGATGCTTGTTAAGACTGTTTGTATACTCCGCTGCGGAATGTTGAGATCTGCTGGGGATACCCAATTTCCTTAAGGCTGACTGAGTAGGCCAATTCTGCTTGGGGAGAGTATCGCTGACTTGCTGGCTCACTCTCTGGGGAATTAAGATATCTTGGTTACATTCTTCAGCCGAACTTACCTTGGTACCTTGGTGGACAGAGCAATTGGATTGCTTGGATAACTTATTACTGCCCCTGTTTCTGAGGGAGAAGGAGTCCTATGAGGTGCTTGATAACCGCTGATTGACGAGTCTTCTTCTGGCAGGAAAGTGACGAGGTGACGGGTCATAGTCGTACGCTTTTGATCCCTAACTTTTGCCTGGACCGCCCTTTCGGGTTTTCAGTCCACCGGGATACCCATTTTTGCCCAAGCCGCCTTTTCAGGTTTTCGACTTGCCTGGTGTACAGATTTTTTTTATTTTCATCCCTTATTTTTGCCCGAACCCTTTTGGTTCGCCGGGAAGCCCTTAATTTTGCCTAGGTGTGTCAACCTAGCGGGTCTTTGATTATGCGTAGTATTTTTTCGACTATGTCCGCGCTCTCAGAGTGTAGGGAGATGCCCCTGTTGATAGTGTTGCCATGTGACCAGAAGATCTTCGTTTGATCGTCTAATGCCCCAAGTGATCCAGACGGAGATTTGCCCCAAGCTGGTTGGCCTATTGAGAGATTCTCTGAATCTTGACTTAACTGCCCCAGATGATGGACAATGATCATGCCATGCCCCTTGATTGGAGGTGCTTTTGTTCATTAGACATTCGTTGTGCGAACTTCTATGCTGTTCAAACAACTAGTCATATGCAAGAAATGCAAAGCTTATGTCTGTCTTGAAGTTTTTTGAAAATGTGTTTTTTTAGTTAAAACAAGTGAATTTTGTAAAATGTGATGTCAACTCGTTGTTTTACCGCAAGCCTCAAGGAGTCAGGATACCTTTCGTAACAGTATGCTTTCGAACTAACCCATGCTCCAGCTAGGACTTTTTTAGGGTTGTAACGTGGCCTGGTTCTCGGTTTAAGAAACAAAGGATAAAGGCTCAAAATTATATTTGTACCCACCCGCTCTTCGTGATGTTCTTCAAACCTAAACTCAGCTGATCGTGCGTTAGACCTTGTTTGAGTCTTTGTCCTGATATTCTGGCGATGGTTCGGATATTGACAGTTTATTTTGAATAGGCAGTCATTTCCTTTTGGTTGAGGGTTTGTAAAACCTCTTCCTTTTTGATTTTGTTATCCCTGTTTTTTTCCTGACCGGTTTACAGTCAGCGGGATGCCCCAGTCTTGTAAGTCTCCTTCATAGGTTTTGACTTGTTGGGCTTTTATTTTGAGAAATGATGACTGCCTGTCTTTATGATTATTCGGAACCATCCCTGTCTTTTGTCTTGGAAGGAATCCTTTGATGCTATTCGCTGTGCACCTGGATCAACTGAGAGAACTACCCTGCCCCAGGTTATGATTAAGGGTTTTAATTTTCAAAAAGAAAAACTCCTGCTTCTTTGGCTCAGAGGGGGTTGACGAGGGATTATCTTCCTTATAACTCCAGTGTTTAGGGATTGAAACAATGCCTGTACCTCATCAGCGGGGTCTGTTCAAAAGCATACTGTAAATTGTGGTATCGTTTTCGTCATCCTCCCTCAAGAGGCTTAGAATTATTAACCGAGCGTTGATCATCACACAAAAATATGAAAGCAATTTGCAATATAGTGAATACGAAATAATTACTTCAAAACAGACATGTGCAATGCATTAATGAAATAACAACGTTTGATATAAAATGTTTGAACAATCAAAGAAAATTACAACTTGAACATTCGAATGAACAAAAAATTTCCAATCCTAGCCATGTTTTGGCAAGGGAGCAGTGGTCACATTGGGAGTCTCAGCCGGCTCGAATTCGATCTCCTTAGCGTCGATCATGTTCTGGATTTTGTACTTCAGCGCCCAACAATCCTCAGTATCGTGTCCCGGGCTATCAGAATGATAAGCACACCTCGCATCTGGGTTGTAATTTGGAGAGGAGGTCTTGGGATTTGCAGGAGGGTTGATCACCGCAATCGGATTCAATTTCAACATGTGCTGCAATGCTTGTGACAATGGCATGTTGATATTGGTGAATTGTCATTTAGGCTCGTCCGGCCTTCGCTGATTTCCCTTTTGTGGTTGGCGACGTGGTCCAGAACCGGAGATCATGACTGCCCCTGCCTGCTGGTCACGACGACTCTTTTGACTGTATGCCGCATTAGACTCTTTCTTCCCCGTGTAAGGCTTTTTCTGAATATCCGAAGGTGTAGCCTCTTGAATCTTCCCATCCTTGATACCAGCTTCAATTCTTTCCCCAGTCAGAATGAGGTCTGTAAACCCTGCATATGAATTACCAATGAGATGATTAAAGAATGGCCCGGATAGGGTCCCCAAGAACATATCAACGAGTTCCCGGTCAGTCAGAGGTGGTTGTACCCTTCCAGCAAGGTCCCTCCATTTTTTAGCGTATTCTTTAAAACCTTCGCCTGCACCCATAGCCATTCCCTAAAGTTGAGTGCGCGTGGGAGCAAGGTCAGCATTGTACTGGTACTGCTTGTAGAATGCAGTGGCCAAGTCCTCCCAGCTGCTGATGTTGGCTCCATTCAGTTGGTAGAACCAGTCGAGTTGAGTTCCCGACAGACTGTCCTGAAAGAAGTGAATCCACAAATTCTTGTCAGCCGTGTAGGGCTGGATCCTTCTTATGTATGACCTGAGATGCAGCTTAGGACAGGAAGCCCCGTCGTATTTTGCAAAAGCAGGTGCTTTGAATTTATGAGGGATCACCACCCTAGAATACAGACGTAGATCTTCGAAGTCCAGGCCAGGCACCTTTTGTATCTCCATGGCACTTAGCCGGTCTTCCAACTGTTTATACCTGTCCTCAGCTGGAGGGTATTATTCATCATTGAACTCGGTCTCGTTGTCGGAGACTACTGGACTAGGCACCTCTCTCTCATGGGGACTGTCTTTCCCAACAGACGGGGTAGTCAACTCAGCTTCGTTTAGTGATCCATTCCCAGATTTGCGTCTCGGGTTGAACAAAACAGTCCTCTTCTTCTTCTTCTTCTAGAGAAGAGTCTTCAAATCCTGTTGACCTTGGGCTAGACTCTTAATCAACTCCTGGAACTGGGCGTTCTGAGCCTGGAGGGCCTTGATGGATTGCTCAGTAGATGATTCAGGATTCATGATGAGACTGCTGAAATAAACAGCAAAGAAGGTAAGTGACCTGTAAATAGTGGTACCTGTAATGCAATGATATGTATGATATGCATGCAATGTTTTCAAGGACCTCGCGGGATAAACAAGAAACTTTGTTAGAATCTGCATTTTGTAGCTTGATGAAAGGCACTGCGTATTGTTGAGAGGCCTTCTTCAAGAGTCAAGGCTCACCATATCGAGTGGGTCATAGCCCCTGACAACCTTGGCTAGAGGAAAATAAATCCCCTTTGCCCCTTGCCAGACATGTTGGTTCATCATGACCTGCATCACAAACCCTTGAGATCCTTGAAATGGATTAGTCCTTATGTAGGATGCATGCAATGGTATGATGTTATGCTATGCATGGAGTAATGTAGGTAAACCCTGTTATGAGTCCAGATTAAGGACTGTAAACAAAACCTGCAAGAAACTCGTGTTGTTAGATAACAAGTATGCAAGTAATTCAAGTATGAAGGCACACGAGCCACACCAGACAGCCTTTAGAGTTTAGGCCAGCATGAGGTTTAGGTACTACCCTCTTTCAGTTAGTTGGTTAAGACCTGTCCTATCAGAAGTAACCGGGTTCTAGAGGATCCCAATATCACTGACTACCCTCAATCGGTCATAACTCCAGCATCGCAATCTTTTTTTGCGGCCAGAACCATCACGAGAGTTTAGCCTCAATGGGCGTAGCATACTGCTACTGTTCTATTGGCCAAGTTGGGTCATTTAAGGTTCTAAGGTCGGTTGGTGCTTAATGACTCCTCAGAAGACCCATATTCTCCTCGTTGCGACACAAGGGATATCGGTATAGACCAAGATGCCACACCAACGTAGCCACTGCTTCACCCATGTCGGTCTACGCCGGACAGGTCCCTCACAGCTTATGCTACCTAACAGGGTATCCCCAGATCCGGGTTAGGATCTATGTAACTCCGATGCAACCCACAATAATAAAGCAAACAATTCAGACAATTGAAAACACAAGTGATCTTAGTCCTAAGGTACACCTCACTTTATAAGATTTCCCCAGCAGAGTCGCCAGTTCTGTGATCGGTGGATCTGGAACTGACTGTTTAACGTTGGTTCGCGAAATGTCGCGGAAGCAAGAGTCGCCATCGTCTTTTATTTTCTCCAACATGGACAGGACAAAAGCACAGCAAAATTCCTTATGAGATAGTTTCTCGGTTCGGGAGGTAGATTTATAGAAAGGGAAGGTGTTAGCACCCTTTCTATCCATGGTTATCCATGGGCTCTTAGATACTTGCTCATTGTGTTTTCAAAATGTGTTTGCTTTTCAGTTGTGAGTGGGTTTGAAAAAGTTTCGTTTAAAGATTTCAGATCGACTCTTGTATCAGTCCTCAAGAGTGTTTGAAAAATTGTTTTGAAAGCTTTTTGAAAGTGTCAGTGTGAAAAGAGTTTTGATTTGTTTTTTAATAGAGCAAGTATCTACGAGTCATCTACCTACCCTAAGGAATTAGGCTGTGTAAATGTCCTTAAGGTAGTGCCATCCCACCATTGAGAGGTAGGTAGCACCACCGTTGGAGGTGTTCGGGTCAATTCGTTTGTAGGGACAGTGTGGTCACCAGAGCAACAGTAGGATACCTTAGAAGCTACCCTTATGCCATTGATCCTTTTTTAATTCGAGGCAACCATTTCGAGGCAACTATTCTGAGGCAACCGTTTCGAGGCAACTTGTTTTGAGGCAACGAGATCAATGGACATAAGGACTTACTAAGACGTCCTATACTCGACGACCACGTTTCGAAGGCAAGGCAACAGTGAGGCGTACCCTAAGAGTGGTGTGTGAATTTGTGTGTTATTTTCATGTTATGTTTTATCTTGTACATGTATCATGGTGATCTACGCTTGTTTTTAATTTAGGCCATACATTCTTTTATGCAATTATAATTAAAAGTGCGGAAATTTAAATGCGGAAAGTAAAATCCTACGCTATTACAAGGCGCGGGTCTATACATCGCCAAATTACAAAGACCCGTTTGGTAAAAAATGCGGAAAATAAATAAATTCCTAATTACTATTACATGGCTTGAGCAATTACATAATATTCACAATAAAATAAGAATCAATGCGCGAAAGGAATAAAAATAGAACGTTCGAGGGCGTTGGACCCTTTTGAAATTAAATTGAATTAAAAGTTAATTAATTATTAATTTACAGAAAAGAAATGTTTTTTAGGTTTTTGGTATTTATGAGAGAAAGAAATTAAAATTGAAGAGAAACCCTAATTCTAAATTGTTTCTAATTATTAATGAAAAATATTAAAGTTTAACCTAATTTACTAAATATTTAATGTACATGCTTATTTACAAAATATTTAGTAATTAATAATAATAATAATGATGAGAAAATTATTTATTTAAGAAAAAGATGAGAATGTTAAAAAACCCTAATTTCTACCTATTTTAATTATTAAGAAAAAGTGTTAAAGTTGAAACCTAAATTAATCTAATTAATTGTTAGAGTTTATTTACAAAATAAGTTAATAGAAATTAAATATAATTAAATATATTACACTTTTGCTTTTT
Organism: Vicia faba; assembly: GCA_948472305.1. NCBI lineage: Eukaryota > Viridiplantae > Streptophyta > Magnoliopsida > Fabales > Fabaceae > Vicia > Vicia faba. The sequence goes on along the minus strand of OX451740.1, from coordinate 1,341,640,081 downwards.
TTTGTATTTTATATTATGAAAAGTTATTTTATGAAATTAAAAGAAATAATTAAAAACATTAAAAAGAATTAAAAGAAAATCAAATAAAAAAAAATAATGCAAACCATGGGGGGTATCTGGCCCTTTTTGGAGGTAAATTGAGAAATTTGGCCATTGGCTTTTGCGTTCCTTAACCTTCTCAGGATGTCTGTCTTGTCATGCATAAGTTGTTCTTTTGGCCATTTGGCTTTTGGCTTTTGGCCATTTGTGTTCTGGCTTTTGGCCATTTGTGTTCTGGCCTCAACGTTCCTTAACGAACCTGCATGGGATCCTGTCTAAATCTGCAGTGTTGAATCTCATGAACACATTAAATAAAATCATAAAATGCAAATAAAGCCAATATATGAAGAAATTTAATGTTTATGCACAATATGGCATGTATGAATGATTATACCCTTTTGATCATGGAGATCAAATCGATCTTACCCTTACTGGAAAATTAGTGACCTGAATGCTTTTATGCCCTTTTGATCATGGAGATCAAGCCAGCCTTACCCTTACTGAAGAAGTAATGAGATGTTGGTTTGTAACTGAGATGGCTTGTTTGTAGTGAGAGAGGGATTTGTAACAAGGATTTCAAGGTTTTAGGGTTCTTGAAAGAATTTGATATTCTAACAGTGTTGTGGCAAGGTTTTTTCTCTCTTTTTTCTCCTCTCTTTTTCCTCTCTGGTTTGTGTGAAAAGAAGGTGATTATATAATGGAAATTAGGGTAAAGAAAATGGGCTTTGAATGTGCAATTGGGCTTCCAATGTTCACTTGAGTTCGTCACTTTCCAGGCTAAATCGCAGGGACTTAAGTGCAATTTTTGAAGTTGAAATGTGAAAACAAAATGTATCCGACATCGATAACTAACTCCTGTCCGAAAATCGACTCAATCGGATAAATGATGAATTAGTTATGAATTTTTGAAGTTTCAGCTCAGACAAACTTATTTTGGGCTCCAGTGTCGACTCTGACACGTTCTTCAATAAAAAACTGGTATTGATCGGAGCATAATCCGGTCTCGACTTTTGAAGCAAAGTTGTAGATCTATGAGTCAGTGACCTTGTGTAAAAATATGAGCCCAATCCGATAAAAATTGACCGAGTTATGAATTTTCGAAGTTTCGGCCCAGATGAAATAATATTCAGCATTCAGGATTTTCAGTGTGTCACGCACTCTGAGCAAAAAACGAAGGCCTTTTGAATACCGTTTGAACTTAATACCTTCTGTGAACATGTAGACAACTCAATTTGTGAAATTTTTGCGCCAGAACCAGCTCGATACGATGAAAATCGACCAAGTTATGATTTTCTGAAAATGACGCAAATAAACTTGTCACAAATTTTCTGTACGAAAATACTTGATAAATCCACATTTTGAAGACCTTCTGATCGAAATTGGCTTCCAGCTGTGAGAGATGAAAACGTAGATAATGCCAAGACGGAATTTAGGCCACCGGAACGGGTTCAAAACGAGCCACTATCTTCAAGTTATGAATTTTTTAGCGCGTAAAAACTGCACTTTCAGCACACTTTTTCACCATATTTCTTCGAGAAAACTCACACATTCGGATATCTTCTTTAAAGAATTGACTCTTGAGCCGAACCTGAATTTGAGAATATGTTATCAGAGATATCTTGGCGAAAGAACACCTGAATATGATGCGCCGGGTTGGACTTGTGAATTTTTCTTGAAATGTTTTGAGAAATATGGGAGGGCAAATTTTGGGGTACAACAGCTTCCAATGAAGGTTTCAAGGATTATGCGCAGAAATGGAGAGATCTAGCTGGAAGAGTTCAACCCCCTCTATCTGAAAGGGAATTGGTGGACATGTTCTTAGGAACTTTATCGGGCCCTTTCTTCAATCATTTAATTGGAAGCTCATCTGTAGGGTTCACTGAGCTAATACTGACCGGAGAGAAGGTGGAAGCTTGCATAAAAAGTGGAAAGATTCAAAAGGATTCATCTTCTTCTACAGTTGCGAGGAAGCCTTTTATTGGGAAGAAAGAGGTAGCTGTTGTATATCCGCGAAGAAACCAAGAGAGAGCCAAACGTCGACCAATGGTAGGGGCTATTATGATTCCAAAGCATACGTCTGATCAACAAAGAGGTAATCAAACAAGGGTGGAAAGGCCGGTCAGGAAATTCACCAGAATCTATATGACCCTGTCTCAAGTATTACCGCATCTTCTGAAATCCAATTTGGCAACCTTGAAAGAAGCTCTAAAAAAACCCAACACAGCGTCCCCTTATTATCACCCCAATGCCCGTTGCGCATATCACTCTGAAAGCCCGGGTAACGACACTAATAACTGTTGGGCCTTCAAAAACAAAATACAAGACCTCATTGAAGCAAAATAAATTGAGTTTGATGCGCCCGAGAAGCCAAACGTCATTTTTGCTCCTATGCCCAAACATGGTCACAACACCAATGCTATTGAAGAAGACTTGTTTGTTACCATAGTTGATGAACTTGTGACTCCACTCCCAATCATTAAGATAAACTTGTTGAAAGCCGGTATATTCCCGAGTTGTAATGAAGACTGCCACTTTTGCTTATCCTCACCAACTGATTGCCCTTTGTTGAAAACAGGCATTCAACGCTTGATAGACAATAAAGAGATTTTGTTTGAAAATACTCCTGTTTCACCTGTTCCTGTTGAAGATGTTTCAATCATTACCATCTCCGCCAATTCTTCCAGGGTCCCCAAAAGACCCATTAGAATTACATCGGTTCCGAAAACTACTCCTCTAATAATTACAATGCCTGGGCCAGTCCCATATAAATCAGACAAAACTGTACCGTGGAATTACGGTGGGGACATTTACTACCATGGAATCAAACAAGATGGGCCGGCCGCCGAAGAGATAAACTCTGAAGAAGAAGATTTCGACATTATCAATATTTCCGGAACTAGTAAAATTACCCGAAGTGGTAGGATCTTTTCTCCAGAAATCCCCCCCCCCCCTAAAGGAAGTTTTTAGACCAGTGGCTACTCCAAAGGTTACTTCCGTACCCATAATCATCTCTTCAAGTGCCCCTATTGATGAAGCCGTTATAACCCCTGTTGTCATTCCCAATAACACTCCTGCTGCTGAAACTCGAGGAAAAAGTATTCAAGTGGAGCCTGTCCGGATGATGGATCAATCACTGACTATCCCCGAGACCTCCAAGAAAGAAATGGAGGAGATCCTGAAAATTATAAAAAGGAGAGACTACGATGTAGTTGAACAGTTGGGGAAAACTCCATCCAAAATCTCCATGTTGGCATTACTACTGTGTTTTGAGGCACATGTGAAAGCCTAGTTGAAGTTCCTAAAAACAGCCCATGTGCCTCAAGAGACGTTTGCTGATCAATTTCAAGACTGCGTGGCCAGCTTGGCAGCGGATAACGGCCTAGGCTTCTCAGATGCTGATCTGACACCAAGGGGAAGAAAGCACAAAGAGGAATTACATGTCTCTGTGGAATGTAGGGGCACAACTCTGGCCCATGTCTTAGTGGACACTGGATCATCTCTGAATGTTTTACCAAAGAAAGCTCTTGACAGACTTGACTGCGAAGGACTGACGCTAAAGCCAAGTAACATAGTCGTAAGGGCATTTAATAGCTCAAAAAGGATGGTACACAGGGAGGTGGATATCCCCATAAAGGTTGGGACTCAAACTTTCAATTCAACCTTTTATGTAATGGACATCCTCCCCTCCTATTCCTGTCTGCTAGGACGGCCATGGATCCATAATGCTGGCGCTGTCACCTCTACATTGCACCAGATGTTGAAATATCCGGTTCAAGGAAAGATTATCACTATCCACGGAGAGGAAGAATACATGATTAGCCATCTCAATTCCTTTAGGTATGTGGAATTGGACGGCGAGTTCATCGAAACTCCTTTTCAACACTTCAAAGAGGTTCCCCAAGAGGTAGAGGTGACCAAAGCTGTGTCCCAGATTCCCAAGATTACAAGGCCTCCAGTCTGGATGTCATCTCTAAAGGACGTTGAGGCAGTAGTAGAAGAAGATGGATGCACCATCTGGGGGAAACTTTCGGATATCCCATACAAGTCTGACAAGTTCGTCTTAGATTTCACTTCAAATGCTCAAAAGGTTGTACGTCGTGCCCGTGCTGGAGGGCCACCCTTGAAGATTAGTAACCGAGAAGTCACCGCGGTAGAAGATTGTGAAGAGGATTGCAACTTGGAGGATTAGATCTTTCCGACTGTCAATAGAGGTCTTCGTAATTGGGAGACCAGAGACTTCATCCCAATAAATTTCATCCCTCAGTAATTTATCTTTTACATTTTGTTGGATATGTAATATTCAAAAACAATTCGCACTCTTAAAACCTTGTGTCTTGCCCGAGGCACAATGGTCCATTTGTAAGGGTTATTATTTCATCTTCATATGGCATTCAATGAATCATGGACGTTTTTCATACAAACTTTTATGCTTATTGTTTTTCTTTTACATTTTATTTTTAAGGATGGCTATACCCTTACACACACCCGCACTCACAAATGCAGGTACCCCTCCATTCTGGATCCCATGGGTAACGATACTGCTATGGCCTTTTGTGACTCTAAGGATCTAATCTACCAATCCAGAGACGAAGGTGAGGAAGATTGTGAAGTACCGGGGGAACTTGCCAGACTACTACAACAAGAGGAAAGAACCATTCAGCCTCACGAGGAACCTGTGGATACAATCAACCTGGGTACCGAGTAGGATAAAAAAGAAGTCAAGGTGGGTGACAATCTGGAACCCAGTGTCAAGGAGCGTTTGATTCAGCTGTTTCATGATTATGTTGAGATCTTTGCCTGGTCATATGAAGACAAGTCGAGACTTGATACGGACATCGTGGTACATCGTTTGCCTACAAGAGAAGATTGTCCGCCAGTAAAACAAAAAGTCTGCCGCATGAGACCTGATATGTCAGAAAAGATTAAAGAGGAAGTCATGAAGCAATTCAATGCTAGATTCTTGGTTGTCACCTCCTACCTTCAATGGGTTGCAAACATTGTTCCCGTACCTAAAAAAGACGGCAAACTACGAATAGAGATTTGAATAGGGCAAGTCCTAAAGATGATTTTCCACTTCCCCACATTGATTTCCTGGTTGATAATACGGCACAACACAAAGTGTTTCCCTTCATGGACGGATTCTCAGGTTATAACCAAATCAAAATGGCACCTGAGGACATGGAGAAAACTACATTTGTCACACAGTGGGGGACATTCTGCTACAAGGTAATACCATTCGTACTGAAGAATGCTGGGGAAACATATCAACGCGCCATGGTATCTTTATTTCACGACATGATACATCATGAAATATAGGTCTACGTAGACGATATGATAGCCAGATCGCAAACGGAAGAAGAGCACCTTGATCACTTATAAAAGCTGTTTGAGAGACTGAAGAAGTACAAGCTAAGGTTGAATCCAAACAAGTGCACATTTGGAGTGCGGTCCAATAAACTCCTAGGCTTTGTCGTCAGTAACAAAGGTATTGAGGTCGATCCTGCCAAAGTTAAAGCAATACAAGATATGCCTGCTCCTCGTACTAAGAAGGAAGTCAGAGGGTTCTTGGGAAGCTTAAACTATATTGCCAGATTCATTTCTCACCTGATAGCTACTTGTGAGCCAATCTTCAAACTATTGAAGAAAGATCAAGGGGTCAAATGGAATGACGAATGCCAAGTTGCTTTTGACAAAATCAAGGAATACTTACAAGAACCTTCTGTATTGATTCCACCAGTCGACGGAAGACCATTGATCATGTATCTGACTGTTTTAGAAAACTCAATGGGGTGTGTATTGGGGCAGCATGACGAGTCTGGCCGAAAAGAGCACACTATTTATTACCTGAGCAAAAAGTTTATCGACTGTGAAACCAGATATTCACTGCTCGAGAAAACTTGTTGCGCTCTGGCATGGGCTGCTCACCGGCTAAGACAGTATATGCTGACTCATACTACCTTGTTGATATCTAAGATGGATCTGATAAAGTACATCTTCGAAAAGCCTGCTCTTTCTGGGAGAATAGCTAGATGGCAGATGATCCTGACAAAGTAAGACATACAATATACTACCCAGAAAGCTATAAAGGGCAGTGTGCTAGCTGATCATCTGGCTCATCAGGTTGTAGAAGACTATCAGTCCATGAATTTGAATTCCTAGATGAAGACATCATGACATTAGACAACTGTGAGGAAATCAGGCCATATGACGAACCTGAACAAGGATCCCGATGGACCCTGTACTTTGATGGGGCATCCAACATACTCGGCAATGGTATCGGCGTTGTACTCATATCTCCGGAAGGGTGTCATACTCCCTTTACCGCCCGACTTTGCTTTAACTGTACAAACAACATGGGGGAATACGAAGCGTGCATCTTTTCTCTCAAAGCTTCCATAGACTTGGGAATCCAATCTTTGGATGTGTTTGGAGATTCAACTTTGGTCATCAGTCAGATGGGAAACCTTATCCCTTACAAAGAACATGTTTTGTCATTGCTACCACAATTTGAGAAGATTACCTTCGAGCATTTCCCGCGAGAAGAAAATCAGCTAGCAGATGCTCTAGCCACAATGTCATCTATATTTAAACTTATTTGGGATAACGAGGCTCCCCAAATCACCATCGAACAAATGGATGAACCAGTGCATTGTCACGAGATTAATACTGAAGAGGTAATGGACCAGCCTTGGTTTCATGAAGTCAAGAGGTATCTCGAGGATCAAGAAGATCCAGAAGGAGCTTCAATCAATGATAAGAAGTTCTTAAGGATATTCTCTGCTAAATTCTTCCTTAGTAATGGCATCCTGTACAAACGCAATCATGACTCCATTTTGCTTCGGTGTGTGGATAAGGTTGAAGTTGAAAGGATCATGGCTGAGTTACATGAAGGTACTTTTGGCACTCACTCCAGTGGGCATACGATGGCGAAGAAAATCCTACGGGCAGGCTATTATTGGTCTACCATGGAAGAAGATTGCTATCAACACTCTCGGACCTGTCATAAGTGTCAAATTTAAGCTGACAAGGTGAACGTACCTCCGGTTCCTCTGAATGTCTTGACGGCTCCTTGGCCCTTTGCTATGTGGGGAATTAATATGATTGGAGAGATCAAGCCGACAACCTCCAATGGACACTGCTTCATCCTAGTGGCCATTGACTATTTTACGAAGTGGGTTGAAGCAGCTTCCTTCGCTTCCGTTACCAAGAATGTTGTTCCCCGCTTCATCAAGAAAAACCTTATTTACCGATACGGTATCCCGAAAAGGATCATCATTGAAAATGGTACAAATATTAACAACACTATGATCACCGCATTATGCGAGCAATTCAAGATCCAACATCATAATTCTTCTCCCTATCAGCCAAAGATGAATGGTATTGTTGAAGCCGCAAATAAAAACATTAAGAAGATCATACAGAAAATGACAGTCACATACAAAGACTGGCATGAGATGCTACCATTCGCTCTCCACGGTTATCGTACCACGGCTTGCACATCAACTAGGGAAACACCCTATTCTTTGGTTTACGGCATGGAGGCTGTCTTGCCTATTGAGGTTCAGATCCCCTCTTTGAGAATTATGAAGGATGCAGGTTTGAATGAAAACGATTGGATCCAGACTCGACTTGATCAACTGAACTTAATTGACGAAAATAGACTTACTGCTGTCTGCCATGGCCAGATGTATCAAAAACGGATGATCAAGGCTTTTAACAAGAAAGTCAGGCGCCAAGTATATCAAGTTGGGGATCTAGTGATCAAACGTATCATCTTGCCACAAAGTGATCCCATGGGCAAATGGACTCCTACCTATGAAGGACCATTTGTAATCAAAAACATATTCTCCGGTGGGGAAATGATCTTGACCACCATGGATGGCGACGACCTACCACACCCTGCGAACGCGGACATAGTCAAAAGATACTACGCATAAGAGACCCGCTAGGTTGATATATCTAGGCAAAACAAGGGCATCCCAGCGAACCAAAAGGTTCGGGCAAAAATTAGGGATAAAAAAAAATATGTAAACCCGGCAAGTTGAAAACCCGAAAGGGCGACTTGGGCAAAAAAGGGTTTCCTGGTGGACTAAAAACCTGAAAGGGCGGTCCAGGCAAAAGTTATGGAATTAAAGCGTATGACTATGTCCCGTCGGATCACTTTATGGACAACCTTTGACTTCCACTGACAAACTCAGAGTTTCTGATCAATTCAATTATCTTCGGACGAAGCACAAATAGACAAGATACTCGGAGATATGAAGGCTATAGCAGAATGGGAACCCCATGGGATTATTACACGTAGCCATCTTTCTTTGTATCAAAATTTTCTTGTTTTACGACAACATTCTCTTACTAGAATGTTTGTCCCCTTTGTACCAAATATTTATTCAAAGTCAATACAAAGATGCCCCTTTGAAAGTGCAAAAACTATTTGTCTTTTTCTTCACGCTTGTGTTTTGTTTACAAAAACGTCCAATGATTCATTGTTGAACATATGCATTTGAACATGATTGTTGTTTACGAATAGACAAAATGAGAAAGACAATTACTAATGGGTTGAAAGAATAGGAAAATGTCTCTAGGCTATTCCATAAGTGATCCCCTACCATACGTCGTCTAAATCCCCAGCGGAACAAAATTTCAAATTATTAATTCTCAATAGAAGTCGTCCAATTTCTCAGGATTCCCCAAGCAGATCTTACAAGCAGTACATGGCATTTCCCTTACAACAGAGTTTATTTCTCTAAATGGAAATTCATCAACACTTAAACTTCAAGACATGAAAATTCAACATATCCTCAACGGCAATCAGGGATTTATTTTCCTCAAACAGACCGCAATACAACAAATCAGCTCACATGAACATACATTGCATCCATATATCATAAACATTAATGAAGCAAATACATTGCATCATACATTTCATGCAACATAACTTTATATTTTAGCTAACATTTTACCCTTTTCAGGATAAGATTAACAGCTACCATTAACAATATGCAACCGTGATACAGTTCAGATACGCTCCAGACACAGATGCCATTCTGATATTCATTCAGATTTAACTTTTAGATACAATTGAGATACGCTCCAGACACAGATGCAATTCTGATACTCATTCAGATTTAACTTTCAGATACAGTTCAGATACGCTCCAGACACGGATGCCATTCTGATACTCATTCAGATTCAACTTTCAGATTCGCTCCAGACACGAATGCCATTCTGATACTCATTCAGATTCAACTTTCAGATACGCTCCAGACACGGATACCATTCTGATACTCATTCAGATTCAACTTGCTTAATACAATTCGGATACGCTTAAGACACAGATGCCATTCTGATACTCATTCAAATTCAACTTTCAGTTACAGTTCAGATACGCTCCAGATATGGATGCCATTCTGATACTCATTCAGATTCAAATTTCAGATACAATTCAGATACGCTCCAGACACGTATGCCATTCTGATACTCATTCAGATTCAACTTTCAGATATAGTTCAGATACGCTCCAGACATGGATGCCATTCTGATACTCATTCAGATTAAACTTTCAGATACGGTTTAGATACGCTCCAAACACGGACGCCATTCTAATGCTCATTCAGAAACAACCTTTCGGATACCATTCAGATACACTCCAAACACAGATGCCATTCTGATTCTTAGTCAAAATCATCTCCCAGATACAATACAGATACGCTCCAGACACGGACGCCATTCTGACACTCATTCTTTCAGCTTACAAATTACAATTCAACAATCACTCTTGGATGGCATCTTTAAGCCCATCTCCTACAACTTTCTATCACCTATCCAAATGGCATCTGTAAGCCCATTCCCTCAACCACACATCGTCGAGTGCAAATTTCTGGGCACTCTAGTGTCCAATCATCTTTCACCTTCGAGTCACGAATGGCAAAACTCGCCAATCTAACTCTTCAGGTTTAAGAAGATTGAACAGGGGCAGATGTTGTACCCCAAAATTTGCCCTCTCATTTTTCAATATTTTTCTCACAAGATCTTTTTGACTCAAGACTGGATTAGGGTTTGACCAGCTCAAGACATCTCATCATGACCTGATGATCCAAAATTAGGGTTTGGGTTTGCACAAGGATTTATGGACTATCAATGTTTCATATAGCTTTCAAGTATCATTATGGACCCCTAAGATTATTCATGTCAAGTTTCAAGCCTTGAATCACATTTTTGATCAGTCAATTGGATAGTTGACCTAAAAATCAACTATATTGGAGAAAAAGTCAATCATGACCAATTTAAAGTCAAACTCCATAATTTTTTATCCACATCAACAATTTGGACTCATATGTATCATTTGATCATATTTCGACCATAATTCCTCAAGAAATTTGATTAAATCATCAAAAGGGCAAAATGGTCAAAATTAGGGTTTTGACTGAGAGAGGGCAATTTCTGATTTTTGACCTAGAAAATGACCAATTGGTTTGAAGCATGATTTCAAGGGTTCAATTGTGTCATATTGACCTAATGGCATGGTTAAAAACATTGCAATTTCATTGGATTGACAGATGAAATTTGTAGTCAACTGATCAAAAGTCAATTGTATACTGAAAAGTTAAACTTTGACTTTTTGGTCAAAATCAAGTGCCAAGGATCACAAATCATCAAAACATGTCAAAATGTGAAACTTGTTCATCAAGAAATCAAAGAGTGAAGATTTTGTTTTGAAATTTGAAATTTTCTTAACTTAGAAATTTTTCTAAGTATAGAAAATTTCTTATTTTTTCTCAACTTTAAGCCAAATTTCCACCATGATACAAGATGATTCAAAGAAAGTTCCCAACATGAAAGTTGTAGATCTCCATGAAATATAAAATTTTGCTTCACACATTTTTCCCTAAAGATTCTTGGATCTCAAGATATAATTTCGTGAATACATGCCCATGAACTAAAATAACTTAGTGAAATTTTGCCCTAATTTAGGCTGGTTTTTGACCTAACTTCATGGAAACTGTTCACCAAGTTCCAAGAGGAATATTGGAAAGCATTTCAAAGATGAATTATAGATCACATTTCCAGATTTCCAAAATGTCCAAGAACTCCTTGAGATCATTCTTGAGTAGGGAGAATCGAAGAGATGAAGTTGGCAATTTTTCACTTTGTTTTCAAGCCATTTCATGAAGAACAAAATTCAAATCCTCAAGCATGCTGTACAATATTCACTTTTCAGGCCTCAAACTCATTTGTAACTCCACCATTAATGAATTTCACAAGGTTTCATGCCCTAAATCCAAGCATTCAATGCTTTTTACATGAACATTTCCATTTTTGGCACAAAGGTGCCATTTCCACTTTGATAAAGCATAACTTTTGCAACTTTTCACTCCTTGAGCCTTGCATTTGTTTTTCTGCACACACAAGTCCTATAAACCAAAATCAAAGTGTCTAAGACTTATACCAACTCAAACCAGGCCTGTACAAGCATGTAGAGAGTTGTCTCCTCACCTTTCTTAAAAAGAAAGCAATAGAGCAAAAAGCCTATAACTCAGAAATCTGTTGTGAAATGGATTTGAAACCTTCCCTATACATATACACAAATACATTACAACCTAAGACACGGTTTCTCAAGGCTGTAAACTCTCCCAAACTCTCTATCACCAAAAACCTGCCATAACTTGCAGTTTTGTGCCAAGCATAGCAATCCAAAAATCCACTCGTGCGTTTCAAGCTCTAATCACCTAAATACTTAACCTACATCATCTCTAAGTGTTACAAACCATAATCCCTTCACTGTAACTCCTCCTTCTCCATCTGCCATTTTTGTTTTTCAAGCTTGCAGGTTGACTTGGATAGGGAGATTCAGGCACTTTCAAGACAAGGTAAAGATTGGAACATACTCAGGGAGGTCCAGGCAAGCTAAAGGGATCTTCAGGCCTTCATAAAACTCACTCAAACTCCATTTAAGATCTTAGCTGAAGGAGGTAAGAACTCTAACTTCTATCTCTTCATACAAATATCTATTGGTCTCGATTTGTGAAATAAAAATGTAGATATTATTATGCTAAAGCCAACCATGTGCATAGATTTCATTTATGTTCATTGTGTATAGAGAATTTTAGATTTCAAATTTCTGTAAAAATTAGGTTTAAAATTAGGGCCATTGAAATTAGCTTTGATCTTGGACGGATAGTTTACATGAGTTACATGGTTGAAATCGTGGGAAAGAGTACTACCATTTTCATGTTTGAAGTTTCCATTTTCATGGAGAAATGAGAAAGATACAGGGGTTCAGGCTAGCTTGAGGAAGAAGATGAAGTACAGGGCAAGGAAGCATTTTGTGTTATTTATTTTTAGTTTCATATGAACTAACGGATGTACAGCCACCCCAGTGGCAAGGTAGCGCGCTGAAAATGCATAGGTCATGGGTTCGAACTTTGGCGCTACCTTTAGCATTTTTATCATATTTTTCAGCTTCATTTTTGTCATTTTTGCAACGTGGGCTCAGCAATTGGGCTTCTCTCTTTTTTCCAACAATTACCTCTCTTTTTTCTTATAGCACCCCTGGCCCATATATTTTTATTATTTATTTTTAATTCCATTTTTTTATCAAATATATTTTCTTAAATATTATAAAATTATAAAAAAAATATATAAATGTTAAATATTTCATTTTTTTTGTTTATTTTATTTTATTTTCACATAAAAAATATTTTCATTAAATTATATATTAACTATATTTCTTAAATAAACTTGTAAAATAAAATGGATTTAGATTATTTTTTATTTCTTTTCCTTCATACTTGTAAATATTTATTTTGACATATAAAAAGACTAAATATTTCACAAAATATTTTTTATTATTTTTAATACAAAATACACAAAAATAATAGTTAAATAACTTGATTTTCTTTTAATAAACTAGAATTAGGGTTAATCAATTTATAAAAATAACTTCCTTTTCTTAAATTATTAGGTTTAGTTCAAAAAAACTCTTTTTCATATAAAAAACAAAACCAAAATCTTTTTCTTGCATTGCATATTTAAATTATATTGTAAATTGTTTATTCAAATATTTGTACAAATTCGATTTGGTTGTAATAGCTTAATTAGATTTACATTATTGCAAATCCCCATTTATAATTTGTATATCCCCCTCCCATAAAATGTTGTAATAGCGTAGCAATCTTTAAATTATGCAATTTATCGCTTTTATATACCATGCTAGTAATTAGGGTTTGTATGGCAAGATAAAAACAAATCAAATAGAAAACCCTAATCCAAGACAAAATCAAGCATGAAAATAAAACACTTGCACACAAGCACCCTTAGGGTTACTCCACTTGGTTTCCTTATACAAAAATGGCCATATTACGCATGTGAAGTATCTTAGCAAAACAAACAAATATAAGATCATAAGTCCCTTGATGACGCTATTCAAGGTTACCTTACAAAATGATCTCGGTCCCTCAAAAATTCTAAGATACTTTGCAACATTGCTAATCATGGTTATACGATGACCCACGCCCGTCCCGTTTACATCCAAAGATAGAGTTGCTTACCAAATCAATGGTAAGACAACAATATCAAAGGAAAAGAAAATGAACAAGAAGTACATTTGAGTAGGTAGATTACTTCTAGTTACTTGCTCATTTTTCAAAACACTATCCTTGCTATTTTCAAAAACAAACACTCACATTTCCAAAACATCTTACAAACATTGAAAACATTTTCAAAAAGACAAACATCTTTGTATACATTCTTACGAACGAGAATCATTACAAAGATTGCCTAAACAATGGCCTCTTTTACAAAATACTTTCAAAACCACACAAAGGACAATTTCAAAACAAAAAGCAAGTGATCTAGCAAGTAACTAAGAACCCATGGAAAACCATGGATGAAAAGGGTGTTAATACCTTCCCTTTTCATAATCTACCCCTCGAACTCAAGAAACAATCTCAAAGGTCTTTCCTGTGCTTTTTCACCTATCCTTTTGGATAAAAGAAAAGTCGGTGGCGACTCTTGCTAACCGCAACATTTGCGATAAATGCAAAACCCTTAAGTCAGTTCTCCCACCGTATCACACCCATTTATAATTTCTACACCCCCTCCCACAAGTATCGTAATAGCGTAGTAACTTTAAATTCCACAATTTATCGCTTTATATACAATTGTTAGTAGTTAGGGTTTGTATGGAAAGACTAAAACCAATCAAATAGAAAACCCTAATCAAAGACAAAATCAAGCATTAAAAATAATACACTTCCACACAAGCACCCCTAGGGTAAATCCACTTGGTTTCCTTTACAAAATGGCCATATTACGCATGTGAGGTATCTTAGCAAAAATAAAGTAAGATACACGATCATAGTCCCTCGATGACGCTATCTATGTTGCATTTTAAATGATCTTAGTCCCTAAAAGAGAATTCTAAGATACCTTGCAACATTGCTAATCATGGTTATATGATGACCCACGCCCGTCTCGTTTACATCCAAAGATAGGGTTACTTACCAAATCAATGGTAAGATAACAATGTCAAAGGAAAAAGAAAATGAACATGAAAGACTTTTGAGTAGGTAGAATGCTCCTAATTACTTGCTTAATCTTCAAAACATCCTTACTATTTTCAAAACAAACACCTACACTTTAAAAACCTCTTACAAACTTGAAAACATTTTCAAAAGATCAAACATCTTTGCATACATTCTTACGAACGAGAATCATTACAAAGATTGCCTAAATAATGGCCTATTTACAAAATACTTTCAAAAACCACACAAAGCACAATGTCAAACAAAAGTAAGTGATCTAGCAAGTAACTAAGAGCCCATGGAAAACCATGGATGAAAAGGGTGCTAATACCTTCCCTTTTCATAATCTACCCCCTGAACTCAAGAAATAATCTCAAAGGTATTTCCTGTGCTTTTTCACCTTTCCTTTTGGATAAAAGAAAAGTCGGTGGCGACTCTTGCTAACCGCAACATTTGCGATCAAATGCAAAACACCCAAGTCAGTTCTCCCACCATATCACAGAACTGGCGACTCTGCTGGGGAGAATTCTAAAAGTGGGGTTACCTTAGGGTTATATCACATTTACTTGCTTTCTTCGTTTGACTTGTTTGATTTATATTATGGTTCTTTGTTTGGATTTGAATCCTCTACCCGGATTTGGGATACCTCATAGGTAAGTAGCAATACGTTGTAGAAACTGTGCGGGGTATACCGACATGGTCTAAGAAATAGATACGTTAGTGTGACAAATTTATGGGTACCGGTAGCCCTTGAGTTAATCAAGGAGAATACGGGGCCGCTAAGTGATGTCATGAAGCACTAATAAACTTTTAGAACCTTTACTTGACTAACATGGCCTTTAGGATGTAGTGAGATGACCAACTTTGGTGCAGTCTGAAGTTGGTAGATACTCGATACTACACTCATTGAGGTTTGGTTATTTGGGATATTTCGGTCGCCATTAAAGAGGCTTGCACTGAAACAGTGCCCAAAGAAATAAATCAGTAATATTGAGCTCCTTAGAACCTGATTACTATTGCTAGGACAGGTTTGATCCAACTAAACTTCAAGAGGGTACTTACCTACGAGAGTTCATGCAAGCCTAAACCTAAGGACTTGTTTGCTTTGTTTGTGTATACATACTTGTACATAACATCATGAACATCATAACATCATACTCATTCACTAACCATTTCAAGGATCTTGGGATTTATCTTTGTTCTGTTTTGTAGGACATGGGTTATATTCGCAGGAAAACTATTCAAGTCAATCTTGTAAGGATCCCTCCTCAACTTAAGGAGCTAGCATCAAGGATTCCTGAAAACTCTCCATTTACCGAGAGACATGGTCGCCTACTAAACTTGGTCACCTCCAACACTGAAGGTGCTCTTTCAGTTCTTTGATCCTTTACACCATTGCTTCACATTTCCCGATTATCAACTTGTGCCAACGTTGGAAGAATTCTCCCAACTCTTGAGGATTCCCATTCTCAATCAACTACCTTTCAATGGTTCTGAAAGAGATCCAAATCCAGAAGATATTGCTCAAGCTCTACACTTGAAATCATCTTATGTCACAACCAATTGGGAAACAAGAAGTGGTGTCAAAGGTTTCCTAGCAAAATTCTTGTTTGAGAAAGCCTGAAACTGTTGGAACTCCTTGGATTTGCAAGCCTTTGAGGAAATTATGGCTCTCCTCATCTATGTGATGGTTATGTTTCCAAATCTTGACTAACTCATAGATGTAAACACCGTCAAAATCTTCATATCCCGCAACCGGGTGCCTACTTTTCTAAGGGACATTCTACATTCTTTTCACACTCGCGCTATGAGGAAAAGATGTTTCCTTATGTGTTGCACTCCTCTCTTGGCGAGATGGTTTATTTCGCATCTTCCCCAATCTGTATTTAAGAACGAGCAAGGTCCAAGGTTGTCACAAAGGTTGATGATGCTCAAACATTCAGACATCCATTGGTGTTCCCGATCTATAGAGAATGTTATTATTGTCGACTGTTATGGAGAATTCCCTAATGTTCCTTTACTTGGCATTAGGGGAGGTATCACCTACAACCCCTGCTTAGCCTTAAGACAATTTGGTTACGCCCGAAGGGATGGCCCTCATGAGATTCTCATTCAAGGTTTGGTATTTGACTACAAAAACGACGATCAAGGTCTTCCCTAGAGGTTTATCCGAGCTTGGAGGATGTTGAACAGGGTAGATAGCAAGACATTGGGTCATAAGAATTCCATCCCTCTTAAGCCTTACCTCAAATTGGTACGAACTCGTGCTCAGAGTCTTATGATGCCTTATCCCTCCATTCTCCCGGTAAGCATTGAGCCTGTTATGGAAGGAGATGTTCCATACACTATCCTACATCCTGACATGCCCACCTCTCTTGAAGACTTACAAAGAGATTGGATACAACTCAAGGGGGAGCGAGACACCTTTGAAGCCCAATTCTACACTAGCGAGAAGAAGGTTTTAGAACTCACTAAGCAACTCCACGAGGAGCGGAACCTGAATACCTACATTGCACCAAAGAGGATGCGTACTACCTTTTTATCTTAGAGTTTTTGTATTTCCCCAAGAGGCATTTATGTACTCAAACTTTAATTTATTAATATAACGTGTGTTTTCTTTTTTTCTAAAACAAATTTGAATATTTAAAATCCTTGAAATCATTGCATATGCATTTACCATTCATCATAACATAAGCAGGTTTTTTGCAACAAGTCTCATCATCTTTCTACTGTTTATTTCAGTAAGATGGATCTCGAGCAAACGGTGAAGGACCTCCAAGCACAAAATGCCCAGTTTCAACAGATGTTCTTAACTCTAGCCAAAGGACAAGAAGAGTTGAAGACCTTGCTGGTTGAAGAGAAAAAGAAGAAAGCAAAGAAAGTAACCAGAATTCTAAATATGGGAAGAAGATTCCAAGGGAAAGCAAGAAGGACTTTAGACTTTGCTACATCATCTGGTGAGAAAGACAATCAAGATGGGAAAGGAAAGGAAGCAATTTTTCATCCAGATTCAGAATAGGAAAATGAAGAAGAAGATTATTCTGAAGAACAATACCCTCCGTTCGACGACAAGTATAAGCATCTAGAAGAACGGTTAAGTGAAATGGAAATCCAAAAAGTGTCTGGATTGGACTTTGAGGAGTTGGGATTAGTATCAGGGATTGTCATTCCTCCAAAATTCAAATCACCTGTGTTCTCCAAATATGACAGAGTTTCATGTCCCAAAATGCATCTCCGATCTTATATGAGAAAAATCCAGCCTCATACTGCTGACAAGGATTTATGGGTACACTTCTTCCAAGACAGTCTTTATGGAACTCAACTTGATTGGTTTTATCAGTTAGAAAGAGCCAATGTTCATAACTGGGAGGATCTGGCTGCTGCCTTTTACAAACAATACCAATACAACGCTGATCTTGCACCCACCCATACTCAACTCCAGAGTATGGCCATGGTTTCAAGTGAAGGCATTAAGGACTACGCGTAAAAATGGAGGGACTTAGCAGGAAGAGTCCGGCCTCCCCTATCTGAAATAGAATTAGTAGACATGTTTTTGGGCACCTTGTCCGGACCTTTCTTCAATTACTTAATTGGGAGCACTTCGGCGGGTTTTACTGAAATTATATTGACCGGAGAAAGGGTGGAAGCCAGGATAAAGAAAGGGAAAATTCAAAAAGATGCATCCTATGCTGCTATAAGGAAACCATTCATTGGAAAGAAAGAAGTTGTTGCTGTATATCCTCAGAAAAATCAAGATAGGGCTGAACACCATCCAATGGTGGGGGCTGTCATGATTCTTAAACCTGTGTCGGCTCAGCAAAGAATCAACTAGCCAAGAATGGAAAGACCGGTCAGACAGTTCACCCGAATTAATATGACACTATCTCAGGTATTGCTGCATTTGTTAAGATCTAATCTAGTGACTTTGAAAGAAGCTCCAAAGAACCCTAACACAACCTCTCCTCACTATCATCCTAATGCCCGCTGTGCATACCATTCTGAGAGTCCCAGCCATGACACTAACAATTGTTGGGCTCTGAAGAACAAAGTGCAAAACCTTCTTGAAGCCAAAGAGATTGAATTTGACGCGTCGGAAATTCCCAATGTAATCACTGCCCTATGCCCAAGCACAGCCGTAATGTCAACACCATTGAGGAAGATATGTTTGTTACTTTGGTTGATGAGCTTGTGACCCCACTCCTGTCTATCAAAAAGAACTTGTTGAATGTCGGTGTATTCCCAGGTTGTGATGAAAGTTGTCATTTCTGTTTATCCTTACCAACCAGTTGTCCTTTGTTAAAAGCAGGCGTTCAATGCCTAATAGATAACAAGGAGATTTTGTTCGAGAAGACTTCAATTCCAAATGTTTCTTATAATGATGTTTCCATCGTGACCGTTTCCTACAATTCTTCAGGGTCTCCACCAAAAGACCCATTAGAATTACATCAGTTCCTAAATTAGCTTCGTTGATAATTACAATGCTTGGACCAATCCCGTATTAGTCAGACAAAACCGTCCCATGGAATTATGGAGGTGATGTCTACTACCACGGTATCAAGCAAGATTAGCCAGCTGCTAAAGATTCAAGTTCTGAGAAAGATGACTCTGATATCAGTAACATCGTAGGGACTAGCAAGATCACTCGAAGTGGAAGGGTTTTCTCTCCAGAAATTGCTCCTCCAAAAGCTATTTCTGGATCTATAATCATTCCTGTTGTTGTTGCTCCTCTAAAGGCTATTCCTAGTCCTACAATCATCTCTACTAATACCCCTATCGACAAAACTATTACAATCCCTGTTATCACCCCTACTGACATTCCTATTGCCGAATCAACCGAGACTCGAGGTAAAGGTATTCTGGTTGAGCCTGTCTGGACGAAGACACAATCAGTAGCTATCCCTGAGACCTCCTAAAAAACGATGGAGGAAATTCTAAAGATCATAAAAATAAGTGACTACAACGTAGTCGAGCAACTGGGGAAAACTCCATCAAAAATTTCCATGTTGGCTTTATTATTATGTTTCGAGGCTCATGCAAAGGCCTTGGTAAAGTTCCTTAAAACTGCCCATGTACCCCAAGAAACATATGCCGATCAGTTCCAAGACTGCGTAGCCAGCTTGACCACAAATAATGGTTTAGGTTTTTTGGATGCTGATTTAACGCCAAGAGGGAGTAAGCATAACGAGGCATTGCATGTCTCAGTCGAGTCGAGGGGCACAACCTTGGCTCATGTTTTGGTTGACACCAGTTCGCCTCTGAATGTGTTGCCTAAAAACGCCCTTGATAGGCTTAACTGTGAAGGATTAACATTGAAACCTAGCAACATAGTAGTGAGGGCCTTTGACGGCTCAAAAAGGATGGTGCATGGGGGAAGTGGAAATCCCCATAAAAGTTAGAACCCAAACTTTCGATTCAACTTTTTATGTAATGGATATTCTCCCTTCATATTCCTGCTTATTAGGCCGACCGTGGATTTACAATGCGGGTGCCGTTACCTCAGTGTTGAATCAAATGCTAAAATATCCTATTCAAGGGAAAATCATCACTGTTCATGGAGAAGAAGAGTATATGGTCAGTCATCTAAATTCCTTCAGATATGTGGAATTACATGGTGAATTTATTGAAACTCCATTCCAGCACTTTGAAGAAGTCCCGTAAGGTGTGGCAGTAACCAAGGCTGTGTCTCAAGTTCCCAAGATTACAAGGCCTCCGCTCAAGATGTCGTCTTTGAAGGATGCCAAGGCAGTGATAGAAGAAGGTGGTGCAGTATTTGGGGCCAACTCCAAGATATCCCATACAAATATGACAAATTTGGTTTGGGTTTCACTTCAGGAGCCCAGAAGGTTGTACGCCGCGCTTGTGCCGGAGGACCATCCTTGAAAATCAGCAACCACAAGTCAACGGCGTGGAGGATGATGAAGACAGCTATGACCTAGAGGATTGGATTTTCCTAAATGTCAATGGAGGGCTCAACAATTGGGAAGCTAAAGATTTTTTCCCAATTACTTTTATCCAACAGCAACTGTCTTTAAGATTTGTCGGATTTGTAATAATTAAACAATTCATACTTTTTAAGCCTTGTGTCTTACCCGAGGCACAATGGTCCATTTGTAAGGGTTATTATCTCATTTCCATATGACATCAATGAATCATGGACATTTTTTTCATACAAACCTTGTGCTAATTGTTTTTCTTTTTTACATTTTTCATTTCTTTCAAAGATAGCTATACTCTTACACACAATCACACTCATAATGCAGGTCTACATCCATTCGGGATCCCATGGGTAACGGTTCTGCTATGGCCTTCTGTGACTCGGAAAATCTAATCTACCAAGCCGAAGACGAAGGTGAGGAAGATTGTGAAGTACCAGGGGAACTCGCCAGGTTACTACAACAAGAAGAGAGGACCATTCAGCCCCACGAGGAACCAGTGGACACAATCAACCTAGGTACCAAAGAATACAAAAGAGAAGTCAAGGTAGGCGCCAATCTGGAACCCAGTGTCAAAGAGCGTCTAATTCAGTTGCTACACGATTATGTTGAGGTCTTTGCCTAGTCGTATGAAGACATATCAGGACTTGATGCAAATATTGTGGTATATCGCCTACCAACAAAAGAAGATTGTCCATCGGTGAAACAAAAGGTTTGTCGTATACGACCAGACATGTCGAAGAAGATTAAGGCAGAAGTCATGAAACAATTCAATGCTGGATTCTTGGCCGTCACCTCCTATCCACAATGGGTTGCCAATGTTGTTCCCGTGCCCAAAAAGGACGGCAAGGTATAAATGTGCGTGGACTACAGAGATTTGAATCGGGTGAGCCCTGAGGATGATTTCCCACTTCCCCATATTAATATTCTAGTTGATAATATGGCACAGCACAAAGTGTTTTCCTTCATGGACGGTTTATTAGGCTACAACCAAATCAAAATGGCGCCTGAGGACATGGAGAAAACAACCTTTATCACACTGTGGGGCACACTCTGCTACAAGGTTATGCCATTCGGGCTGAAGAACGTTGGGGCAACCTACCAACGTGCCATGGTAGCTCTATTTCATGATATGATACATCACGAAATATAGGTCTATATGGACGACATGATAGCTAGATCTCAAACAGAAGAAGGGCATCTTGATCATTTACAGAAACTGTTTGAGAGGCTAAAGAAGTACAAACTGAGGTTGAACCCAAATAAATGCATATTTGGGATGAGGTCCAGTAAACTCCTGGGCTTTGTTATCAGCAATAAAGGTATTGAAGTAGATCCTCCCAAGGTGAAAGCAATAAAAGAAATGCCTGCTCCTCGTACCGAGAAGGAAGTCAGTGGATTCTTGGGACGGTTAAACTACATTGCCAGGTTCATTTCTCACCTAACAGCTACTTGTGAACCAATCTTCAAATTATTGAAGAAAGATCAAGTAGTCAAGTGGAATGACGAGTGCCAAACTGCTTTTGACAAGATCAAAGATTACCTGCAAGAGCCTCCTGATTTGATGCCACCGGTCGAGGGAAGACCATTGATCATGTATCTAACTGTTTTGGAAAATTCAATGGGGTGTGTGTTGGGGCAGCATGACGAGTCTGGCCGAAAAGAGCATGCTATTTATTACCTGAGCAAAAATTTTACCGACTATGAAACAAGATATTCACTACACGAGAAAACTTGTTGCGCTCTGGCATGGGCTGCTCGCTGGCTAAGACAGTATATGCTGACCCATACTACCTTATTGATATCTAAAATGGATCCAATAAAATACATCTTCGAGAAACCTGCCCTTTCTGGGAGAATAGTGAGATGGAAGATGATCCTGACAGAATATGACATACAGTATACTACCCAGAAAGCAATAAAAGGGAGTGTACTAGTTGATCACCTGGCTCACCAAGATGTGGATGACTACCAGTCCATGAAGTTTGAATTCCCAAATGAAGAAATCATGATGGTAAATAACTGTGAAGAATTCAGACCATATGACGGACCTGAACAAGGATCCCAAGGGAACCTGGTTTTTTATGGGGCGTCCAACGCACTCGGAAATGGTATAGGTGTTGTACTTATATCCCATGGAGGATGTCATACTCCCTTTACGGAAAGACTCTGCTTCAATTGTACAAATAACATGGCATAATACGAAGCGTGCATTTTTGGTCTCAAAGCTGCCATAGATTTGGGGATCAAATCCTTGAATGTATTCGGAGATTCATCTTTGGTCATCAGCCAGATCAAAGGGGAATGGGTCACCAAACACCCTAACCTTATCCCTTACAAAGAACATTTGTTGACATTGATCCCACATTTCGAGAAGATTACCTTCGAGCATTTCCCGCGAGAAGAAAATCAGCTAGCAGACGCACTAGCCACAATGTCATCCATGTTTAAACTTAAATGGGATAACGAGGCTCCCCATATCACCATTGAACGAATGGATGAACCAGCTCACTGTCACGAGATTAATACTGAAGAAGTAGTGGACCAGCCTTGGTTTCACGAAGTCAAGAGGTATCTCGAGGCTCAAGAATATCTGGAAGGAGCTTCAGTCAATGATAAGAAGTTCTTAAGGAGATTCTCTGCTAAGTTCTTCCTTAGTAATGGCATTCTCAACAAACGCAACCATCACTCTATTTTTCTCCGTTGCGTAGACAAGGTTGAGGCAGAAAATATCATGGTTGAGTTATATGAGGGCACTTTTGTCACCCATTCCAGTGGGCATACGATGGCAAAGAAGATCCTACGGGCAGGCTATTACTGGTCTACCATAGAAGCAGATTGCTATCAACACTCTCAAACCTGCCACAAGTGTCAGATCTATGCTGACAAGGTGCACGTATCTCTGGTTCCTCTGAATGTCTTGACGGCTCCTTGGGCCTTTGCTATTTGGGGGATTGATATGATTGGTGGAATCAAACCCACAGCCTCTAATAGACACCGCTTCATCTTAGTGGCCATTGACTATTTTACGAAGTGGGATGAGGCAGCCTCTTTCGCTTCCGTTACCAAGAATGTTGTAGCCCGGTTCATTAAACAGAATAGTATTTATCGATATGGTATCCTGGAGAGGATCATCACAGACAATGGTACAAATCTTAATAATACTATGATCACCGCCTTGTGCAAGCAGTTCAAGATCCAGCTTCACAATTCTTCCACTTATCAGCCAAAGATGAATGGTGTTATCTAAGCCGCAAATAAAAACATTAAAAATATCATACAGAAAATGACAGTCACATAAAAAGACTGGCATGAGATGCTACCATTCGCTCTCCATGGGTATCGTACCACACTCGCACATCAACGGGGGAAACACCCTACTCTCTGGTTTACGGCATGTAGTTTGTCTTGCCTATTGAGGTCCAGATCCCCTCTCTGAGAATTATGAAGGATGCAGGGCTGAATGAAGAAGATTGGATCCAAACTCGTCTTGATCAACTAAACTTGATTGGTGAGAAAAGGCTTATTTCTGTCTGTCATGGTCAAATGTATCAAAAACGGATGATCATGGCTTTCAACAAAAAGGTTAGACGCCAAGTATATCAAGTCAGGAATTCGGTGATCAAGCACATCATACTACCACAAGGTGACCCCAGGGGCAAATGGACTCCTACATACAAAGGACCGTTTTTTATCAAAAGCATATTCTCTTGTGGGGCAATGATCTTGACCACCATGGATGGCGACGACCTGCCACACCCTGTGAATGCAGACATAGTCAAAAGATACTACGCATAAGAGACCCGCTAGGTTGATACACCTAGTCAAAACAAGGGCATCCCGGCGAACCAAAAAGGTTCGGGCAAAAATTAGGGATAAAACAAAAAATATATACACTCGACAAGCTGAAAACTCGAAAGGGAGGCTTGGGCAAAAAGGGTATCCCGGTGGACTGAAAACCCGAAACGGCGATCCAGGAAAAAGTTAGGGAATTAAAGTGTATGACTATGTCCCATCGGATCACCTTACGGACAACCTGCAAACTCGATGGTTCTGATCAATTTAATCAGCTTCGGACAAGGTATCAAATAGACAAGATGCTCAGAGATACAAAGGCTATAGCAGAATGGGAACCCCATGGGATTATTACACATAACTATCTTTTCTTTGTATCAAAATTTTCATTTTTTATGACTGCATTATCTTACTAGAAAGTTTGTCTCATTGTACAAAAATACTTACTCAAAGTCAATACAAAGATATCCCTTTGAAAGTGCAAAACTATCTATTTTTCTTTACTCCTATGTTTTGTTTACAAAAACGTCCAATGATTTATTTTTGAACATACGCATTTGATCATAATTACTGTTTACAAATAAACAAAGTAAAAGACAATCACTGATGGCTTTAAGAGATAGGGAAATATCTTTGAGCTATTCCATAAAATTCCCCACAGTACGCAGTTTAATCCCCAGCGGAACAAAGCTTCCAGTTATTAATCCCCAGTAGAAGTCGTCCAATTTCTCAGGATTCCACAAGAGGATTTTACAAGCAGTGTACGGTGTTTCCCTTATAACAGATTTTATTTCTCTAAAAGGAAATTCATCAACACTTCAACTTCACAACATGAATACTTACACTCCATATCCTCGGCAGCAGTCAGGGATTTATTTTCCCCTATCCAACAGCAGTGCAGAAGATTAGCTCACATACGCATACATCGCACCCATATATCATGAACATTGATAACATGAATGCATATATCACAATCTCATTGTACCATGCATTTCATACATCATGAAATTGCTTACAGCTATTGTTTTACCTTTTTCAGGATAAGATTAGTCAATGGCTATCATCAACAAATTACAAAGGTCAGAGGTTGATACCTAAGACAAGCCAGGACAATTATCTAAATGACCAACTGAAGCAATCCAACACGGGTTCTTTAGATTCAACTTTTGATACAGTTCAGATACGCTCCAGATACGGATGCCATTCTAATACTCATTGAGATTCAGATTTCAGATACAGTTCAGATACGCTCTAAACATGGATGTCATTCTGATAATCATTCAGATTCAGATTTCAGATACAGTTCAGATATGCTCCAGACTCGGATGTTATTCTGATACTCATTCAGATTCAGATTTCAGATACGCTCTAGACAGGGATTTCATTCTGATACTCATTTAGATTCAGATTTCAGATACAGTTCAGATATCTCCAGACATGGATGCCATTCTGATACTCATTCAGATTCAGATTTCAGATATAGTTCAGATACGCTCCAGACACGGATGCCATTCTAATGCTCATTCAGATTCAGATTTTAGAAATAGTTCAGATACGCCCAAGACACGAATGCCATTCTGATACTCGTTCAGATTCATATTTCAGATACAGTTCAGATATGCTCTAGACACGGATGCCATCCTGATACTCATTCAGATTCAGCTTTCATATACAGTTCAAATACGCTCCAGACACGGACGCCATTCTGACACTCATTCAGATTCTCTTTCAGATACAGTCCAACAATCACTTATGGATGGCATCTACAAGCCCATCTCCAACAACTTTCCATCATCTCTCCAAATGGCATCTTTAAGCCCATTCCCCCTACCGTCGACCATCACATCATCGAGTGCAAATTTCTGGGCACTCTAATGTCCAATCATCTTCCACCTTCGAGTCACGAATGGAAAAACTCGTCAATCTAACTCTTCAAGCTTAAGAAGATTGAATAGGGGCAGTTGTTGTACCGAAAAATTTTCCCTCTCATTTATCAAGAATTTTCTCACAAGATCTCCTTTGGCTCAAGACTGCACTAGGGTTGATCAGCTCAAGGCACCTCCTTAAGCACTAATGACCAAAATTAGGGTTTGAGATTGCACAAGGATATTTGAACTTTCAATGCTTCATATGACTTTAATGGATTATTATGGACCCCTAAGATCACTCATGTCAAGTTTCAAGCCTTGGATCACACTTTTGCTCAATCAATTGTGCAGTTGACCTAAAAAACAGTTGTATTGGGGAAAAAGTCAACTATGGCCAATTTACAGTCAAACTTTATAATTTTTTATCCACATCAACATTTTAAACTCATATGTATCATTTTATCAATTTTGGACCATAATTCCTCTCGAAATTTGATCAAATGCTCAAAAGGGAAAAATGGTCAAAATTAGGGTTTTGACCGGGAAAGGGCAATTTCTGATTTTTGACCTAGCAAATGATCAATTGGTTTAAGGAATAATATCAAGAGTCAAATTTCATCATTTTTACCTAATGAAATGGCTCAAAACATTTCTCGAGACCAATGGATTGACAGATGAATTTTCAGTCAACTGATCAAAAGTCAATTGTACACTGAAAAGTCAAACTCTGACTTTTTGGTCAAAATTCAATATCAAAGATCACAATTCATCAAAGCATGTCAAAATATGAAACTTATTCGTCAAGAAATCAAAAATTCAAGATTTCATTTTGAAAAGTCAAAGTTTTCTAACTTAGAAATTTTTCTAAGTGTTTAAACTTCATGTTATTTCATAACTTTAAGCCAATTTTTCACCATGATGCAAGTTGATTCAAAAGAAACTTTCAACATGAAAGTTGTAGATCTCCATGATATCTACAACATTTCTTAATACGACTTCTCCTAAATATTCTTGGATCTTATGTTATTAATTCATAAAGTCATGGTCATGAAACAAAAACACTTAGTGAAATTTTGCCCTAATTTGGTCAGGATTTTGACCTAACTTCATGGAACTTTTTCATATAGTTACAAGGGGGATTTTCAAAAGTGATTCAAATATGGGTTATAGGGCACATTACAAGCTTTCCAAAATGTCCAAGAACTCCTTGAGATCATTCTTGAGCAGGGAGAATCAAAGAGATGAAGTTAGGGTTTTATCACTTGAATTGCAAGTCATTTTTTATGAACACATGAACCAATCCATGCTAGGCTGCATAATATTTGCTTTGTAGGCCTCAAACTTGTTTTTCACTCCATAATTAAATGTTTACACAACTGTTAGGGCTTTGATCCAAGCAATTGAGCTATTATCCAAGTTGCATTTCCATTAATGGCACAAAGTTAACATTGTCATTATTGTAAAGCAAGCGTTTTGCATAAAGTCCATTCTTGAGCCTCTAACTTGTTCCCTCTGATCACACTCCATCCACAAAGTCATAAGCAAGCTTGTTTAAAGCATAACCACTCTATAAACCAAGTACAAGGCATGGAAACTTGTTTTGTCAAAAAATCACATGTTGAACTTAAAGATGTAAATTTGAATTCTGATCAATTATAGTACTCCAAACTTATTGCTTATAAATAGAGTCATTATTTGTGAGCTAAGGGACGAGTTTGAGCACCCTGAAACACTCCAAAATTCCCTCTACCCATAAATTTCACAAAAAACTCCATTGATACACAATTCTGACCTTAAACCTGTATCTCTCATTTCCCTCGTGCGTTTTCCCTCAAATTCATTCCTAAAGCTTCCTTACATCAAATGCAACTCATCCCCATCCTTATTCCAGAACTGTAACACCACTTACCATAACCTCCATAACAAAAAAACAAAGTTTGCAACTTGACTTCTCCAGGCCATTTCAGCCACTCTCAACACAAGCAAACCATTGCATTATCTTCCTAAGGACTTGAGGAAGTGTTTACCGTTGGTTTTGGTAAACAACCGCTGATCTTCCAAATGGTTACTTATTTGGTTACTCGCAGGATCGATCAGATTGATCCTAAGACATGGTTGATTTTGGGGTTTTGATTAAGTTTGACAATGGTTAAATGACAAGAAAATAAAGAAGCTTTATGTAAATTGCATGAAGAAGAGAACTTGATAAAATAAAGGAAGGCTTGAAATAAAGGTTTTCGACAGGAAAAGTAAAGGAGAAAGCAAGTAAAGTTTCTGGAAAATAAATGACTTTGATTAATAAAAGTGGTGTTTCACACATACATTCTCAACAATTCTTTCTCACACGCCGGGTACTCGAATCTATATGAGTGACTTGTATATAATTGTGAACACACGCGAAAAACTGCGTGAACTACTAATATTTATACTAAACATCCCAAGTAACCGTCGGGCAGTTACACTGCTTCGAGATGACTCCACTTGGCACGTTCTCAGCGTTCGACGCTCCAGATCTCTGCACGTTGCACTTGGTAACCGCTGGGAACCGTTTTCCCTCCAAACGTTTGAATTTCAAACCGTCCCACTCTGAGCAATCGAACACCTTCGTCGAGAGGCATCTTCGAAGAGCCACACCTTCGACGTCGAAGGCAACCAAATTCTCCCTTGGAAGAAATTCTCTAAGTACATTGCCATCTTCTGATGGGCATTTCGACAGACCCGGCTGGTCGAGAACATCTTTCAGCTTTAATGGCTGATATAAATAAAAACAAGGGTGTCGAATTTAGGAGCTAACAAATTGCCCCCCAAGAATGCCTTATTTCGACTCTGAAAAGAAAAAGGCATTCTTTGAAATTCCATTCGACACCTATCTTTTCACTCTTAGTCACAAATTAAATTGTGCACTTTTTTGTCTTCTACCAACCTCTGACAATCCCAAGAAAAAGCCATCATTTCATCCGTACCTAAGACGTCACCTCAGTACGGCGTGCAGCGTACCAAACGTCTTTTCACAAATTGTCATCATGACAATTCCCAAAAACGAGGGCGCACGTTGCACCCTTTCATTTCTGCAGAACGGTTATGTCAACAGGGGGACGCCACGTGTCCCACTATCTTCTGCAACATTAAATGGCATTAAATGGCCTCGAATTTGGGGATTTCCCAACTACTATAAATAGCGCCAAGTACCCATTGTGGGACTTTTTCACTCTACCTTGCCTTCAAACTTCCTTATTGAATACATACTCTCTGCAAACTTTGCAAACAACTTGTTCTTCACTTCATCTTCAACCTTAACATCAACAATGGCGTCCGGTTCTACCACCGCTCCTAGTTCTAACATCCCCTCCAGAAATGCTAAACCCACGATTTTTTCCACTGCCCTTGTAGTTACTCCCACATGCCAACGAAGGGTCCCTGAGCCCCTAGACATTGCCGAACGTGACGCTTATTCACGCCAACTCATGATTCCGGTTGGATACTCCAACCAAATCTTCGCCATGTCTGGCCCGCTCAACCCAAGCATCGCTGAAGCCATGAAGATCAAAAGCTTCTTTCCAGTGCTCGAAAGGCTCAAACCTGTTGGATGCTCTAAGAAAGATGCAGAGGATAACGAAGATCCCGCTAAGGAGAAAATCGATCTTCGCTTCTTCAATCGGGGTGTTAGGGCTTTCAGGTCTAGCCCTAGCCTCACTCCTGACTATAGTGCTTGGCTGGAAAAAATGGAGAAAAGCCAGGCTTCGATCTGGAAAGACCTGGGGATATTCGACCTGGTTATGTTGTCGAAAACGGGTCTCAACTATTCCCCAGAAATGTTGATAGCTTCCTTACTCTTCTGGGATTACACTCATTTCACCTTCCACCTTCCCTATGGAATGCTGACACCCACGCTGTTCGACGTGGCTGCCATCACTGGCCTTCGACCCACTGGGGACTATTTCTACCCAGAGGAAATATCGGAGGATCAGATTGGATTCTCTGCCACAAAACCAACCTACACCACCTACATCAATCATTACCACGATAAGTCGACGGCCACTGTGTCGGATGTAGAGCATATCGCGTTTCTAGCCTTATGGCTGTCACGCTTTGTGTTTTGCACAAAGTCTTTACAGGTGACAAAGAAGATGGTCACCCTCGCCACCCAACTCCACCACGGCCAAAATATTGGTTTGGCAGAGTTGATCTTGGCGAATCTGTACGAGTCGATTAGCAGCGGAGTGACTCTTTTGAAGATCATCGAGAACAGAGCCAGTCTGCTGCTTGCAGGACCTTTTTGGCTACTTCAGTTGTGGCTCAATGCCACCTTCGAGTCTTTCTTACCTCAGAAGACTCAAATAAATGAGCAAGCTCCGGAGATAGCAAATAGGTGCATCGAAGGCACCAGATTGGCTCTGCTGACCCCAACTGAAGATGGGCTGGAGTTTCAACAAACTTTTACAAACTTCGTCTTGATGTTTGCAAAAAGGAAAGAATTTGTTTCGGCCATGGCTCCCTTTGCTCGACGAAAGGTTGGTCCAGAGTGGTTCACGAGACCCCATCCTAAGTCGTCAAGTGGCCCTCAGGTCGAAGAACATACAACAGTGTGGGAAGCATTCCTCACACCAAGAATAATGCCCCTGCGATTCAAGAGCTCCAAGACTCACTTGAGCCTGATCGCGTATCAACCAAACTTGGTCTCCCGCCAGTTTGGTATCATTCAAACACTTCCTTCTCCTATTTTTCCCAGGGAGAAGTCCATGTTATACTTTTGCAACGACTACACTGAAGACGCTGCCACTAAGCATATCGGCAGGTATGCTGGTCGAACAGTTCTTTCGTTGTTCGACTATCAGCTTAACTTTCTCTGCTCGCCATCCTTCAAAGAGTGGTGGAAAAGTTACTACGCTGAAGAGTTCTTCGACGAGAAGGACTTCGTGGACGAACTTCAGAAGTCTTTTGTTCTTGTCTTGGAAAAAATAAAGAAATGTAAGTTCATTCTTCCAAATTATTTTGTCTTTCCCTTTCGACTGGCAGCCTGTTAATTATTTTGTCTTCTTTCAGTTGTTCGAAAGCCTGCAGCCAAGAAAGCTGCAGAAGGCCATCAGGGAGGAGGTCCCTTGACAAAACCTCCACCACCGGCGAAGACTATAGCACCGGCGAAGACTACAACAAGCCATCAGGGGGAAGGTCCTTCGAAAAAGCCTTCTGCACCGGTAACCAGACTTTTATTATTTTCTTCTGGCTTTAACATTCTAACTTTCGATGTAGCTTCTAAATCGAACTCCAATTGGTTTTTAGGCACCTTCACCCAAGAAACGACCTACTCTAACGGTCGAATCTGGGAGTGACGAAGAAGATGACTCTCCCTCCGCCCCTCTAAAAAGGCGAAAACTGAAGAAGGATGTTCCCTCTCCTGAGACTCGAACAATCAGAATAAAGGTTGCTGGGAGAAAACCCATGCCACCTCCAATAATTATTGAAGAGCCAACGGAGGAGGAACTAAATGTTCTTCTCAACAAACCTGTCGAAAGCGACAATTCCAGCCCTGGGGCTGAAGTTCCTCTGCAGGTAATTTCTTTGACCCTTTTTTTTTTAACTCAGGTGTCGATACCCACGTTCGATTATGTCCATTCCTAACTTAGAAGATCCTTCTTCTTCTTTTTCCAGGAAACCACTGAAAGCTCAGCGCCCAAGACTTCTGAAACGTTAGATTCTGCTGAACTCAGTAGGCCACAAGAAAAAGACTTGGCGAACGATGAAGCCAATGCTGAAACGGACGAAGCCAATGCTGAGACAGAAGAACAACGAACAGAAGATCCACAAACAGAAGAGCAACAACCAAAAGAGATTCAAGTGGTTGATCTGTCGGAGGAACAACATGACGAAGGGGGTCATGCCGATGCTGGCACTGCTGATCTTCAAGTCGAAAAAATTCAAGTCGAGGCAAATGCTACTCAACAGCCTCAACCCCAAGGCAATGCTGCTGCGAAGGTTACCACCTCAACAAAGCACAGGTCGAAAGAAGACTTAGCACTCTTGAAGCAAACTGATCCTGTTGGCTATCTGAATGCCATTATCGAGAGCAAGGGAAGTTCGTCTGATATTAGTCAGGAAGCTTCTACTCAGTCGGGGAAGTCCACTGAGACTTCTCCTCTCGATGAGGCTTTGACGAAGGTCAAGGCCCAGTTCTTCAAGAAAGATTTGATGAAAGCTTTGGAGGGGGACCCTACTGCTCCATCATGTTTGAGGGCTGTTTTGAATGCATTCGACTTGCTCGTTGTGGCTCCAGAGGTTTCGAGCTTTATCATGGAGTTACACTCCATTATTGATCAAGTCTCAGCAGATTATTGGCGACAGAGAGGCTTTAACAGCCAACTCGAAGCGTTATATGGCAAAATTTCTTCCGCCTGGACTGCTGTAGCAGAGACGACTTCTCGAATCGCAGAGTTGTCGAAGCAAAAAGCATCTAAGCAAGAAGAAATTGATGCTATAGATCGAGACGATGCTTCCATAAAGATGCAAATCGAAGAGCTGGAGGCCAAGTTGAATTCCAACGCTAAGCGCAGGGAGGAGCTTTTCTCGACTGCTTCAGACACCGAGAGTCAAGCTGAAATCACACAAGGCCTAGAGTTTGCTGAGAAAGCCCAAGCCTTCGACGATCAAATTGCCAAGCTTGCCCAGGCGAATGCCTTGTGCAACAAAAGATTGGAGATTCAGCAGGCTAAGTACCTTCGACTCAAGGATTCCATCCCCTTCTGATTGACTCAGCCCTTTAACCATGTATTGTAATGTGTATTTGACAATATTGCCATTTTGGCTAATTTATAAAATTTTCCATTTTGGCTTATTTATGGTTAATTTAGTCATTACCTGCTATTTATTTTTATCTCTTGGAGTATAGGTTTATACTTTTTCAAATATTTGCCATTTACTCTCAAGAGTCTTTTATCTTCACCTAACTCTTCGACTTCATAAGCTCCACCAGAAAAAATCTGGATGATTCTGAATGGTCCTTCCCATTTGGGTGACCATTTTCCCATGCTTAGATCCCTTCGATCCATGGGAAGAATCACCTTCCAAACTAATTCTCCAGGCGAAAATGCCTTAGGTTTCACTTTTTTATTGTAAGAGTCTTCTACTCTTTTCTTCTGAAGCCTTAGTAGGTCAAGAGCGCGCAGTCTTTCTTCGTCTAGATCTACTAGTTCGTCTAACATCATATCCCAATAAACTTCAGAGGGAATATCATGGTGTCTCTGAACCCTTGCAGATTGAAGACAAATTTCTGCTGGCAACACTGCGTCATGACCAAAAGTTAGCCTATATGGTGTCGTACCTGTGGCTTCTTTTGGGGACGTTCGACAGGCCCACAAAATCTGGTCTAACGTCTTATGCCAATTTTTTGGCTTCTTCCCAACATGCTTTTTTATCAAGCCAATCACTACTTTGTTCGCTGCTTCGACTTGACCGTTTTCCTGTGCATAATAAGGCGTTGATGTTAGGAGTTTAAAGCCTGTTTCCTGAGCGAATTCCTGCATCTTTCGACCGGTGAAAACTGATCCTTGATCAGTAGTTATAGTCTCAGGGATTCCATATCTAAAGATAATGTTCTTTTGAATAATTTCAATGACATTTTCTTGGTCTACATTGACTAAAGGAATAGCTTCGATCCACTTAGTAAAATAATCAATGCCTACCAATATATACTTCTGGCTCTTTGATGATGCTGGTCGAATCTCTCCAATAAGGTCCAACGCCCATCCTCTAAAGGGCCAAGGTTTCACTATCGAGTGAAGTTCGCTTGCTGGTACATGTTGGATGCCTGTATGGACTTGACATTCTTGGCAACCCTTGGCGAACTCGACACAATCTTTCAGCATGGTGGGCCAGTATAGTCCTTGTCGAAACAACAACCATTTCATCTTATGGCCTACTTGGTGAGCCTCACATGCTCCAGCGTGCATAGTCGAAAGGGCTATGTATGCTTCAGTTTCACTTAAGCACTTTAGCAGTACCCCTTCAGGCGTCTTTTTGAATAACTCATTACCCATGAGTACGTAACTCAACGCCTTATACTTTGTTTTTCGTTCCGTCGAAGCTACTGGGTTTTGAAGATAATCCACAATGGGTTTCCTCCAATCTTGCTCTGACAAATTATCTATGAACGAAATTTCGAAGTTACTTTGATCAGCATATCCTAGTCTTGTCGACTCTAAGTCTGTTGGTGACAGACAAGTTGCTTTTATCTTTTCTCGAACTTCGATTGCTCTTTGTAATCTCGTTTTTGAAATTTTGTACCCAGATGCAATTTGTGCCAAATCGTTGGCTATTTGATTTTCCAATCTGGGTATGTGTCGAATGTTGACCATTTCAAATTTTTTCAATAAACGGTTTGCTATCACAAAGTACATAATGAGATTTTCTCTTATGCATTTATATTCTTTTGTGACTTGCTTAATGACTAACTCTGAGTCTCCCATTATTTCGACTCGAGTTGCCCCCAATTCCAACAATATCTCAAGGCCAGTAATTAGAGCTTCATACTCAGCCTCATTGTTCGAACAAGAACCTGATATCTTGTACTTGAATGTTGTTGGAATTTTTTCTGGAGAAATAATCAAGACTCCTACTCCTGTTCCGTCTTT
The DNA here is from genome assembly GCA_948472305.1 of Vicia faba. Taxonomy (NCBI): domain Eukaryota; kingdom Viridiplantae; phylum Streptophyta; class Magnoliopsida; order Fabales; family Fabaceae; genus Vicia; species Vicia faba. The sequence goes on along the minus strand of OX451740.1, from coordinate 1,341,605,297 downwards.
ATGGCTGGAACCATCAAAGTAGAACTTCCAAGGTTCTATCTCCACATAATTAATACTCTCAACTTGAATTGAGTGGTCGACTATAAAATCTGCAACCACTTGTCCTTTTACTGCCTTAAGAGGCATAAAGTCCAAGGAGTATTCAGTTAATGCTAGTGCCCACTTGCCAATTCGACTGTGCAAGATGGGTTTCGACAACATGTACTTGAAAACATCAAAATGAGACGAAACGTACACATCAACTGGTTTTATATATTGCTTGAGCTTTGTACAATAGAAATACAGACATAGACACAATTTTTCAACTTTGCTATATCTAGTTTCTGCATCGTTCAAAACTCTACTAAGATAGTAAATGGGTCTTTCGACTCCATTTTCATCTTCTTGGGCTAACATGCTTCCCAAAGTTTTGTCGGACACAGCTATGTACAATCTCATACTCCTGTTACTACAAGGAGGCACCAAAATAGGTGGCTTTGTGAGGTACCCTTTGATTTTATCGAAGGCTTCTTGTTGCTCTTGCCCCCATTCGAATCCCTCTTTGTTCAGTCGAAGCAAGGGTGAAAAGGCTTGAGCTTTCCCACTTAGGTTAGATATGAATCTCCTTAAGAAATTTATCTTGCCTAACAGAGATTGCAATTCCTTTTTGTTCGATGGCGCTTTCGCTTCCAGAATTGCCTTCGTCTTGTTCTGGTTGATCTCGATTCCTTTCTTGTGGACAACGAAGCCCAAGAAATCTCCAGCTTTCACACAGAATGCACACTTCAAAGGGTTCATCTTGAGACCATGTTCTCTCATTCTTTCGAATGATTGTCGAAGGTGGTCGATATGGTTCTTCCTGGAAACAGATTTTATAACAATGTCATCAATATATACTTGCATAAAGGTGTTAATAAAATCATGGAAGATAGAATTCATTGCTCGCTGGTATGTTGCCCCAGTGTTCTTGAGGCCAAAAGGCATCACTACCCATTCGTAAGTGCCTAAAGCCCCAGGGCATCGAAAAGCTGTTTTCGACACATCCTCTTCAGCAATGAATATTTGATTATATCCTGAATAACCATCGAGCATACTCAGATACTCGTAGCCAGCGGCAGAATCGACTAGCAATTCCGCCACAGGCATAGGATATTCATCTTTGGGTGTAGCAGCATTCAAATCTCTGAAATCTATGCACACCCTCAATGTACCATTTTTCTTAATCACTGGCACAATGTTTGCAATCCATTCGACGTACCTCGTAACGCGTATGAATTTGCACTTCAGCAGTCTTTCGACTTCCGTTTTGATCTTCGACAGTATTTCTGGAGCGAAGCGTCTTGGACTTTGCTTGATTGGCTTCTTCCCAGGTTTGATTGGCAACTGAAGTTCCACCAATCCTCTGTCGAGACCAGGCATTTCATCGTAATCCCATGCAAAACAGTCCTTGAACTCTTTCAACAAATGGATTACTTCCAACCTGAGTTCTGGGTCAATTTTTGCGCTGATGTAAGTTGGCTTTTTCTCTGACCCTTCGCCCAAGTTGATTTCTTCTAAAGGATCCTGCGCTAACATTTTGATGTTGTTCTCCAAGGGGTCCTTTTCGAAGCCCAAAGGCTCATCGTCATAGATGGCGTCGAGCCTCTGTTCCTGCATCCCTTCTGGCATGATATCAGGAGGTTCTGGATCGAAGTCCTTCCCAGGACCCGTAGAAGATAACTGTTGATCATTGGCCTGTGTGGCCATGTATTTTACTTCGGCTTCGAGAGCCGTTATCATCTTTGTTTCGGCTACGTAAGCCGAAATTCGCTTCAATGATTGTGACTCAGTCATTATCACTGAATTCACTTCCCCAACCAGTTGGTTGGATGTCAGTTAACCCACTGAAATCTATGTGGGACAAGTCTTCTCTGTCCCATTGAAAACCATGCTCAGGGTGCAGGTATAGGGAACAAAAAGTATTTGGCGCTGGCGCCAAGTCGAAGTCAGGTGTTGGACATGGCCCAATGTGAGCCAAGTTCTTGTCGAAGTATGCCAGCCCTAGGTGATTCACTTCGCCCAGGTAATAACTTTGGTCCGCTTCTATGTTTTCGACCATCCCATCAGGACGCCACAGCAGCAACCTCTGGTGCATTGATGATGGTACAGCTCCAACACCATGAATCCATTCATGGCCCAACAAAAGATTATAGTTAGGTTTGGCCGATATGACCATAAACATAGTTGGTCGAAGGATAGATCCCACCTTGATATCCAGTTGGATCACACCCATTGTGGTCCCTATGCCGCCTTCATAATTCGACAGGACCATGTTGTGAGGCTTGATATTCTCATCACTTTTGCCTATTTTTCTTAGCATAAAGTGAGGAATAATGTTGATGGTTTCCCCACAATCTACCAAGATTTTATTTACTGTGGTTTCTTCGAGTTTAGCCCTTATAAATAAAGGCTTGAGGTGATTTTTCATCGCCTCTGTAGGTGGTTCGAAGAACCCATTCTGCTCCTCAGTAGTGCCATTATCCATGACGAAATAGCACACTGGCCTATGTTTGGCCATTTCTTGCTCCACTTCCCAATCACTTGTTTCGACCTCCACCTGGCGGTTGAACTCTCTGGGCAGTACTGAGACTATATTCACCATGATGTCCAAAGTGTCATCAGACTCAGAACCATCTTCGTCATCAACTTCATCTTGGTTAGGCCAAACTAGCCTATTGGTTACTGGTTCTCTTTCCAGAGGTTTCCTTTGCTTTCTTTGAGGAACATTTGAACTGGTTTCTGCCTTTGGTTCATTAGCAGCCTCCCTCTCAGCTTTTCGTCGCCTCTGGTATCTCCTCCATTGAGATCGAGACATGGGATTTTTTCCTTTGTAGTTGCTTGACACCTGTGTCACTCTAGGGGCAGCAACCTGAGGCTCTTTTTATGTGTTAAAGATGAACCTCTTGGCACGTCGAAGGAGTGCCATCTTTCCTCGCTTGGCCTCTTTCGACCAGATGTTTTGTACCATGTATCTACTGGCACATTAGTTGGAGGCCTGAAAGTCAGTGGCCTCTTTTCTTGGTTTGAACCTCTTTGGGAGGCTCTTCTGGGATTGTGTCGAAGATCAACACTTTCCCTTTTTTTATTTGCTGCTCTTACACCTTGAATATGTTCAGCAGCTTTTTTGTCGAAGATCGAACTGCATCTGGGACACAACATCACTTCTGACTTCTTTTTTTGGCATCTTTGCAGAAAATCTGCCATATTTTCATTTTCCCGAGGGAAAGCAGTTTTGTTAGCTTGTTCTTGCCTCATGGCCTCCTCTGATGCTTTTAGTTCAGAGACTTCGACCATGTTGACATTCATGGTATCTTTGTTGGCAAGAGTCAACTGCTTCATTTGAATCTCCAAGCCCTCTGTCTGGCCTTGAACTGCGGCCAAGTGAGAACTGGGTTTTGTTCCAGATTTTGGGGCTCCAACTGTCTCCAGCTTGGGGCTTTCGACCGCTTTCTGAACCGCTTCAATTGTCTTTCTGGATAGATTCCCAGAAAAACTACCAAAGATTGGCATGTTGACATGGTCCTTTGAGACTTCGACCATTGTGATTCCAGGCCTCTTCGACTGGCTTCTGGATGCCTCGATCGCGTTCACCTCTGAAGGTTCAGCATAATGGGCTTCAGCCTGCAACGGGTTAGATTCCACAGTCATGGGGGTCTTGTCAGCAAACTTCAACCTCCCTTCTTCGATAGCGTCTTGCACAAGATTCCTGAAAAGAAAACATTGAGACGTTTTATGGCCCAGAAAATTATGATATTTACAAAAGCCTCTCTTCTTTCTTTGATCAAGAGGAGGCACTTTTACCCCTGGGGGTATTATCATTTGGCCATCTTTTACAAGCAAGTCAAAGATTTCATCACATTTTGTAATATCAAAACTATAAGTCTTTTTGGGGAACCTATCGTTGGTCCTTTCTGGACCAGTGGGATTTTTTCCACTTGAGGGGACTAACAGTTTGCAAGAATATGGTGGTCCTTGTTTTAGTTCCGCTAAATCGACTTCGCTTTCTTCGACAGTTATAGTTTCGTCGAAGGTTTCTGGATCTTCGTCATCCATCTCAACATACGCTATCCTCTCTCTTTTGTGAGTTTTCATTGCCTTGGCTTTCTCAGCTTTAAGGCGTTCGACCTGTCGAACTCTATCGGCCAGTTGGGCCATGTCTCTCAGGTATTGAGTGTCTAACTTCTTCCTAATGGAATAATCTAAGCCGCCTGCGGCTATTTCGACTAACTCATGTTCTGGCACTTGTGTAAAGCATCTTGCTTTGAGCAACCTAAACCTATTTAGATATTCGTCTATAGGTTCAGTGAAACGTCTCTTTACACTGGCCAATTCCTTCAGGCTTATCTTGGTTTGTCCCATGTAGAATTGCTCATGGAACAATCTCTCCAACTGGGTCCAATGATGAATCGAATTGGGGGGAAGAGTTGTAAACCAAGTAAAAGCGTTCTTTGTTAAAGAACTTGGGAAGTACTTAATCCTCAGGTTTTCGTTGTTTGAAATATCTCCTGCTTCGATCAAGTATCTCGCCACATGTTCGACAGTAGATTCTGTCGTGTCCCCAGAGAATTTAGTGAACTTAGGGACTTTACATCTAGGAGGTAGGTCTGTTTGTAACACGTATTCTGACAGTGGGGATGTGAAGTTGGGCCTACGGAAGCCCATGTTCATCCCATTTTGCATCATGATTCTTTCGATCATGGCTGCCAGATTATTTTCCAGACCCATATTTTGGTATTGGATATGCTGAACTACTTCGTCAGCATTTTGGTTTCTGTTAACTAACCTTACCTCTGGGGTTATTACCCTAGGTTCTTCGACAGTCTGCTCCAATCGTGCCCTAAGGTTTTCTTCGACAGGCTGCTGGCCTTGGTTGATAGTGGTTTCTTCCCCTAAGAGTATACCTTGGTCTCCCCTTATTGGCGCCCTTTGGGGCTGTCGAATAGGTTGGGGTACTCCAAAGAAATCAGCCAAACGCGTCATTTGCGCTGTCATCTGCTGATTCGATTGGGTGGTATTTTGTATTAGAGGATTCAGCACTGTACTTAAAGTTTGTGCCAACATTTGAACCATATCATGGTTGCTTTCGTCCATTTGTTGCCTCAAGACTGCTGTCGAGGCATTTGTAAGGCCATGTGCTACTTGGGACGTTCCTCCTAAGAGTTGGGTCCTATTTATGTTCGCCATACCTACTCCAGAACCTTGGAGTGGCGAAGAGGCACTCACTAAAGGGTCTGAAAAAGTGGATGTTGCGTTCGTTAGGCTAGCCAAATCAGACGTTGGCATGCCATAGAGTGGTTCTCGATTATGACCGCCTGTCATAAATCCTAGGGGAACATAAGGCCTTGTGCCCATATTTCCCCTTGGTGGGGGAGTTCCCAAAGGCACTCTGGGGCCAGTGAACGGAGGTAATGGCCCCGTCGTTGTGACCGTTACTGCTGGTGTTGAACCAGCGGTTATCGCTTCACTTACGGTCGGGATAACCGTTGTTCCCACATTCATTTGTGGGATTTCGTTATTGTTTGGCGGATTCGCCATCTCTTCTCCTCTTCTGGCGGTATTGGTATTGTTAGTGTATATTCTACCACTTCTCAATAACATACAACACTCCTCGAAAAAGATGATATTTTGTGTAAAACAGGTTAAACTTCAAAATCAACACACTGGTCCCACCAGGTGTGCCAATTTGTTTACCGTTGGTTTTGGTAAACAACCGCTGATCTTCCAAATGGTTACTTATTTGGTTACTCGCAGGATCGATCAGATTGATCCTAAGACATGGTTGATTTTGGGGTTTTGATTAAGTTTGACAATGGTTAAATGACAATAAAATAAAGAAGCTTTATGTAAATTGCATGAAGAAGAGAACTTGATAAAATAAAGGAAGGCTTGAAATAAAGGTTTTCGACAGGAAAAGTAAAGGAGAAAGCAAGTAAAGTTTCTGGAAAATAAATGACTTTGATTAATAAAAGTGGTGTTTCACACATACATTCTCAACAATTCTTTCTCACACGCTGGGTACTCGAATCTATATGAGTGACTTGTATATAATTGTGAACACACGCGAAAAACTGCGTGAACTACTAATATTTATACTAAACATCCCAAGTAACCGTCGGGCAGTTACACTGCTTCGAGATGACTCCACTTGGCACGTTCTCAGCGTTGGACGCTCCAGATCTCTGCACGTTGCACTTGGTAACCGCTGGGAACCGTTTTCCCTCCAAACGTTTGAATTTCAAACCGTCCCACTCTGAGCAATCGAACACCTTCGTCGAGAGGCATCTTCGACGAGCCACACCTTCGACGTCGAAGGCAACCAAATTCTCCCTTGGAAGAAATTCTCTAAGTACATTGCCATCTTCTGATGGGCATTTCGACAGACCCAGCTGGTCGAGAACATCTTTCAGCTTTAATGGCTGATATAAATAAAAACAAGGGTGTCGAATTTAGGAGCTAACAGGAAGCAAGCCTGATCATCCCCACTTCCTGAAACAAGCTCAAATCCATTTCACGATTTCCAGTTTTGAGGTATTTTTCTTGAACTTCTATCTTCATATTTAGGCATTGTTAGGCTTACATTTGTGAAGATAAAATGTAGACATCATTGCCCTGAAACTATACATGTCCATAGATTTCATTTATATTGATTGAGCTTAGAGAATTTTAGGTTTGAATCTCTGAAAAAAGTTAGGTCAGAATTTTGTACTTTTAGAAATTCCCATTCATCTTTGATTTATAGCTTATGATATTTATATGGTTGGATTCGTATGGAAAAATGGAGTAACTATCATGTTTGCATCTTTCATTTTTGTTGAGAAATGAGCAAGTTACAGGATCCATGGTTGGAGGTTGAAGATGAAGTCATTTTCAGGACTTGACTTATGTTATGTATTATTTGTTTTGCTTATGTTAACAGATGTATAGCCACCCCAATGGTAGAAGCGCGCTCCTGTAACCAGAGGGACCTGGGTTCGAGCCCCAGTGGTACCCTTTTGATTTTTTTTCATAGTTTTTCCTATTCTGACTTTTTGGATAAGAGTTGGGCCTCCTCCTTTGGGCCTTATGTTTTTTTTCTTACCTCTGACCCCCTTGCAGGCTATTCATACCCCTGGCCCAGTTTTTATTTTCTTTTCTTATTTTCATTTTATTTATTTTCTTAATTATTTTTCTAATGCTAAAAAATCATAAAAAATATAAAAATATTAGATTTATATTTGGACATAGTTTATTTATTTTTTTCTCACACCAAAATTGTTTTATTTTATCATACTTTATTCATTTCATTAAATATTTTGTAAATTTAATTAAAGACTAGGGTTTTAGTTTATTTCTCTCATAATAAAAAAAAGTTCTCTTTTAAATATAAAAAGACCAAAAATATTTTATAATACTATAAATTATTTTCAAGACAAAAATACAAAAAAAAAATACTTTTCTTAAACTTAATTTCTTTTTAATCAATTAATAGATTTAGGGTTTTATTTAAAATATTTTCTTAGTAAATTTAAGTTTTACTTTTAATTAATTATTTTCTTTTAATTAATTAGATTAAAACAAATTCCTTTTTCCTAAAAATCCAAACAAAAATATCCATTTTCTTCGCATTTGCATTATTGTATATTTATTCATTATGTACATTATTTATTTCAATTCTTGTATAAATTCAATATGGTTGTAATAGATTAATTAGGTTTATTTTCTTGCAATCCCCATTTATAATTTGTACACCCCACCCCCCTCCCACAAGTATGGTAATAGCGTAGTAACTTTAAATTCCGCAATTTATGGCTTTATACACAATTGTTAGTAATTAGGGTTTTTATGGAAAGACTAAAACCAATCAAATAGAAAACCCTAATCAAAGACAAAACCAAGCATGAAAATAATACACTTGCACACAATCACCCCTAGGATAAATCCACTTGGTTGCCTTTACAAAATGGCCATATTACGCATGTGATGTATCTTAGCAAAAAAAAATTAAAATACACGATCATAGTCCCTCGATGACGCTATCTATGTTGCCTTTCAAATGATCTTAGTCCCTAAAAGTGAATGCTAAGATACCTTGCAACATTGCTAATCATGGTTATACGATGACCCACGCCCGTCCTGTTTACATCTAAAGATAGGGTTACTTACCAAATCAATGGTAAGATAACAATGTCAAAGGAAAAAGAAAATGAACATGAAAGACTTTTGAGTAGGTAGAATGCTCCTAATTACTTGCTACATCCTTGCTATTTTCAAAACAAACACCTACACTTTCAAAACCTCTTACAAACTTGAAAACATTTTCAAAAGATCAAACATCTTTGTATACATTCTTACGAACAAGAATCATTACAAAGATTGCCTAAACAATGGCCTCTTTACAAAATACTTTCAAAATCCACACAAAGCACAATGTCAAACAAAAGCAAGTGATCTAGCAAGTAACTAAGAGTCCATGGAAAACCATGGATGAAAAGGGTGCTAATACCTTCCCTTTTCATAATCTACCCCCCGAACTCAAGAAATAATCTCAAAGGTCTTTCCTGTGCTTTTTCACCTTTCCTTTTGGATAAAAGAAAAGTCGGTGGCGACTCTTGCTAACCGCAACATTTGCGATCAAACGCAAAACACCCAAGTCAGTTCTCCCACCGTATCACAATGCCAAGTCATATGTACCTTTTTGAATTTATCTGATGCTAGCTTACACCTGATGCACTTATTATTCATCTGATAGTTATTACTTTATTGTGTGTCGTTTTAATCCAAAGGTTGTGAATGCTATGTTAAGTTTATCATGTAAAGTGTTGACTACTTTTTCTATTAGATCTTTCCTACCTTAGCTTTTACTTTATGCTTTAGGATAATCCCTTCGTCTCTTGTCCATCTTCTTTAATTTCAAAATCTTCTCCCTCCTTTTCGAAAACCTTCTTTATTTGAAAAATTAAACCACTTTTAATGAAAACCTTTACTTTTTCAAGTGCATTTTCAAAAACCCTTTTTTTGATCCAAATTTAATCCATGTAATAAAAGTGGAACCTTATCCTTTCAAAAGCTAAAAAAATACAAAACCTCACTTCAAACTTTTTTCCATTTGGCTTTTGATTTTAAAATCTTTTCTTAAAAATTAGATGTGAGTCATATCAATGGTTGAAATGTAACTCTCCCTTGTTTATAACCTTAATTGATATAATGTTGAATATTTTCCACTTGAAGGAGTTAGTGACATACCTGTTGAGTTATCCAAAAGTTAGAGCCCTCATTTTACTTGTGATGCACAGGTTCATCATTAACATGTTTATGAATATTTGGTTGAGTATTCTCCCTAAGATTACAAAATGTCTCTTCTCTAAAAATTAACCAAAAAACAATTTTGTTTCTTTTTATAAGAACTACGTGGTTATTATTTTTCCATTTCACATCGGTGATACATAGGCACGAGGCTCATTGAAGTCTTTCCGGATCAAAAAACTTAAAAACCATTTATTTTCTCATCTACACAAACTTTTTGCAAATAACTCTTTTTAGCCAAATACACTGATTTTCAAAGAGGTTCATGTGGAGTATCATAGATGTTTAGGGTGCTAATACATTCCCTTTGCATAACCAACCCCTGTACCTAGATCTTTGTTTTTATTAGTTTTTGTTTTATAAAACTTCTTAAGGTTTTATTCGCTCTTTTCCCATTCTTTTGGAAATAATAAAGTGCAGTGGCGACTTTCACTTTGTGAGTTTATTTAATCAATAGATTAATCTCAACTTTTCACCACTACAGTATCCTTTAGCTCGATCAGGATATCCAATGAAAAAATAACAATTGGTTTTTGGGTCAAGCTTTATCTCAAAAGGTTTTCTGCCCGTCTAAAGCTCAAAAGGTGTTTTTGGAGTTGATTTACTAGGAACTCTATTTAGTATATAGAGGTTTGTTTTCAAAGTGTCACCCTATAAAAGTTCTGGTAAATTACACAGACTCATTTGCTTCTCATCATATCCTTAACAATGCGATTTTGCCTTTTGGCTACACTATTTTGTTCAGGAGTACCAAGTATGGTGTATTGTGGAACAATTCCATAATCCTGCAAGTATTTTGCAAAAGGCCCTTGTTGTACCCCAAAAATTTCCCTACCATTTTTTAAGACAAATTGGTTCGAGATATCTTCTCATGCCCCTAAGGTTCTCAAGTACTCAAGACTACTCAAGAATTGATCAGATGAATCCCTTCCTAAGCATTGACCTATAACTAGGGTTTTGGTTTTCTCAAGGAAAATTGGGCTTTTGATGCTTCAAATGGACTTCTAATTCTTCAAATGGACTTCATGGTTTCTCATATGCTTCAAGGAATCCTCATATCAAGTTTCAAGCCTTACATCACAAATTTGCTCAGTTAATTGCTCAAATGAGTGAAAATCAACTATATTGGACAAAAAGTCAATTGAGGTCAACATACAGTCAAACTTCAAGATTTTTGGTCAACATCAACATTTTTAACTTATATTCATCATTTGATCAAGGTTTGATCATGATTTATCAAGAAAACTCAAGATTCATCAAAAGTCAAAAGTTACTAAATTAGGGTTTTCTTAAGGAGAAGTCAACTGAACTTTGACCAAGCAAACTTTCACATACTTCATCAGAAAATTCTCAACCAAAGCCAATTTTGATGGAAATTCAATTATTTACAACTTGTCTCTCTAAGCTCGAGGACAAAAAATGCTTCATTTGAGAGATATGAGCCAAAACATTGCAGGTCATTTTAAAAGTCAACAGAAAGACACTTTTTGTCAAAGCAATATACATAAAGTTAAAAGTTTCAAAGGAAAAAATGACTACCACGAAAGTTGTAGGAGACATCTTGAGCTTTCCAAAAAGTCCAAGATCACCTTCATATGAGAAAAGTTGAGCAAGTTATGAATTGCACAAGTGAGGCAATTTTGAGGAAATGCATGAAATTCAATTTGAAGCTGTGATACGGTGGGAAGAACTAACTGTTTTTCAGAATGCTGGTTTGCATTTTGCGTTTGTTTTCGCAAAATGTCGCGGTAAGCAAGAATCACCACCGACTTTTATTTTTTCCAACAAGGAAAGGAAAAAAGCACAAAAAATTTCCTTTTTCGAGATATTTCTGAGTACGGGGGGTAGATTATAGAAAGGGAAGGTATTAGCACCCTTTCTATCCGTAGTTATCTACGGGCTCTTAGGTACCATCTCATTGTTTTCAAAATTGTTTTCTTTGTGTTTGTGGGTTTTGAAAAGTTTTTGTTTTAACTTCGATTTAACTCTTGCTTCTGTCCTCAAGAGTGTAATGAAGTGTTTTTGAAAACTTTGTTTTGTAAAGAAGTGTAAGTGTGGAAAAAAGTTTTGTTTTGAAAGAGCAAGTACTTAAGAACTAATCTACCTACTCGAAAAAAGAATCGTTCTATGCTAATTTCCTTTAGACAATGCTATCCCACTATTAGTGAGTAGGTAGCATCGTTGTTGGAATTTGAGGGTCAATTCGAAAGAGGGACATACGGTCACTAAAGCAATGTTAGGATGCCTTAGCGGTAACCCTAATGCCTTAGATCATTTGTTTGAGGCAACAATATCCGAGGCAACCGTTTCGAGGCAACTAAGATCTTTTAGACAAGAGGACGGCCTCTAAAACGACCTATACTCAATGACCATTTACGAAGGCAACCAAGTGGGGTGTACCCTAAGAGTGCGCATGTGCGAGTGTGTAGATTTCAGTTATTTTCATCTTTGCACATGTTTAGGGTGATCTAACCATTTTAAGATTAAACATTCATTCTTGTCACGCAAACCCTATTACCAAACATCTAGCAGTTAAGTATTTTCAAAAATTAAAGGTGCGGAAATTAAACTAAATTATTACAAGGCGTCGGGTATTTACATCGCCAAAAACAACCCTTTGAAAATAAAATAAAAGCGGTAAAAGTAAATATCCTAATTAATTATTACACACCGGGAGCAGATACAAATAATTGAATAAAGGGAAATAAAGCGCGCGAGAAATTAAATCGAATGCGAAATTAGGGTTTTGACCCTTTTGATTAAAGAAAATGTTTTTGTTGTTTTTATTTTTAAGAAAAAGAAATTAAATCCTAGAATTAAATGCTAAATTAATTATTAAATTAATTAATTAATGAAAAATATTAAATGACATATTTTTGGAGTTTTTGTTATTTTAGGAAAGAAAATAAAATAATTAAACTAGGGTTAAAACCTATTGATTTCTAATTAATTTTAAATATTTGCAAAATAAATTAAAGTTGCCTAATTAATTAACCTAATTAATTAATATTTATCAAAGAAAAATAAAGTTCTGAAATTTAATTGGGTAAATAATATTTTTGTGATTTTTTTGGTAAAAAAAACAAATTATTCTATTGGTTAGTAATTAAATTAAACAAAATATAATAATTAAATAAAATAAGCAAAATATAGAAAAAAGAATGAGATGGGCCTGATTTTGGAGGTGTGTAAAGCAATCAATCTGGCCCAAATGTGTTGATCCATTAGACTTTTTCGATTCAGTGCATTGGCGTTGACTTGGCCTATGATGTGCCTTCCATGGTGGCTACCAGATCTGGCCATCTGGCCATCTGGTGCATGGATGAGGGATGAGCATGGTGGACATCAGGCTTGAGTATGCACTAGATTCCCTAAAATAATTAAGAAAAATAACAAATGTTGGAGGCAGGGATCGAACCCCTAACCTCCAGCCCTACATGCCTTGAAGTCCTGCATGGCAACCACTAGGTTGCGTTGTTCTTTTTGTCAATACAATACAAATCAATAATAATATATAAAAACAAAATTTAATGGACAGAAAATAAAAAACACGCGTGCTGTTTGAATGGACAAATGGGGGAGTGCCAACGCATCGTCCATGTCCTCCCTCCGTAGCTAAAAATCTGGAGCACCTATACCCACAGACAAAGGTCCGTCGCTACAAGCCTGTCCACCCTCAAAATCACGTACAGGCCATGGAAATGAATTCTAACACCATGGTTAGACTCGTCTCCCTCTTCTGATCACAACCATAGCCAATACTAAGGCTAATTTTTCCTAAAACAAAAAGCCCTAAACCAAAACTTGAAACCCTAAATATGGTGAATCACGATATAGGTCAGATATCTGAATTTGAGTAATACCAAAAGCTTGCAAATGATGTGTAGATTAAAAATATGCCATCAATACATGTTAACATATTCCATGCTCATGTATGAATCTTGTATGAATCTTGACAAAAAAGTTGTTTTTGTTGACCTTCAAAAATGACCTATAATGTCCAAATTCATAACTTCTTGTGAGTTCATATTTTGGACTTAGGAGATGAAGATGTATTATAGGGAATTGAATCCTATTCAAAATTAGCTTTGGATGGGTCATTTCTCATAAAGTATTAGAAAGTTATGCTTGGTCAAAGTTGAGTTGACTTTTCCTACAAAACCCCAATTTAGCAACTTTTGAATCTTGATGAATTGTGAGCAATCCTTGATGAGTAATGATCAACCCTTGATTAAATGATTATATATACTTAAAAATGAGAATGTTTACAAAAAATCTTGAATTTTGACTGTATTTGGGTCACAGTTGACTTTTGCCCTAGCATAGTCGATTTTTGGACCTTTGAGCAATTGACTGAGCAAACTTTCTCTGCAAGGCTTGAAACTTGACATGGATGATCTAGAGAACATATTAGGTCATTGGATAGAACTTTGGAGCACTTGGGCTCAAGGATCTTAATGCAACATGAAACCCTAATTTGGGGTAGATTGCCTTAGGAGAGAGCTTGTCTGGCCAACCCTTGGACTATCTTGAGCAACTTGAGGATCTTTCTTGAAATATTTTGAGAAATATGGGAGGGTAAATTATGGGGTACAACAGCTGCCCCTGTTCAATCTTCTTAAACCTGAGGATGTAGATTGGCTTTCGTGCCTTTCGTAATCCGAAGGTGGAAGAGGATTGAACACTAGAGTGCCCAGAAATTTGCACTCACATGCAGTGGTAGTTGCCTTGTGATGTCGGGAATGGGCTTACAAATGCCATTTGGAGATTTCCAACGAGGGGATGGGCTTAAGGATGCCATCTGAAGGAGTGTTGATCGCATAAGAGATTCCTTAGAGAGAGCTTGTATACCTGTTGTTGTGGAAGATTCTGCTGGGGAAGTCTAATCTTTGTTGAGGGAAGGGAACTCGTTCGTAATTCAACTGAGGAAGCATATCTGCTGAGATTTAGGAACTCGTCTGTAATTCAACAGAGGTGTCGAGATTTAGGAACTCGTTCATAATTTAACTGAGGTGTCGAGATTTAGGAACTTGCCCGTAATTCAACTGAGGTGTCGAGATTTAAGAACTTTCCCGTAATTCAACTGAGGTGTCAAGATTTAGGAACTTGCCCGTAATTTAACTGAGGTGTCGAGATTTAGGAACTTGCCCGTAATTCAACTGAGGTGTCGATATTTAGGAACTTGCTCGTAATTCAATTGAGGAAATGTCTCTGCTGAGATTTAGGAACTCGCCCGTAATTCAACTGGGGAAACATCTTCGTCGAGATTTAAGAACTCGCCCGTAATTCAACTGAGAAAACTTCTCTGCTGAGATTTAGGAAGTTGTCTGTAATTCAATGGAGGAACATCTTTGTCGAGATTTAGGAAGTCGCCCGTACTTCAACTGAGAAAACATCTCTGCTGAGATTTAGGAACTTGTTTGTAATTCAACTGGGGAAACATCTTCGTCGAGATTTAAGAACTCGCCCGTAATTCAACTGAGAAAACTTCTCTGCTGAGATTTAGGAACCTGTCTATAATTCAACGGAGGAATACTTTTGCTGAGATTTAGGAACTCGCCTGTACTTCAACTGAGAAAACATCTCTGCTGAGATTTAGGAACTTGTCCGTAATTCAACTGGGGAAAAATCTTCGTCGAGATTTAAGAACTCGCCCGTAATTCAACTGAGAAAACTTCTCTGCTGAGATTTAGGAACCCGTCTGTAATTCAACAGAGGAACACTTTTGCTGAGATTTAGGAACTCGCCCGTACTTCAACTGAGAAAACATCTCTGCTAAGATTTAGGAACTTGTCCGTAATTCAACTGGGGAAACATCTTCATTGATATTTAAGAACTCACCCGTAATTCAACTGAGAAAACTTCTCTGCTGAGATTTAGGAACATGTCTGTAATTCAACGGAGGAACACTTTTGCTGAGATTTAGGAACTCGCCCGTACTTCAACTGAGAAAACATCTTTGCTGAGATTTAGGAACTTGTCCGTAATTCAACTGGGGAAACATCTTCGTCGAGATTTAAGAACTCGCCCGTAATTCAACTGAGAAAACTTCTCTGCTGAGATTTAGGAACTTGTCTGTAATTCAATGGAGGAAAAAGCTTCATAGATTTGTTTTTTGTGAGAATTTAACCGTATGTTTCCAGAAAGATAAAGGTTAGTTGTATGTAATGCAGGATATGTATCAAGCAATGATGTTCTCAAAATAAATGAGATTGTGTTGTATGATGCGTATATGCATGTGTCATGATGTATGGAAATGCAATGTTTTTAGCTGGGGAAAATAAATCCCGGATATCTGCTGGAGAAAAGAGTTGAATTCTTCGTTTCCGCTGGAGATAGTGGATGAAGATGCTTGTGAGAATAAACCTACATGAGAGGATAACTCCGCTGGGGAATAAACTGATGAGGAGATTACTCTGTGGGAAAGAGATGCTCTGTAGAGGATTCCGCTGATAAATCCAGTTGGGGATGAATTATCGTTGCTGGTGATACTGAATCCTGTTGGGGATTCAGTTTCTGCTTGTGAAAGGAATGAACATAGCTGGGGATGATCTTTCAGTTGCGGCTTCACTAGGGATAACCTTTTAGGCTCTACTGGGGACAATCTTCCAAAGTCTACTGGGGATGATCCTCCAAACTCCACTGGGGAAGCTATTTCAGACTGTGCTGGGAAAAAAATTCAAACTCCACTGGGGATATATATTTTTTATACTCCGTTGGGGATATTAAGACTTTTTTAGTGATGATGGTAGATAAACTCTACTTGGGGAGAATATTGTCGATTCGTTCGCGGTTGCGAGCTTCAGCTGGGGAGAGTTAACATTACTGTCTTTTTCTTACTCTGCGGGGATTGAATGTACCTTAGCCATATTCTTCAGCCAAATCTATCCCTGTACCTGGTTGACAGAGCAACTGTAAAGCTTGGACAATTCTCATTGCCCCTATTTCTGATATTACAAGTAATCGTCTTTTGTTTCGCATGTAAATATTCATGAGCAGCAATTAATGTCAAATGCATATATCAAAAATGAACATTGGACGTTCTTGCAAAACAAAACAGAAAAAGGAAAAACAGTTTGAAATTTCTCTGAAAATGAATTGTATTGACTTTGAAGTTTGGCCTGTAAATGGGCATTTTTGTACAAGAGGTTGACGTCCTAGTAAGAGAACGCCGCCGAACAATTAAAATTGATACAATTTGTGAAAAACGAAGAAAAACAGCTATGTGAACAATCCAACTGGGTTCCAACTCTGCTATTGCCCTTATGTCCTCGAGCATCTCATCACTTTGCTACTTGGTTGAAGGTAGATCAGATTGATTAGTGTCGTCCGAGCTTGATAGTCAATACTGAAGTCTGGTTGCAAAGTGATCCAATGAGACATAGTGTTACGCTTTAATCCCTAATTTTTGCCTGGACCTCCCTTTCGGGTTTTCAGTCCACCGGGATACCCTTTTTTGCCCAAGCCGCCTTTTCAGGTTTTCGACTTGCCGGGTGTACAATTTTTTATTTTCATCCCTTATTTTTGCCTGAACCCTTTTGGTTCGTCGGGAAGCCCTTATTTTTTCCTAGGCCAGTCGACCTAGCGGGTCTTTGATTATGCGTAGTATTTTTTCACTATGTCTGCATTGACGGGGTGAGGAAGGTCGTCACCATCCATGGTTGTTAGAATCATGGCTCCTCCTGAGAAAATGTTCTTAACCACAAATGACCCTTCGTAAGTAGGGGTCCATTTTCCCCTGGGATCACATTGAGGTAATATGATGCGCTTGATCACCAAATCCCCAACTTAATACTCTTGTCGACTAACTTTCTTGTTAAATGCCTTGATCATCCGTTTTTGATACGTTGGACCATGAAAAATAGCAGTAAGTCTCTTTTCATCGATTAAGTTTAACTGATCAAGCCGGGTCTGAATCCAGTCATCTTCACTCAAACCTGCATCCTTCATAATCCAAAGAGAGGGTATCTGAACTTCAATAGGCAATACAGCTTCCATGCCATATACCAAGGAATAGGGGGTTGCCCATGTTGATGTCCGCGCTGAGGTACGGTACCCATGAAAAGCAAATGGTAACATCTCGTGCCAATCTTTGTATGTCACTGTCATCTTCTGCACAATCTTCTTAATGTTCTCATTTGCCGCTTCAACAGCCCCATTCATCTTCGGCCGGTATGGAGAAGAGTTGTGATGTTGTATCTTGAACTACTCGCAGAGCTCAGTGATCATTTTATTGTTGAGGTTTGTACCATTGTTCGTAATTATCCTCTCTGGTACACCTTATCGACAGATCAAATTGTGCCGAATGAACCGTGCCACGACGTTCTTGGTTACAGTAGCAAAGGAAGTTGCTTCAACCCATTTCATAAAGTAATCAATTGCTACCAGGATGAAACGATGCTCGTTGGACGCAGTAGGTCTGATCTCGCCGATCATGTTGATGCCCCACATTGCAAAAGGCCAAGGTGCCGTCAATATTCATATCTTTGATATCGATAGGGTAATATGAGCCAACATGTACTGTCTCAGCCGGCGAGCAGCCCATGCCAAAGCGTAGCAAGTTTTCTCGAGCAATGAGTATTGGGTCTCACAGTCGGTAAACTTTTTTCTAAAGCAGTAAACAACATGCTCTTTTCGGCCAGACTCATCATGTTGCTCCAGTATACCTCTTTGTATTATCCAGCACTTTTATGTATAAGATCAATGGTCTTCCTGCAATTGGAGGCATCATAATTGGTGGCTTGGAGGTAGTATGGCCCTCTCTTCTTGAAGCAATAGTCTAGCAAGTTCCCCAGGCACTTCTCAATCATCCTCACTTTCGTCTTCGGCTTGGTTGATCGGAATTTCGAAGTCATAACTGGCAGTAGCAGAGTCGTTATCAGTGGGATCCAGAATGGATGTAGACCTGTATATGTGAGTGTGTGTAAAATAGCTGTTTTGCAAGATAGAAAAAGAAAAACAAGGAGCACAAAAATTCGTAATGCAAGAGAAAAGTCCAATGCTTTTATTAATGATATATGGAGATGACAAATATAAATCCCTCACAAGCAAAGCCACGGTGCCTCGGGTAAGACACCGGACCGTAAAGTTTAAAATTGTCTGTTACAAACTCAAAACAAAAGTCTATTATTGCGTAATAAAAGAAACTGGCATAAAGTCCTTTGCCGTCCAATTGCTTAGTCCACCATCAGCAGTCGGGTATATCCAGCTGTCAATATCAAACTCTTCTTCATCATCCCCAATAGCATTCACTCCCGCGTCATGTTTGGGCATAAGTGTCGTTATGACATTAGGCTTTTCTGGCGCTTCAAATTCAATCTCCTTAGCATCAATCAGATCCTGCACTTTGTTCTTCAAGACCCAACAATTATTCGTATCATGCCCCGGGCTATCGGAATGAAAAGCACAGCGGGCGTTCGGATTATACATCGGTGATGTAGTATTGGGATTCTTCGGGGCCTCCTTCGGAATCACCAGATTGGTCTTTAACAACTGCGGTAGAATTTGAGACAGGGTCATACTGAGACGAGTGAACTGTCTTGGCGGCCTCTCTGCCCTTGGCTGATTGTTGCGCTAAGGGGCAACAACATGCCTTGATATGACCACCGCATTGACTGCTTGGCGGCGCTCAGGTCGGTTATGACTCTTTAAGCTGTAAACAGTGTTGGATTCCTTCTTAAAAGGCTTCTTTTTGGTACTTGATGAAGCACCCTTATGTATTTTGCCGCTCTTGATACCGGCTTCAACTCTTTCCCCGGTCATAATCAGCTAAGTAAACCCGGACGATGAACTTCCAATCAGATGGGTGAAATACGGACCAGACAAGGTCCTAAGAAACATATCTACTAACTCCCTGTAAGCCAGATGGGGTTGTAATCTTCCCGCAAGGTCCCTCCACTTCTGAGCATAGTCCTTGAAACTTTCGCTCGCACCCATAGACATACCCTGAAGTTGGGTACGCGTGGGAGCGAGGTCGTCATTGTATTGGTATTGCTTGTAAAAAGCAGCATCAAGGTCCTCCCAATTACGGACGTTAGATCCTTCCAGTTGGTAAAACCATTCAAGTTGAGTCCCTGAAAGACTGTCTTGAAAGAAATGGATCCAGAGGTTCTTATCGACAGTGTATGGTTGAATCTTTCTAACATACGAGCGGAGGTGTAGCTTTGGGCAGGAGACCCCGTCATATTTAGAAAAGACTGGTGCTTTAAACTTGTGGGGAATCACCACCCCAGATGCCAAACCTAAATCTACAAAGTCCAGACTAGGTACCTTTTGGACTTCCATTGCGCTCAACCGGTATTCGAGTTGCTTATACCTATCCTCAGCCGGAGGATACTGGTCTTCATCAAAGTCAGTCTCATTGTCAGAAACCACAGGGCTAGGATCCCTCCTTTCTTCCTGATTCTCTCCCCCTCCAGGTGAGAGAGATAAATCAACATCTTCCTGCAAATTATTCCTGAATCTGCGACCCATATTCAGGAGGACCATCTTCTTCTTCTTCTTCTTCTTCTTCTTCTTCTTCTTATCCTTCAAGATAAGAGTCTTCAGATCTTGCTGACCCTCGGCCAAGTTCATGAACATTTCCTGGAACTAAGTGTTTTGAGCTTTCAGAGCCTTGATGGCTTGATCAGTTGATGTTTCAGAAGACATGATGTGCTGAAATAAACAACGAAGAAGATGAGAAACCTGTAAGGGTACCTGTAATGAGGTGCATGGGAATGGAATGCGTATGATATGATTTCAAAGACTTTGGAGATTCAAATTCGTAAACCAAAATGAAACACACTTTTATTAGATAGAAACTTGAATTCAATGTTCAACAAATGCCTTTAAGGCGTTACAAAAGGAAAAAACTGAAAAGTAAATCAATTCTAGAAATAACAAAAGACAATCAGCGCTCCCATGGTCGTTTTCCGTTGGTGCTGACATAGTCGTTGAGGACCTTCTCATTCTCCAGCTGCCTTGTAAGCTTTAGGATCTTCTGCTCCTGCTCATGATACTTTTCTCTGTAAGTATCCCGTTCTTCCCTTAGCTGGATCCAAGACCTCTTTAATGCCCCAATGTCAGTAGGCATGTATGGATGGAGGATGGTAGGAGGAACCCCTTCTTCATCAGTGCTCTCAACGATTACTGGTAAGACAACTTGGTACGGCATTCCCAGCTTTTGAGCACGTGTACGAACCCACCGGAGATACGGTTCCATCGGAAGAGAGGTCTTCATCCCTAGCTCATGCGGATCAGACCTGTGCACCCTGTTCCAAGCTCGTATGAACCTGCGGCGATGCTCCTCACTATCCCCTTGGAAGTCAAAGATAATGCTTGGAATCAGCAACTCATGAGGTTCGTCCCTCCTAGATCGCCCAAACTGTCGTAAGGCCAAACAAGGATTATAGGTGATCCCTCCTCTGATTCCCAGCAATGGAACATTGGGGTACTCCCCACAGCGATCAATGATAGCTACTTCTTCCATATTTTTAGTGCTCTAGATGATGTCCGTATGAGCAAGAGACATAATTCTGTAGGCCCAACCCATGCCTTCCTTGTTCTTCAAAATAGATTTGGGGAGGTTAGAAATAAACCACCTCGCCAGCAATGGTGCACAACACATAAGGGTTCCCCGTTTCCGTGCAGTTCGGGCATAGAGAGCATGCAGGATATCACCCAAGAGAGTGGGCACTGGATTACGGGATATGAAGATCTTCACTGCATTCACGTCAACAAAGGAATCTGAATTTGGAAACAGAACTTGACCATAAATGAGAAGAGCCAGGATGTCTTCAAACGCCTGAAAGTCTAAACTGTCCCAGAACTGATTAGCCTGATCAACCAAGAATTTAGCTAAAAAGCCTTTTGTCCCACTCCGAGTTTCCCAATTAGACATTACCTCAGCCTTTGTCAGATGTAGGGCTGTAGCAACATCTTCTGGATTAAGATCTATCTCCCAACCTGTAAATGGAGTCTGCTCTAGAATAGAGATGCCGAGTAGATCTGAGAACTCTTCCAAGATAGGGACAAACTGATAGTCCAGGAAGGTAAAGCAGTGGTACAATGGATCAAAGAACTGGAATAAGACACTCATCATCTGTTCATCCAGCTTGGAGGTGAATACACTGAGGAGGTGACCATGTCTTCTGTCAAAAGAGGAAGTGTTAGGAACCTTGGCAACCAAATCTTTAAGCTGAGTGGGAATCTGTACAAAGCTGATCCGATTAGTGTTTCTACGCATAGATGTCATGATCTGCAAAACAGAACAAAGATGAATCCCATTGGTCTTTGAAATGTTTAGTCCAATGCAATATGCCTGCAATGTCATGATGCATGATGTCATGATAGAAACACATCACAGGTATTCACAGATAGCAAACATGGTAAGGGCAAACAAGTCACATAGATAGCCCTTAGACTTCAGGCTGGCAAGGAGTTTAGGTATTACCCTTTTTCAGTTTAGTTGGTTCAACATGGCTTAGTAATAGTAACTAGGTTCTAGAGGATCTCAATATCACTGACCACCCTGGATCGGTCATAATTCCAGTTTAGCAACCTTTTCTTGTGGCAGGAATCATCGCGAGAGTTTGGTCTTAATGAGTGTAGCATACTGCTACTTTTCTATGGCCAAGTTGGTCAATTATAGGTTCTAAGGTCAGTTGGTGCTTAATGACCCCTTAGCAGACCCATATTCTCCACGTTGCGCCACAAGGGATATTGGTACAAACTAAAGTGCCACACCAACGTAGCTACTGCTTCAACCGTATCGGTCTACGCTGTACAGTTCCCTCACAGTCTATTGCTACTTACCTAAAAGGTATCCTCAGATTCGAGTTAGGATCTATAGTAACTCCAATTCAAACCCACAAAGATAAAGCATACAAATCAAGCAATTGAAAACAAGATGAACTATTCTTAAGGTACACCCCACTTAAGATCATCCCCAACAGAGTCGCCAGTTCTGTGATACGGTGGGAAGAACTGACTATTTTTCAGAATGCTGGTTTGCGTTTTGCGTTTGTTTTCGCAGAATGTCGCGGTAAGCAAGAGTCGCCACCGACTTTTATTTTATCCAACAAGGAAAGGAAAAAAGCACAGAAAATTCCTTTTTCGAGATATTTCTGAGTACGGGGGATAGATTATAGAAAGGGAAGGTATTATCACCCTTTCTATTCGTAGTTATCTACGGGCTCTTAGGTACTTGCTCATTGTTTTCAAAATTGTTTTCTTTGTGTTTGTGGGTTTTGAAAAGTTTTTGTTTTAACTTCGATTTAACTTTTGCTTCTGTCCTCAAGAGTGTAATGAAGTGTTTTTGAAAACTTTGTTTTGTAAAGAAGTGTAAGTGTGGAAAAAAGTTTTGTTTTGAAAGAGCAAGTACTTAAGAACTAATCTACCTACTCGAAAAAAGAATCGTTCTATGCTAATTTCCTTTAGACAATGCTATCCCACTATTAGTGAGTAGGTAGGATCGTTGTTGGAATTTGAGGGTCAATTCGAAAGAGGGACATACGGTCACTAAAGCAATGTTAGGATGCCTTAGCGGTAACCCTAATGTCTTAGATCATTTGTTTGAGGCAACAATATCCGAGGCAACTATGATCTTTTAGACAAGAGGACGACCTCTAAAACGACCTATACTCAATGACCGTTTACAAAACCAAGTGGGGTGTACCCTAAGAGTGCGCATGTGCGAGTGTGTTGATTTCAGTTATTTTTATCTTTGCACATGTTTAGGGTGATCTAACCGTTTTAAGATTAAACATTCATTCTTGTCATGCAAACCCTATTACCAAACATCTAGCAGTTAAGTATTTGCAAAAATTAAAGGTGCGGAAATTAAACTAAATTATTACAAGGCGTCGGGTATTTACATCGCCAAAACCAACCCTTTGAAAATAAAATAAAAGCGGTAAAAGTAAATATCCTAATTAATTATTACACACCGGGAGCAGATACAAATAATTGAATAAAGGGAAATAAAGCGCGTGGGAAATTAAATCGAATGTGAAATTAGGGTTTTGACCCTTTTGATTAAAGAAAATGTTTTTGTTGTTTTTATTTTTAAGAAAAAGAAATTAAATCCTAGAATTAAATGCTAAATTAATTATTAAATAAATTAATTAATGAAAAATATTAAATGACATATTTTTGGAGTTTTTGTTATTTTAGGGAAGAAAATAAAATAATTAAACTAGGGTTAAAACCTATTGATTTCTAATTAATTTTAAATATTTGCAAAATAAATTAAAGTTACCTAATTAATTAACCTAATTAATTAATATTTATTAAAGAAAAATAAAGTTTTGAAATTTAATTGGGTAAAAAATATTTTTGGGATTTTTTTAGTAAAAAAAACAAATTATTCTATTGGTTAGTAATTAAATTAAACAAAATAAAATAATTAAATAAAATAAGCAAAATATAGAAAAAAGAATGAGATGGGCCTGATTTTGGAGGTGGATAAAGCAATTAATCTGGCCCAAATGTGTTGATCCATTGGACTTTTCTGATTCAGTGCATTGGCGTTGACTTGGTCTATGATGTGCCTTCCATGGTGGCCACCAGATCTGGCCATCTGGCCATCTGGCGCATGGATGAGGGATGAGCATGGTGGACATCAGGCTTGAGTATGCACTAGATTCCCTGAAATAATTAAGAAAAATAACAAATGCTGGAGGCAAGGATCGAACCCCTGACCTCCAGCCCTACATGCTTCGGAATCCTGCGTGGAAACCACAAGGCTACGTTGTTCTTTTTGTCAATACAATACAAATCAATAATAATATATAAAAAAAAATTTAATGGAGAAAATAGAAAACGCGCGCGCTATTTGAATGGACAAATGGGGGAGTGCCAACGCATCGTCCCTATCCTCCCTCCGTAGTTAAAAATCTGGAGCACCTATACCCACGGACAAAGGTCCGTCTCTACAAGCCTGTCCACCCTCAAAATCACGTACAGACCATGGAAATGAATTCTAACACCATGGTTAGACTCGTCTCCTTCTTCTGATCACAACCATAGCCAATACTAAAGCTAATTTTTCCTGAAACAAAAAGCCCTCAACCAAAACTTGAAACCCTAACTATGGTGAATCACGATATAGGTCAGATAAATGAAATCGAGTAATACCAAAAGCTTGCAAATGATGTGTAGATTAAGAATATGCCATCAATACATATTAACAATGCCTAAATTTCAAAATACGAAATCAAGAAAAGGGTGAGTTCGTGACTGACTTACAGCGTGTGGGAGGGTCTGAAAACGTGTGCTTTTGGTTGCTTTCGCTTGTAGAGATTGCCAGGAGACGATTGGGACAAGTAACAGGCCTTGAGGATGCCTCTAAGCCCTGTTTCGATCTCACACTTTTTGCTTGATTTTTTAGTTTTTGTTCTTGCTCTATGACTGATCTCCAACCCTGATTTTTGTCTACCTCGCCTCCTTATGTATTGTACAATACATTAGGGTTGATTGCCTTGCCCAAATCTTCCTCTTTCAATGACTTTGAAGTGGATTTGATTTGCTTCTTTAAAGCTTTCCAAAATTGGTTCTTTTGTAATCTTTTTGTACACAATTGCTTTGATACGAGTTTGATATGGTGCTAGTTGTCCATTGAAGCCTGAAATCATCAAAAGATCTTTGGTTTTCAATATTTGTGATTTTATTTGATTTGTTCTGATTTAATAAAAATTAATTCAAATAAAAATCAAAATAATTAATAAAAATATGATATGGACACATGGGAAAATCTAGAGCACGTGGGCTATAATGCCAACTCAAAACAAGTGAAAAAGAATGGGCCCTTTGGCCAAATTTGATGTTTTGGGGATAGTTGACTTTTGGCAATTTTGCAAAAAAGGTCAACTTCAACAATGCATAACTTCCTCAATTTTGACTCTTTGGAGGTGTTATTGGACTTTTTAGAAATCTTGAGATGTCCTCTAACCACCCCTTTTGGTCTCATCTCAATTTGATACTCCATGCTCATGTATGCTGCTTTGACAAAAAAGGTGTTTTTGTTGACTTTCAAAAATGACCTATAATGTCCAAATTCATAACTTCTTGTGAGTGCATATTTTGGACTTTGGAGCTGAAGATGGATTGTAGGAAATTGCATCCTATTCAAAATGATCTTTGTATGGGTAATTCCTCATAAAGTATGATAAAGTTATGCTTGGTCAAAGTTGAGTTGACTTTTCCTACAAAACCCTAATTTAGCAACTTTTGAATCTTGATGAATTGTGAGAAATCCTTGATGAATTGTGAGAAATCCTTGATGAATCATGATCAAACCTTGATCAAATGATGAGATATACTTCAAAATGAGAATTTTGACAAAAAAATCTTGAAGTTTGACTGTATTTGGGTCACAGTTGACTTTTGCCCTAGCATAGTCGATTTTTGAACCTTGGAGCAATTGACTGAGCAGACTTTCTCTGCAAGGCTTGAAACTTGACATGGATGATCTTGAGAAAATATTAGGACAATTGTGAGAAATTGAGAGCACTTGGACTCAAGGATCTTGATGCAACATGAAACCCTGATTTTGGGTAGACTGCCTTAGGAGAGAGCTTGTCTGGCCAACCCTTGGACTATCTTGAGCAACTTGAGGATCTTTCTTGAAATATTTTGAGAAATATGGGAGGGAAAATTTTGGGGTACAACAGAAGCAAACTTGACTTTTGTACCATGTCATGATTACTTTCGTCTATCTGTTGCCTCAAAATTGTTGTCGAAACATTTGTGAGGCTAGGTATTGTATGAGATGGCCCTCCTAAGAATTGATTTCTACTGGCTCCAGACCCCTGTAATGGCGATGTTGTATTCACCAAAGGTTCTAAAAAAGTGGAAGCATCATTCATAAGGCTAGCCATTTCAGTAGTTGGCATGCCATATGGCTGCTCTCGACCCATCCAGATTGTCGAAAAGCCTGGGGGCACAAATGATTGAGATCCTAGGTTTACCCTTGGTGGAGGAGTTCCTAATGGACCTCTTGGACCTACATACGAAAGTAAGGGTCCAATTTGATTTGTAGTTAATGTTGGTATTGATCCAACAGAAGTTGGGATATTCCCTTCGACAACGGTATTAACCACTGTTCCAGTAATTGGTGGAGGTATTTCTCCATGGTTTGGCTCATTAGCCATACTACTCTCGCTATTTTTCTTCCTAACAGTATACTCGTTGGTTACTCTACCACTTCTTAATAACATGCAATGTTATAACTGTACAAGAAAAACAATAACATAAACAAGATTTTTAAAAATTAGCAATGTCCCACCGGGTGTGCCAATTTGTTTACCGTTGTTTTTGGTAAACAACCGCTGATCCTCCAAAAAGGAAAGTTCTTTTTGGTTTACTTAAGGGATCGATCAGATTAATCCCAGAACATATGCTAATTTTTATGTAAGACAGATAATCAGGAAGAACGCACGTTCGACCCAGAGAAAAGATATTTGAGATTTTGGAAAAGTAAACAGAAATGTAGAAATGCAGGTAAAGAAGCAAGAAAGATAACTTTGCAAGATAAGATTAAAGCAATGTAAAATACATTCATTAATAAAAAGAGGTGTTTCCAACGTACATTTCTCAGTTTTATCCTTTCTCACGCAGCGGTTACTTGGACAATATTTGAGTGACTAGTACAATAGGTTGAACACACTTAAAAACTACACAAGTTTCCTAATTTATACTAAAAAATAAGTAACCGCCGAGGGATTATTCTGCGCTAAGATGAAGGCAAGTGTCTTCTGCATGTCCCTCGACCTATGGCTTTCAGCCACGTTGCTTCTTCTTAGCCGCTGGCGAAACTGCCTTTCCCTCCAATAATTCAAAATTCAAATATCTCTCATATCATGTGTCAAAGCGAGGATATTTTCTCTTAGTCGAAGGACATAAGTCCTCTTCAGTCAAAAAGACTTGAAAGTGAGCCCTGGTCGAAGGCTCAAATATAACTTAGATCTTTTTCCTAAGTTATTTCATACGTCGAACATTCTTCTTGGCTTGGTTTATTCCAGTTTTTTGGTCTAAAAGACCAAATATAGTAAGTGTCGAATTTGGGAGCCACAAATTTCCCCCCAAGAATGTCTATTTCGATGCTTAAAGAAATAGCCATTCTTTGATCTTTCCATTCGACACCTGTCTTTCTAGTTGTCCACAAGATTTTGACGTGTGCTTTTCGTCTTCCAACAGCTGCTGCTCTTGAGAAAATCATCATTACTCTTTCTCCAAGATGTCTTTTCTAACTTCCGTTACCACGCTTGCCATGATGACCATATTCCTATAACCTAGGCAAGCATGTCAAAATGTTTCCCAACGTCTGCAGGGTAACTGCTTCATATTTCGCCACGTGCCCCACTATCTTCCCATCATTAAATGGGTTTGACGAGACATATCCCTTTCTAAAGGCTATAAATAATTCTGAGCCTTTTCATTTGGAACTTTCTCCACTTCAAACATTTCCAAATCTTCCGCTTTCAAACACCTTGTACTGTCAACTTTGTTTTCTCCAAATCTGCAACAATGGCTTTTCTTTCCAATGCACCAAACAATCCTCAACCTAAAAAGGCTGATGATATCCAAAACCCACCAGAGGTCTTTTCTACTAACCCTTCTCCTTCGTCGATTGATCGGTACGTTGCTGAACCCATGACGAGGGAGTGGCGAGAAGCATATGATTCTCAGCTCCTCATTCCCATTAGGTACAATGGAGACATGTATTCTATGTATGGTCCTTTGTCTTCGTGCGTCGAAAATCCCTTGAAGAATCGCGCCTTCTTCCCTACTCACCCAAGGCTCAGACCCATAGGTTGCGCGAAGAAGCCTAGGGATGACCCTGAAGATGCTACTCCGGCCAATCAACAGCATGCTCATACTATAAAGGATATCAACCTCCAATTCATGAACAAAGGGAACATAATCTTTCGATCAAGCCCTAAACTCTCCTCAGAGTATTCAGACTGGTTGAATAAAATGGAGAAGGCACAAGCTTCTGTCTGGAAGGAAATGGGCATTTATGACTTGGTGATGCTGTCGAAGACAAGATTGCCTTACTGTCCCCTCATGCTGGTATCTTCACTGTATTTCTGGGATAGCGCACATTTCACCTTTCATCTTCCATGTGGGATGATGACCCCCACCCTATTCTACATAGCCGCAATTACCGGTCTTCGACCGACTGGCGACTATTTCGACCCTGAGGACTTGTCTGAAGATGTTATTGGGTTTGCAGCTACAAAACCCACCTACACCACCTTTATAAACCATTTCCATGATAAAGCCTCTAGTACTGTGTCGGAAGTGGAGCATATAGCCTTTTTGGCTATGTGGTTGTCTCGTTTAGTTTTTTGCACTAAGTCACTTCAGGTAACTAAGAAGATGCTCACACTTGCGACGCAGCTTCACCATGGTTATCCCCTTTGTTTGGCCGAATTAATTTTTTCCAATCTGTATGAGTCCATCAGTAATGGTGTGACTCAACTCAAGGTTATAGGGGACAGAGGGAGCCTGCTGCTATCTGGCCCTTTTTGGCTTCTCCAGCTTTGGCTCAATGCCACCTTTGAATATTTTCTCCCTCAGAAGAATAAGATTAATGAAGAGGCCCCAGAAATCCTGAACAGGAGGGTCGAAGGTACCAGGCTTGCACTGCTGACTCCTACTGATGAAGGCCAACAGTTTCAGAAGGCTTTCACAAGCTTCGTGATGATGTTTGCGGAGCGAAAACGCTTTGTTTCGACCATGGCTCCTTTTGCCAGTCGAAAAGTTGGTCAAGAATGGTTCACCAGACCATTTCCTTCGAATGAGGAGGATGACTTGACTGATGAATACGTGGGCATGTGGGAATCGTTTCTTCGCCCTAGAATCATGCCATTAAGATTTAAGAGCTCCAAAAATCAATTAAGCTTGATCGCTTATCAGCCAAACCTTGTCTCTCGACAATTTAGTATTGTTCAGTCACTTCCTTCACCCATTTATCCTCGAGAGAAGCTACTATTATTTTACAATGCAGACTACTCAGAAGATGTTGCTACCAAGCATATTGGTAGGTACACTGGTCGAACTATACTGACCCTGTTTGACTTTAACCTCAATTTTTTTAGTTCTGTTAATTTTGAGGGGTGGTGGAAACAGTATTATGACGAAGATTTCTTTGATGAGAAGGACTTCACCCACCACCTTCGTGAGGCATTTAAGCTGGTTCTCGACAGGATCAAGAAAGGTATTACTTCTTTTCTTTCTCTTCGCTTCAGATTTGTCATTCGACGCTCGATTAATCTTTATTTTTCTTGTCTTTTGCTTAGCTGTTAAGAGAACCACCTCGAAGAAGGCTGCTGAGACCACCAAAGGGGGAGATTCTACTATCAACCCCTCTCCCAAGGTATTCACTTTCTTCCATACCCTTATTTTATATGATTGTCTGACATGGGTACTGATTCCTTTGACTTGTCTTTCTGGGTATTCAGAAAACTACCCCTAAAAAACGGAAGGTCCAGGAGATCCAAATCTCTAGCGACGAAGAAGAGGAGTCTCCTTCTGTTCCTCTGCAGAGACGAAGGTTAAAGAAACCAGTTCCTGCCATTGAATCTTGTCCAAATATTAGGATTAAGACTACAGCTGTGAGGCCTCCTCCTGTAGTTATCAAAGAGCCTACTGAACAGAAAGTAATTTCCAGGCTAAACAACCCTAGCGAGAGTGATAACTCTAGGCCCGGTGCTGAAATCCCAGTCCAGGTATTTGCTTCGACAAACCATCATTTATTTCTCGACTCCCTTTTATGAGAATCCTAAAATAAACAAACTTTCTTTATTTTCCAGGACACTATTGGCACTTCCAAACGAGTCCCTACTCCTATCGAAGGCTCTGTCACCCTCTTGAATAGTGAAGGAGAGCCTACTTATAGGCCTTCTTCAGCGAAAGGCTCTTTCATGAGTTCAGCTGACGAAGTGAATCAAACTTCCGAACCTCAGCACGAGACCATAGAAGAAGTTAATGAAGAAGAACCTGTAGGAAATCACGAAGAGACTAGGGCTCCGTTGGCTGACGTGCAAGAGACTGAAGAGGAAATGACCCCTAATGCTAAGACTGTGACAGCAAGGGAGAATGAAGGGATCCCAGGGGCTGATGGCGAAGAGGGTTCTACTGAAGGAAACCAGAATCCTACAGGTACTGAGGCAATTCCAGAGCAGGTGGCCAACGTGGTTGTTCCTGCCAACAAAAGTGTCCCCTCGATAGGATCCATAACTAAGGAGGATTTGGCTTTGCTGAAACAGCAAAACCCTTTAGGCTATCTGACTGCAATTCTAGAAGGTCGAGAAAGTTCCTCTGATCATAGTGCTTCAACTGCATCTAGAAGATCTACTTTGATCTCTCCTCTCGACGAGGCTCTTCAGAAAGTTAAAGCACAAATCTTCAAAAGAGATTTTATGTTAACCTTGGAGGGAGAACCAGCGGCTCCTTCTTTTCTGAAGACTACCCTGAGGGCTGTTGATCTCCTTGTTGCTTCTCCAGACGTGGCCAGCGTTATCTTGGATTTAATCTCCATTGTTGACCAAGTATCAGCGGATTATAACCGTCAAAGGACTCTCAATCATGAGATTGAAGAAGCCAATGGTCAAGTGGCTGCTGCCTGGCATGCTGCTATCGAATCAGCTTCTAAGGTAAAGGATTTGTCAAAGGCCCAAGAGGCAAGACAAAAAGAGGTCTAAGAGATAGATCGAGACAATGCTCAACTGAGAGTGTAGATTACAGAGTTGGAAGCTAAAATTGCTTCCAACGACAAAAAGAAAGAGGAACTCCTCGCTGTCAACACTGAATCAGAGAGCCAAGAGGAATTGGCTGAAGGGTTAAGACATACTGATCGAGCCCAATCTCTTGATGCTAAGCTCAAGACCCTTCATCAATCGAAAGATTTATGTGATCGATGCCTAGAATTACAAAGAATCAAGTATCTTCGGATTAAGGCCAATCTCCCCTTTTGAATCCTGTTTCTTTCATTTATGTAATCACTTGTTTGTATCGATTTCAGAGCCATTTTGGCACTTTTAATTAAAATTTAAGTTTCCATTTTGGCATTCTCTATTCAACAGTGACTATATATTACTTATTTTTACCTCTTGAAGCATAGGTCTATACACATTCAGGTATTTACCATTCACCTTCAAAAGTCTTTGATCTTCGCTTAACTCTTCAATCTCATAGGCTCCACTAGAGAAAGCCTGGATAATCCTGAAAGGTCCTTCCCACTTAGGAGACCATTTCCCCAAATTTCTATCCTTTCGATCCATCGAAAGAATTACTTTCCAAACTAGATCTTCAGGCTGAAATGTCTTAGATTTCACTCTGCGATTATAGGATTTCTCAACTCGCTTCTTCTGCAGTCTCAAAAGATCTAGAGCTTTCAACCTTTCTTCGTCTAAGTCAACTAGTTTGTCTAACATCATATTCCAACAGACCTCAGAAGGGATATCATGGTGTATCTGAATCCTTGTCGCCTGCAGGTGGATTTCCACTGGTAACACTGCATCATGACCATAGGTTAAGCGAAATGGTGTTGTTCCCGTGGCTTCTTTAAGGCAAGTTCGACATGCCCACATAACTTGATCTAGCGTCTTGTGCCAGTTTCTGGGTTTCTTTCCCACGTGTTTCTTTATTAAATTGATCACTACTTTATTCGCTGCTTCGACCTGGCCATTAGCTTGTGCATAATAGGGTGTAGATGTTAACAATTTAAACCCCATTTCCGCAGCAAAGTCTTGCATCTTTCGACTAGTAAAGACTGACCC
Source organism: Vicia faba (assembly GCA_948472305.1). Taxonomy (NCBI): domain Eukaryota; kingdom Viridiplantae; phylum Streptophyta; class Magnoliopsida; order Fabales; family Fabaceae; genus Vicia; species Vicia faba. Next base: position 1,341,573,231 of record OX451740.1, on the reverse strand, counting down.
TTGGTCTGTAGTTATTGTTTCGGGAATTCCAAATCTATATATGATGTACTTTTGAATGAATTCAATTACATTCTCTTGGTCTACATTGACTAAAGGGATTGCTTCAATCCACTTAGTAAAATAATCAATTCCCACCAATATATACTTTTGGCTCTTAGAAGATGCTGGTCGAATTTCCCCAATAAGATCTAAAGCCCATCCTCTAAAAGGCCAAGGTTTCACAATCGAGTGAAGTTCGCTCGCCGGCACATGCTGAATACATGTATGTACTTGACATTTTTGGTATCCTTTTGCAAACTCTACACAATCTTTTAACATAGTGGGCCAATATAATCCTTGTCGAAACAATAACCATTTCATCTTTTGGCCTACTTGGTGTGCTCCACATGCCCCAGCATGTGTGGTGGAAAGCGCTATGTATGCTTCTGTTTCACTTAGGCATTTTAGGAGCACACCTTCAGGAGTTTTCTTGAATAATTCATTTCCCATCAACACATGACTTAGTGCTCTATATTTTGTTTTTCGTCCTGTCGAAGATGTTGGATTTTGCAAATAATCCACTATAGGCTTTCTCCAATCTTGTTCTGTTAGATTGTCTATGAACGAAATTTCAAAATTTTCGTGATCAGTGCATCCCAACGTTGTGTGGTCCTTAAATCCAATGGAGATAACTTAGTGGAAGTTACTCTCCCTCTAACTTCGATTGCTTGTTGTAGCCTATCTTTCGAAACTTTATACCCGGAAGCAATCTGCGCCAAGTTGTTAGCTACTTCATTTTCCAATCTGGGTATATGTCGAATATTAACTACTCCGAAGTTCTTCAACAACCATCTGGATATTAAAAAATACAAAATAATATTTTCTTTTATGCATTTGTATTCTTTCGCAATTTGTTTTAGGACTAACTCTGAGTCTCCCATTATTTCAACCTGAGTTTCCCCCAATTCCAACAGGATTTCAAGGCCTACGATTAACGCTTCATATTCAGCCTCATTAGTAGAGAAATCCCCGTCTATTTTGTACTTAAATGTTGTTGGAATTTTGTTTGGAGAAATAATGAGGACTCCCACTCCAGTTCCATCTTTATAACTAGAACCATCAAAGTATAGTTTCCAAGGTTTGATCTCTAAATAATTCAGTGATCCCTCTTGTATAGAATGGTCGACTATAAAGTCTGCAACCACTTGACCTTTCATAGCCTTGAGAGGCATAAAGGTTAATGAGTACTCAGTTAATTCAAGTGCCCATTTGCCAATTCTACTGTGCAAAATGGGTTTCTACAACATATATTTGAAAACATCAAAATGAGACGAAACACAAACATTAACTGGCTTTATATATTGCTTAAGTTTTGTACATGAAAAATAAAGACATAAACACAGTTTTTCAACCTCGTTATATCTAGTTTATGCATCGTTTAAAACTCTACTGAGGTAGTATATGGGCCTTTCGACACCATGCTTATCCTCTTGAGCCAGCATGCTCCCTAAAGTTTTATCAGACGCAGCTATGTACAGTCTCATATTTCTACTTCGACAAGGAGGCACCAAAATAGGTGGTTTGGTGAGGTACTCTTTGATTTTGTCGAAGGCTTCTTGATGATCTTGCCTCCATTCAAATCCTCCTTTGTTGAGTCGAAGTAGTGGCGAAAAGGCTTGTGTTTTCCCACTGAGGTTAGATATAAATCTCCTCAGGAAATTTATCTTCCCAAGTAAGGATTGTAATTCCTTTTTGTTAGTTGGCGCTTTGGCTTGCAAGATAGCTTTGGTCTTGTTTTGGTTTATCTTAATGCCCTTTTTATGGACCACAAAACCTAAGAAATCTCCCGCTTTGACACCAAAAGCACATTTTAGATGATTCATCTTCATGCCGTAGCGTCTCATCCTCTCGAAGGATTTTCGAAGATGATCCATGTGAGTCTTCCCTGAAACAGATTTTACAACAATATCATCAATATAAATTTGCATTAAAGTATCAATAAAATCATGGAAGATCGAATTCATGGATCTCTGGTACGTAGCCCCTGCATTCTTTAGGCCAAAGGGCATCACTATCCACTCATAAGTGCCTAAGGCCCCAGGGCAACGGAATGTCGTTTTCGACACATCTTCTTCAGTAATAAAGATTTGATTATACCCAGAGTAGCCATCAAACATACTCATGTACTCGAAACCAGCGGCAGAATCCACTAGCATTTCCGCCACTGGCATTGGATATTCATCTTTGGGTGTTGCAGCATTCAGATCTCTGAAATCGATGCACACCCTTAAGGTACCATTTTTCTTTATAATAGGCACAATATTTGCAATCCATTCGACGTACCTGGTCGTTCGTATGAACTTGCATCTCAATATCCTTTCGACTTCCGTTTTGATTGATAAAATCTCTGGTGCAAACCGTCTTGGAGTCTGCTTAACGGGCTTCTTTCCAGACTTTATTGGCAACTGCAGTTCTACCAAACTTAGGTCGAGACCAGGCATCTCATCATAATCCCACGCAAAAAAATCCTTGAACTCTTTTAGTAATTTAATCATTTCGACCCTGAGTCCTGGATCCATTTTTGTGCTTATGTACGTTGTCTTTTTTACAGGACCTTCGCCTAGATTTACCTCTTCTAGGGGATCTTGTGCTAACAGTTTAACATTGTTCGCCAACGGGTCCTTTTCGAAACCTAGAGGTTCATCGTCATAGATGGCGTCTAACCTCTGATCTCGAAGGTCTTTCGTCCCTAAGTCGGGAGGCTCTGGGTCGAAATCTTTTCCAGGGCATGTCTTAGAAAGGACTTGTTCATTGGCTTCGAAAGTCATATACTTAACTTCAGCCTCCAAGGCCGCTATCATTCTACTTTCAGCCACATACACCAAAATCTTTTACAGAGTTTGTGACTCAGTCATCATCACCAAACTCACTTCCCCAGCCTGTTGGCCGTATATCATCAACTCCTCCAAAGTCGATGTTAGATAAGTCTTCTCTATCCCACTGAAAGTCGTAGTCGGAGTGTAGGTATAGGGAGCAGAAGGCGTTAGGAGTTAGGGTTAAATCAAACTCAGGTGGATTACATGGCCCTATATGAGCCAAATTTCTGTCAAAACTATTCTTTCTGACACTGTTGATTTCACCTAAGTAATAACTCTGATTTGCTTCAATGTTTTCCACAATACCGCCGGGGCGCCATATTGTGACCCTTTGATGCATCGAAGATGGCACTACTCCGATGCCATGTATCCACTCTCGACCTAAGAGCAGATTGTAGTTTGGTTTTGCTGAAATCACCATGAACATGGTGGGTCGGAGGATTTATCCTACTTTGAGGTCTAGCTATATGACACCCATTGTGGTGCCAATGCCCCCTTCATAGTTGGACAAGACCATGTTATGTGGCTTTATGTCAGCATCTCCCTTTCCTAGCTTTTCCAGCATGAATTGTGGGATGATGTTGATGGTCGTCCCACAATCAACCAAAATTTTATTTATAGTTATCTCCCTTATCTTTGCTCTAATGAACAGGGATTTCAAGTGGCTCTTCATTTCCTCTGTTGGTGGCTCAAAAAATGCGTTATGTTCTTCTATGCAGCCATTGTTCATTACATAGTAACATACTAGCTTGTGTCTAGCCATTTCTTGTTCAACTATTAAGTCAGTTTCATCAACTTCGACCTCACGGTTGTATTCTTTAGGTAACACGGATATGACATTCACCATGATGTCTAAACTGTCACCAGAATCGGAGTTGTCTTCATCATTCGAACCACATTCCTCCGCCCAAGGCATAGGATTCCTTTCTAGAGGCTTCCTTTGTTTCCTTTGCACATTAGTGCTAACCTCTGGATGAGGTCCAGCTGCCTCTTTTTCGGCCTTTCGCCGTCTTTGGAATCTTCTCCATTGCGAACGAGACATAGGATTTTTTCCTTTGTAATTGCTCTATATATGGGTCATTTTATTCGACGCAGAAGCATGGTACTCCTTTCTGTAATCTAAAGAGGAACCTCTTGGCACGTCGAACGCCTGCCATCTCTCTTCATTTGGCCTCTTTCTTCCCATGGTGTTTAGCCAAGTATCTGTAGGTACATTAGTTGGAGGCCTAAAAGTTGGTGGCCTCCTTACCTGACTCATGGGTCCTTGTTGATGCCCTCTTTTGGGGTCGAATCTGGTTTCTGAACCCATTTTTTGTTGGTCATTAGTGCCCTGTTTTGCTTTCACAATCCGCATAGCTTGTATGTGTTCTGCGGCTTTCTTGTCAAAAATAGAGCTACATCTAGGGCATAACATTACTTCTGATTTCTTCTTCTGGCACCTATGCAGAAAATCTGCCAGATCTTCATTCTCCTTTGGAAATGCCGTTTTGTTTACTTCTTCTTGTCGAATGGCTTCCTTAGAGGCTTTGGCGCCAGAGACTTCAACCATGTTGACCTGCATGTCGCTTTTGGCAACAAGGTTCATTTTATGCATTTTGGCCTCTAGATTCTCTGTCGAACCTTTTACAGCAGCCAAATAAGAACTTGTGGTGGTTCTTATGCTGGAGCTCTCAGCAACTCCTTTGCTTTAGTGTGGGTCTTCAGTAACCCGTTTAATCAGTTTCAGGCTTTCAGCAGCCTTCTTGTTCGACCCATGGGTAACTTCCTTTTTCAAATCTAGGCCTTCAGTGGCCTTTCTCACCCCTTCAATAGTTTTTCTGGAGATGTTTCTAGTAAAACTCCCAAAGATATGTTTAGTGATGAAATCTTCACAAACTTCCACCATGTGAATGCCAACTGGTTCAGCATAATGTGTCTCCATCTGCAGTGGGTTTGTGTCGATTTTCATTGATGGCTTATCAGCAAATTTCAGCCTTCCTTCCTTTAGCGCTTGTTGAACGAGATCCCTGAAAAGGAAACATTGTGAGGTTTTATGTCCCAAAAAATTATGGTATTTACAAAAACCTCTTTTCTTTCTCTGTTCTAAAGGAGGCAATTTTGCCCCTGGGGGCACTATCATCTGGCCATCTTTAACTAATAGATCAAATATTTCGTCACATTTGGATATATCGAAACTATAAGTTTTCTTAGGAAATTTGTCGCTATTTTCTCAGGTTCTACAGGATTTTTCCCATTTGATGGCACGAGCAATTTACAAGAATATGGTGGTCCTTGTTTTAATTCTCCTAAATCTATCTCTCCTTCTTCGATATCTATAGGATCATTAGATATCTCTGGATCGTTGTCATCCATTTCGACATAGGCTACCATTTCTCGTCGATGAGTTTTGGCAGCTTTAGCTTTCTCAACTTTAAGGCATTCTACTTGTCGAACTCTGTCAGCCAGTTGGGCCATATCTCTTAGGTATTGTCTATCTAACTTTTTCCTAATCGAATAATCTAGGCCCCCTGCTGCTATTTCGACCAATTCATGCTCAGGCACTTGGGTAAAGCATCTGGCTTTGAGTAATCGAAACCTATTTAAATATTCATCGATTGGCTCTGTAAACCTTCTCTTTACACTAGCCAGTTCTTTTAGACTTATCTTGGTTTGGCCCAGTAGAATTATTCATGGAACAATCTTTCCAATTGGTTCCGGTTGTGGATCGAATTGGCTGGAAGGGTGGTGAACCAAGTAAAAGCATTCTTTGTCAGGGAACTTGGGAAATATTTGATTCTAAGGTTTTCGTTTTTTGTTATTTCCCCGGCCTCTATCAAATATCTAGCCACATGTTCGACAATGGATTATGTCGTATCCCCTGAAAATTTAGTAAACTTTGGAACCTTCCCCCTAGGTGGTAAGTCTGTTTGCAGAATATATTCTGACAATAGGGATGTGAATTTTGGTCTGTGAAAACCAACGTTCATCCCATTTTTAATCATAATCCTTTTGATCATGGCAGTTAGATTATTGTCCGTCCCATAGTTTTGGTGAAGAACTTGCTGTATTAATTCGTTAGCGTTTTGGTTTCTATTAGCCATAATAACTCCTTGATCGATTTCTCTAGGTTTTCATGGTATTTCAACCCTTGGTTGTTCTATTTCTGCTCTAGGAATCTGGGGGTTTGGATTAACGGTCAAATCCTCTTCCATGATTACCCCTTGATTTGCTCTTATTGGTATTCTCTGGGGTTGTCGAACAACTTGGGGTACCCTAAAGAATTCAGCCATGCGCGTCATTTGCATTGTCATCTGTTGATTCGACTGCATAGCAGTATGAATGAGGGGGTTTAGCACTGTACTTAGAGTTTGTGCTAACATTTGTACCATGTCATGATTACTTTCGTCCATCTGTTGCCTCAAAATTGCTGTCGAAACATTTTTGAGGCTAGGTATTATATGAGATGGCCCTCCTAAGAATTGATTTCTACTGGCTCCAGACACCTGTAATGGCGATGTTGTATTCACCAAAGGTTCTGAAAAAGTGGAAGCAGCATTCACAAGGCTAGCCATTTCAGTAGTTGGCATGCCATATGGCTGCTCTCGACCTATCCAGGTTGTCGAAAAGCCTGGGGGCACAAATGATCGAGATCCTAGGTTTACCCTTGGTGGAGGCGTTCCTAATGGACCTCTTGGACCTACATACGAAAGTAAGGGTCCAGTTTGATTTGTAGTTAATGTTGGTATTGATCCAACGGAAGTTGGGATATTCCCTTCGATAGAGGTATTAACCACTGTTCCAGTAATTGGTGGAGGTATTTCTCCATGGTTTGGATCGTTAGCCATACTACTCTCGCTATTTTTCTTCCTAACAGTATACTCGTTGGTTACTCTACCACTTCTTAATAACATGCAACGTTATAACTGTACAGGAAAAACACAATAACATAAAAAAGATTTTTAAAAATTAGCAACGTCCCACCGGGTGTGCCAATTTGTTTACTGTTGTTTTTGGTAAACAACCATTGATCCTCCAAAAAGGAAAGTTCTTTTTGGTTTACTTACGGGATCGATCAGATTAATCCCAGAACATATGCTAATTTTTATGTAAGACAGATAATCATGAAGAACGCACGTTCGACCCAGAGAAAAGATATTTGAGATTTTGGAAAAGTAGACAGAAATGTAGAAATGCAGGTAAAGAAGCAAGAAAGATAACTTTGCAAGATAAGATTAAATCAATGTAAAAGACTTTCATTAATAAAAAGAGGTGTTTCCAACGTACATTTCTCAGTTTTATCCTTTCTCACGCAGCGGTTACTTGGACAATATTTGAGTGACTAGTACAATAGGTTGAACACACTTAAAAACTACACAAGTTTCCTAATTTATACTAAAAAATAAGTAACCGTCGTGGGATCATTCTGCGCTAAGATGAAGATGAGTGTCTTCTGCATGTCCCTCGACCTATGGCTTTCAGCCACGTTGCTTCTTCTTAGCCGCTGGCGAAACTGCCTTTCCGTCCAATAATTCAAAATTCAAATATCTCTCGTATCATGTGTCAAAGCGAGGATATTTTCTCTTAGTCGAAGGACATAAGTCCTCTTCAGTCGAAAAGACCTGAAAGTGAGCCCCGGTCGAAGGCCAAATATAACTTAGATCTTCTTCCTAAGTTATTTCATACGTCGAACATTCTTCTTGGCTTGGTTTATTCCAGTTTTTTGGTCTAAAAGACCAAATATAGTAAGTGTCGAATTTGGGAGCCAACACTAACCCTAATTTCATTCTTTTTCTTAATTGTTTTTTTATTAACTTCTAACAAACTTTAATTACTTTTTTCAAAAAACATAACAAATTAGGTTTAGGTTTTTAAGCTAATAATTAATTCTTTAAAAAAAAAATTAATTAATTCAATTAATTAGTATTTTTATCAATTAAAATTAATTAAACTAAGGGTTTTAACTATTTAATTAACATCAAATTATTTTCTAAAAAGAAATACAAAACATTCAAACTTCTTTCTAACATTTTTTTCCTAACATTTTTGTTTATCTTCTTTTGCATTTAAATTCCTATAAACAATTGTATAGGTTGCACGGGTTTTTTGTAATAGTGCAGACTTATTTTCTCGCACTTTTATACTTATGTAACTTCCCCAAAGTCTTATAATAGCGTAGGGTTTACTTTCCACACCTTTATTTTTTATGTACATATTTAATTTCTAGTAACTAGGGCATGTATGGAAAGATCTAAAACAAGAATTTAGATAACCCTAATACAAGATAAATAATTGAATCAAACACTATTCACACTTGCACCTCTAGGGTAACCTCTCTTTGTTTCCTTTGGAAACAATTGCTCATGTCCCTCGAAAGTAAGGTTACTTTAGCAAAGACCCTCGATCAAATCATCATAGTCCCTTCAAATAAAGATCATAGTCTTGCGATGTCCCTCGAGTTGCCTACGAATAATATGATGACAATCCCTTTGAATTGCTAAAGTATCCTTACATGTTACCTTCAATGACCATTCGATGACCCTACGCGTGTCCCTTCACATTCAATAGATGGGGCTACCTACAAACTAATGGTAGGGATAGCATTATCTCTAAAGGAGAAGGAAAATAATAATAACAACCTTTAGTGGATAAGGAACTCTTAATCGCTTACTGAGAACTCTTTTTTAAAATAAACATTTTGCACATCACACTTTTCAATCAAACTTTTTTCAAACACTTTGTACGCATTCTCGATGACTGATACAAGAACCATTACAAAGTCAGCCTTACATTGGCAATTTTAAAATATTTTCAAATACACACACAAAGCTAGTTTTCAAAGTGAGCTAGCAATTAAGAGCCCGTAGATAATTATAGATGAAAAGGGTGATAACACCTTCCCTTTTCATAACCTACCCCCCGAACTTAAAATCTATCAAGGTTTTTCCTGGTCTTTTCACCCTTTCCTTATATTGGATAAAAGAAAAGTTGGTAGCGACTCTAGCTATCCGCACATTTTGGATAAAACCAAAAAAGTCAGTTCTCTCACCGTACTACAGAACTTGTGACTCTTCTGGGGAATTTATAAAAAAAAAAGAGGTTACCTTAGGGTTAGATCACTTTAACTGCTTTCTTTTTTTGCTTTGTTTGCTTTAAATTTAAGGGTTGCTTGGGTTTATTATTGCTTGTAAGATCCTACACTCGGATCAAGGGAGGCCTTAGGTAAGTAGCAATATATCATTGAGACTGTATGGCGTAGACCGATATGGTTAAAATGATAGCTACGGTTAGTGTGAGACTTTGGTTTGTACTAATGTTCCTTGAGTCAGTCAAGGATAACATTAGGCTTTTGCGTGGTGTCATTAGCACTAACTTACTCTTAGAAAGTAGTGATATGGCTAACTTAGAAAGTAGTGATATTGCTAACTTTGGTGCAGTCCAAGGTTGGTTGATACTCGATGCTACGCTCATTGAGATTTAACTCTCGGGATTTTTTTGTGGCAAGCCAGCTGTCGTGCTAAGATAAAGCTTGTGAGAAAGATTGGTGATATGAGATTCCTAGAACCTGGATACTATTTTTGGACAGGTTAAGCCAACTTAACTTTAATGGGGAAGGGTACTTACCTATGGACTTCATGCAAGCCTTTAAACCTAGGGCTCTTGTGTGACTTATTTGTGTTTTCTGTCTATATAACATGAACATGACATCATAGCATCATATTATCATAACATGGCATTCTTACTAACCATTTCAAGGATCTTAGGGATCTTTGGTGCAGGATTATCATAAGCCAGATTTCTAGCAAGGAGCAAGAGGATTTATTTTCCTCTAACCAGATGCCGTCAAGATCAAAGTATATTCTCTTGATTCAAAGTCCATGACCCACTTGATACGGTGAGCTTGATTCTTATAGAAGGACGTTCAAAGATAAAAACTCAAAGTTCTTCAAGACAAAGTTGCAACCAGATTCTTTTTCTAATATTTTAATCCCACGAGATCCTTGAAAACATTACATATGCATCTACATGTCATGCATATCATTACATAACAGGTATTCACAAGATAAGTTTTATCATCCTCTTGCTGTTTATTTCAGCAGAAAATGGCTCTTGAACAGACAGTTAAAGATCTCCAAGCACAAAATTCCCAATTCCAACAGATGTTCCTGAACTTAGCCAAGGGGCAGGAAGAATTGAAGGCACTTATCACCAATAAGAAGAAGAAGAAGACAAAGAAACCAATTGGATTCCTTAACATGGGGAGATGGTTCATAGGTCCAGTCAAGCAAGCTTGAGATCTCAATACCCCATCGGATGAAGATGACAAACAGGATGAAGATGGTAAGAGTGTGAAAACTTAAAGAAGCAGTCCTAGTTCTGGCAAGTTTCCTGATGAAGAGGAAGATGATTATTTGGATAAGCAATATCCCCGTGCTTATGAGAAGTATAAGCTGCTAGAAGAGTGTCTGAGAGTTATGGAGATCCAGAAGGTGCCTGGATTGTACTTTGATGATTTAGGTTTGGTTTCAGGAGTCGTCATTACTCCTAAATTCAAAACTCCTATCTTTTCCAAGTATGATGGTGTTTCATGTCCAAAGTTGTACTTGAATTCATATGTTCTAAAAATTCAACCACATACTGCTGATAAGAAGTTATGGCTGCATTTCTTTCAAGAGAGTCTATCTGGGACACAACTGGAATGATATTATCAACTTGAAGGTGCCAATATTCACACTTGGGAAGATTTGGCTGTAGCTTTCTACAAACAATATCAATATAATTCTAATTTGGCACCAACCCACATGCAATTACAGAGTATGTCCATGGGTTCTGAGGAAGGTTTCAAAGAATACGCACAGAAATAGAGAGATCTTGCAGACAGATTTCAACCTCCTTTGGCTGATAGAGAGTTGGTTGACATGTTCATGAGTACACTGACAGATCCTTTCTATAATCACCTACTTGGAAGTTCTTCGGCTGGTTTCACTGAGCTGATATTAACTGAGGAACATGTTAATAATGGAATCAGAAGCCGTAAAATCCAGGTGGCTGCATCTTCAAATAATATGAAGAAGGCTTATAATGGTAAGAGATAATCCAATGTTGTGTACAGCGAGAAGGGGAGTAATAAGAGCGACCACAACAAATATGTAGGGGCAGTACGGATCTCTAATCCAGTACCAGTGACACAACAACAGAATAATCAGCGTAGACAGGATGCGCCTAGGAGACTGTTCACAAAAATCAACATGCCGTTGGCTCAAGAGTTGCAACACATGTTGAAGGTCGGGTTGATTACACTGAGAGAACCTCCTCATAATCCCAACACTTCCTCTCCATGCTACAATCCCAATGCAATGTGTGCATATCACTCCGACAGCCTCGGGCATGACACTAACAATTGTTGGACTCTGAAGAATAAGATCCAAGATAAGATTGACGCTAAGGAAATTGAATTTGATAATCCTGAGACTCCTAATGTGATTAATGCACCTATGCCCAATCATGACAAGGGAATCAATGCTATTGAAGATGTTTCTTATGTTTCTACTGTGAATGACTTGACTACTCATCTGATGATCGTTAAGAAGAAGTTGTTGCAAGCCGGTTTATTTCTAGGTTGTTCCGAAGACTGTTACTAATGTGCATCTCAATCCAATGGTTGTGCATTGCTGAAAGAAGGTATTTAGTGTTTTATGGATGACCGTGTGATTCTATTTGAGAAAATTCCTATTGAGAAGACTCCTTCTATGGAGAGTATGTCACAAGACCTGAAGTTTGAAGATGTGTCTACAATTTCTGGTACTCCTATAAGGATCACTTCTAAGGGTCCTATGAAGATTACTGTCAAACCTAGAGTTTCACCTCTGATCATTAATGCACCTGAGCCAATTCCATATTCCTCTGATAAGGCTATCCCTTGGAATTACGGAGCTAATGTTTACTACCATGACTTCAAGCAATAACTATTGATTGTGGAAGATGAAAATGCTGAAGTTACTGATCCCAATGTTGGTAATATTGTTGGGACTAGTAAGGTTACCAGAAGTGGAAGGGTTTTATCTCTAGAGATATCTCAGAAGGATGTTACTACAATAGTTTCTATCACTACTACTACTAAGACTCGAGATAAAAAACATATGACTGAGCCTGCCCAGACTTAGGCACCAAAAGAGGTCACTATTGAAGACACCTCCAAGCAAGAGATGGAGGAAATAATGAAGATTATTCGAAAGAGTGATCATAAGATTGTTGATCAGTTGGGGAAGACACCCTCCAAATATATTTATGCTATCTTTGTTGTTATGCTCTAAAGCCCATGCTCGGGCTTTGGTGAAATTTTTGAAATATGCTCATGTACCGACGAAAATCTCTATTGATCAATTTGAAAATCATGTTGCTAGCCTGACAACTGATAATGGGTTAGGCTTTTCCAATGAAAACGTAACTCCCGCAAGAAGGAATCATAATAAACTCATGCATGTCTCTATTGAGTGTAGGGGCATTACCTTATCTCATGTCTTGGTGGAAACAGGTTCCTCATTGAACATATTTCCAAACTGTGCTTTAGACAAACTTGACTATGAGGGGATCGTGCTAAAACCCAGTGACATTGTGGTGAGAGCTTTTAATGGTTCGAAGAGAATGGTATACAGGGAGGTTGATCTTCCAATCAAAGTGGGTTCCCAGGTCTTCGACTCTACTTTCTATGTGATGGATATTCGTCTAGCCTATTCTTGTTTGCTTGGACACCCTTGGATTCATGGGGCAGATGCTGTTACGTCTATCTTACACCAGAAATTGAAGTATTCCGTGAAGGGAAAGATTGTTACAGTTTTCAGCGAAGAAGAATACATGGTGAGCCATTTGAACTCATTCAAGTATATTGAGATGGATAGTGAATTCTTTGAGACCCTTTTCCATACCTTTGAAGTTATTGATAAAGTTTCTCTTGTTGTTCCTAAGACCCCATCAAAAATGGCTTCTCTAAAATATGCTAGGGATGTGGTTGAAGAAGGTCGTTGCACTGTTTGGCGTCAGCTTTCCGGTATTCCTTACAAGTCCGACAAATTTGGTTTGGGTTTCACTTTGCAGGCTCAGAGGGCTGTCCATCGTGCTCGTGCTAATTCTAGGAGACCACCATTCCACATCAATAATAATGGAGTTTACAACAATCATGTCAACAATGTGGAAGACACTGATAGTGACTGTGACATAGACAATTGGATCTTCCCTACTATCGGCAGTGGGATAAATAATTAGAAGGCTGGAGACTTTATACCAATCTCTTCTAGTCAGGAGTAAATGTTATTTCTGTTTTCTTACTTTTATGTTTTTTTGCTTATGTAATTTAAAAAATAAACTTTAAGCCTTGTGCCTTACACGGGGCACAACGGTCCATTTGTTAGGGTTATCACTATTCATCAACATATTTTTATTTAATAAATCATTGGACATTTGCATTCAAATTTTGTGCTCTTTGTCTTTCTTTTAATTTATTTTTCTTTCAAAATAGCTATGTGTTCTTACACACACCCACACGACAAATTGCAGATCCATATCCACCCTGGATCCTATTGATAATAATTATGTTATTGACAATCATGACTTCGAAAATCCGATCTACTAAGCCAAGGACAAAGGTGAGGAATATTGTGAAATATCTAGAGAGTTTGCTAGGTTGTTAATGCAATAAGAAAGAGCCATACGACCGCGTGAAGAGTCAGTCGAGGTTGTGAACTTGGGAACTGAAGAGGAAAAGAAAGAAGTCAAGATAGGTTCCAACCTAGAAGACAATGTCAAAAAGAGATTAATCCAGATGTTGCATGACTATGTTGAGATCTTTTCTTGGTCATATAAAGATAAGCCATGGCTTGATACTGACATTGTGGTTCACCGTCTAACGATGAAGGAAGGTTGTCCTCCTATAAAGCAGAAAGTTCATCATATGCATCCTGAGATGTCTGAAAAGATCAAAGTTGAGGTTATGAAGCAGTTCAATGCAGGTTTCTTAGCTATTACGTCTTATCCTCAGTGGGTTGCAAATATGGTGCTGGTACCTAAGAAAGATGGTAAACTGTGTATGTGTTTAGACTACAGGGATTTGAATAGGGCAAGTCCCAAAGATGACTTTCTACTTCCGCATATTGATGTTCTGGTTGACAACACTGCTCAACACAAAGTATTTTCCTTCATGGATGGTTTCTCTGGTTATAATCAAATCAAGATGGAACCTGAAGACATGGAGAAGACTACTTTTGTCACACAGTGGGGCACTTTTTGTTACAAAGTTATGCCTTTTGGTTTGAAGAACATGGGTGCAACATACCAGCGTGTTATGGTAGCTTTGTTCCATGATATGATCCATCATTAGATCGAGGTTTATATGGATGACATGATAGCTAGGTCTCAGATGGAAGAATAACATCTTGACCAGTTGCACAAGCTGTTTGAGAGATTGAAGAAGTACATGTTAAGATTGAATCCAAACAAGTGCACCTTTAGGGTAAGATCTGGTAAACTCCTAGGTTTTATCGTCAATGGAAAAGGTATTGAAGTTGATCTTGCCAAGGTTAAAGCTATTCAAGAAATTCCAGTTCCCTGTACTGAGAAGGAAGTCAGAGGTTTCTTGGGACGATTGAACTACATCGCCAGATTTATTTCCCATTTGACTGCTACTTGTGAGCCAACTTTCAAGTTACTAAAGAAAGATCAAATATTGAAGTGGAACGATGATTGTCAGATAGCCTTTGAAAAAATCAAGGAGTACCTCCAAGAACCTCTGATTCTAATGCCACCAGTTGAAGGAAGATCTTTGATCATGTACCTAACAGTATTAGAGAACTCAATGAGGTGTGTGTTGGGGCAGTATGACGAGTCTGGTCGAAAAGAGCATGCAATATACTACCTTAGCAAAACGTTTACAGACTGTGAAATAAGATACTCACTGCTCAAGAAAACTTGTTGCGCTTTATCATGGGATGCTCGCCGACTAGACAATATATGTTGACTCATACTACCTTGTTGATCTCTAATATGGATCCAATAAAATACATATTCGAGAAACCCGCTCTCTCCTAAAGAATAGAATGACGGAAAATGGTCTTGACAGAATATGACACTCAGTATACTACTCAGAAGCTAATCAAAGGAAGTGTACTAGAAAATCATTTTGCTCATCAAGTTGTAGAGGACTATCAGTCTATGAATTTTGAGTTCTCGAATGAGAATATTATGCTAATTACTGATTATGAAGAACTTGGACCGTATGAAGGACATGAGCCAGGATCTCGATGGACTATGGTCTTTGAAGGAGCTTCTAACACACTTGATAATGGGATTGGTGTTGCGATTGTCTATCCCAAGGGTTGTCATACACCTTTCACTGCCAGATTATGTTTTGACTATACCAACAACATGGCAGAATATGAAGCGTGCATCATGGGTATCAAGGCTTCTATCGATATGAGAATTAAATTTTTGAATGAATATGGGGACTCAGCCTTAGTAATCATTCAGATTAAGGGATAATGGGACACAAAGCATCCAAATTTCATTCCTTATCAAGAGCATGTGTTGACATTAATTCCATACTTTGAGGAAATCGCTTTTGAACACATTCCGCGAGAAGAGAATCAATTTGAAGATGCATTGGCTACCTTGCCATCTATGTTCAAAGTCAGATGGAATAATGAAGCTCCTCGAATTACTATTGAGAGACTAGAAAAACCGGCTCATTACTAAAGAATTGATACTGATGGAGTGTAGGAAAAGCCTTGGTACCACGAAGTAAAAAGATACCTCGAGACTCAAGAGTATCCTGAAGGGGCATCTATTAATGATAATAAATTCCTAAGAAGATTCTCTGCCAAGTCCTTTGTGAGTAACTGGATTTTGTACAAGCGCAATCACGATTCGACTTTGCTTAATTGTGTAGACAAGAAGAAAGTTGAGAAGATTATGGAAGATATGCATGAAGGAGTCTTTGGTACTCACTCCAGTGGACATACAATGGCTAAGAAGATTCTGAGAGCGGGTTATTATTGGTCGACCATGGAAACCTATTGCCTCCATCATTCCAGAACTTGTCATAAATGCCAGATTTATGCTGACAAAGTACATGTACCTCTAGTTCCCTTGAATGTCTTGACTGCTTCTTGGCCGCTTGCAATGTGGGGCACTGATATGATTGGAGAGATTAATCCTATCGCTTCTAATGGTCATTGTTTCATCCTAGTCATTATTTATTACTTCGCGAAGTGGGTAGAAGCAGCCTCGTTTGCCTCCATTACCAAGAATGTTGTGGCTTGGTTCATTAATCATAACCTTATCTGTCGGTATGGCATACCCGAGAGGATCATCACGGACAATGGTACCAATCTTAACAACACTACGATCACGGAACTCTGCATGCAGTTCAAGATTAAGCACCACAATTCTTCTCTATATCGACCAAAGATGAATGGCGCAGTGGAATCCTCCAACAAGAATATCAAGAAGATTTTAAAAAAGATAATGGTAACGTACAAATATTGACATGAGATGCTACCGTTTTCTCTTCATGGTTATCGCACTTCAGTACGTACATCAACTAGGGCAACCTCGTTCTCTCTAGTCTACAGTATGAAGGTTGTCTTACCTATTGAAGTCCAGATTCCTTCTTTAAGGATTATGAAAGACTCGGGTGTAGACAAAGACGAATGGATTCAGACTAGACTTGACCAGATAAATTTGATTGATGAAAAAAATCCTCACGGATGTTTGTCATGGTCAGATGCATCATAAACGCATGATCAAAGTCTTTAACAAGAAAGTCAAGCGCCAGGTGTACCAAGTTGGTGATTTGGTCATAAAATGCATCATCCTACCACAAGGTGATCCCAGGGGCAAATAGACTCCCACGTACGAAGGGCCATTTGTGATCAAGAAGATATTTTCTAGCGGCGCTATTGATACTTACCACCATGGACGGTGAAGATTTTACACACCCTGTGAATGTGGACATAGTTAAAAAATACTACGCATAAAAGAGACCCGCTAGGTTGACTGGCCTAGGAAAAAATAAAGGCATCCTGGTGAACCAAAAGGGTTCGAGAAAAAATTAGGGATGTATATATATATATATATATATATATATATATATATATATATATATATATATATATATATATATATATGTATATATATATATATATATATATATATATATATATATATTGTACATCTGGCAAGTCGAAAACCTAAAAGGGAGGCTTAGGTAAAAAAGGATATCCCGATGGACTAAAAACCCAAAAGGGCGGTCTAGGAAAAAGTTAGGGGTTAAAGCGTGTGACTATGTCCCATTGGACCACCCATCTATTTACAGCCAACATAATTACCAACGTCAAGTTCAAGTGGTACAGATCAGTTCAATCAACTTCTTCCAACAGCGAGGGATGAGATACTTGAAGACATAGGGGCAATAGCAGAGTTGAAACTCAATGGGATCATTTCCACATAGCTGTTTTTTTTGTACCCCTTTTCCCCTTTAACGACGACTTCCTCTTACTAGGATTTCTGTCTCCTTGTATAAAATTGTTTGTTTATAGACAACTTCTAAATCAATGCAATAAATTGCAAATTCAAAATTGTTTTTACTTTCTCTGTTTTGTTTGCAAAAACTTCCAATGATTATATTGAATAAACATATACATTTGAATATGATTACTATTTACAAATATATTCATGAAAATGGAATTAGCATTAACTAAAGGCTTTAGGATTCGGGATAAAGTTTGAAGTTGACCATAAATTCTCACGGAGCAATCTCCTCAGAATTATTTTCACAAGTTAATCCCCATCAGAGTTTATCTCCTCAGCATAGTCTATAAGGTTTATTTCCCCAACGGAGTTTATTTCTCCAATATTGCATATCCCCGACAAGGTTCTCTTCTCTGGCCAGATATCGTCCAACGTTGTCCTCCCCAGAAGAACTAATACTCGTATCTGAAACCTGGTCATAAAACACATCGGATGATTATTCATCTCTTTTATCCCCAGTCAGGATACGTAAAGAATAAAATCCTTCAAAGAACGACGAGTGACCAACTCTCCTTGAATGCTTCTATCCCCAAGTAGAAGTCGAACATTCCCAGCAGAGTGTCCTCAAACAGAAAATAGAAATCCCTAATAAAATCATTCTAAACAAAACTGAAGAATGATTGTCTACATCTCCAGCAACAATCATGGATTTATTTCCCCAACCAGACATTATTATATGAAGCTACTTGTAATACGGTGGGAGAACTGACTTTAATGGTTTTGTGTTTTATCGCAAATGTTGCGGTTAGCAAGAGTCGTCATCGACTTGTTTTTTATCCAATAAAGGAAAGGGTGAAAAGAACAGGAAATACCTTTCGATAATATTTTGAGTAAGGGGGGTAGGTTATGGAAAGGGAAGGTGTTAGCACCCTTTCCATCTGTAGTTATCTACGGGCTCTTAGTTGCTAGCTCACTTTGAAAATACTTTTTTGTGTAAGTGTATTTTTGAAAATATTTTTGAAAAGACGCCTTAGTGCGGTAAACTTTATAATGATTCTATTATCATTGAGAATGCATACAAAGTGTTTTTGTCTTTGAAAATATTTAGAAAATGAGAGTGTATGTGTGAGAAATTTTGTTTTGTTTTGTGAGCAAGCAACTACGAGTTGTCTACCTACTCGAATTGTCTTTGTTCTTTTCCTCTTTTCCTTTAGATAGTGATATCCTACCATTAGTTAGTAAGTAGCCTTATCATTGGATGTTTCGAGGGACAAGCAAGGGTCATCGTACAGTCACGAAGGCAACTCGTAAGATATTTTAATAATTACCCTAAGGTGTCAAGATAATTTACCGAGGCAACATTGAAGGGTCATCGAGGGACTATGATCTTGTAACCAAAGGGTCTTTGCTAAAACTTCTCGCGTTCGAGAGACGTGACTGTTTATTTTCCGAAGGCAACAAGTGGAGATACCTTAGAGGTGCACATGTGCAAAGTGTTTTGTGTTTTAGTTATTTATCTTGGATATTTAGGTTTTTTTACCGTTTTCTTTTAAATCTTGTCATGCAAACCTATTAGCATACATCTAGCGGTTAAATATATACATAGGGCAGAAAAAAGTGCGAGAATTAAACTACGTTATTACATCGCTTCAGGATGGGGGGAATACAAACCAAAATGGGGGGGGGGGGGGGGGGGGGGGGTGTAAATGAACCATAATTTTAACTATTACAACTTTTGGGCAATTACATAAATTATGAAAAATAATAACACGGAAATGTAAATAGCGCACGGAGAATGGAAAAGAGGTAATATCTAAAACCCTAAGAATTTTAAGGGTAAAATTTTTTTTTGTTGTTTTTAACTTTAATTAGAAAAAGACTTTGAACCTAATTCTAATCAATGTTAATTAACAAAAAAACTCAAAAAATGATTATAATTAATTAAAAAATTTATTGTAAAAAAAAGTTAATTAAGTTAAATCCTAAATCTAATTTTTATTTGATTTTATGATTTTTTATTAAAAATTAATTATTAAAAAAAGAAATAATTAAATAAAAAATGAGATGAAATAAAAAAAAACTATTAGATGGGTTGCGCTGCAAACAAATTATGGGGGGTGTAAAGATAGAACTCCAAACCCAATGTCAAGGAGGCCCAACATATGTTGCGTGATCCCCTACAGTAGCCTCCTGGATGGTGTATCATAGGCACGCTGGGTTTAGAGTGCTGGATCTGGGATTTGGGGATCTGATGGCCCAGATGAGAGCCATACCACGCGCTTGTTAACCCTTATATGCACTGGATCTGAAATGAAATGTTAGAAAGAAAAAAAAGAAAATTGCTTGCAGCCTGGGTCGAACCCAAGACCTGGTAAGGGTACGCCTTAAGAGTATGCATGCTACCACTGGGTTAGTTGTTCATTTGTTACTTCAGAAACAAACGAATGTATATATTATGAAACTGGCTCGTTTGGAATTCAAAACACGCGCACGCAGCTTGGTTTGAATGGACCACTTATAAAGCGACACACAAGCCACCGGAGTCAGCCCACCAGAGTCAACTTTTCGGTTGTCTTCTCTGGTGGGATTGAAATCTGAACCTGCAAAATAACAATAATTAAGGATCCAAAACGACCCTACCCCCTTAAAAAATCCCCCTGAGTCCGAATAAATGCTTATTTTTGGCCGAAACGCATTGGATCATACGCTTTGAGTCCAAATGCACAAATCGGAGGAAGAAATTGTATTCACTCATCCTGTGTGCATGAGGACATATTAAGGGTCAAAACCTGTTCATTATAAGCTCAGAAACATGTTAGCAATAATCACAAAGTTTAAAAACGTATGAAATGAGAGATCATGAATCTCAAGAAATGTCATGCGATCGGAGATGCAAGCTATGCATTTACTGTGTGTTTTATACCATGATATCTAGTCTAAACTCACCCTTCAACATTCGGGAGGAGAAAATGATTGGAATTAGGGAGTGAAAGGCCCTGCGGACAGAATTTTGAGAATCGAGGGTTTCTTGAGAATTTTGAACAATTTTACTAGCTTTCTTGTATATGGATCTCCTGTCTTGGAATGTTATGCTTTATAGTATATATAGAGAATGAAAAGGCTAGCAAAAATTGAAAGATATCAAGCCATGATGGCCATAATAAAGCCAAAGATCAAGATTTGAAAACTTGCCATATTTGATGCATTCTTCCCATTCTTGAGCTTGTATGAACCTGGACGCTTTTGACAGGCTTGCATGAGCTTATTGGGCTTGCAAAAGGTTTAAAATCCAAAATCCCAAGCCTTTATACATTGTTTTCATTTTCTTTTGATTTTATCTGTTTTTTTAAATGAATAAAATTCAATTAAAATCAATAAAAATCAACGAAATGTGTAAGTGCTTTTTAGAGGTCCTCTAATATTTTGTAAACATGTTTGAACATCAAAAAGTAGGCTCACTAGTTCAAATTTTCAATTTTGCTCATTTTGAATTTCATGAACTTCTTCAAAATTTCCCAACTTGTGCAACTCATAACTTTCTCAATTTTCATCTTTTGAAGATGATATTGACAAAAAAGTGTCTTTTGTTGACTTTTGAAAATGACCTATAATGTTTTAGCTCATATCTTTAAAATGAAGCATTTTTTGGACTTGATCATAAAACAAAGTTGTAGGGAATTGAATTTTCTTCAAAATGAGCTTTGGATGGAGAAAATTTGATGAAGCATGTGAAAGTTATGCCTGGTCAATGTTCAGTTGACTTCTCCTAAAGAAACCCTAATTTGACAATTTTGACTTTTGATGATTTGAGAGCTTTCCTTGTGGAATAATGATCAACCCTTGATCAAATGATGAATATCACTTCAAAATGTTGATTTTGACCAAAAATCTTGAAGTTTGACTGTATGTTGACCATAGTTGACTTCGTGACCAATACAGTTGATTTTCAATCATCTGAGCCATTAACTGAGCAAATTTTTGATGTGGGGCTTGAAACTTGACATGGACCTTTTTAAGTACCTATGAAGAACCATGGAAGCCACTTGAGACCTTTGCAAACTAAATTTCCTTGAGAAAATCAAAACCCTAATTGTAGACCTTTGAGTTGAGGAGGTGAGTTGATTGGTCAACCCTTGAGTGCCTTGAGTGTCTGAGAAGCCTCGAAAGAATGTCTTGAAGAAAAAAGGGAGGGTATATTTTGGGGTACAACACTACTGATATGCTCAAATAACATATTTCATCTATACATCATTCACAAAATATCATAACACATGCATACAAAACACATATACTATTCTCATTTATTTTGAGAACATCATTACGCAATGCATTACATACATCATGACATTGCATAGAACTAACTTTTTCTTTTCAGGTTAAGTTCTCGAATAGACGAATATTACCAGCAACTTATAGACATATTATGGATAAATTCTAGAAACAGGATGGGGCGACTATCTACATAACCAACATTTCCTTCAGAGATTGAATTCTAAAAAGCATTCTCCTTCAGAGGTTTATTTTGAAAAGCATCTCCTTCAGGGCCTTCGTTCTGAAAAGCAATCTCCTTTAGAAGATTATTCTGAAAAAGCATTCCCCTTCAGAGACTGAATTCTGAAAAGCATTCTCCTTCAGAAGTTTATTCTGAAAAGCATTCCCCTTCAGAGACTAAATTCTAAAAAAGCATCTCCTTCAGAAGTTTATTCTGAGAAGCATTCCCCTCAGAGACCGAATTCCGGAGAGCATTTCCTTCAGAGGTTTATTCTGAAAAAGCATTCCCCCCAGAGACTAAATTCTTGAGAGCATCTCCTTCAGATGTTTATTCTGAAAAGCATCTCGTTCAAGGCTTCATTCTGAAAAGCATTCCCCCCAGAGACTTAGTTCTGAAAAGCATTCCCCTTTAGAAGTTTATTCTGAAAAGCATTCCCCTTTAGAGACTGAATACTGAAAAGCATCTCCTTCAGGGTTTCGTTCTGAAAAGCATTCTCCTTCAGAGGTTTATTCTGGAAATTATTCCCCTTCAGAAGTTTATTATGAAAAGCATCTCCTTCAGGGCTTCATTATGAAAATAATTCTCCTTCAGAGACTGAATTCTGAAAAGCATCTCCTTCAGGGCTCTTCTATGAAAACCATTTTCCTTCAGAGATTTTTTGAAAATCACTCTTCGGATTCAGTCAGGTGTGGAGTCATTCTGATACTCCTATCAATAGTTACTTAGGATGGCATCTTTAATCCCATCTCCGACGGCACTCCGTCACCTCTCCAAATGGAATCTTTAAGCCCATTCTTGATATAATCAACCAACAATGTTACTTCATACACATGTGAGTGCAAATTTCTAGCCACTTAGGTGTTCAATCTTCTTCCACCTTCAGATCCCAAATGGCGAGCATGCAAATCTAACTCTTCAGGTTTAAGAAGATTGAACAGGGGAAGCTGTTGTAAACCAAAATTTTCCCTCTCAGTTTTCAAGACATATTGGTTCGATATATCTTCTCATGCCCCTAAGGTTCTCAAGTACTCAAGATTATTCAAGAATTGATAAGATGAATCCCCCTCATAAGCATTGACCTATAACTAGGGTTTTGGTTTTCTCAAGGAAATTGGACTTATAATGCTTCAAATGGACTTCATGGTTTCTCATATGCTTCAAGGAGTCCTCATGTCAAGTTTCAAGCCTTACATTACAAATTTACTCAGTCAATTGCTCAGATGAGTGAAAATCAACTGTACTGAACAAAAAGTCAATTGTGGTCAACATACAGCCAAACTTCAAGATTTTGGGTCAACATCAACATTTTTAACCAATATTCATCATTTTATGAAGGGTTGGTCATGATTTATCAATAAAACTCAAGATTCTTCAAAAGTCAACCGCATATTATTCAGATATTTTTGGGTCATAATTTAACAAAACCATGCAGTTCAGTTTGGTTTGCAATTTGTATTTTGCAAACCAAACCAGGCCGAATAAAATTGCATTATGTTACAAACCAAATTTCACTTAACTCACATACAACCCAAACCTAAACCTATTATGTCTCAACCTTACAATTACTAATGATTTTCTCTTCCTCACACTTAGGACTTCAGTTACAATCCTTTCATCTTTCCTAGTAGTATATCTCCTTCTTCTTCAAATACATCTTGTCTCTTCTTCTCTAATCTCTACTCTATTATATTCTTTATTGGGTTAAATATACAACACCCCCTATAATATTAGCGAGATTCAAATACATCTTGTCTCTTCTTCTCTAATCTCTACTCTATTATATTCTTTATTGGGTTAAATATACAACACCCCCTATAATATTAGCGAGATTTGGTTTTAGTCCTGGTAAAGTTTTCTTTGTAATCCCCCTTGCAACTTCCAGATTCCCTCAAATACCCCATTGACTGCCACATTGCAGCAAAGATTCTCTTTAGCTGCCTATATGGCAGTCCACACGGTATTTTTTTTATTTTTTAATTATTTTTTTAAATCCGCGTGGAATTTTTGAATTTTGAATTTTGTTTTTGAATTTTTTAATTTTCTATGATATATTATTAAATATATATTATTTTATTAGAAAATTTCTAAAACAAAAATTGCATGCCAAAGGAATCGAACCAGGGCCCTCTCTTTCAGTAGCACATCCATTTACCACCAAGACATGTTCATTTTGTTGAGTTTTTGTCTCACAATATATATATATATATATATATATATATATATATATATATATATATATTGTTGATATTTGTAAATATATAGTATTAAGAATATTTGTATGTAGAATAGTCTCACATCGATTATATCATATAATTAGTTGTAATCTCTCTATATATAATAAAGTTTTCGTAGTGTTTTCAAAAACACACAGTTTAACCTAAATGTCTCTTAGTCTCTCCTAATTCAATATGGTATCTAGAGCCTACTAAGGGGAAACTCTTTATTGTGCTTTACCGGTTGACCCACTATCTTCCGGTGACAATTTTTTTTTTGTAAACCGTATCATCACTCTGGTTTTCTTCTCACTTTCTAAAATTCTTCGATAACCACTAGACTGCTGCCGCCATCCGCCGCTACTAATTTCGGCGACCTTTCGATAAACTAACCATACCAGCAAAAACGCCTCCTTCAATCCGGACGATCCTAACTATTTTTCCACTGTCGCACTCGCCACTGTGCAATTTTTCAAAATCTGATACTCATGGCTACTCCTTATAACCCTTACGCCAAACTACGATGATTTCCTCAAGTGGTATCAAAATTTTCAAAACTCAGATTCTACTGTTTGGTTGCACACACTAGTAATTCATCTGTTTGCTTCTCTCAATCATCTTCTGTTGGACCCTGGGTCCTTGATTCTAGTGTGTCTGACCATGTTATTGGTAATAAAAATATTTTCTCTTCTGTCTCTACCTAAGGTTTCTTACTTGCTATAACTTATGTGAATGGTTCTCAAACCTGATCCGAGGAATGGGTTACAGTTCAAATTCTACTTTCTCTCTTTGTTACTTATGTTCTCTATGTACCTAATTGTCCATTTAATTTACTTTTAGTCAGTCGTTAACTCGTTCTCTTAATTGTATTGTCACCTTAACTAATAGTAATATCACCCTGCTGGATCAGAGTTTGGGATGGACAAATGGCGTCAAATGTGAGTCTCAAGCCCTTATTACCTCTTAGTGTCGTCTGAGGCATGCTCAACCAAAGATTCTCCACTCACAATCCTATGCTCAGTCAGGTCATCCTAGTCTTCCTAGATTATATAAGTTGGTGCCAAGTTTATCAAAAGTATCTAATTTACATTGTGAGTCATGTCAGTTAGGGAAACACACTCGTAGTCAATTTTCTGATCGAGTCAATAAACGAGCTTCATCTCCTTTTGCTTTAGGTCACTCCGATGTTTGGTATCCCTCACGTACTATCTCTACTCTTGAGTCTAGGTATTTTGTCACCTTTATTGATGAATTTTCACGTTGCATGTGGTTATTTTTAATGAAAAATAGATCAAAATTATTTTCTATTTTTGAAAATTTTCATAAAGAAATAAAAACTTAGTTTGGTGTGTCCTATTCGTTACTTAAGAAGTGATAATGCTAGTGACTAATTATCCCAACAATTTCAAACTTTTATGTCCAGTAATTATATTCTCAACCAAGCATCTTGCCCTCATACATCTCAACAAAATGGGGTAGTCGAACGCAAAAATCGGCATCTTGTAGAAACCACTCGGACCCTACTTCTCCATGGTAATGTTCCACTTGATTTTGGGAGACACTATGCTAACGACATGTTACCTTATAAATTGCATGCCATCATATATCCTTAACAATAAAATCCCTCATTCAATCATTTTTCCCCATTCCCCCTTCCCCTAATTCCTCCCCGAGTCTTCAGTTCTACATGTTTTGTACACAATATCTCTCCTAGTCTTAATAAACTATCAGCTCGATCACTAAAGTGTGTTTTTATAGGTTATCATCGACACCAAAATGTAATTATTTTTATTCACATACCCTACAATAATACCTCATGTCGGCCGATGTCACCTTCTTCGAGTCTGTTTCATATTTCGAGTCCAGCCTAGTAACTCCAGAACCCCTTCAAGAGAGTACTTTCACACCTTTTCCAGAAGTCTTATATGTCACAATCCACCATCATTTTAGGGAACTTGGCCCACTAGATAACCCTACGGTTCCCCCCCCCCCCCAACTTCTCGTCCACTTCAAACATATTAGCATCGGTAACCAATGTATGTCGTACATGTCCCTGAGGTCGTACCTGTCCCTAAGGTAGTACATGTCCCTGAGGTCATTGCAGACTCTCCTCTGAGCTCTCGTCATCACCAGACCTGGTCATACAACTGAGTTCGATCTTCCGACTTCCCTTCGAAAAGTTATACGTCAAACATGAAATCCTTCTCCACATTATATGGATTTATGCTATCATCGTCTTTCCCCTTTGCAATATACTTGTTTGTCTTCTTTGTCTTCTTTTTCTATTACTAACACTCTAGGTGAAGCATTATCTCACCCTGAGTAGAGGCAAGGCAATTATTGATGAAATGTGGGCTCTTCAAGTAGTGGTACATAGGAACTGGTTCCTCTACCCCCTGGGAAATCTTTATTAGGTTGTTGTTGGCTTTATACAGTGAAAGTTGGTCTAGATGGTAGGATTGATCGGTTTAAATCTCGATTGGTAGCCAAAGGATACACTCAGGTTTTTGGGTTGGATTATAGTGATACCTTCTCGCCTATAGCCAAGATGTCATCTGTTATAATTCTTCTAGCCATTGCAGCCATTTGACATTGGTCTCTTCATCAACTTGACATTAAAAATGCATTTTTACATGGTGATTTTGAAGAGGAAGTATATATGGAGCAACCCACCTGGGTTTGTTGCTTACGGGAAGTCACAATATGGTTTGTAGGCCACACAAGTCTCTTTATGGTCTTAAGAAATCTCCGAGAGCTTGGTTTGGCAGATTCATCATTGTAGTACAACAATTTGGTATGGTCCATAGTGAAGCTCACTATTACGTCTTTTATCGTCACTCATCTCAAGGGTGTATTTATCTTATTGTGTATGCCGATGATATTGTCATAGTCTCTTAGTCTCTCATATATATTATAATATATATATATATATATATATATATATATATATATATATATATATATATATATATATATTATATATATATATATATATATATATATATATATATATATATATATAAATATATATATAGTAATATTATATCATATATATATATATATATATATATTAAAACAGTTTCCTAAAATGTCACATCAAAGAAAGTTCCAAAGCTTAATTGACTCATTGTCATATTTGTTGAGTTTCTCTAAGGATTTCATGTCTGTCCAACACTTTTCTAACACTATTGTGAAAATATTGTGTAAAGTTAATTAAATACTAAATGGGGGGTTCAAGTTTTAATACAAAAAATAATAAAATGTTGTTCTGACAATAATGAAAAAGTGATTAGGTTTTGTTATAGAATCTCCTAATTCTCTACTATTGATGTTCGATGTATTTCATAATTAATATTGTTATTATTATTCCACGGCGGATTAACAAGACCCCAATCTCTTGGTGTATAGCTCACTAATCTACACTCAGAGCTTTCCTATCCCTAATCCACCACTATATGCAGGATTAGGCAATGAAATAGAACATTAATCTCTAAGACACTACTTGAGGGTCTCCTATTCCCATTCAACCAGTGTAAGCACAACAATTGACATATATCCAACGTATAGACTAATGGTCAGTATTCCCTATGCGCCCAAGATCAAAGTAAAAGAGTATTTCACGTAAAAGCATTAAGAACAATGTGCAATTGAATAAAATAATAACTTCAATAAATTATGCAATATCAAATCAAACATGTGTTCCAACAGAATTAAAAATAATTTATCAAAAACATGTCAATAATGATTCAAACCATAGATAAAAACATATAAACAAAGATAATCATCTACATTGATCATAAACTTGTTCACATACAAAAGTTAACTACCTCTAATCTTGACACCAAGAGTTAAGCTACATATCATGTAGCTTGCTTTATAAGAAAAGGAAAGAGATGAATGAGCATCCATGATGATTGATCAATCAACAATGCGAATTTAGCTCCAAATTAATCGATTATATGATTTTGTGAATTATTTTGCTCTTACAAGTGATTTCAAGATCATAATACAAGGTAACAAGGATTGGTCCCAAAAATATCTAAATTTGAACCTTTATATACACTTTCCTGATCAGACGAATTTCCACTTATTTCTAGCTGACAGCGCCGAAAAGCCTCGCCCGACGAATTTCCACTTTATTTCCAGTTGCCAGCGCACAGAACTCAACCCATACTGCACAAAATATCCACATTTGTCCAGTGAACACAAGCTTTGCCCGGCCAATTCCTCGCTCCAAGCACGCCTGACAAACAAGAACATAATTTCCACATAGAAGCTAATGAAATCTTGTACTTTTTGCTCGCCCCAGCCTCGCTGCATGCTCACCTTGCAACGCCGTTCCATACTCGCCCCTTGCTGGGCGAATTTGTCCAAACAACTTGCCTTTGCTTTGTTTCTTTTCTTCTTCACTTGGACTTACTTTGTGGAATCATTTTCACAAAAACTTGAAAGTGAGGGAAGCTTCTACACTAGACTACACCCCCATTTTTTGTCCGAGAGAATATTGAATCATGAGACAACGTCACAATTTCCATCAAGTCAAACGACCAATTGACATATGTCTTCACTAATCTCTAAGAGGTCCTCGAATAAGCTACATATATAACAAGCTCGATGCATATGAGGAAAAAGTTGATTATTTCCATATTCATTGTACCTGTTGGCGGTATTCTAGAGGTGGTATGTGAAAAATTATAGTGTTGCAGGATTCTACAGAGAAAACTACTTTTCGTCACTTTTTGTACTATACTTCTACTAGTGGATGACCATTGAAAAACTCTGCTTTTTTTTAATTCACCAAACACTTCTTACACTTAATCTTAGCATTACAAAGCCTTTATATAGGCTTGAATGAAACTGATAGAGAATACAAATAGGTTGCTAATCAAGATGAGGACTCTTTGGTTCTCTCAATTTTAATGATACAACTCTACCATAAATCTAAATAAAGACAATCATTATAATGTGATGGTTACAATTTTCTCATAATGCTTCCTAAAGATAATGGTGGTTACAACACATTAATTTTAACAATCCCCCTTAATGTGTTACTCTTTAACTCCCATTGCTTCTCTAAGTTGCTGAAATCTTCCTCTTGGTAGTGCTTTAGTAAAAATGTTTGCAAGCTGCTCTTGTGAATTGCAGAACACTAACTGCACATCACCATCTTCGATCACACTTCGAATGAAGTGGTGCTTTATATTAATATGTCTTGTTCGACTGTGGAAAACTGGATTCTCCGCCATGGCTATTGCTGATTTATTGTCACAATGAAGCAGCAGACTTTCTTCTTGCTTTTCTCTGATATCTTCAAGTATTCTTCTCAACCACAATGATTGTTGTGTAGCCAAACCAGCTGCCAAATATTTTGCTTCAGCTGAAGATTGCGCTACAGTATCTTGTTTCTTCGAACACCAAGAAATTACTCCTGAACCCAGGCTGAACACATAACCGG
The DNA here is from genome assembly GCA_948472305.1 of Vicia faba. NCBI lineage: Eukaryota > Viridiplantae > Streptophyta > Magnoliopsida > Fabales > Fabaceae > Vicia > Vicia faba. Next base: position 1,341,543,720 of record OX451740.1, on the reverse strand, counting down.
AAGTGCTTTTCATGTCATCAACACTTCCAGCCCAATCATTGTCACAATAGCCTTTAACTTCGAGTTTAAAATTCTTTTCAAACCTGATTCCATGTTCCATGGTTCCCATGACATACCTTAGAACTCTTTTTGCTGCTCCAAGGTGTAAGTGACACGGTTTACTCATAAACCTTGAGAGTAAACTAGCAGCAAACATTAAATCGGGCCTTGAAGCTGTAAGATAAAACAAGCTTCCAACCAAACTTCTATACATACTTGCATCTACTAATCTTCCACCATCTTCCTTCTTTAATTTTTCATTCACCAATAAAGGAATATCAATAGGTTTGCAGCCATTCATGCCAAACTTTTTCAAAATATTTTCAGCATATCTCTTTTGACAAATAAAAACTCCATATTCATCTTGGTAAACCTCAATATCAAGAAAATGATGCAGCAAGCCAAGATCACTCATCTCATATTTTTTCATCATTTCTATTTTAAAATTTTCAACCATTTTCTTGTTGTTACCCGTATACACCAAATCATCAACATAAAGGGAAACAAGAAGGATATCAGCTTTACCTTGATGCTTCACATACAAGGTATGCTCACTTTGACTTCTTTCAAATCCTTGTTGAATGAAGTAGCTGTCAATTTCACTATACCATGCTCTCGGGGCTTGTTTCAACCCATAGAGAGCTTTCTTCAACTTGTAAACTTTTTCCTCTTGGCCTTTAGTCACAAAGCCTTGAGGTTGCTGCACATATATCTCTTCTTTTAATTCTCCATTCAGGAAAGCTGACTTCACATCAAGTTGGTACAGGTTCCACCCTTTATGAGCTGCTAATGCAATAACTGTTCGTACAGTATCCAATCTTGCAACTGGGGCAAAAGTTTCACTATAGTCAATTCCAGGCTATTGTGCATAGCCTTTTACTACCAATCTAGCCTTGGCTCTTTGAATTGACCCATCTGTATTATGCTTCAATTTGTACACCCACTTTACTCCAATAGCTTCTTTGTCATTTGGCTTTTCAACTAACTGCCATGTTTTGTTTTTCTCAATGGCATTTATTTCTTCTTGCATCGCATTCCTCCAAGCATCTTCTTTGATTGCTTCATCAAAAATTTTTGGTTCCACAACACAATAGTTGCATCTTGCATAAATATCACTCAAGTTCTTCAATTTTATTGGAGTTGAGCTGGGAGATGATGAACTTGAAATTTGTGAACTTGGAGAGGATGAGGAACTTGGTGTACATGGAGTTGGTTGCTCATTATCAGTTGTTGGGTTTTGTTGTTGTAATATGATTGCAGGGACTGTTTTCTCCTTCGTTTTGTCTTCTTCCCAATTCCAAGAAGTGTTCTCATCAAATACAAAATCCCGGCTAATGATCACCTTGTTTGTATTCAAGTTGTAAAGTCTATAGCCCTTTGACATGGGACTATAGCCAATAAAGACACATCTTTGACTTGTTTCTTCTAGCTTTGTCCTTTTTTGTTTAGGAATTTGAGCATAGCAAACACACCCAAAAATTTTAAGATGGTTCACCGACGGTGTTCTTCCACTCCAGGCTTCAAATGGAGTCTTTTTCCACACGACCTTTGTTGGACACCTGTTCATCAAAAACACAGCAGTGTTAACGGCCTCGGGCCAAAAGGTTTTAGGCAAACCTTTCTCAAGTAGCATAGACTTCGCCATCTCCATCACGGTTTGGTTCTTTCTTTCAGATACACCATTTTGCTGAGGTGTATATCCAACAGTGAGCTGTCTTTCAACACCTTCATCTTCACAAAATTTATGAAATTAATTTGAGGTGTACTCCTTCCCTCGATCACTTCTCAGCATCTTTATAAATCTGCCACTTTGTTTTTCGATTAATGCTTTAAATTTCTTAAAGATTACAAATGCTTCAGATTTTTGTCTCATGAAATATACCCAAGTCATGCGGGTAAGTCATGCGGGTAAAGTTGTCAATAAACAAGATAAAGTACCTATTTTTTCCATGAGACAAAGTATTCATAGGGCCACACACATCTGTTTGTACAAGTTCCAACACTTGTTTAGCTCTCCATGCACCTTCCTTTGGAAATGGTTGCCGGTGGTGTTTGCCAAGCACACAACCTTCGCACACACCAGATTTTTCTTCGATTCTTGGCAGCCCATACACCATCTTCTTTTGATAGAGTAACTTGAGGCTTTCGTAATTCAAATGCCCAAGTCTCATGTGCCATAAACACAAGTCATTATCTTCTCTGGCCATCATGCTTACATTTTTCTCATAGTCAAAAGATAGTGGAAAGCTCCTGTTGCTAGTCATCTTCACAATGGCAACACTTCTTCTTTCTGAGTCAAAAATTCTGCACTTGTTATTCTCAAAGTTTAGAGAATAGCCGTGCTCCAGAAGTTGTCCAATCCTAAGCAAATTTTCATCTAATTCCGGTACATAGACCGTGTCATGTATGACTTTGCTTCCTTGCTTTGTGGTGACTCCAATGCTTCCTTTCCCTTTCACTACAACATGTTCTCCATTTCCCAATTTAACTTTTGAGCCAAATGAAGAATCAATGTTTATAAATGCTTCCTTTTGTCTGGTCATATGGTTGCTACAGCCGCTGTCCAAATACCATACATTTTTACCTTCTTCATGCAATGCTTTTTTACAAGAAAAAAATAAATTTCCTTTATCAGATTCTCCTTCTGTGTACGAAGCATGTTGTTAATTTGCAAGACGAAAATCCTTTTGAAGATGCCCGAATCTCTTGCAATTGTGGCATTGCGATTTACCTTTGTTCCAACAATACTTCTCGTCATGAGTATCGCTGTTACAAATTTTACACCATTTGTTTGATGCTCCATTCCATCTTTCTCCATTTGCGCTTCTTCCAGATCTGCCACGTGAGTTTCGACCTCTGCCTCTTCCAAATCTGCCACCTCTAGAAGACTCACCTCTAGTTTGTATTTGGGGCTTATTTTCACCATTGTTGGGCTGAATGTTGAGTTTAGATTGAAAGGCACTCTCAATTGATTTTTCAGAATGTCGTAACATCCTTTGCTCGTAGGATCTCAAAGACCCCATCAACCCTTGAACGGTCAAGGTTGATAGATCCTTGGTTTCTTCTATTACACCCACCATTGGGTCAAATCTTGCTGTCAAATTAATCAGAATTTTGTCAACAATTCTGCGATCTTCTATCGTATCACCATGTGACTTCATCTGATTCACCAACTCGGAGAGTCTGTTGAAGTATTCGTTCAGGCTCTCGTTCTCCTTCATCCTTTCATTTTCATAATCTCTCTTAAGATATTGAAGCTTCACCGTTCGCACCTTTGAGTCTCCTTCGAACTCTTGTTTTAGGATACTCCAGGCTTCTTTCGATGTTTTAGCTCTCATAATCCTTGGGAAGATGGATAGAGAGACCCCTCTTTGAATCATCCCGAGAACTCCAGCTTCTGTGATCTTCTTCTTCTTCAATTCTTCAAGTCGTTGGCTTGATTCTTCAGCCTTTTCTTTTAATTTTTCAGCCTCTGTCACCACCAGTTCTTCATAACCGTTTTTGACATACTCTAGAACATCCAAATATGTGAATAGAGACTCCATTTTAACAGTCCAAAAATCATAGTTCTCTTCTTCAAATAGAGGAACTTTGACATTGTTGTAAGTTATGGAAGGGTTGTTTGTGGAAGCCATAACTGTTGTTATTTTTGCTGCAGCTGCAAGGATCTGCAGCTCTGATACCACTCTGTTGGCTCTAGAGGAGGTATGTGAAAAATTATAGTGTTGCAGGATTCTGCAGAGAAAACTACTTTTCGTCACTTTTTGTACTATACATCTACTGGTGGATGACCATTGAAAAACTCAGCTTTTTTTTAATTCACCAAACACTTCTTACACTTAATCTTAGCATTACAAAGCCTTTATATAGGCTTGAATGAAATTGATAGAGAATACAAATAGGTTTCTAATCAATATGAGGACTCTTTGGTTCTCTCAATTTTAATGATACAACTCTACCATAAATCTAAATAAAGAAAATCATTATAATGTGATGGTTACAATTCTCTCATAATGCTTCCTAAAGATAATGGTGGTTACGACACATTAATTTTAATAGTACCTTGTCGTATTCCTTTTCTCATTCTTTATCTTTATTATCCTTAGATTGTACATCTTCTTAGGCTACCCATTAGTATTCGATGTCTTTACAACTTCCTAGGTATATACTCTCTCTATATAGAAGGTGTATGATCTTTATTTAGACACACAAAATTCATTCAACATGTCTCTTTTTTCACTCCTTTAACAAATATCAATAGTCAATTTAATAAAAAATTCTATAAGCCAATAATTACTTATGCTAAACCTATTATGGATATTGGTTATTCCTTATTCCTAGCAAAACTTAACAGAATGCATACACTTCTATACAAATAAGAAAAACCTTGTTTTGAATGTAAATTTTACTTTTAGATTTTTGACTTGATGAGGACATCCAGCTGGAATGAAAACATCATCTCCTAGCTTCTGAGTGAAGATCTAGGGCTCAATTCCTACAATTGAGTTTCAAACTATCAACAAAAATGGTGATACAATTTTATTGACTAAACAAGCCCAACCCCTGTGATACGGTGGGAGAACTGACTTGAGGTTTTGCGTTTGTGTTCGCAAATGTTTCGGTTTAGCAAGAGTCGCCACCTACTTTTTATTTTATCCTAAGGAAAGGTCAAAAAGCACAGGAAAGACCTTTGAGATGTTTTCTTGGGTTCGGGGAGTATATTATGAAAAGGGAAAGTGCAAGCACCCTTTTCATCCATGGTTATCCATGGGCTCTTAGTTACTTGTTTAGATCACTTGCTTTGCTTTTCAATTGTTTGAAATGGTGCTTTGTGTGTGTGGTTTTGAAAATGCTTTGAAAAAGAGGCCTTGTCTAGGCAACCTTTGTAATGATTCTTGTTTGAATATATACAAAGGTGTGTGTCTTTTTGAAATGATATTTCAATGTTTTTGAAAGTTTGTTTTGAAATTGTGTTGTGATGTGTGTTTGAAAGTAGCAAGATTATTTTGCAAGCTTTTTATCAAGTAAATAAGAGTTGTCTACCCTATTTTACTCAAAGATCTTTCTTATGTTTTTAACCCTTTTGACAGTGTTATTTCACCATTGTATTTGGTGAACAACCTTGTGTTAGGATGTTAAACGGGACAGGCGCGGGTCATCGCATACAATCATTGAAAGCAACTTGTGAGACGCTCTAACAATTTTGTAAGGGACGAGATCGTTTTATCAAAGGCAACATCGAGGGTCATCGAGGGACTACGATCTTTGTTTATCGAAGGGGCATTTGCTAGAGTGTCTCATACTCGAGGGACATGATTGTACTTTCCGAGGCAACAGGCGAGGTTACCCTAGAGGTGCAAGTGTGAACTGTGTATTTATTTTCATGCATTTGTCTTGTATTAGGTTTTCTAACGATTGATTTTGAATCTTGCCATACAAACCATAACTACTATACAGTATATTGAAAGCAATAAATTGCGGGAATTAAAAGTCTAAGTTATTACAAAAGAGTATCCGGGGATGGGGGTACAATTATTTACAAATAGGGATGAGTCTCATAAGAATAATAATGTCCAAATATGTGTTACAACCAAATCGAATCGTCGCAATTCAATTATAACAAATTATAAAAATAAGGAAAAATCAGTAAGTTATGAGATGCATGTATTTATTTAAAAATAAAAAATCTATTCTAAAAGAAAGAAAGATTAAAAATTATATTAGCATTTGTATCTTATTAATTAACAAAATATTAACTTAAATTAAAAAACCCTTTTTTTTTTGATATTTTCATTATGTGATAATAAAAAGAAAATGGTTTAGAACAAATAAGAAAAAAAAGAAATTATTTTAAATATTATTTAAAGTATTATTATTATTGTGTTTTATTAATTGTGAAAAGAAAAAATTTTAAAGGAAGAAAAAAAACCACTTAAATTAATGTTTCTATTATTTTTGTATTTGTATTAAATGTAACAAATATTAAATAAAACTATATTGAGAAAATCAAAATAAAATTTTAATACATTATTTGTTTTTTTTTTATTGGTATCAAAGAAAAGAAAATAAATTATTTAAAATGACATTTATTAAAAAAGATATTAGTTTAAAATGAAAGAAAAGAGATTAAATAAAAAAAAAGGTGGGCTTAAGAATTTATAGTGAGGCCCAAATGAGAATGGAGAGGAACATGAATCAGGATGAAGGGGGGGGGGGGGGGGGGGGGGGGTGCGCCTTTTTAAAAAACATGGGATTGGCATTCGTTTGGGGCGAGTCAGACCCAATACCAAACTTTGTAACATTTTAGGGGTTTCTCATTTTGGGAGATTTAGGGTTTGTTCATTTGGACAGCGGCGCAGCTTCTCTCATTTTGTTCTTCTTCTTCGTCTCTCTTAGTCACGATGCACACTGATTCCCTTAAGCCTTAAGTCGCCGGAGCGCCGCCCTATCTCACTCCCTTCCTTCTCACATTGGCCCACGTTTTTTTTGTTTGAACGGTACGAATTATTATCCTTTGGGTTTTACAGTTTCAATGTTTGTTTATTGATTGCTTGCATGTTTTAATCTATGGCTTTTGTGTGTTTGATATGCAGTAAAAGGACTTGAGAAAAAATTACCTTGAGCGTTTTTTTTTGTAAAATGGAAGGAGGGAGATGTGAGACCGGCCGATGGCGCTCCTTGGAGGCTTGGCGTAGGAAGAGGAGATGAACACGCTTCTGGCTTCTGGTATCTTTTTCTGTATATTGATGATGAACTTCTGAGACTGTTTGTTTTTTATTTTTGTTGGTGATGAACACGGTTCTGAAACTGTTTTGCTTCTGAATCTCTTCCTTGGCTATTTAATGTTTTATGATGATGAGAATAGCTCTAAGAACTGTTGATTTTTGTTGTTAGTGATGATGTATTTCTGAAACTCTTATTGTTGCTTCTGAAAACCCTTTGTGGATTGCTTCTAATTTTCTCTTCCTCTTTTCTTGAAGTGTTAATGATGATACATTTCTGAAACTTGTTGTTTTTCTCTACCTTGAATATTGGTGATGATGATACTTTGTTGAGTTTCTGAAAACCTATTGTTTTTGAATATGATGTTAATGATGACAATAGCTTCTGAAACTTTGTTTTTGCTTCTGAATCTCTTCCTCTTTTTTGTATGTTAATGATGAGATCTGAAACTGCTGTTTTTGAATGATGTTTGGGTAAGCTTGAGTGGGCTTGCTTGGCTGTTTTTGTTGGTATGAGCAAGCAGGTTTGCAAGCTTGAAATGAAGGTTGTTTGTGTTTGGCCTTGTTTAGCTTGTTTGGCTTACAGTGTTTGACTTGCAGTTTGGGTAAGTTGCAGTTTGTGGTTGTTATGTAGGTTTGAACTTGTTTTATTTGACCTGCAGTTTGGGTTAACAGTTTGGGCAAGCTTGAGTTATGCAGGTTTTGAGTTGGCTTGAGTTTGTAGTTTTGAAATTGCAAGTTTGTTGTTGTAGCTTTGTTACAGTTATGCAAGGTTTTGGAGCTTTGGTGTTTTCAAGCTTGGCTCTTTGTTTGAAACTGTTTTTGAAAATGGCTCAGTATATCTCCTCCTGACTGTTATGCAGTCTCTTCTCTTTTATATCTTTTTGTTTTTTGTCCTTGATAACTTGAAAACAGCCTGCCTTTGCCAAAACTGCAAACTCTTCTCACTAAAAAGGTCCTCTTTTTCTCTCTCTCTCTCCCCTAAGCACCTTTTTGCTTATTATTTTAATTCTGAAAAGTTTGTCTAGGCTGGAAAGTGATGATGGCTAGGACAAGCCTGTTTGGCTTGTAATTTGGTTTATCTCTCTGCATTGTGTACTTTTGATTGCATATTTTCTGCATTGTGTACTTTGCCTTGACAGTTTTGTATCTTGGCGCCTTGGTTTGCCTTTACAATGCCTATGTTTGACAGTTTTTCATTTTTGGTATTCAGTTTGGAATTTGGCGCCTTGGTTTGCCTTTACAATGCCTTATGTTTTTTCATTTGAACCAAGTTTTTGCATCTAGTTTGACATGCTTGCATTTTATTATTTGTTTTTACTTTTCTCTTTGTGAACCAAGAAGAGTAATCTTCTTGTGATTTGCAAAGAGGAAAATAAAACATGATGAACAAATAGCATTCTGATTCCGGTCGGCAAACTTTAGTGATGATTTTCTTTTTTCCTTTTCTGCTTGAAAATTCTTATACTAATTTCTCTTTCTCTTTCTTTTGCAGTTAAGTACCAATTGGATGATAGAGGAAGCAATAGAAGCCAAAGATCTTGAGCATGGGAGAACTTGAAGCTTAGGAGATTAGGCTTAGAAATAGATAGATTTTTTCATTTGTTGTAAACCATTATTATTGTAAATACTGTAAGTTGTAAATTTACAATATTCAAATAAATTTTGTAACAACATTTAAAATGAATAAAAAGTCTTTATCCAAAAGAAATTTCTACTGTCAAATATCTTCCAATCTTTCCCTTTGCCTCTTCACTTTTATTTAAGATTCCTGATTAAACAATGACTGAAATTGCATTCCACCATTTCCAATACAGATGACTTAAAATCCAAGTAATCCATAAAAACTCTGCAATCTCTTTGAATCAGTATTCCAATCAACATACGCGTTGCGCATTTTAAACAAACAAGCATTTCCATTAACTGCCAAACATTTCACTCCACTAACAAGTAGATGCCTTAATGTTCCAAACAAAAGTCTCAGCTCTTATCCCAGATAATTAGGTTTTGAGAAACAACCCCGTAAACTAGAAAAAGCATGAAAACAATGTAACAGTTAATTGAATTTCTGAGGATTCGATTTCTTCTGAGAAATGCGAGGGAAACCCTAATTCTGGATTGCCTGCTAAAGAAAAGTTTGTTTGATCGATTCTTGAGCTAATCATAAAAATTAGAGAAAACCCTGGGATTGTAATGTTCTTGTGAAAAAGGGAGGGCAAATTTTGGGGTACAACAGTTGCCCCTGTTTAATCTTCTTGAACCTGAAGAGTTAGATTGGCAATTTTGTCGTTCGCGACTCGAAGGTAAAAGATGATTGGACACTAGAGTGCCCATAAATTTGCACTCGTCAAAGCATAGTTGAGGGAATGGGCTTAAAGATGCCATTTGGAGATGTGACAAAACCTTGTCGGAGATGGGCTTAAAGATGCCATCCAAGAATGTTTATTGAACTGTATGTTGTAGGTGAAAGAATGAGTATCAGAAAGGTATCCGTGTTTGGAACATCTCTGATCTGGGGGTCTGAATAAGCAATAGATTAGCATCTGTGTCGGGAGGCATCCGTAAACTGTTTTCAAAAATCCTTGAAGTTTGAAACTTGCTAAACTTATCCTGCGACGGGTAAAATGTTAGCTGAAACACAAAGTTATGTTGTATGATGCAATGTATGTGTTATATCAATGCTTATGTTTATATAAATGCAATGAATGTGCATGTAAGCTGATTAGCCGTCTTGCTGAGGGAGATAAATCATGGATATCTGGAGATAATAAAATCTTTGACCGCTGTCAGGGAAAATAAATCCTTGACTGCTGTTGGGGATTGAAAATCCTTTGATTCTTGAGAATGAGAAGTCCTGGGACCACTGTCGGGGAAATCAGGAGTTTGGGTTGTATGCCAATCTACTGGGGATTCCTGTTTTGAGGAGAATTCTGCTGGGGAATATCTGAAAACTCTGGAAAATTGAGAATGAGAATCTTCATTCTGCTAGGGGAATTTGTGTTGAGGAGCCAAGAACGAGAACCTTCGACCTGTAGGGGATTAAAAATTCTGACAAATTCAAAGCTGAGAGTAAAGAAAGCTCTAGAGAATCAAGGATGAGAATCTTGATTTTGTTGGGGAATAATAACTTTGTGGTGAGTAGCTATACTGCTGAAGAGTAGCCATCATGTTGGAGAGTAAAACTCAGGACTCTGGGAAAAGCTTATTCCTATTTGGGAGAAATTCAGGAGTTAAGATCATACGCCACTTTGAGAATGAGAGTCTTCATTCTGTCGGGAATATCAGGAATTCGGGTTATACGCCACTTTGAGAATGATAATCTTCATTATGCCAGGAATATCGGGAACTCGAGTAATATGCCACCTTGAGAATGAGAATCTTCATTCTGTCGGGAATATTAGTAATTCAAGTAATATACCACTTTGAGAATGATAATCTTCATTCTGTCGGGAATATCAGGTTATATGCCACTTTGAGAATCTTCATTCTGTCGGGAATATCAGGAGGTTGGGTGTATGCCAATCTACTGGGGAAGCAAAAATGAGAATCTTCATTCAGGCATTTGGGTCAGGAGCTTGGGAGTATACCAATCTTCTGAGGTTTTGAGGATGAGAATCTTCATTCTGTTAACGGTATCAGGAGCTTGGGAGTATACCAATCTTCTGAGGTTTTAAGGATGAGAATCTTCATTCTTGAGAGAAACAGAATTTTAGGAGCTTCATTTGTCCATTATTCTGCTGGTGGGTTGTTTCTGTTGAGATTTAGGCACTCGTCCGTAATTCATCTGAAGTAAAAACTTTATCGCTTGAATTTGATTGTACCTTTCCTGAAAGGTAAAGGTTAGTGGCATAAATCAAACAATGATGTTCTCAAAATAAATGAGATTGCGTTGCATGATGTCCTGATGCACGGAGGTGTAATGTCTTTCAAGACGACCTTTCGCTGGGGAAAATAAATCCCAAACTGGTGAAGGAGAAAAGAGTTGGATTCTTCATCTCTGATAGTGAAGAAAATCAGAATAAATCGCTGAGAGATTTATCTGAAATATCAAAAACCCAGAATATCTTCCGCTGGCATAAGAATCAGGGAGATCTTAGTGTCGATCTGACTAAAACAGAGAGGGTCTTGGATTAACTTTGATTCAACCGGATGATGGAGGAATCATTGATGACTGTAACTCCAATAGGTGATGAAGGAATCTTCGACGACTGTAACTTCCAACAGGTGATGAAGGAATCTTTACCTGCCGATCAATCTGCTCATGTTATGTCTGTTGTTGAAATGTAATTTCGTTTTAGAGAATAAATCCTTGACGAGTGTTGGGGAAATAAACCCATGACTGTTGGTCTACTAGAGAAGTGATAAACTTCTCGAGGATGCTTGAATTCCTTTTCAGAAAGATTTTGGAGAGATTCGTCACTGCCCCTAGTATCAAATGTTTGTGGCACTGCCAGGAAACTTGGATTGTACGTAACCCTTTGATGAGATTGATGTTTGATGCCCCAAGTGATGGTGATAGAGACTTGCTCCAGGGTATTCTGCTCTTGAGAGATTTCCTGAAATCTTGACTGGACTTCCCCAGGTTAACTGGATAATGCCATGTCAGGTCCCTTTTTGTTGATAGGAGATTTTTGCAACTGAAGTGTCATCCCACTTGAAGTGATTTTATTTACTGAGAGAGCTTTTGTTCATTCGAACATTCACTGTGTGAATTTCTTTGCTGTCAAACAAATAGCCATGTGCAAACAACGATATTCAAATAATGCAAATTTCATGCTTGTCTTGAAATTTTAAAAAAAAATGAGTTTTTTAGAAGAAAACCTTTTATAAGAAAAATTCAGCTCAAGATTTAGAGCAAAGCCTTACAGGAGTCAGGATACCTTTTGCAACAGTATGCTTTCGAACTAACCCATGCTTCAATTAGGACTTTTGAAGGGTTGTAACATGGCTTGGTTCACGGTTTAAGAAACAAAGGATAAAGGCTCAAAGTATATTTGTACCCACCTGCTCTTCGTGATGTTCTTCAATCCTAAACTCAGTTAATTGTGCATCAAACTCTATTCGAGTTTGGAACGACGTTTTGGTGATGGTCCACACAAGTTGAATTTGTTGGAAGGCAGTCATTTTTTTTGCAACATTTTTCATGTTGTTGAGGGTTTGTAATGACCTCTTTCTTTTGATTCATTATCCCTAATTTTTGCCTGACTGTTCCTGTTTTCGAGATTACAGTCAGCGGGATGTCCCAACTTTCTTAAGCCTCCTTTGTAGGTTTTGGTTCAGTGGGCTTTTTTTTTCTGAGAGATAATGACTGCCTATGAGATAAGGAACCATCACTGTCTTGTCATTCATTGTATTATGAACTGAGAGTTTGTGGCTTCAACGCGCATTTTGAATTAACTGAGAGACTACCCTGCCCCAGGTTTCAATATGTGTTTAAAACATAAAACTTCTACTTCTTTGCCTCGAAGGGGTTGACTAGGGATTATCTTCCTTATAACTCCAGTGTTTAGGATTTGAAAGAAACGCTTGTACATCGTCAGCAAGGTCTATTCAAAAGCATATTGTATGAGATTATGGCATTGTTTTCGTCATCCTCCCTCTAAAGGCTTGTAGCTTTTTTGCAAGAGTTAAATATCATAAAGAAAGTAGGAAGCATAATTCAAGAATAGTGAAAACGAATGGATGAATTCAAGACAAACATATGCAATGCATTAATGAAACCGAGTTTGACATCAACATATAATTGTTTGAATAACAAAAGAAATTACAACTTGAAAAATTAAATGAAACCAAAAGTCTCTTAGTTCGAACTTGTAATTCAGGTGGAGAACCCTCAGCGGAAGATTTTCATCTCGCCATCCGGCATGAATTTCAGCACTCATCTGTCAATCAAATCTTGGATCTTGTTTTTCAAAGCCCAACAGTCGTCGGTGTCATGTCTGGAACTATAGGAGTGGTATACACAAAATGCGTCGGGGTGATAGCCAGGAGCAGAGGTATTGGGATTCCGAAGAGGATCCTTTAAAGCAGTCAGATTGACCTCTAACAAGCGTTTCAGTATTAGAGATGATGGTATGTCAGTCTCAGTGAAATGTCTTCCATATGTATTTTGCTTACGCCGATTACCCCGTTGACACTGGCGAGGTTGTTGTTGGGCTTGTGACCCTGAAGCAAGCTGGGGAGCCTTTCCCTTGTCTTCTTGTCTCAAAGGAGGTTGAATGATGACTTGATCTTCAACCCTAGTTTTTTGCCCCACTTGGTTATCTTGAAGCATTTTGTTGATGAGGACCCTGAGCTCCTCTTGTCTTTGAGCCAGGTCTTGAATGAGAGCCATCTGACCCACCAGTTGTCCCATCATCTGGATTTTCAATGTTTCCAACTCAATCTGTAGCCCTTCTAACTGATCATTCCTGATACCGCCTGGATTCCCTAGGACCATGCCCCTTGTGAGAAGAGCTTTCACTTCTTCTTGCCCCTGGGACAGGTTCAAGAACATCTCTTGAAGTTGAGCATTTTGAGCCTGGATATCTTCGACAGTCCTCACTAGAGCCATCTCTACTGAAATAAACAGTAGGAGAATAAGGAAACCTGAAAGGGAAAACCTATCATGATACAATGCATGATATGTGGATGCATGTTTTCAAGAATCTCTCGAGGTAAACACAAGAAAATATTAGATATTTGTGATCGGTGGGAATAGAACTGACTGTTTTTGGAATGCTGGTTTGCGTTTGCGTTTGTTTTCGCAAAATGTCGCGGTAAGCAAGAGTCGCCACCGTCTTTTATTTTATCCAACAAGGAAAGGACAAAAGCACAGAAAAAATCCTTTTTGAGATATTTCTCGGGTTCGGGAGGTAGATTATAGAAAGGGAAGGTGTTAGCACCCTTTCTATCCGTGGTTACCCACGGGCTCTTAGGTACTTGCTCATTATGTTTTCAAAATTTTGCTTTTCTTTGTGTTTGTGGGTTTGAAAAGAGTTTTTTGTTTGAAAGGGGTGTAAGTGCGAAAAGTTTTGTTTTGTTTTTAAAAGGAGCAAGTACTTAAGAATATCTACCTACTCAAAAAGGAATTAAGCTGTGAAAATGTCCTTTAGATAATGCTATCCCACTATTGAGGAGTAGGTAGCATCGTCGTTGGAGTTTTCGGGTCAATTCGATTAAGGGACGTGTGGTCACTAAAGCAATGTTAGGACGCCTTAGCGTTAACCCTAATGTCTTAGATCATTTTTATCCGAGGCAACCGTTTCGAGGCAACTTATGATCTTTGGACAAGAGGGCGACCTCTAAAACTTCCTATACTCAATGACCACGTTCGAAGGCAACCAAGTGAGGTGTACCCTAAGAGTGGCATGTGCGAGTGTATTGTTTTTCAGTTATATTATCTTTGAAAATGTCAATGGTGAGCTACTTGTTGATTTTAAGTTAAAGATTTATCTTGTCATGCATTGCCTATTATTCAAACATCTAACAGTTAATGGTTGCGGAATTTAAATTGCGGAAATTAAATCTAAACTATTACAAGGCGTCGGGTATTTATATCGCCAAAAACAACCCTTGAAATTTAAATTGCGAAAAGTAAATAAAAGCGATAAATAAATAAATAAAGTCCTAAATTAAAAGCTATTACATCCTCGAAGCAGTTACAATATTGATCAAAGATTAATCGCGCGAGAGAAAATTAAATCGAAGTGTCTTAGGGTTTTGACCCTTTTTGTTAAATAAAACATATTTTTTGTTATTTTTTGAATTAAAAATTAGGTCTAAATTAATAGTTGAATTAATTAATTAAATGAAAAAATATTTTTGGTTTTTTTATTTTAATTAAGGAAATAAAATTAGAAAGGTAAAAATATATCAAAAACCTAATTCTAAATCAATGTTAATTTATTGCAAAATATATTAATGTTAACCTATTTAAACTAAATAAAATTAATTAATTGTTTATTTACAAAAATAAATAATAAAGTTAATGGAATTAATAAAAATATTTTTGTTGTTTTCTGATTTTTTATAAAAAATTAATGGGTTAATTAATTAATAAAAATAATAATAATAATAATAAAATAGAAATAGAAAATAATGAAAAGAAAAATAAAAAGAACAAACTCAAGGGGGGTGCTGGGCTTGAAAAGGGAGTATGAATTGCAATTTTGAGGCCCATATTCAATCAGCCTTGTTGACTTTTTCAAATTCCCCATGGTGCGTTTGACTAGAGTGCAGTATGGTCACTCAATCTTTGCCCTTGGATGTGATTTGCAGGCCACTTGTCACTTGAGATCTGGAGGCATTTGGTGAACCACGCTGGGAGCATTGCACATGAATACCTGAAGAACAAAATCAAATAAATGTTTGGGGGACCTGGGATTCGAACCCAGGTCCCAAGGGACAACTCAACTAACGCGCTACCAACCCAACTGACCTGCTTAGTTGTTAGAACGATAAGAAACAAATATTATATTGACAAATATTTACAATGCCTGGAAAAATAAAAAAATGCGCGAAATTTGAACTGGCCGGTTAGGAGAGGACGCGTGGTCGTCTTCTTCACAAACCCCTGGTTATTTACCTGTGGATTTTTATCCGCAGGAAGTTTCGTAGGGTATCTCAAAAACCCTCTCCAGGCCATGTAAATAAAATCCAAGAGTACCAACCTACTCGTCTCTTCCTCCTGGTCATCCCTGTACCAATTACTAACATTAATTTAACCTGCATAAGAAACGCCTAAAAACAAGAACAAGAACCCTAGGTTCTGGATATGGGGTTAGAGGCCACGAAAATAAAATCAAACAATGCAGAATCATTGGAATTTTAATGGCAAGTATGAATGTGCAATCAAATTGGCAATAAGATGCAAGGAGAATGATTTACGATTTCATGTGCAGATCAATGTTCATGGAGACTTACAGGATGTTTTAGGAAACGAAAAGGCTTGATTTCAATTGGTATAGCTTCACTGGATGTCAAGGAAGAGAGTTGTGTTGAGCTTTTGGTTGGAAGATGCCTCCAATTTCGTTTTTGATCTCTCACTTTTCAAGCTTTTTTCTCAAAGTTGTGTGGCCGTTTCTACAAAGCTTTGTGCGCGTCCTAGGTTTGTCTTGCTTATGTGAGTGTTATAGAGTGAATTAGGGTTGGTCTTTTGGTCTCAAATCAAATGCATTGAAGATTCAAGATTGGATTTTGATCACCATAACCAAACTTCCAACAATAGGCCAAATCTGATTTTTATGCTTGAATGAGCCTTGATACAAATTGACTAGGTGTTATATGATATATGCAAGCTGTACAAATCACAAAGATACCATTTCATTAATTTTTGGATTTTATGTGAATTAATATAGATTTAAAATGAATTAAATCAATAAAAATTAAATAAAATAGAAAAATAAATGTTTGGTCATGAAATTAAATATGGGGCACGTGTGTGGCATGAAAAGACTATATCAAGTGGAAAAAAGTGGATCCTTTTGTCAAAAATTGGAGTTTTGAGGATAGTTGACTTTTGGCAATTTTGGAAAAATGCCCAACTTCAACAATGCATAACTTCTTCAATTTGGAACTTTTGGAGGTATTTTTAAACTTTTTAGAAACCTTGAGATGTCCTCTAATCAACCCTTTTGATATCATCTAATTTTGATCTTCCATTCTCAAGTTATAAGCTTTGGCAAAAAAGGTGTTTTTGTTGACTTTCAAAAATGACCTATAATGTCCAAATTTGTAACTTTTTATGAGAGCATTTCTTGATCTTGGGGTGTGAAGATGGATTGTATTAAATTTCATCCTATTCAAAATGAGCTTTGTATGGGTCATTTATCATAAATTATGAGAAAGTTATGCTTGGTCAAAGTTGAGTTGACTTTTCCTATAAAACCCTAATTTAACTACTTTTGAATCTTGATGAATCTTGAGCAATCCTTGATGAATCATGATCAACCCTTTATCAAATGATGAATTATCCTTCAAAATGAGAATGTTGACAAAAAATCTTGGGGTTTGACTGTATTTGGGATACAGTTGACTTTTGACCTAACATAGTCGATTTTTGGGCCTCTTGAGCAATTGACTGACCAAACTTCCTCTGCAAGGCTTGAAATTTGACATGGATGGATTTAAGAACATATTAAGACATTGTGGAACACTTGAGGTCATTTGGATGTGAGGACCTTAATGCAACACAAAACCCTAATTTTGAATTGACTGCCTTAGGAGATGGTTTGACTGTCCAACCCTTGAGCCAACTTTAGCAACTTGGAAGTTATTCTTGGCAAATCTTGAGGAATATGGGAGGGAAAATTTTGGGGTACAACAGTTTCCCCTGTTCAATTTTCTTAAACCTGAGGATATAGATTGGCTTTTGAGCCTTTCGTGATCCAAAGGTGGAAGATAATTGAACACTAGAGTGCCCGAAAATTTGCACTCGCATGGTGTAGTATCAGCATTGTGATGTCGGGACTGGGCTTACAGATGCCATTTGGAGATTGTTGGTAGGAGGATGGGCTTACAGATGCCATCTGCAGGAATGTCGATCGCATAAGATATTCCTTAGCGATAACTTGCGTACCTGTCGTTGTAAAAGATTTCGTTGGGGAAGTCTAACTTTTGTTGAGATTTAGGAATCTGGCATGTACTTCAACTGAGAGAATGCCTCAGATGAGTCTTAAGAACCTGTCCATAATTCAACTGGGGGGGAACATCTTCGTCAAGATCTAGGAACGGTCTCGTGCTCCACGGAGTAAACCGTTGAGGTTATAGAACTCGTCCACACTATGACGGAGGAAATCATCAAGATCTAGGAACTGACTCGTGCTCAATGGAGTATACCGTTGAGGTTATAGTACTCGTCCATACTATGACGTAGGTAAACATCTTCATCAAGATCTAGGAACTGTCTCGTGCTCAATGGAGTATACCGTTGAGGTTATAGAACTCGTCCACACTATGACGGAGGAAAACATCAAGATCTAGGAACTGACTCGTGCTCCACGGAGTATACCGTTGAGGTTATAGTACTCGCCCACACTATGACATAGGGAAACATATTCATCAAGATCTAGGAACTGTCTCGTGCTCAATGGAGTATACCGTTGAGGTTATAGAACTCGTCCACACTATGACGGAGGAAAACATCAAGATCTAGGAACTGACTCGTGCTCAATGGAGTATACCGTTGAGGTTATAGTACTCGTCCACACTATGACGTAGGGAAACATCTTCATCAAGATCTAGGAACTGTCTCGTGCTCAATGGAGTATACCGTTGAGGTTATAGAACTTGTCCACACTATGACGGAGGAAAACATCAAGATCTAGGAACTGACTCATGCTCAATGGAGTATACCGTTGAGGTTATAGTACTCGTCCATACTATGACGTAGTGAAATTGTCGAGATTGAGAACCTTATCTGAAATTCAACCGAGGATAATTCAATTGAGATTTAAGAACTGGTCCGGTCTTCGACTAAGCTGAGAACTTTAACTGTATCTTTCCTGAAAGGTAAAGGTCAGTCATATGCAATGCATGATATGGATCAGGCAATGATGTTCTCAAAATAAATGAGATTGTATTCGTATGATGCGCATATGCATGTATCATGATGTATGGGGATATAATGTTTTAGCTGGGGAAAATAAGTCCCGGAGCTGTTGGAGAATAGAGCTGAGTTCTTCGTTTCCGCTGGGGTTGATGAACGAAGATGATAAACCTGTAGGAGAGAAGAACTCCGTTGGGGGGATAAACTGATGAAGAGATTACTCCGAGGGGAATTACTCTGTGGGGAAGAGACGTTCTGCTGAAGATTTCAATGATAACTCCGATGGGGATTCTGTTGATAAGCTCTGTTGGGAATTTTAATAATGAACTCCGCTGGGGATAGAAAGAACTTCGCTGGGGATGACCTTCAAGTTTCAATTTGCTGAGGATAACCCAGTTAGACTCTTGTGAGGATAACCTTCTGAATTTGGCTGGGGATATTTATTTGTGCTTTGCAGGGGATAAGCTTCCAGAATCTACTGGGGAAGATGATTCAACTCTGGCGGGGAAGCTTTTTTAGACTGCACTGGGGAAATGGCTCCATTGGGGTATCTTGTATTTCGTCGGAGAACATTCTTATATTTCGTTGAGGAATGTTAAGACTGTCGGGGGTATTCTTATACTTGCTGGAGAATGTCTTTATACTCCGCCGAGGAATATTAAGACCTTCTGGGGATACCCAACCTTTTTGGGGCTGATGGTAGATTAACTCTGCTTGGGGAAAGCATTGCTGATTCGCTCATAATTGTATGTCTCAGTGGGGAGAGCTACCATTACTGTTTTACTCTGCGGGGAGCGACGGTATCTTGGTCATATTCTTCAGCTGAACTTCCCTTGGTACCTTGGTGGACAAAGTAACTACACAGTTTTGGACATTTCTTATGCCCCTGTTTCTGATATTACCCGTAATTCGTCCTTTGTTTCATATGTAAATATTTATGAGCAGCAATTAATGTCAAATGCATATATCAAAAATGAACATTGGACGTTCTTTGCTAAACAAAACAGATAAAGGAAAAACAATTTGAAATTTGTCTGAAAATGAATTTGTATTGATTTTGAAGTTTGCCTGAAAATATGCGCTTTTGTACAAGAGGCTGACGTCCTGGTAAGAGAACGCCGCCGAACAAATAGAATTTATACAGTTTATTAAAAAGAAAATCAAAACATCCATGTGAATAATCCCACTGGGTTCCAACTCTGCTATTGCCTTTATATCTTCGAGCATCTCATCACTTTGCTGTTTAGTTGAAGATGAATCTGTTTGATTGGTGTCGTTCGAGCTTGGTAGTTGATATTGAAGTCTGTATGCGAGGTGATCCAATGAGACATAGTATTACGCTTTGATCCCTAACTTTTGCCTGGACCGCCCTTTCGGGTTTTCAGTCCACCGGGATACCCATTTTTGCCCAAGCCGCCTTTTCAGGTTTTCGACTTGTCGGGTGTACAGATTTTTTTATTTTCATCCCTTATTTTTGCTCGAACCCTTTTGGTTCGTCGGGAAGCCCTTATTTTTGCCTAGGCCAGTCAACCTAGCGGGTCTTTGATTACGCGTAGTATCTTTTCACTATGTCTGCATTGACGGGGTGAGGAAGGTCGTCACCATCCATGGTGGTTAGAATCATAGCTCCTCCTGAGAAGATGTTCTTAACCACAAATGGCCCTTCGCAAGTAGGGGTCCATTTTCCCCTGGGATCACCTTGAGGTAGAATAATGCGCTTGATTACCAGGTCTCCAACTTGATACTCTTGTCGTCTGACTTTCTTGTTAAATGCCTTGATCATCCGTTTTTGGTACGTCTGACCATGACAAACAGTAGTAAGTCTTTTTTCGTCGATTAGATTCAGTTGATCAAGTCGAGTTTGAATCCAGTCATCTTCGCTCAAACCTGTATCCTTCATGATCCGGAGAGAGGGTATCTGAACTTCGATAGGCAAGACTGCCTCCATGCCATAAACCAAGGAATAGGGTGTTGCCCCTGTTGACGTCCGTGCTGAGGTACGGTACCCATGAAGAGCAAACGGTAACATCTCATGCCAGTCTTTGTATGTCACTGTCATCTTCTGCATAATCTTCTTAATGTTCTTATTATCCGCTTTTACAGCCCCATTCATCTTCGGTCGGTAGGGAGAAGAGTTATGGTGCTGTATCTTAAATTGCTCGCAGAGCTCAGTGATCATCTTATTATTAAGATTGGTACCATTGTCCGTAATGATCCTCTCTGGTACACCGTATCGACAGATCAGGTTGTGCCGAATGAACCGTGCCACGACGTTCTTGGTTACGGTAGCAAAGGAAGCTGCCTCAACCCACTTTGTAAAGTAATCAATCGCTACCAGGATGAAACGATGCCCGTTGGATGCCGTAGGTATGGTCTCGCCGATCATATCAATCCCCCACATTGCGAAAGGCCAAGGAGCCGTCAAAACATTCAGAGGAACTGGAGGTATATGCACTTTATCAGCATAGACCTGGCACTTGTGACATGTCCGAGAATGCTGATAACAGTCGGCTTCCATTGTGAACCAGTAATATCCTGCCCGAAGGATTTTCTTTGCCATGGTATGTCCACTGGAATGAGTTCCGAAAGTACCTTCATGCAGCTCTATCATGATTCTTTCTGCTTCAATCTTATCCACACAATGTAGTAAGGTCGAATCATGGTTACGTTTGTAAAGAATGCCATTGCTGATGAAGAACTTTGCCGCGAACCTCCTCAGAAACTTCTTGTCATTAACAGATGCACCCTCAGGGTATTCTTGAGCTTCAAGGTACCTCTTCACCTCGTGATACCAGGGCTTTTCTGTTACCTCTTCAGTCTCAAGATCACAGCAATGTGCAAGTTCGTCCAATCTTTCAATAATGATCCGGGGAGCCTCGTTGTCCCATTTGACTTTGAACATAGAAGACATCGTAGCTAGCGCGTCCGCCAACTGATTCTCCTCTCTTGGGAAGTGTTCAAAGGTTATCTCCTCGAAATGGGGAAGCAACGTCAACACATACTCCTTATAAGGGATAAGATTCGGGTGTTTCGTATCCCACTCGCCTTTGATCTGACTGATCACGAGAGCGGAATCTCCGAAGACACTTAGAGACTTAATCCTTAGGTCAATTGCAGCTCGAAGACCCATAATGCACGCTTCATACTCCGTCATGTTGTTGGTGCAATTGAAACATAGTCGGGTGGTAAATGGAGTATGAGAGCCTTTAGGAGATATGATCACAGTGCCAATGGCATTACCCAAAGCGTTCGAAGCTCCATCAAAGTACATAGACCATCGGGATCCTTCCTCAGGTCCTTCATCCGGTCCAGGTGTCTCACAATCAGTCACTACCATGATATTCTCGTCCGGAAATTCAAAGTTCATAGACTGGTAATCATCCACCGCCTGATGTGCCAAATGGTCTGCCAATACACTTCCCTTAATTGCCTTTTGAGTTGTGTACTGGATGTCATACTCAGTCAAGATCATCTGCCATCTTGCTATTCTTCCGGACAGGGCAGGTTTTTCGAAGATATACTTGATTGGATCCATCTTTGAAATCAATAGAGTAGTGTGAGTCAGCATATACTATCTTAGCCGGCAAGCAGCCCATGCCAAAGCGCAGCAAGTTTTCTCGAGCAGTGAGTATCGGGTCTCACAGTCGGTAAACTTTTTGCTAAGGTAATAAATAGCATGCCCTTTTCGGCCAGACTCGTCATGCTGCCCCAGCACACACCCCATTGAGTTGTCGATTACTGTCAATTATAAGATCAGAGGTCTCCCTTCAACTGGTGGCATTAGGATGGGTGGCTCCTGGAGATACTCTTTGATTCTTTCAAAAGCGGCCTGACATTCATCATTCCAATGTACCACTTGATCTTTCTTCAGTAGCTTGAAGATTGGCTCACAAGTAGCAGTCAGGTGAGAGATGAATCGGGCAATGTAGTTCAGTCGTCCTAGAAAGCCTCTGACCTCCTTCTCTGTCTTGGGAGCTGGCATCTCTTGAATGGCTTTCACTTTGGCAGGGTCCACTTGAATACCTTTGTTGCTCACAACAAAACCTAATAGCTTACCAGACCTTGCCCCGAAGGTGCACTTGTTCGGGTTTAATCTCAGCTTGTATAACTTCAACCTGTCAAACAGCTTCTGTAGATGGTCAAGGTGTTCCTCTTCAGTCTGGGACCTCGCAATCATATCATCGACATATACTTCAATCTCATGATGGATCATATCATGAAACAAAGCAACCATGGCACGCTGATATGTTGCCCCAGCATTTTTCAACCCAAAAGGCATGACCTTGTAACAAAAGGTACCCCACTGAGTGACAAAAGTGGTCTTCTCCATATCCTTGGGAGCCATCTTGATCTGATTATAACCGGAGAAACCGTCCATAAAGGAGAAAACCTTGTGCTGAGCAGTATTGTCAACCAGAACGTCGATGTGAGGTAGGGGGAAGTCATCCTTAGGGCTTGCCCTGTTCAAATCCCTATAGTCAACACACATTCGGATCTTACCATCTTTCTTTGGTACCGGCACCACATTGGTAACCCACTGAGGGTAAGAAGTCACTGCTAGAAAACCGGCGTCAAACTGTTTCATAACTTCAGCCTTGATTTTCTTGGACATCTCTGGGCGCATACGGCGAACCTTCTGTTTTACGGGAGGACAGTCTTCCTTGGTAGGCAGTCGATGAACCACAATGTCAGTATCCAACCCAGGCATATCTTCGTAAGACCAGGCAAAGATCTTAACATAGTCATGCAGCATCTGAATCAACCGCTGCTTCACACTAAGCTCCAGATTTTCACCGATCTTGACTTCCTTTTTGTCTGTTTCAGTACCCAGATTCACCGTTTCCACCGGCTCTTCATGTGGCTGAATGGCCCTTTCTTCCTGGAGTAGCAGTCTTGCAAGTTCACCAGGCACTTCGCAATCATCTTCACCTTCGTCTTCGGCTAAGTTGATCGGATTTTCAAAGTCATAACTGGCAGTAGCAGAGTCGTTACCAGTGAGATCCAGAGTGGATTGAGACCTGTTTATGTGAGTGTGTGTAAAATAGCTGTTTTGCAATATATAATAAAGAAAAACAAAGAGCGCAAAATTTAAAATGCAAAAGACGTCCAATGCTTTTATTAATGATATATGAAAATGACACACAAAAGCCCTCACAAATGAAGCCACGGTACCCTGGGTAAGACACTGGGCCATGATGTTTCACAACATTGTCTGTTACAAATTCAAAACAAAGAGTTCATTACTGGGTAACAAAAGTAATAGGGGTGAAGTCCTTTGATGTCCAGTTGCTTGGTCCACCGTTGGTCGTAGGATAGATCCAGCTGTCGAATTCAGATTCCTCCACATCATCTTCAATGGCATTTACTCTCGAGTTGCTGATGAACACAGGAGGTCTTCCAATCCTTGCACTACGAACAGCCCTTTGAGCTTCTGCAGTGAAACCCAAACCAATCTTGTTAGTCTTCTGAGTGAAATCAGGAAGTCGACCCCAATTTGCACACTCACCCTTCTTAATAACAGCCCGGGCATCCTTTAAGGAAGCCATCTTCATAGGAGAATCTTCAACCACAGTCTTAGCTGATGCCAGTGTCCGAGGAACCTATTCAAAGTGCTGAAATGAGGTCTCAATGAACTCCCCATCCATCTCTACATATCTGAACGAGTTGAGGTGGCTGGCCATGTACTCTTCCTCCCCTTGAACTGTCACAATCTTCCCTCTGACCGGGTACTTCATCTTCTGATGGAGTGTTGAGGTTACAGCTCCAGCTTTGTGGATCCATGGACGACCCAGCAGATAAGAGTAAGATGGCCGAATGTCCATCACATAGAATGTATAATTGAAGACCTGAGAACCAACTTTAATTGGAATATCAACTTCACCATGCACCATCCTTTTAGACCCGTCAAAGGCCCTAACAACAATGTTACTTGGTTTTAACTCTAATCCTTCGCAATCCAACCGGTCTAGAGCTTTCTTGGGCAAGACGTTCAATGAGGAACCAGTGTCAACCAATACATGTGCAAGAGTAGTGCCTCTGCATTCAATGGAGACATGCATGGCATCGTTATGGTTCTTCCCTTTAGCAGTCAAATCAGCGTCGGAGAAACCCAAACCATTATCAGCAGTTAAATTCGCCACACAATCTGTAAACTGATCAGCTGATGTCTCTTGTGGCACATGGGCAGACTTCAGGAAGGTAATCAGAGCCTTAGCATGGGCCTCTGAACACAACAATAGTGACAACATAGAAATCTTGGATGGGGTTTGCCTCAGCTGCTCAACTACGTTATAATCACTCTTCTTAATAATCTTCAGAATCTCTTCCATCTCCTGTTTGGAAGCTTCAAGAGTAATGGTCTTCGGTGCCTCCGTCTGGGCAGGCACATCAGTGGTGATCCCTTTGCCCCGAGCGTTAGATGACTCGGCGACAGGGGTAAGGATAGGAACTTGATCAGGAATAGTGATAGGTACACTTACAGGTGTAATGACAACAGGTCTTCGGACAGTTGGTTGAGCAATATCGGGTGAGAAAAGTCTACCGCTACGGGTGACTTTAGCAGGCCCAGTAATGTTGCTGATGCCGGTATCAGCATCCAACTCTTGCTTAACTCCTAGAACATAAACATTTGCCCCATAGTGCCAAGGGACAGCTTTGTCAGAGGTGTAGGGGATGGGCCCCGGAACAGTGATGATTACAGGCGCGATCTTCGGAACATATGTAATTCTAACAGGCTTCCTCGAGGGAGCCTTGGAAGAATTGTCGAAAATGGTAATAATGGAAACTTCTTCAGTAGGAATGGAAGGAACAACAGTCTTCTCGAACAGGATCTCCTTACTATCCATCAGGTTTTGGATACCTGACTTCAGAGATAGGCAACCAGTAGGTAAAATAGAACACGTATGGCAACCTTCGCCACAGCCCGGAAATAAGCCGGCTAGCAACAGGTTCTTCTTGACAGTCAACAGAGGGGTAACAATATCATCCACGGAAACTACAAACAAGTCTTCCTCTACAGCATTTACTCCATGTTTGGGCATGGGAGCAGTCACAACATTAGGCCTCTCAGGCGCCTCAAACTCAATCTCTTTTGCATCAATTAGGTCTTGCACCCTGTTCCTCAAAACCCAACAATCATCTGTATTATGCCCCGAGCTATCAGAGTGAAAAGCGCAGTGGGAATTAGGGTTGTATTTTGGTGATGTGGTACTCGGATTCTTCGGAGCTTCTTTTAGAACTACCAGATTAGTCTTCAGCAACTGTGGTAGAATCTGAGACAAAGTCATGCTGAGACGAGTGAATTGTCTTCGAGGTCTCTCGTCTTTTTGTTGATTGTGATGCTGAGGAGCACCAGTAGGTTTTGAAATAACAACCGCGTTGACAGCTTGGCGGTGTTCAGGTCTATTCTGTCTTCTCGAACTGTACATGGCACTGGACTCTTTCTTAAACGGTTTCTTCTCGGTGCTCGATGAGGCACCCTTCTGTATCTTTCCAGCCTTAATACCAGCTTCAATCCTCTCACCAGTCAAAATAAGATCTGTAAACCCAGCTGAAGAGCTTCCAATTAGATGGTTAAAGAATAGACCATACAGGGTCCCCAGAAACATGTCAACAAGCTCACGATCATCCAAAGGTGGTTGCACCCTTCCGGCAAGGTCTCTCCATTTTTGAGCATACTCTTTAAATCCTTCACCCATTCCTATTGACATACCCTGGAGTTGGGTACGCGTAGGAGCGAGGTCGGAGTTGTATTGATACTGCCTATAGAATGTAGTAGCCAAATCCTCCCAGTTGCGGATACTGGCCCCATCCAACTGATAGAACCATTCAAGCTGAGTCCCTGAGAGACTGTCTTGAAAGAAATGGATCCACAAGTTCTTATCAGTAGTGTAAGGCTGGATCTTCCTCACATATGACCGGAGGTGCAGCTTCGGACAGGATACTCCGTCATACTTGGCAAAGGCAGGTGCCTTGAACTTATGGGGAATCACCACCCCGGATGATAGACCCAGATCTCCGAAGTCCAGACCGGGCACCTTCTATATCTCCATAATGCTTAAACGGTCTTCCAGTTGTTTGTACTTATCCTCAGCAGGAGGATAATGTTCTTCATCATAGTCCGTCTCTTTGTCGGAGACCATAGGGCTAGGAGCCCTCCTTTCTTGTGGACTATCTTTCCCTCCAGATGAGGTGGTCAGATCAACTTCATTCTGCAGCCCATTTCCAAACCTACGTCCAGTATTGAATAGGATGGTCCTCTTCTTCTTCTTCTTTTTCTCCTTCAGAATCAAGGTCTTCAAGTCCTGCTGACCCTTAGCCAGATTCATGAACAGCTCTTGAAACTGGGCATTCTGGGCCTGAAGGGCCTTGATAGCTTGCTCAGTGGAAGGTTCAGCAGACATGATGATTGAGCGCTGAAATAAACAGCGAAGAAGATAAGAGACCTGTAATGGGTACCTGTTTATGGCGTGCATGGGATGAAATGCGTATGATTTATGATTTCAAAGACAATCGAGATTCAAATTTGTAAACAAGAAAGGAAACACACTTTATTAGATTTAAACTTCAAAATTTAAATTGTTCAACAAATTGCCCTTAGGCGTTACAAGAATGGAAATACTAAAAAGTAAACAAAAACTGTAAAGAAATCATCAAAGGTCCATCAACGCTCCCATGGTGTCTTCTTCTCAGTGCGGACATAATCATTCAGAATCCGCTCATTCTCCAACTGTCTGGTCAGCTTCTGGATCTTCTGCTCCTGTTCATTGAACCTCTCTCGGTAGGAATCCCGTTCATCCCGCAATTGCATCCAAGACCTCTTCAGTGTCCCAATATCAGTGGGCATATAAGGTTGGAGGATAGTTGGAGGAACCCCTTCCTCATTAGAAACTTTAAGAGTAACAGGCCTGACAGCTTCATATGGCATACCTAGCTTCTGGGCACGGATGCGGACCCATTTGAGGTATGGCTCCATTGGAAGAGAAGTCTTTGGGCCCAACTCATGTGGATCAGATTTGTGAACTCTATCCCAAGCCCTTATGACTCTACAACACAGCTCGTCACTATCTCCCTGAAAATCAAAGATGATATGGGGCATCAGCATCTCATGAGGCCCTTCTCTTCTGGCTCTTCCAAACTGACGGAGAGCTAAGCATGGGTTGTAAGAAATCCCTCCATGGAGTCCGATCAATGGAACATTAGGATACTCTCCACAGCGATCAATGATAGTCACCTCATCCATACCTTTGAGAGTCCAGATAATGTCATCATTAGTAAGAGACATCACCCTATAAGCCCAGCCCATTCCTTCTTTTTTTTTCAGCACGGACTTAGGGAGGTGTGAAATAAACCACCTCGACAATAAAGGAACACAGCACATCAAAGTTCCCCATTTTCGAGCAGTACGAGCATAGAGCTGATGAAGCATATCACCCAAGAGAGTGGGTACCGGATTCTGAGAGATGAAGATCTTTATGGCATTAATGTTAACAAAAGTGTCAGGATTCGGAAACAATACCAGACCATAAATCAAGAGAGCCAGAATGTCCTCGTATGCCTTAAAGTCTAAGTTGTCCCAGAAGTAATTAGCTTTGTCCACCAAAAAATCAGCCAGAAAACCCTTAGCTCCACTTCTATTCTCCCAGTTAGCCATTACCTCCTCCTTAGTCAACTGAAGGGCTGCAGCAATTTCTTCGGGATTAAGAGCCTTCTCCCATCCAATAAACGGAGTCTGCTCCAAAACAGAGATACCAAGCAGCTCAGAGAACTCTTCCAGGGTAGGAACCAGCTGGAAGTCTTGAAAGGTGAAGCAATGGTATAGAGGATCATAAAACTGGACTAGGAATCTCATCATTTGTTCGTCCAACTTTGAAGTAACCAAACTGAGAAGAGAACCATGCCTTCTGATGAAGGAAGTAGTGTCTGGAATCCTGACAACCAAATCTTTAAGCAGGGTAGGTACTTGGACAAAGTTGATCTGGATAGTATTCCTACGCATGGGCATCATGATGACCTACAAAACAGAGCAAAGATGAAACCCTCTTGTCTTTGAAATAGGTTAGTCCTTATGCAAGATATATGCAATGTTATGATGTCATGATGCCATGATGTCATGGTAAAGGCACACCACAAGTATCCACAAAAGGCAAACATGGTAAAGGCACACAAGTCATACAAAAGAGCCCTTAGATTTCAGGCTGGCATAAAGCTTAGGTACTACCCTCTTTCAGTTTCAGTTGGTTAAGACCTGTCCTAAAAATAGTAACCGGGTTCTAGAGGATCTCAATATCACTGACTATCCTCAATCGGTCATAATTCCAGTTTAGCAACCTTTTCTTGCGGTCGGAATCATCGCGAGAGTTTAGTCTCAATGAGTGTAGCATACTGCTACTGTTCTATGGCCAAGTTGGTCAATTTAAGGTTCTAAGGTCAAGTTGTGCTTAATGACTCCTTAGAAGACCCATATTCTCCTCGTTCCAACACAAGGGATATCGGTACAGACCAAGGTGCCACAACAATATAGCTACTGCTTCATCCGTATCAGTCTACGCCGTACAGATCCCTCACAGTTTATTGCTACTTACCTAAAGGGTATCCCCAGATCCGGGTTAGGATCTATAGAACTCCGATACAAGCCCACAAAATTAAAGCATACAAAGCATACAATTGAAAACATAGTGATCTAATCCTAAGGTACACCTCACTTATAATGATTCCCCAGCAGAGTCGCCAGTTCTGTGATCGGTAGGAATAGAACTGACTGTTTTTGGAAGAGTCGCCACCGTCTTTTATTTTATCCAACAAGGAAAGGACAAAAGCACAGAAAAATTCCTTTTTAAGATATTTCTCGGGTTCGGGAGGTAGATTATAGAAAGGGAAGGTGTTAGCACCCTTTCTATCAGTGGTTATCCACGGGCTCTTAGGTACTTGCTCATTATGTTTTCAAAAAATTTCTTTTCTTTGTGTTTGTGGGTTTGAAAAGAGTTTTTGTTTGAAAGGGGTGTAAGTGCGAAAAGTTTTGTTTTGTTTTTAAAAGGAGCAAGTACTTAAGAACATATACCTACTCAAAAAGGAATTAAGTTGTGCAAATGTCCTTTAGATAATGCTATCCCACTATTGAGGAGTAGGTAGCATCGTCGTTGGAGTTTTCGGGTCAATTCGATTAAGGGACGTGTGGTCACTAAAGCAATGTTAGGACGTCTTAGCGGTAACCCTAATGTCTTAGATCATTTTTATCCGAGGCAACCGTTTCGAGGCAACTTATGATCTTTGGACAAGAGGGCGACCTCTAAAACTTCCTATACTCAATGACCATGTTCGAAGGCAACCAAGTGAGGTGTACCCTAAGAGTGGCATGTGCGAGTGTATTGTTTTTCAGTTATATTATCTTTGAACATGTCAATGGTGAGCTACTTGTTGATTTTAAGTTAAAGATTTATCTTTTCATGCATTGCCTATTATTCAAACATCTAACAGTTAATGGTTGTGGAATTTAAATTGCGGAAATTAAATCTAAACTATTACAAGGCGTCGGGTATTTACATCGCCAAAAACAACCCTTGAAATTTAAATTGCGAAAAGTAAATAAAAGCGATAAATAAATAAATAAAGTCCTAAATTAAAAGCTATTACATCCTCGAAGCAGTTACAATATTGATCAAAGATTAATCGCGCGAGAGAAAATTAAATCGGAGTGTCTTAGGGTTTTGACCCTTTTTGTTAAATAAAACATATTTTTTGTTATTTTTTGAATTAAAAATTAGGTCTAAATTAATAGTTGAATTAATTAATTAAATGAAAAAATATTTTTGGTTTTTTTATTTTAATTAAGGAAATAAAATTAGAAAGGTAAAAATATATCAAAAACCTAATTCTAAATCAATGTTAATTTATTGCAAAATATATTAATGTTAACCTATTTAAACTAAATAAAATTAATTAATTGTTTATTTACAAAAATAAATAATAAAGTTAATGGAATTAATAAAAATATTTTTGTTGTTTTTTGATTTTTTATAAAAAATTAATGGGTTAATTAATTAATCAAAATAATAATAATAATAAAATAGAAATAGAAAATAATGAAAAGAAAAATAAAAAGAACAAACTCAAGGGGGGTGCTGGGCTTGAAAAGGGAGTATGAATTGCAATTTTGAGGCCCATATTCAATCAGCCTTGTTGACTTTTTCAGATTCCCCATGGTGCGTTTGACTAGAGTGCAGGATGGTCACTCAATCTTTGCCCTTGGATGTGATTTGCAGGCCACTTGTCACTTGAGATCTGGAGGCATTTGGTGAACCACGCTGGGAGCATTGCACATGAATACCTGAAGAACAAAATCAAATAAATGTTTGGGGGACCTGGGATTCGAACCCAGGTCCCAAGGGACAACTCAACTAACGCGCTACCAACCCAACTGACCTACTTAGTTGTTAGAACGATAAGAAACAAATATTATATTGACAAATATTTACAATGCCTGGAAAAATAAAAAAAATGCGCGAAATTTGAACCGGCCGATTAGGAGAGGACGCGTGGTCTTCTTCTTCACAAACCCCTGGTTATTTACCTGCGGATTTTTATCCGCAGGAAGTTTCGTAAGGTATCTCAAAAACCCTCTACAGGCCATGTAAATGAAATCCAACAGTACCAACCTACTCGTCTCTTCCTCCTGGTCATCCCTGTACCAATTACTAACCTTAATTTAACCTGCATAAGAAACGCCTAAAAACAAGAACAAGAACCCTAGGTTCTGGATATGGGGTTAGAGGCCACGAAAATAAAATCAAACAATGCAGAATCATTGGAATTTTAATGGCAAGTATGAATGTGCATTCAAATTGGCAAAAAGATGCAAGGAGAATGATTTACGATTTCATGTGCAGAGCAATGTTCATGGAGACTTACAGGACGTTTTAGGCAACGAAAAGGCTTGATTTCAATTGGTATAGCTTCACTGGATGTCAAGGAAGAGAGTTGTGTTGAGCTTTTGGTTGGAAGATGCCTCCAATGTCGTTTTTTATCTCTCACTTTTCAAGCTTTTTTCTGAAAGTTGTGTGGCCGTTTCTGCAGAGCTTTGTGCACGTCCTAAGTTTGGCTTGCTTATGTGAGTGTTATAGAGTGAATTAGGGTTGGTCTTTTGGTCTCAAATCAAATGCATTGAAGATTCAAGATTGGATTTTGATCACCATAACCAAACTTCCAAAAATAGGCCAAATCTGATTTTGATGCTTGAATGAGCCTTGATACGAATTGACTAGGTGTTATATGATATATGCAAGCTGTACAAATCCCAAAGATACCATTTCATTAATTTTTGGATTTTATGTGAATTAATATAGATTTAAAATGAGTTAAATCAATAAAAATTAAATAAAATATAAAAATAAATGTTTGGTCATGAAATTAAATATGGGGCACGTGTGTGGCATGACAAGACTATATCAAGTGGAAAAAAGTGGGCCCTTTTGTCAAAAATTGGAGTTTTGAGGATAGTTGACTTTTGGCAATTTTGGAAAAATGCCCAACTTCAACAATGCATAACTTCTTCAATTTTGAACTTTTGGAGGTTTTTTTTTTACTTTTTAGAAACCTTGAGATGTCCTCTAATCAACCCTTTTGGTATCATCTAATTTTGATCTTCCATTCTCAAGTTATAATCTTTGGCAAAAAAGGTGTTTTTGTTGACTTTCAAAAATGACCTATAATGTCCAAATTTGTAACTTTTTATGAGAGAATTTCTTGATCTTGGGGTGTGAAGATGGATTGTAGGGAATTTCATCCTCTTAAAAATGAGCTTTGGATGGGTCATTTATCATAAAGTATGAGAAATTTATGCTTGGTCAAAGTTGAGTTGACTTTTCCTACAAAACCCTAATTTAGCAACTTTTGAATCTTGATGAATCTTGAGCAATCCTTGATGAATCATGATCAACCCTTGATCAAATGATGAATTATCCTTCAAAATGAGAATGTTTACAAAAAATATTGAGGTTTGACTGTATTTGGGACACAGTTGACTTTTGACCTAGCACAGTCGATTTTTGGGCCTCTTGAGCAATTGACTGACCAAACTTCCTCTGCAAGGCTTGAAATTTGGCATGGATGGATTTAAGAACATATTAAGACATTGGGGAACACTTGAGGTCATTTGGATATGAGGACTTTATGAAACATAAAACCCTAATTTTGAATTGACTGCCTTAGGAGATGGTTTGACTGTCCAACCCTTGAGCCAACTTGAGCAACTTGGAATTTATTCTTGGTAAATCTTGAGGAATATGGGAGGGCAAATTTTTGGGTACAACAATATTGAAATTCGATCAACATCTTTGATTGGAGAACTTTGTATCGGTGGATGTCTTTCCTCGAGAATCAAGCTCACCATGTCAAGTGGGTCATAGCCCTTGATTCAAGTTGTTGTACTTTATCTTCAACAGCGTTTGTTTAGAGGAAGATGAATCCTCTTGCCCTTTGGTAGACTTTTGGTTCAATGTGACCCTGCATCAAAGACCCTCGAGATCCTTGAAATGGTTATTGAAAATGCTATGGTATGATGTTATGATGTTATGTACAAGTATGAAAAAGTAAGCAAGTGTATATATAGATAATCACATTCACACAAAGCAAACAAGTCCTTAGGTTTAGGCTTGCATGGGGTTCATAGGTAAGTACCCTCTTGAAGTTAGTTGGCTCAACCTGTCCTATAAATAGTAATCGGGTTC
The DNA here is from genome assembly GCA_948472305.1 of Vicia faba. Lineage (NCBI taxonomy): Eukaryota > Viridiplantae > Streptophyta > Magnoliopsida > Fabales > Fabaceae > Vicia > Vicia faba. The sequence continues at coordinate 1,341,510,709 of OX451740.1, read as the reverse complement.
TAAGGAGCTCAATATCACTGGATTATTTTCTGTGTTCATTGTTTCAGTTTAGCCACTTTATTGGCGACCGAAATATTCCAAGAAAACAACCCTCAATGAGTGTAGTATTGAGTATCTACCAACTTCGGACTGCACCAAAGTCGGTCACCTCACTACCCCTAAAATGGCCAAGATGGTCAAGTAAGGTTCTAAGAGTTCGTTAGTGCTTCATGACATCACTCAGCGGCCCCGTATTCTCTTTGATTGACTCAAAGGCTACCGGTACCCACAAATATGTCGCACTAGCATAGCCAACTGCTTTAACCATATCGGTATACCCCGCACAGTTCCCTCACAGTTTATTGCTACTTACCTAAAAGGTGTCCCCAAATCCAAGTGTAGGATTTAAAACAAACCCAAACAAGGAACCAAAAAGTAAAGCAATCAAGGTAAGCATGTAAAGGTGATCTAAACCCTAAGGTAACCCCACTTTTAGAATTAATTCCCCAACAGAGTCACCAGTTATGTGATACGGTGAGAGAACTGACTTGAGGTTTTGCATTTGTGTTCGCAAATGTTTCGGTTTAGCAAGAGTCTCCACCGACTTTTTATTTTATCCTAAGGAAAGGTCAAAAAGCACAGGAAAGACCTTTGAGATGTTTTCTTGGGTTCGGGGAGTAGATTATTAAAAGGGAAGGTGCAAGCACCCTTTTCATCCATGGTTATCCATGGGCTCTTAGTTACTTGTTTAGATCACTTGCTTTGCTTCTCAATTATTTGAAATTGTGCTTTGTGTGTGTGGTTTTGAAAATGCTTTGAAAAAGAGGCCTTGTCTAGGCAACCTTTGTAATGATTCTTGTTTGAATATATACAAAGGTGTGTGTCTTTTTGAAAAGATATTTCAATGTTTTTGAAAGTTTGTTTTGAAATTGTGTTGTGATGTGTGTTTGAAAGTAGCAAAATTGTTTTGCAAGCTTTTTATCAAGTAACTAAGAGTTGTCTACCCTATTTTACTCAAAGATCTTTCTTATGTTTTTAACCCTTTTGACAGTGTTATTTCACCATTGTATTTGGTGAACAACCTTGTGTTAGGATGTTAAACGGGACAGGCGCGGGTCATCGCATACAATCATTGAAAGCAACTTGTGAGACGCTCTAACAATTTTGTAAGGGACGAGATCATTTTATCGAAGGCAACATCGAGGGTCATCGAGGGACTACGATCTTTGTTTATCGAAGGGGCATTTGCTAGAGTGTCTCATACTCGAGGGACATGATTGTATTTTCTGAGGCAACAGGCGAGGTTACCCTAGAGGTGCAAGTGTGAATTGTGTATTGATTTTCATGCATTTGTCTTGTATTAGGTTTTCTAATGATTGATTTTGAATCTTGCCATACAAACCCTAACTACTATGCAGTATATTGAAAGCAATAAATTGCGGGAATTAAAAGTCTAAGTTATTACAAAAGAGTATCCGAGGATGGGGGTACAATTATTTACAAATGGGGATGAGTCTCATAAGAATAATAATGTCTAAATATGTGTTACAACCAAATCGAATCGTCGCAATTCAATTATAACAAATTATAAAAATAAGGAAAAATCAGTAAGTTATGAGATGCATGTATTTATTTACAAATAAAAAATCTATTCTAAAAGAAAGAAAGATTAAAAATTATATTAGAATTTGTATCTTATTAATTAACAAAATATTAACTTAAATTAAAAAACCCTTTTTTTTATATTTTCATTATGTAATAATAAAAAGAAAATGGTTTAGAACAAATAAGAAAAAAAACAAATTATTTTAAATATTATTTAAAGTATTATTATTATTGTGTTTTATTAATTGGGAAAATAAAAAAAATTTAAAGGAAGAAAAAAAACCACTTAAATTAATGTTTCTATTATTTTTGTATTTGTATTAAATGTAACAAATATTAAAGAAAACTATATTGAGAAAATCAAAATAAAATTTTAATACATTATTTGTTTTTTTTTATTGGTATCAAAGAAAAGAAAATAAATTATTTAAAATGACATTTATTAAAAAAGATATTAGTTTAAAATGAAAGAAAAGAGATTAAATAAAAAAAAAGGTGGGCTTAAGAATTTATAGTGAGGCCCAAATGAGAATGGAGAGGAACATGAATCAGGATGAAGGGGGGGGGGGCGTTTTTAAAAAACATGGGCTTGGCATTCGTTTGGGGCGAGTCAGGCCCAATACCAAACTTTGTAACATTTTAGGGGTTTCTCATTTTGGCAGATTTAGGGTTTGTTCATTTGGACAGCGGCGCCGCTTCTCTCACTTTCGTTCTTCTTCTTCGTCTCTCTTAGTCACGATGCACACTGATTCCCTTAAGCCTTATGTCGCCGGAGCGCCGCCCTATCTCACTCCCTTCCTTCTCACAGTGGCCCATGTTTTTTTTTGAACGGTACGAATTGTTATCCTTTGGGTTTTACAGTTTCAATGTTTGTTTATTGATTGCTTGCATGTTTTAATCTATGGCTTTTGTGTGTTTGATATGCAGTAAAAGGAGTTGATAAAAACTTACCTTGAGCGTTTTTTTTTTGTAAAATGGAAGGAGGGAGATGTGAGACCGGCCGGTGGCGCTCCTTGGAGGCTAGGCGGAGGAAGAGGAGATGAACACGCTTCTGGCTTCTGGTATCTTTTTCTGTATATTGATGATGAACTTCTGAGACTGTTTGTTTTTTTTTTTTTGTTGGTGATGAACACGCTTCTGAAACTGTTTTGCTTCTGAATCTCTTCCTTGGCTATTTGATGTTTTAGGATGATGAGAATAGCTCTGAGAACTGTTGATTTTTGTTGTTAGTGATGATGTATTTCTGAAACTCTTATTGTTGCTTCTGAAAACCCTTTGTGGATTGCTTCTGATTTTCTCTTCCTCATTTCTTGAAGTGTTAATGATGATACATTTCTGAAACTTGTTATTTTTCTCTACCTTGAATATTGGTGATGATGATACTTTGTTGAAGTTTCTGAAAACCTGTTGTTTTTGAATATGATGTTAATGATGACAATAGCTTCTGAAACTTTATTTTTGCTTCTGAATCTCTTCCTCTTTTTTGTATGTTAATGATGAGATCTGAAACTGCTGTTTTTGAATGATGTTTGGGTAAGCTTGAGTGGGTTTGCTTGGCTATTTGTGTTGGTATGAGCAAGCAGGTTTGCAAGCTTGAAATGCAAGTTGTTTGTGTTTGGCCTTGTTTAGCTTGTTTGGCTTACAGTTTTTGACTTGCAGTTTGGGTAAGTTGCAGTTTGTGGTTGTTATGCAGGTTTGAACTTGTTTTGTTTGACCTGTAGTTTGGGTTAACAGTTTGGGCAAGCTTGAGCTATGCAGGTTTTGAGCTGTCTTGAGTTTGTAGTTTTGAAACTGCAAGTTTGTTGCTGTAGATTTGTTACAGTTATGCAGGGTTTTGGAGCTTTGGTGTTTTCAAGCTTGGCTCTTTGTTTTAAACTGTTTTTGAAAATGGCTCAGTATATCTCCTCCTAATTGTTATGCAGTCTCTTCTCTTTTATATCTTTTTGTTTTTTGTCCTTGATAACTTGAAAACAGCCTGCCTTTGCCAAAATTGCAAACTCTTCTCACTAAAGGTCCTCTCTTTCTCTCTCTCTCCCCTAAGCACCTTTTTGCTTATTATTTTAATTCTGAAAAGTTTGTCTAGGCTGGAAAGTGATGATGGCTAGGACAAGCCTCTTTGGCTTGTAATTTAGTTTATCTCTCTGCATTGTGTACTTTTGATTGCATATTTTCTGCATTGTGTACTTTGCCTTGACAGTTTTGAATCTTGGCGCCTTGGTTTGCCTTTACAATGCCTATGTTTGACAGTTTTGCATTTTTGGTATTCAGTTTGGAATTTGGCGCTTTGGTTTGCCTTTACAATGCCTTATGTTTTTTCATTTGAACCAAGTTTTTGCATCTAGTTTGACATGCTTGCATTTTATTATTTGTTTTTACTTTTCTCTTTGTGAACCAAGAAGAGTAATCTTCTTGTGATTTGCAAAGAGGAAAATAAAACATGATGAAAAAATAGCATTTTGATTCCGGCCGGAAAACTTTAGTGATGATTTTCTTTTTTCCTTTTCTGCTTGAAAATTCTTATACTAATTTCTTTTTCTCTGTATTTTGCAGGTAAGTACGAATTGGATGATAGAGGAAGCAGTAGAAGCCAAAGATCTTGAGCATGGGAGCACTTGAAGCTTAGGAGATTAGGCTTAGAAATAGATAGGTTTTTTCATTTGTTGTAAACCATTATTATTGTAAATACTGTAAGTTGTAAATTTACAATATTCAAATAAATTTTGTAACAACATTTGAAATGAATAAAAAGTCTTTATCCAAAAGAAATTTCTACTGTCAAATATCTTCCATTCATTCCCTTTGCCTCTTCACTTTTATTTAAGATTCCTGATTAAACAATGACTGAAATTGCATTCCACCATTTCCAATACAGATGACTTAAAATCCAAGTAATCCATAAAAACTCTGCAATCTCTTTGCATCAGTATTCCAATCAACATACGCGTTGCGCATTCTAAACAAACAAGCATTTCCATTAATTGGCAAACATTTAACTCCACTAACAAGCAGATGCCTTAATGTTCCAAACAAAAGTCTCAGCTCTTATCCCAGATAATTAGGTTTTGAGAAACAACCAGTAAACTTTAACAAGCGTGAAAACAATGTAACAGTTAACTGAATTTCTGAGGATTTGATTTCTTCGGAGAAATGCGAGAGAAACCCTAATTCTGGATTGTCTGCTAAATAAAAGTTTGTTTGATCGATTCTTGAGCTAATCTTAAAAATCAGAGAAAACCCTGGGATTGTAATGTTCTTGTGAAAAAGGGAGGGCAAATTTTGGGGTACAACAGTTGCCCCTGTTCAATCTTCTTGAACCTGAAGAGTTAGATTGGCAATTTTGTCGTTCGCGACTCGAAGGTAAAAGATGATTGGACACTAGAGTGCCCATAAATTTGCACTCGTCAAAGCATAGTTGAGGGAATGGGCTTAAAGATACCATTTGGAGATGTGACAAAACCTTGTTGGAGATGGGCTTAAAGATGCCATCCAAGAATGTTTGTTGAACTGTATGTTGTAGGTGAAAGAATGAGTATCAGAAAGGTATCCGTGTTTGGAACATCTCTGAGCTGGGGGTCTGAATAAGCAATAGATTAGCATCCGTGTCGGGAGGCATCCGTAAACTATTTTCAGAAATCCTTGAAGTTTTAAACTTGCTAAACTTATCCTACGACGGGTAAAATATTAGCTGAAACACAAAGTTATGTTGTATGATGCAATGTATGTGTTATATCAATGCTTATGTTTATATAAATGCAATGAATGCGCATGTAAGCTGATTAGCCGTCTTGCTGAGGGAGATAAATCCTGGATAGTTGGAGATAATAAAATCTTTTACCGCTGTCGGGGAAAATAAATCCTTGACTGCTGCTGGGGATTGAAAATCCTTTGATTGTTGAGAATGAGAAGTCCTGGGACCACTTCCGGGGAAATCAGGATTTTGGGTTGTATGCCAATCTACTGGGGATTCCTGTTTTGAGGAGAATTCCGCTGGGGAATATCTGAAAACTCTAGAAAATTGAGAATGAGAATCTTCATTCTGCTAGGGGAATTTGTGTTGAGGAGCCAAGAACGAGAACCTTCGATCTGTAGGGGATTAAAAATTCTGACAAATTCAAAGCTGAGAGTAAAGAAAGCTCTGGAGAATCAAGGATGAGAATCTTGATTTTGTTGGGGAATAAGAACTCTGTGGTGAGTAGCTATACTGCTGAAGAGTAGCCATCATGTTGGAGAGTAAAACTCAGGACTCTGGGAAAAGCTTATTCCTATTTGGAAGAAATTCAGGAGTTAAGATCATATGCCACTTTGAGAATGAGAGTCTTCATTCTGTCGGGAATATCAGGAATTCAGGTTATACGCCACTTTGAGAATGAGAATCTTCATTATGTCGGGAATATCGGGAACTCGAGTAATATGCCACCTTGAGAATGAGAATCTTCATTCTGTCGGGAATATTAGTAATTCAGGTAATATACCACTTTGAGAATGATAATCTTCATTCTGTCGGGAATATCAGGTTATATGCCACTTTGAGAATCTTCATTCTGTCGGGAATATCAGGAGGTTGGGTGTATACCAATCTACTGGGGAAGCAAAAATGAGAATCTTCATTCATGCGTTTGGGTCAGGAGCTTGGGAGTATACCAATATTCTGAGGTTTTGAGGATGAGAATCTTCATTCTGTTAACGATATCAGGAGCTTGGGAGTATACCAATATTCTGATGTTTTAAGGATGAGAATCTTCATTCTTGAGAGAAACAGAATTTTAGGAGCTTCATTTGTCCATTATTCTGCTGGTGGGTTGTTTCTGTTGAGATTTAGGCACTCGTCCGTAATTCATCTGAAGTAAAAACTTTATCGCTTGAATTTGATTGTACCTTTCCTGAAAGGTAAAGGTTAGTGGCATAAATCAAACAATGATGTTCTCAAAATAAATGAGATTGCGTTGCATGATGTCCTGATGCACGGAGGTGTAATGTCTTTCAAGACGACCTTTCGCTGGGGAAAATAAATCCCAAACTGGTGAAGGAGAAAAGAGTTGGATTCTTCATCTCTGATAGTGAAGAAAATCAGAATAAATCGCTGAGAGATTTATCTGAAATATCAAAAACCCAGAATATCTTCCGCTGGCATAAGAATCAGGGAGATCTTAGTGTCGATCTGACTAAAACAGAGAGGGTCTTGGATTAACTTTGATTCAACCGGATGATGGAGGAATCATTGATGACTGTAACTCCAATAGGTGATGAAGGAATCTTCGACGACCGTAACTTCCAACAGGTGATGAAGGAATCTTTACCTGCCGATCAATCTGCGCATGTTATGACTGTTGTTGAAATGTAATTTTGTTTTAGAGAATAAATCCTTGACGAGTGTTGGGGAAATAAACCCATAACTGTTGGTCTGCTAGAGAAGTGATAAACTTCTCAAGGATGCTTGAATTCCTTTTCAGAAAGATTTTGGAGAGATTCGTCACTGCCCCTAGTATCAAATGTTTGTGGCACTGCCAGGAAACTTGGATTGTACGTAACCCTTTGATGAGATTGACGTTTGATGCCCCAAGTGATGGTGATGGAGACTTTCCCCAGGGTATTCTGCTCTTGAGAGATTTCCTGAAATCTTGACTAGACTGCCCTAGGTTAACTGGATAATGCCATGTCAGGTCCCTTTTTGTTGATAGGAGATTTTTGCAACTGAAGTGTCATCCCACTTGAAGTGATTTTATTCACTGAGAGAGCTTTCGTTCATTCGAACATTCACTGTGTGAATTTCTTTGCTGTCAAACAAATAGCCATGTGCAAACAACGATATTCAAATAATGCAAAGTTCATGCTTGTCTTGAAATTTTAAAAAAAAATGAGTTTTTTAGCAGAAAACTTTCGGCGCCCACTAGACTGCTGCCGCCATCCGCCGCTACTAATTACGGCGACCTTCCGATAAACTAACCATACCAGCAAAAACGCCTCCTTCAATCCGGCTGATCCTAACTATTTTTCCACTGTCGCACTCGCCACTGTGCAATTTTTCCAAATCTGATACTCATGGCTACTCCTTATAACTTAACGCCAAACTACGATGATTTCCTCAAGTGGTATCAAAATTTTCAAAACTCAGATTCTACTGTTTGGTTGCACATACTAGTAATTCATCTGTTTGCTTCTCTCAATCATCTTCTCTTGGACCATGGGTCCTTGATTCTAGTGTGTCTGATCATGTTATTGGTAATAAAAATCTTTTCTCTTCCCTCTCTACCTAAGGTTTCTTACTTGCTATAACTTCTGTGAATGGGTCTCAAACCTGATCCGAAGGAATAGGTACAATTCAAATTCTACTTTTCTCTTTGTTACTTATGTTCTCTATGTACTTAATTGTCCATTTAATTTACTTTTAGTCAGTCGTTTAACTCGTTCTCTTAATTGTATTGTCACCTTCACTAATAGTAATATCACCCTGCTGGATCGGAGTTTGGGATGGATAATTGGCGTCAAATGTGAGTCTCAAGGCCCTTATTACCTCTTAGTGTCGTCTGAGGCATGCTCAACCAAAGATTCTCCACTCACAATCCATGCTCAGTCAGGTCATCCTAGTCTTCCTAGATTATAGAAGTTGGTGCCAAGTTTATCGAAAGTATCTAATTTACATTGTGAGTCATGTCAGTTAGGGAAACACACTCGTAGTCAATTTTCTGATCGAGTCAATAAACGAGCTTCATCTCCTTTTGCTTTAGGTCACTCCGATGTTTGGTGTCCCTCACGTACTATCTCTACTCTTGAGTCTAGGTATTTTGTCACCTTTATTGATGAATTTTCACGTTGCATGTGGTTATTTTTAATGAAAAATAGATCAAAATTATTTTCTATTTTTGAAAAATTTCATAAAGAAATAAAAACTTAGTTTGGTGTGTCTATTCGTTACTTAAGAAGTGATAATGCTAGTGACTAATTATCCCAACAATTTCAAACTTTTATGTCCAGTAATTATATTCTCAACCAAGCATCTTGCCCTCATACATCTCAACAAAATGGGGTAGTCAAACGCAAAAATCGGCATCTTGTAGAAACCACTCGGACCCTACTTCTCCATGGTAATGTTCCACTTTGATTTTGGGGAGACACTATGCTAACGACATGTTACCTTATAAATTGCATGCCATCATATATCCTTAACAATAAAATCCCTCATTCAATCATTTTTCCCCATTCCCCCTTCCCCTAATTCCTCCCCGAGTCTTCAGTTCTACATGTTTTGTACACAATATCTCTCCTAGTCTTAATAAACTATCAGCTCGATCACTAAAGTGTGTTTTTATAGGTTATCATCGACACCGAAATGTAATTATTTTTATTCACATACCCTACAATAATACCTCATGTCGGCCGATGTCACCTTCTTCGAGTCTGTTTCATATTTCGAGTCCAGCCTAGTAACTCCAGAACCCCTTCAAGAGAGTACTTTCACACCTTTTCCAGAAGTCTTATATGTCACAATCCACCATCATTTTAGGGAACCTGGCCCACTAGATAACCCTACGGTCCCCCCCCCCCCCCAACTTCTTGCCCACTTCAAACATATTAGCATCGTTAACCAATGTATGTCGTACATGTCCCTGAGGTCGTACCTGTCCCTAAGGTAGTACATGTCCCTGAGGTCATTGCAGACTCTCCTCCGAGCTCTCTCCATCACCAGACCTGGTCCTACAACTGAGTTCGATCTTCCGACTTCCCTTTGAAAAGGTATACGTCAAACATGAAATCCTTCTCCATATTATATTGATTTATGCTATCATCTTCTTTCCCCTTTACAATATACTTGTTTGTCTTCTTTGTCTTCTGTTTCTATTCCTAACACTCCAGGTGAAGCATTATCTCACCCTGAGTAGAGGCAAGCAATTATTGATAAAATGTGTGCTCTTCAAAGTAGTGGTACATAGGAACTGGTTCCTCTACCCCCTGGGAAATCTTTATTAGGTTATTGTTGGCTTTATACAATGAAAGTTGGTCTAGATGGTAGGATTGATCGGTTTAAATCTCGATTGGTAGCCAAAGGATACACTCAGGTTTTTGGGTTGGATTATAGTGATACCTTCTCGCCTATAGCCAAGATGTCATATGTTAGAATTCTTCTAGCCATTGCAGCCATTTGACATTGGTCTCTTCATCAACTTGACATTAAAAATGCATTTTTACATGGTGATTTTGAAGAGGAAGTATATATGGAGCAACCACCTGGGTTTGTTGCTTACGGGGAGTCATCAAATATGGTTTGTAGGCTACACAAGTCTCTTTATGGTCTTAAGAAATCTCCGAGAGCTTGGTTTGGCAGATTCACCATTGTAGTACAACAATTTGGTATGGTCCATAGTGAAGCTGACTATTACGTCTTTTATCGTCACTCATCTTAAGGGTGTATTTATCTTATTGTGTATGCCGATGATATTTTCATAACTGGTAGTGATGAGCAGGGAATACTCCAGTTGAAACAACATCTTTCGAATTAATTTCAGACAAAAGATCTTGGTAAAATCTGATATTTCTTGGTGTTGCACCCCAAAATTTTCCCTCTCATATTTCTCAAAACATTTCAAGAAAAATCTCCAAGCTGCTCAAGTTTGCTCAAGAGTTGGACAGTCAAGCTATCTCCTAAGGCAGTCAATCCCAAATTATGGTTTTGTGTTACATCAATGTCCTTGCATACAAATGACCTCAAGTTCTCCCCAATGTCCTAAAATGTCCTCAATATCATCCATGTCAAATTTCAAGCTTTGCAGATGAAGTTTGCTCAGTCAATTGCTCAAAGGGTCCAAAAATCGACTATGCTAGGGCAAAAGTCAATTGTGACCTATAAACAGTCAAACTTCAAGATTTTTTGTCAACATTCTCATTTTGAAGTATATTTCATCATTTGATCAAGGGTTTATCATGATTCACCAAGGATTGCTCAAAATTCATCAAGACTCAAAAGTTGCTAAATTAGAGTTTTGTAGGAAAAGTCAACTCAACTTTGACCAAGCATAACATTCTCATAATTTATGAGAAATTACCCATCCAAAGGTCATTTTGAATAGGATGCAATTACCTACAATCCATCTTCATACCCAAAGATCAGAAAGTGCACTCACAAGAAGTTATAAATTTGGACATTATAGGTCATTTTTGAAAGTCAACAAAAACACCTCTTTTTCCAGAGCTTATAACTTGAGCATGGAATATCAAAATGATATTATACAAAAAGTGTTGGTTAGAGGACATCTCAAGCTTTCTAAAAAGTCCAAGAACATTTCCAAAAGTTAAAAATTGAAGAAGTTATGCATTGTTGAAGTTGGATATTTTTGCAAAATTGCCAAAAGTCAACTATCCCAAAAACTTCAAATTTTGTCAAAAGGGCCCATTCTTTTCCACTTGATTTGATCTTGCCACATTGCACACGTGTCCTAGCTTCAGCTTTGTGTCCATTTATCAATTTTCTTATTTTATTTGATTTTTTATTGAATTATTTCATTTTAAATCAAATAAAATCACAAAACTTGATTACATAAGATCTTTTTCTATTTTCAGGACTTAATCATCATCATCAAGTGTATCAAATTCATATCAAGCATTCTATGTGCAAAAAGATTGAGTTTTTGGCAAATTAGGCAAGTTATCTATGGTGGATCAAATCCAATCTCAAGGCATTGATGTGGAAAGATTCAATACCAATTTGTTGACCTAAGACATTGCAGCATACATATACAATCTAAGGCACACGAATTTGAGACCTAGATGCTGCAAGAACATCAAGAACCAAGCTTGAAAAAAGGTGGAAAAAGTGCAAAACTGAAATCATCCTTGGAGGCCAATTCAGAAGCAAAACTCAACACTAATAAATTATTGGACAATCCCTGAATCAGAACCAACCCAAAACCAATCTTCATACACGCCCAAAGCTCTGTAAGTATCTCAAAAAACCGCTTTTCGTTTGAAATCGTAACTCCATATTCTTGCATTTTTCTGGCAAATCTTTGATATATTTATGTTGCTTATGAAATTTCTGAACTTTTGGCATTGTTTGATTGCATTTATATGGATTGTAGCCCTGTAAACGAACCTAGGGTTTTGTAGTTTGTTTTTTGGGAATTTCTTTTACAGGCGAAATTAGTTCCATTGATGGACATAGACGTGACCAGGGGAGATAGACGAGCATAACCATAGTCTTGGATTTGATTTTCATGGCCTAGAACTGATTTTAGGGTGGACATATGAATTTAGATGCCCGCAGGTAAATGTACAGGGTTGAAGGAAGAAGACGAAGACGTGTCTCCCCCTGGTTGGACAGTTCAAACTTGGCGCGTTTTATTTTTTTTCTGGCATATTATGTGTTTTTCCATATTATTATTATTATCCAGTATATTGACAATTGAGACATATTGGTGCAGTGGTAGTGGCGTGTATTCAATATCCAACAGGACCTGGGTTCGAATCCCAGGTCCCCCATATGCATTGTTATTATTTTGCTACAGGTTATCCAGTACAAACCAATGCTTGAAGCCTATCATATGTCCTCAAATATCAAAGCACCAGATGGCCCAAGGCCAGATCTGGTGATTCAGGTTGAATGTCCATCATGGGATTGAGTCAATGCGCGCATAGGGAATCAGGAAGGTAAAGAGGGGCCAATTCAATTGGGCCATGGAATTGCTGAGTAAACCCCCTAATCAGGCCCAAACCCTAACTCTTTCTATTTTCTTTTTATTTTTTAATTATTTATTGTTATTATTTTTAATTGTTAACCAACCAATCAAATCTTTTTTTCCTCATAAAATTAAAAAACCAAAAAAATATTTTGTTTATTAAATTAAATTTCAGTATTTTATTTTTGTTAATAAATATTAATTTAATTAATTTAGTTCTAACTAGGAATAACTTTTAATATATTTTGCAATAATTAAAATTAACTTAGACAATTAGGTTTTCTTAACATTGATTAAATTTATTTTTATTTCTTTAAATAACACAAAAATCCAGAAATATTATTTTCATTAATTAATTAATTAGTTTATTAATTTAATAATTAATCCAATTTAATTTCTTCCATAAATTCAAAAATAACCAAAAAAAATCTTTTCTTTAATTAAAGGGTCAAAACCCTAAAAGCTTGCGCCCGGTTTAATTTCCCGCACGCGATCCATTTTATTCAATATTGTATTTGTTTCCTGGAATGTAATAGCTTAATAGAACTTTACTATTTTTACCGCTTTATTTATTTTCCGCATTTTAATTTCAAGGGTTGCTTTTGGCGATGTAAATACCCGACGCCTTGTAATAGTTAGTTTAATTTCCGCAACTTATAAACTGTTAGATGTTTGGTAATAGGGAATGCATGACAAGATCTAATGTTTAACTTAAAATCAACATAGATAACCATTAACATGTACAAAGACAAAATAACTGAAAACAACACACTCGCACATGCGCACTCTTAGGGTACACCCCACTTGGTTGCCTTCGTACGCGGTCATTGAGTATAGGAAGTTTTAGAGGTTGCCCTCTTGTCCAAAGATCATAGTTGCCTCGAAACGGTTGCCTCGGAAAAATGATCTAAGACATTAGGGTTACCACTAAGGCGTCATAACATTGCTTTAGTGACCGCACGTCCCTTAATCGAATTGACCCTTAAAACTCTAACGACGATGCTACCTACTCATCAATAGTGGGATAGCATTGTCTAAAGGACATTAGCACAGAGTGATTCTTTTTTTCGAGTAGGTAGATGGTTCTTAAGTACTTGCTCTTTCAAAACAAAACAAATTTTCACACTTACACTCCTTTTCAAACAAAGACTCTTTCAAACCCACAAACACAAAGAAAGCAAATTTTGAAAACACTTTGAGCAAGTACCTAAGAGCCCGTGGATAACCACAGATAGAAAGGGTGCTAATACCTTCCCTTTCTATAATCTACCCCCCGAACCCGAGAAACATCTCGAAAAATGAATTTTTCTGTGCTTTTTTCATTTCCTTGTTGGATAAAATAAAAGACGGTGGAGACTCTTGCTTACCGCGACATTTTGCGAAAACAAACACAAAATGCAAACCAGCATTCCAAAAAACAGTCAGTTCTCTCCCACCTTATCACACTTGGGTATTGAGGTAACCCAATCTAAAGATGGTTGGTGATTTCTCAGCGGAAATATGTTATGGATATTTTGGAAGAAAGAGGTTTGTTGAACACTAAACCAACTGATACTCCTATAGATCCAAGTGTCAAACTACTACCCATTCATGGAGAGCCTCTATTAGACTTAGGAAGGTATAAGAGATTGGTTGGAAATTTGAATTATCTGACAGTCACTCATCTAGACATTTCTTTTGCAGTCAGTGTGGTAAGTCAGTTCTTAAATTCCCCTTGTCAGGAACACATGGATGTTGTTATCCGGATTCTGAGATACATCAAATATGATCCAGGAAAAGGTTTAGTGTATGAAGATAAAGGACATACTCAGATAGTTGGATACTGCGATGTTGATTGAGAAGGATCACCAATTGATAGACAATCCACCTCTGGGTATTGTGTACTTGTTAGAGGAAACCTTATATCCTGGAAAAGTAAGAAAAAAATGTAGTTGCAAGATCAAGCATTGAGGCAGAGTATAGGGCCATGGAAATGGCAACATGTGAACTCATTTAGTCAAAAAAATTGCTCAAAGAACTTCAAATTAAAGAAGCAAGACCAATGACACTTGTATGTGATAATCAAGTTGCATTTCATATTGCTTTAAATCCAGTCTTCCATGAGAGGACCAAACATATTGAGATAGACTATCACTTTGTCAGAGAGAAGATTGAATCTGGCGACATCTTCATAAGCTTTGTCAAGTCTAGTGATCAATTGGCAGATGTGTTTACAAAATCTCTACGAGGTCCTAGAACTAATTATATATGTGGCAAGCTTGGTGCAATTGACTTATATGCTTTAGCTTTGAGGGAGTGTTGATATTTGTAAATATATAGTATTAAGAAAATTTATATGTGGAATAGTCCCACATGGATTATATCATGTAATTAGTTGTAATCTCTATATATATAATAAAGTATCTGTAGTGATTTCAAAAACACACGGTTTAACCTGAATGTCTCTTAGTCTCTCATATATATATATATATATATATATATATATATATATATATATATATATATATATATATATATATATATATATATATTAAAACAGTTTCCTAAAATGTCTCATCAAAGAAAGTTCCAAAGCTTAATTGACTCATTGTCATATTTGTTGAGTTTCTCTAAGGATTTCATGTCTGTCCAACACTTTTCTAACACTATTGTGAAAATATTGTGTAAAGTTAATTAAATACTAAATGGGGGGTTCAAGTTTTAATACAAAAAATAATAAAATGTTGTTCTGACAATAATACAAAAGTGATTAGGTTTTGTTATAGAATCTCCTAATTCTCTACTATTGATGTTCAATGTATTTCATAATTAATATTGTTATTATTATTCCACGGCAGATTAACAAGACCCCAATCTCTTGGTGTATAGCTCACTAATCTACACTCAGAGCTTCCTATCCCTAATCCACCACTATATGCAGGATTAGGCAATGAAATAGAACATTAATCTCTAAGACACTACTTGAGGTCTCCTATTCCCATTCAACCAGTGTAAGCACAATAATTGACATAGATCCAACGTATAGACTAATGGTCAGTATTCCATATGCGCCCAAGATCAAAGTAAAAGAGTATTTCACATAAAAGCATTAAGAACAATGTGCAATTGAATAAAATAATAACTTCAATAAATTATGCAATATCAAATCAAACATGTGTTCCAACAGTATTAAAAATATTTATCAAAAACATGTCAATAATGATTCAAACCATAGATAAAACATATAAACAAAGATAATCATCTACATTGATCATAAACTTATTCACATACAAAAGTTAACTACCTCTAATCTTGACACCAAGAGTTAAGCTACATATCATGTAGCTTGCTTTACAAGAAAAGGAAAGAGATGAATGAGCATCCATGATGATTGATCAATCAAGAATGCGAATTTAGCTCCAAATTAATCGATTATATGATTTTGTGAATTATTTTGCTCTTACAAGTGATTTCAAGATCATAATACAAGGTAACAAGGATTGGTCCCAAAAATATCTAATTTGAAGCTTTATATACACTTTCTGATCAGACGAATTTCCACTTTATTTCTAGCTGTCAGCGCCGAAAAGCCTCGCCCGACGAATTTCCACTTTATTTCCAGTTGCCAGCGCACAGAACTCAACCCATACTGCACAAAATATCCACATTTGTCCAGTGAACACAAGCTTTGCCCGGCCAATTCCTCGCTCCAAGCACGCCTGACAAACAAGAACATAATTTCCACATAGAAGCTACTGAAATCTTGTATTTTTTGCTCGCCCCAGCCTCGCTGCATGCTCACCTTGCGACGATGTTCCAAACTCGCCCCTTGCTGGGCGAATTTGTCCAAACAACTTGCCTTTGATTTGTTTCTTTTCTTCTTCACTTGGACTTACTTTGTGGAATCATTTTCACAAACACTTGAAAGTGAGGGAAGCTTCTACACTAGACTACTCCCCCATTTTTGTCCGAGAGAATATTGAATCATGAGACAACGTCACAATTTCCATCAAGTCAAACAACCAATTGACATATGTCTTCACTAAATATCTAAGAGGTCCTCGAATAAGCTACATATATAACAAGCTCGATGCATATGAGGAAAAGTTGATTATTTCCATATTCATTGTACCTGTTGGCGGTATTCTAGAGGTGGTATGTGAAAAATTATAGTGTTGCAGGATTCTGCAGAGAAAACTACTTTTCATCACTTTTTGTACTATACTTCTATTGGTGGATGACCATTGAAAAACTCTGCTTTTTTTTAATTCACCAAACACTTCTTACACTTAATCTTAGCATTACAAAGCCTTTATATAGGCTTGAATGAAATTGATAGAGAATACAAATAGGTTGCTAATCAAGATGAGGACTCTTTGGTTCTCTTAATTTTAATGATACAACTCTACCATAAATCTAAATAAAGACAATCATTATAATGTGATGGTTACAATTCTCTCATAATGCTTCCTAAAGATAATGGTGGTTACAACACATTAATTTTAACACTCCCCCTTAATGTGTTGCACTTTAACTCCCATTGCTTCTCTAAGTTGCTGAAATCTTCCTCTTGGTAGTGCTTTAGTAAAAATGTCTGCAAGCTGCTCTTGTGAATTGCAGAACACTAACTGCGCATCACCATCTTCGATCACACTTCGAATGAAGTGGTGCTTTATATTAATATGTCTTGTTCAACTGTGGAAAACTGGATTCTTCGCCATGGCTATTGCTGATTTATTGTCACAATGAAGCAACAGACTTTCTTCTTGCTTTTCTCCGATATCTTCAAGTATTCTTCTCAACCACAATGATTGTTGTGTAGCCAAACTAGCTGCCAAATATTCTGCTTCAGCTTAAGATTGCGCTACAGTATCTTGTTTCTTCGAACACCAAGAAATTACTCCTAAACCCAGGCTGAACACATAACCAGAAGTGCTTTTCATGTCATCAACACTTCCAGCCCAATCACTGCCACAGTAGCCTTTAACTTCGAGTTTAAAATTCTTTTCAAACCTGATTCCGTGTTCCATGGTTCCCATGACATACCTTAGAACTCTTTTTGCTGCTCCAAGGTGTAAGTGACTTGGTTTACTCATAAACCTTGAGAGTAAACTAGCAGTAAACATTAAATCGGGCCTTGAAGCTGTAAGATAAAACAAGCTTCCAACCAAACTTCTATACATACTTGCATCTACTAATCTTCCACCATCTTCCTTCTTTAATTTTTCATTCACCAATAAAGGAATATCAACAGGTTTGCAGCCATTCATGCCAAACTTTTTCAAAATATTTTCAGCATATCTCTTTTGACAAATAAAAACTCCATATTCATCTTGGTAAACCTCAATACCAAGAAAATGATGCAGCAAGCCAAGATCACTCATCTCATATTTTTTCATCATTTCTATTTTAAAATTTTCAACCATTTTCTTGTTATTACCCGTATACACCAAATCATCAACATAAAGGGCAACAAGAAGGATATCATCTTTACCTTGATGCTTCACATACAAGGTATGCTCACTTTGACTTCTTTCAAATCCTTGTTGAATGAAGTAGCTGTCAATTTCACTATACCATGCTCTCGGGGCTTGTTTCAACCCATAGAGAGCTTTCTTCAACTTGTAAACTTTTTCCTCTTGCCTTTAGTCACAAAGCCTTGAGTTTGCTGCACATATACCTCTTCTTTTAATTCTCCATTCAGGAAAGCTGACTTCACATCAAGTTGGTACAGGTTCCACCCTTTCTGAGCTGCTAATGCAATAACTGTTCGTACAGTATCCAATCTTGTAACTGGGGCAAAAGTTTCACTATAGTCAATCCAGGCTGTTGTGCATAGCCTTTTACTACCAATCTAGACTTGGCTCTTTGAATTGACCCATCTGTATTATGCTTCAATTTGTACACCCATTTTACTCCAATAGCTTTTGTCATTTGGCTTTTCAACTAACTGCCATGTTTTGTTTTTCTCAATGGCATTTATTTCTTCTTGCATCGCATTCCTCCAAGTATCTTCTTTGATTGCTTCATCAAAATTTTCTGGTTCCACAACACAATAGTTGCATCTTGCATAAATATCACTCAAGTCCTTCAATTTTATTGGAGTTGAGTTGGGAGATGATGAACTTGAAATTTGTGAACTTGGAGAGGATGAGGAACTTGGTGTACATGGAGTTGGTTGCTCATTATCAGTTGTTGGGTTTTGTTGTTGTAATATGATTGCAGGGACTGTTTTCTCCTTCGTTTTGTCTTCTTCCCAATTCCAAGAAGTGTTCTCATCAAATACAACATCCCGGCTAATGATCACCTTGTTTGTCTTCAAGTTGTAAAGTCTATAGCCCTTTGACATGGAACTATAGCCAATAAAGACACATCTTTCACTTGTTTCTTCTAGCTTTGTCCTCTTTTGTTTAGGAATTTGAGCATAGCAAACACACCCAAAAAATTTAAGATGGTTCACCGACGGTGTTCTTCCACTCCAGGCTTCAAATGGAGTCTTTTTCCACACGGCCTTTGTTGGACACCTGTTCATCAAATACACAGCAGTATTAACGGCCTCGGGCCAAAAGGTTTTAGGCAAACCTTTCTCAAGTAGCATAGACTTCGCCATCTCCATCACGATTTGGTTCTTTCTTTTAGATACACCATTTTGCTGAGGTGTATATCCAACAGTGAGCTGTCTTTCAACACCTTCATCTTCACAAAATTTATGAAATTCATTTGAGGTGTACTCCTTCCCTCGATCACTTCTCAACATCTTTATAAATCTGCCACTTTGTTTTCGATTAATGCTTTAAATTTCTTAAAGATTACAAACACTTCAGATTTTTTTCTCATGAAATATACCCAAGTCATGCGGGTAAAGTCGTCAATAAACAAGATAAAGTACCTATTTTTGCCATGAGACAAAGTATTCATAGGGCCACACACATCTGTTTGTACAAGTTCCAACACTTGTTTAGCTCTCCATGCACCTTCCTTTGGAAATGGTTGCCGGTGGTGTTTGCCAAGCACACAACCTTCACACACACCAGATTTTTCTTCGATTCTTGGCAGCCCATACACCATCTTCTTTTGATAGAGTAACTTGAGGCTTTCGTAATTCAAATGCCCAAGTCTCATGTGCCATAAACACGAGTCATTCTCTTCTCTGGCCATCATGTTTACATTTTTCTCATAGTTAAAAGATAGTGGAAAGCTCCTGTTGCTAGTCATCTTCACAATGGCAACACTTCTTCTTTGAGTCAAAAATTCTGCACTCGTTATTCTCAAAGTTTAGAGAATAGTCGTGCTCCAGAAGTTGTCCAATGCTAAGCAAATTTTTGTCTAATTCTGGTACATAGACCGTGTCATGTATGACTTTGCTTCCTTGCTTTGTGGTGACTCCAATGCTTCCTTTCCCTTTCACTACAACATGTTCTCCATTGCCCAATTTAACTTTTGAGCCAAATGAAGAATCAATGTTTATAAATGCTTCCTTCTTTCCGGTCATATGGTTGCTACAACCGTTGTCCAAATACCATACATTTTTACCTTCTTCATGCAATGCTTTTTTACAAGAAAAAAATAAACTTCCTTTATCAGATTCTCCTTCTGTGTACGAAGCATGTTGTTGATTTGCAAGATGACAATCCTTTTGAAGATGCCTGAATCTCTTGCAATTGTGGCATTGCGATTTACCTTTGTTCCAACAATCCTTCTCGTCATGAGTACCGTTGTTACAACTTTTACACCATTTGTTTGATGCTCCATTCCATCTTCCTCCATTTGCGCTTCTTCCAGATCTGCCACGTGAGTTTCGACCTCTGCCTCTGCCTCTTCCAAATCTGCCACCTCTAGAAGACTCACCTCTAGTTTGTATTTGGGGCTTATTTTCACCATTGTTAGGCTGAATGTTGAGTTTAGATTGAAAGGCACTCTCAATTGATTTTTCAGAATGTCGTAACATCCTTTGCTCGTAGGATCTCAAAGACCCCATCAACCCTTGAACAGTCAAGGTTGATAGATCCTTGGTTTCTTCTATTACCCCCATCATTGGGTCAAATCTTGCTGTCAAATTGATCAGAATTTTATCAACAATTATGCGATCTTCTATCGTATCACCATGTGACTTCATTTGATTCACCAACTCGGAGAGTCTGTTGAAGTATTCGTTCAGGCTCTCGTTCTCCTTCATCCTTTCATTTTCATAATCTCTCTTAAGAGATTGAAGCTTCACCGTTTGCACCTTTGAGTCTCCTTCGAACTCTTGTTGTAGGATACTCCAGGCTTCTTTCGATGTTTTAGCTCTCATAATCCTTGGGAAGATGGATAGGGAGACCCCTCTTTGAATCATCCCGAGAACTCCAGCATCTGTGATCTTCTTCTTCTTCAATTCTTCAAGTCGTTGGCTTGATTCTTCAGCCTTTTCTTTTGATTTTTCAGCCTCTGTCACCACCAGTTCTTCATAACCGTTTTTGACATACTCTAGAACATCCAAAGATATGAATAGAGTCTCCATTTTAACAGTCCAAAAATCATAGTTCTCTCCTTCAAATAGAGGAACTTTGACATTGCTGTAAGTTACGGAAGGGTTGTTTGTGGAAGCTATAACTGTTGTTATTTTTGTTGCAGCTGTAAGGATCTGCAACTCTGATACCACTCTGTTGGCGGTATTCTAGAGGTGGTATGTGAAAACTTATAGTGTTGCAGGATTCTGCAGAGAAAACTACTTTTCGTCACTTTTTGTACTATACTTCTACTGGTAGATGACCATTGAAAAACTCTGCTTTTTTTTAATTCACCAAACACTTCTTACACTTAATCTTAGCATTACAAAGCCTTTATATAGGCTTGAATGAAACTGATAGAGAATACAAATAGGTTACTAATCAAGATGAGGACTCTTTGGTTCTCTCAATTTTAATGATACAACTCTACCATAAATCTAAATAAAGAAAATCATTATAATGTGATGGTTACAATTCTCTCATAATGCTTCCTAAAGATAGTGGTGGTTATAACACATTAATTTTAACAGTACCTCGTCGTATTCCTTTTCTCATTCTTTATCTTTATTATCCTTAGATTGTACATCTTCTTAGGCTACCCATTAGTATTCGATGTCTTTACAACTTCCTAGGTATATACTCTCTCTATATAGAAGGTGTGTGATCTTTATTTAGACACACAAAATTCATTCAACATGTCTCTTTTTTCACTCCTTTAACAAATATCAATAGTCAATTGAATAAAAAATTCTATAAGCCAATAATTACTTATGCTAAACCTATTATGGTTACTGGTTATTCCTTATTCCTAGCAAAACTTCACAGAATGCATACACTTCTATACAAATAAGAAAAACTTTGTTTTGAATGTAAATTTTACTTTCAGATTTTTGACTTGATGAGGACATCCAGCTGGAATGAAAACATCATCTCCTAGCTTCTGAGTGAAGATCCAGGGATCAATTCCTAAAATTGAGTGTCAAACTATCAACAAAAATGGTGATACAATTTGATTGACCAAACAAGCCCAACCCCCAAACAATATAGGTAAAATTCATATAACATTACTAATCACACTCCTCCTTAAGCTTCTTCTTATGTTCCGTAGTCAGATAAAAGATTTGATCATGGATGAGGCGAGTTACCTACATAAAAGGTCGGATCATGGATGAAGTGAGTAATCTATACATGAAAAAACTAAACTGAGATTGTTCAAGGAAAATATACTTTGTCTGCTAGCCTCGATTGTTTTCTCAGTCATTTCTTCATGACTCAACTGGTTTAAACATGGAAGAAGTTCTTTCAGCAGATATAGGGAGTGCTCAACGTCAACCTTCACATCTTTATGTAAAATATGGATCTTCTATATTCAGTCCCCGATTATAACATCTAAGAGGTCCTAATGGTTTGGACTTAAGTAGACGGTTTTCGTTTTTCCCGTGTTAGTCCCTTTGCGGCGTATATACACTCTAGGAAAATACAAATGGGTACATGTTGCTTCCACTTGCCTAGTGTCTCCTTGGTCTTTGTTTCTCCCCATCTTCATTATTATCTCCAGCATCTTCAATACAACCACTCATGTTGGTGACATAATAGTCATGAAACGCATCGTTTTAAAGATAAAAAAGAAAGAAAGGGGTGATTAAATATTATGATAATAAAAAAAGGATAAGCGTTGTAAAGGAAATAATTATACCCTCCTCGTGAGCAACTTCCTTTTCTTTTGAAATCCGTATGCTTTTTCTTTTCCTTCCACAATGCTTCTCTTAATTGGCAACTATAATTGAGGTTTTTCTCCTGCTAATAATTATTTTTTATATTTTGACAAACAATACAAAACGATAATAATAAGGAAAACTCACACTCGTGTAGAGAATTTTTTTTACCATCTTCCAAATTATGGTATTCCACCTCAATTGGCTCTTATTTTAAAATATCTTGTACTCTTTCGGGTTGTCGTTACTCTGAAAAAATTATTTGATGTAATTTGTGTCAACACAAAGTAGTTAAACTGAAGTAAATCTTGGTTTCATATAAAGACAAATATCCAAATACAAAAAACTGTAGAGTTAGAAACATATCAGGTTGTGGTATTTATACTTAACTGGTCTAGCTTAGACAATTCTCACTTTGGCAGTTACAAATGGCCTATTCTACAATTTGACATCAAAATTGCCTTCTTAAATGGCTTACTAGATGAAGAGGTATATATATGATATAATCTCTTGAGATCCAAGGATATAGAGAAGATTACTTTTATGACACTTTGGAACACTTTTTGTTATAAGGTGATGTCTTTCGGTCTAAAGAACGCATGAGCAACTTATCAACGAGTTATGGTCACACTATTCCATGATATAATTCATAAATAAGTAGAAGTATACGTAGATGATATGATTGTCAAATCTCATACAAAGGAGGATCACGTCATACACTTATAAAAATTATTCGAGCGTCTACAAAAGTTCAAACTGAGGTTGAATCTGAACAAATGTACATTTGGTGTCAGGTCAGGCAAGTTAATAGGTTTTATCGTCAGTCAAAATGGTATTAAGGTTGACCCATACAAGGTAAAAGCCATACAAGGAATTCCCGCTCCAAGGACAGAAAAAGAGGTTCGTGGTTTCTTAGGACGGTTGAATTATATTTCAAGGTTCATATCGCACCTAACTGCTACATGCGAGCCTATATTCAAATTACTGCAAAAAGATCAGACGATGGTGTGGAATGATGATTGTCAGACAGCCTTCAAGACAATAAAGAAATATTTACAAGATCCATCAATCTTAATGCCACCAATTCCCGAAAGATCGCTCATCATGTATCTAATGGTGCTTGAAGGATCAATGGGAAGTGTATTGGTACAACATGACGAAACGGGTAGGAAAAAGCATGCAATCTACTATCTCAGCAAGAAATTCACCGACTATGAAACCAGGTACTCACTTCTCGAGCAGACTTGTTGTGATTTGGCTTGGGCTGCTAAAATATTGAGGCAGTACAAGCTAACTCGCACCACGTGGTTGATTGCAAGAATGGATTATTTAAAGTAGGTGTTTGAAAAACCAACTCTTACAGGAAGAATTGCTTGATGGCAGATGTTACTATCAGAGTACGACATCCAATACGTTACTCAAAATTCCATCAAGGATAGTGTACTAGCTGATCATCTAGCTCATCAGCCATTTCCAGATTATCAGCCAATGAAGTTTGACTTCTCGGACAAATATGTCATGGTTATAGGTGACTACAAAATACCAGGGCCAGACGAAGGCCCTGAACCAGGGGCACGTTAGACACTCATATTTAACGGGGCTTCGAATGCATTGGGGCACGACATTGAAGCAGTTTTGACTTCCCCAAAGAATTTTCACAAGCCTTATACTGCAAGGTTATATTTTGATTGCACCAACAATATCGCTGAATACTAAGTTTGTATCTTGGGTCTAGAAGTTGTTATCGATCTAAGAATCAAACATGTCGAAGTGTTTGGAAACTCAGCATTATTCATATACCAAGTCAACGGTGAATGGGAAACAAACTTTTTCAATTATCTATCCCCTAGGTTGTGATAGGTATGTGAATCTTCAGGGTTATACTATTCATCCTCTAGACTGTGATGAACACATAAGCCTATTCTTGTGCCTTTTATCCTCTAGGTCGTGATGAATGCACAAGTTCACCCTCATATTATTTACTCCTAGGTTATAGTAAACACAATGAAATCTACAGTATGATTCATTGTGTCAGTCTCCATGCGGCAATGTGGTATCAAACTCTGATTTATTCATCTCCTAGACTATGATGAATAGACAAAATATGCATTATAAACTTGCTATATTAGTCTCAAAGCGTTAGTAAGTCAACTTTCAAACTTGTATTACATACCTTCTAGGTTATGGTAAATATGTGAAAAAAATATACGATCTCTTTTAGATATTGACGAGTTATCTGCGTCGTCATATCTAAGTCAAATCAAAACTTTTTGTTCAAACTCTGGATAGATGATACATCATCATTTTTGCATATTTTCTCGGCGCTCTCGGAAACGCTGTACAGTGTATCCTTATAATCTTTCGGAAAAAATTTTGGTCTTCCATTATTTAATAAACCTCTAATTCAAACGTGGGAGAGCTACGTATTCTCGCACTGTTCGATTGAATGGTAATTAAATAGGGGAAGCTGTCAGATCCCAAATTTGCCCTATTGATTTCTAACTAAATTTTTTTATTACCATTTTCTTTAATAAGGTTTAGATTTATATTGATAAATTCATTGGGGAGTTTAAACCTTAAAAAAGGGGTGATTTTTTTATAAAGGGATTTATGGGCCTTCTAAATCAGAAAGGTCCATGTAAAATTGATGATCCATTCAATTTGCCCTACAATTAAAGAGGAGGTGTATTTAGTTCTTAGTCCATTAAAGGGGTAAGGCCCATTTGCATTTCTTGCATGTTTTGGAGAATTATTAAGGTTGTTGGCCCATTATTCTTCTTGAGCCCATTTTTGTTTTTATATATCATCATTATAATTATTTGTATGATTATTAATGCTATTATTTACATAATTATCATTATTATTAATTAATTTTTTTAGATATTACTTTTTGTATGAATTGACTAAAAGTCAATTAAAACAAAAAGGGTTTTGGAACCCTAATTAGTCCCAACAGCGCCCTGTTGTTCTTCTTCATCAACTATGCTACAAGCCTAAAGCCCAACAAACATTCACTGTACAGATTCAAAAGAAGGAAAAATGTATTTGTAAACTAAAAACAAATCCAATCTTTACATAAACAAATCATATCAATTACATATACAAAATCAAATCTGAATCGAACAAAAAACGAATCAATCGCAATATACAAATACAGAATCAATCACATATCTAAAATCTCTAATTTACAACAAAATCTTGTAACTTCTAACATAATCAATCTACCATAATCAACCAAATTCATAACGACAACTAATCTAATATTTCCTAATTCATCTAAAAATATAAGACTATAAATAAACCTAAAAATTCTAAAGAAAGGAGAGGAGAAAATTATAACAAAAAAGAAGAGAAGAAGCATAAGCGGCACATCAATCTTCTTGCTTGAGATCTAGGTTTCAATTTCTGAAACTCTATATTTGTGTTATGCCACCGTCACCTTTAAGCCACCATCATCGTGCTTGTCAAAAAGGGAGAATCAGAAAACCAAAAAATTAAGAATCACGACAAGGAGAGGTAAGCCTGAAACCACTTAGCTTTTAGGGTTTTGATTGCATGATGATTGATGTTTAAATGTATGATTGGGGTTTAATTTGGGGTTTTTGGGGTTTTCAAGGTCAAATTAGGGTTAGGGTTCATCAGATTAGGGTTAAGGTTCTTAAGACTAGGGTTAGGGTTCATCGCTATTGAAGGTTGCTGGGTTTTTAGGGTTAGGGTTCATCTTGAACCCTTAGGGTTCTTAGGATTCATATGAAGCCAGACAGTGTTTGTGTTTGAATTTGGTGGTGCCTTGGCGTAGTCGCCGGCGAAAGTGATTTCCGACCGGTGGCGCCCAAGGCAGAGGCGATTCCCGGTCGCTTAAATTCTAAAGAGAAGGGAGAGCATCTCTCTCTAGAATTTTGTTTGAGAGATGAGAGAACAAGAATAGAGAGAGAAAGAAAACGGGAAAATGAGGCCCAACGTTGGGCCTCTATTTTTATAAACCCTCATTAGTTATGTGTTTACGTTTCCATGAACCTTACCGTGTGCTTCCCATTATAACCCTTGGATCATCATCAAACGTCCCAGAAGCGCGCGTCCATCATAATTTTGTGATCTCTCCCACACCTTGCCCATTGGATCAGGTAGCTGTTTTGGTCTTATCCCATCGCTAATCACACTCTCCCTATTTTCTCAATTTGCTACCACGCTAGAAAAAACACCCCCTGTTACATTTTGGGCCCAGTTCAATATCTAAACTTGGGCCCTTGTTGAGCAAATCCCTCAAATTTTCTACAACATTAGAAATTGTACCCCATTTGAATTTTTGGGCCTGAATTTAATATCTAAATTCAGGGTCCTGCTTTTCACACCCCCTGATTTACTCAGCCCAAACAACCAAATAACCCTTTGGAAAATTCCCCCTTTAGCAAAATGTTGAACAAGATGTTTCAACTTGCTGATTAACATTTTGAACATGATGTCCTAACCAGAAGTATAGGACATCTGGTCTTTAACAGGTTTACAGTTTGGAAAATATTTCAACTTGTAGTTTCAACATGTCAAATGTGATGTCCTAACCAGAAGAGTAGGACATCTAGTTTGTTACAGTTTTGCAGTTTGGAAGATGTTTCAACTTGCTATTTGAACATGTCGAATGAGATGTCCTAACCAGAAGTATAAGACACCAGGTCTGCTACAACTGATAGTTTGGATTCAGTTGTTGTGATTTAATTACTGAATATTTTTGGAATATTTAGTAATCCTATGTGGCGTGCAAGATTGATAAATCAGAGATTTTATGTTGGTATTCAAGATATTCAAATTTTCTAAATACGAAGACATTTTAGGAAAGTTTTGATTGAAGACCTATTTTCTTGGAGAAGTTTTTGCAAACTTTGTGCAGTCTCCTTGCTGCATTTTTTAGGATCAAATCCAGTTGGGAAATAACTTATAAATAGAAGTGTTTGTAACCTAGGAAAGGTGCCAGCCGAAAATGTAATATTATTAGGGTTGAGTCTGTAAGACACTCTCTAGGAGAGTTGGTATGTGTGATCCTTTAGGATTGTTAGTTGGATTGTGTTATAGAGTTGTAAGTCTCTATTATTGTTCTCGTCGAAGCTGTGAAGTAAGAGTAAGTATTGTTCTTAGAGGAATCTTGTAAGCAACTCTAAGTATTGTTCTTGATCATAGCTTTTAAGAAAGATCAAGTATGTTGTTCTTAATCATGGGGTGTCTAGATTAAGGTGTTTTTCTTTTGTATTTAAAATGTGATCTTAATTTAGGTTAAAGGTCATACATACAGTAACTAGGACTGGGACTATTAGACATTACTACGGTGATTAGAAGTGAGATAAAATTTCTCATATCTAGGGAGGACCTAGGTAGAAGTTGCACAATGTAACACCCCAAAAATCATAATCAATTATTTAATTAGTTATTTGTGATTATTTGGGAATTATTATGATTTATATGATGCATCACGGTGTTTGGTGATGGTACATTGTGGGGTAGTGTTGAAATAATAAATATTAGGAGTATTTGATTAGTTTATAATTATTTATAATTTAAATAATTATTTAGAATTTATTGGATTTAATAATAATATTTAGAATTATTATTATAAAGGAAATTATGGTGTAGAAACAAGAAGGGCTAATTGGTAAAGTAATGTGGACTAAGTGAGGACATGATGGGAAGACCAATATTAGGGGTCCAAAGATTAAGTTTGGTATAAGGAAGAGGTTTGAGAGTTTATACGATCATTCTGTACGATCGTGAAAACTGATGCTGGGGAGAAAGGAAGTCTAGGGCACAAAGAGGCAGAAAAAGCATAGGGATTCATCCCATGGAGCTTGAAAGAGATTGATTGCCAAGAACTAAGGTAAGGGGTTTAATCTCTTTTATTATGATTGATATCAGATTAAGGTGTGATAGGTCTGTGTTATATGTGTTGAATTTGATAAGGATTTATGAAATTGGGAGAAAACCATGTGTTGAATGAATAAATGAATGAATCCTTGATCGATGTATGATGTTAGGACCTTAAAATAATTGTTATAGGCTGTTAAGATTGTTATATAATCATAGAATTTCGTATTCTGAAACTGGGGCTTTTTACGGAATCGAATTCGGAGGTCCGAAAGGCCTCCAACCATGGAAAGTCATAGAAGGAGAAGTGTTGTCAACGCATGTTTCGTCGGGCGACGGATGGCAGAAGTGATACAGCAGAAATCTTCAAAACACTGTAACTTGAGTTCCAGGAGTCTGTTTGATGCACCGTTCAAAGTGTTGGAAAGCTGGCGTGATGAACTATACTATGATTAAACTATATGAGTGCTTTGATGCATGATTACAATACCTATGTGTTTATAAGATATATTTTTTTATGTTATTATACTACGTATGTGCTGTTTTTATGATAAACATGATGATTATGATGAAATTGGTGCTAAATTGATGTTATAATGCTGAGGAATGAGTATGTGATATTTTCTATATTGTGATATTGTGAAACCATGATGTTTGGATGGGTTTTGGGTTTTCTTTTATGTGAAATCACAAGAAGACTGAGGATTGAACAGTGTAGGGATCACAACAGAAATTTCCATCTGGTGTGCATCGTCGAGCGACAGAGGTGGTGTCGCTGGGCGATGAAGCTTTTTTATGTTGTCGCCATACGAGTTTGGAGGCGATGAAAGGCAGAAAAGAGGATTTCTACTGGAGTGCTTCGCTCGCACTTTCTTCAGGCGATGCGGAAGCCATGAAGTTTCTTCGGGAGAGAAAGAGGCTTCGTTGGGCGATGATGTCCAGATTTGATTGGTTGTGTTATATGTTCTTAAAAGAGCCATAACTTGAGATTTATATCTTAAGTTGAGATACCGTTTGAAGCCTAAGGTAGCTAATAAAACGAACTCTAGTTAGATGGACTAAAATGAGATAAAATAAGCATTCCTCAAATAACTAAGTTAGGATGGAGTTAGGTTTCCTGTGTTGAATTACACTAATGCTTGTTGGTTATGATGTTATGATGATGTTACTATGATGTTTGTTTATTTAAGACGACATAATCATGATACCTTATATAGTATAAGGACATGATGATGAGTTGTGTGTTATGATGATGCTTAGATACTATGATGATTAGTTGATAATATGCTGATAATGATGTTATGATGATGATGAACTGTTTATTATGATGTTGTTTTACTTATGATGAATTTATGAGGTGTTGTTGATTACTATGATGGTAATGATGTTGGTGGCTTGAATTGGCACATTGTTGAAGGCTCATGACTTGTGGTTATTTAATTTATGTTGTTGCATGTTAATATTGCATTAATATCATTGGTGAGGACCCATGCCCTGTTGTTTGGAAAAATTTTAGTTGTAGGCTTATGCCAAAGTTGTTATATATTGATTTTGTCGTTGTTGTTGTTAATCATGTTGTTGCATACATAGCATATCATGCTAGGAGTTCATGCTCGTTAAGTTGGCATGGATTGGCAAAATATTAAGTTGAAGACTTATGCCTTGTTAATGCCTCTATTTATTGGCAGATTTTTAAGTTGGGAGTTCTACTCCAATAGTACCACATGTATGTGCATAGTAATAAGTTGCATTCCACGTTGCTTATATGAGTTGTTGTGTTGATGAATTAATCGTTATATTTTGTTGATGTTTTGTTATGATTGTTGTTGTTTATAAGTTGTGAAGCGGTGATTTTTCATGAACTGATTCTAATGTAATGTTATCATACGTTCAATTATATTATTTGATATCTCACCTATTATGTCTGAATGTTACCCCTTCGGTAGCATTACATTGCATTGCCTTGATTTTATGTCGTGCTAAATGAGTTAAGACTGTGTTTCGATGATTTATGATAAATATGTGCATATGTTAGTATGATGTAAATATGTGAGTATAATATTTGGTAAATGACGATGTACAGATTACATGATTGATGATTGTTTATAACTACTATATCTTTTCCTTATATCTTTTATAATGATTGTGATTACTCACTATTTCTGCTTGAATGTTGCCTCCACGTGGGTAACGCGCAGGTGACCGAGAATAGTTCGTAGAAGTTAAGGACAGTTATGGAGTATTTATTTAGTTTCATTGAATAGAAAGTACCTTGGTCTGATATGTAACATCGGGTTGGGAAATGTTTGACTTATATATTGTGTTCCTTTTGTTGACAGAATAAAATAATTAGTTCTAGTTGTTTTAAGTTATTGTAATATTATGACTATGGATGGTGTAAATTTGATGATGGTTTGAAAGATATTATAAATAAAGTTATGTTGTGATTATGATTTCTGCTGCATAAGTGTTTTGAAGAATATATGTTGATTTTCCAAAAAGGATAAATGAGATAATTTTTGAAAGCCCGTGTTATGGAGTAAGATGTTTTTGTTTAAGAAGTTTTATGAAGCATGTGACACCCTCATTGGTGCTTTACTCTGATTTATTTATTAAATTATTCGTTGGGTTTAGAGGGGTGTTACACACAGGGTAGTGATTAAGTGATAAGTTGTAAACGGGGGAGTTTAGCTTTGAATTGATATTGTATAGTGGATTTTCTTCCTGGCTTGGTAGCCCCCAGAGTAGGTGTTGTTGTCACCGAATTTGGTTAACAATTCTTGTGTTATTTTACTTTTCAGTATTGTTTTGTATGCTTAAACCTTGCCATGTTGTTTTAATAAGAACAAATGTCTTGACATTCTATAGGACATATGTGATATGATTTACTAGAATTTGAATTGTTATTATAATTGATCTAAGGTTTAGATAATTGTAGGTTGTGTTGGTGTTTTGGGGTTGATGATGTTATTATGATCTTTGATGATGAATTGGAAAAATTGTGATGTTTTTGTGTAAAGAATTGATGCATATGGTGTATGATAATTTTTGTTGTAGTTAATTGATGAAACCAAGTGGAATTATGAAGATTTGATACCTGTAATATGATGATATTGTGTAAAAATGGGACTGGTGCGGTGCAGAGATTACAACAGGGAAGTACTGTTTGCGCTAGGTCGTCGGGCGATTGATGTGCAACGTCGGGCGAGCGAACTTCTCCCAAGAAGCTCGAGGCGAGCAAGGGGCAAAGGGATGGGGTGGAAAAGATAGCCCCTGGATTTTGCACGGGGGTGTTACGTCACTTGAGCATTGTCGGGCGACGCAGAAGCAATGGGTTCTTATCGGGCAAGTGAAGTGCTTCGTCGGGCGAGGTTGAAGAAGAGAAAATAGAGCCTCTGTATTTTTGTATGAGGATGACTTTGTCGCTCCCTCATCACCGGATGAGCCCCAAGCAAGTATTTTGCATCGTCGGGCAAGCACCAGGTGATTAACAACAATGGGATTTTAAAAGCATCATAACTTGAGGTTCAAGACTCTGATTGACGCGTTACTCGAAGGGTTAGAGAGCTAATGCGATCAACTATACTTTGGTGGAATAAAAAGAGTCATATGATATGTTTTTCTAGTACCTATGCTTTTATGAATAAGATGATTCAATGATTGTTTTGGGATGATGTATGTGTATATGATGAATTATAATGATATGATGATGTTGTTTTTCATTATGCGGTGTGTGCTAATATTATTATGATTATTTGAATGATGATGCATTTTGACTAGCAATGGTCATTTGGTTATTAAGATGTTTCGCATTATGCATTCATGACCTATGTTAGAGCATGGCCCAATGATTGTTGTGGGACGTTGTTCCACTGAATTTTGTAGGACAAATAATCCACTGATGGCCTCAATCTCATAGTGTGGATTGGGTGCAATTGGTGATGTTCTCTGGTTCCAAGCAGAAATCGATCCTATTGGTGGGGATCTTTGGAGAAACGATGACGATGTCATCAGTGAAGTTTTGGTACCACATGTATGAATCTAAAGAAGTTGCATAACATTATATGTGGCATTGCATGATGATTTGATTGACAGGTGTTTTGTGACTGCTTGTTTGTGATAATTGCTAATTGATGGTATTACCATGTGTCTGATGTGTATTATGATGCTTTAAGGTGTGAGTATAACATGAGGTTCTGATGGTGTCTTTCTTTGGTGTTATATTATAACTACTATATTTACTCCTTATGTCTTTTATAATGATTATGATTCACTCACCCTTGCTGCTTGAAAATGTTGCCTCTATACGTGGGTAACTTGTAGTAATCAAGAATAGTCCATTGGGGGCTTAGATGGTAGTATCGGAGTGTGTTTTTTATTTCCTATAGAATAAAGGGGTCTTTCTCTGATATGTAACATCGTGGATGAGATCATTTGCTTTAAATAATCATGTTACTTCGTTTATTTTGAGATTTGAACTACCGTTGTGATATTTGAGTTGTTTTGACTTGATGAAGTTATTTAGAAGTATCTTAATAAAGACGTTTTGAATTATGAATTTCCATTGTGAGTAAGTTGAAAAAATATGGTTTTTAATCATGAAGTACTTAACATAATTGATTTTTGAAAAACCCGTGTTACGGAGCAAGATTTGTTTTACTATGAAGTTTGTTTGAAGAAATTTGACACCCTTTATGGTGCATACTCTGATTTAGTTATTGAATTATTTTTCTATTATTCTTTGGGGTTTAGAAGGGTGTTACAAAACCCAATAGGAAAAACCATAAAACCAAATACGCTTAACACTAACCCCCCAACCTTAACCCCTGATCACGGGTCCAAGCTCAGATTAACCAAAAACCTCACCGAGCGTTATAGATTGGGTTTTGAAACCCCAAAACCCTAACTCAAACGAAATCAAAATAAACGACAACAACATCGCATTTGAAAAAATTACAAAGGGGGTTTGCTCTCCACCGAAGACAAAATCGTGGCCTTATTGTCCCCATCTCTGATCGCTGCTTGAATTTGAACTCTTCACCGTCTGTATGACCGTCATTTTAACATTTGAAATGGGAAGGTGATGATGTGGGAAGAAGTAATACAATGTTGATGGAAAACAGTGGTGTTATTAGAAGTTAATGAGAAGGTTTTTTCGATTGTGATCAGTTTGTATGAAGGAGGTAGATCGAGGGAGTTCGATGGTGGTTTTCATGGTGAAGTTTGTGGTGTTGAATGTGAAGCTACCGGCAGAAAACACAAAGTCGCCAACGAACTTTATTTATCCCGAAGGAAGGGGAAATATCGATAAAACCACAAGGGAAAGGATAAGATGGTCTTGCGACCAAGAGAAAGGGTAAGGGAGTCGGTTATGCAAGGGTAAGGTATTAGCACCCCTCACATCCGTTGTACTCAATGGGATCCATTTTGTTTGTTTGTCTTAAAGGGTGTATTTATCTACAACTATGCTTGCTTAAGGGGAAAGAAATGATTTTTTTATTATTGCGTTCGCGAGGTTTTCGCGACCCTTTGCCTACGTATCCAATGAAGGAATCAGAACACCGTAGTTCCTCTAGAAAATGGTTTATTTGTTTATGTTTTTTAGTGGACGACGTTAACGCACACATTCTAGCAATAGGCACGGCCGGTATCGTGGTAGAACGGAGATAACATGCCCTTTGGGGAAGTTTTGATTGGTTGAGTGTTTTTGCGGGATTTAAAAATTAATTCAAGTAAGGATTAAGAGTGTATTTGGATTTTTGATTTGTGAAGGTTAAGTTTTAATGACAAAAGAAGAAGAGGGTAAGGGGGAAACTAGAAAAAAGCCCTAATGTTGTCATGCATGGGTTTCATCCTAAGGTCTAATTAGTTCGCATCTTAAAGAAGAGGAAACTAACATCCTAAGGGAGCATGTTATAGGTAAAAGGAGACGGTGTTTGTGAAGGGTGGTCGTGTGTGGTGATCATGGTTCAAGTAACAAAAATTTATGGTATTAGAAGTGTAAACAGAATGCTTGGGGTATGGGAATTGAATCATGTTATGATTAACCAAGGGGTGTACTTGATTAATCTCGTGAGGATAAGTGTTCCTACCCTCAACCATGAGACCCTTTGTGCATGGAAACACTTGGTATATGGACCCAGGTGATTGATTCGGGTTATTGTTAACCAAGGGTAAAATTGATTAACCTTGTGAGAATGGCCATGCCCAAACTCAACTATGAGACCCTTTAAGAAGATGCTTGGTACGTAGACCAAGGGGAGAGAAATTACTTCAATGGATAAGATGAAAATCCCATACAAGGTGGCCATATGCATGCTCCTAAAGAGTGGTACTAGCGTGGCGCTAGTATTCTAAACGACCAATTGAAACAATCGATCGAATAGTTGTCACTGTAGAATAGCCCAGGACCAAACTATGAAATGTATGCGGGTGTGCATTTTGTCGGTGGATACCTGTTCATTGATGATGAGACCAAGAGGAGGCCAAGTGTTTATACGTTGGATAAAATATGAATGGTTGGCAATTTAAACATACAGAAAAATAGCAAAAGAAACAAAATTCTAAATTATTACATACCATGTGGGAGTGGGGGTACAAATTTGATGAATGGGGATGAATTGGATCGCAAATTTGATTAAGAATACTTTAAACAAACAATACAACCAAATAGAAAATTAACAAACCAACTAATTAATATTTAATGAAAAAATTATTTTCATATTTTTTTGTATTTTTATATTTTTTATGAATTTTTAAGTAAAGAAAATATTAGAAGAAAATTAAAACTAATTCTAAATATTTTTTGTGATTTTTCTAAGTAAAGAAAATATTAAACGAAAATTAAAATCTAATTCTAAATATATTCTAATATTTTGTGATTTTTGTGTAAAGAAAATGAAATTATAATTCTAGTTATTTATTTAAAAAAGAGTTTAAATTAAACAAACATGAACAAAGTTTAGAAGCTAGAATAAAGAGAATGGAAGAAAAAAAAGAGAGTCCAAAAATGGTCCCTATGGGTATTGAACCCGGGAACATTGGTTTGCAACTCTGAGTCCTTAGCACTACACCGTGCCTTATGATTCATTATTGTCACAGTTCAAAAATAATAGGTAAAAAAAAGGACTGGGCCCAATTGGAGAACCCGGTCCAGGTTAGGCCCAATCAGAAGTTGTATCAAGAAAAACCCTAGAAGCCAAAAGGAATGGGGGCGCCTGGTATTACTAGGGAAGGGGAAAGAAATAGTCAGCATTAATTACTTACTTAATTTCTATAATTCCTAATAATACTCAAATAATGGATACTACACTCATATCCTAATGTTATTGTTCACGGTGAAAAAAATCGATTCACCTTCTCCACTCCCACAAACCCATTATCCTACTTCTTCTTCTAAAGGGAAAGAAGAACAAAATCCCTTTCTCAAACTCAGCCTAAAAGCTTTGCGATTTTCACTCTTTCTATTCTCATTGTTCTAAAAACATCTCTTTGTCGCTACAAAAACAATAGACCCTTTTTGCATTTCTGATTCTTACCGATCTCCTTCTTCGTTTCTCAATCTACAGCTCGCTGTGGTTCAAAATGCAGATAACTACAACACCATGCAAAATCAAAAAGAATAAGGTGTGTTTTGAGATATACTAACCACAAATAGGATGATTTTGATGACACTCAGATTAGATGCTTGTTCTTCTTTTACAATTTCTTCTTCAAAAATCCTCGTGATTTGACTCGTACACAAATGTTGTTATTTCCTTTGATGTGTTGTTGTGCTGTTGTTACGCATGCTGTTAAAATCTTTGTAATTTACTGACAAAATCTCATAACGGTGATGGATGTTGTTGTTTTGCTGCAAAATCCGTTGTTGTGTCAAGTTGTTAGTGTTGTCATGGGCGGGTCCGAGAATCTGCTTTTATGATTACAGATTATGACTGAAGTTTGTTCAGTTGTCACTAGGAATTACAGATTGGTGGTGTAGTCTAAAGTCTGTGAAATTGATGATGAAAGATTGAGGATGGTGTAGAGATATTGAGGGGTAGTTTAGACAGAGGTTCGATAGCAAAATGTGGGTGATTTCTGTGTGATTCTGTGTGTTGTCTTTCTTTGGTGTTGGCTCTGTATATTTTCGCTCTTTCTTGGTTTTTTGATAGCTAGGTTCTTTTTCTCCTTAACACCCCTGTTTGAACATAGAAAAGGGGTTTATATCGTGTGAGATTAAGTGGGTTTTGGGGGGGGGGGAATGAGATAAGTTTGAACACAATTGGTATGTTGTCTTTGTGCTTCAGGATACAGGTTTTTATGCTACCTTATTTGATGTTATTTTCATACTGTTTTGAGCAGGTGTTTGGACTATTTTGGTTCTTGCATAATACAGGTTTTATCTTTTTCTCTCTCATCTTTCTATGACACAAAGCTGTTGCTTTTTTTACATAATTTTGAAGGGTTGGTACTTTCTAGGAACATGATGATACAATAGGGTGTTGTGAGTTACTTGATAGCTTGCTGTTTTTATGAATTGCTGTCTATTTTCATTTGCTGCAAACCTTCCCTTTGCTTGTCTTATATTTTCTGTTGTTCTATTGTTGTTCTGCTTTTCTATTTCTTTGCTAGCCTGTAGTTTTTGTGATGCAATGCTTGTTGGTTGCAGCCTTGGCCTTGTTACACTGGTTTTGTGACTTTAGCATCCTGCTGCTTGTGCTGCTGATTGCGGTGTTTATTGTTTTGTTGTTTTTATTTGCTGCACTTGTTTTGTGGCTTTGGCAGCCTACTACTTGCGCTGCAATTTTGTATTGTGCTTGTTTGGCTCGTTGCTGCATGTTGCTACATGTTGCGCTATTTTCCTTTTCTCCTTTTTGTGAACCAGAAGGGCGACCTTTTGTGATTTGCAATTGGGAGAAAATGGCCCATGATTAAAGATAAACTCCTTTTGATATCTGATTCCAAATACCAACCCTAATGATGAGCATTTTTATTAGCAAACAATTCTTGCTTGGACTTTGATTAAGATATCAATGTTAACTAACTTCTTTCTTTTCTTGTTTTATGATCAATGAGAATTGGACGGCCAAAGCGAGATTGAATGATGAAAATACCATGGCGAGGAGTGGGAATGAATGGCTTGAAGGTGAAGCAAAGAGATTTTGAAGAAACAACATTTCCCTTGTAAAAAGATTTGCAGCTTGTATTTCAACAATTGTAATTTATGCTTTCACATGCTCTGTAATCGGTCCCAAAAATGTAATGAACACAAAAAAAAACCTGAATGAAATATTTTGAATGAATCGGTTGTATGAAAATTAAACAAACTCTTGAATTTTGAATGAAAGAAACAATTTCCAATTGAATGATTTGAGTGCACATCTTGCTTTTATAACTTGAATTTCAAGAAATCATGAACAAACGTTGTGACATTGTATTTCAAGCAATCAATGCGCCTTATCTTTCAAAATCCAATCAAACTCTCAAAAAAAATAAATGCTTGAGAATTTAATTCCACTTGGTTAATTTGAACCCAAAACAAAATGGCCACTTAAACCTTATATTCTCCTCACACTTGAACCAGACTTGCACTTCTCGACCAGAACCCTAATTTTGATATTCCAACCACAATAACTTGTAACTTAAACAACAAAACATGCCTTGATCGTCATGACCCCCAGCTTCATTACTTGTGCCCAAACTCCACATTTGTCAACTTAAACTTCAAATTCTCGGCTCAATGGCTTAGAGACTTTAAGAAGAAACTTGAAATGTGAGGAGATGAAATTCTTGACCTAATGCACTGAGCTTTGAGCCATCTTCGAGGCAGGCGAAAGAAACATCTTCACAAAAAACCAAGGACCTGAAACCCTAGCATCTTGACCAACACACATAGGGAAATAAACCCTAATCCAGACTCTGATAAATTTGAGCGAGAACCAACCTTGTAACGTGATGACAAAATTCGTTCCACGATCCACTAATCGAGAACCAAATGTGTTTCCCTTTTACCTAATAAGAAAACCTCAAAACAAGATTAGACATAAAGAGGGTGCAACCCTAATACCTCAAACCAAAGCGCCTGATTCCATGAGATGCGGGATATGCAAATGACTGAATAATAAAATGATGCAAATGAAATGCAAAGTCCAAAGCCAGACAAAAATAAAAGAGATAGGGCAAATTTGGGGTACGAAAGCTGCCCCTATTTAATCGTCTTAAACCTGAATGTGAGATTGGCGTCAGCCTTTCGTAAGTTCATGGTGGAAGATGATTAAATACCAGGACCCGAAATTTGCCCTGGAAAGATACCGTGAGTGTCATTTATTGTTGTGAAAATCTACTGGGGAAAGACAAACTGGTCTTCTGGTGGACTGGTCATGATGGATAAAACATGGTTGAAAAAGGGGAGCTTGTACTGGGGTACGGTGCCAATACAAGGTTCTTGGGGGAGTGAGTGGTAGAGTGACTGAAAGGATATGGTTGACAACATCGCGATGACTGGAGGTATGATTCATGAGAAACTTAAAGATAACACGAGGGTAACGTCTACGGAAGACTTACGACCCTAAAAGGAAAGCGTGAGGGTGAGACCTACGAATGACCCATAACCCTAAAAGAGATAAAGCGAAGGTAGGACCTACGGACGATCTTCGATCTTAAAAAACAAGACGAGGAGAGGGTAAAGCTAAGGTAAGATATATGGACGATCTACGACCCCAGAAACAAGATAAAGAGGGGGTAAAGCTAAGGTAAGATCTACGGACGATCTAAAACCCCGAAAACAAGATGAAGATAGGGTAAAGTCTACGGACGATCTACGACCTCAAAAATATAATGCAACGGTAAGATCTACGGATGATCTACAACCTTAAAAAAGATGATGAAAGAGTAAAGTCTACGGACGACCTACGACCCTAGGAAGATAAAGTGAAGGTAAGATCTACGGATGATCTACGACCTTAAAAAGATGATGAGAGGGTAAAGTCTACGGACGACCTACGACCCTAGAAAGATAAAGTGAAGGTAAGATCTATGGGCGACCTACGACCTTAAGAGGATGAGAGGGTAAAGTCTACGGATGACCCACGACCCTAGGAAGATAAAGTGAAAGTGAGATCTATGGATGATCTACGACCTTAAAAAATATGATGAGAGGGTAAAGTCTACGGACGACCTACGACCCTAGGAAGATAAAGTGAAGGTAAGATCTACGGATGATCTACGAGCTTAAAAAAGATGATGAGAGGGTAAAGTCTACGGACGACCTACGACCCTAGGAAGATAAAGTGAAGGTAAGATCTACGGGCGACCTACGACCTTAAGAGGATAAGAGGGTAAAGTCTACGGATGACCCACGACCCTAGGAAGATAAAGTGAAGGTAAGATCTATGGATGATCTACGACCTTAAAAAAGATGATGAGAGGGTAAAGTCTACGGACGACCTACGACCCTAGGAAGATAAAGTGAAGGTAAGATCTATGGATGATCTACGACCTTAAAAAAGATGATTAGAGGGTAAAGTCTACGGACGACCTACGACCCTAGGAAGATAAAGTGAAGGTAAGATCTACGGATGATCTACGGCCTTAAAAAAGATGATGAGAGGGTAAAGTCTATGGACGACCTACGACCCTAGGAAGATAAAGTGAAGGTAAGATCTACGGATGATCTACGACCTTAAAAAAGATGAAGCGACGGTAAGATCTATGGACGATCTACGACCTTAAGAATACGAGGAGGAGAGGGTAAAGTCTACGGACAACCTACGACCCTAAGAGAGATAAAGTGAGTATTGAGAGTTGGGGAGCATGACGTACTAACACCCTGGTTTATTTTAGTTGGTAGTGTAATAACATATGTTTACTGGGAATTATGGGGATGATATTCTTTGTGAGGATGTTTTGTTGATTTAGGATTGATTTGGGGATTGATCTGGCTCATGCTTCATATGAATTTAAGATGATCCATGGATATGTTATGCATTTGAGGATGCAATGTGATATGTCGTGATGATCATTGTCTGCAAAGTGCCACAAGCTCATTAGGGTTTGTTGCCCGTCATCTTGAGATACTAATATGGACTGGTGCTTAAAATTTGAGAGAAAAGGGTTAGCCTTGTCGAGTCCACCGGGGGATTAAATCTTGCTGAGGAGAAATGACTTGATCTGACTTCCTTCCTGGGTTGGACTTTGTGAATAACTGAAAAAGAGACATGGATCTTAACCAATGCCCCAAGTCTCCCCGTGTGGGAGAATCGAGCGCTCGGTCGATTGTAAGGAGGCGACGAGGATGTCATCTTGGTCAAGGTGACCGTTATGACTTGCTACCTGCACAGAATAACGAACACTTGGAAGCCACAACATTCCATGGGGATGCCTTCATATCCATGTAATGTAGTGTTCCACATCTTAGCTCGTGATTACTATTGACTTATTGTTTTCAATGCAATGCTTAACAAAGAATTTAAATCATGATTCGCATACGAAAAATAAAGTAAAAGAACGTAACAAAGATTTTTTAATGGAAGGGAAAATTTTTATTAATGAGTTCAGCCCGTGAATGGGCATTCATACATAGAAACAACTCCTAAATGAGGAAGTTGCGAAAAAGAAAAGAAATACAACGGGTAAAATGGAAATAAGAAAGTCTCGAATTTCCGTTAAAATTGATATTGCTATAGTTCTCGCATCTTGGGTCGTCCTAGTGCCGTGCTTCCAAAGGATAATAGCTAGATCGATCCATCCCACATTAGGAGGGTGTACGTGAAGAGTCTTCAAACTGCAGTGTCTCTCTTTTTGCCCCTAATTTTTTCCTGGATCGCCCTTTCGGGTTTTCAATCCACCGGGACACCCATTTTTGCCTAAGCCGCCCTTTCGGGTTTTCGACTTAGCGGGTTATTCTCTTTTTTCTTTTTTTTTAGCCTTAACTTTTGCCTAAGCCGCCCTTTCGGGTTTTCGACTTAGCGGGTCCTTTCTTGCCTAGTATTTTTTGACTGAGTCTAAATTTACCAGAAGTAGAACGTCTTCCCCATCCATGTTTGTCAGGATTAGAGCACCTCCTGAGAAAGCTTTCTTCACGATGTACGGTCCCTCATAGCTGGGAGTCCACTTTCCTCTTGGAT
The DNA here is from genome assembly GCA_948472305.1 of Vicia faba. NCBI lineage: Eukaryota > Viridiplantae > Streptophyta > Magnoliopsida > Fabales > Fabaceae > Vicia > Vicia faba. The sequence goes on along the minus strand of OX451740.1, from coordinate 1,341,469,319 downwards.
CAGTGTGGATTGGGAGAATCTTCCTTAAGACCAGGTTACCTGCGTGGAACTCTCGAGGGTGAATCTTCTTGTCAAATGCCCTCTTGAGACGCTGTTGGTATAACTGACCGTGACAAATGGCTGTCAGGCGCTTTTCTTCGATGAGATTGAGTTGGTCGAGTATCGTTTGAATCCATTCAGTGTCATCAAGCTTAGTATCCATTAGAACCCTTAAGGAAGGAATCTCCACTTCGACCGGGAGTACCACATCCATACCATAGACTAGTGAAAACGGAGTTGCCACAGTGGAAGTATGCACCAAAGTTTGATAGCCATGCAGGGCAAAAGGCAACATCTCATGCCAATCTTTTTATCTTCTCACCATTTTATAGACGATCTTATTTATGTTCTTGTTAGCGGCTTCGAATGCCCCATTCATCTTTGGCTGATAAGGTGACGAATTATGGTGCTCGATCTTGAACTCTTCACACATTTCCTTCATCATCTTGTTGTTGAGATTTGACCCGTTATCAATGATGATCTTGTTAGGAGTTCCATACCGGCATATGATCTCTCCTTTGATGAAGCGAGTGACAACTTGCTTGGTCACATTCTTGTATGAAGCCGCTTCCACCCACTTGGTGAAGTAGTCAATAGCAATGAGGATAAACCTGCGTCCATTTGAAGCGCTCGGCTCAATGCGTCCAATCATATCGATACCCCACATTGCAAAGGGCCATGGTGAAGTCATCACATTCAAAGGAGTGGGAGGAACATATATCCTGTCTGCGTAAACCTGACATTTGTGGCACATTTTGGCATATACTCAACAGTCACTTTCCATCGTCATCCAGAAATAACCTGCTCATAGGATTTTCTTGGCCATGGAATGCCCACTGGCATGAGTCCCAAAAGAGCCCTCGTGTATTTCTCGTATAATGGATTCCGCCTCGTGTCTATCCACGCATCTGAGCAAAACCGAATCATAGTTTCTCTTGTACAGGACGTCTCCTGAAAGTAAAAACTTAGACGCCAACCTTTTAAGTGTCCGCTTATCACAAATTGTAGCACCTTTGGGGTACTCTTACTTCTCAAGATATCTTTTGATGTCGAAATACCACGGCCTTTCATCTGATACATCTTCAGTTGTGAGACAATGAGCAGGGAAAATGTGTGTTGGCTCCTTGTAACGACAGATCCTTATACTGGGTGCATGATTCGGGTAACTGACTTTGAACATTGCTGCTAAAGTGGCCAGAGCATCTTCCAGTTGATTCGATTCTCTAGGAATGTGCTCAAAGGTGACCTCATCGAAAGCGGGAAACAACTCAACTATGTAATCCCTGTATGGAACTAAATTAGGGTGTCGTGTATCCCAATCACCCCGTACTTGATGTATCACTAAGGCAGAGTCCCCATAAACTTCAAGGATCTTGATCTTCAAATCAATGGCGGCTTCAAGGCCCATCACACAAGCTTCGTATTCAGCAACATTATTTGTGCAATCAAAACATAATCTGGCAGTAAAAGGTATATGAGTGTTGCATGGAGAGGTCAGAACTGCCCCAATACCGTGACCCATAGCATTTGACGCACCATCGAACGTGAGAGTCCATCGCTCCCCTGGTTCAAGTCCTTCATCATCAAGTTTCATAATATCCTCGTCTGGAAAATCGAACTTCATGGGCTGATATTCTTCCAATGGTTGGTGAGCGAGATGATCAGCAAGAATGCTACCTTTAATAGCCTTTTGTGTGACGTACTGGATGTCATACTCAGACAAAAGCATTTGCCACCGAGCCAATCTTCCTGTAAGTGCTGGTTTCTTGAAGATGTACTTTATCGGATCCATCATAGATATCAGAAGCGTAGAATGTGTCAACATATACTGCCTCAATCGTCGGGCTGCCCACGTAAGAGCACAACAAGTCTTCTTAAGTAAGGAATACATCGATTCACAATTAGTAAACTTCTTGCTCAAATAGTAAATGGCATGTTCTTTTCGTCCAGTATCATCATGTTGTCCGAGCACACAACCCATAGATCCTTCAAGCACAGTCAAATACATAATGAGAGGTCTCCCGGGAACTGGTGGTATGAGTATTGGTGGTTCTTGAAGATACTGCTTAATCTTCTCGAAAGCTTCTTGACAACTCTCATCCCAACAGACATCCTGATTCTTGCGTAATAATTTAAAGATGGGTTCACAGGTAGTAGTAAGATGGGAAATGAACCTGGCTATGTAATTCAACCTTTCAAGGAAACCTCGTACTTCCTTCTCATCTTTCAGTGCCGACATATCTCGTATTGCTTTTAATTTGTCTGGATCTACTTCAATTCCTCGTTGACTCACGATAAAACCAAGTAACTTGCCTGATCGAACCCCAAAGGTGCATTTGTTGGGATTAAGCCTTAACCTGAACTTTCGCAAACGATCAAACAACTTCTTCAAATGAACCAAATGTTCTTCCTCAGTCTGTGACTTTGCAATCATGTCGTCCACATACACCTCGACTTCTTTATGAATCATGTCGTGAAAGAGAGTCACCATAGCTTGCTGATATGTCGCACCAGCGTTTTAAGACCAAAAGGCATGACTTTATAGCAAAAGGTACCCCAAGGAGTTGTGAAAGTTGTTTTATCCATGTCCTCCGGAGCCATCTTTATCTGATTGTAGCCAGAGAACCCATCCATAAAGGAAAACACCGAAGACTGAGCAGTGTTATCAACCAATACATCAATATGAGGCAACGGGAAATCATCCTTAGGGCTTGCTCTATTCAAGTCTCGGTAGTCGACACACATATGTACCTTACCATCCTTCTTAGGTATGGGCACAATGTTAGCAATCCAAGGTGGGTAATTTATCATAGATAGGAAACCTACTTCGAGTTGTTTCTGAACTTCTTCTTTGATCTTCAAGGCCATGTCGGGTCTGGTCCTTCTTGGTTTTTGCTTTACAGGAGGACATTCTAGCTTGAGTGGCAATCTATGCATTACTATGTCAGTGTCTAAACCGGGCATGTCTTCATACGACCAGGTGAAGATGTCAGCATACTCTCGAAGTAACTCAATCAACCCCTTCTTTTCTTCACTTTGCAAGGCGGCCCCTATCTTGACTTCTATCTTTACCACTTCAGTACCGAGATTGACGACTTTTGTTTCTTCTTGATACGACTGGATGACCTTCTCTTCCTGTCTCAAGAGTCTGGCTAGTTCTTCAGGGACTTCACAATCTTCCTCACTATCTTTTTTAGCACGATCGACTGAATTCTCAAGGATATAAGGAGCCATAGCATTATCATTTCCAACAGTGTCCGAGACGGATCTGCATGATCGATGATTCCATGTTTTATTTTTAGAAAGTGCAAAAGAATATTTAGAATATGAAAAGAAAAGTATTGCCATTTTTATTTTGAAAAAGTAAAATAAAAAGAAAAGACATGGAACAAAATTGTAAGCGAAAGTGCGATTTTCATTCAATGTTAAATGAAGATTGAAACATAAGGGGGCCCTTCTACAAGCTATCAGTATGCCTTGGGCAGGACATATGACTTAAAATGGAAACAGAAAATTACGCATCAAGGAAAACAACTTCAGGGATGTCCACGACAGTCCAATTGCTGAGCTCCTGGTCCGGCGCAACTTGATAGATAAATCTTGAAACATCTTCGCTGTCACCTTCAACATCTGTGGAGAGTACTTGTTCTTCTTTGCCTACACCAGCACTGACGAACACTTCAGAAATTTGGGGAACCTGCTGTCCTCTGAGAGGAACCCAACCAGCTTGCACGAAGGATGATGGCTGATACCCAAGACCAAAATGGTCTTTCTTCTCTGGAACTTCAATCAATTTTCCCCAACTATCATGGGGAGGTCTAGCTTCTATGAGGGCTTTGGCATCCTTCAAAGAGGCCAGGGGTATCTCAGACTTCTTACATTCCACGACGGGGAATTTGTCAACAATAACAATCTCCATAGCTTGAAAGGGCAGCTCTTGTACCTCACCTTCCACTTCCACATAATGGTAGGTAGTCAGATTATTAATCACTATGTCTTCTTCCCCGTAAACGATGACAACTTGGTCATTCGCAATGAACTTCAGGCGTTGATGAAGAGTAGGTGTCACAGCTCCTGCTACATGAATCCATGGACGACCTAAAAGGCAAGTATAGGATGGACGGATGTCCATAACATAGAATGATAAATAGAAAGTGTAGGGACCAATCTTGACAGGAAAATCCACTTCTCCATCCATCGATCTTCTCGAACCATCATACGCTCGAACATTTAGAGTGGAGGGCCTCATCATTACTCCGTCCATATTCAGCTTAAACAAAGTAGCCTTGGGCATCACATTGAGTGAAGATCTCGTATCCACCAAAACTCGAGATAAAACAGTGTCCAAACACTTCATAGAAACATGCAGTGCTTTATTGTAGGCTCTGCCTTCAATTGGGAGTTTATCATCACAGAAACCCAAATAATTTCCCACAGCAATATTGGTGACTATTCCTTCAAACTGGGCCACAAAGATGTCTTGGGTAACATGAGCAGAACATAAGGTCTTCAATAAGGCGTTGCGGTGGGCCTCTGAACACAAAAGGAGAGACAAGATGGAAATCTTGGATGGTGTCTGGTTGAGTTGATCCACTACTTTGTAATCACTCCGCTTGAGAATTCTCAAAAGTTGCTCCGCCTCTTGTCCTACAGAAGGTTCGGGTTGATTATCCGTCACTTGCTTTCCCCTGGCCTTAGCTAGAGCTTCATTGTTAGTTTCCCTAGGAGGTGGTGGTGGAGGAGAAAATATCCGACCACTGCGAGTCATGTTACTGGTTCCCACAATGTTGGTAATATTCTTGTCACCTACCGGAGGGCACTCATACCTTTTTCCATGAATATAGACTATATTATACTCCCATGGGACTTCTTTCGAGTCGTTTCTTGTAGGAGGAATAGGAGCTTGAATCATTGTGGGGGTAATGGGAACATGAATTGTTAATGGAATACTAGGGGTGGCTGAAAAGCTTCTCGGATAGTAGGGTATTTCCAGAACAACAATCTCTTCTTCTCGAAATACTTTCTCTATCTGTAGGACACCTTCATCGATCAACTGTTGGATGGCCATCTTCAACTCAGCACACTCTTCTGGTTCGGAAGAACATGTTAAGCAGAATTCATGGAGTTCTTGTAGCACTTCATGCTTCAACAAATGTTCTCTGACAGTTTCCAAAGATATCTTAATTTCATCAACCTTTGATACTAAAACCCGTTCATTAACTTCTTCAATAGCGTTGACTGTTCCCCCTTGATGAGGAGGCATGGGATTATTTTGAATATTCGGACCAACAGGGTTGAAGTTGATGGCTTTTGTATCGATGAGATCTTGAACTTTGCATTTGAATGCTCTACAATTTTCAATTGTATGGCATGGGGCACCAGAATGAAATTCGCAATGAGCATTAGTATCATATCCCCTAGGGAGAGGATTTGGCGGTGGACTGAGTTCACGCAATTGAACCAATTTACTAGCAAGTAACTGTGGGATAAGCTGAGCGTAAGACATGGGAATGAGATCAAATCTTCTTTCAGGGGCTCTCTGTCTTTGAGGGGCTCTCGGGCCTTGCGGTTGTTGATTCAGTTGTTGATAAGTTTGAGGAGGTGCGAATTGTTGTAGCGGAACATAATGTGGTTGCGGAGCGAAAAGGCCATTGGTGGGCCATCCAGGGTGATGGAGTTGTAGCAGCATATACTTGAGGGACAAATTGGTTGGGAACAGCAGCAGGTGTAGGAAAATAAGGGAATCGGACTCGAGGAAATGCGGGAGCTCTTCCTTGGTTGACGGTGATGGCACTGGTCTCGCCCTCTTTCTTCTTGACAAAACTAGAAAATGGTTTCCTATTAATGCATGTATTATTGTTAGCATTATTAGGAACACCTTGAATCGTTCCATCCTTAATGCACGTTTCAACACGTTCACCAATGATGACCATATCCGAGAAAGAAGTAGAAGTTCTACTGAGCATATGCTGGAGATAAGGGCCTCGTAGAGTACCCATAAACAGATCAATCAATTCACGATCCAAGAGAGGACGTTAGACCCTTGCAGCCAGTTCACGCCACCTCTGAGCATATTCTTTGAAAGACTCTTCAGACTTTTGTACCATCCCTTGGAGCTGAGTATGGCTAGGAGCCATGGCAGTATTGTAATGGTAATGTTTCAAAAAAGCGTCAGCAAGCTCTCCCCAAGTACTGACATGAGATCTTTCCAATTGCATATACCAATCCAGCGGTGCCCTAGTCAAGCTGTCTTGAAAGAAATGCATGAGTAATGGTTCATTTTCAGCATAGGCCGCCATTTTGCGACAATAGGAATGGAGTTGAGTCTCTGGGAAAGAAGTGCCTTTGTATTTGTCAAACTCTGGGACTTTAAACTTGGGAGGAATAACTACCCCAGGCATGAGGCACAATGCAGCGGTATTGAATCCGGAAGCCTTAATACCCTTCATGGCTCTAAGTCTCTCTTCGAGAGCATGATACATTTTTGCAGTCTCAGCAACCCCGACAGCAAGGTTCACTTGGAGTTCGTAAAGATCAATAACATCATGATGATCGTCGACATCATTCCTAGGAGCACCGATAGGAGTCTCAACAGTTGCATTGTCATTTCTCCCATTAGCAGAGGTGGAAGGTGCAACAGTAGTAAGCTTGGCAACACTTTGGTGTAGTTCTTCTTGACCCTTGATCACGGCATGAAGGGTTTCCATAAGTTGATCCATGCGAGTACCCATGGTGTCCATATCTCGGCGGAGTGCATTCTGATTCTCTTCAAAAAGATCCATTAGCCTTTGCTGGTTGCCTCTGGTACGGTAAGGATGTGGAGGAGTCGTCTTTGTTGTTTACTGGATTCTGAGAAAAGGGACCCCCAATGAGTTTTTGTTGTGAAGAAATGAATGCATGGTAATATGGATGAATGCTTTATCTTCATTTCTGAGGAGACCCAAAGACTCGTCTATCTTTTAAAGTTTCCCTTTTTTTGAAAAGCTATATCAACAAGCCTTGTCTTTGGATTCCCATAGAATTGAGATATATATACATGATGATATGATGTCATGGCATGCTATGGCATGAAGTCTCAGCTCCATATATTTTGGATAACCATTGCGTAGTCCGTTGCACAGGCTGAAAGTAACAGAATCAAAAGTTCGACGTCACAGGCATGGAGTCAAAGTAACCACCCATGAGGTATGTACTAGGGGTTTATCACCTGTCGAACAAGGTTCTAAAGATTTATCGAAGTCTACACTCTTCCTTTGGATATTACCGACGTCCCAATTACTTGGTAATCAGCAATATTCGTAGGCAAAACTCGTCCGAGCGCAATATCGCGTGACAACTACTTCCGGATTACCCTGTTATAGTCTCCGCACTGCACCTAAAAGGCCAGGATGGGTTAATGGTTCTACGGCCCTCAGCTTCTCGAGTTCCCAGGTCGAAAGCAACGACGTCTTCCCGATTACTCGGTAAACATCACTATTTTCAAGGGGACCTCCACTGAGTAGGGGATTTTCATGCCTCCTTCTTCGGGATTACTCCCTCAAAGTTAACATGACTATACCGCCCGTCCTAATCCTATGTGTAACCCAAGTCCGGGTATAGAACTTATCAAAAGTAATCACCAAACCCAACATCACAATGTATCCAGAATATGTGAGTAGCAACAATATATGCAATATATATACAAAAGAATAAAATAAATAAAGAAATAAAACAGTAAAGCAAGATAAAGCAAATAAATAAACACCCAAAAAGACAAATAAACAAAACTAGGAGAGACTCGCTAAAAATCCCCAGCAGAGTCGCCAGCTGAAGCTACCGGCAGAAAACACATAGTCGCCACCTAACTTTATTTATCCCGAAGGAAGGGGAAATATCGATAAAACCACAAGGGAATGGATAAGATGGTCTTGCGACCAAGAGAAAGGGTAAGGGAGTCGGTTATGCAAGGGTAAGGTATTAGCACCCCTCACATCTGTTGTACTCAACGGGATCCATTTTGTTTGTTTGTCTTAAAGGGTGTATTTATCTACAACTATGCTTGCTTAAGGGGAAAGAAATAAGTTTTTTATTATTGCATTCATGAGGGTTTCGCGACCCTTTGCCTACGTATCCAATGAAGGAATCAGAACACCGTAGTTCCTCTAGAAAATGGTTTATTTGTTTGTGTTTTTTGGTGGACGACGTTAACGCACACATTCTAGCAATAGGCACGACCGGTATCGCGGTAGAACGGAGATAACATGCCCTTTGGGGATGTTTTGATTGGTTGAGTCTTTTTGCGGGTTTTAAAAATAAATTCAAGTAAGGATTAAGAGTGTATTTGGATTTTTGATTTGTGAAGGTTAAGTTTTAATGACAAAAGAAGAAGAGGGTAAGGGGGAAACTAGAAAATATCCCTAATATTGTCATGCATGGGTTTCATCCTAAGGTCTAATTAGTTCGCATCTTAAAGAAGAGGAAACTAACATCCTAAGGGAGCATGTTATAGGTAAAAGGAGGCGGTGTTTGTGAAGGGTGGCCGTGTGTGGTAATCATGGTTAAAATAACAAAAATATGTGGTATTAGAAGTGTAAACAGAATGCTTGTGGTATGGGAATTGAATCGGGTTATAATTAACCAAGGGGTGTACTTGATTAATATTGTGAGGATAAGTGTTCCTACCCTCAACCATGAGACCCTTTGTGCATGGAAACACTTGGTATATGGACCCAAGTGATTGATTCGGGTTATGGTTAACCAAGGGTAAAACTTGATTAACCTTGTGAGAATGGCCATGCCCAAACTCAACTATGAGACCCTTTAAGAAGATGCTTGGTACGTAGACCAAGGGGAGAGAAATTACTTTAATGGATAAGATGAAAAGCCCATACAAGGTGGCCATATGCATTCTCCTAAAGAGTGGGACTAGCGTGGCGCTAGTATTCTAAACGACCAATTGAAACAATCGATCGAATAGTTGTCACTGTAGAATAGCCCAGGACCAAACTATGAAATGTATGCGGGTGTGCATTTTTTCGGTGGATACCTGTTCATTGATGATGAGCCCAAGAGGAGGCCAAGTGTTTATATGTTGGATAAAATATGAATGATTGGCAATTTAAACATACAGAAAAATAGCAAAAGAAACAAAATTCTAAATTATTACATACCGTGTGGGGGTGGGGGTACAAATTTGATGAATGAGGATGAATCGGATCGCAAATTTGATTAAGAATAGTTTAAACAAACAATACAACCAAATCGAAAATTAACAAACCAACTAATTAATATTTAATGAAAAAATTATTCTCATATTTTTTCATATTTTTATATTTTTTATGAATTTTTAAGTAAAGAAAATATTAGAAGAAAATTAAAACTAATTCTAAATATTTTTTGTGACTTTCCTAAGTAAAGAAAATATTAAACGAAAATTAAAATCTAATTCTAAATATATTCTAATATTTTGTGATTTTTGTGTAAAGAAAATGAAATTATAATTCTAGTTATTTATTTAAAGAAGAGTTTAAAATAAACAAACATGAACAAAGTTTAGCTAGAATAAAGAGAATGAAAAAAAAAAGAGTCCAAAAATGGTCCATATGGGTATTGAACCCGGGAACATTGGTTTGCAACTCTGAGTCCTTAGCACTACACCATGCCTTATGATTCATTATTGTCACAGTTCAAAAATAATAGGTAAAACAAAAAAAGGACTGGGCCCAATTGGAGAACCCGGTCCGGGTTAGGCCCAATCAGAAGTTGTATCAAGAAAAACCCTAGAAGCCAAAAGGAATGGGGGCGGCTGGTATTATTATGGAAGGGGAAAGAAACAGTCAGCATTAATTACTTACTTAATTTCTATAATTCCTAATAATTCTCAACTAATGGAGACTACATTCATATCCTAATGTTATTGTTCACGGTGAAACAAATCGATTCACCTTCTCCGCTCCCACAAACCCATTATCCTACTTCTTCTTCTAAAGGGAAAGAAGAACAAAAACCCTTTCTCAAACTCAGCCTAAAAGCATTGCGATTTTCACTCTTTCTATTCTCATTGTTCTAAAAATATCTCTTTGTCGCTACAAAAACAACAAACCCTTTTTGCATTTCTGATTCTTACCGATCTCCTTCTTCGTTTCTCAATCTACAGCTCGCCGCGGTTCAAAATGCAGATAACTATAATACCATGCAAAATCGGAAAGAATAAGGTATGTTTTGAGATATACTAACCACAAATAGGATGATTTTGACGGCACTCAGATTAGATGCTTGTTCTTCTTTTACAATTTCTTCTTCGAAAATCCTCGGGATTTGACTCGTACACAAATGTTATTATTTCCATTGATGTGTTGTTGTGCTGTTGTTATGCATGCTGTTAAAATCTTTGTAATTTACTGACAAAATCTAATAACGGTGATGGATGTTGTTGTTTTGCTGCAAAATCCGTTGTTGTGTCAAGTTGTTAGTGTTGTCATGGGCGGGTCCGAGAATCTGCTGTTATGATTACAGATTCTGACTAAAGTTTGTTCAGTTGTCACTAGGAATTACAGATTGGTGGTGTAGTCTAAAGTCTGTGAAATTGATGATGAAAGATTGAGGATGGTGTAGAGATATTGAGGTAGTTTAGACAGAGGTTCGATAGCAAAATGTGGGTGATTTCTGTGTGATTCTGTGTGTTGTCTTTCTTTGGTGTTGGCTCTGTATATTTTTTCTCTTTCTTGTTTTTTTGTTGGCTAGGTTCTTTTTCTCCTTAACACCCTTGTTTGAACACAGAAAAGGGGTTTATATCGTGTGAGATTAAGTTGGTTTTGGGGGGGGGGGAAATGAGATAAGTTTGAACACAATTGGTATGCTATCTTTGTGCTTCAGGATACAGGTTTTTATGCTACCTTATATGATGTTATTTTTAGACTGTTTTGAGCAGGTGTTTGGACTGTTTTGGTTCTTGCATAATACAGGTTTTATCTTTTTCTCTCTCATCTTTCTATGACACAAAGCTGTTGCTTTTTTTACATAATTCTGAAGGGTTGGTACTTTCTAGGAACATGATGACACAATAGGGTGTTGTGAGTTACTTGATAGCTTGTTGTTTTTATGAACTGCTGTCTATTTTCATTTGCTGCAAACCTGCCCTTTGCTTGTCTTATATTTGCTATTGTTCTATTGTTGTTTTGCTTTGCTCTTTGTTTGCTAGCCTGTGGCTTTTGTGATGCAATGCTTGCTGGTTACAGCCTTGGGCTTGTTACACTGGTTTTGTGACTTTAACAGCCTGCTGCTTGCGCTGCTGCTTGCGGTGTTTATTGTTTTGATGTTTTTATTTGCTGCACTTGTTTCGTGGCTTTGGCAGCCTACTGCTTGCACTGCAATTTTGTATTGTGCTTGTTTGGCTCGTTGCTACCTCTTGCTACATGTTGCGCTATTTTCCTTTTCTGCTTTTTGTGAACCAGAAGGGAGACCTTTTGTGATTTGCAATTGGGAGAAAATGGCCCATGATTAAAGATAAACTCCTTTTGATATCTGATTCCAAATACCAACCCTGATGATGAGCATTTTTATTAGCAAACAATTCTTGCTTGGACTTTGATTAAGATATCGATGTTAACTAACTTCTTTGTTTTCTTGTTTTATGATCAATGAGAATTGGACGGCCAAAGCGAGATTGAATGATGAAAATACCATGGCGAGGAGTGAGGATGAATGGCTTGAAGGTGAAGCAAAGAGATTTTGAAGAAACAACATTTTCCTTGTAAAAAGATTTGCAGCTTGTATTTCAACAATTGTAATTTATGCTCTGTAATCGGTCCCAAAATAAATGCTTGAGAATTTAATTCCACTTGGTTAATTTGAACTCAAAACAAAATGGCCACTTAAACCTTATCTTCTCCTCACACTTGAACCAGACTTGGACTTCTCGACTAGAACCCTAATTTTGATATTCAAACCACAACTACTTGTAACTTAAACAACAAAACATGCCTTGATCGTCATGACCCCCAGCCTCATTACTTGTGCCCAAACTCCACATTTGTCAACTTAAACTTCAAATTCTAGGCTCAATGGCTTAGAGACTTTAAGAATGTAGGTGTTTAGGTATTGGCTTGCATTTTTGGTAAAACCCAAGTGTTGTGTGAATGTCATGACTGATGTCATAACATTCTAGTTCAGTTTGTACTGGTTCATTAGGTACATTGCAGAAAAATATTGTAATTCAAATACTGATGTTTATAAGTGTGTATCTGAGCATTTTGCAAAATGATCACATTTTGCTAAGTCAGCAGACAGGTTTTCTCAGATGTCATAACAGATGTTATGACATCCTGTACTGAACTAACAGGATTGCAGGACTGGATAAGTCTGAGTTTTTTCAGGAAATAACTCAGTCCTTCCTGAACAGATTCCTGCGTTTTCTGAGGGGCAACCTAGCTCAACCCTAACCTGGTTAATAAAGTCCTGTGACCTGTTCTTTAGGTCAAACGGAATTAACCCTAGGTTTTTGGAAACCCTAACTGATGTTGCAGCTGCTATATATTCAACAGAGCTGCTGTTTTTCAAGGACGACTTTTATTGATTTGAAGATCATTTGTAATCTGTATAGATTTGTTAATTGTACTCCAAGCAATTATCATTGTGATAAGTTCCTTGGAATAGGTTTCAATTGTAAGGGTTGTGTTGCACTCAAAGCTTTGAAGCAAGAGTGTTTGAATTTCCCTTGACTAAAGCTGTGAAGCAGAGTCAAGTTAGTTGTGTACATCACTCAAAGCTGTGAAGCACGAGTGATTGTGTTGCTTGATTAAAATGCTGTGAAGCTTAATCAAGTGTGTGTTTTTGAAGAGTGTCTTCATCAATTCTTAAGTCAAATTGTTTTATGTATCACTGCTGTGATTGAGGGGGAGTGAGTAGGAACTCAGGTTTAAGTTGTACTTAGATTAGAATTGCATTGGGTAGGTCTTAAGTGAAGGAGATAAACTGGTTGGTTTATTCCTGAATTAACATCTCTTATAGTGGATTCTCTCCCTGGCTTGGTAGCCCCCAGAGTAGGTGTTGTTGCACACTGAACTGGGTAAACAATTGACTGTGTTATTTACTGCTTTTGTATTTACTGTCATATAGTAAGTCAGATACGGTGTCATAACATTGGACGTGACATTGAGTATCTGCAGCCAGAATTTCAATTGGCATCAGAGCAGGCACCCTGCCTGTATTACTGGGTGAGATCTAGGGATATCACTTTCTGGCACTATGGACAAAGAAGGAGTTTTTGGAAATAGACCACCCATTCTGGATGGAACTAATTATGACTACTGGAAACCTCGTATGATTGCCTTCCTAAAATCCCTGGACAAAAAGGCCTGGAGAGCTGCTGACAAAGGATGGATTCATCCCACAATAACTGAGGTAGATGGGACAATCAGTCTGAAGCCTGAGGAAGATTGGAGTAAAGAGGAAGATGAGCTAGCTCTGGGAAATTCCAAAGCCTTGAATGCCTTGTTCAATGGAATTGATAGAAACATTTTCAGACTAGTACATCAATATGAATTGGCCAAGGAAGTTTGGGACACTCTCAAAACTACTCATGAGGGCACTTCCAAAGTGAAAATGTCAAGACTTCAGATGCTGACCACCAAATTTGAGAATCTAAAGATGATGGAAGATGAAACCATTCATGAGTTTCACATGAACATCTTGGAGATTGCCAACACCTCAGGAGCACTGGGAGAAAAGATGTCAGAAGAAAAACTGGTGAGGAAGATTCTCAGATCTTTGCCTAAAAGATTTGCAATGAAGGTAACTGCCATAGAGGAAGCCCAGGACATTAGCAAGTTGAAAGTGGATGAACTTATTGGGTCTCTTCAGACTTTTGAGATGGGAATCACTGATAATGGTGTCAAAAAGAACAAGAGCATAGCTCTTATGTCCAACACTGATGTTGAAGAAAACATTTCAGAAGCTGTAGCCATGCTTGGAAGACAGTTCAACAAACTCATCAAAAGAATAGATCCAAAGTCAAGGTCTAATGTTCATAACATTCCCTCTAACATTGACAGTTCCAGCAGAAGACCAAGGTCAGAAGAGAAGGGAGTTCAAGGCAGAGGAATTCAATGCCATGGTTGTGAAGGATATGGGCATATTCGAGCTGAATGTCCTACCTTTCTTAAGAAACAAAAAGGAATGACAGTTACTTGGTCTGACTGTGATTCAGAAAGTAATTCTGAAGAAGAGACTGCCAAACGAGTTACTGCTTTAACTGGTGTTTGTACCTCTGAAAGTGACATCAGTGATGAAGAGGTGACTTTTGAAGAACTGGCTGATACTTACAAAGAATTATGTATCAGAAGTACTGAAGTCTGTATGCAGAATGAGAAACAATCAAAACTCATCATAAAGATGGAAGCTGAAAAAAGGGCAAATCTTGAGACTATAAGTCATCTGGAAGGAAAAGTTCAATTGTTGAACTCACAACTAAATCAAATGACCAAATCTGTCAAGATGTTGACAAATGGGACAAATAAATTGGAAGAAATCCTACAGGTTGGACAAAATGTGGGAAATAAATCTGGTCTAGGATTTATGGAAGCAACGAAATCTGGTTCTGATAAGCAAATGTCAAAACAGATGTCTCAACACAACCCTCGACATCAGGAAAAGAAACACATGAGGAAAAGGTACCAAAGATGGAAATGTCATCATTGTGGTAGATATGGCCACATAAAGCCCTTCTGCTTCAGATTACATGGATACCCTAATCAGAACTTAGGTATCAAACCTAAGTCTAAAAAGGTACCACATGCTCCTCAATGGAAGAAAAAGGCTACTGCATTGATAGCTCACACTTCCCTGAGGGTCTCTGCAAAGGAAGACTGGTACTTTGACAGTGGATGTTCCAGACATATGACTGGAATCAAGAACCTCCTCAATAATGTTAAGCCTCACACCACCAGTTTTGTGACCTTTGGAGATGGGGCTAAAGGTGAAATCAAAGGAGTTGGTGACTTGGACTGCCCTGGAGTTCCAAGTCTAAATGAAGTACTGCTGGTGAAAGGACTGACCGCTAATCTCATTAGTATCAGTCAACTGTGTGATCTAGGATTCAAGGTCAATTTCTCAAAATCTGAATGCCTTGTAATCAATGACAAACAAGAGATAGTAATGAAAGGAGTCAGGTCCAAAGACAACTGTTACCTGTGGGAGGCTGAGAACACTAATTTCTCATCTGTGTGTTCCATTGCAAAGGAAGAAAAAGAGGTGAAACTGTGGCACCAAAAACTTGGCCATCTTCATCTAAGGGGTATGAAGAGGATTATCTCCTTGGAGGCAGTCAGAGGGATTCCAAAACTGCAAATTGATGAAGGAAGAGTTTGTGGTGAATGTCAAGTTGGTAAGCAGACGAGGATGTCACACCCAAAGTCAAGACATCTGACCACCTCTAAGGTTCTAGAACTCCTCCATATGGATCTGATGGGACCAATGCAAGTAGAAAGTCTTGGTGGTAAAAGATATGCCTATGTGGTTGTGGATGATTTTTCCAGATTCACCTGGATTAATTTCATTAGGGAAAAATCAGATGCATTTGAAGTTTTTAGAGAACTGTGCAAGAGAATTCAAAGAGAGAAGGAAGAATGTATTGTCAGAATCAGAAGTGATCATGGCAAGGAATTTGAAAACAGCAAGTTTGATGACTTCTGTGCTTCAGAAGGAATCAGTCATGAGTTTTCTTCTCCCATAACACCTCAGCAAAATGGAGTTGTGGAAAGAAAAAACAGGACCATACAAGAATCTGCCAGAGCAATGTTACATGCCAAAAAACTTCCTATGTATTTTTGGGCTGAAGCTATGAATACAGTTTGCTATGTTCATAACAGGGTCACCTTGAGAAAGGGAACCTCATCCACCATATATGAACTCTGGAAAGGAAGAAAACCAACTGTGAAGTACTTCCATGTGTTTGGTAGCAAATGCTATATTCTGTCTGATCGTGAACAAAGAAGAAAACTGGACTCCAAAAGTGATGAAGGCATATTTCTAGGATACTCCTCAAACAGCAGAGCTTATAGAGTATTCAACTCCAGAACCAAAACCATGATGGAATCAATAAATGTTGTAATTGATGACTATCATGAAGAAATAGATGTTCCTGGTACTGTTGAGACATTCTTTGAAACTTCAACCCAACAGGATGACCTACCCAACTCCACCACAATAGAATCTGAATCAAAGGAAGCTAGCAAGATTCCTTCCATCAGAATTCAGAAGGATCATCCAAAAGAGCTCATCATAGGAGATCCCAGTAGTGGAGTCATCACAAGATCTAGAGAAATCATCTCAAACTCTTGTTTTGTGTCCAAAATGGAACCAAGAAATGTCAAGGAAGCCTTAACTGATGAATATTGGATTGGTGCAATGCAAGATGAACTGAACCAATTCAAGCAACATGAAGTTTGGGAGCTGGTTCCTAGACCTGAAGGAACTAACATCATTGGGACAAAATGGATATTCAAGAACAAATCAGATGCTGAAGGAGTTGTCACCAGAAATAAGGCAAGACTTGTTGCTCAAGGATACACCCAGGTTGAAGGGGTTGATTTTGATGAAACTTTTGCACCTGTAGCCAGGTTGGAATCAATCAGACTCTTGTTGTCAATTGCTTGTCTTCTGAAGTTCAAGTTGTTTCAGATGGATGTGAAAAGTGCCTTTCTAAATGGATACTTAAATGAGGAAGCTTATGTGGAACAACCTAAAGGTTTTGTGGATCCAACCCATCCTGATCATGTCTACAAACTGAGAAAAGCTCTATATGGCCTGAAACAAGCTCCTAGAGCATGGTATGACAGGTTAACAAAGTTTCTCTCAGACAAAGGCTACAGGAAAGGAGGCTTGGACAAGACTCTCTTTGTCAAAACTGAAGGAGGGAAGTTGATGGTTGCCCAAATATATGTTGATGACATAGTGTTTGGAGGAATGTCAGAACATATGGTTAAACACTTTGCTGACCAGATGCAGGCTGAATTTGAAATGAGTCTCATGGGAGAACTAACTTATTTTCTTGGACTACAAGTCTCACAGATGGAGGACTCAATCTTCTTATCTCAAAGCAAGTATGCTAAGAATATTGTAAATAAGTTTGGTATGGAGAATGCAAGTCACAAAAGGACTCCTGCTCCTACTCATCTAAAGCTTTCCAAAGACTCAAGTGGGGTTAAGGTGGATCAAAGTCTATACAGAAGCATGATAGGAAGCTTGTTGTACTTAACTGCCAGCAGACCTGATATTGCCTTTGCAGTTGGAGTTTGTGCTAGATACCAAGCTGATCCCAAAGTCAGTCATATCAATCAAGTGAAGAGAATTTTGAAGTATGTAAGTGGTACTTACAACTATGGATTGATGTATACTCATGGCTGTGAACCAGCTCTGACTGGATACTGTGATGCTGATTGGGCTGGTAGTGCTGATGATAGAAAAAGCACCTCTGGAGGATGTTTCTTTTTGGGAAGTAATCTGGTTTCCTGGTTCAGCAAGAAACAGAATTGTGTGTCTCCTTCAACTGCTGAAGCTGAATACATTGCAGCTGGTAGTAGCTGCTCTCAAATGATATGGATGAAACAGATGCTCACTGAGTATAATGTCACACAAGATGTTATGACATTGTACTGTGACAATCTGAGTACAATCAACATATCCAAGAATCCCATTCAGCATAGCAGGACCAAACATATTGACATACGACATCACTTTATCAGAGACCTTGTAGAAGAGAAGACAATCAAATTGGAACATGTTGCCACTGAGCTACAGCTGGCTGACATTTTTACCAAGGCTTTGGATGCAAACCAATTTGAAAACTTAAGGGGTAAGCTGGGTATTTGCCAACATGAGGAATTGTAGCAATTAATTTTGCTTAAAACAAGGATCAAAGGACTTATGCCTGTTCTGATTGGTTTAAAATTGTATTTTCTCATTTCCTACAACTCTTTTAAGAAGTTGAATAGACACTCCCTTGCTTCCTTCCTCTCTCGTCTCCTCATCAAAACCCAGTCTTTCAATCAGAAATTTCTCCTCAGTTGTTGTTGGTCCTCTACAACTGTCAACATGTCTCAAACACCATCATCATCCAATACGACCATTTCAACCTCTTCCTCTGATCAAGATTCTGGGACAATCTCTTCTTGTCTGGACTCTGACGTTCTGGAGATCTCCTCTCATAGAAAAGTGGGAACTAACCTCACCAAGATCAAAGAGTTGAGAACAAGACATGCAGGAAAATCCCAAGCTTCTCATCCTTCTTCTTCAGTTCCCCCTGAAATTGCGAATAAGGAAGGGACAGCCTATGTTAATCAAGCAATAGCAAAAAATGTTTCAAGAATTCTGAACGAGAACCACTCAGTTCCTGGCATTTCTGTTCCTCTGAACCAAGAAAGCTCAAATGCTGAAACAAATCCAGATGTCTCTAAGAATGTTGAGACATCAAACAAAGAGAAGAATGCTGACATTGCTCACAAGAAAAGAAAGAAGCCTGAATACTCTGGATCTAATGACAGTGCTTGAAGGTTGATTGTTGTTTGGTGGTGTTGCTGGTTGGTTGGTTGATTGTTGTTTTCTGCTGATGCTCTTATTTTTGGATAACTGTTTAATTTTCTGAACATGTATCTTTGGCCCATTTATGGCTAAAGAGGGGGAGAACATTTTGGTACTTACTTAATTAGTACTTGACATTCTATTTTTCTGCTGTCACTTATTTCTGCTGCTATCTATCTCTGATTGTTTAGGGTCTTTAGCCAAAAATCTGCCAAAGGGGGAGTTTGTAGGTGTTTAGGTATTGGCTTGCATTTTTGGTAAAACCCAAGTGTTGTGTGAATGTCATGACTGATGTCATAACATTCTAGTTCAGTTTGTACTGGTTCATTAGGTACATTGCAGAAAAATATTGTAATTCAAATACTGATGTTTATAAGTGTGTATCTGAGCATTTTGCAAAATGATCACATTTTGCTAAGTCAGCAGACAGGTTTTCTCAGATGTCATAACAGATGTTATGACATCCTGTACTGAACTAACAGGATTGCAGGACTGGATAAGTCTGAGTTTTTTCAGGAAATAACTCACTCCTTCCTGAACAGATTCCTGCGTTTTCTGAGGGGCAACCTAGCTCAACCCTAACCTGGTTAATAAAGTCCTGTGACCTGGTCTTTAGGTCAAACGGAATTAACCCTAGGTTTTTGGAAACCCTAACTGATGTTGCAGCTGCTATATATTCAACAGAGCTGCTGTTTTTCAAGGACGACTTTTATTGATTTGAAGATCATTTGTAATCTGTATAGATTTGTTAATTGTACTCCAAGCAATTATCATTGTGATAAGTGCCTTGGAATAGGTTTCAATTGTAAGGGTTGTGTTGCACTCAAAGCTTTGAAGCAAGAGTGTTTGAATGTCCCTTGACTAAAGCTGTGAAGCAGAGTCAAGTTAGTTGTGTACATCACTCAAAGCTGTGAAGCACGAGTGATTGTGTTGCTTGATTAAAAAGCTGTGAAGCTTAATCAAGTGTGTGTTTTTGAAGAGTGTCTTCATCAATTCTTAAGTCAAATTGGTTTATGTATCACTGCTGTGATTGAGGGGGAGTGAGTAGGAACTCAGGTTTAAGTTGTACTTAGATTAGAATTGCATTGGGTAGGTCTTAAGTGAAGGAGATAAATTGGTTGGTTTATTCCTGAATTAACATCTCTTATAGTGGATTCTCTCCCTGGCTTGGTAGCCCCCAGAGTAGGTGTTGTTGCACACTGAACTGGGTAAACAATTGACTGTGTTATTTACTGCTTTTGTATTTACTGTCATATAGTAAGTCAGATACGGTGTCATAACAGTGGACGTGACATTGAGTATCTGCAGCCAGAATTTCAAAGAAGAAACTTGAAATGTGAGGAGATGAAATTCTTGACCTAATGCACTGAGCTTTGAGCTATCTTCGAGGCAGGCGAAAGAAACATCTTCACAAAAAACCAAGGACCCGAAACCCTAGCATCTTGACCAGCACACATAGGGAAATAAACTCTAATCCAGGCTCTGATAAATTTGAGCGAGAACCAACCTTGTAACGTGATGACAAAATTCGTTCCACGATCCACTAATCGAGAACCAGCTGCGTTTCCCTTTTACCTAATAAGAAAATCTCAAAACAAGATTAGACATAAAGAGGGTGCAACCCTAATACCTCAAACCAAAGCGCCTGATTCCATGAGATGTGGGATATGCAAATGATTGAGTAATAAAATGATGCAAATGAAATGCAAAGTCCAAAGCCAGACAAAAATAAAAGAGATAAGGGAAATTTGGGGTACGACAGAATGGTTGTGGCACGGTGGTGAAAAAAAGGATGCATGGTGGATCCAGTGAGTTCTGTGAGATCTGAATTGAAGCTCACATAAGGATCATAGGTAATTTATGGTTTGAAGGTGGTTAAGGTTTAACGATTTTGTTGTTACGTGCTCACGATGGAGATCGGATAAAGGGTGGCTGCATGTTGGGGTTTATTGAATCCGTGGGTTTGAAGGTGATGTAACGGAGGTCCGATGGGTTGTTGTGGAGGAATGACATTGAAGTTGTTTTTGAAGTGTGTGGTGAAGGAGTTGATGATGTATGTTGTTCACAGTGGTGCGATAAAGTTTTAGAATGAGTTTTCTAGAATGTTTCTGACGAGAATCCAAGGTGTTATGTGGTTGTTATGGTGGTGTAGTGAAGGTGATGAAGAAGTAGGAAATATGAAGTTGTAAAATTATAACCAGATATAATTGTCATTTTCATGAGTCACTTATACATATGAAATATAAATCAAATGGAAAAATAAAAAAATTCAATATCCTATAAACATTTTGGATGAATTGACTTAATTAAAAGAAAATTGAAGAAATCTTTAAAAAGTACGAGAGAAATCCAAAAAAAAAATTTACAGAAAAATTCTTCAAATATCGCTCAAATGACGGTGGACAAATTAACTATTAACACTTAAATTTAAAATATTAAAACAATTTTATCTATTTTAAATTTATTATAAAAAAAAGTTTGACTATAGTACTTTATATTATTATTAGAAAAATACCAATAAAGTAATTCTTATACTAAAAATAGATAGACATTTTATAAAAAAATATAACTTTTTTGAGAAAAGTTAAATAGAAATAAAATTAGTCAAACATAATATACCTAAAGTACTAAAGAGACAAAAGTAAAATAGGGTTAAAAAGGAGGAGGTTTTCCTTGGGGTAAGCAAAACAACAGCCGCAAAGTACAAACAGCCGAGGAATTAGTAGTAGCACTAGCATTAGTATTGGCACTAGTGTTCAGTTTCATCATTCAATCATGGTTATCTTCATTTGTAACCCCATTTTCTTCACTATCGCAATTTTCATGTTCTCAATTTGGGCTATACACAAGTTATTCTCAATCGAAACAGTGAAGAGAAAATGGAGAAACATAGAAGATTGGTTCCACGTGTATCATGTGTTCAATGTTCCAGAACTAAGCGACAACATGCAGTACAACACTTTTTACAGAAAACTCTCTATATACTTTCATTCTCTTCCTTCTCTCCAAGACTCACACTTGAATAACCTAATCACTTCCGATTATAACCAAAACGACGTCGTTCAATCCCTCGCCCCTAACCTAACCGTTCAAGATCATTTTCTCGGAGCCACTCTCTACTGGTTCAACCAAACCGAACCGAACCGGATCTTCATTCTCAAGATCAGAAAAATCGATAAACGAAGAATCATTCGTCTTTATCTTCAACATATTCACGCCGTCGTTGACGAAATCGAGAAACAAGGAAAACGTGATTTACGGCTTTACATGAACGTTAACGCCGGTGGCGGTGTACGATGGAGATTCGTTCCGTTCAATCATCCTTCTACATTTGAAACAATCACAATGGAACTAGATCTCAAAAACAAACTCAAATCCGATCTAGAATCGTTCCTCAAAGGTAAACAATACTATCATCGGAATGGCCGTATCTGGAAACGAAGCTTCCTGTTATACGGTCCTTCCGGCACCGGAAAATCAACCTTCGTTGCCGCCATGGCCAATTTCCTCTCCTACGATATCTACGACATAGACCTATCAAAACTTCACGGCGATACGGATCTGAAATCTCTCTTCCTCCAAACAACGTCGAAATCGATCGTTCTAGTTGAGGATCTAGATCGGTATCTTGATCAGAAATCATCTACGAGAATGAGTTCATCGGCGATGTTGAATTTCATGGACGGAATATGGAGCGGCGAAGAGAGAGTGATGGTTTTCACGATGAACAGCAAAGAGAATGTGGATCCGGATCTACTTCGTCCGGGTCGGGTCGACGTACATATCCATTTTCCTCTTTGTGATTTCTCATCCTTCAAAACGCTTGCTAGTAACTACCTTGGTGTGAAGGATCACAAGCTTTTCCCTCAGGTGGAAGAAATTTTCCAAAACGGAGCGAGTTTGAGTCCAGCAGAAATCGGTGAGTTGATGATCACGAACCGGAACTCGCCGAGTCGTGCGATTAAATCAGTCATCACAGCATTGAAAACAGACGGTGATGGAAGAGGGTGTAAATCGATCGAACGGCGCACAGGGAATGACGGTGATGACGTGGATGAGGGTGTAGGTGATCCTTCGTTTAAAGAGAGAAAGAAACTTTATGGGTTTTTAAAATTGAGGGCTTCTAGAAGAAAATCTTGTTCGTCGTCGCCTAACAACAGTGCATTTGGAAGTCCGTTACGAATTTCTGAGTCATGACTGTGTTGGATGACACGTGGCAACTATTTGTTGGTCACGAGAACAATGTGCAGCTTGGGATTCGTACATCATTTTTTATTTTTTATTATTCTGATTGATAATATTAGATGCAATGCACACACTTAAAAAAGTGTTGATACTTGCCTTTTGATTGTTTGTTTGCGTGTGGAATATAGATCGGTGGAAAATTGGAAAGTGATATTGGAAAGTAGTTTACATGAGTAATTTGCATAGGACAAAAAATATATCTTGTAGATGTGTTTTCCAATCGGATAATCAAGTTTTTTTTTTGGGTACATCTCCCTCTCTTAATTTTAAGTGTTTTATTTGTTAAGTAATATTTTATTTTTATTTTTTTCTATATAGCCGAACTTTGCACATACAACTCTCATGCCAGATGTTCAAATTTAAATTAGGTTTAATAATATTTTTTTTGTCATAGAAATGATTTATGTTTTACTCCTATAAAAAAGTTGAGATTTTAATTTTGAATTTTAAAAATTTTGGGAAAAGTTTTTCAAAATAAGAATTAGGTTGTAAACGTTTTTAAGATGCTTAAAACATTATTGATAACTTAAATTTATTACAATTTATGAATATATAAACTTATTTTTCATGAATATGACTACTTTATTTGATAGATGGTAGAAAAAAAGATGGAGTTAAAAATGCTAGCGGATGATGAAGAAGGTGATCAAAAAAAGAAGTAAAATCTTATTTTAAAAATCAAAGACATGAAGTTAGAAGGTAAAGAATGCTAAAGTAAAAGTGATGAAGATTTGAATCTCATGATTCAAATATATATGGAATTTCTGAGATTAAAAAAACAAACTTTAAAATTTTAAGATGATCAACACAAGAATGAAGGAAGACTCTCATTCGTTATTATATGCTATAAATGCAGGAAAAATGATACTTAAAAGCAAATTGTCCTCAGAATGGAATCAGAGAAGAAATCAAAATCAGAATCAAAGAAAGATTAAGAAATAACAAAGAAGCTAAGAAAACCTACATTGTCTAGAATAACAATGACATGAAATACTCATATGAGGAAGAAGCAAACATTTATCTCATGGAAAATCATGAAGACTATGTGGTAACATTTTTCTTATAATGATTTATTTTGCATAAGTAAGAAATTAAACAAAGAATCACATAAATTGAAATGCCCTGTCTCCATCTTTGAAATGACTATCTCCTCCCTTAAAATAGAAAATAAAAACTCATTGAAAGAAATAGAAAATGTCAAAGAAAACAAAACATTTTAATTTTAAGTAATTCATTTTCCAATAAAGTTTTAGTGGAACCTATTATAGTGGTAGAAATGTTGAGACTAAGTGTTGGTTGGGATTTTCGTAAAGAGAGAAATCCAAACCAAAAGTAAAAAAGGATCTTTTAAGAGCATTAAATTATGAGGAGTCGACTACCAAAACATGTCGACCATGGTTGATTTCACAGACAGGCGACCAAGATTTTGTAAGCGCAGTCGACTAGAGAAAAGTTCATGGTGAATGGATTGGGCCAAGGGGGTGAGAAGCCCAAAAGAGTTAAAAGGCCCATAAGCACCTAAACTGTAAAGGCGAAATGTTATGGAGGGGGAACGTGAGCTCGACCACAATGGAGAACATGGGTTCACAAAGAGAAGTTATAATAGAGAACATGTGTTCGTGGGGGGAAGTTACGAAGAACACATGGCATGCAAGGAAACGAAGCCCACTTAGAAAGTAGTTATTTCTGTGTATTATAAATAAAGCACTTAGTTCACTTTTGTAAAAGGTCAAACTTTTCACATTCCTACACGCTAGTCACTTAAAGTAACCAAGCGAACGAGCCAAATGAGTCATACAAAGGCAATGTATGTTTGAACCAACCTATTTTATAACTTTCTTTAATGTTATGTAATTATCTTTTACAACTTAAAACGATTTTTCGTTTCCTTTACTTTGTCTTTTTGTCCTTATCTTTTGCAATTTAAATATGCTTGGCTCCCATTCGAACGCATCCTTTTTTAAAACACTTTGACTATGCACACAAACTGAAGCACGACTCCGAGATTCTCTGGTCGATCTCACACGTAAACTTGTTTTCAAGAGACCAACGTTGTTTACCAAATCCACAGGCAAACAAATTGGCACACCCGGTGGGACCGTGCTAATATTTTTGCGTGTAGTTTCACAAAGTTCTTATAGTTAGTGTGTGTATGAATTTAAGGAGTGGTAAACTTTTGTCTAAGTTTAGAATGCCACGCTATGACACAAACACTGCACACACGCAAATTTCTATACAAAATGTGGATGTTATACCAGTAACTACCACAACTCAAAGAGCGATAGTTTTATCTCCCATAAGATCGACCGCAGTTTTTAGTTCAGTGACGAAAGACACAAGGACAAAACCTAGGCATGGGGTACCACCATTTGACCCAAATCAACCACTTTTTCTAGGGGTTCTAGGGTCATCATTTATCCCTCACCAATATGGTATGCCTTATTCCATGATGTTGGGTTACAGTCGAATCCTGTCACATATACAAAAAACATAGTTGCCACTGAAACCAAGGCAATTATGCCCTAAGTGGTCGACTAGGTGGTGTTAGTTATGTCCTGCAGTCGATGCCATCTTTGAATACTACATCTGTTATGGATTTAAGGCAACAGGTAGATTAAAGTAATTTAAAGTTAGTAAACGTCTTAACCCAACAAATGGGAGTCGCCCTAAATCCTGTGGTTGATCAAATATTAACTCATTAAGGGTCCAACCAACCCAAACTCAGACGCGTCACAGGCTGTTGGGGTTTTTTTTGAAGAACTAGAGGAGGCAACAATGAGCATCCTTTTAAGCCTCGAAGAGTGGAAACACCCACTTATGATGAGGAAGAATTTATTCAACGATATGAATCTAGGCCAGTCGTAGTTAGGAGAAACCAAGATGCTGATCGAGTGTTAAGAAATGCCACTATTAGACGTAACAACATAGTGAATATGGTAGAAGAAGTATTAACACGATCTAGAGTAAATTTTGGCCTCCGGAGGCCCAATTACTCTTCACCCTTGCCTAATTACATTCGACAGGCAGAATTACCTAGAGGATATAAGGTGCCTAAGTTTACCAAGTTTGCTGGTGAGGCTAATGAGTCAACCATTAAACACGTTGCTAGGTACAAAACAGAAGTTGGCGATATCGCCAATGACGAGGGCTTAAAGTTAAGATATTTTCCTAATTATTTGACAAAGAATGCTTTTACTTGGTTTACAACGTTAACTTCAAACTCCATACATACTTGGGAACAACTTGAAGGGATATTTCACGAACAGTTTTATGCTGGTCAACCTAAGATAAGTTTGAAAGAATTATCCTCCATCAAGAGAAGGTCCTTTGATTCAATGGAAGAGTATTTGAATAGGTTTAGGGTCCTAATGTCTAAATGTTTTACTAGGGTTCCTGAACATGAGCTTGTCGAAATAGCGGCTGGGGAGTTAGATTATTCTATTAGGAAAAAGTTTGATCCTGAAACTATTACAGATATGTCTCAACTAGATGATAAGGTTCGATATGTCGAACGTTTGAAAACAGAGAAAGATAGAGTGTCAAAGGACCATAGAAAAGGAAAATTTGGCTATGTAGACACAAAAAATTATTCCATAGAGTCCGAGGACGAATACATGGAAGAAGGAGAGGTTAATGTGGCCGAATTGAAAGATGGGCCTCCATATGCTTGTAAACCTATAAGATCTCTATTGTACCCAAAAATATGCCCTCCCATTTTCACTCAATATGTTATCCCAGGGTTTCTCAAACACTCAATTTGGCACAAGATTTGATCAAACAGATTCTCTTCCTAGGCATTGAGTCAGCAATTAGGGTTTTACATTTTCCAAAGAAAATTGAGCCTTCAAGGTTTCAAATGATTTTCATAGGTCTTCCTGTCTCCTCAAAGTTGTTTAAACCAGTTTTCAAACCTCGCATTACAAGTTTGCTCAATCAATGGTTCAAATGACTGAAAATGACTACAGCAACCCCAAAATCAACCCTTTTGGAGAGAACAAATTCAAACGATCGTAAATTCTTCATTATTCAATGTCTTTGAGTGGTTTTCCTTGCGTATGATTATCCTTGATGACACCTCAAATTTCTCTTCACAAATCAAGAGCTGATTACGCGTAGAAGATCACCAAAATTCGAATGCGTTAGAAGTCACATCTTGAATTTTGACCTAATTTCAAATAACGGTCGTCTGATTGTTATTTCTTCAAATTAAAAGACCTTGAGACGATTATTTTTGCACATTTACCTAAGTGATGTCATCAACAAGTTCTCTTCAAGAATCAAAGGAAAATTGAGCTTAGAAGACCCTGGGAGTTATCAAATTGTCATAGATCATTTCCTTGATTAGAATGTTTTTAACTTCTAATTTCAACATCTGCCATATTTATTTTCTCAAGGATATTGATTCTTCTGTTGAGATCGAGGATTCCTTGTTTGTTTTTCGCTGACTTCAAGTCATTGGTGTTGAAGCATTGGTGTTTATTAGGTTACAATGGATTTTTGATCGAGTTTTCTTAAGACACTATTTGTTCACTCGAGTATCATTGACTTGTATTGCGAGTTACTATCAATTGAAGATGTGACTTAGAGTTTTAGTGAAAGATATTTGAGGATACATTTAAATGATGTCGTTGATTTCAATTCAGCTCAAGCATACAAGGCATAATTCATTTATTTTGAATTTGTCTTTAATTCAAGATTCGAAATGGAAGAAACTTTTTAAGTTTAGAAAGAAAACTACAAGGGCATTATTTTGTTTCATCCAAATGCTTACCAAGACTTTTTCAAAGATCAAATTCAAGTTACAATTGTAAATTGCAAATTTCAAGTTATGATTCCAAGATTATTTTCAAATTACAAGTGTTAAAGGGACTTTACATCCAAAGCCTAATCCTTGTTAGAACAAGATTAGTTCTGATCTATCTCAAAGTTTTGATGATAACAATAAATTATATCTTAGATAATTTATACTTTGATGAACGTATTTGACTATTTCAAATAATGTTCTGACAGAAGCATTCTGAAGTACTAAGAAATAAATTATGAAGAAGTTCTTTAATGAAAGAACCTTTTTGTTTTAAGCGCATCTGCTGACTCTGGTAAGACAATTTATTTAAATATATCTTCTAACATTTAGCAGGTTTCCTTGCTCAGAAGATTACTTGAAAGCAAGCGCTGATCAAGTTCTTAGCAAGCAAAGCTCTGCTTAGAAGATGAGTAAAGCATATTCTGAATACAAGACGTTGAAGCAAGTTCTGAATGAACGTTAAAGCCAACTTATCTTGTCAAGCATAGGAAACATGTTCTTACAAGTTGTCGTTTTCTCATTAATGCAAAGACCGCTGCAAGCACTCAAGTGTCTAAGCTAGTTTCTTGGAAAATGGAATAGTGCAAGGAAACACGCAAGCATTTAATGCTCTCCACTTTTCTGAAGGAAGCAACAGTCTTTGTTGTTCCTACTATATATAGAAGGAAATTTATTGCAAGCCAACCAACTAATCAAATTTCAAAAAGAAGCAAGAAACTACGTGAAAAATTATGGGCTCACAAACTCTTTGTTCATACACTTTGTGCAATTTATTCTAAGTGAAAAATCACAGTTGTGATATAGCTTGATTAGAAGCAAATTTTATTTCACTATCTTTAAGATTAAACTCTTGTAATTGTTCCTTGAGAGACCAAGTTTGGTCAGATTTCTCAAGCAAACTAAGACTAGATTTAAGTCTTAGTAGTGTTAGTCACTTGTAAGATTACTTGTGCATTGTTAGTCACAACAGTTGTTGTGTGTTTGTTATCAGTTGATTATAGTGGATTAAGTCCTTGTTCAGAAATGTGAAATCACCTTGGCGGGTGGACTGGAGTAGTTTGAGTTCAAACGAACCAGGATAAAAATAACCTTGTCCTTCCATTATTGTTGAGCTTTGTTTTGAAAAGAAAAAGAGTCACTTATTCAACCCCCCCCCCCCCCCCCCCTTCTAAGTGTTTTCTTACCCCTTCAATTGGTATCAGAGCTTGACTCTGAGCACAACACTTAACCGTGTCAGGAAAAGATCCAGAAGAAAACACAATGGCCGATGAACAAAACAATAACAGTTACAACAAACCTCCAGTGTTTGATGGAGAAGATTTTGAGTACTGGAAAGACAGACTAGAAAGTTTCTTTCTATGTCATGATAGTCATCTATGGGATATAGTCTTGGATGGTTACATACATCCTACTGACTCAGAAGGAAACAAAGTTGACAGAAAAAATATGGATAGACTACAAAAAGCTGATTTTAAAAATCATCATAGACCTAGAAATATTTTTCTAAATGTTATCTATAAACTAGAATATGAAAAAATAACTAATAGAGATACAACACATGATATGTTTGAGTCTCTTAAAATGACTCATGAAGGAAACACTCAAGTTAAGGAGTCTAAAGCTCTGGCTTTAGTTCAGAAGTATGAAGCCTTCAAAGTTTAAGAAAGTGAGTCTATAGAAGCAATGTTCTCTAGGTTTCAAACTCTGATCGCTGGTCTGAGAGTTTTGAACAAGGGATATACCAAAGCAGATCATGTGAAAAAGATCATCAGAAGCTTACCCAGAAGATGGGCACCAATGGTCACTGCTTTCAAAGTTTCAAAAGATCTGAACAATGTGTCTCTGGAGGAACTCATCAGCGCTCTCAAAAGTCATGAGATTGAACTGGATGAGCACGAGCCTCAGAAGAAAGGTAAGTCTCTGGCCCTTAAATCAATTAAGAAATTTGATACTAACGCTTTTCAGGCTGAAGAGGAAAACTCTGAAGAATCAGCGTCAGAAGAAGACGAACTATCCTTGCTCTCCAGAAGGATCAATCATTTGTGGAAGCACAAACAAAAGAAGTTCAGGAACTTCAAGAAGTCATAAGATAAACCTGAATATTCTGGACACAAAAAGTTAAACAGAAGAGAGATCATCAGTTATGAATGCAAAGAACCTGGTCACTACAAAAGTGATTGTCCAAAGCTTCAAAAAGAAAAACCAAAGAAGAGGTTTGGTAAGAAGAAAGGGATGATGGCAACCTGGGATGACTCAGATTCTTCTGAAGATGAATCTGGTTCTGAAGATGAAAATGCCAACCTAGCTCTGATGGCTATCATAGCAGATGACTCATACTGTGAGTCAGAACAAAGAGAGGTATTTTCTGAATTCACTAGAAATGAACTTGCTGACAGTTTATCAGAACTTCTGGAAAACTATAGTAAACTCAAAATCAAATACAAGAAACTCAAGAAGAGTCTTGCATCTGATATTGAGAAACATGAAGAAGAACAATCTGAACTCTTAGAAAATAATTTTAAACTTAAAGAAGAAATTCAAAATGTTCAAAAAATTTCTAGTTCAGAATCTGTGTCTAGTTCAAAAGATATTCTGAAAGAATATGACTATATTTTTCAAACTTTCCTAGCTAAAAGCATAGACAGAAGCAAAATGGCTTCAATGATCTATGGAGTTAGTGGGAAAAACAGAAGAGGAATTGGACATGAACCTACCAAAAGGAAGGAGACATACATACCAAAACCTGTTGCTAAAATGACTTTCACTTACAAACCTCTGAATAAACCATTCAAGTTTCGACAATCACATGATATAAAATATACATCACATTCTGGAAACTCTTATGCTAACCCAAAAGGACCCAAAAAGATATGGGTACCTAAGGATAAAATAGTATTTGTTGCAGATGTCCTTAACAGCTCAATTGAGACACCAGTCATGGTACCTGGACTCTGAGTGCTCACGACACATGACGGGAAAAAGGTATATGTTCCAAAGCCTGGAACTTAAAGCTGGAGGAGACGTGAAGTTTGGAGGTAATCAGAAAGGGAAGATTATTAGTTCTGGAACCATTGGAAACGGTAACCTTCCTTCTATCTCTAATGTTTTATTAGTAGAAGGATTAACTCATAATCTATTGTCCATAAGTCAATTAAGTGACAATGATTATGACATTATCTTCAATCAAAACTCATGTAGAGCTGTAAGTCAAAAGGATGGATCAATTCTCTTTTCTGGCAAGAGAAAGAACAACATTTACAAAATTGATTTATCAGATCTTAAATCTCAGAATGTTAAATGCCTTTTGTCTGTTAGTGATGAGCAATGGGTATGGCACAGAAGATTGGGACATGTCAGTCTAAGAAAAATCTCTCAACTAAATAAATTAAATTTAGTTAGAGGACTTCCCAATCTGAAGTACAACTCAGAAGCTCTGTGCGAAGCATGTCAAAAAGGAAAATTTTCAAAACCTTCCTTGAAATCCAAAAATGTTGTCTCTTCCTCTAAGCCATTAGAGTTACTTCATATTGATCTGTTTGGGCCAATTAAAACTGCATCCATCAGAGGTAAGAAGTATGGATTGGTCATTGTTGATGACTTCAGCAGATGGACATTGGTAAAGTTTTTAAAACACAAGGATGAGTCACTGTTGTACCCCAAAATTTGCCCTCCCATATTCTCCAATAAATTGCCAAGCCAAGCTACAAAATTCCCCAAGGGTTATGCAGTTCAACTGTCTCCTATACAGTCAAAACTAGGGTTTGTGTGTTGATCAAGAAAAGGAAGTGTTCAAAGGTCCAATCAAGTCTCATATGCTTACAAAGATGGTCAAGCATCCTCATATCAAGTTTCAAGGCATTCAGCTCAAGATTGCACAGTCAAAACCCTAAATTGCACTACAGTCAACTGTAGGGGCAAAATGGTCATTTGGCAGTCAAAAGTTCAAATTTTTGGTCAATATATCATTTTGAAGCCACAAACATCATTTGATCAATGCTTGATCATGATTCTCAAAATTTGGCTCAGAAATCATCAAAGATGCAAAAGTTGCTATATTTGGACAGCTGAAAAAGTCAACTGAAATTGACCAGGGCATAACTTTCAGAAAAATTCCATCCAAAGCTCATTTTGAAGAGAAAGACATTTCCTACAACTCATCTTCATACTTCAAGTCCAAGAAATGCTCTCACAAAAAGTTATCAATTTCAACATTATAGGTCATTTTCAAAAGTCAACAAAAAAGGGACTTTAAGTCAAAGGCCATAACTTGAGATTGGTAAATCAAAATGACATGGGACCAAAGGCATTGGTTAAAGGACTCAAAGACCTTTCCAAAATGTCCAAGAACATGGGAAAATCTTAAAAATTGAGCAAGTTATGCCTTGTAGAAGTTGGGAAATTTTTGTGAAATGGCAAAAGTCAACTATCCTTGAAAATCCAATTTTGACAAAAGGGCCCCATTTTTTCCACTTGGTTCATCCTTGTCATGCCACACACGTGTCCCATGGTTAATTTCAAGACCAAATATTGATTTTTTTATTTTATTTAATTTTTGATGATTTAATTCATTTTAATTCTTTGAAAATTCAAATAAAATTTAAAAACCAATGGAATAGTGTTATGTGAACTTGGACAATTTCTATGTATCATGAACCTACTCAAGAAATCAGGCTAGGGTTCATTTGCACACTAGGTCTAGGTTTTGGCTAAAAAGGAGGAAAAATGGTTAAGAGTGAAAACCCTAAGACTTGTTCTTTCCTAAGCTTGAATCTAGGTCAAAAAACAAACCAATTCCATTCCATGATCATCACTGAGTCCAACCATAACTAGAACATAGCAAAAGGCTCGCTCAAAAGCCATTGGACATTTTGAAATTTTGGCCATATAATGCAAAACTGAAATCACTACTAGGGGATCTTTCAAGCCTTAATTTTTGTTCCATAAGCATCCTTAGACATTCCTGAACGAATCTCAATCACAAACAACAACAAAAGCGTAAGGAATTGGTGGATCGTACTCAAACTGTACAGAACTTTTTTTGAAATCGTGTTCTCAATTCTAAGCCTCTTCATTGCATTTCAAACATATATCCTTGTTCCTTGCAAAGTTTCTAAGCTCTCCATTATATTCAATTGCATTTTTAGTGATCATACGTGATTCCACCATTTTCATGTTCTAGGGTTTTGTAGAGTTTAATTTAGGGCTTTTGTAAATAAGAAAAATCAGAGCTCAAGACCATTGCCATCACACTCAACGCATCTGGACGAAAAGATTCATACACTCGCGCCTAATTTATATTTGGAAACAAGCTAATCGCTATTTTTCTGTAGCTAGCTTTAAGCCACGCATGAAAAACCGTGGCCAATGCGTTTTGTTTTTTACAGGGATGAAGAAGATGGTGTCGTGTCACACAAGGACAGGTTCATTTAAATTTGCGCGCGTTTTGATGACTATGCATTGGTTTTGTTTTTTATTATTTGTTTGCCATTATATGTTAAATGAACCACAAATGGCTCAGTGGCCAGGGACACGCGCATGTGGCCTTCAAGACCTGGGTTCAAGTCCCAGGTCTACACAATTTCCATTATTTTTCTATTCAAGTTCCTGTGCAGGTTTCTCATTAAGGCGCACCATGCTCCTTCATCCTCCCACCATCCACGCGTCCATCCCACTCAGATCAAGGGCATAAGATCAAGGAACACCATGAATCCCAGTCAAAGCATCACACAAGATTGGAAAAGTCAACCAATTCAATGCAAATGGGCCTGATTTGCTAGGCCTGCACCTCACAATTTTGGGGTCTACCCCCCTGGTTTGCCTTATTAATTTTTATTCTTTCTTTAACTTTTCTTTTTTTTATTTCTTTTATTTGCTATTTATTTAATTAATTATTTTTCACATAAATATAATAAAAACATCATAAAAATCAAAAAATGCCAAAATATATAATTTAGATTATAATTATTTTCATAAATAATAACATGTAAATATTTAGTTTTAATTAGGTTTTCAACTTTAATTCCTTTTAATAAAAATCAAAACAAAAACATAGAATTAGGTTAATGACTTTTTCCTTTTAACTTTCCTTGTTTTTTGCCATAGTATTAGTATTTTTCATAATTAAACTAGGGTTGCATTTTAGGTTAGATTTTAATACTTTCTTAATAACTAAAAATCTAAAAAATAGAGTTTAGGTTTAATAACTTTTATTTTCTTTTTTAATTTTCCTTTTATTTCAGAATAATAATATTATTTATTTATTTTCATAAATTAAAAATTGTACATAAATTAATTTAGAGTTAAATTAGGTTAAAAGTCAATATTTTCATAATAAACTTAAAAAACATTAGAATTAGCATTTTAATTTTAATTAATTTTTTCCTTTTTCTTTTAAATCTAAAAAACACAAAAATACCATTTTTCATTTAATTTTAATTTTAGATAACTTAATTATTTTAATTCTTTTAAAGGGTTCAACGCCCTCGCATTTGATTATTTTCTTTTTTTCGCGCGTTTCATTTATTTCTTTTGTAAATAATTATGTATATGTACCAAAGCCGTGTAATAGCTATTAGACATTTCTTTTCTGCAATTTATTTTAAAACGGGTCTGGATTAATTTGGCGTTGTAGACCCTCGCCCTTTGTAATAGCGTAGGACTTTTATCTTTTCCGCACTTTAAATTCCCGCAACTTTATAACTGTTAAACAATAACATGAAAGAATGAATGCCCAAAAATAAAATCGAATCGTTAGATCACCAATGCATGACAAGACAAACAATAAACTGAAAATGACACACAATTCGCACACACCACCCCTAGGGTACGCCTCACTGTTGCCTTTCGAAAGGTGATCGTCGAGTAGAGGACGTCTTAGTAAGTCCTCATGATCCGGGAACCTGGCATGAGGGTAGCTTCTAAGGTGTCTTCCCATTGCTCCGGTGACCACCACGTCCCTAAAACTCGAATTGACCCGAACACCTCCAACGGTGGTGCTACCTACCTCTCAATGGTGGGATGGCACTACTTCAAAGGACATTTACACAGACGAATTCCTTAGGGTAGGTAGGTTCTCAAGGATACTTGCTCTAATTTCAAACAAAAAAATACTTTTCACACCAACACATTTTCAAAAGCTTTCACAGCAAATTTTTCAAACACTCTGACGTACGAGTTAAACTGAAACTTTTCAAAGAATAATTTTGAAACCCACTTTGAAAAGCAAGCAAACGATTTTGAAAACACATTGAGCAAGTACCTAAGAGCCCATGGATAACCATGGATAGAAAGGGTGCTAACACCTTCCCTTTCTATAACCTACCTCCCGAACCGAGAGCAATCTCTTTAAGGAATTTTTCTGTGCTTTTGTCCTTTCCTATTGGAGAAAATAAAAGACGGTGGCGACTCTTGCTTCCGCGACATTTCGCGAACCAGCTTTAAAACAGTCAGTTCCAGATCCACCGATCACAGAACTGGCGACTCTGCTGGGGAAAACTTAAAGTGAGGTGTACCTTAGGGATAGTTCTCACCTGTGTTTTCAATTGTATTCTTTGCTTGCTTTAAAATTGTGGGACCGTCTTGGGAGTTCTATAGATCCTAACCCGGATCTGGGGGATACCTTCTTAGAAAGTAGCAACAAGGCTGTGAGGGAACTGTGCGGGGTATACCGACATGGTTGAAGCAGTCTGCTACGTTGATGTGGCATTTTGGTGTGTACCGGTAACCCTTGAGTCAGTCAAGGAGAGTACGGGGCTTCCATGTGGTGTCATGAAGCATCAACAGACCTTAGGAACCTTAATTGAACCATCTTGGCCTCTTTAGGGTAGTGAGATAACTGACTTTGGTGCAGTCCGAGGTTGGTTGATACTCGATACTACACTCAATTGAGGGTTGCTTTCCTGGAATATTTCGGTCGCCAGTTCAGTGGCTAAATCGAAACGATGAACAATGAAAGCAATCCCGTGATATTGGGAACCTTAGAACCCGGTTACTTTGATTAGGACAGGTTGAACCCACCAACTTCAAGAGGGTACTACCCAGACCCCATGCTGGCCTAAACCTAAGGGCTCTCTCTTGTGTGACTTGTGTGCCTTAGTACTTGACTATCTGCATGCTTGTGATCTAACACTTGTTTCTTGCAGGTTTGTTTCAGTCCTTAATTAGGACTCATAATAGGGTTACTGACATCACCCCATGCATACCATGACATCATACCATTGCATACATCCTAACCCATTTCAAGGATCTCAAGGGCTTGTGATGCAGGTCAGGACGAATCAACTGTCCCAGCAAGGGGCAAAGAGGATTTATTTTCCTCTAGACCAGGTTGTCAGGGGCTATGACCCACTTGATATGGTGAGCCTTTGACTCTTGAAGAAGAGTTCTTAATAACATGGGTGTCCTTCAATCAAGCTCTAAATTCCAAATGCTAACAAATTTCCTTGTTTACCCCGCGAGGTCCTTGAAAACATTGCATGCATATCATACACATCATTGCATCACAGGTATCCCTTTTGCAGGTCACTCACCTTTCCCGCTGTTTATTTCAGCCATGGATTCCCAACAAGACAATCAGGACTCTCTTGCTCAAGAGACCCGGTTCGGGAAAATCCTCCTGAATCTATCCAAGGGGCAGGAAGAGCTAAGGACACTTATCATGGAGACTTTTGTCAGGAACAATGCTGAGAATGAAAGGCTGGAACACCTACAAGCTGAGGTGGATGCATTGAAAGCCCAGATGCTGGGGCAGATGACTGCCATTCAGGGTTTAACTCAAAGACAAGATGAGCTCGGGGTTCTCATCAACAAACTGCTTCAGGGCAACCAACTGGGGCAAACATCTAAGGGTAAAAAGCCAATCATCGTTCCACCACCTTTGAGACAAAGAGGCAAGGAGAAAGCTCCTCATATGGCTCCAGTATTACCAATTCAGCAGCAACTTCACCAACTTCAGACAGACAAGCCCAGGAGGCAGTTCACCCCGCTCAATATGTCGCCGTTTCAAGCTTTACAACGCCTGTTGAGATTGAACCTGATCACGTTAAGGGATCATCCCCAGAACCCCAACACAGCACATCCTGCTTATGATCCCAATAAAAGGTGTGCCTACCACTCTGCCTGTCCAGGACATAATGCAAACGAGTGTTGGGCTTTGAAAAACAAGATCCAGGACCTGATTGATGAAGGAGCACTGGAATTCACACAAGATGGTCAGGCTGAATTTTTCTACCATCCCTCCAAGGCTCACCATTTGAAGTGACAAGCCCTGAGACTAGAAATTTTTGTTCATTCGAATGTTCAAGTTGCAATTTCCTTTTGTTTAAACATTTATTCATGTTAAAACATTGTTATTCCATTAATGCATCACTTATGTCTATTTTTGAATCAATATATTCGCATTCACTATATGCAAACTATTTTCATATTTTTTCTGATGTCAACTCTGGATCTAAACTCTAAGCCTCTTGAGGGAGGATGACGAAAACGATACCACGATTTACAGTATGCTTTTGAACAGACCCCGCTGATGAGGTACAGGCATTGTTTCAACCCCTAAACACTGGAGTTATAAGGATGATAATCCCTCGCCAACCCATCAGAGCCAAAGAAGTAGGAGTTTTATTTTCGAAAATCAAAACCCTTAATCATAACCTGGGGCAGGGTAGTTCTCTCAGTTGATCCAAGTGCACAATGAATGGCACCAAATGAGTTTTTTCAAAAAACAAAAGACAGTGATGGTTCCGAACAATCATAAGGACAGGCAGTCATTATCAAAAAAAAAATCATAAACGAAAAGCCCAAGAAGTCAAAACCTATGAAAAGAGACTTACGAAACTGGGGCATCCCGCTGACTGTAATTCCAAAAAGGAAACAGTTCAGGCAAAAAAAGAAAGGGATAACAAAAATCAAGAAAGAGGTCCCACAAACCCTCAACAAAAAGTGACTGCCTAGTCAGAATAAATCATCAATGTTTGGACCATCACCGGAAAATCAGAGCAAAGACTCAAACAAGGTCTAACGTATGATCAACTGAGTTTAGGGTTGGAGAACATCACGAAAGAGCGGGTGGGTACAAATAATTTGGGCCTTTATCCTTTGTTTCTTAAACCGTGAACCAGGCCACGATATAACCCTTAAAAGTCCTAGCTGAAGCATGGGTTAGTTCGAAAGCATACTGTTACGAAGGTATCCTGACTCCTGAAGGTTTGCTGTAAAATCTTGAGTTGACACCGTATTGTATTACAACAAAATGCATTTTTAAAATATTCAAGACAGACATAGACTTTTGCATTCTTAAAATAACTTTGTTTGCATATGAATTTTTGTCTGAACAGCAGGGAAATTCGCACGATGAATATCTTGTGAACAGAAGTACCTCCAATCAAGAGGCACAGTAGGAGCATTGCCCATTATCTGGGGCATGACAAAGTATTTCCAACAGGGGCAACTCCCCACATTCTGAGAAATATGGACATAGTCGAAAGAATACTACGCAAAATCAAAGACCCGCTAGGTTGACACACCTAGGCAAATATAAGGGATTCCCGGCAAACCAAAAGGGTTCGGGCAAAAATAAGGGATGAAATGAAAAAAATCTGTACACCCGGCAAGTCGAAAACCTGAAAAGGCGGCTTGGGCAAAAATGGGTATCCCGGTGGACTGAAAACCCGAAAAGGCGGTCCAGGCAAAAGTTAGGGATCAAAGCGTACGAGTATGTCCCAGCATCTCGGCACCTGCCTACCAGAAGACTCGTCAAGTACTCCCACAAGTGCCTCCTCCCACTGAAACTGGGGCAATAAGGAGTTGTCTAAAAGATCCGGTTGCTCTGTCCATCATAGGTTCGGCTAAAGAATGCGACCCAGATATTTTCACTCCCCGCAGAACACGAACGCGTCGTCCGGCTTTATTCAAAGAGTTATTTCCTTAATAAGATATAACTGGGTTATCCTCAGCCAATAGCCACGGAAAAGACCGTCCTCAGTAAAGTCTTATCATCCCCAGCAGAAGCAAAAGCTTATTCTCCAACATCAGCCCAGGAGTGACTTCCCGGCACCCGTCAAGGATTTATTTTCCTAGACGAAAGCATACATTCATAAACATCACATTTTCGTACATCATGACACATGCATGTACGCATCATGTCATACAATTGCATTTATGCCGTTGCTTGATTCATATCACGTACTGCATATAACTGGCCTTTACCTTTCAGGAAGGATACAGTTGAATGATCAGCTATGTCAAAATAGACAAAACACCGTCAGAAAAGACAAATCCCGTCATAAGAGACAAATCCGGTCAAAGAATACAAATCCAGTTTAAATCAATGCCTAAAGATTCCTCTGATACAACTCGTCGTTATAGACACTCGTCGTGATAGACACTCGTCGTGATAGACACTCGTCGTGATAGACACTCGTCGTGATAGACACTCGTCGTGATAGACACTCGTCGTGATAGACACTCGTCGTGATAGACACTCGTCGTGATAGACACTCGTCGTGATAGACACTCGTCGTGATAGACACTCGTCGTGATAGACACTCGTCGTGATAGACACTCGTCGTGATAGACACTCGTCGTGATAGACACTCGTCGTGATAGACACTCGTCGTGATAGACACTCGTCGTGATAGACACTCGTCGTGATAGACACTCGTCGTGATAGACACTCGTCGTGATAGACACTCGTCGTGATAGACACTCGTCGTGATAGACACTCGTCGTGATAGACACTCGTCGTGATAGACACTCGTCGTGATAGACACTCGTCGTGATAGACACTCGTCGTGATAGACACTCGTCGTGATAGACACTCGTCGTGATAGACACTCGTCGTGATAGACACTCGTCGTGATAGACACTCGTCGTGATAGACACTCGTCGTGATAGACACTCGTCGTGATAGACACTCGTCGTGATAGACACTCGTCGTGATAGACACTCGTCGTGATAGACACTCGTCGTGATAGACACTCGTCGTGATAGACACTCGTCGTGATAGACACTCGTCGTGATAGACACTCGTCGTGATAGACACTCGTCAGTGTAGACACTTGTCGTTATAGACATTCGTCATAGACACTAGTCGCTATAGACACCCATCGTTAAAGACCACTCGTCCTTGGAAACAACCTGTCAGTAGAGACAACTTCATCACCGTTTGAAGATCCAGACCCAGCTCCTGTAACCAGTCAGGACATATCTATACCAAGCATCTGAAAACCAGCTCCTGCGACGTGTCAGGTACTCATTTTCTTTTGCAGGTATGCAGGTTCTCGCTAAGGAATCTCTTACGCGATCAACATCCAGATGGCATCTATAAGCCCATCATCCTACCCATCAATCTCTAAATGGCATCTATAAGCCCATTCCCCCACCATACTGCTACCATGTGAGCGCAAATTTCTGGGCACTCTAGTGTCCAATCATCTTTTACCCTCGGATTACAAAAGGCACGTCAGCCAATCTCCATCCTCAGGTCTAAGAAGATTGAACAGGGGCAACTGTTGTACCCCAAAATTTGCCCTCCCATATTCTCCAATAAATTGCCAAGCCAAGCTACAAAATTCCCCAAGGGTTATGCAGTTCAACTGTCTCCTATACAGTCAAAACTAGGGTTTGTGTGTTGATCAAGAAAAGGAAGTGTTCAAAGGTCCAATCAAGTCTCATATGCTTACAAAGATGGTCAAGCATCCTCATATCAAGTTTCAAGGCATTCAGCTCAAGATTGCACAGTCAAAACCCTAAATTGCACTACAGTCAACTGTAGGGGCAAAATGGTCATTTGGCAGTCAAAAGTTCAAATTTTTGGTCAATATATCATTTTGAAGCCACAAACATCATTTGATCAATGCTTGATCATGATTCTCAAAATTTGGCTCAGAAATCATCAAAGATGCAAAAGTTGCTATATTTGGACAGCTGAAAAAGTCAACTGAAATTGACCAGGGCATAACTTTCAGAAAAATTCCATCCAAAGCTCATTTTGAAGAGAAAGACATTTCCTACAACTCATCTTCATACTTCAAGTCCAAGAAATGCTCTCACAAAAAGTTATCAATTTCAACATTATAGGTCATTTTCAAAAGTCAACAAAAAAGGGACTTTAAGTCAAAGGCCATAACTTGAGATTGGTAAATCAAAATGACATGGGACCAAAGGCATTGGTTAAAGGACTCAAAGACCTTTCCAAAATGTCCAAGAACATGGGAAAATCTTAAAAATTGAGCAAGTTATGCCTTGTAGAAGTTGGGAAATTTTTGTGAAATGGCAAAAGTCAACTATCCTTGAAAATCCAATTTTGACAAAAGGGCCCCATTTTTTCCACTTGGTTCATCCTTGTCATGCCACACACGTGTCCCATGGTTAATTTCAAGACCAAATATTGATTTTTTTATTTTATTTAATTTTTGATGATTTAATTCATTTTAATTCTTTGAAAATTCAAATAAAATTTAAAAACCAATGGAATAGTGTTATGTGAACTTGGACAATTTCTATGTATCATGAACCTACTCAAGAAATCAGGCTAGGGTTCATTTGCACACTAGGTCTAGGTTTTGGCTAAAAAGGAGGAAAAATGGTTAAGAGTGAAAACCCTAAGACTTGTTCTTTCCTAAGCTTGAATCTAGGTCAAAAAACAAACCAATTCCATTCCATGATCATCACTGAGTCCAACCATAACTAGAACATAGCAAAAGGCTCGCTCAAAAGCCATTGGACATTTTGAAATTTTGGCCATATAATGCAAAACTGAAATCACTACTAGGGGATCTTTCAAGCCTTAATTTTTGTTCCATAAGCATCCTTAGACATTCCTGAACGAATCTCAATCACAAACAACAACAAAAGCGTAAGGAATTGGTGGATCGTACTCAAACTGTACAGAACTTTTTTTGAAATCGTGTTCTCAATTCTAAGCCTCTTCATTGCATTTCAAACATATATCCTTGTTCCTTGCAAAGTTTCTAAGCTCTCCATTATATTCAATTGCATTTTTAGTGATCATACGTGATTCCACCATTTTCATGTTCTAGGGTTTTGTAGAGTTTAATTTAGGGCTTTTGTAAATAAGAAAAATCAGAGCTCAAGACCATTGCCATCACACTCAACGCATCTGGACGAAAAGATTCATACACTCGCGCCT
The DNA here is from genome assembly GCA_948472305.1 of Vicia faba. NCBI lineage: Eukaryota > Viridiplantae > Streptophyta > Magnoliopsida > Fabales > Fabaceae > Vicia > Vicia faba. The sequence continues at coordinate 1,341,427,527 of OX451740.1, read as the reverse complement.
AATTTATATTTGGAAACAAGCTAATCGCTATTTTTCTGTAGCTAGCTTTAAGCCACGCATGAAAAACCGTGGCCAATGCGTTTTGTTTTTTACAGGGATGAAGAAGATGGTGTCGTGTCACACAAGGACAGGTTCATTTAAATTTGCGCGCGTTTTGATGACTATGCATTGGTTTTGTTTTTTATTATTTGTTTGCCATTATATGTTAAATGAACCACAAATGGCTCAGTGGCCAGGGACACGCGCATGTGGCCTTCAAGACCTGGGTTCAAGTCCCAGGTCTACACAATTTCCATTATTTTTCTATTCAAGTTCCTGTGCAGGTTTCTCATTAAGGCGCACCATGCTCCTTCATCCTCCCACCATCCACGCGTCCATCCCACTCAGATCAAGGGCATAAGATCAAGGAACACCATGAATCCCAGTCAAAGCATCACACAAGATTGGAAAAGTCAACCAATTCAATGCAAATGGGCCTGATTTGCTAGGCCTGCACCTCACAATTTTGGGGTCTACCCCCCTGGTTTGCCTTATTAATTTTTATTCTTTCTTTAACTTTTCTTTTTTTTATTTCTTTTATTTGCTATTTATTTAATTAATTATTTTTCACATAAATATAATAAAAACATCATAAAAATCAAAAAATGCCAAAATATATAATTTAGATTATAATTATTTTCATAAATAATAACATGTAAATATTTAGTTTTAATTAGGTTTTCAACTTTAATTCCTTTTAATAAAAATCAAAACAAAAACATAGAATTAGGTTAATGACTTTTTCCTTTTAACTTTCCTTGTTTTTTGCCATAGTATTAGTATTTTTCATAATTAAACTAGGGTTGCATTTTAGGTTAGATTTTAATACTTTCTTAATAACTAAAAATCTAAAAAATAGAGTTTAGGTTTAATAACTTTTATTTTCTTTTTTAATTTTCCTTTTATTTCAGAATAATAATATTATTTATTTATTTTCATAAATTAAAAATTGTACATAAATTAATTTAGAGTTAAATTAGGTTAAAAGTCAATATTTTCATAATAAACTTAAAAAACATTAGAATTAGCATTTTAATTTTAATTAATTTTTTCCTTTTTCTTTTAAATCTAAAAAACACAAAAATACCATTTTTCATTTAATTTTAATTTTAGATAACTTAATTATTTTAATTCTTTTAAAGGGTTCAACGCCCTCGCATTTGATTATTTTCTTTTTTTCGCGCGTTTCATTTATTTCTTTTGTAAATAATTATGTATATGTACCAAAGCCGTGTAATAGCTATTAGACATTTCTTTTCTGCAATTTATTTTAAAACGGGTCTGGATTAATTTGGCGTTGTAGACCCTCGCCCTTTGTAATAGCGTAGGACTTTTATCTTTTCCGCACTTTAAATTCCCGCAACTTTATAACTGTTAAACAATAACATGAAAGAATGAATGCCCAAAAATAAAATCGAATCGTTAGATCACCAATGCATGACAAGACAAACAATAAACTGAAAATGACACACAATTCGCACACACCACCCCTAGGGTACGCCTCACTGTTGCCTTTCGAAAGGTGATCGTCGAGTAGAGGACGTCTTAGTAAGTCCTCATGATCCGGGAACCTGGCATGAGGGTAGCTTCTAAGGTGTCTTCCCATTGCTCCGGTGACCACCACGTCCCTAAAACTCGAATTGACCCGAACACCTCCAACGGTGGTGCTACCTACCTCTCAATGGTGGGATGGCACTACTTCAAAGGACATTTACACAGACGAATTCCTTAGGGTAGGTAGGTTCTCAAGGATACTTGCTCTAATTTCAAACAAAAAAATACTTTTCACACCAACACATTTTCAAAAGCTTTCACAGCAAATTTTTCAAACACTCTGACGTACGAGTTAAACTGAAACTTTTCAAAGAATAATTTTGAAACCCACTTTGAAAAGCAAGCAAACGATTTTGAAAACACATTGAGCAAGTACCTAAGAGCCCATGGATAACCATGGATAGAAAGGGTGCTAACACCTTCCCTTTCTATAACCTACCTCCCGAACCGAGAGCAATCTCTTTAAGGAATTTTTCTGTGCTTTTGTCCTTTCCTATTGGAGAAAATAAAAGACGGTGGCGACTCTTGCTTCCGCGACATTTCGCGAACCAGCTTTAAAACAGTCAGTTCCAGATCCACCGATCACAGTCACATTCTGTGTTCATTGACTTCTGTACTCAAGTGCAAAACGAAAAAGATTTTAAAATCATAAAAGTCAGAAGTGATCATGGTGGTGAATTTGAAAATCATTATTTTGAAAAATATTTTAAAGAAAATGGTATTGTTCACAATTTTTCTTGTCCTAGAACTCCCCAACAAAATGGAGTTGTAGAAAGAAAGAATAGAACATTACAAGAAATGGCCAGAACCATGATCAATGAAACTAATATGGCTAAGTACTTTTGGGCAGAAGCTGTGAACACAACGTGTTACATTCAAAATAGAATCTCTATAAGACCTATTCTTGAAAAGACTCCCTATGAATTGTGGAAAAACAGAAAGCCCAACATTTCTTATTTCCATCCTTTTGGATGTACTTGTTTTATTCTGAACACTAAAGAAACTCTGAACAAGTTTGATTCTAAAGTACAAAAGTGTTTTCTGCTTGGATATTCTGAACGCTCAAAAGGCTATAGAGTATACAACATAGAAACTCTGATTGTTGAAGAATCAATCAAAGTCAAGTTTGATGATAAGCTTGGCCAGCAACAGCCAAAGCAAATTGATTTTTCTATAGGTACATAAGATCATCCCTCAAACTCTGAAACTTCAGAAGCAAAGAAAGACTCAGAAGCAAAGAAAGACTCAACAGATCATCCTCTTGACAATGCTCTGGACAACCTCAGAATCTCTAATCAACCAACTCAGAAAAGGTTTCCTAGAATATCTTCAGCTCACAAAGAAGACGTAATCATTGGAAGAAAAGAAGATCCCATTAGAACAAGATCCTCTCTCAGAATAAATGAAGAATCTTTGTTTGGTTTGGTTTCTTTGATTGAGCCAACTTCCATTGATGAAGCTCTGGAAGATAATAATTGGATCTTAGCAATGCAAGACGAACTCAATCAATTCTCCAGAAATGATGTATGGAATCTAGTTCCAATACCCAAAGGATTCAATGTTATAGGAACCAAATGGGTTTTCAGAAACAAACTGAACGAGCAAGGAGAGGTGATCGGAAACAAAGCACGACTGGTTGCACAGGGTTATAGTCAACAAGAAGGAATTGATTATAATGAAACCTTTGCCACAATCGCCAGGTTAGAGTCTATAAGATTATTAATTTCTTTTGCTGTACAAAATAACATTTCATTATATCAAATGGATGTTAAAAGTGAATTTTTAAATGGCTATATTGAAGAAGAAGTTTATGTCCATCAACCTCCTGGATATAATGATTCAAAACATTCAGAACATGTTTTTAAATTAAAAAAGTCTTTGTACGGTTTAAAACAAGCTCCCAGAGCTTGGTATGATCGTCTGAGTAATTTTATTTTAGAAAAAGATTTTACCAGAGGGAAAGTGGACACAACTCTTTTCAGAAAGACTTTTAAAAATGATATTTTAATTTGTCAAATTTATGTTGATGATATAATTTTTGGAACCTCTAATATCTCCCTTGGAAAAGAATTTGCTGAGACCATGCAGGCAGAATTTGAAATGAGCATGATGGGAGAATTGAAGTTCTTTCTGGGAATTCAAATCAACCAGACTCCAGAAGGTACTTACATACATCAGACGAAGTATGTTAAAGAACTTCTGAAGAAATTTCAGATGTCAGAAAGCAAAGATGCCAAGACACTTATGCATCCAACCTGCATTCTGGGAAAAGATGAGGTAAGTATGAAGGTAGATCAGAAGCTCTATAGAGGCATGATTGGATCCCTTCTCTATCTGACTGCATCTAGACCTGATATACTATTCAGTGTGTGTTTATGTGCTAGATTCCAATCAGGTCCTAGAGAATCTCACTTAACAGTTGTTAAGAGAATTCTTAGGTATCTGAAAGGTACTACTAATCTGGGTTTGTGTTACAGAAGATCACAAGATTACAGACTAGTAGGTTATTGTGATGCTGACTTTGCTGGAGATAGAATTGAAAGAAAAAGCCCCTCTGGAAGCTGCCAGTTTTTGGGTGACAATTTTATCTCGTGGTACATCAAGAAGCAAGCAACAATTGCACTTTCAACCACAGAAGCTGAGTATATATCTGCTGCTGGATGTAGTTCTCAGATGATTTGGATGAAAAGTAAACTAGAAGATTTCAATCTTTATGAAAGTAAGATTCCTATCTTCTGTGACAATACTTCTTCTATTTGTATTTCTAAGAATCCAATTTTACATTCTAAAGCCAAACATATTGAAATCAAATATTATTTTATAAGGGACTATATTCAGAAGGGAATTTTAATTTTAATTTTTTGTAAAAACAGACCATCAATGGGCTGACATTTTTACCAAACCCCTTTCAGAAGATAGATTTGATTTCATTTTGAAAAATATTTGTATGGAATTATGTCCTGAATAAAATAATATTTATCTTCTGTGTTTGACTTCAAAATATTCTGAAATGAATCTTCTGATTAACAACTCTTCAGAAGTTAGAAGAGAAGTTGCATCAGAAACTATATGAAAAGTTCTGAAATGTTCTAACGTTTCATTTCTAAGTATAGTTTAGAAATTCATTAGAACAAACAGCTGTTACATGCATCCTTCAGGAAATGAACACGTGGTGCGTTTCTGAAAGGCCACGCGTGTAAAAGCTACTGATGACGTTCTAGGTAACTGTTAATGATTAGCCATAATCTCACATTTTCCCTAATTTTTAGCAAAATCATTAAATGCACTTAATGATGAGATTCATTTTAAATTCGTTTTAAATTCGTTTTAAATTCTTTAAAAATTCTTTTTTAATTTTATTTCTAAACCTATTTCTGAAACTGTTGCATATAAATACTTTTTGAAAAACCCTTTTTCATTCTTTACCGTCTCTTTCAAACTCAATCATTTATGTACTTTTTCTCTAAAACCCTTTTCTTCATCTCTCATCTCTAAGAACTTAAATGGCTTCTTCTTCTACCCCCTCTGAGCAATACATAGTGCCTGAGAGAATAACTCTCATTCCTGTAGACAGTTTGGAAGTTTTAAGTGAGTTAATGGTAGATTTCGAGAATCTAAGAGAAAATGGTTTTGACTTGTTCCCTGTTGTTAAGTTTCAAGGTTGGGAGAACTTTTTGGATCGTCTCATTGGTCCAGTGTTTCCACACCTAGTGAAGGAATTCTGGATACATGCTATTGCAACCCCTAAGGTTATCCTCTCTTTCGTAATGAGCAAGGAAATATCCATTACTGAAAACCAAATCAGAAAGTTGCTAGGGTTTAAAGGACTTGGAGTTACAGGTATACCAAGTGGAAGAATGGAAATGACAAGGGTCTACTCAGAGATTTTCACAAATGGTCAAGGATCTTCAAAAGTCAGGGACTTGAAAGATAAATACAAGATTTGGGCAAGGATTATCCATGGATGTATTCACCATAGGAAAGACACTAGCTCTCCTGATTACATTAACGCTGATCAACAATACTTATTATTCTGCCTTGGAACAAATGTAAAAATTGATTTGCCTTATTTGCTATTTGAACATCTCTGGAACCATGTAAAAGAGACTAGGGAAGCTGAAAGGATGAAAAACCCAAAATCCAAAAGGAATTGGATTCCTATGGGTAGATCAATATCAGACATTCTGACTGAGAATGGTATGATTGCTCACCTAGATGAAGCCAATCTTCTGGGGGAGCTAGAACCTACTTGTGGTAAGATTATGTCTGGGAAGAATTTACTGAAAAGGAAAATAATTGACAAGCTGCTGGTGGAACCAACTCCGTATGTGTCAGCTGTTGTGAAGAGAAGAAGGATACCTATTGCTGATTTCCCTCTGTTCAATTCAGAAGATCATCCATGCATCATCCTGCACTACATTGAAATTTGCAAAGAGACTGGAACACCTATTGATCCAGCTTGGCTCCAAGGAAGAAATCAAGCTGCTCCAGATGTTGTTCTCCAGGAATCTTTGAAGAGGAAAGCAGTTGAAGGACCTTCTGCCACTCCTCAAAAGAAGGAAAAGAAGACAGATAAACCTGCTGAAACTATCACTGTTTATGATTCTGTCAATGTATCTACATCTGCTGAACCCTCCCAAACCTTATGAGATATAGATGTTGATATTGACCTGACCTTACCATCTGACTCTCTTGCTGACAACCCTCAGAAAAATCAAGTGTTATCAGATTTGAGTGACTTTGACTCTGATGAACACTCTGAAACCCAATCAGAACCCTCTCAATCAGAACCCTCACATTCAGAACCCCCTGAACCATCTGTTTCTCAACCCATTCCTACTGAACGCTTTTCAAGACCTCCTCCCAGACCTCTATCACCCAGACCCACTGGATGGTATGGTGCTGGCTCTTGGAGAATTCCAGGGATAAATGAACCTCTGGCCACTATAAAGCCTCCTTTCAACTTACCATCTGAAAACATTTTTGCTATGAATCGACCACAGCCTTAGAACCCCATTCCCACTCCTGAAAATACAATAATAATTTCACCTGATGTCACTCCACCTACTTCACCACTACATCCAACACTAAACTCACCTATACTCTCACCCCCTCATATCCCAGAACAACAATATTTTGAACCACCTGAAACTTTTGAATCATCCGAACCTCATGAACAATCAGCACCACCTAACTCTGTTGACCAACCTGATCATTCAGCCACCCCTGAACCTACCAAAAATCCTGAACCTGCTAGCTTTTTAAGAACTATAGTGGATTATGAATCTCTACAATTCTTGAAAAAAAAACTTTCAAGAAGACTGTCCCAAAACCTGTTCAACCAGATGTGAATACATTGTTTTAGAATTTTTTAACAGATGTTCAAGCATGGTTGAATCTGCTGAAAGAAGATTGCTCCAGAAGCGTGAACCCAGCTGCAACGGATCTTCTATGGGAAACCTTCAGAATAAATTTTGATGCTGAGTCACTGAAGCTACAAAACTTATGCCACTTTTAGATGCTGGACAACTTTTCCAAACATCTACATGCTTTCAAGTCAGAAGCTGCTGACATTTGGAATAAGAAGTCTTCGTTAATGATTGCTGATACACCAGCTGATACAATGGACATATCAGAAGATGAATCTGAAGATGCCTCTGACGATTCAAACCCTCTGGCTATTGTTCTATTGAATCAACCTTTTGTTAAGGCTGAACCTGAACCAGTGCCAACTCTTGCAATGGATCTGGGCACTCTGCTTTCCACCTTCGTGCATTCTGACTCAAGGTTGCTGCTTCTAAGTCTGTTTCTACTAAAGCTTCATCATCCTCTGCTCCTACCTCACTTGTCATGGACACTCTGAATGAGCTCAAGAGGGAGAATGAAGTCATACATGAACGCTTAGATAAGCAAGACCAAACAAATCAAGAAATCAAGAACTGGATGGTGAAACAAGAAGAATCTGCCTCTGAGATAAAGAATATTCTGATGGCTCTTGTTACTAAGAAATCCTAGTGTCTTTCTGTTTCTTGTCTTTTGTTTGTTGTTTTGTACTTCTGGATATTTTTGCTTTTTTATGAAAACTTTTCAGCTCTTCAACTATTTTACTTATATGCTTTTCGATTATGCCAAAAAGGGGGAGAAAATGAGTATTTTGAAGTAATCACTATTTAATAGTTATGGGACTAAGACTCAGACATTCTAACAAAATACAAAATTTCTTTCTGTGCAAAAGAATTTTTTTTTCAGGTATCACTTTAACTTTGAAAGAGTATTCCAGCTGAACATTATCTTCATAAAGAAGTTCTGAAGAAATCCAAGAAGCTTTTCTTCCATGCTCTAATAAATAATCTCAGGAAGTTTTATATATAGAAATATTCATTTCAGGGGGAGATTCTTATCTCTTATCATATTTTATTTCTATATCTGAATAATTTTTTGTCATCATCAAAAAGGGGGAGATTGTTAGAACAAGATTAGTTCTGATCTATCTCAGAGTTTTGATGATAAAAATAAATTATATCTTAGATAATTTATACTCTGATGAACGTATTTGACTATTTCAGATAATATTCTGACAGAAAAATTCTGAAGTACTAAGCAATAAATTATGAAGAAGTTCTTTAATGAAAGAACCTTTTTGTTTTAAGCGCATCTGCTGACTCTGGTAAGACAATTTATTTAAATATATCTTCTAACATTTAGCAGGTTTCCTTGCTCAGAAGATTACTTGAAAGTAAGCAATGATCAAGTTCTTAGCAAGCAAAGCTCTGCTTAGAAGATGAGTAAAGCATGTTCTGAATACAAGACGTTGAAGCAAGTTATGAATGAACGTTAAAGCCAACTTGTCTTGTCAAGCGTAGGAAAAATGTTCTTACAAGTTGTCGTTTGCTCATTAATGCAAAGACGACTGCAAGCACTCAAGTGTCTAAGCTAGTTTCTTGGAAAATGGAATAGTGCAAGGAAACACGCAAGCATTTAATGCTCTCCACTTTTCTGAAGGCAACAACGGTCTTTTTTGTTCCTACTATATATAGAAGGACATTTATTGCAAGCCAACTAACTAATCAAATTTCAAAAAGAAGCAAGAAACTACGTGAAAAATTATGGGCTCACAAACTCTTTGTTCATACACTTTGTGCAATTTATTCTAAGTGAAAAATCACAGTTGTGATATAGCATGATTAGAAGCAAATTTTATTTCACTATCTGTAAGATTAAACTCTTATAATTGTTCCTTGAGAGACCAAGTTTGGTCAGATTTCTCAAGCAAACTAGGACTAGATTTAAGTCTTAGTAGTGTTAGTCACTTGTAAGATTACTTGTGCATTGTTAGTCACAACAGTTGTTGTGTGTTTGTAATCAGTTGATTATAGTGGATTAAGTCCTTGTTAAGAAAGGCGAAATCACCTTGGCGGGTGGACTGGAGTAGTTTGAGTTTAAACGAACCAGGATAAAAATAACCTTTTCCTTCCATTATTGCTGAGCTTTGTTTTGAAAAGAAAAAGAGTCACTTATTCAACCCCCCTTCTAAGTGTTTTCTTACCCCTTCAATCCTAAGTCGTAAACATGTTTAAATCATCCCAAAATCTTCGAGATATTCTTCAAGCTTCATGGCAGCTCCATTCCTTTAAGACATCATCATTTCCATTCAAGCCTATCCATGACTTCCAATTATAAATCGCCTTGCCGTTTCTCCATACCATCACATGAAACAAATCAAAGAAGAAAAAATATGATCAGCACATAAATAATGAAGCATAAACAAGAAATTTTCAAAGTTTTATTTTCGCAAATTCATCATTAGGATTTGCGATTTGGAATCAGAATATTTGTTTGTTTTATCACAATCATTTTCCCCAATTGCAAATCACAAAAAAAGAATTTCCTTTCTTGGTTCACAAAAAAAGGAAATAAAGCTACAAGGTAGGCAAATACAAACAGGCTGCATAGCATACAAACTGCCTAAAACTGCAACAAAAGCAACAGGCTGCAAACAGCAGCAGTCAAACACAAAAAAGGGGCAAGCCTACAGCGGATGAAACAAATATCACAGAAGGATCCGAGCAAAAGCATGCTGCAAACACAAACCAACAAAGGCCACAACAGAACAAAACAAACAATATGCAAGCTAACATTAACTCATATCTAAAACAAATGCATCATCATTTTCTAAAGCTTCAAACCCTTCAGAATTTTAAATAAAATAAGCAAAAACTGCTTTTGTTTCATAGAAAGAGGAAAGATGAAAGATGAAAGATGAAAGAGATATCACCACAAACCAATGCAATCCAAAATCCTGCTATATGCCAAAATCTCTTTCTAAATAACCTGCATCAAAACCTGTAACCTAACATTTGCACACAAATAGCAAGATGGAAACTACACTCAAAGTGTTCAAGGTTAGCATACCATAATGGTTCAAAATCCTCAAAACTTTCCCTCCAATTCTTATTTCTCAGCTATTATATTACAAAGAACAAGTAGCATATCAAAACAAGGCGAGAATACACAAAAAAAAAATCAACACAGAACTAAGCAACAAAGAGAACAATCAGACAGCAGTAAAACCTCACTGTGAGAGCAAAAGCCAATTTTTGCCATGCAACCAAAAAACCCTCACTGCAAACCAAGAGCAAAACCAGGCCATCAAAAAAACCAAAACAGTACAAAACCTGAACCTACAAATTCAACACAAACACGACCTCACCATTTTCGTTCACATCAACAACAACACAACCTGCAGAAACAGATTCGAGCATCAACGCCAACAAGCAAGTTTCTCAAATGCAGAAAGTTAACAAGACCAAATCGAGACATAACAACTTCAGACTGGAGGAAAGAGAAGAACTTTTTTTGGGTACCTGAGACAAGCTTCAAAGGTTGTACATCATTCTTAGTTCTGATTCACCATTCGATAAACGCATTTCCCTTAAACTTTCGCCTTATTGTTGTTGATCATGCTTTATTTCATCGTATTTGTGTGCTATTCTGTCGAAATTTGTTGAATTTGGTATTTAGGGTTTTCAAACCATTTGTAGATTTGTGTTTAGGAAGAAAGAGGTTGAGAGAGATGAGAGGTTTGTTGGTTGTTTGATTTAGACGAGAGAGAAGAGAGATAGATGAGGCGCGATTTCGGCGAGAAAGATGAGAATAAAGAAAAACTGAGAGATTTTGAGTTTTTGGTTTTGTCTTCAAAACCGTGATTTGAGTAAGAATGAAAGAGGTGATGATGAAACACGAATAAGAGAAGAGAAAACGTGTTTGGAGAGAGAGGAATCATGTCTTGTTGTTATTTTGATTTTAATTGATTCAATTATCCCTTAATAACTTTTAATTGGAAATATCAAAATAAATTGGAATTAGTGGATCATTCCCAAGAAAGGTGTACGGCTGCTCTACTGGAATTCTAGGGTTTTGATTCAATTTGTTGATTTTTTTTGTCCTCTAGCATTTTCGTTTTGGCCTAACCCACACAACCCAATCTGTTTCACTTATGACACCCCCCATTTTATTATTTTATTTTTAGTAACAAAAGTTGTTGGGCCTCTGCATTCCCCTATAAGCCTATTCTGGATTTCTACCTTTTACCCCCAGTATTTTCTGTTTGCACTTTTTTCTTATATTACTATTATATTTTTATTTTGATTTTCTTAGCTTAATTTAGATTTTAAAATTTAAGTTTTTTTTCTTGACTAAATAATTTATTATTTTCCTTAGTTTTGAAATTTTTTTAAAGAATTTTGTAATTAATTTTAACTTTATGTTTAGACTTAAGTTGTTTGTTTAATTTCTTCATAAAAAAATACCAAAAAGACAAAAAATATGCAAACGATTCAACTTCTCTAGTCAATTATTTTCTTTAATAGAATATAATTTTATTCTCTTTTCAAACAAAAAAAAAAGAACAAGAATTTTATTTCCTTATCTTTATTTTATTAATTAATTTTTACTTCATAAACTTGTTGTAATTTCAATTAATTACTCGATTCGATTTGGTTGTATTGTTTGCCTATTTGGACATTTAATTGCATTAATCCATCCCCATTTGTAAAAAATTGTACCCCCATTCCCGAAAACTCTGTAATAGCGTAGAATTTTCATTTCCGCAATTTACTGTTTTCTTTATACTGTATAGTAATTAGGCGTGCATGGCAAGACATAAAATCAACCGCTAGATAACCCTAATCAAAGATAACATAAATTGAAAACAAATCACTTTTCACACGCGCACCTCTAGGGTAACCTTGCTTGTTGCTTCGGAAACACAGTTATGTCCCTCGAATATGGGACGCTTTAGCAATGACCCTTCGATAAAAAAGATCGTAGTCCCTCGATGACCCTCGACGTTGCCTTCGATAAAACGATCTAGTCCCTTACGAAAATTGCTAAAGCGTCTCATAAGTTGCTTTTGATGATTGTAAAATTGACCCGCGCCTGTCCCTTCACATCCAACGAAGAAGCTTCTTACCAAATCAATGGTAAGATAACAACATCTAAAGGAGAAAGAAAAGAACATTTGAGACCTTTCGAGTAAGTAGATTCGCTCCTTGTTACTCGCTTTCTCACGACAAAAACATTTTTACGCCAACACTTTCATCTCAATTTTTTTTTCAAAAGACAAAATATTTTGTATACGTTCTTATAGAGACGAGAACCATTGCAAAACATCTTTCCAAAAACCACTTTCAAAAACACATTCCACAAACACATCTTTGAACCATTTTTCGAAACAACACTTTGTACGCGTTCTTATAGAAACGAGAACCATTACAAAGACATTTTCAAAATATTTTCAAAGCCCACACCACAAGCACATTGTCAAAGCAAAAGTAAGTGATCTAGCGAGTAACTAAGAGCCCGTAGATAACCACAGATGAAAAGGGTGCTAATACCTTCCCTCTTCATAATCTACCCCCCGAACCCGAGAAATAATCTCGAAAGGTCTTTCCTGTGCTTTTTTACCTTTCCTTTTGGATAAAAGAAAAGTCGGTGACGACTCTTGCTATCCGCACAAATGCGATCAAAACACAAACAATCAAGTCAGTTCTCCCACTGTATCACAGAACTGGTGACTCTGCTGGGGACATTACTTAAAAGTGGGGTTACCTTAGAGTTAGACCACCTTTACTTGTTTCTTTGCATGCTTTATATTTTGTTCTTTTGTATTGGGCTTGCTTTGATCCTCCACCCGGATCTGGGACACCTTTTTAGGTAAGTAGCAATAGATTGTGGAAACTGTATAGCATAGACTGATATGGTTGAAGCAATGGATACGTTAGTGTGACGCATTTGTGGGTACCGGTATCCCTTTTGGTGAATCGAGGAGAATACGGGGCCGCTGAGTGGCGTCATAAAGTACTAATTGACTTTAGAACTCTAATTGAACAAACTTGGCCATTAGGACGTAGTGAGATAATCGGTTTCGGTGTAGAGCTGAAAATTGGTTGATACTCGATACTACACTCATTGAGGCTGGACTTTTGGGATATCTCGACCGCAAGAAAAGATTGTTGTGCTGAGACAATGCCTAAGAGAAAGGTCGGTGATATTGAGATCCTTTAGAACCCGATCACTATTACTAGGACAGGTTGAGCCAACTAAACTTCAAGAGGGTACTTACCTATAAAACCCATGCAAGCCTAAAACATAGGGACTTGTTTTTTGTGTGTATATACTTACTTGTACATAACATCATAAACATCATAAGCATCATGCAAATGCTCACTAACCATTTCAAGGATTTAGAAATTTATCTTTGTTTTTGTTTTGTAGGTCATGAATTCCATCCGAAGAAACACCATCTGAATCAGCTTTGTAAAAGCACACCCTCAACTTAAAGAGTTAGCCTCAAGAGTGCCCGGGGATTCTCCTTTTACCAAGAAATATGGTTGACTCCTCAGTTTGGCTATATACAGTTTCCAAGAAGAGATGATGTGTGTGTTGTTCCAATTATTTGATCCCGTACATCATTGTTTCACTTTCCCAGACTATCAGTTGGTACCTACACTAGAAGGGTTCTCTCTACTCTTAGGAGTGCCCATGCTTGATCAGATACCGTTCACCGGTCTAGAAGGGATTCCAAAACCTGAAGTCATCTCTGAAGCTTTGCATATGAAGAGGGCCGACATCATAGCCAATTGGGAGACAAGAAGCGGGGTTAAAGGCTTCCTAGCCAAGTTTCTATTGGAGAAGGCTCGTTCATTCTGGGACGACGTGGATTTCCAAGCTTTTGAAGACATCCTGGCTCTTCTCATCTATGGTTTGGTTCTGTTCCCCAACTCAGACCAATTCATAGATATTAATGCCATCAAAGTCTTTCTCTCTCGCAATCCCGTACCTACCTTACTGGGAGACATCTTGCATTTCCTTCATACCCGCACCACAAAGAAAATAGGTACTCTCTTGTGTTATATCCCCCTACTCGCTAAGTGGTTCACTTCACACCTACCTCAATCAGCATTGAAGAACGAGCAAAGACTGACATGGTCCCAAAGGATGATGTCCCGCACCCATTCTGATATCCGTTGGTGTTTAAGATCCTTGGAAGATGTCTCTATCATTGTCCGCTATGGGGAATTCCCTAACGTCCCTCTACTTGGTATTAGGGGAGGTATCACCTATAATCCCTGTTTAGCTTTTCGACAGTTTGGGTATGCCCGAAGAGATGGCCCTCATGAGATGCTCATTCAAGGTTTGGTGTTCGACTATGACAAAGAAGACCAAGGTTACTGCCAGATGTTTACACGAGCTTGGAGAATGGTGAACAAGGTGGACAATAGGACCTTTGGGACACAAAAACTCTATCCCTCTCGAGCCTTACCTTAGGTGGGTACGGGCTCATGCTCAGAGTCTCGTGATGTCTTACCCTTCCATCCTTCCTGTTATCATAGAGCCTGTTGTTAAAGGAGATGTCCCATACACTATCCTTCATCCTAACATGCCTACCTCTCTCAAAGACTTACAGAAAGATTGGGTTCAATTGAAGGAAGAGCGAGACACCTTTGAAGCCCAATTTTACGCCAGTGAGAAGAAGGTTCTGGAACTCACCAAGCAGCTTCATGAAGAGCGGAATCTGAACGCCTACATCGCTCCAAAGAGGATGCGTTCAACCTTTTTGTCTTAGGAGTTTTTGCTGTATTTTGTTTCTTTCATTGTAAGCCCAAAGAGGCAGGATGTACTCAAACATGGATTTATTAATATAACATGTTTTCTTTTTGGTTTGAACAAATTTAAATCTCTAATTTCCTTGAAATCATTTCCATATTGCATCTTCATTGATCATAACATCGTAACAGGTTTCTTACAACAGGTCTCCTTATCCTTCTACTGTTTATTTCAGTGAGATGGATATTAAACAGACAATGAAAGATCTTCAAGCACAGAACGTCTAGTTTCAATAGATGCTCTTGACTCTGACAAAAGGACAAAAGGAGTTGAAGACTCTACTGGCCAAAGAAAAGAAGAAGAAAGCGAAGAAACCACCCGGTATTGTGATCATGGGAAGAAGGTTCCAAGGACAAGCCAGACGGACTTTAGACTTCGCTACGTCATCGGGTGAAGGAGATAATCAAGAAGACAGGACCAAGGAAGTGAACAACAACCCAGCATCTGAAGAAGAGGAAGAACCTGACTACTCTGAGGAACAGTATCCTCCTGATGATAATAAATACAAAGAGCTAGAGGATCGTTTGAATGCTATGGAGGTCCAGAGGGTACCCAAATTTGATTTTGAAGAGTTAGGACTTGTCTCAGGGGTTTTCATCCCGCAGAAATTCAAGGTCCCCACTTTCGCTAAATATGGCAGTGTCTCTTTCCCGAAGTTGCATTTAAGGTCATACGTCAGAAAGATTCAACCCCATACGACTGATAAGGATCTGCGGGTACATTTTTTCCAGGAGAGCTTGTCAGGAACGCAGTTGGATTGGTTCTATCAGTTAGAAGGGACCAATATTCGTAATTTGGAAGATTTGGCTGTCGCCTTTTACAAACAATACCAGTATAATGATGACTTAGCTCCAACTCGGACGCAATTGCAAGGCATGTCTATGGGTGCAGGTGAAGGTTTCAAAACCTATGCTCAAAAATGGAGGGACCTCGCAGGCAGAGTCCAGCCCCCTCTATCTAACAGAGAATTAGTGGATATGTTTCTAGGCACCTTGTCAGGACCATTCTTCAACCACTTGATCGGAAGTTCCTCAGCTGGATTTACTGAATTAATCATGACTGGTGAGCGGGTCGAAGACGGTATAAAAAGTGAAAAAATTCAAAGAGATGCATCCTCGAGCATGATGAAGAAACCCTTTATTGGAAAGAAGGAGGTCAGTGCTGCATATTGTTGTACCCCAAATTTTGCCCTCCCATATTCTTCAAAGTTTTGACAACCATCATCTCAATTTGCTCAAGTCTACTCAAGGGTTGCACAGTCAAACCATCCTCCTAAGCCAGTCAAAATTAGGGTTTTGGTTCTTGCAAGGAAGTTGAGGTTTTCAAGGGCTCAATCAAGTCACATGTGCCCATATACATTGTCAAGCACCTACATGTCAAGTTTCAAGGCTCACAAGGTCAAGTTGCACAGTTAAAAACCCTAATTGCTTCACAATCAACTGTAGGGGCAAAATGGTCATTTGGCAGTCAAAAGTCAAAATTTTTGGTCAACATCTTATTTTGAGGCCACAATCATCATTGGATCAAGTCTTGATCATGATTCCTCAAGCATGGCTCAAAAATCATCAAGGTGTCAAAAGTTTCTATTTTTGGACAGTTGAAAAGTCAACTGTACCTTGACCAAGGCATAACTTTTTCATGGTTCATCATAAAAATCCCATCCGATGCTCATTTTGAAGGGGATGACATTTCCTACAACTCATATTCACATTCCAAGTCCAAGAAATGCTCTCACAAAAAGTTATCAATTTCAACATTATAGGTCATTTTCAAAAGTCAACAAAAGGGCACTTTAAGTCAAAGACCATAACTTGAGATTGGTAAATCAAAATGACATGGGACCAAAGGAATTGGTTAGAGGACTTCAAGACCTTTCCAAAATGTCCAAGAACATGTTCATATGATCCAAATTGAGCAAGATATGCATTGGAGAAGTTGGGAAATTTTTGTGAAATGGCCAAAGTCAACTATCCTTGAAACTTCAATTTTTGACAAAAGGGCCCACTTTTTTCCACTTGGTTCAGCCTTGTCATGCCACCCACGTGTCCCATGATTAATTTCAAGATTAAACATTAATTTTTCTATTTTTTATTTAATTTTATTGATTTAATTCATTTTAAATCCATAAAATTCAAATAAAAATCAAAAAAATTAATTCAATGATATCTTGTGGTTTGAATGAACTTGATGAAGCATAATGCACCTACCAAATTCGTGTAAGGTCCATTTTAAGCATAAAATTCAAATTTGAACAAAATTGGCAAATTGCTTTAATGATGGTTATGGAGAAATCCAAAGTTTAATTGCAATGGTTAAGAGCTCATAATAGTGACTGATTCTCACTCATTACTATATATACAAGCCTTGCAAGTCTCATTCCAAAACCTAGAAAAAGTGCACAAACGGCCAGAGCAAAGTTCAAAATTTGTCAAAATAAGTGTGAGATCAAAAGGAGTTTTTGCAAGCATTTTCAGGCCAAGAGGAGAACGTGACTCTCTTCTTTGCCATACCCTGAAGCTAAAGCAACCCTTGCCACGTCCTAAGGTCCATTATCAAGCACTGTAAGTATTCCCAAGTCCCCCAATTAATTGTTTCATTTTTTCCTTAACATGTTCATGTACATGCAGTCCAAAGCGTGCCACCATGCATCCTACATATCAGCGCGCCATGTGTCCATAGAAGCAAATCCAAAGGCCAAGAAAGGGAGCACACCATACTCCTGGTCAACCAGCGCCCCACTCAATCCAGAAAGTCAACGAGCTTTGTGCAAATGGGCCTCACAATTCTATTAACACCTCCAATCTGGCCCAAAACCCCCCTTGGGTTTGCAATTTTTATTTTTATATTTTATTTGTCTTATTTTTATTTTTCCCTTTTATTAACTATTAACATAATTAATATTTTTTATAAAAAATAAAAAAAGAACTAATATTATTATTATCATTAATTTCATTTTATTTTTGTAAATAAATACTAATAAATTGAATTAATTTTAATTAGGCAACTTTAACCTTTTTTCTTAATAACTAAAATAAATTTAGAATTAGGTTTTATTGACTTCTAATTTTATTTCCTTTTATTTTATTTCATTAAAAACATAAAAATACAAAAAAACATTTTTTTTAATTAATTAATTAATTAGTTTAATCATTAGTTTTAATTTCATTTAATCACAAAAAAGACAAAAAAATTCATTTCTTTTCTTAAAAAGGGTCAAAACCCTTAAGGCATTCCCGATTAATTTTTATTCGCGCGCATTTATTTTATTTTGATTATTATGTAACTGCTTCAAGAATGTAATAGTAATTAGGTTTATTGCTTTCTTTACTTTCCGCACTTTATCAAAACGGGTCTTTGTTTTTTTGGCGATGTATAGACCCGCGCCTTGTAATAGTTAGAATTTACATTTCTGCAATTTACTTTCCGCACTCCTAACTGTTAAAGAATGCATGAAAGAATGTATGAATAATAAAATTAATCCGTAGCTCACAAATAACATGTACAAGATAAAACATTAACTGAAACACAACACACAAAACACATGCCACTTCTAGGGTACGCCTCACTGGTTGCCTCGAAACGTGGTCATCAAGTATAGGGTGTCTTAGAGGTCGCCCTTCTGTCCAAAAGATCCAGTTGCCTCGAAACGGTTGCCTCGGATAAAAAAGGATCTAGGACATTAGGGTTACTTCTAAAGTGTCCTACCATTGCTTCGGTGACCACACTGTCCCGATAATCGAATTGACCCGAACACCTCCAACGATGGTGCTACCTACCTCTCAATGGTGGGATAGCACTATCTAAAGGACTCTTACACAACTTAATTCCTTAGGGTAGGTAGATGACTCATGGATACTTTCTCTTTTCAAAACAAACAAAATACTTTTCACACCTTACACTTTCAAAAAGTTTTCAAACAATATTTCATACACTCTTGAGGACTGATACAAGAGTTACCTAGAAGTTTTCAAACGAACTTTTTTCAAAACCCACACACACTTGAAAAGCAAACAAATTTTGAAAACATAAGAGCAAGTACCTAAGAGCCCATGGATAACCACATATAGAAAGGGTGCTAACACCTTCCCTTTCTATAAATCTACCTCCCGAACCGAGAAACATTCTCGAATAAGGAATTTTACTGTGCTTTTGTCCTTTCCATGTTGGAGAACATAAAAGACGGTGGCGACTCTTGCTTACCACGACATTTTGCGAAACCAGCTTAAAAAACAGTCAGTTCTATTTCCACCAATCATAGAACTGGCGACTCTGCTAGGGACTATAAAAGTGAGGTGTACCTTAGGATTAGATCATACTTATGTTTTCAATTGCTTTTCTTTGATTGCTTTATATTTGTGGGCTTTGCATCGGAGTTTCATAGATCCTAACCCGGATCTGGGGATACCCTTTTAGGTAGCATAAGCTGTGAGGGACCTGTCCGGCGTAGACCGACACGGGTGAAGCAGTGGCTACGTTGGTGTGGAACCTTGGTCTGTACCGATATCCCTTGTGTTGTAACGAGGAGAATATGGGTCTTCTGAGGAGTCATTAAGCACCAACCGACCTTAGAACCCTAATGTGACCCAACTTGGCCATAAAACAGTAGCAGTATGCTACACCCATTGAGGCTAAACTCTCGCGATGGTTCTGGCCGCAAGAAAAGATTGCGAAGCTGGAGTTATGACCGATTGAGGGTAGTCAGTGATATTGGGATCCTCTAGAACCCGGTTACTGTTTTCTAGGACAGGTCTTAACCAACGAAACTGAAAGAGGGTAGTACCTAAACTTCATGCTGGCATAAACTCTAAGGGTTCTATGTGTGACTTGTGTGCCTTTAAACTTGGACTACTTGCACACTTGTTATCTAACAACACGAGTTCCTTGCAGGTTTTGTTTACAGTCCTTAATTGGGACTCATTATAGGGCCTACTTACATCACTCCATGCATAGCATAACATCATACCATCGCATACATCCTACATAAGGACTAATCCATTTCAAGGATCTCAAGGGCTTGTGATGCAGGTCATGATGAATCAAAGTGTCTAGCAAAGGGCAAAGGGGGTTTATTTTCCTCTAGCCGAGGTTGTCAGGGGCTATGACCCACTCGATATGGTGAGCCTTGACTCTTGAAGAAGGACTCTCAGCAACATGAAGTTCCTTCAATCAAGCTACCCAAATTCAAATTCTAACAAGTTTCTCTGTTTACCCCGCGAGATCCTTGAAAACATCGCATGCATACATACATATCATTGCATTATAGGTACTCTGTTCTACAGGTTGCTTAATCTTCTTCGCTGTTTATTTCAGCCACCATCATGAATCCTGAATCATCCAATGAACAAGCTATCAAGGCCCTCCAGGCCCAGAACGCCCAGTTTCAAGAGATGGTCATGAACTTAGCCTAAGGACAACAGGAGTTGAAGGCTTTGCTCCTGAAGAAGAAGAAGAAGAAGAGGACTGTGCTGTTCAACACTGGACGCAGACTCGGGAATACACTGCAGAATGAAGCTGAGAGGACTACTCCATCTGTTGGGGAAGGCAGTCACCAAGGGAGAGAGGTCCCTAGTCCTGTGGTCTACGACACAGAGACAGATTTCAATGATGAACAGTACCCTCCTGCTGAGGACAGGTACAAACAGCTGGAGGACCGGTTAAATGCTATGGAGATTCAACGTGTGCCCGGGTTGGACTTTGGTGACCTAGGCTTATCTTCGGGGGTGGTGATCCCTCACAAGTTCAAGGCACCTGCCTTTGTAAAGTACGACGGGGCTTCCTGTCCTAAGCTGCACCCCCGTTCATACGCAAGGAAGATCCAGCCTTACACGGTAGACAAGAACCTATGGATCCATTTCTTCCAGGAAAGTCTTTCAGGGACTCAGCTCGAATGGTTCTATCAGCTGGATGGAACCAGTATTCGTAACTGGGAGGACTTGGCAACTGCTTTTTATAAGTAGTATCAATATAATGCCGACCTCGCTCCTACGCGTACCCAACTCCAGGGTATGTCACAGGGGACGGGTGAAGGTTTTAAGGAGTACGCGCAAAAGTGGAGAGACCTGGCGGGCAGGGTGCAGCCACCGTTGACTGACCGTGAGCTTGTGGATATGTTCCTGGGGACCCTATCTGGTCCATTCTTCAACCATCTAATTGGAAATTCTTCTGCTGGGTTTACAGACCTAATCTTGACTGGGGAAAAAATTGAAGCCGGTATCAAGTCGGGGAAGATACAAAATAGTGATTCCTCGAACACTGAGAAGAAACCGTCCAAGAAAGAATCTAGTGCTGTCAACGCAGTAGTTATCTCAAAACCGGCCGGTGCTCCTTAACATCCCAACCAACAAAGGGAGGAGAGACCTAAAAGGCAATTCACTCCCCTCGGCATGACCTTGTCCCAGATGTTGCCACAGCTGCTGGAGACCAAGTTGGTAACTCTAAGGGACCCTCCTAAGAATCCCAACAGGACACCTTCAAGGTATAACCCCAACGTTCGCTGCGCTTATCATTATGACATCCCGGGGCATGCTACAGATGATTGTTGGACTTTGAGAAACAAGGTTCAGGACCTGATTGACGCAAAGGAAGTCCAGTTCGACTCTCCAGAGACTCCCAATGTGATCACTGCTCCCTTGCCAAAACATGGCTAGGATTAGAAATTTTTTTTTGTTCATTCGAATGTTCAAGTTGTATTTTTCTTTGATTGTTCAAACATTGTATTCATGTCAAACGTTGTTATTTCATTAATGCATTACACATGTCTGTTTTGAAGTAATTATTTCGTATTCACTATACGCAAACTGTTTTCATATTTTTGTGATGATCAACTCTTGATTGAAAAATTCTAAGCCTCTTGAGGGAGGATGACGAAAACGATACCACAATCTACAATATGCTTTTGAACCGACCCCGCTGATGAGGTACAAGCATTGCTTTGAATCCTAAACACTGGAGTTATAAGGAAGATAATCCCTCGTCAACCCCTTCGAGCCAAAGAAGTAGGAGTTTTTTCTTTTTCACAAAAAAATTAAAACCCTTAATCATAACCCGGGGCATGTTAGTTCTCTCAGTTAATCCAAGTGCATAACGAATGGCGTCAAAAGAAGTCCTTACAAAACAAAAGACAGTGATGGTTCTGAATAATCATAAAGACAAGCAATCATTATCTCCCTCAAAATAAACGCCCAATAAGTTAAAACCTATGAAGGAGACTTACAAAACTGGGGCATCCCGCTGACTGTAATCACAAAAGAGACAGTTCAGGAAAAAAATAGGGATAACAAAATCAAAAAGAAAGAGGTCCAACAAACCCTCAAACAAAAAAGATGACTGCCTATTCAAAATAAACTGTCAATATCCGAACCATCATTGGAACATCAGAGCAAAGACTCAAACAAGGTCTAACGCACGATCAGCTGAGTTTAGGTTTGAAGAACATCACGAAGAACGGGTGGGTACAAATAATTTGAGCCTTTATCCTTTGTTTCTTAAACCGTGAACCAGACCACGCTACAACCCTTAAAAGTCCTAGCTGAAGCATGGGTTAGTTCGAAAGCATACTGTTACGAAAGGTATCCCGACTCCTTAAGGCTTGCTGTAAAATACTGAGTTGACATCACATTTTACAAAATTTGCTTGTTTTACTGAAATTGCATTTTCAAAATTTTCAAGACAGACATAAGCTTTGCATTTTTAATATAACATTGCTTGCATGTGACTATTTGTTTGAACAACATAGAAGTTTGCACGACGAATGTCTAATGAACAAAAGCACCTCCAATCAAAGAGGCAGGGCATGATCATTGTCCGACATCTGGGGCAGTCCAGTCAAGATTCAGAGAATCTCTCAAACGCCTAATAGCCTGGGGCAAATCTCCGCCTGAGTCACTCGGGGCATTGGACATGAATTCCAACAACGAATCTTGCATGATCAAACATCTTCTGGTCACATGGCAACACAACAACAGGGGCATCTCCCTACATTCTGAGAGCGTGGACATAGTCGAAAAAATACTACGCATAATCAAAGACCCGCTAGGTTGACACACCTAGGCAAAACTAAGGGCTTCCCGGCGAACCAAAAGGGTTCGGGCAAAAACAAGGGATGAAATGAAAAAATCTGTACACCCGACAAGTCGAAAACCTGAAAAGGCGGCTTGGGCAAAAAAGGGTATCCCGATGGACTGAAAACCCGAAAGGGCGGTCCAGGCAAAAGTTAGGGATCAAAAGCGTACGACTATGTTCCGTCATCTCGTCACTTGCCTACCAGAAGAAGATTTGTCAACCGGCAGTCATCAAGCGCCTCCACAGGTATCTTCTCCCACAGAAACAGGGGCAGTAATGAGTTGTCTAAGCGATCTAGTTGCTCTGTCCACCAAGGTACCAAGGTAGGTTCGGCTGAAGAACGTAACCAGGATACCTTCACTCCCCGTTAAGTAAGACAAGATTCAACAACTCTCCCCGAGCATAGTTGGTCTCCCATCAACCCGGAAAAGGCACAACATCTCCAGCAAGTCAGCAACACTCTCCCCAAGCAGAGTTAGCCTACAGTCAGCCTTAAGGAAGTTGGGTATCTCCAGAAAATCTCAATATTCCCCAGCGGAGTATACAGATTATTCCTCAGCAAGCATCCCCGGCAGTCTTAATATAAGATTGTTCCCCGGCGGAATACAGACATCCAGTGGGGCCATTCCCCAGTACAGTCCAAAAGTCTCCCCAGGAAAGTTGAATCAATCTCCCCAGTAGATTCTGGAAGCTTATCCCCAGTAGATTCTGGAAGCTAATCCCCTGTAGAGCGCAAAAGCATCTCCCCGGCTTTATTCAAAGGTCATTCTCCACCAGAGCCTATAACTGGGTTATCCTCAGCTAATTACCACGGAAAGATCGTCCTCGACGAAGTTCTTCCTATCCCCAGCGGAGTTCATCAAATTCCTCAACATAACTTCTCAATGGAATCCCCAACGAAGTTATCACCAAATCTCAGCGAAGTATCTCTTCCCACAGAGTAATTCCCCGCAGAGTAATCTCTTCAACAAGTTTATTCCCTAACGGAGTCGTCTTCTCCTACCGGTTTATTCTTGTAATCATCATCCCCAGCGGAAACGAAGAACTCTGTTCTTCAACATCAGCCCAGGATTCAACCTCCCGGCATGCGTCAAGGATTTACTTTCCCAGACGAAGATACATTCATAAACATCACATCATGCATATGCGCATCATGTCATACAATCTCATTTATGTCAAGAACATCATTGCTTGATCCATATCATGCATTGCATACGACTGACCTTTACCTTTCAGGAAGGATACAGTTAAATAATCAGCTATGTCAAAGTAGACAAATACAGTCAAAAGAGAACAATCCAGTCAAAAAAGACAAATCCAGTCAAAGAAGACAAATCCAGTCAAAGAAGACAAGTCCAGTTAAATCCCAAAGGTTTTTCTGATGCTCATCCAGTCAAAGAAGACAGGTCCAGTTAAATTACTTCCTAAAGTCAAAGAAGACAACCCGTCGTTATAGACACCCGTCATTATAGACAACTCGTCATTGAAGACAACTCGTCATTGAAGACAACTCGTCATTGAAGACAACTCGTCATTGAAGACAACTCGTCATTGAAGACATCTCGTCATTTAAGACAACCCGTCAGTATAGACACCCGTCATTGAAGACATCTCGTCATTGAAGAAAACTCGTCATTTAAGACAACTCGTCATTGAAGACAACTCGTCATTGAAGATAACTCGTCATTTAAGACAACCCGTCAGTATAGACACCCGTCATTGAAGACATCTCGTCATTGAAGACAACTCGTCATTGAAGACAACTCGTCATTGAAGACAACTCGTCATTTAAGACAACTCGTCATTGAAGACAACTCGTCATTGAAGACAACTCGTCATTTAAGACAACTCGTCATTGAAGACAACCCGTCATTATAGACAACTCGTCATTTAAGACAACTCGTCATTGAAGACAACCCGTCATTATAGACAACTCGTCATTTAAGACAACTCGTCATTGAAGACAACTCGTCATTTAAGACAACTTGTCATTGAAGACAACTCGTCATTTAAGACAACTCGTCATTGAAGACAACTCGTCATTGAAGACAACTCGTCATTGAAGACAACTCGTCATTGAAGACAACTCGTCATTGAAGACAACTCGTCATTGAAGACAACTCGTCATTGAAGACAACTCGTCATTGAAGACGACTCGTCATTGAAGATCACTCGTCGTTGAAGACAACCCGTCCATGAAGACAACCCGTCCATGAGGACAACCCGTCCAAAGAGACAACTCGTCAAGAAAGACAAAACCTCCTCTGGTTCAGTTAAATCCTAAAGATTTTTCTGAGATAACCTGTCAGTAGAGACAACCCAGCAACCTTTTGAAGTTCCAGATTCGATACCTGTATCTAGCCAGGGCATGTCTGTGAGCGACTGAGTGAAGATCAACACCTGTAACAGGCCAGGAAATTATCTTTCTCAGGTATGCAAGTTCTTGCTAAGGAATCTCTTACGCGATCGACACCTCCCGATGGCATCTATAAGCCCATCTCCACAACTATCCATTACAATTCCAAATGGCATCTATAAGCCCATTCCCGACAAGGTTCTGTCACATCTCCAGATGGCATCTATAAGCCCATCCTCCTATCCACCACCTTTCCAAATGGCATCTGTAAGCCCATTCCCGCCACCGCGCTGCTGATACTCTACTATGTGAGTGCAAATTTCTGGGCACTCTAGTGTTCAATCATCTTCCACCTTCGGATCACGAAAGGCACGCAAGCCAATCTACGTCCTCAGGTATAAGAAGATTGAACAGGGGCAACTGTTGTACCCCAAAATTTGCCCTCCCATATTCTTCAAAGTTTTGACAAGCATCATCTCAATTTGCTCAAGTCTACTCAAGGGTTGCACAGTCAAACCATCCTCCTAAGCCAGTCAAAATTAGGGTTTTGGTTCTTGCAAGGAAGTTGAGGTTTTCAAGGGCTCAATCAAGTCACATGTGCCCATATACATTGTCAAGCACCTACATGTCAAGTTTCAAGGCTCACAAGGTCAAGTTGCACAGTCAAAAACCCTAATTGCTTCACAATCAACTGTAGGGGCAAAATGGTCATTTGGTAGTCAAAAGTCAAAATTTTTGGTCAACATCTTATTTTGAGGCCACAATCATCATTTGATCAAGTCTTGATCATGATTCCTCAAGCATGGCTCAAAAATCATCAAGGTGTCAAAAGTTTCTATTTTTGGACAGCTGAAAAGTCAACTGTACCTTGACCAAGGCATAACTTTTTCATGGTTCATCATAAAAATCCCATCCAATTCTCATTTTGAAGGGGATGACATTTCCTACAACTCATATTCACATTCCAAGTCCAAGAAATGCTCTCACAAAAAGTTATCAATTTGAACATTATAGGTCATTTTCAAAAGTCAACAGAAGGGCACTTTAAGTCAAAGACCATAACTTGAGATTGGTAAATCAAAATGACATGGGACCAAAGGCATTGGTTAGAGGACTTCAAGACCTTTCCAAAATGTCCAAGAACATGTTCATATGATCAAAATTGAGCAAGATATGCATTGGAGAAGTTGGGAAATTTTTGTGAAATGGCCAAAGTCAACTATCCTTGAAACTTCAATTTTTGACAAAAGGGACCACTTTTTTCCACTTGGTTCAGCCTTGTCATGCCACCCACGTGTCCCATGATTAATTTCAAGATTAAACATTGATTTTTCTATTTTTTATTTAATTTTATTGATTTAATTCATTTTAAATCCATAAAATTCAAATAAAAATCAAAAAAATTAATTCAATGATATCTTGTGGTTTGAATGACCTTGATGAAGCATAATGCACCTACCAAATTCGTGTAAGGTCCATTTTAAGCATAAAATTCAAATTTGAACAAAATTGGCAAATTGCTTTAATGGTGGTTATGGAGAAATCCAAAGTTTAATTGCAATGGTTAAGAGCTCATAATAGTGACTGATTCTCACTCATTACTATATATACAAGCCTTGCAAGCCTCATTCCAAAACCTAGAAAAAGTGCACAAACGGCCAGAGCAAAGTTCAAAATTTGAGAAAATAAGTGTGAGATCAAAAGGAGTTTTTGCAAGCATTTTCAGGCCAAGAGGAGAACATGACTCTCTTCTTTGCCATATCCTGAAGCTAAAGCAACCCTTGTCACGTTCTAAGGTCCATTATCAAGCACTGTAAGTATTCCCAGGTCCCCCAATTAATTGTTTCATTTTTTCCTTAACATGTTCATGTACATGCAGTCCAAAGCGTGCCACCATGCATCCTACATATCAGCGCGCCATGTGTCCATAGAAGCAGATCCAAAGGCCAAGAAAGGGAGCACACCATACTCCTGGTCAACCAGCGCCCCACTCAATCCAGAAAGTCAACGAGCTTTGTGCAAATGGGCCTCACAATTCCATTAACACCTCCAATCTGGCCCAAAACCCCCCTTGGGTTTGCAATTTTTATTTTTATATTTTATTTGTCTTATTTTTATTTTTCCCTTTTATTAACTATTAACATAATTAATATTTTTTATAAAAAATCAAAAAAGAACTAATATTATTATTATCATTAATTTCATTTTATTTTTGTAAATAAATACTAATAAATTGAATTAATTTTAATTAGGCAACTTTAACCTTTTTTCTTAATAACTAAAATAAATTTAGAATTAGGTTTTATTGACTTCTAATTTTATTTCCTTTTATTTTATTTCATTAAAAACATAAAAATACAAAAAAACATTTTTTTTAATTAATTAATTAATTAATTAGTTTAATCATTAGTTTTAATTTCATTTAATCACAAAAAAGACAAAAAAATTCATTTCTTTTCTTAAAAAGGGTCAAAACCCTTAAGGCATTCCCGATTAATTTTTATTCGCGCGCATTTATTTTATTTTGATTATTATGTAACTGCTTCAAGAATGTAATAGTAATTAGGTTTATTGCTTTCTTTACTTTCCGCGCTTTATCAAAATGGGTCTTTGTTTTTTTGGTGATGTATAGACCCGCGCCTTGTAATAGTTAGAATTTACATTTCTGCAATTTACTTTCCGCACTCCTAACTGTTAAAGAATGCATGAAAGAATGTATGAATAATAAAATTAATCCGTAGCTCACAAATAACATGTACAAGATAAAACATTAACTGAAACACAACACACAAAACACATGCCACTTCTAGGGTACGCCTCACTGGTTGCCTCGAAACGTGGTCATCAAGTATAGGGTGTCTTAGAGGTCGCCCTTCTGTCCAAAAGATCCAGTTGCCTCGAAACGGTTGCCTCGGATAAAAAAGGATCTAGGACATTAGGGTTACTTCTAAAGTGTCCTACCATTGCTTCGGTGACCACACTGTCCCGATAATCGAATTGACCCGAACACCTCCAACGATGGTGCTACCTACCTCCCAATAGTGGGATAACACTATCTAAAGGACTCTTACACAGCTTAATTCCTTAGGGTAGGTAGATGACTCATGGATACTTGCTCTTTTCAAAACAAACAAAATACTTTTCACACCTTACACTTTCAAAAAGTTTTCAAACAATACTTCATACACTCTTGAGGACTGATACAAGAGTTACCTAGAAGTTTTCAAACGAACTTTTTTCAAAACCCACACACACTTGAAAAGCAAACAAATTTTGAAAACATAAGAGCAAGTACCTAAGAGCCCGTGTGTGATCGGTGGATCTGGAAGAGTCGCCACCGTCTTTTATTTTCTCCAATAAGGAAAGGACAAAAGCACAGAAAAATTCCTTATTGAGAATGTTCTCGGTTCGGGAGGTAGATTTATAGAAAGGGAAGGTGTTAGCACCCTTTCTATCCATGGTTATCCATGGGCTCTTAGATACTTGCTCATTTGTGTTTTCAAAATGTTTGTTTGCTTTTCAATTGTGTGAGTGGGTTTTGAAAAAGTTTCGTTTAAAATTTCAGTTCGACTCTTGTATCAGTCCTCAAGAGTGTTTGAAAAATTGTTCTGAAAGCTTTTTGAAAAGTGTCGGTGTGAAAAGAGTTTTTGATTTGTTTTGAATTAGAGCAAGTATCTACGAGTCATATACCTACCCTAAGGAATTATGCTGTGTAAATGTCCTTAAGGTAGTGCCATCCCACCATTGAGAGGTAGGCAGCACCACCGTTGGAGGTGTTCGGGTCAATTCGTTTGTAGGGACAGTGTGGTCACCGAGCAATAGTAAGACACCTTAGAAGCTACCCTTATGCCATTGATCTTTTTATTCCGAGGCAACTATTCCGAGGCAACCGTTTCGAGGCAACTAGATCAATGGAACATAAGGACTCACTAAGACGTCCTATACTCGACGACCACGTTTCGAGGGGCAAGGCAACAGTGAGGCGTACCCTAGGAGTGGTGTGTGAATTGTGTGTCATTTTCAATTATATTTTATCTTGTCATGCATTGGGTGAGCTACGCTTTGATTTTATTTGGGCATACATTCTTTCATGTGATTAACAGTTTAAAGGTGCAGAATTTAAAGTGCGGAAGATAAAAGTCCTACGCTATTACAAGGCGCGGGTCTATACATCGCCAAATTAACAAAGACCCGATTTTGAATAAAAGTGCGGAAAGTAAATGTCCTAATTACTATTACAAAGCTTTGGGGCAATTACATAAGATTAAAAAGAAAAATAAGAACAAACGCGCGAGAAAAGAAATTGGAATTGAAAGTGCGAGGGCGTTGGACCCTTTAAAGAAATTAAATTGAATTAAAAAGGCTAATTAACTATTTAATAAGAAAAGGAGTTATTTTTGGTTTTTTTTGGTATTGTATGAAATAAAGAGGATTAATTAAAATTAAAAGTTAAATAAAACCCTAATTCTAAATTTGTTTTTAATTATTAAAAAAAAATGTTTAAGTTTAACCTAATTTAACCCTAATTAATTAATTACAAGTTTATTTACAAAATAATTAATAATTAATAATGATAAAAAGTTATTTATTAAGAAAAAGAATAAAAATACTAAAACCCTAATTTCTACATTTTTAGTTTATTTAAGAAAAAACATTAAAGTTGAAAACCTAAAATTAACTAATTTGATTATTAAAATTTATTTACAAAACTACTAATGAATTAAGAATTAAATAAAACATATTTTTATTTTTATGATTTCTGATTTTTGTATTATTATTATGAAAAATTATTTTTAGGGAATAAAAAGAAATAATTAAGCATTTAAAAAGAATTAAAAGAAATCAAATAGAAAAAAATCAAAATAATGCAAACCATAGGAGGGGTATCAGGCCCTTTTGGAGGTATGATTTGAGGAATTTTGGCCCATCAGAATGAGGCCTTTTTGACTTTCTAGTGATCACGTGCAAATCTATTGACTAATGTGCATGGTGGAATTCCTGTGCTGGCCATCAGATTGAGGCCATGGGACACTTGGCAAGCAAGCAGGTGAGGCTTCATGATGGTCCTTGGATGGCATACTGCATAGGAACATGTTAGAGAAAAAATTATGAAATGTACAAGGGGACCTGGGAATCGAACCCAGGTCCCAATACCTGCATGCCAACACACAAGCCAACTGAGCCATTGAGTTTCTTTGATATTATAATGGACAATGATTATTATGAGAGAGAAACAAGCGCTAGTGGCATTTGATGAAAACGCGCGCCAGTATTCAAACCACACATTCACGCTTGGACACATCAGCTTCGTCCTCATTTTTTTTCTGCAACTAAAAGCAAATAGCGGGGGTTTTAAACCCCCACTAAGTCAAACCTGCAAAAATAGCGATTAGGATATAGGGCAACATAAATTGGGCGCGAATAGTGATTTCAATTCGTCTGGATGTCCTGAATCCAATGGTCTTGGTTTGAATGGCCAATTTTACTATATACAGAAACCCCTAAAATTGGAGCTTTGAAACCCTAGGGAACGTTCATGGTGGAATCTTGTACAGGTAGCCATTCTTCAATTGAACGGTATCATTAGCTTCAGAATGATCATATTAGTACAAATCAACAATAAAAATGCATGAATAATGCCTAGAATTCAAAACACGATTACAGATAATTTTATGAAAAGTGTAACATGGTTCTACCAATTCCTTGTGCGTGGAGATTGGAAAGGTATTGAGGCACGTTCAGGAAGGTCTCAACAATCGTTTGGAATACCTTTTGAGCTTTGAATCACACTCTAGCTATGAAAACAGTTTTGAGATTTTTTTGTCAAAATGCAAGTTTGTTGCTTTTGTTCTGAGCGCAGCTTCTGTGTTCTTCTCATTAGGGTTCAATTGTGCATATATGTGTGAATGAATTAGGTTAGAAAAATAAGCCCATGATCCATTGTTTCAATGCTTTTGAATTTTTGATTTTGCATATCTTTTTCAATCCTTTTTGCCATGAAAACTTGCCTATTTGGAAGATTTGGTCCCTTTGATGTGGTACACGAAATATTTAGGTCTTAATGGGAGAATATGCTGCACAAAAAGATTTGGAAAACATGTTTTAGTATTTTTCTCATAATTAATTTTAATTAAATGAATTAATAGGATTAAAAATTCAATTAATTAATTAAAAATAAGAAAATAACTCCCTTTTAGCTTAATGGGTCGTGCATAGATTTTGGGTGATGATTCATGGAAGAAATTGAGGCCCATTAGCAATTTTGAGGCATTTGAAGCAAAGTTGACTTTTCAAAATTCCCAAAAATTTCCCAACTTCCACAAGGCATATCTTGCTCAATTTTTAAGCTTTGATCATGTTCTTGGACATTTTGGAAAGGTCTTGAAGTCCTCTGACCAATGTCTTTGGTCCCATGTCATTTTGATTTATCAATATCAAGTTATGGTCTTTGACTTAAAGTGCCTTTTTGTTGACTTTTGAAAATGACCTATAATGTTGAGATTGATAACTTTTTGTGAGAGCATTTATTGGACTTGAAGTGTGAAGATGAGTTGTAGGAAATGTCATTCTCTTCAAAATGAGCTTTGGATGGAATTTTTATGATAAACCATGTGGAAGTTATGCCTTGGTCAATTTGCAGTTGACTTTTTCAGCTGTCCAAAAATAGAAACTTTTGCATCTTGAGACTTTTTGAGCCATGCTTTGAGAATCATGATCAAGAATTGATCAAATGATGTTTGTGGCTTCAAAATAAGATGTTGACCAAAAATTTTGACTTTTGACTGTCAAATGACCATTTTGCCCCTACAGTTGACTGTGAAGCAATTAGGGTTTTTGACTGTGCAATTTTGTGCTGTGAGTCTTGAAACTTGGCATATAGATGCTTGACAATGTTTATAGGCATGTGGGACTTGTTTGGACCCTTGGAAACTTCAATTTCTTTTCCAGAACCAAAACCCTAATTTTTGACTGTTAGGAGGCAATTGGACTGTGCAACCTTTGAGAGATTTTGAAGTTTAATCTTGACAAATCTTGAAGAAGATGGGAGGGCAAATTTTGGGGTACAACAGTTGCCCATGTTTAATCTTCTTAGACTTGAGGATGTAGATTGGCTGACATGCCTTTCATAATCCGAAGGTGGAAGATGATTGAACACTAGAGTGCCCAGAAATTTGCGCTCACATGTAGAGTATGATGGTGGGAATGGGCTTACAGATGCCATTTGGAGATTGATGGATAGGAAGATGGGCTTAAGATGCCATGTTGAGAGGTGATGGATATGTGGATGGGCTTATAGATGCCATCTGGGTGTCGATCGCGTAAGAGTTTCCTTAGCGAGAACTTGCGTACCTAGAAAAAGAAAGATGATTACCTGGTCTGTTACAGGAGTTGGTCTTCAAACTCTTTGTGTAGATGTGCCCTGACTGGTTACAGGAATTGAATCCTTAAACCTCTTCAGACGTGCCCTGGCGAGATACAGAAATCGAGTCTGGAGCTTCAAAAGGTTATGAATGAATCAGGGATGATTACTACCTCAACGGGACGATGAGAGAACCTTGGACGATTACTACCTCAACAGTAACGATGAGAGAACCTTAGGCGATTACTACCTCAACAGTAACGATGAGAGAACCTTGGGCGATTACTACCTCAACAATAACGATGAGAGAACCTTGGGCGATTACTACCTCAACAGTAACGATGAGAGAACCTTGGGCGATTACTACCTCAACAGAATGATGAAGGAATCTTGGAAGTCTTCTACTGAGTCTTCATCAGGAAAATCTTTAGGAATCGATTTAACTGGACCAGAGAAGGCCTTGGACTGGATCGGCATCAGAAAAATCTTTAGGAGTCGATTTAACTGAACCAGGCAAGGTCTTGGAATCTTCAACTGGAATAAGAATCAGGGAGATCTTAGCATCGATCTGACTGAAACAGAGAAGGTCTTGGATTAACTTTGACTGGATAAGAATCAGAAAAATCTTAGAATCGATTTAACTAAACCAGACTAAAGTCTTGGAATATCTTCAACTGGAATAAGAATCAGGGAGATCTTAGCGTCGATCTGACTGAACCAGAGAAGGTCTTGGATTAACTTTGACTGGATAAGAATCAGAAAAATCTTAGAATCGATTTAACTGAACCAGACTAAAGTCTTGGAATATCTTCAACTGGAATAAGAATCAGGGAGATCTTAGGGTCGATCTGACTGAACCAGAGAAGGTCTTGGATTAACTTTGACTGGATAAGAATCAGAAAAATCTTAGAATCGATTTAACTGAACCAGACTAAAGTCTTGGAATATCTTCAACTGGAATCATCAGGAAAATCTTTAGGAATCGATTTAACTGGACCAGAGAAGGCCTTTAACTGGATCGGCATCAGAATAATCTTTAGGAGTCAATTTAACTGAACCAGACAAGGTCTTGGAATAGCTGAGAACTTAACTGGATCTTTCCTGAAATGTAAAAGTCAGTCGTATGTAATGCATGCCATGGATCAAGCAATGATGTTCTCAACATAAATGAGATTGTAAGATATGATGCGTTTATGCATGTATCATGAAGTATGGCAATGTGATGTTTTTGAACATATTTTCGTCTAGGAAAATATATCCTTGACGAATGCCGGGAGTTAAATCCTGGGCTGATGGTTGAAGAGAGTTCTTCGTTTCTGCTGGGGATGAAGATTGCAAGAATGAACCGGTAGGAGAAGATGACTCCGTTGGGGAATAAACTTGATGAAGAGATTACTCTACGGGGAATAACTACTCTAGCGATCTTGCTGGGGAACAATACTCTGTGGGAGG
This sequence comes from Vicia faba, assembly GCA_948472305.1. Taxonomy (NCBI): domain Eukaryota; kingdom Viridiplantae; phylum Streptophyta; class Magnoliopsida; order Fabales; family Fabaceae; genus Vicia; species Vicia faba. The sequence continues at coordinate 1,341,393,538 of OX451740.1, read as the reverse complement.
AGAGGTACTCTGTTGAGATGTTGATGATAACTCCGCTGGGGATACCGTTGTTATGTTGGAAGTGTTAATAGACTCCGTTGGGGATAAGAAGACTTTGCCGAGGACGGTCTTTCCGTGGCTTTTGGCTGAGGATAACCCAGTTATATCCTGGTAGGGAAATGACCTTTGAATAAAGCCGGGGGACGCGTTCGTGCTCTGTAGGGGATAAGCTTCCAGAATCTACTGGGGATAAGCTTCCTGCTGGGGAGATGGATTCAAACTTTCCTGGGGAAATCTTGAACTATGCTGGGCTCTCCTGGGGAAATTTTGAGATGTACTGGAAGTGACTCCACTGAATGTCTGGTAGACCGCCGGGGAACAATCTTAGATTAAGATTGCCAGGGATGCTTGTTAGGAATGTTTGTATATTGCGCTGAGGAATGTTGAGATCTGCTGGGGATACCCAACTTCCTTAAGGCTGATAATATAGCTTTGCTTGGGGAGAGTGCATTGACTTGCTGGCTCACTCTCTGGGGAATTAAGGTATATTAGTTATGTTCTTCGGCTGAACTTACCTTGGTACCTTGGTGGACAGAACAATTAGACCGCTTAGACCACTCATTATTGCCCCTGCTTCTAATGTTACCTGTAATTAATCCTTTGTTTTGTATGCAAATATTTATGAGTTAGCAATTATTGTCAAATGCATATATCACAAATTGAACCTTGGACGTTCTTCGCAAAACAAAACAAAAAAAGGAAAAACAATTGGCAATTGATCTGAAAAGTGAACTTATATTGATTTTTGAATTTTCCTGTAAATATGCGTTTTATGTACAAGAGGCTGACGTCCTAGTAAGAGAACGCCGCCGAACCAAAGAGTTTATACAATTTGTACAAAGGGAAAACAAAACAGCTGTGTAAAAAAATAATCCCACTGGGTTCCAACTCTGCTATCGCCTTTATATCTTCGAGCGTCTCATCACTTGATGACCTAGCTGAAGATGAAGCTGATTGATCGATGCCTTTGAACTTGGTGTTGATACCGGATTCTGGATGCAAAGTGATCCAATGAGACATAGTATTACGCTTTATCCCTAACTTTTTCCTGGACCGCCCTTTCGGGTTTTTAGTCCACCGGGATACCCATTTTTGCCCAAGCCGCCTTTTCAGGTTTTCGACTTGCCGGGTGTACAGATTTTTTCATTTCATCCCTCATTTTGCCCGAACCCTTTTGGTTCGCCGGGAAGCCCTAATTTTTGCCTAGGTATGTCAACCTAGCGGGTCTTTTATCATGCGTAGTATCTTTTTACTATGTCTGCGTTGGCGGGGTGAGGAAGGTCGTCACCATCCATGGTGGTTAGGATCATGGCTCCTCCTGAGAACACATTTTTAACCACAAATGGCCCTTCGTACGTAGGGGTCCATTTACCCCTTGGATCACTCTGAGGAAGGATGATACATTTGATTACCAGATCCCCAACTTGATACTCTTGTGGTATGACTTTCTTGTTAAATGCTCTGATCATCCGTTTTTGATACGTCTGACCATGACAAATAGCAGCGAGTCTCTTTTCGTCAATTAGGTTTAACTGATCAAGTCGAGTCTGGATCCAGTCATCTTCGCTCAGATCTGCGTCCTTCATTATCCAGAGAGAGGGTATTTGCACTTCAATCGGTAAGACTGCCTCCATGCCGTAGACCAAGGAAAAAGGAGTTGCCCCGGTTGACGTCCTTGCTGAGGTACGGTACCCATGAAAAGCGAACGGTGACATCTCGTGCCAATCTTTATAAGTCACTGTCATCTTCTGCACAATCTTTTTGATATTCTTATTCGCTGCTTCTACAGCTCCATTCATCTTCGGCCGGTAAGGAGAAGAATTGTGGTGCTGTATCTTGAATTGCTCGCAGAGCTCAGTGATCATCTTGTTGTTGAGATTGGTACCGTTGTCTGTAATGATCCTTTCAGGGACGCCGTACTGACAGATCAGATTATGTCGAATGAACCGTGCCACGAAGTTCTTGGTTACTGTGGCGTAGGAAGCTGCTTCAACCCACTTTGTAAAGTAATCAATCTCCACTAGAATGAAGCGATGCCCGTTGGATGCCGTAGGTTTAATCTCGCCGATCATATCTATGCCCCACATTGCAAAAGGCCAAGGTGCAGTCAGGACGTTCAGAGGAACTGGAGGAACATGCACCTTATCTGCATAAATCTGGCATTTATGACATGTCCGAGAGTGCTGGTAGCAGTCGACTTCCATTGTGGACCAGAAGTATCCTGCCCGAAGGATCTTCTTTGCCATAGTGTGTCCACTAGAATGTGTTCCGAAGGTACCTTCGTGTAGCTCCGCCATGATCCTTTCTGCTTCAGTCTTATCCACACAACGCAGTAAGGTCGAATCATGGTTTCGCTTGTGCAGAATGCCGTTGCTAAGGAAGAACTTCACTGCGAACCTTCTCAGAAACTTCTTATCGTTGACAGATGCACCTTCAGGATACTCTTGAGCTTCCAAGTACCTCTTCACCTCATGGTACCAGGGTTTTTCAGTCACTACCTCAGCTTCAAGATCACAACAGTATGCCGGTTCGTCCAGTTTCCAGATGATGACCCGGGGAGCCTCATTGTCCCATTTGACCTTGAACAAAGAAGACATCGTAGCTAACGCGTCCGCCAACTGATTCTCCTCTCTTGGGAAGTGTTCAAATGTTATCTCTGTGAAATGGGGGATTAATGTCAACACACATTCTTTGTAAGGAATAAGATTCAGATGTTTCGTATCCCACTCGCCTTTGATCTGATTGATCACGAGAGCGGAATCTCCGAAGACACTCAAACTTGATCCTTAAGTCGATCGCAGCTTGAAGACCCATGATGCATGCCTCATACTCCGCCATGTTGTTGGTGCAGTTGAAACATAGCCGGGCAGTGAGTGGAGTATGAGTGCCTTGAGGGGATATGATCACAACGCCGATACCGTTACCCAAAGCGTTGGAGGCTCCATCAAAGTGCATAGATCATCGGGATCCTTCCTCAGGTCCTTCATCCAGTCCAGGTACTTCACAATCAGTCACAATCATGATGCTCTCGTCTGGAAACTCGAAGTTCATAGATTGGTAGTCGTCTACTGCCTGATGTGCCAAGTGGTCTGCCAATACACTTCCTTTGATAGCTTTCTGAGTCGTGTACTGGATGTCGTATTCTGTCAGGATCATCTGCCATCTTGCTATTCTCCCAGACAGAGCAGGCTTTTCAAATATGTATTTTATAGGATCCATCTTTGAAATCAACAAAGTAGTATGAGTCAGCATATACTGTCTCAGCCGGCGAGCAGCCCATACCAAAGTGCAGCAAGTTTTCTCGAGCGGTGAGTATCGGGTCTCACAGTCAGTAAACTTTTTACTAAGGTAATAAATGGCGTGCTCTTTTCGGCCAGACTCGTCATGCTGCCCCAGCACACACCCCATTAAGTTGTCAAGTACTGTCAGGTATAGTATCAGAGATCTCCCTTCAACCGGTGGCATAAGGATGGGTGGTTCTTGGAGATACTCTTTGATTCTGTCAAAGGCGGCCTGACATTCATCATTCCAACGTACTACCTGATCTTTCTTCAGCAGCTTGAAGATTGGCTCACAGGTAGCAGTTAGGTGCGAGATGAACCGAGCAATGTAATTCAGACGTCCTAGAAAGCCTCTGACTTCTTTCTCTGTCTTAGGAACTGGCATCTCTTGAATGGCTTTGACCTTGGCAGGGTCCACTTGAATACCCTTATCACTTACAACGAAGCCTAACAACTTTCCAGATCTTACCCCGAAGGTGCACTTGTTCGGGTTCAACCTCAGCTTGTACAACTTCAGACGGTCAAACAGCTTCTGTAGATGGTCAAGGTGTTCCTCCTCAGTTTGGGACCTTGCAATCATGTCGTCGACATACACTTCAATCTCATGATGGATCATGTCATGAAATAAAGCAACCATGGCACGTTGGTAGGTTGCCCCAGCATTTTTCAACCCGAATGGCATGACCTTGTAGCAGAAGGTGCCCCACTGAGTAACAAAGGTAGTCTTTTCCATGTCTTCAGGAGCCATCTTGATCTGATTATAACCTGAAAAACCATCCATGAAGGAGAACACCTTGTGCCGAGCAGTATTGTCAACCAGAACGTCGATGTGAGGTAGGGGAAGTCATCCTTGGGGCTAGCCCTGTTCAGATCCCTGTAGTCAACACACATTCTGACCTTACCATCTTTCTTTGGTACCGGCACCACATTAGCAACCCACTGAGGGTAAGAAGTCACTGCAAGAAACCCGACATCAAACTGCTTCATAACCTCAGCTTTGATCTTCTCAGACATCTCTGGACGCATACGGCGGACCTTCTGCTTAACCGGAGGGCAATCTTCCTTGGTAGGCAAATGATGGACCACAATGTCAGTATCCAACCCAGGCATGTCTTCATAGGACCAAGCAAAGATCTCCACATAATCATGTAACATATGAGTCAACCGTTGCTTCACGCTGAGCTCTAGATTGGCACCAATCTTAACCTCCTTTCTATCTGTCTCAGTACCCAGATTTATCGTTTCTACTGGCTCTTCATGTGGTTGAATTGCCCTCTCTTCCTGGAGTAGCAGTCTTGCAAGCTCGCCAGGCACTTCGCAATCATCTTCACCTTCGTCTTCGGCTAAGTTGATCGGATTTTCGAAGTCATAACTGGAAGTAGCAGAGTCGTTACCAGTGAGATCCAGAGTGGATTGAAACCTGTATAGGTGAGTGTGTGTAAATACAACTGTTTTGCAATATATAAAGAAAGAAAGAAAGAAAGAAAATGAGCGCAAGATTTGAAATGCGACAAAACGTCCAAGATCTTTATTCATGATATATGGAAATGACAATTAATATGCCCTCACACATGAAACCAACGGTGCCTCGGGTAAGACACCGGGCCATAAATTTTCAATTTATTGTTTATTACAAATAACAAAAACAAAGGAATTCATTACTGCGTAACAAAAGTAACAGGTGTATGATCTTTGGCAGTCCAATTGGTCAATCCACCGTCAGTCGTCGGGTAGATCCAGCTGTCAAACTCAGATTCTTCCACCTCGTCATCATCCCTGATAGCATTCACTCCATGAGCAGGCAGGGGAGCTGTCACTACATTGGGCTTCTCAGGTGCCTCAAACTGTACCTCCTTTGCATCAATAAGGTCCTGCACCTTATTCCTCAGGGCCCAGTAGTCATCAGTAGAATGCCCCGGGCTATCAGAGTGATAAGCACAACGGGCATTTGGATTATACTTAGGAGAGGCAGTATTCACAACCTTTGGAGCCTCTCTGACAGTCACCAAGTTAGTGGATAACAACTGCGGCAAGATTTGTGACAAGGTCATACTCAGCTGGGTAAATTCTCTTCTGGGTCTCTCAGCCCTTGGTTGATTGGTTTGCCGAGGAGCGGCAGCAGGTTTAGCAATCACCGCCGTGTTGACAGATTGGCGGCGCTCTGGTTTATCTTGCCTTCTAGGCCCATACACAGCACTGGCCTCCTTCTTAAAGGGTTTCTTCTCAGAACTTGAAGACGCACCTTTCTGAATTTTACCGGACTTCATGCCAGCCTCTATCCTTTCCCCTGTCAGAATAAGGTTTGTGAACCCTGCAGATGAATTGCCAATAAGATGATTGAAAAATGGCCCAGATAGGGTCCCCAAGAACATATCCACTAGCTCACGGTCTGTCAATGGTGGCTGCACCCTGCCAGCCAGGTCTCTCCACTTCTGCGCATACTCTTTAAAACCTTCGCCTGATCCTAGCGCCATACCCTGGAGTTGGGTACGTGTAGGAGCAAGGTCGGCATTATATTGATGCTGCTTGTAAAAAGCAGTAGCCAACTCCTCCCAGTTACGAACCTTGGTTCCATCCATCTGATAAAACCATTCGAGATGAGTCCCTGAAAGACTCTCCTGGAAGAAGTGGATCCATAAGTTCTTGTCCACTGTATACGGCTGAATCTTCCGCACAAAAGATCTGAGGTGTAACTTAGGACAGGATGCCCCTTCATACTTGGTGAAAGATGGTGCCTTAAACTTGTGAGGGATGATCACACCAGAAGATAAACCCAAGTCTCCGAAATCCAAACCAGGCACTTGTTGGATCTCCATGGCGTTCAGACGGTCTTCCAATTGCTTGTATCGGTCTTCAGCTGGAGGATACTGTTCCTCATTAAAATCAGTCTCGTTGTCAGAGACCACTGGACTTGGAGCCCTTCCCCCCTGGGGACTGTCTTTGCCTACAGAAGAACCAGCTTCCTAATTCTACAGTGTGTTACCAAATCTCCGACCCGAGTTGAATAGAACAGTTCTCTTCTTCTTCTTCTTCTTAACCAGCAGAGCCTTCAGCTCCTCTTGACCTTGAGCCAAGCCCATGATCAGCTCTTGAAATTGTGCGTTCTGCGCCTAAAGGGCCTTGATAGACTGCTCGGTTGATGATTCAGGGTTCATGATGCTGAAATAAACAGCGAAGAACAGTAAGCAACCTGAAAAGAAGAGTACCTGCTATGCACATGATGAATGATATGTGTTTATGCAATGCATTCAAGGGTTCGAAATTCAAATTTGTTGTAGACAAAAAGGAACACACGTTATCATTAAAGAACTAATTGTTTGATACATCAAAGCCTCATGGGCAAACATTACAAAGCGGATCAATCCCAGAAGACACTACGCATCCTCTTTGGAGCAATGTAGGTGTTGAGATTCCTCTCCTCATGCAGTAGGTGGCTGAGCTCCAAGACCTTCTTTTCACTAGCATGTAGACTGGTCTCAAGAAAATTCCGTTCTTCCTTAAGCTGGATCCAGCTCTTCTGCATTTCTTCCCAAGATGTGGGCATGTCGGGATGTTGAATGGTGTAGGACACTTCACCTTCCAAAACTGGCTCTTTGATCACAGGGAGAACATGAGGATAAGGCATTACTAACTTCTGGGAGCGGGCTCGTACCCACTTGAGATAAGGCTCCAACGGGATGGAATTCCTGTGCCCCAGGGTCTTGCTGTCTATCCTACTTGGCATCCTCCAAGCTCTGATAAATCTCTGGCGAAGTCCTTGTGCATCGTTGTCGAAGTCAAAAACTATGTCAGGAATTAACATGTCATGAGGGCCCCCCTCCGAGCATAACCAAACTGTCTCCAAGCCAGGCACGGGTTGTAAGTAATACCTCCTCTGATTCCAAGTAAAGGAACATTAGGGTACTCCCCGCAACGATCAATGATAGTGACATCCTCTCTGGACCGAGAGCACCAATGTATATCTGCATGTGTAAGAGTCATCAATCGTTGTGACCATCTCAAACCCCGCTCGTTCTTCAAAACTGATTGGGGAAGGTGCGAAATAAACCACCTTCCCAGGAGAGGAGTGCAGCACATAAGAACACCTCTTTTTCTCATGGTTCGAGTGTAACATGAGTGAAGGATGTCCCCAAGCAACGTAGGTATAGGATTCCTGGACATGAAGATCTGGACATCACTGATATCTATAAGCTGATCTGGATTAGGGAACAACACCAAACCATAGACAAGGAGGGCCACAACTTCTTCAAAAGCTTGTAGGTCAAGGAAGTTCCAACATTCTTGGGCCTTCTCAAACAGAAACCTGGCTAAGAACCCTTTGATACCACTTCTAACTTCCCAATGTACCTTGAGGTCATATGGTTGTAGGTGTAAGGCTTTAGCAATCTCCTCAAGCTTGGGTTCCTTTTCCTTACCGTTGTAGGGTAGTTGATCAAGGATAGGGATCTTCAGAAGCCGGGAGAACTCTTCCAATGTAGGTACCAGTTGATAATCCAGGAAAGTGAAACAGTGATGCAGAGGGTCAAAGAACTGGAACATGACCTTTATCATATCTTCCTCAATGTTGGTGTTGACCAAGCTGATGAGTCTTCCATGTCTCTCACTGAATGAAGAGCTCTCGGGAATCCTGGATATAAGCTCCTTAAGCTGAGGAGGGATCCTTACAAGGCTGATCTGAATTGTCTTTCTGCGAACATTTTCCATGTCCTACAAAACAAGAACAAAGATGAAGATTCGAACCCCTGAAATGGTTAGCCAATGCATATGATGTTGTATGATGTCATGATGCTATGATTAAACACACCACCAATATTCACAAAGGCAAACATGGTAAGGCACACAAGTCACACAAGACAAGCCCTTAGAGTTCAGGCCAGCATGGGGTCTGGGTATTACCCTCTTGAAGTTGGTGGGCTCAACCTGTCCTATCACAAGTAACCGGGTTCTAAGGGTCCCAATATCACTGGACTGTTTTCATTGTTCATCGTTTCGATTTAGCCACTGAACTGGCGACCGAAATATTCCAAGAAAACAACCCTCAATTGAATGTAGTATCGAGTATCAACCAACCTCGGACTGCACCAAAGTCAGTTATCTCACTACCCTAAAGAGGCCAAGATGGTTCAATTAAGGTTCCTAAGGTCAGTTGATGCTTCAGGACACCACGCGGCGGCCCCGTACTCTCCTTGACTGAACTCAAGGGTTACCGGTACACACCAAAGTGCCACATCAATGTAGCAGACTGCTTCAACAATGTCGGTATACCCCGCACAGTTCCCTCACAGCCTTGTTGCTACTTTCTAAGAAGGTTTCCCCAGATCCGGGTTAGGATCTATAGAACTCCCAAGACAGTACCCACAATTTAAAGCAAACAAGTCAAAGCAATTGAAAACACAGTTATGAACTATCCTAAGGTACACCTCACTTTATAAGTCTCCCCAGCAGAGTCGCCAGTTTTGTGATCGGTGGATATGGAACTGACTGTTTAACGCTGGTTCGCGAAATGTCGCGGAAGCAAGAGTCGCCACCGTCTTTTATTTTCTCTAACAAGGAAAGGACAAAAGCACAGAAAAATTCCTTATTGAGAATGTTCTCGGTTCGGGAGGTAGATTTATAGAAAGGGAAGGTGTTAGCACCCTTTCTATCCATGGTTATCCATGGGCTCTTAGATACTTGCTCATTTGTGTTTTCAAAATGTTTGTTTGCTTTTCAATTGTGTGAGTGGGTTTTGAAAAAGTTTCGTTTAAAATTTCAGTTCGATTCTTGTATCAGTCCTCAAGAGTGTTTGAAAAATTGTTTTGAAAGCTTTTTGAAAAGTGTCGGTGTGAAAAGAGTTTTTGATTTGTTTTGAATTAGAGCAAGTATCTACGAGTCATCTACCTACCCTAAGGAATTATGCTGTGTAAATGTCCTTAAGGTAGTGCCATCCCACCATTGAGAGGTAGGCAGCACCACCGTTGGAGGTGTTCGGGTCAATTCGTTTGTAGGGACAGTGTGGTCACCGAGCAACAGTAAGACACCTTAGAAGCTACCCTTATGCCATTGATCTTTTTATTCCGAGGTAACTATTCCGAGGCAACTATTCCGAGGCAACCGTTTCGAGGCAACTAGATCAATGGAACATAAGGACTCACTAAGACGTCCTATACTCGACGACCACGTTTCGAGGGGCAAGGCAACAGTGAGGCGTACCCTAGGAGTGGTGTGTGAATTGTGTGTCATTTTCAGTTATATTTTATCTTGTCATGCATTGGGTGAGCTACGCTTTGATTTTATTTGGGCATACATTCTTTCATGTGATTAACAGTTTAAAGGTGCGGAATTTAAAGTGCGGAAGATAAAAGTCCTACGCTATTACAAGGCGCGGGTCTATACATCGCCAAATTAACAAAGACCCGATTTTGAATAAAAGTGCGGAAAGTAAATGTCCTAATTACTATTACAAGGCTTTGGGGAAATTACATAAGATTAAAAAGAAAAATAAGAACAAACGCGCGAGAAAAGAAATTGGAATCGAAAGTGCGAGGGCGTTGGACCCTTTAAAGAAATTAAATAGAATTAAAAAGGCTAATTAACTATTTAATAAGAAAAGGAGTTATTTTTGGTTTTTTTTGGTATTGTATGAAATAAAGAGGATTAATTAAACTTAAAAGTTAAATAAAACCCTAATTCTAAATTTGTTTTTAATTATTAAAAAAAAATGTTTAAGTTTAACCTAATTTAACCCTAATTAATTAATTACAAGTTTATTTACAAAATAATTAATAATTAATAATGATAAAAAGTTATTTATTAAGAAAAAGAATAAAAATACTAAAACCCTAATTTCTACATTTTTAGTTTATTTAAGAAAAAACATTAAAGTTGAAAACCTAAAATTAACTAATTTGATTATTAAAATTTATTTACAAAACTATTAATGAATTAAAAATTAAATAAAATATATTTTTATTTTTATGATTTCTGATTTTTGTATTATTATTATGAAAAATTATTTTTAGGGAATAAAAAGAAATAATTAAGCATTTAAAAAGAATTAAAAGAAATCAAATAGAAAAAAATCAAAATAATGCAAACCATAGGAGGGGTATCAGGCCCTTTTGGAGGTATGATTTGAGGAATTTTGGCCCATCAGAATGAGGCCTTTTTGACTTTCTAGTGATCACGTGCAGATCTATTGACTAATGTGCATGGTGGAATTCCTGTGCTGGCCATCAGATTGAGGCCATGGGACACTTGGCAAGCAAGCAGGTGAGGCTTCATGATGTTCCTTGGATGGCATACTGCATAGGAACATGTTAGAGAAAAAATTATGAAATGTACAAGGGGACCTGGGAATCGAACCTAGGTCCCAATACCTACATGCCAACGCACAAGCCAACTGAGCCATTGAGTTTCTTTGATATTATAATGGACAATGATTATTATGAGAGAGAAACAAGCGCTAGTGGCATTTGATGAAAACGCGCGCCAGTATTCAAACCACCCATTCACGCTTGGACACATCAGCTTCGTCCCCATTTTTTTTCTGCAACTAAAAGCAAATAGCGGGGGTTTTAAACCCCCACTAAGTCAAACCTGCAAAAATAGCGATTAGGATATAGGGCAACATAAATTGGGCGCGAATACTGAGTTCAATTCGTCTGGATGTCCTGAATCCAATGGTCTTGGTTTGAATGGCCAATTTTACTATATACAGAAACCCCTAAAATTGGAGCTTTGAAACCCTAAGGAACGTTCATGGTGGAATCTTGTACAGGCAGCCATTCTTCAATTGAACGGTATCATTAGCTTCAGAATGATCATATTAGTACAAATCAACAATAAAAATGCATGAATAATGCCTAGAATTCAAAACACGATTACAGATAATTTTATGAAAAGTGTAACATGGTTCTACCAATTCCTTGTGCGTGGAGATTGGAAAGGTATTGAGGCACGTTCAGGAAGGTCTCAGCAATCGTTTGGAATACCTTTTGAGCTTTGAATCACACTCTAGCTATGAAAACAGTTTTGAGATTTTTTTGTCAAAATGCAAGTTTGTTGCTTTTGTTCTGAGCGCAGCTTCTGTGTTCTTCTCATTAGGGTTCAATTGTGCATATATGTGTGAATGAATTAGGTTAGAAAAATAAGCCCATGATCCATTGTTTCAATGCTTTTGAATTTTTGATTTTGCATATCTTTTTCAATCCTTTTTGCCATGAAAACTTGCCTATTTGGAAGATTTGGTCCCTTTGATGTGGTACACGAAATATTTAGGTCGTAATGGGAGAATATGCTGCACAAAAAGATTTGGAAAACATGTTTTAGTATTTTTCTCATAATTAATTTTAATTAAATGAATTAATAGGATTAAAAATTCAATTAATTAATTAAAAATAAGAAAATAACTCCCTTTTAGCTTAATGGGTCGTGCATAGATTTTGGGTGATGATTCATGGAAGAAATTGAGTCCCATTAGCAATTTTGAGGCATTTGAAGCAAAGTTGACTTTTCAAAATTCCCAAAAATTTCCCAACTTCCACAAGGCATATCTTGCTCAATTTTTAAGCTTTGATCATGTTCTTGGACATTTTGGAAAGGTCTTGAAGTCCTCTGACCAATGTCTTTGGTACCATTTCATTTTGATTTATCAATATCAAGTTATGGTCTTTGACTTAAAGTGCCTTTTTGTTGACTTTTGAAAATGACCTATAATGTTGAGATTGATAACTTTTTGTGAGAGCATTTATTGGACTTGAAGTGTGAGGATGAGTTGTAGGAAATGTCATTCTCTTCAAAATGAGCTTTGGATGGAATTTTTCTGATAAACCATGTGGAAGTTATGCCTTGGTCAATTTGCAGTTGACTTTTTCAGCTGTCCAAAAATAGAAACATTTGCATCTTGAGACTTTTTGAGCCATGCTTTGAGAATCATGATCAAGAATTGATCAAATGATGTTTGTGGCTTCAAAATAAGATGTTGACCAAAATTTTTGACTTTTGACTGTCAAATGACCATTTTGCCCCTACAGTTGACTGTGAAGCAATTAGGGTTTTTGACTGTGCAATTTTGTGCTGTGAGTCTTGAAACTTGGCATATAGATGCTTGACAATGTTTATAGGCATGTGGGACTTGTTTGGAGCCTTGGAAACTTCAATTTCTTTGCCAGAACCAAAACCCTAATTTTTGACTGTTAGGAGGCAATTGGACTGTGCAACCTTTGAGAGATTTTGAAGTTTAATCTTGACAAATCTTGAAGAATATGGGAGGGAAAATTTTGGGGTACAAAACCATGGATAACCACGGATAGAAAGGGTGCTAACACCTTCCCTTTCTATAAATCTACCTCCCGAACTGAGAAACATTCTCGAATAAGGAATTTTACTGTGCTTTTGTCCTTTCCATGTTGGAGAACATAAAAGACGGTGGCGACTCTTGCTTACCGCGACATTTCGCGAAACCAACTTAAAAAACAGTCAGTTCTATTTCCACCGATCACACATATGAACATAGGAATCAAAACAAAACTGAACGTCGCCCAGCGGTAGGGGCTGTTATGATTTCTAATCCTGTGCCAAATCAACAACGAAATTATCAGTGCAAGCCAGAAGCACCCATGAGACGATTTACCCGGATCAACATGACCATGTCTTAAGTTTTGCCACACCCTCTGAAGACCAATCTGGTAACTTTAAAAGAAGCTCCCAAGAACCCCAATACTGCTTCTCCTCGCTACAACCCGAACGCTCGATGTGCCTATCATTCTGAAAGCCCGGGGCATGATACAAACGACTGTTGGGCCTTGAAGAATAAGGTGCAAGACCTTATCGATGCGAAAGAGATTGAGTTTGATCCCCCAGAAACGCATAATGTAATAACGGCGCCAATGCCCAGACATGGCCAAGGTATCAACGCCATTGATGATGATCGTTTTGTCTCCTCCGTGAATGACTTAATTACTCCTCTGTTGACCATTAAACAGAATCTACTGCAAGCCGGTCTGTTCCCGGGATGCGATAAAGATTGTCACTTATGTAAGTCTCTACCAAATGGCTGTTTGTTACTAAAAATAGGCGTTCAGCGCTTGATGACTAGCAAAGAAATTTTATTTGAAAATATTCCTCTTACCAGAACTTCTTATCAAGATGTCTCAATAATCATCATTTCCAACAATCCTCCCGGGGTCTCCACCAAAATACCCGTCAGGATTACACATGCTTCAAGGTCTGCACCTCTAATCATCACTATGCCAAGACCAATATCTTAATCTTCAGATAAAGCTGTTCCTTGGAATTATGGGGCTGACGTCTATTACTATGGCGTCAAGCAAGATCAGTTGACTGCCGAAGATGAAGTTGCGAGAGATACTGATCCTGAGATCGGTAATATCATTGGGACCAGTAAGATGACAAGAAGTGGAAGAGTCTTCTCGCCCGAGATTTCTCCAAAGACCGTTGCTACTCCTGTGATCATTCCCACTGCCACTCCTACCGACACTCCCAGTGACACTCCTACTGTTATCCCTGCTACTGAGACGAGGGGCAAAAAGGTCTTGAATGATCCTGTCCAAGAAAAAGAGCGTCCCGAGATCATCCTTGAAGCTTCTAGAAAGGAGATATAAGAAATACTGAAGATAATCAAGAAAAGTGACTACAACATTGTAGAACAGTTGGGGCAGACCCCCTCGAAGATATCATTGTTGTCCTTAATTTTGTGTTCTGAGGCCCACGCCAAAGCCTTGGTAAAGTTTATCAAGACCGCCCACGTGCCCTAAGAGACCTCCATCGACCAATTTGAAAATTGTGTGGCCAGTCTAACTGCTGATAACAGATTGGGCTTTTCCGACGCTGATCTAACTTCTAAGGGAAGGAAGCACAACGATGCGTTGCATGTTTCCATTGAATGCAGGGGCACCACACTTGCCCACGTCCTGGTGGATACCGGCTCATCATTGAATGTCCTGCCCAAAAACGCTCTCAACCGACTGGACTGCGAGGGGCTCACCTTAAAGCCTAGCAACATCATAGTAAGAGCCTTTGATGGTTCTAAAAGGACAGTGCACAGAGAAGTTAATATCCCCATAAAAGTTGGAACTCAGACTTTTAATTCAACTTTCTATGTAATGGACATCCGTCCGTCTTACTCCTGTTTATTGGGCCGACCCTGGATCCATGATGCTGGTGCCGTCACTTCTACCCTGCATAAGAGGCTAAAATACCCGATCAAAGGAAAAATTGTCACAGTTCACGGAGAGGAGGAGTACATGGTTAGCCACCTGAACTCTTTCAGGTATGTTGAAATGGATGGTGAATTCAATGAGACTCCCTGTCAGAACTTTGAGGAGGTTCCAGAAACAGTTGCTGCAACCAAGTCTACTCCTAAAGTTCCAAAGATTACCAGACCTCCATTGAAGACGGCCTCTTTGAAAGATGCTAGAGTAGTAGTTGAAGAAGGAGGGTGTACCATCTGGGATCAACTTCTGGATATTCCCTACAAGTCCGACAAATTTGGTTTGGGATTCACTACAGAGGCCCAAAGAGCTGTTTGACGTTCTTGCACCGGGGGACCACCTTTGCGTATCAGCAATCAGTGAGTCAATGCAGTAGAAGACAGTGATGGCAGTTGTGATATGGACGGATGGATTTTCCCAACCATCAGCGGAGGGCTCAACAATTGGGAGGCCAAATATTTCATTCCTATTACTTTTATTCAAGAGTAATTGTTTTTTTAATGTTTTCATGCTTGTAATATTTAAACAATTTAGACTTTTTAAAACCTTGTGTCTTACCCGAGGCACAACGGTCCATTTGTGAGGGTTGTCACTTCATTCTTATATGTCATCAATGAATCATGGACGTTTTTGCATACAAATTTTGTGCTCTCTGTTTTTTCTTTCTTACATTTTATTTCTTTCAAAAGTAGCTATGCTCTTACACACACTCACATATTAAAATGCAAATCTACATCCACTCAGGATCCCATGGGTAACGGTTCTGCTTATGGCCTATTGTGAATTTGAAAATCCGATCTACCAAGCCGACGATGAAAGTGAGGAAGATTGTGAGGTGCCAGGGGAATTGGCCAGGTTGTTGCAATAGGAAGAAAAGACCATTCAGCCTCACGAAGAGCCGGTTGAAACAGTTAACTTAGGTACTGAGGAAGACAAAAAGGAGGTCAAGGTGGGTGCCAATTTGGAACCCAGTGTCAAGGAGCGTCTGATTCAGTTGTTACACGATTATGTTGAAGTCTTTGCCTGGTCGTATGAAGACATGCTGGGACTTGATACAGACATTATGGTACATCGTCTGCCTACAAGAGAAGATTGTCCTCCAGTAAAGCAAAAGGTTCGCCGTATGAGGCTTGATATGTCAGAAAAGATTAAAACAGAAGTCATGAAGCAATTCAATGATGGATTCTTAGCTGTTACCTCTTATCCCCAATGGGTTGCCAATGTTGTTCCGTGCCCAAGAAAGACAGTAAAGTGAGAATGTGTGTGGACTATAGAGATTTGAATAGGGCAAGCCCCAAGGATGAATTCCCGCTCCCCCACATCGACATTCTAGTTGACAATACGGCACAACACAAAGTGTTTTCCTTCTTGGACGGTTTCTCAGGCTACAACTAAATCAAAATGGCGCCTGAGGATATGGAGAAAACAACCTTTGTTACGCAGTGGGGCACATTCTGCTATAAGGTCATTCCATTCGGACTGTAGAATGCTGAGGCAACCTATCAGCGTGCCATGGTAGCTCTGTTTCACGACATGATACATCACGAAATAGAGGTCTACATGGACGATATGATAGCCAAATCTCAAACGGAAGAAGAGCATCTCGATCATTTACAGAAGCTGTTTGAGAGGCTGAAGAAATACAAGCTGAGGTTGAACCCAAATAAATGCACGTTCGGGGTACGGTCTGGTAAACTCCTAGGTTTTGTCGTCAGCAACAAAGGTATCGAGGTTGATCCTGCCAAGGTTAAAGTGATACAATAGATGCCTTCTCCTCGTACTGAGAAGGAAGTCAGAGGATTTTTGGGGCGTTTGAATTACATTGCCAGATTCATTTCTCACCTGATAGCTACTTGTGAACCAATCTTTAAATTATCGAAGAAAGATCAGGTAGTCAAATGGAATGACAAATGCCAAGTTGCTTTTGACAAAATCAAAGAATACTTACAAGAGCCTCTTGTGTTGTTGCCACTCGTCGAGGGAAGGCCTTTGATCTTGTATTTGACTGTTTTAGAAAACTCAATGGGTGTGTGTGTTGGGGCAGGATGACGAGTCTGGCTGAAAAGAGCATGCCATTTATTACCCGAGCAAAAAATTTACCGACTATGAAACAAGATATTCACTGCTCGAGAAAACTTGTTGCGCTCTGGCATGGGCTGCTCGCCGGCTGAGACAGTATTTGCTGACCCATACTACCTTGTTGATATCTAAAATGGATCCAATAAAATACATCTTTGAGACGCCCGCTCTCTCTGGGAGAATAGCAAGATGGCAGATGATCCTGACAGAATATGACATACAGTATACTACCCAGAAAGCAATAAAGGGTAGTGCACTGGCATATCACCTTGCCCATCAAGCCGTGGAAGACTACCAATCCATGAAGTTCGAATTCCCAGATGAGGACATCATGACAATAGACAATTGTGAAGAGATCAGACCATATGACGGACCTGAACAAAGCTTTTAACAAAAAGTTCAAACGTCAGGTATATCGGGTCGGTGACTTGGTAATCAAGCGTATCATATTGCCACAAGGTGATCCCAGGGGAAAATGGACTCCTACATACGAAGGACCGTTTGTGATAAAAAACATATTCTCTGGTGGAGCAATGATCTTAACCACTATGGATGGCGACGACCTCCCACACCCTGTAAATACGGACATAGTTAAAAGATACTACGCATGAACAAGGACCCTCTAGGTCGACTGACCTAGGAAAAAATTAGGGATAAAATACAAAAAAAATCTGAAAGGGCGGCTTGGGCAAAAAAGGGTATCTCGGTGGATCGAAAACCCGAAAGGGCGGTCCAGGCAAAAGTTAGGGAATTAAAGCGTATGACTATGTTCCGTTGGATCGTCTTGCAGACAATCTTCAGCATTGACCAACCAGCTCAAACAATTCTAATCAATCCAATCAGCTTCGCCGAGGCGACAAGTAGACAAGACACTCAGAGACACGAAGACTATAGAAGAATGGGAATCCCATGGGATTATTTCACATAGCTATCTTTTCTTTGTATCAATTTTCATTTTTTTACGACGACATTCTCTTACTAGAATGCTCGTCTCGTTGTACAAAAAATACTTATTCAAGTTAATACAAAGATATCCCTTTTGAAAGTGCAAAACTATCTGTTTTTCTTTATTTCTGTGTTTTGTTTACAAAAACGTCCAATGATTTATTTTTGAACATATGCATTTGAACGTGATTACTGTTTACAAATGAACAGAAAACGGAAAGACAATTACTAATGGATTTAAGAAATAGGATAATATCTATAGGCCCTTCCATAAAATCCCCGCACGTACCTTCTCCAGCAAGAGCGAAAGCAAATACATCCTACTACAGAATCACTAACGTATTTCCAATACGCAACCTAATGGTATCAAGCGCTCTCATATCCCTGACAGAGCAAAACCTCCAATTACCGCTCCAAAGGTTCCCCAGTGAAAGTTGCAAAACTTCTCAGGATTCCCCAACAGGATTTCACGAAGTCCACAAGCAATGTTCGGCGTTTCCCTTCTACAACATAGTTTATTTCTCTAATAAATGGAAACTCACCCATTAACGCTTCAAACTTCAACAAAGTATAGAGACTTACACTCCTCTTTCCCAGCAGTACTTAGGAATTTATTTTCCCTGTTTCTAGCAACACTACGGCACGAACAATTATTATGTCCATACATTACATTCATACATCATAGCATTGCCAACACAAATACATACAGTGAAATATCATTTATTTTGAGAAAACAACATCATACCATGCATTACATACATTGAAGCATTACATACAATCTAACTCTTCACCTTTTCAGGAAAGAATCAATCGATAGGAAATTATCATCAACAAATTCCTGTCAGACAAATATTTTCAACAGGTCAAATACATATCAGTTCCCGAGAAAAGGCTATTTCTTACTGGTTCAGATAAATCTCTCAACGATTTATTCTGATTCGTCTCCAGATTCTTACTGGTTCAGATAAATCTCTCAATGATTTATTCTGATTCATCTCCAGATTCTTACTGGTTCAGATAAATCTCTCAACGATTTATTCTGATTCGCTTCTAGATTCTTACTTGTTCAGATAAATCTCTCAACGAGTTATTCTGATTCTTCTCCAAATTCTTACTGGTTCAGATAAATCTCTCAACGATTTATTCTGATTCTTCTCCAGATTCTTACTGGTTCAGATAAATCTCTCAACGGTTTATTCTGATTCTTTCTCAGATTCTTACTGGTTCAGATAAATCTCTCAATGATTTATTCTGATTCTTCTCCATATTTTTGCTTGTTCAGATAGATCTCAATGATTTATTCTGATTCTTATCCAGATTTTGCTGGTTCAGATAAATCTTTCAACGATTTGTTCTGATTCTTCTCCGAACTTCTGCTGTTTCAGTTTAAACCTCTCAACGGTTTATTCTGATTCTTCCCCACCGACAATTTTCTCTGGTTCAGATAAATTGAACCAAGATTTATTCTGATGCTTTCTAGTCAAGATTAATCCAAGATATCTTTTAGATAAGTTTAAATCGCTCCAAAAGATATTCCGATTCTTTCTAACAAATATTCAAGACTTCTGCTAGCTCCAGTTTAAATCGACCAAAGGTTTATTCTGATTTCTTCTCTGTTAAAGTCAAGTTCATACTTCATCCACTTCTATCAACAATCACCTTTGAATGGCATCTATAAGCCCATCTCTGACAACTCTCCATCATTTCTCCAAATGGAATCTTTAAGCCCATTCCCTACACAATCAACCAGCGTATCATCAAGTGCAAATTTCTGGGCACTCTAGTGTTAAATCATCTTCCACTTTCAAGCTATGAACGACGAACATGTCGATCTTACTCTTCAAGTTTAAGAAGATTGAACAGGGGCAGCTGTTGTACCCCAAAACTTGCCCTCCCATTTTTCACTCAAGATGTTATCCCAGGGTTTCTCAAGCACTCAATTTGGCACAAGATTTGATCAAACATATTCTCTTCCTAGGCATTGAGTCAGCAATTAGGGTTTTGCATTTTCCAAAGAAAATTGAGCCTTCAAGGTTTCAAATGATTTTCATAGGTCTTCATGTCTCCTCAAAGTTGTTTAAACCAGTTTTCAAACCTCGCATTACAAGTTTGCTCAATCAATGGTTCATATGACTGAAAATGACTACAAATACCCCAAAATCAACCCTTTTGGCGAGAACAAATTCAAACGATCGTAACTTCTTCATTATTCAATTTTTTTGAGTGGTTTTCCTTTTGTATGATTCTCCTTGATGCCACCTCAAATTTCTCTTCACAAATCAAGAGCTGATTACGCGTAGAAGATCACCAAAATTCGAATGCGTTAGAAGTCACATCTTGAATTTTGACCTAATTTCAAATAACGGTCGTCTGATTGTTATTTCTTCAAATTACAAGACCTTGAGATGATTATTTTTGCACATTCTCCTAAGTGATGTCATCAACAAGTTCTCTTCAAGAATCAAAGGAAAATTGAGCTTAGAAGACCCTGGGAGTTATCAAATTGTCATAGATCATTTCCTTGATTAGAATGTTTTTAACTTCTAATTTCAACACCTGCCATATTTATTTTCTCAAGGATATTTATTCTTATGTTGAGATCGAGGATTCCTTGTTTGTTTGTCACTGACTTCAAGTCATTGGTGTTGAAGCATTGGTGTTTATTAGGTTACAATGGATTTTTGATCGAGTTTTCTTAAGACACTATTTGTTCACTCGAGTATCATTGACTTATATTGCGAGTTACTATGAATTGAAGATGTGACTTAGAGTTTTAGTGAAAGATACTTGAGGATACATTCAAATGATGCCTTTGATTTCAATTCAGCTCAAGCATACAAGGCATAACTCATTCATTTTGAATTTGTCTTTAGTTCAAGATTCGAAATGGAAGAAACTTTTTAAGTTTAGAAAGAAAACTACAAGGGCATTATTTTGTTTCATCCAAATGCTTACCAAGACTTTTTCAAAGATCAAATTCAAGTTACAATTGTAAATTGCAAATTGAAAGTTATGATTCCAAGATTAGTTTCAAATTACAAGTGTTAAAGGGACTTTACATCCAAAGCCTAATCCTAAGTCGTAAACATGTTTAAATCATCCCAAAATCTTCGAGATATTCTTCAAGCTTCATGGCAGACCCATTCCTTCAAGACATCATCATTTCCCTTCAAGCCTATCCATGAATTCCAATTATAAATCGCCTTGTTGTTTCTCCATACCATCACATGAAACAAATCGAAGAAGAAAAAATATGACCAGCACATAAATAATGACGCATAAACAAGAAATTTTCAAAGTTTTATTTTCGCAAATTCATCATTAGGGTTTGTGATTTGGAATCAGAATATTTGTTTGTTTTATCATAATCATTTTCCCCAATTGCAAATCACAAAAAAAGAATTGCCTTTCTTGGTTCACAAAAAAAGGAAATAAAGCTACAAGGCAGGCAAATACAAACAGGCTGCATAGCATACAAACTGCCCAAAACTGCAACAAAAGCAACAGGCTGCAAACAGTAGCAGTCAAACACAAAAAGGGGCAAGCCTACAGCGGATGCAACAAATATCACAGCAGGATCCGAGCAAAAGCATGCTGCAAACACAAACCAACAAAGGCCACAACAGAACAAAACAATATTCAAGCTAACATTAGCTCAGATCTAGAACAAATGCATCATCATTTTCTAAAGCTGCAAACCCTTCAGAATTTTAAATAAAATAAGCAAAAACTGCTTTTGTTTCATAGAAAGAGGAAAGATGAAAGAGATATCACCACAAACCAATGCAGTCCAAAATCCTACTATATGCCAAAAGCTCTGTCCAAATAACCTGCATCAAAACCTGTAGCCCAACATTTGCACACAAATAGCAAGATGGAAACTACACTCAAAGTGTTCAAGGTCAGCATACCATAATGGTTCAAAATCCTCAAAACTTTCCCTCCAATTCTTACTTCTCAGCTATTATATTACAAAGAACAAGCAGCATATCAAAACAAGGCGAGAATACACCAAAAAAAAAACCAACACAGAACTAAGCAACAAAGAGAATAATCAGACAGCAGTAAAACCTCATTGTGAGAGCAAAAGCCAAATTTTGCCATGCAACCAAAAAACCCTCACTGCAAACCAAGAGCAAAACCAGGCCATCAAAAAAACCAAAACAGTACAAAACCTGAACCTACAAATTCAACACAAACACGCCCTCACCATTTTCGTTCACATCAACAACAACACAACCTGCAGAAACAGATTCGAGCATCAACGCCAACAAGCAAGTTTCTCAAACGCAGAAAGTTAACAAGACCAAATCGAGACATAATAACTTTAGACTTGAGGAAACAGAAGAACTTTTTTTTGGTACCTGAGACAAGCTTCAAAGGTTGGACATCATTCTTAGTTCCGGTTGACCATTCGGTAAATGCATTTCCCTTAAACTTTCGCCTTATTGTTGTTGATCATGCTTTATTTTATCGTATTTGTGTGCTATTCTGTCGAAATCTGTTGAATTTGGTATTTAGGGTTTTCAAACCATTTGTAGATTTGTGTTTAGGAAGAAAGCGGTTGAGAGAGATGAGAGGTTTGTTGGTTGTTTTATTTAGACGAGAGATAAGAGAGATAGATGAGGCGCGATTTCGGCGAGAAAGATGAGAATAAAGAAAAACTGAGAGATTTTGAGTTTTTGGTTTTGTCTTCAAAACCGTGATTTGAGTAAGAATGAAAGAGGTGATGATGAAACACGAATAAGAGAAGAGAAAACGTGTTTGGAGAATGAGGAATCATGTCTTGATGTTATTTTAATTTTAATTGATTCAATTATCCCTTAATAACTTTTAATTGGAAATATCAAAATAAATTGGAATTAGTGGATCATTCCCGAGAAAGGTGTACGGCTTCTCTACTGGAATTCTAGGGTTTTGATTCAATTTGTTGATTTTTTTTGTCCTCTAGCATTTTCGTTTGGGCCTAACCCACACAACCCAATCCGTTTCACTTATGACACCCCCCATTTTATTATTTTATTTTTAGTAACAAAAGTTGTCGGACCTCTGTATTCCCCTATAAGCCTATTCCAGATTTCTACCTTTTAACCCTAGTATTTTCTGTTTGCACTTTTTTCTTATATTACTATTTTATATATATATATATATATATATATATATATATATATATATATATATATATATATATATATATATATATATATATATATATATATATATATATATATATATATATATATATATATATATATATATATTTCTTAGCTTAATTTAGATTTTAAAATTTAAGTTTTTTTTCTTGACTAAATAATTTAGTATTTTTTTTTGTTTTGAAATTTTGTTTAAGAATTTTGTAATTAATTTTAACTTTATGTTTAGCGTTAAGTTGTTTGTTTAATTTCTTTATAAAAAATACCAAAAAGACAAAAAATATGCAAACGATTCAAATTCTCTAGTCAATTATTTTTCTTTAATAGAATAGAATTTTATTCTCTTTTCAAACAAAAAAAAAACAACAGGAATTTTATTTCCTTATCTTTATTTTATTAATTAATTTTTACTTCATAAACTTGTTGTAATTTCGATTAATTACTCGATTCGATTTGGTTGTATTGTTTGCCTATTTGGACATTTAATTGCATTAATCCATCCCCATTTGTAAAAAATTGTACCCCCATTCCCGAAAACTGTGTAATAGCGTAGAATTTTCATTTCTGCAATTTACTGTTTTCTTTATACTGTATAGTAATTAGGCGTGCATGGCAAGACATAACTCAACCGCTAGATAATCCTAATCAAAGATAAAATAAATTGAAAACAAATCACTTTTCACACGCGCACCTCTAGGGTAACCTTGCTTGTTGCTTCGGAAACACAATTATGTCCCTCGAATATGGGACGCTTTAGCAATGACCCTTCAATAAAAAAGATCGTAGTCCCTCAATGACCCTCGACGTTGCCTTTGATAAAAAGATCTAATCCCTTACGAAAATTGCTAAAGCGTCTCATAAGTTGCTTTCGATGACTGTAAAATTGACCCGCGCCTGTCCCTTCTCATCCAACGACGAGGCTTCTTACCAAATCAATGGTAAGATAGAAACATCTAAAGGAGGAATAAAAGAACATTTGAGACCTTTCTAGTAAGTAGATTCGCTCCTAGTTACTCGCTTTCTCACGACAAAAACATTTTTACGCCAACACTTTTATCTCAATTTTTTTTTAAAAAGACAAAACATTTTGTGTACGTTCTTATAGAGAAGAGAACCATTGCAAAACATATTTCTAAAAACCACTTTCAAAATAACATTCCATAAACACATCTTTGAACCATTTTTCGAAACAACACTTTGTACGCGTTCTTATAGAAACGAGAACTATTACAAAGACATTTTCAAAATATTTTCAAAGCCCACACCACAAACACATTGTCAAAGCAAAAGTAAGTGATCTAGCGAGTAACTAAGAGCCCGTAGATGACTACGGATGAAAAGGGTGCTAATACCATCCCTCTTCATAATCTACCCCCCGAACCCGAGAAATAATCTCGAAAGGTCTTTCCTGTGCTTTTTTACCTTTCCTTTTGGATAAAAGAAAAGTCAGTGGCGACTCTTGCTATCCGCATAAATGCGATCAAAACGTAAACAATCAAGTCAGTTCTCCCACCGTATCACAACCGCATAAGGGAAAGACAATTGAAGGTCTAAAAAATGATAACATTAATACTAAGACATATATTTTTGATGTGTCAGAATATGATGAAATATTTGATGTTTTAGTTTCATATGGTTAGATTATAGTTCCCCCAGGCACTAAGAATCCATCATTAGAGCAAAAGTAAAAAAGGGTTTTTTGCAAATATCATAATTTTTGGGTCATAATACTTCTCAATGTTTTCTTTTCAGGGATTTGATTCAAAAGGATTTGAAGGATGGTCGACTAAAATTTGGTGAGAAACCCAAAACCATGAAGATCGACTCAGATCCTTTGTATGTGGCGAATTCACACTATGTGGATCCATTTGAAGTGCTGATGATAGAGGCTACTGAAGGCCTCATGGACGAACATGTAGACGCTATCAACTCTCTAGTAACATTGACGCTCAAGGCTACTGATGGTCTTGAAGACGAACTGGGTTTGGCTACAATAATCGAGACTACTGAGTGTCTCAAAGGTGTCAAGGAAAAACTTTATAAGCCATACGAAGTGATGGTGGTTGATTTTGCTGAAAAACCTGAAGGTGATCAGGATGACAAAGCAAAGATGGACTGCAAGGATGAAGAGCTGTATGAGGAAACAATGGTTGAATTAATGAAGGTTATGTTTCCTAAACCCGAAGAGGAGTTGATAGACTTTCTTAACATGTGTAAATTGAGTAACTTTAGATCCATGTTATGCCCAAAATGTTTATTCCCTTCAACTGTTTATTCTCTTCCATAAACTTGTTGACGACTCCTTTCCATCCACCCAAATCAAGAAAAATATGAAATAGTATTACTCACTAAGGTCTAGTTGAATGCTGGAGAAAACTAAATCCTCACGTTTCTCCATCATCTCCATAACATGCCTCTCAAGAATCTCAATCAAGTCATCTTTCTCCTTCAATTCGGATGAGTATGATACCTCCCAAGTCTGGTACTTGTTCTTCCATACTTCCTTCTCTTGCTGCATCTTAACCAAGGCAAGTTGGATTTCTTCCACATCATCCAAGAGAGGAGGAGTAGGCATCATAAACATATCGGCTAAAGGCTCTGGACAAGGATAAGGCATATTCAACTGAATTGCCCTTGCTTGTACCCATTGAAGATGAGGATCCAATGTAACAACTCCTTTTGGTCCTGAATTTTCTCTTCTTTTCTTGTGAATATGGCGCCAAACTTTATCAATCTTTTTCCTAGCTTTATTGTTGTCTTCTCCCTCCTTGAGAAAGAAACCACTCTGTTGTAACCGGTTTAAAATATATAGTCGCCACCCTTAACTTTTATCCTAAGGAAGGGAGTATAAAGGAATAACCCTAATTTGGACATAGATTCTAAGTTGTTGGGCTCATTTTTAGACGAAGGGAAGGTGTTAGGCACCCCTCATCTACCTTGTTAACAAGGATACTAGGGTTTAGAAGCGCGATCTTTGAAAAATAGGGTTTAAACTTTTATTAGCCGAACTCGCCACAATTTTAGTCGTATGCCTATGTATCCTCTTATGAGGAATTAGAGTCCCAATTCATAGTTCTTAGTTGGTTGATGTTTTTTTATGGATTACGAAGATATTTGAATTTCCCTTGTACTTAGTGTGAGTGTGCGAAAAACGAAGTAGTTAGACGAAGTGCGCAGTCGATTAAAATATTTCGTAATCCTTTTTTAAAATTTATTGTTGAGTTTAATTTATTATGAAAAAAGAGTTTAGTGTTGGTTAAATATTTTTTAATGTATTACTTATAAAAATATCTTATTAGTGCATGATTAAAAATTAATTTTAATGCAATAAAAATAAATATTTGGATGAGCTAAAAATAAATATTTGATTTTATGATAATAATAAAATAATATTAAAATATAAAATATAAAAAATAATTATAATAAAATAATAAAATAAATTAAATTAAAAAACACAGGGGGGTGTAAATTATGTTGGACTAGTAAAACAGGGGAGTATAGGTAGTAGGCCCGGAACTCAAATATTAAATTCAGGCCCAACACATGGGGGGTTTGAAATTGACCTACATAGTAAAATATGGAGGCGCAGGGAGTAAGGGTCCAAGTCCAGATGTTGGACTTGGCCCATTAGGCAGAGGGGTGTGATTTTGTAAGTGATAGCAAACAAAAACAGAGGGAGGCGTAACTAGTGATTGGGCCTGGCCCAAGGGTATTTGGCTTCCGTTTGGATAGGGTGTGGGAGGGTGTATGATGATACGATATGCATGCATTTTAGAATGCTTGATACGGGTCATCCAGTTATGACGGAGGGAAAATGGTAACACGTGATGCACATGATCATGAAACACTATATTTTCTTTTTTTACAAAACATTTTCTCATTTGCATTTTCTCTCTCTCTGATCTAACATTCATCCTCTTTTCTCTCATCAAACACCATTACAGAACCCTAAATCGCCACCGTCCCCACAAACCCTAATCAGCGACGATCATACCCTTGTCCCCAAATCATTATCCCATAACCCAAATTGCGAGACAAAAAAGAGAAAATAAATAAAATCTAAGTCGTTACCTCCGATCGTGATTATCCTTCGAGCCTCCTCTGTGCGATTCTCCTTCTAATCCTTTTTTCTTTTGTGATGGACATGTACAGGATGGTGGTGCTTGGAAGGAGTAGCAACGACCGTTGAAAGATCTAGGGTTTCAGATGTTAAAACCCCAGGCTAATGGAGCGGCACATTGATGAAGATCTAAGTGAGGGTTTCACTGTTCCACTTCTTCTCCTTCTTTTAATTTCTCTTTATCTTGTAAACTCCTTCTCTGTAAAATTTCTCTGTCAAATTTATCTTCCCCCCTCTCTGTCTTAGAATCCTAGGCTTTTATAGTGTTTAGTTTTAGATATATTAGGAAAGTTTTTTTATAAATTTTTCGTTACTTTCGATTGATTTAGAGAATTAGGGATTCATTTTGATTTGTTTGTAATTTGTAGTGAATCTGTATAATGAGTTTTAATGGTTTGATTCTGTTTGGTTTGATTTCATCTTTGTATTTAATTTTGTATTAAGTCTGCATAGTAATCTTGATTCTGTTAAAAATTGATTCGATTTTGTATTAAGTTTTGGTATGATTACGTTCTGTAATATTTTTTTGGTAAATCAAAGATGTAAAGATTTGATTTGATTCGAACATTATTCGTTTTTAGCTTTAAAATGTGCGTTACTTATCTTGATCTTAACAGTAAGTGTTTCAGTTTTGAAACATGCGTTTTTTTCTTCTTCGATTTGAACAGTAACCGTTTCTCAGTTTTGGGCTTAGGCTTGTAATGGACTGTGCAATTAAAGGCCTTCTTTGTTAACGTTTTTAATAAAACAATCATGATTTTTAATTAAATCAAAATAGTAATAATTTGATAATGTTAAAAATAATAATTTTGGTAATAATAATAATATAATATAATATAATAATTAAAAACAAAACAATTTTTCAAAACAACAAAAAACTAAACGGGCCTAGTTGTTTAATTGTTTGGGTCTTCCTGATTTACAACATACACCCGCTAACTTATTTTAAGACGGGCCTTAACATTCTAGAGGGCTGGTCCTGATTAATCCATAAATCCCATAAGTAAACAGCAATACCCCTTCTATTTATTCTTAAATGGGCTTAACAAATACCCTTCTTGTAAGAGAATCCGAATGGGCCCTTAATTCTATACGGGCCTTTCTGATTTAGAAAGGTCCAAAAAATATTAATAATGTAAACCCTTCAAGACTTGAAATGGGCCGAAAGAGAAAGAAGCCTTAATCCAAAATGAAATTGGCTTGGAAAATTGAATGCTAAGCCCCCTAACCTAAGGCACGCCCTTTATTAGCAAATGAAGCTTTTAATGGGCTTAAAATTTTACATGAACTTTTCTGATTTAGAAAAACCCATTAATTCCTAAAAAAACCCCTTTCCTAAACTAAACCCCATGAACAAATTATAAATCAAAATGATAATTCTAGGAATAAAAGATTAGGAACTAGTAGGGCAAACTTGGGGTATGACAGCTGACCCTATTTAATTACCTTTCGATTGAATAATGCGGGAATACACAGGTCTCGTATGCTCTGATCGGAAGTTTATTAAATAATAGAAGACCCCAAAGTTTTTCCGAAAGATTATAAGGATACGTTGTACAATGTTACCATGGTTTTGGTTTAACTTAGATACGATGACGCGGATAACTCGTCCGTATCTAAAGAGATTGTAGATTCTTTTGCATATTTACCATAACCTAGGAGGTAAAATAATACAAGTTTTGAAAAGATGACTTACTAATGCTTGGAGACTAACATAGTAAGTTTATGATGCAAATTTTGTCTATTCACCGCAACCTAGGGGATGAATAAAACAAATTTTGATAACACATTGCTGCATGAAGACTGATGCAATAGATTACGTAGATTCTGTTATGTTTACTACAACCTAAGAAGTAAATAATACGAGGATGGACCTGCATATTTATCATAACCTAGGGGATAAAAGACAACATGGGTGGACTTATGTTATTCATCACAACCTAGGAGATGAATAATATAACCCTGAAAATTCACATATCTATCACAACCTAGGGGGTAGATAATTGAAAAAAGGCTTGATAACACATCGCTGCATGGAGACTGATGTAATGAGTTATATCGTGAATTTCGTCATGTTTACTACAACCTAGGGAGTAAACAGTACGAGGATGAACCTGTGTATTTTATCGCAACCTAGAGGATGAAAGACAGCATGGGTGGGCTTACTTTATTAATCATAACCTAGGGGATGAACAATGTAACCCTAAAAATCCGCATATCTATCGCAACCTAGGGGGTAGATAATTGAAAAAGCTTGATAACACATCGTTGTATAGAGACTGACGCAATGAGTTATATCATAGATTTCATCATGTTTAATACAACCTAGGGAGTAAACAGTACAAGGATAAATTCACGTATTCATTGCAACCCAGGGAATGAATAATATGAATCCGGTAATTCGCAAACCTACCATATCCTAGGGGTAAATGATTGAAAAAAAGGTGTTTTTGATGATCAAATCTTAGATAACTAGATCAAAGATGAGATCGTATTTTTATCGGTTGTGTCTGTTCTCAACCAAGGTAAATGCTTGTTTTGTTAAATTGACAAAGGGCCCCAAGATATTGGTTTCACCCAAAGTGTGTTCAGAAAAATGCCATGTATGATGTATATGAATAATGTCCTAGATTTATATAGAGCCCATAATGTATATGCATCGAGTATTTTGCGTATGCCCCAAGTATTTACATATGTACAAAATGTGTGTATATGCCCCAAATATAATAAAAAATGTTTTTTTGATCTTTCCTCCTCTTAAACCAATGGTTTTGTGTTACCAACTCCCCGACGTTGCATTGTTGTGGTATTTTGAATTGATTTGAATAAGATGAATAAGTGTTATCAGGATCTTGATATTTGTATCATAGGCGCAGACGTAGGTGTGGACGTAGTTGTGGACGCAGGCGTAGGCATGAACATGGATGTAGGTGTGGATTTTATTTCGATGGTTTTATAACTAAAATGCTTTTTGATATTTTATCAAACACTTTTATTTGTAAAATCCCTAAAATGATTTCAATGCAGTATTCACAAAAATAATCGTAGTATTTTGAAAACAAGTCTGAAAAGGAAAAACACAATTGAAAGATTGAAAAAGGTCAATGTTTTATTGATAAATATGCCTCTGAATAGGCGATCGTACAAGATGCAATTCCTTAAAAGAAGTAATTACAAAAAGTTTTAAAACTGAAAATAGCAACAAAAAATGATAATTACTACTGCTGTGTTCCCTAATATGCTTTTGATAGCTCCAATATCCTTTGCTTTTGAGTTGAATGATTTGGATCAATCTCTTCCTTTGTGGTTTTCATTCGTAGTTCTTAGATCATAGTCTTTTTGTTCTTTATTTTTTTAATAAAATCCCTAATTTTTTCCTGGATCGTCCTTTCGGGTTTTCAATCCACCGGGATAATTTTTTTTGTGTATGCCCCTAATTTTTGCCTGGATCACCCTTTAGGGTTTTCAATCCACCATGACGCTCCTTTTTTCCTAATTCGCCTGTTTAGGGTTCGAACTTAGCGAGCCTTTTATACATAGTATTTTTTACTGCGTCTGAATTTTCCGGATGTGGTAGTTCTTCCCCATCCATTGTTGTGAGGATGAGACCACCACCGGAGAATGCTGTTTTTACCACATATGAACCTTCTTAGTTGGGTGTCCATTTACCACGTGAATTGAGGTGAGGTAGAAGAATCCTCTTGAGCACCAAATCCCCTTCTTTGAGCACTTGAGGGAGGACTTTCTTATCGAATGCTTTCTTCATCCGCTTTTCGTACAATTGACCGTGGCACAAAGTTGTCAAGTGTTTCTCTTTAATGAGGTTGAGTTGATCAAGTCACGTCTGAAACCATTCTTCTTCTTCAAGATTTGTTTCTATTAGAACTCAAAGTGATGGAGTTTCTATTTCAACTAGTAGTACTGCCTCCATGCCATATACCAGAGAGAAAGGAGTTGCACCTGTTGATGTTCGTACGGAGGTACGATAGCCTTGTAGAGCAAAGGGAAACATTTCATGCCAATCTTTGCATGTCTTCACCATTTTCTGAATTATTTTCTTGATGTTTTTATTGGGAGCTTCAACGACCTCATTCATCTTGGGTCGATATGATGAGGAATTATGATGCTCGATCTTGAAATTATCGCATAACTCTTTCATTATTTTATTTTTTAGATTTAGACCCGTTGTCCGTAATAATTCTGCTTGGAACCTCATATCTGCATATGAGATTTTGTTTGATGAATCGAGTAACCACTTGACTTGTCACATTCACGTAGAATTCCTCTTCTACCTATTTGGTGAAGTAGTCAATGGTAACCAGTATGAATCGGTGTCCGTTAGATGATTTCGGTTTGATCATGCCTATCATTTCAATTCCCCACATCGAAAATGGACAAGGAGAGTTCATGACATTCAAAGGGGTTGGTGGTACTTAATTTTGTAGGCATATATTTGGCATTTGTGACATGTCTTTGTATAATGGTAGAAGTCGGTTTCCATTGTTAACTAATAATATCCCGCTCGCAAGATTTTTCTAGCCATGGAATGTCCATTTGTATGAGCTCCAAAAGTAGCTTCATGGATATCTCTCATAAGCGTATCTACTTCCTGTTTCTCGACACTTGTTTTTCAATGTACCTTTTGATGTCATTAAACCAAGGCTTTTTATCTGGTCCCTCTTCAATAGCAAGGAAATGTGAAGGCTCTTCAAAATGTCTGATTGTAATGTGTGGTTCGTGATTTGGCCAAGTTACTTTGAACATGGCAGATAAAGTTACCAAAGCGTCTATCATCTGATTTTCTTCTCATGAGATATGACTGAAGGGTGATCTCAGTGAATTCCGCAACTAGCTTTAAAACATGATCTCAATATGGAATCAATTTAGGATGTCTAGTTTCTTATTCGTTGTTGACTTGATATATGACTAGCGCGAAGTCTCAAAGTACTTCTAGATGTTTTATTCTTAAATCGATGGCCGCTTCTAGCCCCAAGATACAAGCTTCATATTCGGTGATATTGTTGGTGCAATAAAAACATAACCTTGCAGTATAAGGCTTGTGAAATTTTTTCGGAGAAGTCAAAACTTCCCCAATGTTGTGTCCCAATGCATTTGATGCTCCATCAAACATGAGTGTCCAACGTTCCACTGGTCCAGGTCCTTCGTCGGGCCCTGGTATTTTGTAGTCACCTATAACCATGACATCTTCGTCTAGAAAGTAGAACTTCATTGGTTGATATTCTGGTAATGGCTGATGAGCTAGATGGTCAACTAGTACACCACCCTTGATGGCTTTTTGAGTAACGTATTGGTTGTCGTACTCTGATAGTAACATCTACCATCGGGAAATCCTTCTTGTAAGATCTGATTTTTCAAACACATACTTTAAAGGATCCATTCTTGCTATTAACCACGTGGTGTGAGTTAACATGTATTTCCTCAATCTTTTAGTAGCACAAGTCAATGCACAACAAGTTTTCTCGAAAAGTGAGTACCTGGTTTCGCAATCAGTAAATTTTTTGCTGAGGTAGTAGATTGCATGCTCTTTTCTACCTGTTTCGTCGTGTTTTCCCAATACACATCCCATTGATCCTTCAAGATATGATAGATACATGATGAGTGGTCTTCCGGGGACTGGTGGTATTAAGATTGGTGGTTCTTGTAAATATTTCTTTATTTTCTCGAAGGCTATTTGACAATCATTATTCCATACCACTGTCTGATCTTTTCGTAGTATTTTAAATATAGGCTCACACATAGCAGTTAGGTGTGATATGAACCTTGAAATGTAGTTTAATCATCCTAAGAAACCACGAACCTATTTCTCTGTTCTCGGAGATGGCATTTCTTGTATGGATTTTACCTTGTCGGGGTCTACCTCAATGCCATGTTGACTTATAATAAAACCCAATAACTTGCTTGATCTGACACCAAATGTACACTTGTTCGGATTTAACCTTAGTTTGAACCTTCGCAGATGCTCGAAGAGCTTTTGTAAATGTATGATGTGATCCTCCTCCGTATGAGATTTGGAAATCATATCATCTACGTACACATCAACCTCTTTGTGAATCATATCATGGAATAGTGTGACCATAACCCGTTGAAAAGTTGCCCCTGTGTTCTTTAGACCAAACGACATTACTTTATAACAGAAAGTACCCCAAGGCATCATAAAAGTAGTCTTTTCCATATCTTCGGGTGCCATTTTGATTTGATTATAGCGTGAGAAACCATCCATGAACGAGAATACCGAAGCTTGAGCTGTATTATCCACCAAAACATATATGTGAGGTAATGGGAAATCGTCTTTGGAACTTTCTTTGTTCAGATCCCGATAATCTACATGCATGCGTACTTTACTATCCTTCTTGGGTACTGGCACGATGTTAGCTATCCAATGTGGATAATCTACCACTGCTAAGAACCCTGCGTCAAATTGTTTAAGGACCTCTTCTCGAATTTTGTTGGACATGTTCGAACGAGTTCTTATGAGCTTCTGCCTGACCGGAGACCAACCTTCTTTAAGAGGTAGTATGTGCACCACAATGTTTGTATCTAATCCTGGCATATCCCTGTAAGACCAGGCAAATATGTCCACATACTCATGTAACAACTTGATCAACCTTTCTTTGTCGCTTTTCTCCAATGTTGCCCCTAACTTGATCTCTTTCAAATCTTCCTCTGTACCAAGGTTAATGGTCTCAATAGATTCCTGGTATGGTTGTATATTGTCAACTTTTTTCTCTATCTCCCTCGCCAATTCTTTAGAAAGTTCAAGATCTTCATCATCTTCCTCTTATGTTTGGTTGATGGGTGAATCAAAATTATATTAGATAGCAGCAATAACATTATCGATGATTTTGAGTATGGATCTGCACATTTATCATGTTTTGGTGCAGTTTTTTAGAATGTGAATTTGGAAAATGCATATGAAGAAAAAGTATTGCCATTTTTTTAAATATAACAGATGAATGCAAGAGAAAGACATGGATCTTAATTGAATGCGAAATATAACTTTTATTAATCATGAATATTGTCTAAAACAAATTGGGGGACCCTTACAAGCAACCCATATGCCTCGGGTTTGACATAGGTTCTTTAAAAAACAATAAAAATTACTTTGGAAATAAAAAGATCTCGAGAATCTCCACATCTGTCTAATTCTTGAGTTCTTCGCCTGGGGCACATTCATGGATTAAATAAGACGCCCTTTTGATGTTGTCTTTGTTAGATATCATTGCCACCTGTCTGCCATGCTCTACTCCTTTGTTAGTGAAAGTCTCCTGGATTGGAGAAAATTGTTCTTTTCCTTTCAGAGTAATCTTTGATAATTCGTAACCCAAACCAAAGCGATTATTCTTCTCAAGTATTTTTGGGAGCTTTCGCCAACCCTTTGAGGCACCACTTTCCACCGCTATTTGCAAATCTCTCCACGAAGTCAAAATAGGTTTCTTGATTTTCTCCACCGGTAGGGTTACCATCGAGGCAACCTCTAAGACTTGAAATGACGTGGCTATACAGTTTTCATCAGCACTGATATACCTGTAGGAGTTTATGTGACTTACAAAGATGTCTTATTCACCATCGATTATGACCAATTTTCCTTCAATAAAGAACTTTAGTTTTTGATGTAAATTCGAAGTGACTTCCCCTGCTGCATGAATCCAGGGTCGCCCGAGTAAACATGTATATGCTGGTTCTATATCCATGACTTGAAAAGTGACATAGAACATGTGTGGGACGATCTTGATAGGAAGGCACACTTCTCCAAATAGTGAACTTTGAGAACCGTAAAATATTTTAACTATCATAGAACTTGGTCTTATCACAACACCATCCAGTGTTAATTTCATCAAGCTGGATTTTGGTAGTACATTGAGGGCAGAACCAGTATCAGTGAGTACCCTGGACAAGCTTGTAGTACCTATCTGAATGGAGATGTGCAATACCTTGTTGTGAGCTCGGCCTTGTGGAGGTAACTCACTGTCATTAAAACCCAGATATGATCTGGACGTCAATTTTGATACAACATTGTCAAATTGGTTTACAGTAATCTCTTATACGACATGAGCAGAACTCAAAACCTTCATTAAATAATCTTGATGCGCTTCTGAATTAATGAGCAACGAGAGTATAGAAATTTTGGCTGGGGTTTGGTAAAGCTGATCCACACCCTATAATTACTCCTTTTGATTATTTTCAAAAATTCATCTGCCTCTTGATCAGTAAAGATCTTACTCAGAGGCTCTTGTTCTTGACTTGCTTCCACCACTACTTTTCCTTTGTATTTCACCACCGTATCATCCTTATTTTTTACCATAGTATCATTCTTCTTTTGTGGTTTGAAGCCAAAGATTCGACCACTGCGAGTCATGCCCCCTTTCCCTGCTATATTTGAGATTGCGGGTCCTTGACTTGATGATGGCTCACATTCCTTTTTTAAGCCATTGACATATACATTTGAATCATAACTCCATGGCACTGCTTTGTCACTTTCGTAAGGGGTAGGAGATGGCTCCCTAATTATCATTGTAGTCTTAGGAACTATTGGTATCCTCAGAGTTTGTCTTGGTGTTATCACATGTGTTTCTATTGACTCTCCCTACTGGATCACAAGATTCTTCTTATTAAGGTTCAACCCTTAGCAAGGAATTACCAATGGCTTCTTTATACTTCCCTCAATTCCAGCTACATATTCTTCTTTATGGTATGATCTGAATTGGACTATCCTCTGGTCCACCAATTTTTGTAATGTTTTCTAAAAAGCTTCATTATGTTCCAAAAGAAACCCACACTCCAACAAATATTCATTCAACAAATTTATTGGGGCCTTTACTCGCCTGGCTGCCCCAAAGCCAATGACTACTTCAATTGCATTTATTGCTGGTCCACCATGCGGAGGCATGGGGTTTAACTTGATATTCAACTTATCAAAGGTGATATACCGAGAATCCAACAGATCTTATTATGTTTAAATGCCCAACACTTTTATATAGTACGCCTAGGAGAATTGGCATGATACTCGCATCTGGTGTTGGCATCGTACGTTGGTGGGGGTGCCCCGATTGAAGGAGCTAGAGGTCTTAGCTCTACCAAAGACGCCTTGACCAAGTTTTGCAATAATTGATAGGGTGGTTTTGTACCCCACAATTTTCCCTCTCACTTATCAAGAATTTGCTCACAAGATCCCTTTTGGCTCAAGACTGCATCAAGGTCGATCAGCTCAAGACACCTCCTTAAGCACTGATGACCAAAATTAGGGTTTGAGATTGCAGAAGGATATTTGAACTTCCAATTCCACATATGACTTTCATGGACCCTCAAGATTACTCATGTCAAGTTTCAAGCTTTGGATCACACTTTTGCTCAGCCAATTGAGCAATTGACCTAAAAATCAGTTATATTGGGGAAAAAGTTAACTATGGACAATTTATAGTAAAGCTCCATAAATTTTGATCCACATCAACATTTTAAACTCATATGTATCATTTGATCAAGTTTGGACCATAATTCCTCAAGAAATTTGATCAAATCTTCAAAAGGGCAAAATTGTCAAAATTAGGGTTTTGAATGGGAAAGGGCAATTTCTGATTTTTGACCTAGCAAATGATCAATTGGTTTAAGGCATGATCTCAAGAGTCCAATTGCATCATTTTGACCTAATGAAATGGCTAAAAACATTGCTCAAGCCCAATGGATTGACATATAAATTTTTAGTCAACTGATCAAAAGTACACTATACTGAAAAGTCAAACTTTGACTTTTTGGTCAAAATCAAATGTCAAAGATAATAATTCATCAAAGAATTTAAAAATATGAAAATTATTCATCAAGAAATAAAAAATTCAAGATTTCATCTTGAAAAGTTAAAATTTCTAAACTTAGAAATTTTTCTAAGTGTTGGAAATTTCTTATTTTTTCACAACTTTGAGCAAAATTTTCACCATGATGCAAGAGGATTCAAAAGAAACTTTAAACATGAAAGTTGTATATCTACATGAAATCTACAACATTTCTCTACACAAATCTTTCCAAAAGTTCTTGGATCTCAAGTTATAATTTTAAGAACACATGGTCATGAAACAAAACACTTAGTGAAATTTTGCCCTAATTTGGTCAGGATTTTGACCCAATTTCATGGCACTTTTTCATATAGTTACAAGGGGAATTTTCAAAAGTGATTAAAATATGGATTATATATCATATTACAAGCTTTCCAAAATTTAAAAGAACTCCTTGAGATCATTTTTGAGTAGGGATAATCGAAGAGATGAAGTTAGGGTTTTATCACTTGAATTACAAGTCATTTTGTGATGAACAAGATTCAAAATTCAAACTCATGCTGCATAACCTCTACTTTGCAGGCCTCAAACTTGTTATTAACTCTATAATTAATTGCTTGCATAGCTGTTAGAGGTATCATTTCAAGCATTCAATGCAAGGCCGTGCTTTATATCCATTTTGGGAAGAAAGTGCACATTGCCATTTTGATAAAGTGACTTTTTGCGCAAAACTTGTTCTTAATCCTTGCAATTGCTTTCTTCTGATCATACAAGTCCCATAACTCAAGAGAAACTTGTGAGACACTTACAATCACTCAGGCCATGCTTGTACCTCCTCTTGAAACTTGTTTTCCCACTTTTCTTCAAAATCAAGTAACCTAGCAATTAGCTTGTAACTTGTACTTCGAACTTTCAAAACCACCCAAGACCTTTTTCTTATACATACACAAGTAATTTGCCACAAATCCCACGCATGCTTAAGCCCTGAAAACACCAAGAACACATAATCACCAAAAACACCTCAAAACTTGTCATTTCTGAGTTTTGAATCCAATCTCCAAATTTACTCGTGCGTTTCTTGGCCTTTTACGTTCAAAAGCTTCTAAACAACATACATAAACAATCCAAACACCTGCAACACCATTGTAACACCTCCATCATCATCCACCATTTTCAAAAACAACACCTTGCACCTTGACTTCTACAGAACTCCTCAGACACTTTCATCTCAAGCTAAGCATCTCATTAGATTCCTGGGAACTTGAGGAAGCTAACCCAATCATTGGAACTCACTAAAAGCTACTCAAACTCCAAACACGATACCCTCTTGCAAGGTAAGTTTTATGACTTTTGAATTCTTCATACAAGAATCATTAATGGTTTATTTGTGAATGAAAAATGTAGATATCATTACCCTAAAGCTAACCATGTCCATAGTTTTCATTAATTTTGTTTGAGCTTAGAGAATTTTAAGATTGAAGTTTCTGAAATTTTTAGGGTTTAG
This sequence comes from Vicia faba, assembly GCA_948472305.1. NCBI lineage: Eukaryota > Viridiplantae > Streptophyta > Magnoliopsida > Fabales > Fabaceae > Vicia > Vicia faba. Next base: position 1,341,355,419 of record OX451740.1, on the reverse strand, counting down.
ATTAGGACCATTAAAATTCATGCTTATCTTAGATCTTTAATTTTATTGCTTTGCATTTCTGAAATCGTGATGGAATTTGCTACAAGTTTTCTGTTTACAGTTTTCATTTTTGTTGAGATTTGAATAAGATACAGAGGCTCTGGCTGGGCGTGAGGTTGAAGATGAAGTTCAAGCCATGAACTTGTTTACTAGAGGGACCTGGGTTCGAGCCCCAGTGGTACCCTTTTGGATTATTTTCATATTTTTCATATTCTAACTCTTTATTTTGGCAGCGTTGGGCCTCCCTTAGGCCTTATGTTTTTTTTTTTACTTCAGATCCCCTTGCTTGCTATTTGCACCCTGGCCCATTTTTATTTTTCTTTTTCTTATTTTTATTTATTTGTTTTCTTAAATATTTTATCTAATACTAAAAAAATTAGAAAAAACATAAAAACATTAGGTTTATATTTTGATAAAGTTTTTTTTTTCACAAAAAATTTATTTATTTAATCATACTTTATTTATTTTACTAATTGTTTTGTAAATTTAATTAAAAAACTAGGGTTTTAGTTATTTTATTTTACACCATTTAAATATATTATTTTAAAATATAAAAAGACCAAAAATATTTTATAATACTATAAATTATTTTTAAGACAAAAATACCAAAAATATTCTTTTTCTAAACTTAATTTCTTTTAATCAATTAATAGATTAGGGTTTTATTTAATATCTTTTCCTAGTAAATTTAGGTTTACTTTTTATCATTTCAATTAATAATTTTCTTTTAGTTAATCAGTTTGAAACCAAAACCCATTTTCTCTAAAAAACCCAAATAAATATCCTTTTTCCTTACATTTACATTCTTGTATATTTATTCATTTTTGTACATTATTTATTTAATTCTTGTATAAATTCAATACGATTGTAATAGATAATTAGGCTTTATTTTATTGCAATCCCCATTTATAATTTGTACACCCCCTCCCACAAGTATTGTAATAGCGTAGTAATTTTAAATTCCACAATTTATCGCTTTATATACAAATGTTAGTAATTAGGGTTTGTATGGAAAGACTAAAACCAATCAATTAGAAAACCCTAATCAAAGACAAAACCAAGCATGAAAAATAATACACTTGCACACAAGCACCCCTAGGGTAAATCCACTTGGTTGCCTTACAAAATGGCCATATTACGCATGTGAGGTATCTTAGCAAAAACAAGAAAAATATAAGATCATAGTCCCTCGATGACGCTACCTATGTTGCCTTTCAAATGATCTTAGTCCCTAAAAGAGAATGCTAAGATACCTTGCAATATTGCTAATCATGGTTATACGATGACCCATGCCCATCCCGTTTACATCTAAAGATAGGGTTACTTACCAAATTAATGGTAAGATAACAATATCAAAGAAAAGGGGAAATGAATATGAAAGACTTTTGAGTAGGTAGAATGCTCCTAATTGCTTTCTCCATTTCAAAAAAACAAAACATCCTTGCTATTTTCAAAAACAAACACCTACACTTTCAAAACATCTTACAAACTTGAAAACATTTTCAAAAGATCAACATCTTTGTATACATTCTTATGAACGATAATCATTACAAAGTTTGCCTAAACAATGGCCTCTTTACAAAATACTTTCAAAAACCACACAAACCATAATTTCAAACAAAAGCAAGTGATCTAGAAAGTAACTAAGAGCCCATGGAAAACCATGGATGAAAAGGGTGCTAATACCTTCCCTTTTCATAATCTACCCCCCGAACTCAAGAAATAATCTCAAAGGTCTTTCCTGTGCATTTTCACCTTTCCTTTTGGATAAAAGAAAAGTCGGCGACGACTCTTGCTAACCGCAACATTTGTGATCAAACCCAAAACACTCAAGTCAGTTCTCCTACCGTATCACAGAACTGGCGACTCTGCCGGGGATGATTCATATAAGTGGGGTTACCTTAGGGTTAGATCATGTTTACTTGCTTTTTTGTTTGACTTGTATGCTTTACATTGATGTTATTTGTTTGGGTTTGAATCCTCTACCCGGATTTGGGATACCTTATAGGTAAGTAGCAATACGTTGTGGAAACTGTGCGGGGTATACCGACATGGTCCAAGCAATAGCTACGTTAGTGCGACATATTTGTGGTTACCAGTTGCCCTTGAGTTAATCAAAGAGAATACAGGGCCGCTGAGTGATGTCATGAAGCACTAATGAAATTTTAGAACATTTACTTGACCAACTTGGCCTTTAGGACGTAGTGAGATGACCGACTTTGGTGCAGTCCGAAGTTGGTAGATACTCGATACTACACTCATTAAGGTTTGGTTTTTTGGGATATTTCGGTCGCCATTAAAGAGGCTTGTGCTGAAACAATGAAAAAGGAAACAAACCAGTGATATTGAGCTCCTTAGAACCCATTTACTATTGCTAGGACATGTTTTAAGCCAACTAAACTTCATGAGGGTACTTACCTATAAAACTCCATGCAAGCCTAAACCTAAGGACTTGTTTGCTTTGTTTGTATATATTTACTTGTACATAACATCATGAACATCATAACATCATATTCATTCACTAACTATTTCAAGGATCTTGGGATTTATCTTTGTTCTGTTTTGTAGGACATGGATTCTATTCGCAGGAAAACCATTCAAGTCAATCTTGTAAGGATCCCTCCTCAACTTAAGGAGCTAGCTTCAAGGATTCCTGAAAACTCTCCATTTACTAAAAGACATGGTCGCCTACTAAACTTGGTCACCTCCAACATTGATGAAGACATGATGAAGGTGATCTTTCAGTTCTTTGATCCTTTACACCATTGCTTCACATTTCCCGATTATCAACTTGTGCAAAATTTAGAAGAATTCTACCAACTCTTGAGGATCCCCATTCTCAATCAACTATCTTTCAATGGTACAGAAAGAGATCCAAAGCTGGAAGATATTGCTCAAGTTCTACACTTGCAATCATCTGATGTCACAACCAATTGGGAAACAAGGAGTGGTGTCAAGGATTTCCTAGCAAAGTTCTTATTTGAGAAAGCCCAAAACTGTTGGAACTCTTTGGATTTGCAAGCTTTTGAAGAAATTGTGGCTCTCCTCATCTATGGTATGATTTTGTTTCCAAATCCTGACCAACTCATAGATGTGAACGCCGTCAAGATCTTCATGTCTCGTAACCCGATGCCTACTTTGCTAGGAGACATCCTACATTCTTTTCACACTCAGACTATGAGGAAAAGAGGTATCCTTATGTGTTGTACTCCTCTCTTGGCAAGATGGTTTATTTCGTATCTTCCCCAATTTGTATTGAAGAACAAGAAAGGTTCAAGATGGTCACAAAGGTTGATGACTCTCAAACATTCAGACATTCATTGGTGTTCCCAATCCTTAGAGAATGTTACTATTGTCGACCATTGTGGAGAATTACCCAATGTACCTTTACTTGGAATTAGGGAAGGTATCACTTACAACCCCTTCTTAGCCTTAAGACAGTTTGGTTACGCCCGAAGGGATGGCCCACATGAGATGCTCATTCAAGGTTTGGTATTTGACTATGAGAACGACGATCAAGGTCATCGCCAAAGATTTATCTGAGCTTGGAGGATGTTGAACAAGGTAGATAGAAAGACATTGGGGCATAAGAATTCCATACCTCTTGAGCCTTACCTAAAATGGGTACGAACTCGTGCTCAGAGTCTTATGATGCCTTATCCCTCCATTCTCCAAAAAATCATAGAGCCTGTTATGGAGGGAGATGTTCCATACACTATCCTGCATCCTGACATGCCTACCTCTCTTGAAGACTTACAAAGAGATTGGATACAACTCAAGGGGGAGAGAGATACTTTCGAGGCCTAATTCTACGCTAGCAAGAAGAAGGTTTTGGAACTCACTAAGCAACTTCATGAGGAGTAGACTCTGAATGCCTACATCGCACCAAAAAGGATGCGTACAACCTTTTTATCTTAGAGTTTTTGTATTATTTTTCCCAAAGAGGCATTGATGTACTTAAGCTTTAATTTATTAATATAACATGTGTTTCCTTTTTGTCTGAAACAAATTTGAATCTTTAAAATCCTTGAAATCATTGCATATGCATCTACCATTCATCATAACATAAGAAGGTTTCTTGCAGCAAGTCTCTTCATATTTCTACTGTTTATTTCAGTAAGATGGATCTCGAGCAAACAGTGAAGAACCTCCAAGCACAAAATGCCCAGTTTCAACAGATGTTCTTAACTCTAGCCAAAGGACAAGAAGAGTTGAAGACCTTGCTGGTTGAAGAGAAAAAGAAGAAGACAAAGAAAATCACCAGAGTTCTAAATATGGGAAGAAGATTCCAAGGTCAAGCAAGAAGGACCCTAGACTTTGCAACGTCATCTGGTGAGAAAAACAATCAAGGTGGGAAAGGCAAGGAAGCCGTTGTCCAGCCAGATTCAGAAGAGGAAGAGGAAGAAGATTATTCTGAAGAACAATATCCTCCAGCCGACGATAAGTATAAGTATCTAGAAGAACGGTTAAGTGCGATGAAAATTCAAAAAGTGTCTGGATTGGACTTTGAGGAGTTGGGGTTAGTATCTGGTATTTTCATTCCTCCAAAATTCAAAGCACCGGTGTTCGCAAAATATGGCGGAGTTTCATGTCCCAAAATTCATCTCCGGTCCTATGTTAGGAATATGCAGCCTCACACTGCTGACAAGGATTTATGGGTACACTTCTTTCAAGACAGTCTGTTCGGAACTCAACTTGATTAGTTTTATCGGCTAGAAAGAGCCAATGTTCATAATTGGGAAGATCTTGCCGCTGCCTTTTACAAACAATACCAATACAACATTGATCTTGCTCCCACCCGTACTCAACTCCAGAGTATGGCCATGGTTTCAAGTGAAGGCTTTAAAGACTATGCGCACAAATGGAGGGACTTAGCAGGAAGATTCCAGCCTCCCCTATCCAAAAGAGAGTTAGTAGATATGTTTTTGGGTACCTTGTCCGGTTCTTTCTTCAATCACTTAATTGGGAGTTCATCGGCAGGTTTTGCCGAATTGATATTAACCGGAGAAAGGGTGGAAGCCGGGATAAAGAATGGGAAGATTCAAAAAGATGCATCCCCTACTGCTGTAAGGAAACCATTCATTGGAAAGAAAGAAGTTGTTGCTGTATATCCTTAGAGAAATTAAGATAGGGCTGAACGCCGTCCAATGCTGGGGGCTGTCATGATTCCTAAACCCGTACCTGCTCAGCAAAGAAGCAACCAGCCAAGAACGGAAAGACCATCAGACAATTCACCTGAATTAATATGACACTATCTCAAGTATTGCCACATTTGTTAATATCCAATATAGTGACTTTGAAAGAAGCTCCAAAGAATCCTAACACAACCTCTCCGCATTATCATCCAAATGCCCACTATGCATACCATTCTGAGAGTCCCATCCATGACACTAACAACTGTTGGGCTCTAAAAAACAAAGTACAAGACCTTCTTGAAGCCAAAGAGATTGAATTCGACACGCCATAAATTCCCAATGTAATCACTACCCCTATGCCCAAGCACAACTGTAATGTCAACGCCATTGAGGAAGATATGTTTGTTACTTTGGTTGATGAACTTGTGACCCCACTCCTGACTATCAAAAAGAACTTTTTAAATGCCGGTGTATTCCTAGGCTGTGATGAAAGCTGTCATTTCTGTTTATCCTCACCAACCAGCTGTCATTTGTTATAATTAGACGTTCAATGCCTAATAGATGACAATGAGATTTTGTTCAAGAAGACTTCTATTCCAATTGTTTCTTATAATGATGTTTCCATAGTGACCATTTCCGCCAATTCTTCCAAGGTCTCCACCAAAAGACCCATTAGAATTACATCAGTTCCTAAAGTAGCTTCGTCGATAATTACAATGCCTGGACCAATCCCATATTCGTCAGATAAAACCGTTCCATGAAATTATGGAGGTGGTGTCTACTATCACGGTATCAAGCAAGATTGACCAGCTGCTGAAAATTCAATTTCTGAGAAAGTTGACTCTAATATCAGTAATATCACAGGGACTAGTAAGATAATCCAAAGTGGAAGGGTTTTCTCTCCAGAAATTGCTCCTCCAAAAGCTGTTTCTGGACCTGTAATCATTCATGTTGTTGTTGCTCCTCCAAAAGCTATTCCCAGTTCTACAATCATCTCTGCTAATACTCCTACTGACAAAACTGCTGCACTCCCTGTTATCACCCCTAATGATATTCCCACTGCCAAGTCAATCGAGACTCGAGGAAAAGGTATTCTGGCTGAGCGTGTTCGGATTAAGGCACAATCTGTAGCTATCCCTGAGACCTCCCGAAAAGAGATAGAGGAAATTCTAAAGATTATAAAAAGAAGCGACTACAACATAGTCGAGCAACTGGGGCAGACTCCATCAAAAATTTCCATGTTGGCTTTATTTTTATGTTCCGAGGCTCATGCAAAGGTCTTGGTAAAATTCCTTAAAACTGCCCATGTACCCCAAGAAACATCTGCCGATCAGTTCCAAGACTGCGTAGCCAGCTTGGTCGCAGATAATGGTTTAGGTTTTTTGGATGCTGATTTAACGCCAAGGGGGAGGAAGCATAACGAGGCATTGCATGTCTCAGTCGAATGCAGGGGCACAACCTTGGCTCATGTCTTGGTGGATACCGATTTTTCTCTGAATGTATTGCCTAAAAAAGCTCTTGATAGGCTTGACTGTGAAGGATTGATTTTGAAGCCTAGTAACATAGTAGTGAGGGCCTTCGACGACTCAAAAAGGATGGTGCATGAGGAAGTGGACATCCCCATAAAAGTTGGAACCCAAACATTTGATTCAACTTTTTCTGTAATGGATATTCGCCCTTCATATTCCTGCTTATTAGGCCGACCGTGGATTCACAATGCTGGTGCCGTTACCTCTACGTTGCATCAAATGCTGAAATATCTAATTCAGGGGAAAATCATCACTGTTCATGGAGAAGAAGAGTATATGGTCAGTCATCTAAATTCCTTTAGATATGTGGGATTAGATGGTGAATTTATTGAAACTCCATTCCAGCATTTGAAGAAGTCCCGCAAACTGTGGCAGTGACCAAGGCTGTTTCTCAAGTCCCGAAGATTACGAGGCCTCCGCTCAAGATGTCCTCTCTAAAAGATGCCAAGGAAGTGATAGAAGAAGATGGGTGCACTATTTGGGGCCAACTCCCAGATATCCCATACAAATCTGACAAATTTGGTTTGGGTTTCACTTCAAGAGCCCAGAAAGCTGTACGCCGTGCTCGTGCCGGAGGACCACCCTTGAAGATAAGCAATCACGAAGTCAATGCCGTGGAGGAGGATGAAGACAGCTATGACCTTGAGGATTGGATTTTCCCAACTGTTAGTGGAGGGCTCAGCAACTGGGAAGCCGGAGATTTTGTCTCGATCACTTTTATCCTACAGTAATTTATCTTTAAATTTTGTCAGATCTGTAATATTAAACAATTCAGACTCTTAAAACATTGTCTCTTACCCGAGGCAAAATGGTCCATTTGTAAGGGTTATTATCTCATTTCCATATGACAACAATGAATCATGCACATTTTTGCATACAAACTTTGTGCTCATTGTTTTTCTTTTTACATTTTCATTTCTTTCAAAGATAGATATACTCTTACACACACTCACATTCAAAATGCAGATCTACATCCATTCGGGATCCCATGGGTAACAATTCTGCTACGGCCTTCTGTGATTTTGAAAATCTAATCTACCAAGCCGAAGACGAAGGTGAGGAAGATTGAGAAGTACCAGGGGAACTCGCCAGGTTACTACAACAAGAAGAGAGGACCATATAGCCATACGAGGAACCAGTGGACACAATTAACCTAGGTACCGAAGAAGACAAGAGAGAAGTCAAGGTGGGAGCCAATCTGGAACCCAGTGTCAAAGAGCATCTAATTCAGTTGCTACACGATTATGTTGAGGTCTTTTCCTGGTCGTACAAAGACATGCCAGGACTTGATGCAAATATCGTAGTACATCGTCTACCTACAAAAGAGGACTATCCTCCGGTAAAACAAAAGGTCCGTCACATGCGACCATACATGTCAGAGAAGATCAAAGCTGAAGTCATGAAACAATTTAACAACGAATTCTTGGCCGTCACCTCCTATCCGCAATGGGTCGCCAATGTTGTTCCCGTGCCTAAAAAGGACGAAAAAGTAAAAATGTGCGTGGACTACAAAGATTTGAATAGGGCAAGCCCTAAGTATGATTTCCCACTTCCCCACATTTATATTCTAGTTGACAATACGACACAACATAAAGTGTTTTCCTTCATGGACGGTTTCTCAGGATACAACCAAATCAAAATGGGGTCTGAAGACATGGAGAAAACAACCTTTGTCACACAGTGGGGCACATTCTGCTACAAGGTTATGCCATTCGGGTTGAAGAATGCTGGGGCAACCTATCAACGTGCCATGGTAGCCCTATTTCACGACATGATACATCATGAAATAGAGGTATATGTTGACGACATGATAGCCAGATCTCAAACAGAAGAAGAGCATCTTGACCATTTACAGAAACTCTTTGAGAGACTAAAGAAATACAAGCTGAGGTTGAACCCAAATAAATGCACGTTTGGAGTGAGGTCTGGTAAACTCCTAGGCTTTGCGTTAGTGGAAAAGGTATTGAAGTCGATCCTGCCAAGGTGAAAGCTATACAAGAAATTCCTTCTCCTTGTACTGAGAAGTAAGTCAGAGGATTCTTGGGACGGTTAAACTACATTGCCAGATTCATTTCTCACATGACAACTACTTATGAACCAATCTTCAAATTACTGAAGAAAGATCAAGTAGTCAAATGGAATGATGAGTGCCAAACTGTCTTCGACAAGATAAAAGAATACCTGCAAGATCCTCCGGTTTTGATGCCACCAGTCGAGGGAAGACCATTGATCATGTATATAACCGTTTCGGAAAATTCAATGGGGTGTGTGCTGGGGCAGCATGACGAGTCTGGCTGAAAAGAGCATGCTATTTATTACCTGAGCAAAAAGTTTACCGACTATGAAACAAGATATTCACTGCTCAAGAAAACTTGCTACGCTCTGGCATGGGATGCTCACCGGCTAAGACAGTATATGCTGACCCATACTACCTTATTGATATCTAAAATGCATCCAATAAAATACATCTTCGAGAAACTTGCCCTCTCTGGGGGAATAGCGAGATGACAGATGATCCTGATAGAATATGACATACAGTATACTACCCAGAAAGCAATAAAGGGCAGTGTACTTGCTGATCACCTTGCTCATCAAGCTGTGGATGACGACCAGTCCATGAAGTTTGAATTCCCAAATGAAGACATCATGATGGTAAACGACTGTGAAGAATTCTGACCATAAGACGGACCTGAACAAGGATCCCGATGGACCCTGGTTTTTAATGGGGCGTCCAACGCACTCGGCAATCGTATAGGTGTTGTACTCATATCTCCTAAAGGGTTTCATACTCCCTTTACTGCAAGACTCTGCTTCAACTGTACAAAAAACATGGTAGAATACGAAGCGTGTATTTTTGGTCTCAAATCCGCCATAGACTTGGGGATCAAATCCTTAAATGTATTCGGAGATTCAGCTTTGGTCATCAGCCAGATCAAAGGGGAATGGGACACCAAACACCCTAACCTTATCCCTTACAAAGAACATGTGTTGACATTGATCCCACACTTTGATAAGATTACCTTCGAGCATTTCCCGCAAGAAGAAACTAAGCTAGCAAACGCACTAGCCACAATGTCATCCATGTTTAAACTTAAATGGGATAACGAGGCTCCCCAGGTCACCATTGAACGAATGGATGAACCAACTCACTGTCACGAGATTAATACTGAAGAAGTAGTGGACCATCCTTGGTTTCATGAAGTCAAGAGGTATCTCGAGGTTCAAGAATATCCGGAAGGAGCTTGAGTCAATGATAAGAAGTTCTTAAGGAGATTCTCTGCTAAATTCTTCCTTATTAATGACATTCTCTACAAACGCAACCATGACTCTGTGTTACTTCGGTGCGTAGACAAGGTTGAAGCGGAAAAGATCATGGCTGATCTGCATGAGGGCACTTTTGGCACCCATTCCAGTGGGAATACAATGGAAAAGAAAATCCTACAGGCAGGTTATTACTGGTCTACCATGGAAGCAGATTGCTATCAATACTCTCGAACCTGCCACAAGTGTCATATTTATGCTGACAAGGTGCATGTACCTCCGGTTCCTTTGAATGTCTTGATGTCTCCTTGGCCCTTTGCTATGTGGGGAATCAATATGATAGGGGAAATCAAACAAACATCCTCTAATGGACACCGCTTCATCTTGGTGGCTATTGACTATTTTACAAAGTGGGTTGAGGCAGTTTCTTTTGCTTCCGTTACCAAGAATGTTGTAGCCCGATTCATTAAACAGAATCTCATCTGTCTGTACGGTATCACGGAGAGGATCATCACAGACAATGGTACGAATCTAAACAATACTATGATCAAATCCTTGTGCGAGCAATTCAAGATCCAGCACCACAATTCTTCCCCTTACTGGCCAAAGATGAATGGTGCTGTCGAAGCTGCAAATAAGAACATCAAAAAGATCATACAGAAAATAACAGTCACGTACAAAGACTGGCATGAGATGCTACCATTCGCTCTCCACGGGTATCGTACCACAGTGCGCATGTCAATCGGGGCAACACCTTACTCTCTGGTATACGACATGGAGGTTGTCTTGCCTATTGAGGTCCAGATCCCCTCTTTAAGAATTATGAAGGATGCAGGTCTGAACAAAGACGATTAGATCTAGACTTGACTTGATCAACTAAACTTGATTGATGAGAAAAGACTTACTACTGTATGTCATGGTCAAATGTATCAAAAACGGATGATCAAGGCTTTTAACAAAAAGGTCAGACGCCAATTGTATCAAGTCGGTGATTTGGTGATCAAAAGTATCATACTACCGCAGGGTGATCCCAGGGGGAAATGTACTCCTATATACGAAGGACCATTTGTGATCAAAAGCATATTCTCTGGTGGAGCAATGATCTTGACCACCATGGATGGCGATGGCCTGCCGCACCCCGTGAATACGGACATAGTCAAAAGATACTATGCATAAGAGACTCGCTAGGTTGACACACCTAGGAAAAAACAAGGGTATCCCAGTGAACCAAAATGGTTCGGGCAAAAAGTAGGGATAAAACAAAAAATCTATACACCCGACAAGTTGAAAACCCGAAAGGGCGGCTTGGGCAAAAAAGGGTATCCCGGTGGACTGAAAACCCGAAAGGGCGGTCCAGGAAAAAGTTAGGGAATCAAAGCGTATGACTATTTCATGTTGGATCACCTTATGGACAACCTGCAAACTCGACGGTTCTGATCAATTCAATCAGCTTTGGGCAAGGAAACAAATAGATAAGATGCTCAGAGACACGAAGGCTATAGCAGAATGGGAACCCCATGGGTTTATTTCACATAGCTATATTTTCTTTATATCAAATTTTCACTTTTACGACGGCATTCTATTACTAGAATGTTTGTCTCATTGTACAAAAAAATACATACTCAAAGTCAATACAAAGATGTCCCTTTGAAAGTGCAAAACTATATGTTTTTCTTTACTCTTGTGTTTTGTTTGCGAAAACGTCCAATGATTTATTTTTGAACATATGCATTTGAACGTAACTGTCATTTACAAATGAACAAAATAGAAAGACAATCACTAATGGCTTTAAGAGATAGGGAAATCTCTCTAAACTATTTCCATAAAATCCCCCGCAGTGTGCAGTTTAATCCCCAGCGGAACAAAACTTCCAGTTATCACTCCCCGGTAGAAGTCGTCGAATTTCTTAGGATTTCACAAGCAGTGCACGACATTTACCTCACAACAAAGTTTATTTCTCTAAGTGGAAATTCATCAACACTTCAAAATATGGAGACTTGCACTCCGTATCCTCAGCAGCAGTCGGGGATTTATTTTCCTCAATCCAACAAGTAGTGCAGCAGATTAGCTCACATACGCATACATCGCATCCATATATCATAAACATCGATAACACAAATGCATGTATCAGAATCCCATTACACCATGCATTTCATACGAACATGACATTGCATATTAGCTAACATTTTACCATTTTCAGGATAAGGTTAATCAGTAGCTACCATTAACAAAGTTCAAAGGATTTTTCAGATACGCTCCAGACACAGACGCCATTCTGATACTCATTCAGATGTAACTCTCAGATATAGTTCAGATATGCTCCAGACACGGACACCATTCTGATACTCATTTAGATGCAACTCTCAGATACAATTCAGATACACTCTAGATACGGATGCCATCCTAATACTCATTCAGATTCAACTCTCAGATACAGTTCAGATACGCTCCAGATACAGATGCCATCCTGATACTCATTCAGATACAGTTCAGATACGCTCCATACACGGACTCCATTCTGATACTCATTCAGATGCAACTCTCAGATACAGTTCAAATACGCTCCAAATACGGATGCCATCCTAATACTCATTCAGATTCAACTCTCAGATACAGTTCAGATACGCTCCAGATATGGATGCCATCCTGATACTCATTCAGATTCGACTTTCAGATACAGTTCAGATACGCTCCAGATACAGATTCCTTCCTGATACTCATTCAGATTCAACTCTCTGATACAGTTAAGATATGCTCCATATACGGATGCCATCCTGATACTCATTCAGATTCAACTCTCAGATACAGTTCAGATACGCTCCAAACACTGACGCTATTCTGATAATCATTCAGTTTCAGCTTACAGATATGGTTCAACAATCATTTCTGGATGGCATCTACAATCCCAACTCCAACAATTTTCCATCATCCCTCCAAATGGCATCTTTAAGCCCATTCACTATACCATCAACCATCATATCACCGAGTGCAAATTTCTGGGCACTTTAATGTCCTATCATCTTCCACCTTCGAGTCACGAATGGAAAAACTCTCCAATCTAACTCTTCAGGATTAAGAATATTGAACAGGGGAAAATGTTTTACCCTAAAGTTTTCCCTCTCACTTATCAAGAATTTTCTCACAAGATCTCCTTTGACTCAAGACTGCATCAGGGTTGATCAGCTCAAGACACCTCCTTAAGGACTGATGACCAAAATTAGGGTTTGAGATTGCACAAGGATATTTGAACTTCCAATGCCCCATATGACTTTCATTGATCATTATGGACCCTCAAGATTACTCATGTCAAGTTTCAAGCTTTGGATCACACTTTTGCTCAGTCAATTGAGTAGTTAACCTAAAAATCAACTGTATTGGGGAAAAAGTCAACTATGGCCAATTTATAGTCAAGCTCCATAATTTTTTATCCACATCAACATTTTAAACTCATATGTATCATTTTATTGAGTTTGGACCATAATTCCTCAAGAAATTTGATCAAATCTTCAAAAGGGCAAAATGGTCAAAATTAGGGTTTTGACTAGGAAAGGGCAATTTCTGATTTTTGACCTAGCAAATGATCAATTGGTTTAAGGCATGATCTAAAGAGTCCAATTGCATCATTTTTACCTAATGACATGGCTCAAAACATTGCTCAAGCCCAATAGATTGACAGATGAATTTTTAGTCAACTGTACTGAAAAGTCAAACTTTGACTTTTTGGTCAAAATCAAATGTCAAAGATAATAATTCATCAAAGCATTTAAAAATATGAAACTTATTCATCAAGAAATAAAAAAATCAAGATTTCATCTTGAAAAGTTAAAATTTCTAAACTTAGAAATTTTTCTAAGTGTTGGAAATTTCTTATTTTTTCACAACTTTGAGCAAAATTTTCACCATGATGCAAGATGATTCAAAAGAAACTTTCAACATGAAAATTGTAGATCTACATGAAATCTACAACATTTATTTACACAAATATTTCCAAAAGTGCTTGGATCTCAAGTTATTATTTTAAGAACACATGGTCATGAAACAAAACACTTAGTGAAATTTTGCCCTAATTTGGTCAGGATTTTGACCCAATTTCATGGCACTTTTTCATATAGTTCCAATGAGAATTTTCAAAAGTGATTAAAATATGGATTGTAGATCATATTACAAGATTTCCAAAATGTAAAAGAACTCCTTGAGATCATTTTTGAGTAGGGAGAATCAAAGAGATGAAGTTAGGGTTTTATCACTTGAATTACAAGTCATTTTGTGATGAACAAGATTCAAAATTTAAACTCATGCTGCATAATCTATACTTTTCAGGCCTCAAACTTGTTAGTCACTCAATAATTAATTGCTTGCACAGCTGTTATAGGTCTCATTTCAAGCATTCAATGCAAGGCCATGCTTTATATCCATTTTGGGAAGAAAGTGCACATTGCCATTTTGATAAAGTGAATTTTTGCACAAAACTTGTTCTTGAGCCTTGCAATTGCTTTCTTATGATCATACAAGTCCCATAACTCAAGAGAAACTTGTGATACACTTACAATCACTCAGCCCATGCTTGTACCTCCTCTTGAAACTTGTTTTCCCACTTTTCTTCAAAATCAAGTAACCTAGCAATTAGCTTGTAACTTGTACTTCAGACTTTCAAAACCACTCACGACCTTTTTTTTATACATACACAAGTCATTTTCCATAAGTCCCACGCATGCTTAAGCCCTGAAAACACCAAGAACACAGAATCACCAAAAACACCTCAAAACTTGTCATTTCTAAGTTTTGAATCCAATCTCCAAATTTACTTGTGCGTTTCTTTGCCTTTTACTTTCAAAAGCTTCTAAACAACATACACAAACAATCCCAACACCTGCAACACAACTGTAACACCTCCATCATCATCCACCATTTTCAAAAATAGCACCTTGCACCTTGACTTCTACATAACTCCTCAGGCACTTTCAGCTCAAACTAAGCATCTCAATAGCTTTCTGGGAACTTGAGGAAGCTAGCCCAATCATTGTAACTCAATAAAAGCTACTCAAACTCCAAACACGATAACCTCTTGCAAGGTAAGTTTTATGACTTTTGAACTCTTCATACAGACATCATTAATGGTTTATTTGTGAATGAAAAATGTAGATATCATTGCCCTAAAGCTAACCATGTCCATAGTTTTCATTAATTTTGTTTGAGCTTAGAGAATTTTAAGATTGAAGTTTCTGAAATTTTTAGGGTTCAGATTAGGGACATTAAAATTCATGCTTATCTTTGATATTTAATTTTATTGCTTTGCATTTCTGAAATCGTGAGGAAATTTGCTACAAGTTTCCTGTTTACAGTTTTCATTTTTGTTGAGATTTGAATAAGATACAAAGGCTCTGGTTGGGCGTGAGGTTCAAGATGAAGTTCAGGTCATGAACTTGTTTACTATCATATATTATTTGTTTTGATTATATAAACGGATGTATAGCCACCCCAGTGGTAGAAGCGCGCGCATGTGACTAGAGGGACCTGGGTTCGAGCCCCAGTGGTACCCTTTTGGATTATTTTCATATTTTTCATATTCTGACTCTTTTTTTTTTGGCAGCGCTGGGCCTCCCTTGGGCCTTATGTTTTTTTTCTTACTTCAGATCCCCTTGCTGGCTATTTGCACCCTGGCCCATTTTTATTTTTATTTTATTTATTTATTTGTTTTCTTAAATATTTTATCTAATACTAAAAAAATCAGAAAAAATATAAAAACATTAGGTTTATATTTTGATAAAGTTTATTTATTTATTTTTCACAAAAAAATTTATTTATTTAATCATACTTTATTTATTTTACTAATTGTTTTGTAAATTTAATTAAAAAACTAGGGTTTTAGTTATTTTATTTTACACCATTTAAATATATTATTTTAAAATATAAAAAGACCAAAAGTATTTTATAATACTATAAATTATTTTTAAGACAAAAATATTCTTCTTCTAAACTTAATTTCTTTTAATAAATTAATAGATTAAGGTTTTATTTAATTTTTTTCCTAGTAAATTTAGGTTTACTTTTTATCATTTCAATTAATAATTTTATTTTAGTTAATTAGTTTGAAACCAAAACCCCTTTTCTCTTAAAAACCCAAATAAACATCCTTTTTCCTTACATTTACATTCTTGTATATTTATTCATTTTTATACATTATTTATTCAATTCTTGTATAAATTCAATATGGTTGTAATAGATAATTAGGCTTTATTTTCTTGCAATCCCAATTTATAATTTGTACACCCCCTCCCACAAGTATTGTAATAGCGTAGTAATTTTAAATTCCATAATTTATCGCTTTATATACAAATGTTAGTAATTAGGGTTTGTATAGAAAGACTAAAACCAATCAATTAGAAAATCCCAATCAAAGACAAACCAATCATGAAAAGAAATACACTTGCACACCAGCACCCCTAGGGTAAATCAACTTGGTTGCCTTACAAAATGGCCATATTACGCATGTGAGGTATCTTAGCAAAAACAAGCAAAATATAAGATCATAGTCCCTCGATGACGCTATCTATGTTGCCTTTAAAATGATCTTAGTCCCTAAAAGAGAATGCTAAGATACCTTGCAACATTGCTAATCATGGTTATACGATGACCTACGCCCGTCCCGCTCACATCCAAAGATAGGGTTACTTACCAAATCAATGGTAAGATAACAATGTCAAAGAAAAGGGGGAAATGAACATGAAATACTTTTGAGTAGGTAGAATGCTCCTAATTGCTTGCTCCATTTCAAAAAACAAAACATCCTTGCTATTTTCAAAAACAAACACCTGCACATTTAAAACATCTTACAAACTTGAAAACATTTTCAAAAGGTCAACATCTTTGTATACATTCTTACGAACGAGAATCATTACAAAGTTTTCCTAAACAATGGCCTATTTACAAAATACTTTCAAAAACCACACAAAGCACAATTTAAAACAAAAGAAAGTGATCTAGCAAGTAACTAAGAGCCCATGGAAAACCATGGATGAAAAGGGTGCTAATACCTTCCCTTTTCATAATCTACCCCGCGAACTCAAGAAATAATCTTAAAGGTATTTCATGTGCTTTTTCACCTTTCCTTTTGGATAAAAGAAAAGTCGGTGGCGACTCTTGCTACCGCAACATTTGCGATCAAATACAAAACACCCAAGTCAGTTCTCCCACCGTATCACAGGTGGCATAGGGATCTGGTTAAACTTTCTTAGTGGCCTTTCAAATTTGTTATGTTTTTATTCTCGTGGAATTATTAATGGTTGTTGTGCCCTTGGTTGTGAGGCTACAACATTAATTTCTCCCTCCTTCCTTTTCGTGAAGTTAGGAGCATGTCTTTTTGCATTTTAAGGGGTACTTAATGGCCCCCCTTTCATTGTAAGGGGTACTAGATGGTACAAAACCCGAAAAACCAGATGAGACACTTCCTACCATCTTTTCATAATACAATCCTTACAAAGTTCCCATGAATATGTCGACTAATTCTTTCTCCAAGAGTGGTGGTTGTACACGGGCTGCCATTTCTCTCCACCTCCGAGCATATTCTTTTAAAGATCCTCCTTTTTATGAGACAAGTTACATAGTTGCATGCAGGTAGGTGCCATGCCCAAGTTATATTTATACTGTTTCAGGAAAGCATTAGCAAGATCTGCCCACGTCTAAACATGAACCCGTTCCAACTGCATGTACCAATCTAGGGATGTCCCACTTAAACTGTCTTGGAAACAATGAATCATCAGCTTCTGGTCTTGATCATATGCATGCATCTTCCTGCAATACATGCGCAAATGGTTCCTTAGACAGGTGAGCCCCTTTTATTTTCCAAAGTCAGGTACTTTGAATTTTGGTGGAATCACCACATCAGGAACTAGACCCATTTTGAGAGCATCGACATCGAAAGCATCGTAATGCCCCACAACTTTTAATCTTCCCTTAAGAGCTTTGTACTGGTTAAGAACCAAGGGATTCTTAGTGGCATGAGTATGAGTTGTTCTTTGAGGTGCTTGATTGACATCCTCTAAGTCGTGGTCTCCATATTACAAGTCCAAGTAGTTGTCTGCACTGTTAATCAGAATTTGCAAGGTATAAGATGCCACTACCTTCGATGGAGGTGGGACAAACCCTTCATTATCCTCTTGTTTTGTTTCTTGTTGATCCATGGTGGACTTTTGGGGTCCTGAATCTAGTTCTCTCCTCGGTTGGTGACCGCTCGATGCACCAATGGTCTAGGCTACTTCTTCAAAGGCTTCCCTAGGGATTTTCTCTTGTCTTTCAATAATGTTCTTCAAGTCTAGAAGAACTTGACTCATATCCCCTCTCATTGAGTCGATGTTGCCTTTGACTTGCTCGAGATCTTCCTTGAATGTAGCTTGGTTCTCCTTGATCTGTTCCATCACTTTTTGTTGATGGGATCTTGTCTGATATGGTGGTCGGAGAGGTGGTGCCTTTCTTCTACCAATGGTTTAATTGGAGAAGGGTTTTTTTTTTGAAAAAAATGAGTTTTTTGTGTTATGAATTTATGAGATGCAAATGTTTGTGAATGCACGAACACATATGAATATGCTAAGAGTTTCATTTTTTGAATGTCTTATTCACTTGGATATACATTTTTTTATTTTATATATTTTTCAGGTTTTTCTTTTTATTGGTGTGTATTACAAAATAAATACGCAAATGAGATACGGAAACAAAATGTCTTTACTTAAAATAATAATTTTCTTTAAAAGAGAATACAATTCAGAAATTGAAAAATATTCAAACTTTGAAACATTAAACTTGCTGAAAGAAAAAAACAAAGGGGAAACAAATGTCTTCTAAGTGCGCTTGCGGATGTCTTCCCTGAAACTATCTACCATTGTCCTGCAAAGCTTGAGGAAGTCTTCGACATGTTTCCGAAGAGGGACTATCACATTTTCTGCGTCTCTCAAACTCCTAGGGATGTCTTCAATGAGATTGTTGGCTAAGAAAGCAAGTCTTGCATGCTTGTCTTTGTAGTATTGGTATTCTCGGTAGATATCGGGAATTATCTTGTGATTATCCTTTCCAGCTTTGGCGATTTTCATATATTGCTCCTCCCAATACAAATTTCCAAACCTCATCTCCGTATAGAGTTTTTGTTGTATTAGGAAATCTTTTCAGAGGCCTTCTAACTCAAGGCATACTTGCTCATATTCTTCAGTCTTCTGGGTGAGAAGTCTTTCTGCCATCATCCTTTTGAGGTGTTCCCTACCTCTGGTTCTTGGTTATCTCGAAGTTTAGTGGTGAGATACTTCATTTGTTCTTCTTGACCTAAAGAAGCCTGCACCAAACTTTGGATTTGAGCCCTTAGATCTTCTTCCATCGCCCTCTTGTCTTGCATCGCCTTTTCATACCATTTATTTAATCTCCCAATTTCACTAGCAGCATTCTCCAGTCCTTGGTTGTGGGTTATGATCTCTCTGAATTTGTTGGTCTTTGGATTCAAGTATGCGTTGAATTTGTCTTTTTTCTTTAGTTAAGTTATGAAGGTTGAGCTCCAATTCTTCTTTCTCACTTTAAGCTTGTTTCAAGGCATTCTTCAAATTGTCTATTTCTTCTAAGGACATAGGTGAAGCATCTGGGACCTCTAACTTGTACTCAGGATCTATGTCAAATGGTAACTTGACAACTCGTACCCGATCTAGGATCCATTGAGTGTAAGGTTCTAGTTGTCGTAGGGCCAAGGTAGGGTTATAATTTATGCAACCTCGTGATCTGATAAATGGAACATTAAGAAAGTCTCTGCAACTATAGATGATATCTCTAATGTCCAGCTTCCTTGCATACCTCAACACAAAATTAGCAGTAAGAGACCTTAATTTTCGACGCCGCTCATACCTTGTCAAATCCAGAATCATGTAGTCTTTTTTATAAAGGTGAGTCATAAACTAAGAATACAAGAGTGGGATGCAACAATTTAGTGTACCCCTTCCTTTTTCATACTGCGTATAAAGTGCATAATAAATGTCAGCAAGTAAAGCGGGAGTTGGATCCATATTGAAAGCTTTTGCGCCCCAAAATACAAAAGCCGCAAGGTCAATATAGTCCAAAGTCTGTGGAAATAAGATTACAACAAATACAAGCAATCCTAAACAATCGATACAAGATTACAACTCTTTATTATTGGCAAAATCAAAAGCCTTAGTATCCAAGTAGCATCTCTTAATCCCTTGTACATCAACTTCTTTTTTTGTAATTAAGTGACATTTCAGGATAAGGGATCCCTAAACCCTCTGCCAAGATTTTGATGTCAATAGTCTTCCTGATACCCACATAAGGCTTTTCTTTAGAAAATTTTAAAAGTCTGTCAAATTCTTCCATAGTCGGTGCTAGCTGAAAGTCTTGAAAAGTGAAACACCTCAATGGAGGGTCGTAGAACTGAACTAGGGCAGAAACAACATCCAATTGAACCTCTACTTTGGTTAAGTCAAGGGTATCCCCATAGCGACGAGTCAACATCTTCAGATCTCTTTCAAACAGTTTCCCTTTTATGGCCTTGATTTTTGACATATCTGGCTTGATGGCATTGATACAGACAAGTTGTTTCCCTTTGGTATTCATTTTTAGAACACTTCACCAAAAACCTTTTGTTATTACTTTTTTAACCCTGTGAATAAGACAAATAAAGAGAAATGGAGGGTAATGAATATATGAAATGCAAAAATGTATGAATACATGAATGTGGGGCTTAGTGACAGGATTTTATGGATGGTACCCTTAGAAGGTAGGCTCCTAGTTTTGGCCTATGGATATTCTACCCTCTCCATAAGGTAGTTTCCTTAAGGGTATCGTGAATAACACTAGAGAGAAAGGAACAAGGGCCTCCTTTAAGTGGAGCCTCTTTGCAGGCCAAAACTTTCGTCTCTAGGTCATGAAAGGTCTCGTCATGAGATTTTGGTTTAACGGTTGTACAAAGAGTTATATTTTTTATTCCAAAGTCCTACTTCCCAAGAGGATATTCTTGAGACGTATTCCTTTCGCAGAATTCCACTGACTCTAGGCGAAGTCATCACATAAACTCATAGGGCTGATGTATACCCTTGGCTAATGGACGAACCTTCTTTGTAAGGGTTTTTGAAAATAATTTTTGAAATGATAAAATCCCACCACAGATGAATAAATACAATGAATAATATAATAAGCTAAAACAAATAAATAATTAAATAAGCAAGAATGAAAACCAAAAAACAAGAAAAACCCTAAAACCAAAGGAAAATCCTTCTAAACCATAGGGTTGAAGTCCCCAGCAGAGTCGCCAGCTGTTGTAACCGATTTAAAATATAGAGTCTCCACCTTTAATTTTTATCCTTAGGAAGGCAGTATAAAGGAATGACCCTAATTTGGACAGAGATTATAAGTTGTTGGACTTGTTTTTAGATGAAGAGAAGGTGTTAGGCACCCCTCATCCGTAACACCCCAATTCTACCCCAAGCAAAACAATTTATGGAAAATTAGAGTATAAAAATTTCCAAAATAATCAGGATGCTACACATTCAACAGAGACACATAAACCTGTCATGCTTTTAGAATAGATACATAACACTTAAATAAAATGGAATGAACACAACTCATGAACAAAGTCTTCATAACATAAACCAACTTTGATTAATCACGCAGCGGATTCAGAATAATTCTCCATATGAGACATATCACCTTTTGAATCATAAAACAACATCAATACGATAATTCCTCAAATAGCAACATAAGGTTTGATAAATAAACAACAAAATAAGACAATCGTTCATTTCCCCCCGAGTGCTACGTATCAGAGAAAATGACACCAAACTCGAACTAACAACACTAACGGCTACTCCTCTTGGTTACCTGCACGTTACCAACGAAGGGTAACATTCAAACATAAGGGTGATATATTGAATACTATAATAGAACATATGATAAATAATATATCGAAATCAGTTATGTAAAATCACCACTTCATACCAAATCGACATAAAGCAATACCATTCACCCATACCTCAATTCAACTTATAATATTACCGTGCGTAAACAACACTTTAAATAAGCAACAAATAAACGACTCCAAATGCGACTCAATTATGCAAATGCATGTGGTACCATTGGAGAAGAACTCCCAACTTAGAAAGAGCCAGTTTACCGAGGCATAAGGCGTAATCCCCCAACATAAAATCTTGCCAATAAAGGCCAACATGGTGAGCCTTTGCTCCAACTTAGAACATGCCAATCCAGGCCAACTTTAATGCTATGCTATGCTATGCGATGATATAAACAACCACAACTTGGCAACACAACAACAACAACATAATAAAGGTCAACATAACAATAATTCACATCTTCAACATTGGCCAAAGGCCTATATCACAGTTATTACCAATTAATCAAGGGTAATACACAACATTTATTCACCACGGATATATCGAAACAAAACGGCATTTTGGTCAGTTTACAAAATACATCAATTACCAACATACCGAATTAATCGATTCATTTCCAAATTACTTGCCAACTTAATTAAATTAATCCCACTGTTAATTATTTTCATTACTAATAAAATACTAATTCTACCATTTAAAATATATATAGTCCACTATTAATTGTTCTCCCTAAAATTGCTAACTTATTATACAACTAATGGGTGTGCCATTCTTCCATATAAAACTAGCTTATAGCAACTAAATTTAATTTACTGCTACTGAAAACAGTGACATTCATATATACTGCTACTATCTATTACTGATATTATTTGAGAATTATGCAACATAGTGCCATATAAGGACAAGCATAAAAGCAGAGAAAATAGAGAAATCAAGTGTCCCTGCCTCACCTTGCCAAAGTGGCACTTTCCTCCACCTACTACACTAGTGCCGATCGACACCTCTCGCTTTCCCAAAGGTTGCCGAACGACAACCCCCCATATACACAAGTGCCGGATGGCACTTCCACTTCCAGTTTCGTTTTCATTCCTTCTTCTTATTTCCTATTCTTAATTTCTATGCATAGTTTCTATACTTATTTTCTATGGTAGTTTCCATACTGCTTCAGTAATTATTCTGTCTCCTAATCCAAACTTAACCCAGACAAGTGTTTAACACAACAACCCACATATTTTCCTTGATAGTTCTATAACTAAAATAATATTAATCATTATTATCACAACAACACAAACCAACACAAATCAATTACTATCACAACAACACAAGCCAAACACAAGTCAATAAAACAGTAACAATTTCACATGCAAATTCCCACATACAAAATATCATACACCCCATTATAGTATAAGAAACCCATCCTTACCTGGTTTGATTTTGAAAACAATCAAGGAAGCTTCAATGGAATTTCTGGAAACTAGCCCTAGCAGCAGCTTCCTCGTTCTTCTCCTCTTCTCACAAAACCCTATTCTCTTTTCTCTTCTTATTTTGTTTTTCCTGATAACACCACTTTCTCTCTTTTCTTCTAATTTCTAATAAAATATTATTATTTAACCCTTAGTAACTTAAATGGGCCTAAAAAAAACACCCCCTTATTACTTCGCGACACCATACTTAAGCCCAACATCAATTCTAAACTTACTAGTAAGATTATACCTCAACTTATTTATACCTATATAAACCTGATTAAATTATTATTCCAACTTAATAAAATAATCCCAACTTCAACGATAAAAAAATCGAATTATAATAAAATAATCAAAACAATATTTAATTAAATAAATGATTAAATATCGGGGCGTTACAACTCTCCCCCACTTAGAATATTTTCGTCCTTGAAAATAAAAGTTTACCTGGTTCAAATAACTCGGGATAGGAGTATCGCATCATGTTCTCCAACTCCCAGGTCATACTCTCTCCAGTAGCTCCTAACCAGAGAACTTTCACCAATGCAATCTCCTCCCCCCCTTAGGATCTTCATCTCGCGATCCGTGACTCACACATACATCGTCTCCACCGTGAGATTATCCCGTACTTGCACATCGTCCATCTGAATCACATGGGACAGATCAGGAATATACTTTCGAAGTTACGATACATGAAACACGTCATGCAAATTAGCAAGGTTCGGTGGTAACGCCACTCGGTAAGAAACCTTCCCAACTCGATTCGATATCTGATATAGACCAATAAAACAAGGAGTGAGCTTCTTAGACTTCAGAGCTCGCCCAACACCAGTCACAGGTGTGACTCTTAAAAACACATGATCACCAGCTTGGAATTCTAAATCTTTCCTTCTCTTGTCATGGTAACTTTTCTGTCTACTTTGAGAGACCTTAATCTTCTCTCGGATAAGCTTCACTTTCTCAGTAGTCTCTCGAACAATCTCAGGTCCAAGTACCACACTTTCACCAAATTCATGCCAGCACAATGGAGTCCTACACCTCTGACCATACAACGCTTCAAAAGGTGACATCCCAATACTAGAATGGTAACTGTTATTATAAGTGAACTCAATCAACGGAAGATAAGTATCCCACAAACCTCCCTGTTCAAGAACACATGCTCTCAACAGATCCTCCAACGACTAAATAGTCCTCTCGGTCTGACCATCCGTCTGAGGATGATACGCCGAACTTAACCTTAACTTAGATCCCAACGCCTCTTGCAAACTTTTCCAGAAATTAGAAGTAAACCTCAGATCTCTATCCGATATAATACACAAAGGAACACCATGCAACTTCACAAATATTCTGGTGTAAATCTCTGCCAACTTCGAAACTGGATATGTGATGTTAATAGGTATAAAGTGTGCCGACTTCGTAAGCCTATCAACAATCACCCATATCGAGTCATATGCTCCGAAGGTACTAGGTAATCCCGTTACAAAGTCCATCGAAATGCTATCCCATTTCCATTATGGAATCTCTAACGCTTGCATCAAACCCACAAGCTTCTGATGCTCAACCTTCGACTTCTGACAAGTCAAATAAGCATACACAAACTGTTCCACATTTCGTTTCATACCAGGCCACCAAAATAAACCTTTCAAATCTTGATACACTTTAGTAGCTCCTGGATGAATACTCAAACTGCTTCTGTGACTTTCCTCAAGAATCACTTTCTTAATCTCTTCATCATCATCAAGAATGCAAATACGATTTTGGAATCTCAACACAACCTGCGCATCTATCTTGAAATCATCACTCTCAGATCGATCAATTCTCATCATCTTATCCACCAACTTCACATCCAGCTTTTGAGTTTTACCGATACTGTTGAGAAAGTCATTATTAATCTTTAACATTCCCAATATAACACTTTGCGGTGTCACTTCACAAACTAAACTCAAATCTCGGAATTGCTCAATCAACTCCAACTCTTTAACCATCATTACCGACATGTGCAACGTCTTTCGGCTTAAAGCATCTTCCATAACCTTAGCTTTTCCTGGATGACAATTCAAACCGAAATCATAATTCTTCAGCAATTCTAACCACCTTCTCTGCCTCATATTCAACTCTCTCTGATAAAAAAGATACTTCAAACTCTTAGGGTTACTAAACACTTCGAATTTAGAACCATAAAGATAATTCCTCCAGATTTTCAACACAAAGACAACTGCAGCCAATTCTAAATTATGCGTAGGATAATTATTTTCATGAGTCCTCAGTTTCCTCGATGCATAAGCAACTACCTTACTATTCTGCATGAGTATGCCACCTAACCCCATCAGACAAGCATCACAATACACAACAAAAGGTTCCCCCGGATTAGGCAAGGTCAAAACTGGAGCCGACGCCAACTTCTTCTTCAACTCGGTAAAATTTTCTTCACATCAACTATCCCATACAAAGGCTTTACCCTTGCAAGTCAACTTGGTCAACGGAAGTGCCAACTTAGAAAAAGCTTCGATAAACCGTCTATAGTAACTTGCTAATCCCAAGAAACTTCTAATCTCAGTAACCGACTTCGGAGCTTTGCATTGCAACATAACATCAACTTTAGAAGGATCCACAGTGTTGTACCCCAAAATTTTCCCTCTCATTTATCAAGATTTTCCTCACAAGACTTCTTGGACTCAAGACAAAGATTAGGGTTTGGTCAGCTCAAGACACCTCATCTTGCACTGATAACCTAAAATTAGGGTTTGAGTTTACACAAGGATTTTTTGGACACCAATGCTTCATGTGACTTTCATATACCATCTTGGACCCCTAAGATTTCTCATGTTAAGTTTCAAGCCTTGAATCACATTTTTGCTCAGTCAATTGGACAGTTGACCTAAAAATAAGCTGTATTGGGGAAAAAGTCAACCATGGCCAATTTACAGTCAAACTTCATAATTTTTGATCCACAACAACATTCTAGACTCATATGTATCATTTGATCAAGTTTGGATCACAACTCCTCAAGAAATTTGATCAAATCATCAAAAGGGCAAAATGGTCAAAATTAGGGTTTTGACTGAGAAAGGGCAATTTCTGATTTTTAACTTAGCCAATGACCAATTGAGTTCAAGCATGATTTCAAGGGTTCAATGGCATCATCTTGACCTAATCACATAGCTCAAAAGATCTCAAGTTCATTGGATTGACAGATGAATTTTCCAGTCAACTGATCAAAAGTCAAATGTACACTAAAAAGTCAAACTTTGACTTTTTGGTCAAAATCAAGTGCCAAGGGTCATAATTCATCAAGATATGTAAAAATATGAAACTTATTCACCAAGAAAACCAATTTTGAAAATTAGGGTTTTGAATTTGAAAATTTTCATAACTTAGAATTTTTCTAAGTATGGAAATTTTCTTATTTTTTCCCAACTTTTCACCACTTTTTCACCATGATGCAATTTGATTCAAAGAAAACTTCCAACATGAAAGTTGTAGTCCTCCATGAAATCTACAACTTTGCTTGACAAACGTTTCCCAAAAGATGTTTGGATCTCAACTTATCAATTTGTGAATATAGGTCCATGAACTTCTTAACTTAGTGAAAATTTGCCCAAATTTAGGCAGGTTTTTGACCCAACTTCATGGACATTTTTCACCTAGTTCCAAGAGGTATCTCAAAATGCATTCCAATTATAGATTATAGAGAACATTTCAAGCTTTCCAAAATGTCAAAGAACTCTCCAAGATCATTTTTGGTTAGGGAGAATCGAAGAGGAGAAGTTGGCATTTTATCACTTTTGTTCATGCCATTTTCACAAAGTATCAAGTTGCAAATCAGATCCATGATGGTTGTATCTTGCTTTGCAGGTCCTACTCTACACTCCATAATTAAATGAAAACTCAGAAGTTAAAGGCTTTATCTTTGCTTTTAAGGCTTTGTACATGATACATTTCTATTTTTGGCCAAAAGTGCACAATGCCATTTTCATAAAGGTGAGCTTTTGCAATTTTGTCAATCTTGAGCCTTGGACCTGTCCCTTTGATGCAAACAATTTCCATAGGTCTCAAGCAATGTATAACAACTCTTATCAGCCCTTGAGGTAGCCAATACAAGCATGTTGCATTTGTCATTTCACTTTACTTAAAATGCAAGAAAAGTTTCCATAGGTGCTAGAACTTGTACAGCTAGTAAGGGTTGACCTTTGTGTCATTTCTATACATATACAAAAACATATCACAAGGCAGGACACAAATGCTTTACATTTGAAACTCTCCAAAACACAAAAACTGCATTTTTCTACCAAAACTCACATATTCTGCAAAATCATAGCCAACACATATTTGGCTCGTGCGTTTTATGATTAAACACTTCAAGCACTTCATAAACATCCTACCAAAGCTATCCAAGCCCTTACCCTGCATCTGTAAGCCCTGTTTCAACCATTTCCATTTTCAAACTTGGAGCTTACAGCTTGACTTGTGCAGAGACTTCTGGCCATCCACAAAGCAAGCTAGGCATTGGAATATCTTGAAGGAAGTTCAAGGAAGTTCACACGATCCTCAGGCCTCCATCAAAGTCCCTACATTTCTCTATCAAAATCCAACTGAAGGAGGTATTTTTCAAAACTCTATCTCTCTATTTAGGCATCCTCAAGCCACGATTTATGAAGAAAAGATGTAGTCCATAACATGGTGAAGCTGTACATATGCATACTTTTCATTTATATTAACTGTGCTGTGAGAATTTGAAGCTTGAAGTTCATGAAAAAATTAGGTCACGAATTAGGGCTGACAAAAATCTCCCTGATCTTTGAGAGTTAGGTTACAAATTTTATATGGTTGGAATCGTGAGATTGAATGCCGCAAGTTTCATGTTATAAGTTTTTGTTTTTGTGCAAGCATTTGAAAGTTACAGTTTGAACCATAACACGCGCGCAAAGGAGAAGACACTACGCCAAAAACTGCTTTTTGCAGCGCCTCTACTAAAGCGCTTATTGAAAAAGCGCTGCCATAGCCTTCACAAAAAACAAAATTAAAAAAAAGGGAAACCTACGAAGGCGCTTTTTTAAAAGCGCTGGCATAGGTGGGGGATACGAAAGCGCTTTTTACATTAAAAGCGCTGTGGTAGGTCAAATAAAAATATTAATAAAAACGAAATAATAGGGTTATGAAGGCGCTTTTTAAAAAGCGCTGTGGAAGATTGGCCATTGAAAGCGCTTTCAAAAGCGCTGGCATAGGGTCTGATGCTACTAAAGCGCTTTTTAGGCTAAAAGCGCCGTGGTAGCTCAAATATCAAAATTAAATAAAATGAAAAGCGCTCTTTAGGAATACCTCATTCATCTGTTCCGTTTAGCAAAGCTTCATACGAATACCTCATTCATCTGTTTTCATCTGTATACGAATACCTCTTTAGGAATACCTCATTCTCTCGTTTTCATCTGTATACGAATACCTCATTCATCTGTTCCGTTTAGCAAAGCTTCACCGCCACCATCAACCCATTGCGCCGCCGTCAATATTTCTCCATCCCAGAACAAAGGTAATTTTCTCTCTCCATTTCTCTTTAATCTCTAGTTTTCTTAAAATTAACTTCCAATTTTCATCTCAATTGAATTCACATGTTATAAATCTTCATGTTATAGGAATCAATAGGGTTATAATTGGATTATTTTTCATCTTATTTGAATTCACATGGGTCATCCTTTATGTTTATAATACTGCTTAATATGTGCACTCACAAACTGTTTGTGAAAATGCCTCAACAGCTTTCTTCTATAATTATGTTAGCATAGCTTTCACAATTTCTTCTATAATTAACTACTGACCGCCCCATTTCAAACTGCAATAGCAGCACATGTTACTATTTCTATTTTCTACTTGATTTTAACTTGAAAGATATGCAAATGTTCCTATGACTTTTGAAATAAGTGAATTTGACATGCTACCAATTGATTTATTAGAAAAATTCAACATTCTACGTTGGTTAACGATAATGTTTTTGTTTCCTCGCAGGTT
The DNA here is from genome assembly GCA_948472305.1 of Vicia faba. Taxonomy (NCBI): domain Eukaryota; kingdom Viridiplantae; phylum Streptophyta; class Magnoliopsida; order Fabales; family Fabaceae; genus Vicia; species Vicia faba. Next base: position 1,341,326,098 of record OX451740.1, on the reverse strand, counting down.
CTTTTAACGTGGAAATTCTTGATTTTCAACTTTCATTTCGTTTGATTGTTTTGGACTCTGCTAAAGCTCGGTAAGTCTGTGATTTTACGTCCAAGTTGTTATGCACAATTGCTTCTAAATTTTGTAATTGTTGATTCTTTGAATTTACATTGATGTTCTTAATGCCTTCTATGTAGCACTAACATATTGGATTTACACGACATTGACGTAATTGTTGATTCTTTGAATTTACATTGATGTTCTTAATGCCTTCTATGTAGTCACATTTAATCACATTCATTTTCTTAAAGTTGTATCGTGTTTACTCGAAGTCGTTGATGTGTTTGGTGTCTGTTTTTGTGCTTATTACATGTTACCTTTGTTGTGTTTGTGTATTTGTCCATGTTGTGTTCTAAATTGCGGCCTGCATCTGCATTTGTGGCCGTGGCCACATTATTGTTGTTGCGGTATCCTCCGCATTGCAGTGTGATATAAAATCACATGTGTATTTCAAACTCCTCTCAATTAGTATTCACGTCGCAACAAGCACAATGAGTTGAGACTGTATTTGAGACAGTATCAATTGCATTTGAATTGGCTTGTTTTTAATTGGCCTGTACAAAAGGGTTGTTTCCAATTTTATGACTTTTATTGGCAAGGAATGCGTGCTGTTTCAGATTTCCATAAGCATATGTTACATGAAAATTTCAAAGCATTAGCAAAGTTTAAATATTTGATAATTAATGAATATTATCTCCTATCTTAGATTGTAAAAGAAGTGTATATAAAAAATTAATATAGGTGCAGGAATGAAAACCATGATTGAACATATATCTGACGGGATTTTTCCGTTGCTAAATCTTCCGGTTGCTTCTCCTCCGATGAAATCTTTACCGTAAGGTTTGAAATCCGACTTCACTATTGTTTGAATATAATTGTTATTACCTGTATCCAAGACTGAATCACTAGTATCCGACTTCACTAGTTAGTAATTAGTTATGAGTTGTTTAGCACATGCTTAAGGTGAGGCAAGAATAACTATGAATTTGATTACCTGATATGTTGAATTTCTTTACAGGTAATTAATTATTATTTTGCTATAGTTGCGTGACTAATTAGTTGCTATAGTCAAACCATGGATAAAAAATGGATGACTGCCAATCGATTGTCGAAAGAGTATGAGGATGGGGTATCAGAATTCGTTAAGTTTGCCGTTGCGCACGCCAGAGAACCCAATGGAATGATATGTCCTTGCTTGAGATGCTGTTATGGGAGACGGGTTGACGCGGTTCAGTTGGAATCGCATTTACTGATGCATGGACTTGATAGAAGTTATGCATGTTGGAATTTGCATGGTGAGAAAAGTAGCGGGAATGTTGAATCGAGTTATAATACGACGTATGCTTCAAATGAGGATTTCGCAGACGCATACGATTATGATCGAGTCGAAGAGATTGCAGAAGCGCTTGAAGAAGATCTTGAGGATTGTCCCAAAATGTTCGAGAGGTTGGTAAGCGATGCAGAGAAACCGTTGTATGATGGTTGTACAAAATTCACAAGATTGTCTGCGGTGTTAAAGTTGTACAACTTAAAGGCGGACAACGGATGGTCGGATAAAAGTTTCACACAGTTATTAGCCCTCGTGAAAGAAATGCTACCAGAGGATAATGTTCTTCCCAATCGAACGTATGAGGCCAAAAAGATGTTGTCCTCTATTGGCATGAGCTATGAAAAGATACATGCATGTCCAAAAGATTGCGTTTTATTTCGAAACGAGTACGCAGTGTTAAATGAGTGTCCTAAATGCGGTGCCCCTCGATATAAGGAAAAGTTGTCTCCGGAAAAGGTGTTATGGTATTTTCCTATAATTCCGAGATTTAGGCGCATGTATCGTAGTGAGACCGATTCAAGGCACTTGACTTGGCATGCAGATGAAAGAATTATTGATGGGAAGTTGCGACATCCGGCAGACTCACCACAGTGGACGAAAGTTGATATTGATTATCCTGAATTTGGAAAAGAAGCAAGAAATCTTCGCTTGTCGTTGTCTACTGATGGAATGAACCCGCATGGTATTCAAAGTATCTCGCATAACACCTGGCCTGTGATTCTTATGATATATAACCTACCTCCGTGGCTATGTATGAAGCGTAAGTACATGATGCTATCTATGTTAATTTCTGGGCCCAAACAACCAGGGAATGACATAGACGTGTACTTGGCACCCTTAGTCGAAGATTTGAAGTTTTTGTGGGAGACCGGTGTGGAGGTTTACGATGGGTATAGGAAAGAAAGTTTCAACTTGAGGGCGATGTTGTTTGGAACAATTAATGATTTTCCGGCGTACGGAAATCTATCAGGGTACAGCATTAAGGGTCAAAAAGCGTGTCCTGTTTGTGAAGATGAAACCGATACGATGCGATTGAACTTTTGTCAGAAGAATGTTTTTCTCGGTCATCGTAGATTCTTAAATTCTAATCATCACTATCGTGGGTGGAGAAAGGCATTCAATGGAGAGGCAGAACACGGTAGAGCTCCACATATGTTGACAGGTGATCAGATTTTTGAAAAGGTGAAAGATGTGAGTACTGAGTTTGGCAAGCCTTTTGCACATAGACTTGTCACGAGTGGGTGGAAGAAGAGGTCGATTTTTTTTGAACTTCCATATTGGAAGTCGTTGTACGTAAGACATTTCCTCGATGTTATGCATATTGAAAAAAATGTATTTGATAGTGTTATTGGTACGTTACTCAATATACAAGGAAAGTCTAAGGATGGCATTAACATAAGGAAGGACATGTTAAACATGGGAATTAGAACTGAATTGGCACCCGTGACGAAAGGAAGACGCACATATCTACCACCTGCTGTTTACACTCTATCTAGAAAGGAGAAGAAAATATTGTGTAAGTTCCTCAGTGAAGTTAAAGTTCCAGAAGGCTACTCATCAGATATTAGAAGACTTGTGTCAATGAAAGACCTAAAGTTAAAGAGTTTAAAGACTCATGATTGCCATGTTATAATGGAACATTTTCTACCAATAGGTATACGTTCTATTCTGCCAGAAAAAGTAAGGAGCGCAATAACTAAGTTGTGTTTTTTCTTCAAGTCAATTTGCAGCAAGGTGATCGATCCTGCGATCTTACCAACATTGCAAAAAGAGGTGGTTGTTACTTTATGTGAGCTTGAAATGTATTTTCCTCCCTCGTTTTTTGACATAATGGTTCATCTAGTCGTTCATCTTGTCAAAGAGACACAGTTGTGCGGACCAGCTTATATGAGATGGATGTACCCTGCTGAACGTTATATGAAAATTTTAAAAGGGTACGTGAAAAACCGAAGTCGACCGGAGGGTTGTATTGCGGAACGATACATTGTTGAAGAAGCGGTTGAGTTTTGCACTGAATATCTGTCAAATGTTCAATCAATTGGACTCCCCAAATCTCATATTGTCGAGAAAAAAGAAGGAAAAAGACTAATTGGAAATAAAGTTGTGACAGTGTCAATGGTCGAACGGGATCAGGTGCATTTGTATGTTCTGCATAATGAGATTGAGGTTGAGCCGTATGCTGAAATGCACAAGGGTGTTCTTCGAGGTTTAAATCTGAATAGAAATGAGAATTGGATAGTACGAGAGCACAATCGAAGTTTCATACCGTGGTTTAAGGAACACATTTATTCAAAGTATCGTTCGGATCCTGCTTCAGTAACAGAAAGGTTGAGATGTTTAGCATATGGTCCAAGTATGATTGTGTTTTCTTATAGCGCATACGCAATTAATGGATACACATTTTATACCAAAGAACAGGATGATAAAAGTACTATGCAGAATAGTGGTGTTACCTTGGTAGCTGAAGCGATGCACATATCAAGTGCGAATGACTTAAACCCGAAATTTGCAAATCTGTCATATTTTGGGGTTATCGAGCGCATTTTGTTTTTTGATTACGGGAAGTTTCAGATTCCTGTATTTGATTGCAAGTGGGTTGAAAATAATAATGGCGTACGAATGGATAAGTCAGGATTTTTGCAAGTGGATCTCAATAGGGTGGGGTACAAAGATGAACCTTTTATTCTAGCCTCTCAGGCTAAACAAGTGTTCTATGTCAATGATCCGACAAGTACGAAATGGTCTATAGTGCTTTTGTCTAACAAAGTAATTGATGAAAACATTGGAGATCAAGGTGATATTGGCGTTGGCATTGAATCTTGTACAAGAAACGATCAAAATGAGAATGAACCTTGTACTAGAGATGATCATAATGAGGGTATTTGGATCAATCCAACCATCCGAGTTGTTAACAGAAGCGTAAAATATATTGCTACCAAGAAAAGAAAGAGACGTTAGTGAAAAAGGTATTATTATAATTATAGCCTAATATTGTAAGTAATATGTGAATAATGTTTTGAATTTTTGGCATATCTTTTGAACCGTTTTGAATTTTTGCGAATGTGACTAGTGTTTATTTAGTAGAACAATGTTTCCGGAGCTGATGGTGAGGTTTATTTCTTGCAAGTTTGGTTTTTTAGCATTTTATTCAATTTTGAGTTCCTTTAGTGCTATTCATATCTTTTTCGACTATCCATTTTCATGTAGTGTACTAATGTGCTTGTTTGACTTTTGTTACAGGTCTAATGGCTAGCAATGAAGAAAACCCGCAAGGAAACCAACAAGAAAACCCACCAGGAAACCAACAAGATCATGAAAACTCACAAGAATCAAATCATGCAGCGGATGATAATTCAGCAAATGATGTTGCACGAGGCATCACCATAATGCGCGAAATCATTCGTGCTAGAGATAAGGGAGTGATATATAATGTAGATTGGAATCATTCAAATCAAGTAGTTGGGGTTAATGCTTCAAAATTCACAAGCTACGTTGGTACACTTGTTCGTATGCATGTGCCAATCTCCATATCTAGATGGAATGAGAAACAATGTGAAGCATTGAAGCAAGGAAAAGAAATGTTTTGGGAAGATGTTAAGGTATGTATGTTATATGGTTTATATGGTTATATGTTTATAAGTTTATAAGTTTATATGGTTTTTAAACTACTTATATGTTTATATGGTTTATATGGTTTTTAAATTACTTATATGTTTATATGGTTTATACGCAGCGGTCTTTTAACGTTCCAGATGAGCGTAAAGGCTTCGTACTTGGGTTGGCCGGGAAAAGATTTAGAGGGTGGAAAAATCTGTTGACGAACACCTATCTTAAGGATGACAAAGGAAAGTGGCTGGAAGAGTTCCCGGCCGGAAGGCCAGAAAAGTATAATCTTTTCATTAAACAAGAAGATTGGACTGAGTTTATTAGACAAAGAGATGACGAATTCCGGCAAAAGAGTGCCAAAAATAGTGAGAGAGCATCAAAGCCCGCGTATCCATACAAAAAAGGGCGTTTGGGATATGCACGCTTAGAGGAAAAAATTGTAAGTAATAAATAGAAATGATATGTTCTTATTAATTGTCTAAATGTGTTGTATTTGACGATCTAACCGTTTGTTTCTATGCATAGTTAGAGGAGACGAAAAGTGATGAAACCTCACTTCCAGCACATTTGCTGTGGAAGGAAGCTCGTGTGGGCAAGAATCAAGCTGTTGATCCAAGTGTTCTAAGAATTTATGATGAATGCGTAAGTATAACATTGTGTCTTTAATTAAATCAAATTTTTATGACTATTTAATTGATTTTTTATCTCCATTATTTTCAGGAGACATTGTCACAAACGGAGTCCACCGGTGACGACCAGGATACGAGGAGCGTACTTAGTAAAGCACTGAATGTTCCTGAGTATTCCGGTCGGGTGAGGGGTAAAGGTCATGGTGTGACTCCAACCTCTTTCTACCAGCATCATCGGAAAAGAAATCCTACCAATGCAGAAGTGATGAATGTACTTATGGAATTACAAGCAAAAGTCAATGCATTGGAAAGAGATAAAGAGGTATTAATGAGGGAAAAGGGCAATGCGGCAATGGCGAAAGAAACTAGTGACAACGCTAGTATCAACCGTCAGAATAAATTTCCTGAGGTAATTATAAATATATTGATAAATCTCTATTGTTCAAGTTTCTCATTTTTATTCCACCTCTTTCTATTATTGAATTAAAAGTAATATGTATGCATATTGGTTTAGGGCATTTCATCTTGCCAACTATACGTAATGGCATCAGATTATCACCTTGTTGGCAAGGGAAAAGTGTACAACACTTTGGGAGATTTAATTCATAATACACCGATCCCGGCTGGACACCTGAGAGTATCAGTAGATTATCCTATTGATCCCGATGCGTTGGTACCGGTACCTGACGTGGCCTTGGATATAAGATCGGTGCGAGACGCAGTAGGGTCGTTTGTTGCATGGCCCTTGGACCTCATTTTCATTGATGATGAGGTATGTTTAAAACCGTTAATATGAATCATTTAGATTTCAAATGTCAATTCTGAACCGTTAAGTTAATTATTTTTTAATATTAGCCTCCTACAAAACCCGCTAATAAGGGTAAGGAGATTTTGCAGCAAGGCGGCGAGTCTATGGCATCAATTCCAGAGGTACACTTAAATTGTTTATTATATGATATGAATTTAAAACTGAACGATTTTATAATTTACCTAAGTTATATGATTGTTAGGTATCTACGAAAGTGTCACAACAAGTGACCCAGCCTGTTCGTAGCAGACCACCCCCGAAAAAGTCAATGCATAAGGGGGGAAGAGGCGGGGGAAGAGGCGTTTTTGTACCTCGATATCGGAATACACTTGGAGTACTTTTGGAAACCTCAGATTTGAAGTCAGGTGGTATTCGTACAATCCTTATGGATGCAGATATCTTTGGTCTTGACTGCCAAGAAACGATAGGAATGGACGAAATGACTGAGATTATGACGCATGGTGAATTAGGCATCGGCAATGTTCACGCATACATCCGGTATTCCGATAAATAATCATTTAATTAGTTGAACAATTTATTTACACATTTCAATGAAAATAGTCTAATGTTTATATGTTTTTATTTAAGGTTGTTGTACGATAAAAAAATGCGCGAGACTGTATTGGCAAGACGCTTCCATTTCTTGTCTGCCCATATTGTCAGCGGAGCGACAATTGTCAGGGAACCGGGTTCAGTTAGGGAGTACTTAGTGAATCGATACACGGCCTACGTCGGCAACCCAAATAGCTTGTTTATTTTGCCGTATAACACTGTTCCAGTGGGGTGAGTTTTTCATTTATTCTAATATATCTTTGTTTATTTTGCGTAGAAACTTTTCTTCTAAACTGTTGCTTAAATTTTTAGAAAACACTGGTTGTTGTTGGCTATCGATTCGATTAAAGAAGTTGTGTACTTTCTGAATTCGGTAGACGGGGAATGGACTAACTATCCCGATATGAAGGAAACTGTTGATCAGTAAGTGAGATCGTTCTAACTATTCGTGTATATTTATATATTTAATTATTTCTGTGAGATTGATCTAAATATATGTTTTTATTTTCTTAGATCAATACAAATATTTCGTAGTCAAAGGGACGCACAGGTACCCCGGAGTAAATCATCAAATATTACTTGGATCAAAGTGCAGGTACAAAATTAGTTGCTTATAATAATAGTTATGTTACTTGATAAAATTACACGACAACTATAAAATATATTCTGTTTTTCTATGCAGTGTCCGTTACAGAATAACGATGTAGATTGCGGATACTTTTGCTTGAGGTTTATGAAAGAAATCCTTCATAAAAATCAAGTAGAGATTCCAAGCACGGTATGGATTTATAACTTAGAATAATTTTGTATGATTTCTACATTTAATAACATCATGCATATACTGAAGTAATAATTTCTTATGTAGTACTTTGATGACCTCTATACTATGTCGTACACGAAAGTTCAAGTGGAAGAAGTCAAAGAGGAAATATGTCAATTTTATGTTGAAAACAGATTATTCTGATGGGTATGAATAAAATATTATTGTACGTGTTAGTTTGATTGTGTTGGAGCCTTTAATATTGTTTGTTTAATTTACCGTGTTGTTCATATTCATACTTTGCAGGATGACGACCGTGTCGGTGGAGCATTATTTTCGATGTAATTATATATGATTTAGTTACATATGTATATATATATGGTTACAAATTAACACGATACTTTGTATGTGATTTAGTTATGGTTACAAATGTATATATGGTTACAAATTTAGTTATATATGATTTAGTTACATATATATAGATAAGGATTGAATATTATATGGTATACCGGTTTCTGTTAATATAATACCGATTTCTTAAAATATATGTATAGATAAGGATTGAATTACAGGTTAAATTATTGGACCAAAAAAAAATTACAGGCCGCACAGGGAACCTCAAATTATAGGTTTCACTTTAAAAAATTTGTATGAGCTACGAAAGCGCTTTTGGCTAAAAAGCGCTTTCGTAGGCAGGATAAATAAAAAAAAAATTAAATAGAAACCCCCTATCAAAGCGCTTTTTATGGAAAAAGCGCTGTGAAAGACCCCCCTATCAAAGCGCTTTTTCCATAAAAAGCGCTGTAAAAGCCATGATAAATAAAAAAACAAAAATTAAATAGAACCCTTATCAAAGCGCTTTTTATGGAAAAAGCGCTGGGAAAGACCCCCCTATCAAAGCGCTTTTTCCATAAAAAGCGCTGTAAAAGGCCTGATAAATAAAAAAAAAAATTTAAATAGCACACCTATCAAAGCGCTTTTAAAAAAGCGCTCGGAAAGACCCCCCTATCAAAGCGCTTTTTAAGGAAAAAGCGCTGGGATAGGTCCACATACGACAGCACTTTTGGCCAGAAAAAAGCGCTTTCGTAGCCTACGCCAGCGCTGGCTACGGCAGCGCTTTTAAGCGCTTTTAAAGGGCAAAAAAAAGCGCTGTGAAAGCCCATTTTCGTAGTAGTGAGAAGCTGGAGGACAGGGATGAAGTTCTGGGCCTTTGGCGCCTTGGGCTTGTTGTTTTTGTTATTCACACCCCCTGACTTGATATTTGCACCCCCTGGCTTATTTGTTTTATTTTTCATATTTCTTTTTATATTTTCATATTTATTACTTTTATTTATTTTTCTGAATCATAAAAAATCATAAAAAATAATTTCTTTATTTTTTGCATTTTTATTTTATTTTTTCTATTATTTTTTGCATGAAAAAATAGTTTATTAGGATAACAGATTTTATTTTCTTAAATAAATTTGTAAATACATTTAAAAATACAATACATTTTTATTATATTATTTATACACATAAAATATTATTTTTTACACATACTTAATTTTTAATATTTATATATATTATATTATTTATTATTTTCTTATACAAAAAATGGACAAAATAATAATATAGGAAACATTGTTTTCTTTTAATAAAAAAAATTAGGGTTTTCCCCTTTCAAAAATAATAATATTTTTTCTCTTATTTCTAGGGTTTAAATAAATTATTTTCTCATACATTAAACAAATACAAAACATTTTTTACATAAATACATTTGCATTGCATTTTAATATTTGTATATTTATTTAATACGCACAATATTCGATTGGGTTGTAATAGTATTTTTAGGCTTATATTTGTGCAATATCCCCATTCAAAAAACTTGTATCCCCCCTCCCATAATAATTGTTGTAATAACTTAGTTTACATTTATGCAATTTATCGCATTTATACCATGTTTAGTAAACTAGGGTTTGCATGACAAGAACAAAAAACCAAACAAATAGAAAACCCATAATGCAAGACAAAAGCATGAAAAATGACACACATTGCACACAAGCACCCTTAGGGTTTCTCCCACTTGGTTGCCTAAAATAAAATGGCCATGTTACGCATGCAAAGTATCTTGGCAAAACAAAACAAAAATAAGATCATAGTCCCTCGATGACGCTATACAAAGGTTGCCTAAACAAATGATCTTGGTCCCTAAAAAATGCTAAGATACTTGGCAACATTGCTATCATGGTCATACGATGACCCACGCCCGTCCCGTTTACATCCAAAGATAGGGTTGCTTACCAAATCAATGGTAAGTCAACAATGTCAAAGGAATAAAAATGCACAAGAAAGACATTTGAGTAGGTAGATAGCTTCTAAGTTACTTGCTCCATTTCAAACAATCCTTGCTATTTTCAAAAACAAACACACATATTTCAAAACATTTTACAAAACATTGAAACATTTTTCAAAAGACAAACATCTTTGTATACATTCTTACGAACGAGAATCATTACAAAGATTGCCTAAACGAATGGCCTCTTTTCAAAATACTTTGAAAACCACACCAAACACTAAGCACCATTTCAAACAATTTCAAAGCAAAGCAAGTGATCTAAGTAAGTAATTAAGATCCCATAGAAAACTTGGATGAAAAGGGTGCTAGCACCTTCCCTTTTCATAATCTACCCCCGAACTCAAGAAAACATCTCAAATGTCTTTCCTGTGCTTTTTTACCTTTCCTTTTGGATAAAATAAAAGTCGGTGGCGACTCTTGCTAAACCGCGATATTTGCGACAAAACATAAAACCTCAAGTGAGTTCTCCCACCGTATCATAGAACTGGCGACTCTGTTGGGGAAAATTATAAAAGTGGGGTTACCTTAGGGTTTAGATCACTTTTATTTGATTACAATTGTTTGACTTGTTTGCTTTACATTTTGGTTCTATTGTTTGGGTTTGAATCCTCCACCCAGATTTGGGAAACATTATAGGTAAATAGCAATACATTGTGGAAACTGTGAGGGGTATACCGACACAGTCTAAGCAATAACTATGTTAGTGTGACATATTTGTGGGTACCGGTAGCCTTTGAGACAATCAAAGAGAATACGGGGCCGCTGAGTAATGTCATGAAGCACTAACAAACTTCTAGAACCTTTACTTGACCAACTTGGCCTTTTAGGATGTAGTGAGATGACCGGCTTTGGTGCAGTCCGAAGTTGGTAGATACTCGATACTACACTCATTGAGGGTTGGTTCCTTGGAATATTTCGGTCTCCAGTAAAGAGGCTTGAATTGAAACAATGAACAAGGAAACAATCCAGTGATATTGAGCTCCTTAGAACCCGATTACTATTGCTAGGACAGGTTGAGCCAACTAAACTTCAAGAGGGTACTTACCTATGAAACCCCATGCAAGCCTAAACTAGGAACTTGTATGATTTGCTTGTGCATATATACTTGTGCATAACATCATGGAAATCATGAGCATCATATGCATCCACTAACCATTTCAAGGATTTTAGAAATTCATCTTTGTTCTTGTTTTGTAGGATATGGATTCACTTCGCAGGAAAACTATCCAAGTCAACCTTGTAAGAATTCCTCCACAACTCAAGGAGCTAGCTTCAAGGATTCCTGAGAACTCTTCATTCACCGAGAGGCATGGTCGTCTACTCAACTTAGTCACTTCCAACACAGAGGAATACATGATGAAGGTTCTCTTCCATATCTTTGACCCTTTGCATCACTGCTTCATATTTCCTGACTACCAGCTTGTGCCTACTTTGGAAGAATTTTCTCAACTCTTGAGGATTCCTATTCTCAATAAACTACCTTTCAACGGTACGGAAAGAGATCCAAAGCCAGAAGAGATTGCTCAAGCCCTGCACTTGCACTCATCTGATGTCACAACCCATTGGGAAACTAGAAGTGGTGTCAAAGGCTTCTTGGCAAAATTCTTGTTTGAGAAGGCCCAAAGCTGCTGGAAATCCTTAGACTTACAAGATTTTGAGGAGATTGTAGATCTTCTCATCTATGGGATGGTCTTGTTCCCTAACCCTGACCAACTCATAGATGTGAGTGCTGTTAAAATCTTCATGTCTCGCAATCCAGTGCCTACTTTGCTTGGGGATATCTTACACTCTTTTCACACTCGTACAATGAGGAAAATAGGTGTTCTCATATGTTGCACTCCTCTCCTGGCAAGATGGTTTATTTCTCATCTTCCCCAATCAGTCTTGAAGAATGAGCAAGGTTTGAGGTGGTCACAACGGTTGATGAAACTTACACATTCAGATATTCATTGGTGTTCTCGATCCAAATAGAATGTTATCATTGTCGACTGTTGTGGGGAATTCCCTAATGTCCCTCTACTTGGCATTAGGGGAGGCATCACCTACAACCCGTGCTTGGCTCTAAGACAATTTGGTTATGCCCAAAGGGATGGCCCACATGACATGCTGATTCAAGGTTTGGTTTTCGACTTCGACAACGACAATCAAGGACTTCACCAAAGGTTCATCCGAGCTTGGAGGATGCCAAACAAGGTAGATAGTAAGACCTTGGGACATAAGAATTCCATCCCTCTTGAGCCTTACCTCAAGTGGGCACGAACCCGCGCCCAAAGTCTTATGATGCCTTACCCCTCCATTCTCCTAGTGATTATAGAGCCTGTTAAGGAAGGAGAGGTTCCATACACCATCCTACATCCTGACATGCCAACATCACTCGAAGATCTACAAAGGAGTTGGATACAGCTCAAGGGAGAACGCGATACTTTCGAAGCCCAATTCTATGCAAGCGAGAAGAAGGTTTTGGAACTCACTCGGTTACTTCATGAAGAGCAGACTCTCAACACCTACATTGCACCAAAGAGGATGCGCAATGTCTTTTTATCTTAGAATTTTGTATTATTTTGCCATATGGGCATTGATGTACTCAAATTCTATTTTATTAATATAACGTGTGTTTCCTTTTTGTTTGAAACAAATTTGAATTTTCAAATCCTTGAAAACTTTGCATGAATACATATCATTTATCATGAGTATAAACAGGTCTTTGCAACAAGTTTCCTCATCCTTCTGCTGTTTATTTCAGCAAGATAGATCTTGAACAAACGGTTAAAGACTTACAAGCTCAGAACTCACAATTTTAACAACTACTCTTGACCTTGGTCAAGGGGCAGGAGGAACTCAAGACTCTTCTAGAGAAAGAGAAAGAGAAAAAGAAGAAGAAGCCAGCCGGTGTGGTTATCATGGGCAGAAGGTTTCAGGGACAAGCCAGAAGAACCTTAGAATTTCCAAAAACCTCTGAGGAAGGGGAAAGAAAAGGAAAAGAAACGATAGTACCATCAGATTCTGAAGCAGAAGAAGAGGAAGAAGAGGACTACTCCGAACAACAATACCCTCCGGCTGGTGACAAATACAAACACCTGGAAGAGCGCCTAACTACTATGGAGATACAGAGAGTACCGGGGCTAGATTTCGAGGAATTGGGGTTGGTGTCAGGAATTGTAATCCCGCCCAATTTTAAAGTGCCTTTGTTTGCCAAGTATGATGGGGTGTCTTGTCCAAAAATGCACCTACGATCTTATGTCAGGAAGATTCAGCCACATTCTGCTGACAAAGACTTGTGGGTCCACTTTTTCCAGGATAATTTATCAGGAACGCAACTTGATTGGTTCTAGCAGTTGGAGAGGGCAGATGATCATAATTGGGAAGACTTGGAAGCAGCCTTCTATAAACAATATCAATACAACGCCTATTTGGCACCAACCCATACTCAACTCCAGAGTATGGCTATGGTATCAAATGAAGGCTTCAAAGACTACGCCCAAAAGTGGAGGGATTTAGCTGGAAGGGTGCAACCACCTTTATCTGAAAGGGAGCTAGTGGACATGTTCCTGGGAACTCTATCAGGCCCTTTATTTAATCACCTGATTGGAAGTTCCTCTGCAGGGTTCACTGAGTTGATTCTGACTGGAGAGAGGGTGGAAGCCGGTATAAGAAATGGGAAAATTCAGAAAGACGCATCTGCCTCTGCAGCTGTAAAAAAGCCCTTCACTGGAAAGAAGGAAGTGTCTGATGTCTATGCATAGAGGAATCAGGGAAGAATTGAGCGCCGACCAACAGTGGGAGCCGTTATGATTCAAAAGCCTGCATCAGACTAGTCGAGAAATAACCAACCAAGAAATAATCAGCCAAGGATGGAAAGGCCAGTACGGCAATTCACCAAGATAAACATGACTCCAGCTCAAGTCCTACCACATGTTTTGAAGTTGAATCTGGCCATGCTAAAAGAGGCCCCTAAAAATCCTAATACTGCATCTCCACACCACCATCCGAATGCCAGGTGCGCATACCATTCTGAAAGTCCAGGGCACAACACCAACAACTGTTGGGCTCTGAAGAACAAGATTCAAGATCTGATAGACGCTAAGGAAGTTGAGTTTGAAGCGCCTGAGAAACTGAATGTCATCTCCGCTTCGATGCCTAGGCATGAACACAATGCCAGTGCTGTTGAGGAAGATCTGTTTGTTTCTACCGTGGATGAATTGTTGACCCCACTCTTGATCATCAAGTTGAATCTGTTGAAGGCTGGTATATTCCCAGGATGTGACAAAAATTGCCATATTTGCCTATCCTCATCATTTGACTGCCCTCTGTTGAAAAAAGGTATCCAACAACTGATTGATAATCAAGAAATTTTGTTTGAGAAAGCTCCTATTTCACTCGTTCCAGTTAAATAAGTTTCAATAATAACCATCTATGCCAATCCTTCTGGGGTCCCTAAAAGACCCGTTAGGATTACATCTGCTCCAATGACTACTCCGTTGAAGATAACAATGCCCGGGCCAGCCCCTTACAAATCAGATAAAATGGTACCATGGTATTATGGTGGAGAAATCTACTACCATGGTGTCAAACAGATTGAACAGACTACCGAAGAAGAAAGCTCCGAAGAGGACAATTTCGACATCAGTAACATTTCCAGAACAAGCAAAATTACCCGTAGTGGGAGAATATTTTCTCAAGAGATTGCCCCTCCAAAGGCAGTCTTTGCACCCGTGGCTGTTCCGAAGATTACATCTGTACCAGTGATTGTACCTGCAAGTGTACATACCGACAAAGAAGACAATACAATTCCTATCCCTACTTCCACTGCTGAGAATAAAGGAAAGAATGTTCAAGAGGAGCCTGTCCTGACGAAGGCTCAACCACTAGTTGTTCCTGAAACATCCAAGAAGGAGATGGAAGAAATCCTGAGGATAATTAAGAAGAGTGATTATGATGTGTTCTAACAACTAGGGAAAACCCCCTCCAAAATCTCTATGTTAGCATTGCTGCTATGCTCTGAGGCACATGCTAAAGCTTTGGTAAAATTTCTGAAGACAACTCATGTGCCGCAAGAGACGTTTGCGGATCAGTTCCAAGAGTGTGTGGCCAGTTTGACAGTTGACAATGGCTTGGGTTTCTCTGATGCAGACTTGACCCCCAAAGGGAGAAAACACAACGACGCACTACATGTCTCGGTGGAGTGTAGAGGAACGACCCTAGCCCATGTCTTGGTGGATATGGGATCATCTCTGAACGTCTTTCCAAAGAAAGCCCTTGATAGATTGGATTGTGAGGGGCTGACCTTAAAACCCAGCAACATAATTGTGAGAGCATTTGACGGCTCTAAGAGGATGGTCCATGGGGAGGTGGACATCCCAATCAAGGTGGGAACTCATACGTTCAATTCAACATTCTATGTGATGGACATTCGTCCTTCTTACTCTTGTCTGTTGGGATGCCCCTGGATTCACAATGTTGGTGCTGTCACCTCCACCTTGCATCAGATGCTGAAGTACCCCGTCTAAGGGAAGATCATAATTGTCCATGGGGAAGAGGAATACATGATTAGTCATCTGAATTATTTCCGATATGTAGAGTTAGATGGCGAGTTCATTGAGACCCCTTTCCAACATTTTGAAGAAGTCTCTCAGGAAATAGCAACGACCAAGGCGGTATCCCCAATTCCTTTGATCACAAGACCTCCGCCTCAGATGTCTTCTCTAAAGGATGCAAAGGAAGTAGTGGAAGAAGGGGGATGCATCATCTGGGGGCAGCTTCCAGACAATCCTTACAAATCATACAAGTTTGGCTTGGGATTTACTTCAACTGCTCAGAAGGCTGTGCGTCGCGCCCGTGCCGGAGGGCCACCTGTGAAGATCAGCCACCAAGGGGTTAATGCACTAGAGGACAGTGAAGAAGATGGAAGCTTGGAAGATTGGATATTTCCTACTGTCAGCGGAGGACTACGCAACTGGGAAGCCAAAGACTTCATCCCAATAACTTTCATATCGCAGTAATTTACCTTTTACATTTCTGTTGGACTTGTAATAATTCACAAATAATTCGTACATTTTCAACCTTGTGTCTTACCCGAGGCACAACAGTCCATTTGTAAGGGTTTTTATTTCATTTTCATATGTCATTTAATGAATCATGGACGCTTTTTAATATATAAACCTTTTGTGCTCATTGTCTTTCTTTTACATTTTTTTTGTTTTAAGATGGCTATACCCTTACACACACCCACACTCACAAATGCAGGTACCCTTCTATTCCGGATCCTATGGGTAACGATACTGCTATAGCCTTCATTGACTCTGAAGATCTGATCTACCAAGCCGAATACGAAGGTGAGGAAGATTGTGAGGTGCTAGGGGAATTGGCCAGATTACTACAACAAGAGGAAAGGGCTATTCAACCTCATGAGGAGCTGTTGGATACGATCAACTTGGGTACTGAGGAAGATAAAAAGGAAATCTTTACCTGGTCATACGAAGACATGCCGGGACTTGATACAGACATTGTGGTACACCGTCTCCCCACAAGAGAAGACTGTCCACCAGTGAAACAAAAAGTCCGCCGCATGAGGCCTGACATGTCAGAAAAAATCAAAGCAGAAGTTATGAAGCAGTTCAATGCTGGATTTCTGGCTGTTACTTCCTATCCACAATGGTTGCTAACATTGTTCCCGTGCTTAAAAAGGACGGCAAAGTGAGAATGTGCGTGGATTATAGAGATTTAAACAGGGCTAACACTAAAGATGACTTTCCACTTCCACACATTGACATCCTGGTTGACAAAACAACTCACCACAAAGTATTTTCTTTCATGGATGGATTCTCAGGTTATAACCAGATCAAAATGGCACCTGAGGACATGGAGAAAACTACATTTGTCACACAGTGGGGTACGTTCTGCTACAAAGTGATGCCATTCGGACTGAAGAATGCCGGGGTAACCTATCAACGCGCCATGGTAGCTTTGTTTCATGATATGATACATCATGAGATAAAGGTCTACGTAGATGACATGATAGCCCGATCACAAACTGAAGAAGAACACCTTGATCACTTGCAAAAGCTGTTTTTCAGGTTGAAGGAGTACAAACTAAGATTGAATCCAAACAAGTGCACATTCGGAGTCCGGTCCGGTTAGCTCTTAGGTTTCATTGTCAGCAACAAAGGCATCGAGGTTGATCCTGCCAAAGTCAAAGCGACACAAGAAATGCCTGCTCCTTGCAATGAGAAGGAAGTCAGAGGGTTCTTGGGATGCCTAAACTACATTGCTAGGTTCATTTCTCACCTAACATCTACTTGTGAACCAATCTTCAAGCTGTTAAAGAAAGATCAGGTAGTTAAATGGAATGATGACTGTCAAATTGCTTTCGACAAAATAAAGGAGTATTTACAAGAGCCTCCTATCTTGATGCCACTAGACGAGGGAAGACCGCTAATCATGTATCTGACCGTTTTAGAGAACTCAATGGGGTGCGTATTGGGGCAGCATGACGAGTCTGGCCGAAATGAGCATGCCATTTATTACCTGAGCAAAAAGTTTACCGACTGTGAAACTAGATATTCACTACTTGAGAAAACTTGCTGCGCTCTGGTATGGGCTGCTCGCCGGCTAAGGCAGTATATGTTGACTCATACCACTCTGCTGATATCTAAGATGGATCCGATAAAATACATCTTTGAGAAGCATGCTTTGTCTGGAAGGATAGCTAGATGGCAGATGATCCTTACAGAATATGACATACAGTACACGACCCAAAAAGCTATAAAGGGCAGTGTGCTAGCTGATCATCTTGCTCATCAAGCTGTAGAAGATTATCAATCCATGAAGTTTGAATTCCCTGACGAAGACATCATGACATTGGACAACAGTAAAGAGATCAGGCCATATGATGGACCTGAACAAGGATCCCGATAAACCCTGTACTTTGATGGGGCATCCAATGCACTTGGTAACGGTATCGGCGCTGTGCTTATATCTTCAGAAGGATGCCATACTCCTTTCACTGCCAGACTTTGCTTGAACTGTACGAACAACATGGCAGAGTACGAAGCATGCATTTTTAGTCTCAAGGTTACCATAGACTTGGGAATCAAATCTTTAGTTGTGTTTGGGGATTCAACTTTGGTCATCAGTCAGATCAAAGGAGAATGGGAAACTAAGCATCCTAACCTTATCCCTTACAAAGAACTTGTCTTGACATTGTTACCACATTTCGAGCAGATTACCTTCGAGCACTTCCTGCGAGAAGAAAATCAGCTAGCAGATGCTCTAGCTACAATGTCATCCATGTTTAAACTTAATTGGGATAACGAGGCTCCACAGATCACCATCGAACGGATGGACGAACCGACACACTGTCACAAGATTAATACCAAAGAAGTAGTGGACCAGCCTTGGTTTCATGAAGTCAAAAGGTATCTCGAGGCTCAAGAATATCCAGAAGGAGCTTCAGTCAATGACAAAAAGTTCTTAAGGAAATTCTCAACTAAGTTCTTCCTAAGTAATGGTATCCTGTATAAACGCAATCATGATTCTATTCTGCTCCGTTATGTGGACAAGATTGAAGCTGAAAGGATTATGGCTGAATTGCATGAAGGTACCTTTGGCACTCACTCTAGCGGGCATACGATGGCTAAAAAGATCTTACGGGAAGGCTATTACTGGTCTACCATGGAAGCAGACTACTATCAACACTCCCGGACTTGCCACAAATGTCAAATCTATGCAGACAAGGTGCACGTGCCCCCGGTTCCTCTAAATGTCTTAACAACTCCTTGGGCCTTCGCTATGTGGGGAATCAATATGATTGGGGAGATCAAGCTTACAGCCTCCAATGGACACCGCTTCATTCTAGTGGCCATTGATTATTTCACAAAGTGGGTCGAAGTAGCTTCCTTCGCATCTGTTACTAAGAATGTTGTTACCCGCTTCATCAAGCAGAATCTCATTTGTCAGTACGGTATGCCAGAAAGGATCATCACTGATAACGGTACAAACCTTAACAATACTATGATCACCGCCTTGTGCAAGCAGTTCAAGATTCAACATCATAATTCATCCCCCTATCGGCCAAAGATGAATGGTGCAGTCGAAGCTGCTAATAAAAACATCAAAAAGATCATACAGAAAATGACAGTCACCTACAAGGACTGGCATGAGATGCTACCGTTTGCTCTCCATGGGTACCGTACCACGGCTCGCACATCAACTGGGGCAACACCCTATTCTTTGGTTTATGGCATGGAGGTTGTTTTACCTATTGAGGTTCAGATCCCCTCTTTAAGAATCATGAAGGATGCAGGTTTGAGTGAAGACGATTGGATCCAAACCTGACTTGATCAATTGAACTTAATTGACGAAAAGAGACTTACTGCTGTTTGCCATGGTCAGGCATATCAAAAGCGGATGATCAAGGCTTTCAACAAGAAAGTCAGGCGCCAAGTGTATCAAGTTGGAGATCTAGTGATCAAGCGCATCATTTTTCCACAAAGTGATCCCAGGGGCAAATGGACTCCTACCTATGAAGGACCATTTGTAATCAAGAACATTTTTTCTGGTGGGGCAATGATCTTAACCACCATGGACGGCAACGACCTGCCACACCCTGCGAACGCAGACATAGTCAAAAGATACTACGCACAAAAGACCCGCTAGGTTGACACACCTAGGCAAAACAAGGGCATCCTGGCGAACCAAAAGGTTCAGGCAAAAATTAGGGATAAAATAAAAAAATTTGTACACCCGGCAAGTTGAAAACCCAAAAGAGCGACTTGGGAAAAAAAGGGTTTCCCGGTGGATCGAAAACCCGAAAGGGCGGTCCAGGAAAAAGTTAGGGAATTAAAGCGTATGACTATGTCTCGTCGGATCACTTTAAGGACAATCTCTTCACTGACAAACCTGGAGCTTCTGATCAATCCAATCATCTTCGGACGAAGCAACAAATGGACAAGATATTCGGAGATACGAAGGCTATAGCAGAATGGGACCCCCATGGGATTTTCTTTACACATAGCTATCTTTCTTTGTATAAAATTTTCTTATTTTCATGACACTATCCTCTTACTAGGATGTTTGTCTCCTTTGTACAAAATACTTATTCAAAGTAAATACAAAGATATCTCTTTAAAGTGCAGAAAACCATTTTGTCCTTTTCTTTTTACACTTGTGTTTTATTTGCAAAAACGTCCAATGATTCATTAATGAACATATGCATTTGAACATAAATACTGTTTACAAATAAACGAAATGGAAAAGAACAATTACTGACAGGTTGAAAGATTAGGAAAACGTCTTTAGGCTATTCCATGAAAAATCCCTACAGTACGTCATTCAGATCCCCAGCGGAGCCAAAACTTTGAACTACAGATCCCCAGCAGAGCTGAAACTACCAACTTTCAATCCCCAGCGGAGCTGAAACTTCAAACTATTAACCCACAGTGGAGACCATCCAGTTTCTCCAAATCCCCAGCAGGTTATCTTGAAGCCTGAAAGCCAACCAGACAAAAACTTCTGATAACTCCCCGGTAGAGTGACAGACGACCGAAAATCTTGAACTTTGTTCCAAACAGGAATAAGCTTTTTCTCAGAGTCTTCACTACTCCCCAGCAGGATAGCTTTTTCCCCACATATTTTTCATTGCTCCCCAACAGAATGAAGATTCTCATTCTAATTCCCAGCAGAAGTCATCAAAGTTCTCTAGATTCCCCAAGCAGATTACTCAGGAAGTATTTGGCATTACTCCCACAACGAAATTTTTGTCAATACTCCAACTTCAAGACATGAAGGATCCCTATATCCCTAGTGAAGTCACCAAGGATTTCTTATCCTCAGCAATCAAGGATTTTTAATCTTCAGCAGCAGTCAAGGATTTATTTTCCTCAGCAATACAACAAATCATCTTACATGCGCATACATTACATCCATATATCATAAACATTGATAAAGCACATTTATTGCATCATACATTTCATGCAACATAACTTTGTGTTTCAGCTAACATTTTACCCTTTTCAGGATAAGATTAACAGCTATCATTAACAATGTTCAAAGATTTTAGATACAGTACAGATACACTCCAGACACGAAAATCATTATGTTACTCTTTCAGACTCAGCTTTCAGATATAGTTCAGATACACTCCAGATACGGATGCCATCCTGATACTTATCCAGATTCAACTTTCAGATTCAAGTTCAGATACGCACCAGACACGGTTGCCATTCTGTCTCCTATTCAGATTACAGTAAAGATACACTCCATACACGGAAGTCATTCTGTCACTTATTCAGATCCTAGTTCAGATACGCTCCAAACACGGTTGCCATTCTGTCACCTATTCAGATTACAGTACAGATACACTCCAGACACGGAAGTCATTCTGTCACTTATTCAGATTCCAGTATGGATACGCTCCAGATACGGGTGCCATTCTGATATTCATTCAGATTTCAACATCAAGATACAGTACAGATATGCTCCAGACAAGGATGCCATTCTAATACTCATTCAAGATTCATCTTTCAAATTCCAGTACGGATACACTCCAGACACGGAAGTCATTCTGTCACTTATTTAGATCCTAGTTCAGATACGCTCCAGATACGGATGTCATTTTGTCGCTTATTCAGATTTCAAATTCTAGATACAGTACAAATACACTTCAGACACGGAAGTCATTCTATTACTCATTCAGATTCAAGCTCGGATACGCTCTAGATACAGACGCTATTCCATTACTCATTCAGATTCAAGCTCGGATACGCTCTAGACACAAACGCTATTCCATTGCTCATTCAGATTCAATCTCCAGATATAGTACGAATATGTTCCAGATACGGACACCATTCTGACACTTATTCTTCTGACTTACAACTTACAATTCAACAAACATTCTTGGATGGAATCTACAATCCCATCTCCAACAATATTCTATCACTTCTCCAAATAGCATCTTTAAGCCCATTCCCTCAACTACACTCTGTCGAGTGCAAATTTATGGGCACTCTAGTGTCCAATCATCTTTTACCTTCGAGTCACGAACGACAAAACTCGCCAATCTAACTCTTCAGGTTCAAGAAGATTTAACAGGGGAAACTATTGTACCCCAAAGTTTTCCCTCTCATTTATCAAGATTTTCCTCACAAGACTTCTTGGGCTCAAGACAAAGATTAGGGTTTGATCAGCTCAAGACACCTCATCTTGCACTGATAACCTAAAATTAGGGTTTGAGTTTGCACAAGGATTTTTGGGGCACCAATGCTTCATGTGACTTTCATACACCATCTTGGACCCCTAAGATTGCTCATGTTAAGTTTCAAGCCTTGAATCACATTTTTGCTCAATCAATTGGACAATTGACCTAAAAATCAGCTGTATTGGGGAAAAAGTCAACCATGGCCAATTAACAGTCAAACTTCATAATTTTTGATCAACAACAACATTCTAGACTCATATGTATCATTTGATCAAGTTTGGATCATAACTCCTCAAGAAATTTGATCAAATCATCAAAAGGGCAAAATGGTCAAAATTAGGGTTTTAACTAAGAAAGGGCAATTTCTAATTTTTAACCTAGCCAATGACCAATTGAGTTCAAGCATGATTTCAACGGTTCAATGGCATCATCTTTACCTAATCACATAGCTCAAAAGATCTCAAGTTCATTGGATTGACAGATGAATTTTCCAGTCAACTGATCAAAAGTCAACTGTACACTAAAAAGTCAAACTTTGACTTTTTGGTCAAAATCAAGTGCCAAGGGTCATAATTCATCAAGATATGTCAAAATGTGAAACTTGTTCACCAAGAAAATCAATTTTGAAAATTAGAGTTTTGAATTTGAAAAATTTCGTAGAATTTTTCTAAGTATGGAAATTTTCTTATTTTTTCCCAACTTTTCCCAACTTTTTCACCATGATGCAATTTGATTCAAAGAAAACTTCCAACATGAAAGTTGTATTCCTCCATTAAATCTACAACTTTGATTCACAAACTTTTCCCAAAAGATCCTTGGATCTCAAGTTATGAATTTGTGAATATAGGTCCATGAACTTCTTAACTTAGTGAAAATTTGCCCTAATTTAGGCAGGTTTTTGACCCAACTTCATGGACATTTTTCACCTAGTTCCAATAGGTATCTCAAAATGCATTTCAAAGATGGATTATAGAGCACATTTCAAGAATTCCAAAATGTCAAAGAAATCTCCAAGATCATTTTTGGTTAGGGAGAATCGAGTAGGAGAAGTTGGCATTTTATCACTTTTGTTCATACCATTTTCACAAAGTATCAAGTTGCAAATCAGATCCATGATGGTTGTATCTTGCTTTTCAGGTCCTAAGCTCACTCTACACTCCATAATTAAATGCAAACTCATAAGTTAAAGGCTTTATCTTTGCTTTTAAGGCTTTGTACATGATACATTTCCATTTTTGGCCAAAA
The DNA here is from genome assembly GCA_948472305.1 of Vicia faba. Classification (NCBI taxonomy): domain Eukaryota; kingdom Viridiplantae; phylum Streptophyta; class Magnoliopsida; order Fabales; family Fabaceae; genus Vicia; species Vicia faba. Next base: position 1,341,302,601 of record OX451740.1, on the reverse strand, counting down.
GTGCACAATGCCATTTTCATAAAGGTGGGCTTTTGCAATTTTGTCAATCTTGAGCCTTGGACCTGTCCCTTTGATGCAAACAATTTCCAAAGGTCTCAAGCAATGTATAACAACTCTTATCATCCCTTGAGGTAGCCAATACAAGCATGTTGCATTTGTCATTTCACTTTATTTAAAATGCAAGAAAAGTTGCAAAAGGTGCTAGAACTTGTACAACTAGTAAGAGTTGACCTTTGTGTCATTTCTATACATATACACAAACATATCACAAAGCAGGACACAAATGCTTTACATTTGAAACTCTCCAAAACACAAAAACTCCATTTTTCTGCCAAAACTCACAGATTCTGCAAAACCGTAGCCAACACATATTTGGCTCGTGTGTTTTGTGATTAAACACTTCAAGCACTTCATAAACATCCTACCAAAGCTATCCAAGCCCTTACCCTGCATCTGTAAGCCATGTTTCAGCCATTTCCATTTTCAAACTTGGAGCTTGCAGCTTGACTTGTGCAGAGACTTCTGGCCATCCACAAAGCAAGCTAGGCATTGGAATAGCTTGAAGGAAGTTCAAGGAAGCTCACACGATCCTCATGCCTCCATCAAAGTCCCTACATTTCTCTATCCAAATCCAACTGAAGGAGGTATTTTTCAAAACTCTATCTCTCTATTTAGGCATCCTCAAGCCACGATTTGTGAAGAAAAGATGTAGTCCATAACATGGTGAAGCTGTACATATGCATACTTTTCATTTATATTAACTGTCCTCTGAGAATTTAAAGCTTGAAGTTCATGAAAAAATTAGGTCACGAATTAGGGCTGACAAAATTCTCCCTGATCTTTGAGAGTTAGGTTACAAATTTTATATGGTTGGAATTGTGAGATTGAATGCCACAAGTTTCATGTTATAAGTTTTTGTTTTTGTGCAAGCATGTGAAAGTTACAGTTTGAACCATAACACGCACGCAAAGGAGAAGAAGCTGGAGGTCAGGGATGAAGTTTTGGGCCTTTGGCGCCTTGGGCTTGTTGTTTTTGTTATTCACACCCCCTGACTTGATATTTGCACCCCTTGGCTTATTTGTTTTATTTTTCATTTTTTTTTATATTTTCATATTTATTACTTTTATTTATTTTTCTGAATCATAAAAAATCATAAAAAATAATTTCTTTATTTTTTGCATTTTTATTTTATTTTTTCTATTATTTTTTGCCTGAAAAATAGTTTATTAGGATAATAGATTTTATTTTCTTAAATAAATTTGTAAATACATTTAAAAATACTATACATTTTTATTATATTATTTATACACATAAAATATTATTTTCTACACATACTTAATTTTTAATATTTATATATTATATTATTTATTATTTTCTTATACAAAAATTGGACAAAATAATAATATAGGAAACATTGTTTTCTTTTAATAAAAAAAATTAGGGGTTTCCCCTTTCAAAAATAATAATATTTTTTCTCTTATTTCTAGGGTTTAAATAAATTATTTTCTCATACATTAAACAAATACAAAACATTTTTTACATAAATACATTTGCATTGCATTTTAATATTTGTATATTTATTTAATGCGCACAATATTCGATTGGGTTGTAATAGTATTTTTAGGCTTATATTTGTGCAATATCCCCATTCAAAAAACTTGTATACCCCCTCCCATAATAATTGTTGTAATAGCTTAGTTTACATTTACGCAATTTATCGCATTTATACCAGGTTTAGTAAACTAGGGTTTGCATGACAAGAACAAAAAACCAAACAAATAGAAAACCCATAACGCAAGACAAAAGCATGAAAAATGACACACATTGCACACAAGCACCCTTAGGGTTTCTCCCACTTGGTTGCCTAAAATAAAATGGCCATGTTACGCATGCGAAGTATCTTGGAAAAACAAAACAAAAATAAGATCATAGTCCCTCGATGACGCTATACAAAGGTTGCCTAAACAAATGATATTGGTCACTCAAAAATGCTAATATACTTGGAAACATTGCTACCATGGTCATACGATGACCCACGCCCGTCCCGTTTGCATCCAAAGATATGGTTGCTTACCAAATCAATGGTAAGTCAACAATGTCAAAGGAATAAAAATGCACAAGAAAGACATTTGAGTAGGTAGATAGCTTCTAAGTTACTTGCTCCATTTCAAACAATCCTTGCTATTTTAAAAAACAAACACACACATTTCAAAACATTTTACAAAACATTGAAACATTTTTCAAAAGACAAACATCTTTGTATACATTCTTACGAACAAGAATCATTACAAAGATTGCCTAAACGAATGGCCTCTTTTCAAAATACTTTGAAAACCACACCAAACACTAATCACCATTTCAAAAAATTTCAAAGCAAAGCAAGTGATCTAAGTAAGTAATTAAGAGCCCATAGAAAACTTGGATGAAAAGGGTGCTAGCACCTTCCCTTTTCATAATCTACCCCCGAACTCAAGAAAACATCTCAAAGGTCTTTCCTGTGCTTTTTTACCTTTCCTTTTGGATAAAATAAAAGTCGGTGGCGACTCTTGCTAAACCGCGATATTTGCGACAAAACATAAAACCTCAAGTGAGTTCTCCCACCGTATCACACACAGCGATGCCACTACCAGAAATGACATGACCAAGGAAACTAACCTCATGCAACGAAAATTCACACTTGGACAACTTCGCATACAACTTCTTCTCTTTCAAAACTTGCAATACAACTCTTAGGTGCTTTTCACGTTCCTCTTCCGACTTAGAGTAAATCAAAATGTCATCAATGAATACCACCATAAACCGATCCAAATATGTATGAAAGATACAGTTCATGTACTCCATGAATACTTCCGACGCATTGGTTACACCGAAAGGCATCACCAAGTCCTCGTAGTGTCCATACCGAGTTCTGAACACAGTCTTCTGAATATCATCTTCTTTCACTCTAATCTGGTGATATCCTGACCTCAAATCAATCTTAGTAAACACACTTGCACCCACCAATTGATCAATCAACTCATCAATCCTAGGAAGCAGATAGTTGTTCTTAATCGTCACTTTATTCAACTGCATGTAATCAACACAAAGCCTCATACTTTCTTCTTTCTTCTTTACTAAGAACACAGGCGCTCCCCACGGTGATACACTAGGTCTTACAAACTTTTTCTCAAGCAACTCTTCTAACTGCTTCTTCAATTTAAACAATTCAGATGCAGACATCCTGTACGGTGCCATTGAAATAGGCCTGGTACCAGGTACAAGATCGATCGTAAATTTAACCTCCCTATCTGGCGGTACATCAGGAATTTCATCAGGAAACACTTCATGAAATTCTCGCACCACATGCAACTCATCAATCCTAACTTGGTTCTCCATTGATAGCGACGCCATAAATGTGAACATCTGCACTCCGTCTTACATCAGTTGCCTCAACTGTTTACCGGTCAACAAACTGACTCCTTCCTCCTCAGGAGTTGAAAACCTCACAGACTTGTTATAGCAATTGATATGAACATAGTTATACTCTAACCAATGCATTCCCAAGATCACCTCAAACCCGCTTAATGAAAAACAAATCAAATCAACAACAAAGTCTTTACCGAAGATCGACAAGGGATAATTCAAACACACACGAGAAGTAGTCAGCGATCCCTTAGCCGGGGTCTCGACGACCATTTCTCCATCCATAGAAGACAACATAAGACCCAATCTTTCAACACAATCAGTAGCAATAAAACAATGAGTAGCACCAGTATCAATAATAGTAATTAAAGGAGTAATATTAATGAAACATGTACCTCTGATGAGTCTGTCCTTACTAGATGTCGAAGTCCCAGCCAAAGCAAACACCTTGCCACCAGTTTGTGCCTTCTTTGGTTTCAGAAAATTACTACCAATGTGTCCTTCTCCACCACAGTTGAAACAAATCATCTCCCTATGCTTGCAATTAAATATTGTATGCCCAATCTTACCATAATGGAAACACCTCTTCCCATCGGTAGTAGTGCACACATTACTCTTGTGACCAGGTTGCCCACATTTGAAACATACAACTCTAGTAGGAGCATCTCCCCACTACTCCTTTGACCATGAGCAACTCTTTGTTTACCTCTACCATCACCATAAGGCTTTCCACGGTTCTGTTGATTCTTGCCTCTCTTATCACTAACAATCTTGTGATGAGAATTGATATCCTCTTCAAAGATCCTGTAACTATCAACCAAATCAAAAAATACACGAATCTTCTGATATCCAACAACCATCTTGATTTCCGAGCGCAACCCATTCTCAAACTTGATGCACTTAGAAAATTCAGCACCTTCACCATCAAAATGCGGATAGAACTTAGCTCGATCAATGAACTTAGCAGCATACTCAGTGACACTTTTGTTCCTTTGCTTCAACTCAAGGAACTCAATCTCTATCTTACCCCGAACATCTTCAGGATAATACTTCCTCATAAACTCCCTACGGAACACAACCCAAGTGATTTCCTCACCTGCAGCTTCCAACCTTGCACGCATTTCTAGCCACCAGTCATCAGCCTCAACTGCTAGCATGTGAGTGCCATACTGAACCTTCTGTGCTGGGGTGATCCATCACATGGAAAATCCTCTCAATTTCATTCAACCAATCTAGTGCTCTATCAGGATCATGCATACCCTTGAACACCGGCGGATTCTCCCTTTGGAAAGTCGCCAAGCTACGAGATCTGGAATTCTCGTTCGTAATCGGATGATTCTGCATAGCCCGAGCCATCGCTTGCAGAGCAGCAACAATCGCAACATCGTTCCTCCCAACCATCTTATATTATCACTGCAACACAAACAACGGTTAAGAACAACTAACAATACTCGATTATTAAACCACTACGACTCGATAACTTGACCGGACGAACCGATCTGCTATGATACCACTAATGTAACACCCCAATTCTACCCCAAGAAATTTACAAAAAATCAGAGTACAAAAATTTCCAAAATAATCAGGATGCTACACATTCAACAGAGACACATATACCTGTCATGCTTTTAGAATAGATACATAACACTTAAAGAAAACAAAATGAACACAACTCATGAATAAAGTCTTCATAACATAAACCAACTTTGATTAATCACGCAGCAGATTCACAATGATTCTCCATATGAGTCATAACACCTTTTGAATCATAAAACAACATCAATACGATAATTCCTCAAATAGAAACATAAGGTTTGATAAATAAACAACAAAATAAGAAAAGTGTTAATTTCCCCTCAAGTGCTACGTATCAGAGCAAATGACACCAAACTCGAACTAACAACGCTAACGGCTACTCCTCTTGGTTACCTACACATTACCAACGAAGGGTAACATTTAAACAGAATGGGTGAGATATCGAATACTATAATAGAATATATGATAAATAATATATCGAAATCAGTTATGTAAAATCACCACTTCATACCAAATCGACATAAAGAAATACCATTCACCAACACCTCAATTCAACTTATAACATTACCGTGCATAAATAACACTTCAAATAAGCAACAAATCAACGACTCCAAATGTGACTCAATTATGCAAATGCATGTGGTACTATTGGAGCAGAACTCCCAACTTAGAAAGTTCCAATTTACCGAGGCATAAGGCGTAATCCCTCAATATAAAATCTTGCCAATAAAGGCCAACGTGGTGAGCATTCACTCCAACTTAGAAATGCCAATCCAGGCCAACTTTAAAGCTATGCTATGATATGCGATGATATAAACAACCACAACTTGGCAACGTAACAACGACAATAACATAATAAAGGTCGACATAAAAACAATTCAAACCTTAAACATTTGCCAAAGGCCTATATCACAGCTATTACCAATTAGTCAAGGGTAATACACAACATTTATTCACCACAGATATATCGAAACAAAATGGCATTTCGGTCAGTTTGCAAAATACATCAATTACCAACATACCGAATTAATCGATTCATTTCCAAATTACTTGCCAACTTAATTAAATTAATCCCACTGTTAATTATTTTCATTAAAAATAAAATACAAATTCAACCATTTAAAATATATATAGTCCACTGTTAATTGTTCTCCCTAAAATTGCTAACTTATTATACAACTAATGGGTGTGCCATTCTTCCACATAAAACTAGCTTCTAGCAACTAAATTTAATTTACTGCTACTGAAAACAGTGACATTCATAAATATTGCTACTAGCTATTACTGATATTATTTGAGAATTATGCAGCATAGTGCCATAGAAGGACAAGCTGAAAAATAGAGAAAACAGAGAAAACAAGTGCCCCTGCCTCACAGTGCCAAAGTGGTACTTTCCTCCACCTACTACACTAGTGCCGATCGGAACCTCTCCCTTATCCAAAGGTTTCCAAACGGCAACCCCCCAATATACGCAAGTTCTGGACCGCACTTCCACTTTCAGTTTCGTTTTCATCCCTTCTTCTTATTTCCTATACTTAATTTCTATGCGTAGTTTCTATACTTATTTTCTATGGTAGTTTCCATACTACTTCAGTAATTCTTCTGTCTCCTAATCCAAACTTAACCCAGACAAGTGTTTAACACAACAATCCACATATTTTCCTTGACAGTTCTATAACTAAAACAATATTAATCATTATTATCACAACAACACAAACCAACACAAATCAATTACTATCACAACAACACAAGCCAAACACAAGTCAATAAAACAGTAACAATTCCACATGCAAATTCCCAAATACAAAATATCATACACCCCATTATAGTATAAGAAAACCACCCTTACCTGGTTTGATTTTGAAAATAATCAAGGAAGCTTTAATGGAATTTCTGGAAACTAGCCCTAGCAGCAGCTTCCTCGTTCTTCTCCTCTTCTCACAAAACCCTATTCTCTTTTCTCTTCTTATTTTGTTTTTCCTGATAACACCACTTTCTCTCTTTTCTTCTATTTTCTAATAAAATATTATTATTTAACCATTAGTAACTTAAATTGGCCTAAACAAAACACCCCCTTATTACTTCACGACACCATACTTAAGCCCAACATCAATTCTAAACTTACTAGTAAAATGATACCTCAACTTATTTATACCTATATAAACCTGATTAAATTATTATTCCAACTTAATAAAATAATCCTGACTTCAACGATAAAAAAATCAAATTAAAATAAAATAATCAAAACAATATTTAATTAAATAAATAATTAAATACCGGGGCGTTACAACTCTCTCCCACTAAGAATATTTTCGTCCTCGAAAACAAAAGTTTACCTGGTTCAAATAACTCGAGATATGAGTCTCGCATATTGTTCTCTAACTCCCAGGTCAAACTCTCTCCAGCAGCTCCTAACCAGACACTTTCACCAATGCAATCTCCTTCCCCCTTAGGATCTTCATCTCGCGATCCCGACTTGCACAGGCATCGTCTCCACTGTAAGATTATCCCGTACTTGCACATCGTCCATCTGAATCACATGGGACAGATCGGGAATATACTTCCGAAGTTGCGATACATGAAACACGTAATGCAAATTAGCAAGGTTCGACGGTAACTCCACTCGGTAAGCAACCTTCCCAACTCGATTCGATATCTGATACGGACCAATAAAATAAGGAGTGAGCTTCTTAGACTTTAGAGCTTGCCCAACACCAGTCACATGTGTGACTTTTAAAAACACATGATCACCAGCTTGGAATTCTAAATCTTTCCTTCTCTTATCATGTTAACTTTTTTTATCTACTTTGAGAGACCTTCATCTTCTCTCGGATAAGCTTCACTTTCTCAGTAGTCTCTCGAACAATCTCAGATCCAAGTACCACACTTTCACCAGATTCATGCCAACACAATGGAGTCCTACACCTCCGACCATATAATGCTTTAAAAGGTCACATCCCAATACTAGAATGGTAATTGTTATTATAAGTGAACTCAATTAACGGAAGATAAGTATCCCACGAACCTCCCTATTCAAGAGAACATGCTCTCAACAGATCCTCCAACGACTTAATAGTCCTCTCGGTCTGACCATCCATTTGAGGATGATACGCCGAAGTCAACCTCAACTTAGATCCCATCACCTCTTGCAAACTTTTCCAGAAATCAGAAGTAAACCTCGGATCTCTATCCAATTCAATACACAAAGGAACACCATGCAACTTCACAATTATTCTGGTGTAAATCTCTGCCAACTTCGAAACCGGATATGTGATGTTAATAGGTATAAAGTGTGCCAACTTCGTAAGCCTATCAACAATCACCCATATCGAGTCATGTCCTCTCAAGGTACTAGGTAATCATGTTACAAAGTCCACCGAAATGCTATCCCATTTCCATTTTGGGATATCTAACGGTTGCATCAACCCCGCAGGCTTCTGATGCTTAACGTTCGACTTCTGACAAGTCAAACAAGAATACAGAAACTGTGCCACATCTCACATTATACCAGGCCACCAAAACAAACCTTTCAAATATTGATACATTTTAGTAGCTCTTGGATGAATACTCAAACTGCTTCTGTGACTTTCCTCAAGAATCACTTTCTTAATCTCTTAATCATCAGGAATGCAAATACGATTTCAGAATCTCAACACACCTTGCGCATCTATCTGGAAATCATCATTCTCAGATTGATCAATTCCCATCATCTTATCCACCAACTTCACATCCAGCTTTTGAGTCTTACTGATACTGTTGAGAAAGTCATTATTAATCTTTAACATTCCTAACATAACACTCTGCGGTGTCACTTCACAAACTAAACTCAAATCATGGAATTGCTCAATCAACTCCAACTCTTTAACCATCATTGTCGACATGTGCAACGCCTTTCGGCTTAAAGCATCGGCCACAACATTAGCTTTTCATAGATGATAATTCAAACTGAAATCATAATCCTTCAGCAATTCTAACCACCTTCGCTGCCTCATATTCAACTCTTTCTGATCAAAAAGATACTTCAAACTCTTATGGTCACTAAACACTTCGAATCTAGAACCATAAAGATAATGCCTCCAGATTTTCAACACAAAGACAACTGCAGCCAATTCTAAATCATGCGTAGGATAATTATTTTCATGAGTCCTCAATTGCCTCGACGCATAAGCAACTACCTTACTATTCTGCATGAGTACGCCACCTAACCCCATCAGACAAGCATCACAATACACAACAAAAGGTTCCCCCGGATTAGGCAAGGTCAAAACTGGAGTCGACGCCAACCTCTTCTTCAACTCGGTAAAACTTTCTTCACATCGACTATCCCACACAAAGGCTTTACCCTTGCAAGTCAACTTGGTCAACGGAAGTGCCAACTTAGAAAAACCTTCGATAAATCGTCTATAGTAACCCGATAATCCCAAGAAACTTCTAATCTCAGTAGCTAACTTCGGAGCTTCGCATTGAAACACAACATTAACTTTAGAAGGATCCACAGCGATGTAACTACCAGAAATGACATGACCAAGGAAACTAACCTGATGCAACCTAAATTCACACTTGGACAACTTCACATACAACTTCTTCTCTTTCAAAACTAGCAATATAACTCTTAGGTGCTTTACATGTTCCTCTTTCAACTTAGAGTAAATCAGAATGTCATCAATGAATACCACTACAAACCGATCCAAATAAGTATGAAAGATATGGTTCATGTACTCCATGAATACTACCGGTGCATTGGTTACACCGAAAGGCATCACCGAATACTCGTAGTGTTCATACCGAGTTCTGAACGCGGTCTTCTGAATATCATCTTCTTTCACTCTAATCTGGTGATATCCTGACCTCAAATCAATCTTAGAAAACACACTTGCACCCACCAATTGATCCATCAACTCATCAATCCTGGGAAGCAAATAGTTATTCTTAATCTTCACATTATTCAACTGCCTATAATCAACACAAAGCCTCATACTTCCATCTTTCTTCTTTACTAACAACACAGGCGCTCCCCACGGTGATACACTGGGTCTTACAAACTTTTTCTCAAGAAACTTTTCTAACTGCTTCTTCAATTCAGACAATTCATATGCATACATCCTGTACGGTGCCATTGAAATAGGCCTGGTACCAGGTACAAGATCGATTGCAAATTCAACCTCCCTCTCTGGCGGTACATCAGGAATTTCATCATGAAACACTTCATGAAATTCTCGCACCACATGCAACTCATCAATCCTAACTTGGTTCTCCATTGATAGCGACACCATAAACATGAACATATGCACTTCATCTTGCATCAGTTGCCTCAACTATTTACCGGTCAACAAACCGACTCCTTCCTCAGAAGTAGAAAACCTCGCAGACTTGTTATAGCAATTGATATGAACATAGTTATACTCTCGACGATCATTTCTCCATCCATAAAAGACAACACAAGACCCAATCTTTCAACATAATCAGCAGCAATAAAACAATGAGTAGCAACAGTAACAATAATAGTAATTAAAGGAGTACTATTGATGAAACATGTACCTCTGATGAGTCTGTCCTCACTAGCTATCGAAGTCCCAGCCAAAGAAAACACATTGCCACCAGTTTTTTGCCTTCTTTGGTTTCAGATAATTACTACAAATGTGTCCTTCTCCATCACAGTTGAAACAGATCATCTCCCTATGCTTGCAGTCAGATATCGTATGCCCAATCTTACCACAACGGAAACACATCTTCCTATCGGCAGTAGTGCACAAATTACTCTTATGACCAGGTTTCCCATATTTGAAACATACAACTCTAGCAGGAGCATCTCCCCCACTAGTCCTCTTACCATGAGCAACTCTTTGTTTACCTCTACTATCATCGTAAGGCTTGTCACAGTTCTGTTGATTCATGCCTCTCTTGTCACTAACAATCTTGTGATGAGAATTGCTATCCTCTTTAAAGATCCTGCAACTATCAACCAAATCAGAAAAGACACAAATCTTCTGATATCCAACAGCCTTTTTGATTTCCGAGCGCAACCCATTCTCAAACTTGATGCACTTAGAAAATTGAGCACCTTCACCATCAAAATGCGGATAGAACTTATCCAGCTCAATGAACTTAGCAGCATACTTAATGACAAATTTATTCCCTTGCTTCAACTAAAGGAACTCAATCTCTTTCTTACCCCGAACATCTTCAGGATAATACTTCCTCAAAAACTCCCTACGAAACACAACCCAAGTGATTTCCTCACCTGCAGCTTCCAACCTTGCACGCATTTCTAGCCACCAGTCATCAGCCTCAACTGCTAGCATGTGAGTGCCATACCGAACCTTCTATGTCGGGGTGCAATCCATCACACAAAAAATCCTCTCGATTTACTTCAACCAATCTAGTGCTCCATCAGGATCATGCCTACCCTTGAACACCGACGGATTCTCCCTTTGGAAAGTCGCCAAGCTATAAGATCCGAAATTCTCGTCCGCAATCGGCTGATTCTGCATAGCCTGAGCCATCACTTGTAGAGCAGCAACAATTGTAGCATCGTTCCTCCCAGCCATCTTATCTTATCACTGCAACACAAACAACAATTAAGAACAACTAACAATACTCGATTGTTAAACCACTACGACTTGATAACTTGACCGGATGGACAAATCTACTCTGATACCACTAATGTAACACCCCAATTCTACCCCAAGCAATTTACGGAAAATCAGATTATAAAATTTTCCAAAATAATCAGGATGCTACACATTCAACAGAGACATATAAACCCGTCATGCTTTTAGAATAGATACGTAACACTTAAAGAAAACGAAATGAACACAACTCATGAATAATGTCTTCATCATATAAACCAACTTTGATTAATCACGCAGCAGATTCACAATAATTCTCCATATGAGACATAACACCTTTTGAATCATAAAACAATATCAATACGATAATTCCTCAAATAGCAACATAAGGTTTGATAAATAAACAACAAAATAAGACAAGCGTTCATTTCCCCCCTAGTACTACGTATCAGAGCAAATGACACCAAACTCGAACTAACAATGCTAACGGCTACTCCTCTTGGTTACCTGCACGTTACCAACGAAGGGTAACATTCAAACATAAGGGGTGATATATTGAATACTATAATAGAACATATAATAAATAATATATCGAAATTAGTTATGTAAAATCACCACTTCATACCAAATCGAAATAAAGCAATACCATTCACCAACACCTCAATTCAACTTATAACATTACCGTGCGTAAACAACACTTCAAATAAGCAACAAATCAATGAATCCAAATATGAATCAATTATGCAAATGCATGTGGTACCATTGGAGTAGAACTCCCAACTTAGAAAGTTCCAGTTTACCGAGGCATAAGGCGTAAGCCCTCAATATAAAATCTTGCCAATAAAGGCCAACATGGTGAGAATTCGCTCCAACTTAGAACATGCCAATCCATCTAACCAACAAGAAGCCAAAAATTGACATTATGAGCCAAGATAGAATTCACATTCCTTGGATTGAAACCAAGCAAGCAAAAATGCTAGACCTCTTGAGAGAACCAAACTTCAAGTGTATTAAGTCTTCACAAAAATTGGGCAGAGTAACGGCTGTATACAGGTGAATTCCATATTACAAACAAAGGATGTAATCATAAAAACATGCACACAAAAACAAACAAGCAACCCAATATCTTGAAGTAAACCTCAAGAACTCCAGACAAAATAATCAGATAAAGTTATAAAGTCTCCAAGATAGGACAAGGTTTCTAATCCTAAGTCCAAGAAAAAGTCCCATGCTCCATAATGCCAAGGATAGTAGCCAAATAGTCCAAGTACCATTAAAGATTTTTTAGGGTTTATGTTTATTATTAAGTATCTTAAGAAAGGAAAAGAAAAGCTCAAGTGAGCAAAGTAAAAATGGCAAGAAAATAAATGCTCAAATGAGCAAAGATGAAAATGGCATGAAATGTAAATGCTAAAAGTAAATAGTACATAAAGCATAAAAAAGAATAAAAGCATAAGGTAAACACAAGTCAATAATTAGTGGTTAGTTGGATGACCATCTTGAAGCTTGCATTTGGAACTCATTAGAGGATTGGTAGAACCAAAGCCTCCACACAACAAGTTGCATTTTCTTTTTGTCAAGTATATCATCCATTTGGAATTCTCACAAGTACCATTTTAATGATCAACAATGTTTAAGTGATCCGCGTTGACCAAATGTCTTGTAGATCCATTAGAGGATTGATAGAACCAGAGCCTCCACACAATGAATCTCAAGGTTATTGGATCAAAGAGATCAAATTAACATACTTAGGCTTGCAATCATATGTTTGGGCCACGAATGATGATTTATTCGAATCAGGATAAAATTTAGCGCTATGTTAAGCAATCGTAAGTGGACTTATATAGAATTTGCACCTATTCTGAGGCCGGTCAATAGCAATTTATGCACCATTTATTTTGAGACATGATATAGAGATCATGCTCAACCAACATCTAGTGCAATAAGAATGGGATGAGATGAAGAGGGGATGTGAAAAATGAATGAACCACTTTTGAATCAAAAATTTAATCAAACTATTATTAAAATCATTCATCCATTTTGGTGGAGTTGAACTCAACACCCAAGATCCAATGATGTTAATAAAGTCATGATTAAAAAATCAACTCAAGACAGCCAGAAAATAATCATAAAAATAATATTATATTTAATATATACATTAAAGGGGTTTAAAAAATGTTTAAAAATCAAAGTAGAGGAGAAAAATATATACTATGTTCAAATTAATCAAGAAAGAAAAAGTAAGGCCATAGAAAAATCAGAAATAGATCCAAATATTTTTATAAAATTTTTGGTAATTTTTAAAAGTCAGAAACTATTAAACTATTTAAAATTGCTCAAAAAAATAGAAAATAGGTCAAAAATAGTAAACCTCAATATAAAATTCCATAAAATTTTCAGAAAGTCAAAAATATGCAAAATAATATTTATGAATTTTTTCTGAATTAAAAAATGTCAGAAAGTATTTTTTAAGTAATTAAAAGAAAGAAAATAATTCAAAAAAATACAAAAAATATCAAATGTCAAAATAAAAATGTGAAAAAATAGTCATGAGATCAAAAATAATTCAAAGTATTTTTGTGAATTTTTTCATAAATTTTGGATAAAAATAAAAGAGTTATGAATTTTTGAAAATTTAATCAATAAAAATATAAAATCAAAAAATAAAGTAAAACCAAAAAGATATGGACCATCAGATCATAGTCAAAACGCGTTAGTAAGATGATCCAATGGACCAGACGCGTTGTGCTTGATATGGACCTTAGTGAGATACGCATAGGATCAGAAAAAGGGCAACCAATGAAATTAAAACGTTTGGCACGCTATCATTGGCTAAGACGAGACATGTCATCATCTTCAACCTCCAGACACCCTGCAATGGGGATTTTGTGAGATCCTTCAAATTGAAAAATTAGAATCCCAGACTAGTATCATTGAACTCGTCTCTTCAAGAGGATTCTAACACCACCATCGCGCCAAATTTATATAAGGTATGGAGAGAGATACGAATCAAAAACCCAGAAAATAGCGAGCACCTTCAATTTGATATTTCTCTCTCAATTCTCAATGGATTTAAAAATTGTAAGCAACATTAGAACCAGGAGAAGGAGTAGATAAGATTAGTGCTTGATTTGGATCCAAATGGTGGAGAATTCTACCTTTTCGAAGTTCAAGGAAAAAGCTCTGAAATTGGACTTCTGTAGCTTGACTTATGGATCGTTTTGATTGGTTTAAGTGCTGGAGAGTTTATATGATGCTTAAGAATGATGAATGCGCAAAGAATTTTGGAAAAGGGAGCTTAAATCTCAAAAACTGAATTCAAAAAAAGTGGGTTCGTGTGAAGTTTTGGCAGGGTGTTTTTGGCTCTCAAACCTTGAAGAAATGAATGGGGGATGACCCTCTATTTATAGGGAAGTGAATGGGAATAAAAATGGGAAGAAACAAGGAATTTTGGAGGGAAATTGAGTGAAGGTCGAGCACGAGTGAAGTGTGATTTCATTTCCATCAAAACTCAACCAAATCTTGCATTTTGGGCTGCTAATCACTTCTGGAAAGTTTGCTAATCAAGTTTAAATCAAAAACACGCATAAATCTTGTGTTTAGAAGTCACGTTATGGATTTCAAAATTCTGACTTTGTGGAAAATTCAGTTTCAAGTTACCAAATTCAAATCCATGGCATTTCCAACTCAAGGGCTCTTAGGGCATAATTCTTGATGCTTTAGAAAGATAAGGTTACAAGCTTTGCAATGGAAAAATAATGGAGTTAAATGGATGCTTGAGCTGAAAGTTGCATTGAGTCAAAGTTGAAGAAAAATGGTTGACTTTCCATACTTAGAAATATTTCAAATTCTTCTTCAAAAATGACCTATAATCCTTTGCATCCAAACATGGCCTTCCACTTGGAATTTTCTATTGACCAAAAAATATGGAATTAAGTAGATCTCTTGAATGACATTTTGAAACTTGAACCACTCAAAATCTCAAAAAATTTAGCAAGTTATGACTTGTTGAAGTTGGCCAAAAATCATGAAATGACCTATAATATTTTTCATCTTTAAGGCAACTTCGATCCATTTTCTCACTTTGAACATAAAATAAGGCATAAAGTTCACATCATCAAGATCATTATGGAAAAGGAATGGACTCAAGGTGACAAAAATTGACCAAGTTATGACCATTTGAAGTCACACATGGAAAATTGTGGATTCATCTAGAGGACTTGTAATCTTTCTTCTTCACCAAGTTTCTTCCACATGAAAACTCCTTGGAACTTTTAAAGTGATTTTTTTATAACCCTTTGAAGAGAAGGATGTCTTTGGAATCATTCAAAAATACCAAAAGGTGAGCAAGATATACTCCTTTGAAGTTCAAAACCCTAGCTTCTAGATCAAGAGAATGCCTTGAGGAACTTTGACAAGTTTGAACAAACTTCTTGTACCAATATTCTTTCTTTGTGAATAGAAGTTGTTGAGGATGATAATGAAGACTCATAACCACAAAAACCACTTCTATATCTTGAATTTTGAGTGAAATATGCTCTTGTGACCAATAGGAACAAAGCCTTGTCCAAACATGACAACTTCTTCAATCAACCCCTTGTACTTTTGAGTCAAATCTAATAACCTTGAAATGTGATGAACCAAAGCAACATTTCCATTCCAATTCTTCCAAAACCACTCTAATGGAAAGGTTTGAACTTCTCAAGATATATTGACTAGGGCATAGAAATAAACTCATGAACCCATGGGGTAGCTTATTAAATCTCATTGCCTTTACCTACATGGATAACAAGCAAGACAAAACAACATTGCATTTTATTAGTTAAATGAAGAAAACAAAACAATATTCATGATAACAAAAGGAACATAAGTCAAGGTGCTTGGTAATCCCTCAAAAGGAGCAAAGCTCAAAGTAGGGAGGGGAACCAAGAATCCTAGTGTGATCTTGTTGTGAGTGAATCAACATGGTATGATGAAGGGATCTTAGGGGGGAAAATTGGGGTACAACAACTTCCCTTATTTATGTTTGTTCTATCCGAAGATACGAAGGTTAAGAATCTTCGTGTCGACGCGATCGAAGATACTTAAATATAAAACAAACCCTATTTTTAGCCCTAAGATACCATGCAAATGCTTATGATCATGAATGCATATGAACAGGACCAAAGAGACGCAAATTATCACTGGGGATGCAACAATAATAAATAAACAAAGGAGTAACCCCACCCGGAAAATAAATCACTGATGGACCAAAAGAACTGAATCAGAGAGGATAGTAGGATGGACAAAGGACACACCAACTTCTACTGAAGGCGAAGCTACTGACGTTTACTGAAGGTAGAGAGAAAGATAACAAACATCGACGTTCACTGCCAATGGTCTACCAACTTTCACTGATGGTAGAAAGAGAATACATCATATCACCGCCATTCACTAACGATGAGCTACCAACATTCACTGAGGGTAGCAAAAATATAACAAACACCAACGTTCACTGGCAATGGTCTACCAACTTTCACTGAAGGTAGAAAGAGAATGAGAAATATCACCTCCATTCACTGAAGATGAGCTACCAACGTTCACTAAGGGTAGCAAAAAGATAACAAACACCGACGTTCACTGCCGATGGCCTACCAACTTTCACTAAAGGTAGAAAGAGAATATCACAACACCACCGTTTACTGACTGTTGTATCCTAAAATTTTCCCTCTCATTTCTCAAGGATTTTCTCACAAGATCTTCTATGACATCAAGTTTGCAGCACTGATACATCAATTTAGGCTTGGAATTGACAAAAGGGCAAAATGGTCAATTGCATACTAGAAAGTTAAACTTTGACTTTTTGGTCAACATTACATTCCAAGGATCAAATTTCATCAAGAAATTCAAAAATATGAAACTTGATCATCAAGGAATCAAGAAAGTCAAAAGTCAATGTGAAAGTTCAAACCCTTCAAGACTTAGAAATTTTTCTAAGTGTTTTTATACATGATAATCTCATTTGTTCATGCCATCTTTTCACCTTGATGCAAGATGATTCAAGAGAAGCTTCCAACATGAAAGTTGTAGATCTCCATGATATCTACAACATTGCTTTACACAACTTCTCCTAAACAGGCTTGGATTTCAGGTTATAAGTTCATGAAGTCATGACGTTTTCATTTAAACACTTAGAGAAATTTTCAGCAGTTTTGGTCAGGTTTTTATCCCAACTTCTTGCCCATTTTTCATCAAGTTCCATTTTTATTTAACAAAAGTGGCCAACATGAAAGTTATAGAGGATCTTTCAAGCTTTCCAAAACATCCAAGAGCATGAATTTATCTTATTTAAGTTAGGAGATACAAGGATCTAAAGTTGGACATTCATTCTTGATTTACAAGGCAGATTTGTGATGAATAAGGAACAAGAATCTTAACCCATGCTGCATAATCTCTAATTTGCAGGCCTTGTGACTTGCAACTCTTACCATAATTTAATGCTTACACAAACTTTTTAGCTATGGTCCATTGGGTTTAAGCATTATTCAAGTGATCTTTCTATTTTTGGCACAAAGGCACCATTGCCATTTTGCAACGTTCACTTTAATCATAAAGTCAATTTCTTGAGCCTCTAACTTATTGTTCTAATCACACTCAACATAAAAAAATCAAAAAGGCATGCTTAAAGTGTTCAACAACTTTATGCAACAAAGTACAAAGCATTGGAACTACAATCTTCAAGCTTGCTTCATGAATAATCTAACCTAGCCATAACATGTGATTAAAAATCGGAGTTTCAAATCTCAAACCTTCTCTATAAATAGAGAGGCCAGTTGCAAGAGAAAGGGGTTGGAAAAACAGGTTGGAAAAGAGTTAGAAAAAAATAGAGTTAACAGCCAGTAGTTTTATTGATAAACCCTTAAAATCTCCTATCCACGAAAAGCCATAGCAGTCCATAAAACCTCCACTCTTGAGTTTTGAAGTCTAAACCTTCAAAACTCTCACACTTTGCATATTCCATCTAAAAACCATCCAAACATTTCATACCACACAGAGGTCGTTCAAGTAACCTTCAACAAAAAAGGAAAGTCTAGCAGCCTATTGGAGCTTCCTTAAGGTTCATACAACATCTTGAAGGGTATTTGGATTCAAAACCTAAAGTGAAGTTTTAAGGTAAGTCATCTTTACCTTGCCTTTTCCATACATCAACTTTTCTATTTATAGGATGTAGCAATCACTATTTCTGAAGTTAATCATTTATTTGTTGTTCATGTTATTCATTTATATGTTAAAAACTAACTGATGTATGCAAAGAATGGTGTTTAAGGCAGAAAAATGCAGTATGTATCGACACATATCCACATGTGTCGACCCATCTTAGTGAAAATACAGGGTATGAGTCGACACATGACCCTCACGCATCGACCCATACTGAGTTCAGGTCACTAAATAGAAGCTGGAAAGGCCTATGAGTCGATACATACGCTTTTCACGTTGATGCAAAAGGCGTATGAGTCGATATATCCCATTATGGGTTGACTCATACTGAACAGATTTCACTTTACAGGAGCAAGGAGAAGCCATGTGTCGATGCATAGTAGCATGGGTCGATACATAGCAGTCCAAAATGCAGTTTTCCTTTTATTTTACACTATTTTCACATTCTTTTCATTATTATTCGATATGGTTGTAATATTTCAGTCTCCATTTCACCCCTATTTTTAAATTGTACCCCCATCCCCCTAAAGTGATGTAATAGCTTAGATTTTATTTTCCGCATTTTACTTGCTTTTCATATATTGCTAGTAAATAGGATGTATGGAAAGATAAAATCAATAAATAGATAACTTTCAAATATAAGACCAAATGCATGCAAAATAACACACTTGCACACAAGCATCCTTAGGGTTTCTCCACTTGGTTGCCTTATACAAAAATGGCCATATTACGCATGCGAAGTATCTTGGTTAAACGAAACAAACATAAAGATCATAGTCCCTCGATGACGTTATTCAAAAGTTGCCTTACAAATTGATCTTGGTCCCTCAAAATGCTAAGATAATTTGCGAAATTGCTAATCATGGTTATACGATGACCCACACCCGTCCCGTTTACATGCAAAGATAGGGTTGCTTACCAAATCAATGGTAAGACAACAATTTCAAAGGAATAGAAAATGCACAAGAAAGACATTTGAGTAGCTAGATAGCTTCTACTTACTTGCTCCATTTCAAACAACTATCCTTGCTATTTTCAAAACAAACAAACACATTTCAAAACATTTTACAAACATTGAAAACATTTTCAAAAAGACAAACATCTTTGTATACATTCTTACGAACGAGAATCATTACAAAGATTGCCTAAACGAATGGCCTCTTTTACAAAATACTTTCAAAATCACACCAAACACAATTTCAAACAACAAAAGCAAGTGATCTAAGCAAGTAACTAAGAGCCCATGGAAAACCATGGATGAAAAGGGTGATAATACCTTCCCTTTTCATAATCTATCCCCCGAACTCAAGAAACAATCTCAAAGGTCTTTCTTGTTCTTTTTCGCCTTTCCTTTTGGATAAAAGAAAAGTCGGCGGCGACTCTTGCTAACCGCGACATTTGTGATAAAATGCAAAACCCTCAAGTCAGTTCTCCCACCGTATCACACTGAAGATGAACTATCAACATTCACTGAAGATAGCAAAAAGATAACGAACACCGACGTTCACTGCCGATAGTCTACCAACTTTCACTGAAGGTAGAAAGAGAATATCACAGCGCCTCCGTTCACTGATGATGAACTATCAACGTTCACTAAAGATAGCAAAAAGATAACGAAGACCGACGTTCACTGCCGATGGTCTACCAACTTTCACTGAAGGTAGAAAGAAATATGAAATATCACCGCCGTTCACTGACAATGAGCTACCAACGTTCACTGAGGGTAGAAAAAAGATAACAAACACCGACTTTCACTGCCGATGGCCTACCAACTTTCACTGAAGGTAGAAAGAAAATATCACAGCACCGCCATTCACTGATGATGAAATATAAATGTTCACTTAAGATAGCAAAAAGATAACAAGCTTCCCCAATATTCTGGTGTTTCGCATAGAACGGGTCTCAACTTCTTCTTTAACCAAGGAACTCCACCTGGAAAGGATAATACATGAGCTGTCTCAAATAAAGAGAACTTTCTATTTGTGGTCACGGAGGATTGTAAAAGAAATGGCTTTTTGGGAAGGAGGTATGACTTCCTAGGTAGATGCCATGATATTCTTGCTGAGGGGATAAAGTCTTCTTGTGCAAAATAAATGCACCAAAAAAAGCTTGGAGTTTTACAGGATTCCGAAGTGAATAGCGTTGCCAGGGAACCACGGATCCAAACCAGAAATAAACTGGAATGAAATAGTCAACCGGAATACATCCTTTGAGAAATAAACTCAAGAGAAAAAACCAGATTTATCCAAACAAGGAACTGCACCAGAAGGTTTAAAGCAAAAATCTTCTATGAGGGACAACTCAGTAGGGAAATTAAAAGAATGTACGTTTTCTGCTCAAGTCCAACATTCTGCTGAAGAGAGGACAACGTAAATCTACAGAACAGGGTAATATGTCAAAAAAAATTATTAAATGTCAATGAACAATGATATGCTAATTTTAGCTATGCATGATGTATGTATGAATGTATAAGTGCTATCGTGCGTATGCTGACAAAACAAATACACAATCATTGGGAACAAACAAGCAAAACCGCCTTAGGTACTAACAACACTCGGCTAAACTTCATCCAAGATGATCATTCCAAGAAAGGTAAAGGCCAACTGCGGAAACAAAACCTACTGCCTGTTTTAACTTTACTGGGGAGAAACATAATCCGGAGGTAGACAAATCAAAGTGATGAAATAAACGGACACCGAAATAGAACATCCTTCTTCAGGCTTAGTCGGGGAAACCAGTGTTTTTTCAAAAGTAACATGCCTACTAGAGATTGTAAGACCAGTATCAAATAAAGCAGACTGACACTGAAACATCCAAACTTCGCTGGGGAATTCAAGCCTACTTCACTGGAGAAAAATGCAGATTGAAACTTCACATCAAGAGAACTCAGAAACAAGGAGAAATGAATCCAAACTTGACCGAGGATACCGGAACCATAAACCTAATACGGAGAAAACAACCCAAGTAGACCTTCCCGAGGGGAACAAAACCTCTCAAAACAACCGGAGTTTGTCCATTCCTGGGATCACCATTTTTGTTGTCATTGTTTCATCACAAATCTCAAAGTAAAAGTAAATTGTAAAAATCTTTTTTTTTTGAAAAATAAATGTTGTTATTTAATCTCTTTTCTTTGAAAGTTATTATCAGTACTAATGGAGTCTTTGCAAGCTAAATAAAATAAGAAAACACAAAGAATTGGGTAAAAACTCGAATTTTATTAATAAAATGGTAGTCTGCGAATGGCGAGACTCCATAGATGATTTACAAAGTTTGGGAAATGATAATACATAATGGAAAAGATAGATTGAGATACAATGACCACTATCCCCCCTAACAACTTTTGAAATCCTGAGCAGCAGCTTCTGTTGAAGTATGGTAAGGATCCGAGAAGGTTGTTGCTTCAACGATCAAGTCTTGTCCGACGTAGTTACTTTCCAAGAAAATTCATAACTTTTTCCTAAGCTGCCCTTGCGGGTTTTCAACTTAGCGGGAAATTTATTGTGTTTAGGTCTCTAATTTTTTCCTAGACCTCCCTTTCGGGTTTTCGGCCTATCGAGACGCTCCTTTTTTGCCTAAGCCGCCCTTTCGGGTTTTCAACTTAGCGAGTTGTTCTTTTATTTATTTAGGCGAAGTATTTCTTGACTGCGTCAGCATTCATAGGACGTGGGAACTCCTCGCCATCCATAGTTTCAAGAATTAATGCACCACCAGAGAAGGCTTTCTTGACAACATACGGTCCTTCAAAATTGGGAGTCCACTTGCCCCTAGAATCAGTGTTGAAAGACATGATCTTCCTTAGCACGAGGTCGCATTCTCTGAATTCACGAGTTTGACCTGTTTATCAAAAGCTTTTTTCATTCTTTTTTGATATAACTGGACATGACACAAGGCTGTAATCCTCTTCTCCTCAATCAAATTCAATTGGTCAAACCTGTTCTAAACCCATTCAACCTCTATCAACTTGGTTTCCATTATCACACGCAACGAGGGAATCTATACCTCGACTGGGAGTACAACTTCCATTCCATACACTAGGGAGAACGGGATTGCTCCTGTTGAAGTGCAGACAAATGTTCGATATCCATGCAAAGCAAAAGGGAGCATTTCATGCCAATCCTTATAAGTAATTACCATCTTCTGGATAATTCTCTTGATATTCTTATTAGCAGCTTCAACAGCCCCATTCATCTTTGGCCTATATGGAGATGAATTGTGATGGACAATCTTGAATTCTTCACACAGTTCTGTCATCATCTTCTTGTTCAAATTTGAGCCATTGTTAGTGATGATTCTTCTTGGCACACCATACCGGCATATAAGATTATTCTTAATGAAGCACACAACCACCTGCTTAGTAACATTGGCATATGAAGTAGCCTCCACCCACTTGGTGAAATAATCAATTGCTACCAAGATAAAACGGTGCCCATTCGAAGCTTTGGGTTCTATCATCCCAATCATGTCAATACCCCACATAGAGAAAGGCCATGGGGAGGAAATCACATTGAGGAGTGTCGGAGGCACATGGACCTTGTCTGCGTAAATTTGGCATTTATGGCACTTCTTTGCATATTTGTAACAGTCAGATTCCATTGTCAGCCAATAATAACTTGCCCTTAGCATCTTTTTAGCCATCGAATATCCATTGGCATGAGTGCCAAATGAACCTTCATGAATCTCATGCATCAACATATCTGCTTCGTGTCTATCCATGCATCTGAGCAAGACCATGTCATAATTTCTCTTGTATAACACGTTTTCACTGAGGAAGAAACTGCCTGCCAATCTTCTCAATGTCTTTCTATCTTTCCTCGACGCACCAATCGGGTATTCCTGAGTATGAAGAAAGTTCTTGATATCATAATACCAGGGTTTTTCATCTGCTACCTCCTTTGCTGTAAACACATGAGCGGGCCTATCCAAACGTCGAACCATAATTCGGGGTATATCATTCCAAGTATTCACTTGGTACATAGAAGCCAAAGTTGCCAGAGTATTCGCCATTTGGTTTTCATCTCTAGGGATGTGATGGAATTCAACTTTATTGAAGAATGGTAATAATCTTCTAGCATAATCTTTATAAGGGATCAAGCCGGGGTGACGAGTATCCCATTCTGCGTTAATCTGATTTATTACCAAAGCTGAATCAACATACACATTGAGAATTTTAATTCTGAGATCAATAGCTTCCTCGAGACCCATGATGCAAGCCTCATATTCTGCCATATTATTAGTGTAATCAAATGTTAACCTTACAGTAAAAGGGATGTGCGATCCATGAGGAGTGACAATCACAACACCAATTCCTTTACCATAAGCATTCACAGCTCCATCAAATACCATACTCGAATGAGATTCAGGGTCAGGACCTTCCTCAGGTAATGGTTCATCATAATCTTTCACTTTCAGGAACATCACATCCTCATCGGGGAATTCATATTCTGCAGACTGGTGATCTTCCACTGGTTGGCGAGCAAGGTAATCTGCCAACACACTAATTTTAATAGCTTTTTGAGTGCGGTATTCGATATCATATTCAAATGACAACACCTGCCAGCGGGAAATTCTCCCAGTAAGAGCAGGCTTTTAAAAAATGTACTTGATTGGATCCATTTTAGAGATCAACCAAGTGGTTTGATTCAACATATACCTCCGCAAACGCTTTGCCGCCCAGGCCAAAACACAACATGTTTTTTTCAGCATGGAATACCGCGACTCACAATCAGTGAATTTTTTACTGAGATAATAGATGGGGTACTCCTTTTTCCCTGTTTCATCTTGTTGTCCGAGAATACAACCCATGGATTTATCTAACACTGTCAGATACATAATCAACGATCTTCCTTCTACGGGAGGGAGCAAGATAGGAGGTTCAAGCAGATATTCTTTAATACTTTCAAATTCCCTTTGGCAGTCATCTGTCCACACACAACCTTGATCTTTCTTTAACAACTTAAAGATCAGTTCACATATTGCAGTCATGTGGGAAATGAATCTGGAAATATAATTCAAACACTCGAGGAAACCTCTAACTTGCTTTTCAGTTCTTGGTGCTGGAATTTCTTAAATTTCTTTGACTTTATCAGGGTCAACTTCAATTCCTTTCTGGCTAACAATGAAACCCAACAACTTCCCCGATCGAACACCGAAGGTGCATTTATTTGGATTCAAGCAGAGACGATACTTCCTCAAACGCTAAAACAACTTCAATAAATCTTCTATATTCCCTTCTTCAGTCTGGGATTTGGAAATCATATCATCAACATATACTTCAATTTCCTTGTACATCAGATCATGGAATAGGGTTGTCATAGCCCTCTGGTACGTTGCACCAGCGTTCTTCAACCCGAAGGGCATTGTTGTACCCCAAAATTTACCCTCTTTTCATACACGCATATTATTGGTTTTATGGTTATGGAATAAAGGTATATTTATCAAGCTTCTTGAGATTACAAGTGACGTTTATTTCGCCAATGGATGTTCTCAGAGTATTTTCCGTGCTGAAGATCGGTTCGCTGTTTTGCAATGATTCGGGGTTCAAAGATTCACAAGTCCAACCCGGCGCATCATATTCATATGTTCTTTCGCCAAGATATTTCTAATAACATTTTCTAAAATTCAGGTTCGGCTAAAGAGTCAATTCTTTAAAGGACGTCTCCGAATGTGTGAGTTTTCTCGAAGAAATATGGTGAAAAAGTGTGCTGAAAGTGCAGTTTTTACGCACTAAAAAAATCATAACTTGAAGATCGTGGCTTGTTTTGAACCCGTTCCGGTGGCCAAAATTATGTATTAACGTCATCTACGTTTTAATCTCTCACGGATAGAAGCCAATTTCGAACAGAAGATCTTAAAAAATGTGGATTTATCAAGTATTTATATACAGAAAATTTGTGACTGAAGTTTATTTGCGTCATGTTCAGAAAATCATAACATGGTCGATTTTTATCGTATTGAGCTGGTTCCGGCGCCAATATTTCACAAATTGAGTAGGCTACATTTTCACAGGAGATATCGAGTTTGGACGGTATCCAAAAGGCCTTCGTTTTTTGCTCAGAATACGCGTGACACACTGAAATTCCTGAATGCTGAATATTATTTCATCTGGGTCGAAAGTTCAAAAATTCATAACTCAGTTAATTTTTATCGGATTAGGCCCATCTTTTTACACAAGGTCACTGACTCGTAGATCTACAACTTTTCTTCCAAAGTCAAGACCGAGTTATGCTCCGATCAATACCAGTTTTTTATTGAAGAACGTGTCAGAGTTGACACTGGAGCCCAAAATAAGTTTGGCTGAGCCAAAACTTCAAAAATTTATAACTAATTCACCATTTATCCGATTGAGCCTATTTTCGGACAAGAGTTATTTCTCGATTTCGGATACATTTTGTTTTCATATTTAAACTTCAAAAATTGAACTTAAGCTCCTGTGATTTAGCCTAGAACATGACGGACTCAAGTGAATAAAAATTTGTACTATTGCTTGTGGTTATTGGAGGCCCAATTGCACATTTAAAGCCCATTTTTTTCTCTAATTTCTATTATGTAATCTCATTCTTTTCACGCGACAAACGAAAAAAAATTATTTGCCACAACCCTGTCAAAATATCAAATTCTTTCAAGAACCCTAAAAACCTTGAAATCCTTATTACAAAACCCCCATCTCACTACAAACAAGTCATCCTTGTTACAAACCCACATCTCACTACTTCTTCAGTAAGGGTAAGGCTGGTTTGATCTCCATGATCAAAAGAGTGTAGAAGTATTCATACATGCCATATCGGTTTTAACATTACAAAATTTCATATATTTTATTTATTTGTATTTCATGATATAGTAATTTATTTAATGTGTTCATGAGATTCAATACTACAGATTTAGACAGGGTCCCATGCAGGGTTATTACAAAATACTGAGGCCAAAATAGAACAACCACTGTTACATGACGAGGCAGACAACCTGAGAAGGTTAAGGGCGTGGGTTCAACACCCACCCCTATTGGTTTTGGTTTTCTTCCTTTCTATTTATCCTTTTACCTATTTTCATTATTTCTATTTAAAACCTTTTTCATAAAACTTAACATTTTTCACAAACCTTTGATTTTTCATAATAAACTTGAATAATTAATTTTAAGGTTTTTTTAATTTTAGGTTTTAAATTAATTTTTGGTTCAACACCCACCTCTGGCAATATGTATAATTTTGCTTATTTTTAACCATTTTTGCCTAATTTCTTTCTCTTTAATATCTTCCTTAAAAACCTTAAATTCATATAAACTCTAATTTTATTTAAATCAAAAACCCTATCAATTGGCAAACTTAACTTTTTTTTTTACAAACCCTAATTAATTTAGGTTTTAAGTCTTTTTTATTATTATTAAATATTTTTTATTAACTCTTTAATTTAATTAATTAACTTTTATTCTGCAAATTAGGAAAACAATTAGATTTTAGGCTTTCTTTGTAATTAACCCTTTAATTAACCATTTTTTTTAACAAATTAGGATTAGGTTTTTGTTTTAGTTAGTAACTGAATTTTTTTTCTTTTTTTCATTTATTAATAAATTAAGTTAATTAACTTTTTTTATTAAAATTAGTTAGAATTAGGTTTTTTTAATTATCATAAAATTATTTTCTATGAAAAAACACCAAAAACATTAACTTAGAATTTTATGTTTTAATTTTTCCTTAATTTCTTTTTATTTATTCTTTTACATTTTAATATCTAGAAAAACTATATAGATCGCATTATCAATGTAATAGCGTAGATTTATATTTTCTCGCATTTGTTTTCTAATTATGTAATTACTTCCGGGATGTAATAGTTTTAAGATTTCTTTTCCGCACTCTTCATTATTATGTAACTGCCCCAAAGCTCTGTAATAGCCTAGGTTTATATTTCCTCTTTTACCTTCTGCTACTATATTTTATGCAATGCTTAGACTAATAGGATTGTATGGAAAGACCGCTAAACTAATTAAACATAGCATTACTTAATTACAAGATAAATATCTGAAAACAAACACTGCTGCATACTTGCACCCCTAGGGTATACCTCACTTGGTTGCCTCAGAAACAATGGTCATGTCCCTCGAACGTAGGGATATCTTAGCAAAAGAACCTCAATCTAAAGGTCATCATAAAGATCATAGTGCGTTAACGTCCATCGAGTTGCCTATGAGAAATGATCTTGTCCCTCGATGTTGCCTACAAATATATGATGACAGTCCCTTCGAAATGCTAAGGTATCCTTACATGTTGCCTTCAATGACCATTAAGTCCCTTTTGATAGTCCCTCAAACATCCAACGACTAAGGTTACCTACTCACTAATAGTAGGATAACACGGTCTAAAGGATAGGAGGAAAAGAATACCTTTTTTCGAGTAGGTAGATAACTGTTAGGTACTTGCTCAAAACGACAAATCTTTTACACCATACACTTTCAAACAAACTTTTCAAACTAAAGTTTTCAAAACACTTCGTAACACTCTTGAGGACAGAAACAAGGGTTAAAACGAAGTAAAACAAAAATTTTCAAAACAAACACACACAAGCAGTTTTCAAAATGAGCAAGTACCTAAGAGCCCGTGGAAAACCACAGATAGAAAGGATGCTAACATCTTCCCTTTATATATTCTACCCCCCGTACTCAGAAACATCTCGAAAAAGGTTTTTTCTGTTCTTTTTCCTTTTCCTGATTGGATAAAATAAAAGTCGGTGGCGACTCTTGCTTACCGCGACATTTTGCAAACACAAAACGCAAACCAGTATTAAACAGTCAGTTCTGCCACCATAAAATAGAATTGGCGACTCTGCTGGGGAATAATCTCTTAAGGTGAGGTATACCTTAGGATCTAGGTCATTTGTAAAATTGTTTTCTTGTTTTCTTTGCCTGCTTTATCTTTAAGGGTTTTGCTTGGGTATTATTGAAGATCCTACACCCGGATCTGGGGACACTTTTTAGGTAAACAAGAATAGATCGTGGAGACTGTACGGTGTAGACCGGTATGGTTTAAGCGATGGCTGTGTTGGTGTGACACTTTGGTTGGTATCGGTATCCTTCGTGTGGAAACGAGGAAAATACAGGGCCGCCGCATGGTGTCGTGAAGCACAAACGGACCTTAGAACCTTAGTTGAACAAACTTGGCCATTAGAAAGTAGTGAGATAGTCGGCCTCGATATAAAGCTGAGGATTGGTTGATACTCGATGCTACACTCATTGAGATTAGACTTTCGGGATATTTCGGCCGCAAGAAAAGATTGCCTGAGCTGAAACAATGCCCGATAAAGGATGATCAATGATATTGAGAATCCTTAGAACCCAGTTACTTTTCTAAGACAGGCTGAGCCAACTAAACTTCAAGAGGGTACTTACCTATGGAATCCATGCAAGCCTATACCTAAGGCTATTTGTGTGACTTGTTTTCTTTCTTTGCCTAACAATTTGAACTCATTGCAGGGCTTTATTTGTATTCCTTGCAGTTGTTTGTATAAATCCAATAAATTGGATTCTTACCCTGCATTTTTTCTTGATGCATAGCATACACATCATAACATCATGCCTTAACATTTCCTTAACCATTTCAAGGATCTCGAGGGCCTGTGATGCAGGTTATGATAAATCAGACGTCTAGCAAGAGGCAAGGGGATTTATTTTCCTTTAGCCAATGTCGTCAGAATATCAAAAGTCAACAACTGGAGTCAGGGGATATGACCCACTTGATATGGTGAGCTTGACTCTCGTAGAAGGACTCTCAACGATACGAAGTTTTTCAGTCAAAGTTGCAAAATTCAACTTCTGACATTTTCTTGTTTACACCGTGAGATCCTTGAAAACATTGCATACATATATAATACATATCATTTCATGAGCAGGTCCCAAAGAAGGTCTCTCATGTTCTCGCTGTTTATTTCATCAATGGCTCTCCAACAAGACAACAGAGATCTCCGAGCTTAAGATGCCCAGTTCAAGGAATTTCTCCTGAATCTATCTAAGGGGCAAGAAAACCTGAAAACACTCTTCGTCGAGAATCTGACCAAGGAACATCATGACAACAACAAGGATGAACAATTGGAACAACTGAAATCTGAAGTAGAAGCAATGAGAATCCAGATGCTGGGGCAGATAGCTCTTATCCAAAACTTAGCTCAAGGACAAGAAGGGCTAAGAGCCTTCCTCAACAAGCTTCACCAACATGGATGCAGATCCATGAAACAAATAGTTAAAATTGTGGATCAAGGCATTAATCAGCCCCCAGTGAGAGAAGAGGTTGGTTTGGTCAGGAACAGACCTTTCCAGATTTCTACTACATCACAAGCCTAACCACAACATCGCCAACGACAACGGGGAAATCGGCATAAGAAGAATTCATCTGAAAGAAGCTTCACCGAAATCAACATGTCATTGGCTCAAGCATTACAATGCATGTTGAAGGCTAAGTTGGTTATGTTAAGGGACCCTCCTCAAAATCCCAACATAGCCTCCCCAAGGTACAATCCAAATGCAAGATGTGCGTACCACTCCAACAGTCCTGGACATGACACCAACAACTGTTGGGCGTTGAGAAATAAAATTCAAGACTTGATTGATGAAGGAGCGCTAGAATTCGCATAAGACGGTCAGGATGAGTTCTTCTGCCATCCCTCCAAGGCATACCATCTGAAGTGAAAAGTTCTCACAAGAAGACTTTTCGTTCATTAGAATTTTCAATGTGTAATTTTCTTTTGATTTGTTTGAACATTTATTCATATCAAACCTCATTATTTCATCAATGCGTTGCACATGTTTGTCTTGAATCAATTCATTCGTATTCACTATTTCAAAAATGCATTCTTATTTCCTTTTGTGATATTCAACTCTCGATTAAAAACTCTAAGCCTTAGAGGGAGGATGACGAAAATGATACCATAATCTCTACAGTACACTTTCAAACAGACCCCGCTGACGATGTACAGGCGTTGTTTCAAATCCTAAACAGTGGAGTTATAAGGAAGATAATCCCTAGTCAACCCCTTTGAGCCAAAGAAGTAGGAGTTTTTCTTTTCACACAAATTAAAACCCTTAATCATAACCTGGGGCAGGGTAGTTTTTTCAGTTAATTCACAGGCGTATTCAGTCACAATCTGCCGCTTCGTACACAATGAATGGCTTCAAAGACGTCCTTCCAAAACAAAAGACGGTGATGGTTCCGTATAATCGTCAAGACAGGAAGTCATCATCTCTCGAAATAAAAGCCCATTAAGTCAAAACCTATGAAGGAGACTTAAGAGAAAAATTGGGGCATCCCGCTGACTGTAATCACAAAAGAAACAGTTCATGCAAAAAGAAGGGATAACGAAAACAATAAAAAGAGGTTACTACAAATCCTCGACAAAAGGAAGATTACAAAAATGACTGCCTTTTCAAAACAAATCATCACCAAGGATCAGAGCAAAGATTCCAGACTCAATCGGGATCTAAACGGGCAATTAACTGAGCATAGGACTGAAGAACATCACGAAGAGCGGGTTGGGTACAAATAAAATTTGAGCCTTTATCCTTTGTTTCTTGAACCATGAACCAGACCACATTATAAACCTTATAAGTCCTAGCTGAAGCATGGGTTAGTTTGAGAGCATATTGTTACAAAGGTATCCTGACTCCTGTAAGCTTTTTTACGAATTCTGAGTTGATATCACATTCTTGCAAATTTCGTTTTACTACACAAAACACATTTTCAAAAAAATTTCAAGACAGACCTGAGTTTTGCATTCTTTAGATGACATTGTTTGCATATGACTAATTATTTGACAACAGAGAAATCCGTACAATGGATATTCGATGAACAAACATCCTCTCAATGGACAGAATCACCACAGTGGGAAAGAAACTTCCAATAACAGGTCTTCCATAAGCAAGGGGCATGACACGATGTCTAAACACACCTGGGGCAGTCTCTCCAAAAGTGCCAAATAACCAGGGGCAGATCTCCATCTGAATCGCTTGGGGGATTACGCATGCATTCCAGCAACGAATCATGTGCCATCAAGAAAACATTTTTAACAGTACTACCACACAACACTATGGACAATGACAACTCTCTAAATCCTGAAAGCATGGACATAGTTGGAAAATACTACGCATAACAAAGACCCGCTAGGTTGACACACCTAGGCATAAATAAGGGAATCCCGGTGAATCATAAGGGTTCGGGAAAAATTAGGGATAAAAAAATGAAAATCTGTACACCCGGCAAGTCGAAAACCCGAAAGGGCAGCTTGGGCAAAAAAGGGTATCCTGGTGGACTGAAAACCCGAAAGGGCAATCCAGGCAAAAATTAGGGATTTAAAACGTACGGTTATGTCCCGTCACCTGTCTATCAGTGGAAGACTTATACCTTGATTAGCATTCAGCAAGAGCACCAGAATCGAGAAATGGTTCAAATACGCTCCAGATATGGATGCCATTCTGATACTCATTCAGATTCAGCTCTCCGATATAGTTCAGATATGCTCCAGATATGGATGCCATTCTGATACTCATTCAGATTCAACTTTCAGATACAGTTCAAATACGCTCCAGATACAGATGCCGTTCTGATACTCATTCAGATTCATCTTTCAGATACAGTTCAGATACGCTCCAGATACGGATGCCATTCTGATACTTATTCAGATTCAGCTTTCAGATACAGTTCAGATACGCTCTAAATACGGATGCCATTCTGATACTCATTCAGATTCATCTTTCAGATACAGTTCAGATACACTCTAGATACGAATTCCATTTTGATACTCATTCAGATTCAGCTTTCAGATACAGTTCATATACGCCCTAGATACGGATGCCATTCTGATACTTATTCAGATTCAGCTTTTAGATACAGTTCAGATACGATCCAGATACGGATGACATTCTGATACTCATTCAGATTCAACTTTCATATACAATTCAGATACGCTCCAGATACGGATGCCATTCTGATACTCATTCAGATCCAGCTTTCAGATACAGTTCAGATACACTCCAGATACGGATGCCATTCTGATACTCATTCATATTCAGCTTTCAGATACAGTTCAGATATGCTTCAGATACAAATGTCATTCTGATACTCATTCAGTTTCAGCTTTTCGATACAGTTCAGATACGCTCCAGATACGGATGCCATTTTGATACTCATTCAGATTCAGCTTTCAGATATAGTTCAGATACGCTCCAGATACGAATGCCGTTCTGATACTCGCCAAATTCAGCTTTCAGATACAGTTCAGATACACTCCAGATACGGATGCCATTCTGATTCTTATTCACATCCAGCTTTGAGATACATTTCAGATACGCTCCAGATACGGATGCCATTCTGATACTCATTCAGATTCATATTTTAAGTACAGTTCAGATACGATCCAGAGATGGATGTCATTCTGACACTCATTTGACACATGTTTCAAATACAGTTCAGATACGCTCCAGATACAGATGTCATTCTGACACTAATTCAACACATGTTTCAAGTATAATTCAGATACGATCTAGAGACGAATGTCATTCTGACACTCATTCAACACATGCTTCAAGTACAGTTCAGATGAGACAAATGTCATCCTTACACTCATTAAATACATGTTCAAGTACAATCACGACATAGATCCATCTACAAAATCTCTGCATGTACTTTTTCCAATAGGGTACGAGGGGCAGAGACAATTGGAAACAAAGTCACTATCACATACAAGCCAGTGATACCTATATTCCCCATAGTGTCGAGACAACCAATGTCTGACTTCTATATCCCCAAGTAGGAATTCCTTCCCCAGCAGGTTCCTTCAGAAAGCTGATATCCGCATCTCCAGCTGAGTTTATTTCTCCAAATCAGCAGATCTTCCAATAGGGTATCTCTCTGCCCCACAGAGTCATTCCCCCGCAGGATTATTCTTAGACAGAATCTCCTCCGGCAGAATATTCTCAACCAGAATGGATGTAAATCTCCAGCTAATCAGCTTCGATCACTATCCCCAGCAAAAACGAATAACTCAACTCCTTATACTCTCCACCAGCAGCCCAAGATTTATTTTCCCCAGCTAGAGAATATCACAATAGCATTGCATATCCATACATCATGGCATGCGCATACATATTATATAACACAATATCATTTATTTTGAGAACATCATTACTCAAAACATTTCATACATCATGGCATGTGCATACATATTATAAAACACAATCTCATTTATTTTGAGAACATCATCATTCAATGTATTTCATACATCATGACATTACATACGACTAACTCTTTACCTTTCAGGGAAATATGCAATCAAGTTCTCACGATTTCTCTCAGGTTCAGTCAAACCGACACCAAGGTTTCTATTCCTGTTGAAGATATTCCAACACTCTTCAAGATTTTCTCTGGTTCAATCAAACCGACACCAAGGTTTCTATTCTAGTGTAAGATGTTCTAAGACTTTCGTCTGGGTCAGCCGAATTGCTATTAAGATTCCCATGATTTCTATGCCATACAAAGTTAATCCGAGACCTCTCCCAGGATCAGTCAAATCGACACTAAGATTTCTCTCCTAGTTGAAGTTCTCACAAGTTTTCCCTGGTTCAGTCAAATCGATACTAAGATTTATATTCCAGTTCAAGCTATGAAGCCCAGAAATCGACCGGATAATATCTTGATTTCTCCAAAATACTACGAAGCCTGGAATCGACCAGATAGTGGTATATCTTAAATTCAAGCTATGAAGCCCAGAAATCAACCAGATAACAACTTAAATTCCCCATCATACTGTGAAGCCTGGAAATCGACCGGATAACAGTACATGATACTATGAAGCCTAGAATCGACCAGATAGTGGTATATCTCATATTCAAGCTATGAAGCCCGGAAATAAACTGGATAATATCTTGATTTTTTCCAAAATACTATGAAGCCGGGAGTCGACCAGATAGTGGTATAAGACACCGTGAAGCCTGGAGCACGACCAGATAACGGTATAAGACACTTTAAAGACTGGAGCACAACCATATAGCGGCAAGAGACACTGTGAAGCCTGGAGCATGACCATATAACAATATGAGGTACTGCGAAGCTTGGAATTCGACCAAATAACAGTTTACTCAGCCAATTACTATGAAGCCTGGAAATCGACCGGATATTAGTATGCCTTAAATTCAAGTTGAAACCCAGATGCGACTGGATAACCACTTAATTCCTTCTGAAGCCTGTAACACGACCGGATAAGAATTGAGAAATTGCAAAGCCTGGAGCACGATCGAATAGCAAGTTTAATCTCATCTCCCCAATAAGTCACTGTGAAACCTGGAGCACGACCATATAACAATTAATCTTATTATCCTCAGCAAATCACTATAAGGCCTGGAGCACGAGCAAATAGCAGTTCATTTTCATCTCCTCGACTAAGAGATGATTCCCCAGTAGAGAAACGGACAACTGAAGTTCCTAAAATTCCATTTCTCACAAGACATAGACCAACATTCCTCAGAAGATTCCTCCTCAACGACAGGAACAAGAATTCTCATCAAAGGACTATCTCAGGAAATCAACATCCTCTATATGGCAACTTTAAGTCCATCTCCGACGATTCTCTGTCATATCTTCCGGATGGCATCTTTAAGCCCATCTCCGGTGACCTTCCGTCATCTCCTCAAAATGGCATCTGTAAGCCCATTCCCGATACTACCTACATAGTCAAGCATCATTATAGACGAGTGCAAATATCTGGGCACTCTAGTGTTCAATCATATTCCACCTTCAGATCATGAAAGGCAGACAAGCCAATCTAAATCTTCAGGTTTAAGAAGATTGAACAGGGGCAGCTGTTGTACCCCAAAATTTACCCTCTTTTCATACACACATATTATTGGTTTTATGGTTATGGAATAAAGGTATATTTATCAAGCTTCTTCAGGTTACAAGTGACGTTTATTTCGCCAATGGATGTTCTCAGAGTATTTTCTGTGCTGAAGATCGGTTCGCTGTTTTGCATTGATTCGGGGTTCAAAGATTCACAAGTCCAACCCGGCGCGTCATATTCAGGTTTTCTTTCGCCAAGATATCTCTGATAACGTATTCTCAAATTCAGGTTCGGCTCAAGAGTCAATTCTTTAAAGAAGGTCTCCGAATGTGTGAGTTTTCTCGAAGAAATATGGTGAAAAAAGTGTGCTGAAAGTGTAGTTTTTACGCACTAAAAAATTCATAACTTGAAGATCGTGGCTTGTTTTGAACCCGTTCCGGTGGCCAAAATTCTTTCTTGACGTTATATACGTTTTCATCTCTCACGGATGGAAGCCAATTTTGATCAGAAGATCTTCAAAAATGCGGATTTATCAAGTATTTTTATACAGAAAATTTGTGACAGAAGTTTATTTGCGTCATATTCAGAAAATCATAACTTGGTCGACTTTCACCGTATTGAGCTGGTTCCTGTGCCAAAATTTCACAAATTTAGTTGGCTACATTTTCACAGGAGATATCGAGTTTGAACGGTATCCAAAAGGCCTATGATTTTTGCTCAGAGTGCACGTGACGCGCTGAAAATCCTGAATGCTGAATATTATTTCATCCAGGTCGAAACTTCGAAAATTCATAACTCAGTCAATTTTTATCGGATTAGGCCCATCCTTTTACACAAGGTCACTAACTCATAGATCTAAAACTTTTCTTCTAAAGTCAAGACTGGGTTATGCTCCGATCAATACCAGTTTTTTATTGAAGAACGTGTCAGAGTTGACACTGGATCCCAAAATAAGTTTGGCTGAGCCAAAACTTAAAAAATTCATAACTAATTCACCGCTTATCCGATTGAGCCCATTTTTGGACAAGAGTTAGTTCTCGATGTCGGCTGCATTTTGTTTCATATTTAAACTTCAAAAATTTCACTTAAGCCCCTGTGATTTATCCTAGAACATGACAGACTCAAGTGAATAAAAACCTGCACTATTACTTGTGGTTATTGGAGGCCCAATTGTACATTCAAAGCCGATTTTTTTCTCTAATTTCCATTATATAATCTCATTCTTTTCACACGACAAATGGAAAAAAAATTTGCCACAACCCTGTCAAAATATCAAATTCTTTCAAGAATCCTAAAAACCTTGAAATCCTTATTACAAACCCCCATCTCATTACAAACAAGCCATCCTTGATAGTTTCATGCTTGTACCTGGGCATGCATGTGTGGTCGGGCCAAGGTGTATTCGTTGTTTCGACGAGACACACCGATTGCTCAGTGCTTTAACTGTAATATTTCCTTAGTTTTTCAGTGTTCCAAGGTCAAGCGAGTTGTTCCCCCAGTAGGTTTTCCAGGTAGTAGGTCTCGTTTCGCGTTTTTGCATGAACGCGAGAGGGGCCTTCCCAATTTACGGTGAGCTTTCCCTCATGAGATTCATTGTGATTTCTCTTTAGGACTAGGTTGTCGACTTTGAATTCATGCTGTATGACTTTAGCATCATATCATATGGCGATTTTTTGTTTGAGAGAGGCTTCTCACAAGGCCGCTCCTGTCTAGATATCCTCGTCAAGATCAAGCTCTTCCCTCTATGTGACATCATTTATCTCCTCGTCAAGGCGAGCTTTAGTTTGTCTGGAGGGTTCCCTGATTTTGATGGGGATGAAGGCCTCGGTTCTGTATGCTAGTCAAAAAGGAGTCTCCCTAGTTGATGAGTGAGATGTTGTCCTAATTCCCTAGAGTATGCTATGTAGCTCCTCGACCCATCTCTTTTTGGTTTTATCTAACCTTCACTTGAGGCCTCGTAGGATTACCTTGTTCTCAGACTCGGCTTGCCCATTTTTTTAAGGGTGTTCGACAGAGGCGAAGTGTTGGATGGTGCCTAACTTGGAAACAAATTCCTGGAAGTTTTTGTCCATGCATTATGTCCCGTTTTTGCTGACATTCGCTTGTTGGATATCGAACCGAGCAAGGATGTTTCTTTTGTAGAAACAGAGGATATTTTGTAACGTGATTCTAGATAATGCCTCTGCCTCTATCCATTTGGTGAAGTATTCCATGACCACTATCAGATATTTGTTCTGGTTTGATCCCACCACAAATGGTCCGAAGAGGTCCAGGCCCCACCACGCGAAGGGCCAGGGGAAGAGAGAGATTTAAGCTCGTTTGGTGGTTCCAGATGCATGTCTCTATGGCGTTGGTATTTTTCATATTTCTTTACGTGCTCTTTGGTGTCGTGCTGCATAGTGGGCCAATAATATCCTGCTCGTAATGATTTTCTAGCAAGGTATCTTCCGCCCAAATGTTGGTTGTTGATTCCCTCGTGGATCCGCACATGACGTGAGCTGCCTTGCTCTGATCGATACATTTGAGGATGTGGATGGAAAATTCCCTTATGTATAATCTACCCTCGTCTAGGACATAGGAGCAAGCTCTTTTCCTAACTACGCTAGCCTTTTTTTGGTCAGTTGGTAATTCTTCTTTTGTGAGGTATTTGTACACCAGGGTCATCCAGCAGTTCCTATCTCGTATGGCGCACACGTCGAGAGTCGAGGAGGGTTTTTCAATGGTTGGTCAACGAAGAATTTCATATATCATCGATTTTTTTCCTCCTTTTTTCTTGGTGCTCGCCAGTTTTGACAGGATATTTGCTCGGGTGTTATGTTCATGGGGAACGTGTTGCACGTCTACGGACTCAAAATTCTTCATTATTTCTCAAACTAAAATCCAGTACTCGGTGAGATGGTCATTTTTGACCTAGTATTCTCCTCGTACTTGGGATGCCACGAGCTGGGAGTCTGTGAAGATCTTTATCTCTCTAGATCCTAGGTTTTCGGCCAAGCGCAACCCTACCAGAAATACTTCGTATTCGGCTTGGTAGTTTGAGGTTGGGAAAGACAACATAAGGGATACTTACATCATAATTCCCTCCTTATTTTCCAAGATAATGCCTACTCCGCTCCCTGTTGAGCTGGAAGCTTCGTCAAAGAAGATTGGCCGTCTGCACATCTCGCTTGAGGGGGAGACGAAGTTATCTCGGCCACAAAGTCGGCTAGTACTTGATCCTTGAAGGAATTCCTTATCTTTTACTTGACTTAGAACTCGGAAAGTTCCAATGACTATTTCAACATTGTACCCGCCATGTCGGGTCTACCGAACAACTGCTATATTGGTTGCTCTGTCCGGACAATGATTGTGTTCACTAAGAATTAGTGTCTCAGTCTCCTTGTTGCATTGATGAGCGCTAAGGCTACTTTTTTGATCTGCTAGTATCTCACTTCGAGTCCTTGTAAGGCTTTTCTCGTGAAATATATGGCCTTCTGCCCTTCAGGGGTTTCTCGGATGAGGGCAGCACTCACAGCTTCAGATGCCACGTCCAGATAGAGATAGAGGACTTCTTCTTTCTCTGGCTGGGAAAGAACCAGTGGTTGTGATAGCGACTTCTTTAGGTGGGCAAGGGTTTGCTTGCACTCTTGTGTCCACTCGAAGAGTGCCTCTTTGCATAGAAGTTTGAAGAGAGGAAGTGGTTGTTGGGCAGATTTTTCCATGAAACGGGATAGTGAGGTGAGCATCCTGTTTAGGATCTGAATAAAATTCTTTGAGTTTGGTGTTGGAAACTAAGAAAATGCTCTACATTTATCAGGGTTGGCTTTGATTCCTCGCTCAGTTAAGTAGAACTCGAGGGATTTTCTTGCCCGTACGCTGAAGGTTCACTTTTCTGGTTTGAATTGCATTATGAACTTTCTCGCCTGCTCGACGACTTTCTTCAGGTGGAGAGCATGATAAATCTCTTTTTTGGACTTGACGATCATTTCATCCATGTAGACTTAGAGAATGTCTCCTATTTCTCCTTGAAAAACAATATTCATCATTTGTTGGTATGTAGCGTCGGTGCTCTTCAGACCAAAGGGCATTACGTTGTAGTAGTAGTTGCCCGACTCAGTCATGAAGGGCATGTAATTTTTTTTTCTGTTTTAGCCATGGGAATCTGGTTGCGCCCAGAATATGTATCCATTAAGGAGAGAAGTTTAAAACCTGCAGAGTTATCAACTAATTTATCAATATTTGGGAGCGGATAAACATATTTCAAAAAATCCTGGTTGAGATCAGTATAGTCAATGCACTTGTGCCATTTTCCATTACTCTTTATCACAAGAACTACATTGGAGAGATAAGTTGTGTATTGGGCTTTAAAAATAAAGTTTTCCTCTAGGAGGTCTTTGACAACCTGCTCAATAGCCTCCATTTTCTCGGGCGACTGTCGGCGCCTATGATGAGCAACTTCCTTAATGGTAGGATCTATTGTTAAGTGATGACAAGCTATCTCCGAGTCTAAGCCATGAATCTCTGCTGCACT
The DNA here is from genome assembly GCA_948472305.1 of Vicia faba. Lineage (NCBI taxonomy): Eukaryota > Viridiplantae > Streptophyta > Magnoliopsida > Fabales > Fabaceae > Vicia > Vicia faba. The sequence goes on along the minus strand of OX451740.1, from coordinate 1,341,262,581 downwards.
CCATGCGAACAGACCCGTATTCTCCTTGAGGCATGCCTTCAGTTTTCTATTTGCCAAGTCGGGGAGGTCAGTACCTATCTTGACTCCTTTGGCTGGATCATCACCCAGGGGGATAATTTCAAAGTCCATGTCTAGGATTGGACGCACGAGTTGCGTAGGATCCTTGCTTCTTATAGAGGAGGAGCTTTCTGCTTCGACCAGGGGGCCTTTTCCTTTTCTCTTCTGCTCCCGCAGGTCATCCTTTGTGAACCTGCTGCCAAGGTTGATTGCATCAATAGGGAAATAGTTGTGGAGATTCTGAACTGTAGAGGAGAGCAAGTCTGCTGGTTGTTTTGGGCTATGAGTTGATGGAGTTCAATCCTTTGGCTGCAACTTCAAAACATCTTCGCGTCGTCTAGATATCCCTGTGTAAGGAGGCTACGAGTCCCTTCTTAGTGTAATACTTCATTTTGAGGTACACCATGATTGGATTTTCAATTAGCTCGGCCAAGGTGGGCCTTCCAAAGACGCACTGGAACAATGAGGGGCAGTCCACCACAAGGAATTGCGTCTTGATCGGCCTGGAACATTCAGCTGCCACAAATGTGATAATCAGCTCCACGTACCCCTAGGGTTTGGTGACAGAGTCGTCGATTCCTTGGAGATCTAATCAAACATATGGGGTCAGGTGGGTCTCATTTAGCTGTAGAGTGTTGAACAACTAGGTTTACATTATGTCTACCGAGCTGCCTTGGTCAACCAAGATCCGCCTAACATCGAAGTTGGCCATTCTTTCTCTAACGAGCAGAGGAATATTGGAGTTGGGGGTCCCCATAGGAAACTCCTACCTATAGAAGACAGTGGGGAGGGAGCTTCCCCTGACATTATCGAGGGTGGCATTCTTCTTGAAGCTGAAGTCAATTAGTTTCTTGAACCTCTTCTTGACCGAGCCTACCGTGTATTTGTTGAAGCCACCTCCAGATATGACCATTGTCGCTGGAAATGTTTTCCAGAGGCTATGGCTCGCGAAATATAGAGGGACCTCATCCATGTTGGGGAAGTAGAAGTCCTCGGCCCTGGTGATGCTCAGAGCGATGGGTATGAGGCTCGCGTCGGAGGATCCCTTTCCTTCTTCCACAGTCTTGGATTCTTGGGGCTCTTCATGGCATTATCCTTCTTCTTGTAGTGTTTGAGATGCCCGTCCCGGATGAGTATCTCAATAGCATCCTTGAGGTGGATGCAGTTGTTAGTGTTGTTCTCGTGGTTCTTGTGGAATATGTAGTATTTTCTCTTGTCTATCCCAGGCTTGTACGATGTTTGGCGGGGAAATCATACCTTGACTTGCTTGAACTTGGAATTTGTACATTCTGTCATAATATTCTCTCGAGAGGTGTTGAGGGGGTGTAGTCATGAAAGAGACCAGTTAGCCCTCAGTAGTCTTTATAATCTCAGGATTTATCCTCCCTCTTCTTTTCTCCTCCTAGAAGGGATGTCAAGGGCTCATCATTCTTTGAGACCTTGGCATTATCCCTATGTCGTGAGTCCCTTGTGTTGTTAGCTACCTCCTTCTCTTCGTATTGGATGTACGCTTGGGCTTTGAGTAGGAGGGAGTCGAGCGTGGATGGAGTCTCGATGCCAACAACTTTGGCGAAGTCACTGCGGGGATGAAGCCCACGCTCGAGGAGGTATTTTTTCATGTCGTCAATTGTAGAGACTTGTACGGATTCCTTGTTGAAGCGCCCGATGTATGCCCAGAGGGACTCATCCCTCTGTTGGATGAATGCCTCCAAAGATGCCTCTGACTTTGGATGTCGATGAGATGGTATGAAGTTCCTGGAAAGTTATCTTTCTAGGTTCTTCCACGACGTGATGGATTCATCTAGAAAGCTCTTATACCAGGTCATGGCTCCTTTCCTTAGTGTTGTAGGAAAGAGCTGACATTTAATTGCTCCACGAATCCCTCTGTAGTCGAGCAGCGCATCAATGTTTTTGATGTGCTCATCAGGGTCGGACGATCACGCCTAGGTGGATATAGGCTATGGGAGTCGTATCGTAGGTGTCTCCAAAGAGGAGACTTTGATTGCTTCTTCTCACAGGCCTTCATCCTTTTGCTCTACTGCAGGATAATGGTGTTGGTCTGGTTGAGGGAAGCGAGCAATGCTGCCATGGTCGGGTCGACATAATGAGGAATATGAACTGGTTGTAGGATCTTTGGAAGCTCCTAGATTGGGTTCTTGGGCCTATGCTCGTCCAAGAATTGGAGATTGTCGCTCTTGGCATTGATTGAATTTTGGGATGCAGTCTGTCTGTCTCTGACATCGAAGTCATCCTCGAGGTGAGGATGCTCTTGGCTTTTGTCGGTCTTATGGACGGGACAAAGTACAGTCTTTCTAGAGAGGTGATGGTCATTATGGCCGACCATGATTAGAGTAGTGAAGGTATCTTTAGTCTTCAGATCCAAGGAAAAGGAATACGGGGAAGATACTTTCCCACAGACAGCGCCATTGATCTTATTGGTTGATCAGAACCTGCAAATGAACCGAAGGATGATGTCTGGTTTGCTCGAACTCAAAATATGATAGCGATTTCTCAAATCATATGACCGAAGATATAAATTTTTTCTTTTATTTTACTCCTACAAAAGGATAGGCTTCTTTGTATAGTGACAACAAAGGTAAATTTGTTGAATTTAAGACTATTGGTAAAAGCCATAATCTCGCCTTTGAGGTTTTCGGATTATTGAAAGTTTATAACATAATTTACTTAGTACTATATTAAGTAAGTTATGTGACAAAGATAATAAAATATTTTATAATTCTTCTAAATGTAATATCTTTAAAACTTCAAAAAAAATTATATTATATTTATTAATTCTTTTTTGAAAAGATTGTGACTATAGAAGAACTCATACACAATATTTTTAATGATTTAACCCCTTATGTAGTAGAGGTAGAATTCTTTGTATGTTCAAGTATTTTGAAGAAAACTCTTCTAGAAGGTCAAGATAAAGATAAGGGTTAAGATCAAAATGAAAATAATTAAATATCAAGAAAAAGACCAAGGCAAAATAGAAGATAATCTAAATGAAGAATTAACTAGTGATCATCAGGATCTTCCTAGAGAATGGAGGACTACTAAAGAATATCTTATCTATAACGTTATTAGGGGTATTTCTAAAAGAGTTAGAACTCTACACTTCCTTAGCCAGATATTTATTTTAAGAATTTTGTTTCCTAAATTGAGTCAAAGGAAGTTAATAAATATCTCATCGATAAACATTGATCTCTTGAAATCTAAGATGAATTAAATTAATTTGAGAGAAAAAAATTTGAGAACTGGTTCCTAAAACTTCATCTAGTGTAGTTATTTAAACCAAATGAATCGTTCGTAACAAGCATGACTTAAACAAAAAATGTTTGTAAGAAATAAAGCAAGACTCGTTTCGAAAGGTTACAATCAACAGAGACATGGATTTCAATGAGAGTTATGCCATTGTAGCTAGATTAGAGGCCATAAGGATCCTTTTAGATTTCTCATGCATCATGAATTTTAAAATTTTCCAAATAGATGTAAAGAGTTCATTCTTTAAAACTTATATTTAGGAGGAAGTATATGTTGATCAACCTCTCAGTATCAGAAATCCTTTTTTTACTAATCATGTATCCAGAATTAGAAGGCTCTTTACGATCTAAAACCAGCTCCTAGAACTTGATATGATCGTCTGAGCAAGTTTCTGCATGAAAACAATTTTCAAAAGGAAGGTTGATGCAACTCTTTTTATTAATAAAATTGAGCATTATGTTTTCTTCTTGTGCATTATTTTATTGATTTGATGTTACTAACGAATCCTTGTGCAAGGAGTCTTCTAATATGACAAAAAATAACTTCAAAAGGCTTATGATTGGATAGCTTTGTTACTCTTTTGGGTTACAAATTAATCAATCATAGGAAGGTTTCCTTAAACAGATTAACTTAAGAAATGTACAAAGATATCTAAATCTCTACATCAACAAAAATGAAGAAGGAATACTTTGCTTCAAAAGCAAATTGTCAGAAAAAGTTGACTAAAGTTTTCCAAAGGAGAAATGAATAAAGAAATATTTCTTAGAAAGAACCTCACAAAGAAGTATATATATTCTAAAATTACATCTTGACTTAGAGAGATTCAAAGAAAATTGAGTTTTCTTCAAATAAATAATCAAGGGAAAGAATTCTTCTAAATCTTTTCTACTGTTTGGTAAGGGGTAAGTCACTTGGTAGAAAATAAACTCGAAAAACTTCAGTTATTCTTCTAACAAGTGCTAAATTATTGCATATTTATTATATTTATTTTTATACTTACCATCTGTTGAAAATAAAGTTCTTTCCGAGAAAAGGGAAGACTGACAAAAAGACTTCCACTAAAAGAACAAAACTCAAAGTTGGATGTTGTCATCTGTAGGGGAAGTATGGACTTATGTCCTACTTAATTTAACCTCTGTATGTGCCTATTATTACCCCTTTGTCTAGTAACTCATTCCTCTAAATGTGATATGTGTACTTTTGCTATTTATCTATTTTTGTTTCCCTCCTTTCTGATAATTCCAAAGGAGGAAAGTATAATCTCAGGAAGAGTAGTGTTTACTCTATATATTTATCAGGGGGAGTTTAACCACTTCAATATTTTACTAATGTTTTTACATTTTTACCATCTCTCTGAGATATGTGTTATCATCATAAAAATGGGAGAATATGTATCTATGTGATTGTAGATACGACTATCTGCAACTGTCAAATGATTGTGGGAGTTTTGATAATGACAACACCTAATGACAAACGAAGTTCGGTCAAGTCTTCAATGATTTTTGGTTTTGTAAGTATCTTATGATGGCGTCAGATCAAATAAGTTATCTCAAGTCTCATAAGGTAGAAGAATCAAGTTCCAGATGAAGTTTTAAATCAATGATTAATCAAGCAAGGGAACTTGAAGCTTCAAAGTTATGAAAGATATGAAATGTGAAAGCTCTCATGGTCCTATGCATAACACGTGTCTGAGTGATTAGTTTCATGTAAAGGTATAATATTAATTTTTAGGATACTAAGGCAATCACACTCACACATACAACAAAACACAATTACATGATCAAAACTTATGAATGCATGAAAGATTTAAATAATGCATGAACAAACATAATAATGCTAAAATGCACATAATGATCAATACACATTTAAAAATATATTAAATGTAATAGATGAACAATCATAACAAAACTAATGAATGATTTAAATAAGTAAGAATGTAAAAAGTAAGCATATGAACATATAAGAACAAAATACAAACAATAGTGTTGGCTAAAGTAGATTTCTACAAGAAAATGTTAGTGTACAACATAAACATATAGAAAATGAAATAAAATAAGAAACCAATGCTATTTAAAACACAATGAATCAAAGATTCCTAATTCATTGTGTATCTTGTGAAAGGGTTCAGAGGATAAAGGTTTTGTAAAAATATCAGCAAGCTGATTTTTAGTATCCACGTATTCAAAAATAATATCGCCTTTTCAACATGATCTCTGAGGAAATGGTTGAAGAAGTGAAAAACACAAGAAGGGGGGTTGAATTGTTAAAACTTGAAATCAACTGCAGACAACACGTTATTTTTATCCTGGTTCGTTTGATCTCAAACTACTCCAGTCCACCCGTCAAGGTGATTTCGCCTCTCTCCAACGAGGTCTTAATCCACTATATTCAACTGAATATAAAACTGCTTTAACAACTGCTAAAGCCTTCTTGAGTCTAAACCACATACCGGTTTCTCAAGGAAATTCTTTCTTACAGATAAATGGACAATTATGTGTGTTTGATGTTTTCTACAAAAACTATATATCATAACTGTGATAATACACAAAATGAAGCTTAAGTGAAACTAGATTGCTAATTCTATAGAGTAAGCAATTGAGAGCTTTAGCAAACTGATGAGTGAGGATGAAGATGATTATTGGCTTTTGGCGTGTAGAGTATTGTAGAGCATTAGCCATTTCACTTCTCACTGATTTGTTTAAATACTTCTTGGAAAAGATACGTTGATGCCAATAATTCCATTTCAATGCTCATTACGTTCTTTCCATTTTGAGAAGATCTTTGTCTTGGAATAAAGTCGTTGGTAATTAGTCTGCCTTGAATGCAGTACCGTTGACACTTCAGAATGTTCTGCTTGATTAAGATCAGAGTGTGTTGGCTTTAGCTTATTCTGATTGCTTTTGAGTGCTGATGACATTGTTAAGATCTTGATCAGAGTCAGAGTATGTTAAGCGCAAATTCTGTTCATCAGACATCAGCGTAAGCACATGTATTGATCTTATGATGCTGATGTTGATACTGATGTTCTGATGCTGATTCTATCAGAGTTTGCTGTAAATAAACAACATATTTTTAAGTAGCATCTATGTTATATATAAAACTCATAATTCATTTAATCTTGTATTTTGTTATCATCAAAACCCTAACTGAGGGTTGTAGAATCAAACTATGTTCTAACAATGGTGCCTGATGTCAACATGTTTAATATGTGAGTGAAGTACATAATTCATAATTAGACTTATTTCACTATTGTTTGTCACATTTTATTGGGACGCAGCTGAGTTTTAAATCATAATCCAATAATTATTCTTTAGCCATAAGACATATGCATAATAATTATCAATGGCTACATATTCAGCCTCGGTGTTAAAAATAGCAAGATTGTGTTGCTTCTTGCTATGCCAAGAAACCAAACAAATCCCAAACAGATGACAAGTCCCACTAGTGCTTTTTCTATCTGACTTGCAACCAGAAAAATCAGAATGATAAAAACCTACTAAGCTACATTATCTACCTTTGATAACCCAAAGACCGTGATGGGAGGTTTCGTTAAGATATCTCAAAATACATTTTACGATCTTAAAGTGGGATTCCCCTAGGACACACTTGAAATCTAGATCACATGCACACACTAAATATAATATATGGTCTGCTCGTGGTTAAATAGAGTAAGGATCCTATTATACCTCGATATTTGGTAATTTTGGTCTCTACTTTGTTCTCATCTTTGTCTATCAGCACATTTGACACCATGGGGGTTGAGATGCTCTTCGAATTTCGCATGTCAAACTTCTTTAGAAGCTCCAAGCAATATTTTTTCTGGATTAGGAACATTTCATCTCCCGCTTGCATAATTTGCAATCTAAGGAAGTAGGTAAGTTCTCCCACCAGAGACATTTCAAATTTACTCTGCATCAAACTAGCAAAATCCATGCAAAGCGATTCATCAACAGACCCAAATATAATATCATCGACATAAATTTGAAATAAAAAATATGCTTTTCTTTAAGTTTAATAAAAAAAATCTATGTACGTTACCATAATTAAATCCTTGCTTTATTAAAAATCCACTAAGACGCTCATACCAAGGTCGGGGAGCTTGTTTGAGACCCTAAAGGGCCTTTTTCAGTTTAAAAACATAGCCAAGATTATCGTGATCCTCAAAATCAAGGCAGTAGGTGAATGCCAAAAGGAGTATAAAAGCTTCAAGATGAGCTACAGGGAGCATAAATCTACTCATGGTTTATTCCTTCAGCTTGACTGTATCCTTTTGTCGTTAACCTAACTTTATTTCTAAACACCTATCTGGTTCCAATGGAGATTTAATCAGATGGACGTGGGATAAGGTCCTAAATGTAATTACGTTTAAATTGGATAAGTTCTTCTTGCATATCAAGTAAACATCCCTCATCGGTCAAGGCATGAGATATCATCTTAGGCTCAAATTGAGATATGAAAGCAGAATCCTTATAGAAGTTATTAACATGTGATCTTGTATTTACACCCTTCATAATGTATCTCAGTACTTGATCTAATGGATTATTTTTTGAAACTATAAAATATGGAGGTAGCTGATGCAGTATCTCTTATTTATCTTCCTCTTGTAAGCTTTCCTCATTGTCTTTACTAATGTCCTCTTCTATTATTTTTGGAGGAGGATCCTCTTTGTGAAGGTTGTCATTGATCAAATTTTTCATTATCACACTATTGAACTCCCAAAATTTCCCTCCCAATTTTCAAGACAATATGATTCAAGATACCTCGTCATGCTCCGAAGGGTCTCAAACACACAAGACTACTCAAGAAATGATCAGATGAGTCCTCCTCCTAAGCAGTGACCTATAATTAGGGTTTTGGTTTTCTTAGGTAAAATTGGACTTCTAATTACTAAAATGGACTTCATGGTGTCTCATATGATTCAAAGTATCGTCATACCAAGTTTCAAGCCTTGCAGCATAAGTTTGCCCAGTCAATTGCTCAGATGATTAAAAATCAACTATACTAGACAAAAAGTCAACTTTGACCAATTTACAGTAAAACTTCATGATTTTTGGTCAACATCAACATTTTGAACTCACATTCATCATTTGATCAAGGGTTGATCACGATTCATCAAGAAAACTCAAGATTCATCAAAAGTTACTAAATTAGGGTTTTCTTTAGGAGAAGTCAACTAAACTTTGACCAAGCATAACTTTCATATACTTCATCAGAAAATTCTCAAAAAAAGCACATTTTGATGGAAATTCAACTCTTTACAACTTTGTCTCTCTAAGATCAAGGCCAAAAACGCTTCATGTAAGCGATATGGGCCAAAACATTACAGGTCATTTTAAAAGTCAACAAAAAGATACTTTTTATCAAAGCAATTTACATCAAGTTAAAATCTTTAGATGGAAAAATTACCAACATGAAGATTGTAGGGGATATCTCGTGGTTTCCAAAAAGTCCAAGATCACCTTCATATGACAAAAATTGAGCGAGATATGATTTGTGCAAGTTGGGCAATTTTAAGAAAATGCATGAAACTCAAATTGAACAAATTTGATTTTTTGGGCTAATGGGCTTATCTTTTAAGGTCCAAACGTGTTCCTGACCTCATCATAAACCTCTAAGTCTATTCATGCACCATTTTATATTTTTATTTCATTTATTTTGATTTTTATTCATTTAAATTCAAAATTAAATCAAATAAATATTAAGTGGAGGTATAAGGCATAAAAGGCTTTGATTCTGATCTTTTGGAGGCCCAAGATCACATTACAAACAGTGTGAACCTATTTGCAAAACAAATCTTCACAGTTTTGTTATATTCTAATCTATTTTCAAACAAAATCAAAGATAGGATTTACATGATGACCAAGCCCATCTTTTAACCTAATCTCTTCCACTATATATACATTGCATATTCAGACAAAGAGGACGAAAAAAGATGTTCAAGAACACTCTCAAAATCTCAAATTTTATCAAAACTAGGGCAAACTTGAAATCAGTTTCCATCCCTCCTCAAGGACAAAGGACCATTCAACTCAATCCCTGAGATACTATAGCGTAAGTTTGGATCATTCTTGATGATCAAAAGTGCCTGAAACGTGCATTCCAAGCATCACTGTTTTGCATATTTTTGTGAATTTCGTATTTTAATATTCATGATGTTTTGATTGAAACTAACAATTCTAATGTGTTCTTGAGACGAATTAGTGCAGGTTTGATCCCTTGTATGAGGCCCGTGATTCCAGAATAACACATCACCATTCTTATATCTATTTGCTTTGTTTTCATCGTATCTCTTTGTACAGGTCAAATTAGCCAAAACTAACGCCACCATTGGATTCACAAGGTTCAATTTAGGAGGGGAGGAGTATTTCTTGATCTCTAACATTTTCTATTTTTGCAGGTTAACAAAATCACCTCACCTAAGAAGACGACCAGAGCTAGGGCTCCAGCGCCTCTCCGGTTCACTTATTTAAAATATATTTATTTGTTTGTTTTTGTATAACCAGATGAAAGCGTACACCGTTAGTCAAGGCATTGGGTTGTGAACATAAGGGCATGGTTTTGATCCATGCGTGTTGCAAATGATTTTTTTGTTATTTTTCATCTAACGCGCAGGTTTTCAATATATTATGCAACGCCTATTCTCAAACACAAACAGGCGCTTGGCCTGGTGGCGAGCAGTGCAGTGTGAAAGCTAGGAGGGCGCGGGTTCAATATCCATCCCTTGCAATCTTTTTTCCTATTTTCTCTTTTAACCTAATTTTCTTTATTTTTCTTTTTCTAACCCTTTTTTAATTTTTTTTAATCAATCATTAGACTAACCTAATTTTTTCTAATACTAATGAATTAGGTTTAGGGTTTTTAACTAACATTTAATTTTCTTGATTTATTTAATTAATTAATTAAACAACCCTTTTCTTAAATATTAAGATCAATTAGAATTTAGGTTTTAATTACTATTATCATTCAAATTATTTTTCACAAAAAATACAAAAACATTCAAACATTTTTCTAACATTTTCTTAATTCTTTTGCTATTTATTTTCTTAGATAAACTGTATAGGTCAAAAAACTTTTTCTTGTAATACCGTAGATTTACATTTTCACATTTTAACTATTATGTAACTGCTCACAGGATGTAATATCTTAGGTTTAAATTCCGCACTTTATTTTCCCGCATTTTCTTATGTAACTGCCCCAAAACCCTGTAATAGCTTAGGTCTTTACTTTCTACACTTTAATCTTCTGTATATATTTAACTAATAGTAATTAGGATTGAATGGAAAGACTAATAATCAAACGTAGAAGACCCTAATTTCAAGATAAATAACTGAAATCAATACACTTTTCACACTCACACCTCTAGGGTAACCTCTCTTGTTTCCTTATGATTAATGGTCATGTCCCTCGAAAGTAGGGATACTTTAGCAAAAGACCCTCACAAATAAAAATCATAGTCTCTCGATGACCCTTCAAAGTTTCCTACGAAAATGATCTAGTCCCTCTGATACAAATTGCTAAAGTATTCCTACATGTTGCCTTCAATGACTATTCGATGACCTTACGCATGTCCCTTCACATCCAATAGATGGGGCTACTTACCAACTAATGATACTTGTAGCACTATCTCTAAAGGAGAAGAAAAATAATAAGAATGACCTTTAGTGGGTAAGGAACTGTTAATCGCTTGCTCACAACTCCTTTATGAAATAAACATTTTTTCACATCACACTTTTCAAACAAAATATTTTCAAACACTTCATACGCATTCTTGAGGACTGATACAAGAATCATTACAAAGTTGGTCATACTTTGGCTTTTCAAAAATATTTTCAAATCACACATGCAAAGAAAATATTCAAAAGTGAGCTAGCAATTAAGAGCCCGTATATAACTACAGATGAAAAGGGTGCTAACACCTTCCCTTTTCATAACTTACCCCCCGAACTCAAAATCTATCAAGGTCTTTCCTGTTTTTTTCACCCTTTCCTAAATATTGGATGAAATAAAAGTCAGTGGCGACTCTTGTTATTCGCACATTTGAATAAAACCAAAAAAGTTAGTTCTCCCACCGTATTACAGAACTGGAGACTCTGTTGAGGAATACTTAAAAAGAGGGGTTACCTTAGGGTTAAATCACTTTACTTGCTTTCATTGTTTTCTTTTTTTTTCTTTTTATTTAAGGGTTGCTTGGGTTTATTGTTGCTTGTAATATCCTACACCCGGATCTAAGGATTCCTTAGGTAAGTAGCAATAGATCATCGAAACTGTACAGTGTAGATTGATATGGTTGAAATGATGGCTACGGTTAGTGCGACACTTTGATTTATACTGATGTTCCTTGAGTCAATCAAGGATAACATTAGGCTTCTACGTGGTGTCATTAGCACTAACTTACTTTTAGAACCTTAATTGACCCATCTTGGCCATTAGAAGGTAGTGACATAACCAACTTTGGTGCAGTCTAAGGTTGCTTGATACTCGATGCTGCGCTCATTGAGATTCTACTCTCAGGATGTTTTGGTGGCAAGCCATTTGCCGTGCTAAAATAAAGCCTGCGAGAAAGATCGGTGATATGAGATTCCTAGAACCCGATTACTATTTTAGGACAGGTTAAGCCAACTTAACTTTAAATGAGGAAGGGTACTTACCTTTGGAATTCATGCAAGCCTTTAAACCTAAGGCTCTTGTATAAATTGTTTGTGCTTTCAATCCATTTAACATAAACATAACATCATATCATCATGACATTTTACTAACCATTTCAAGGATCTTAGGGATCTTTGGTGCAGGATTATCATAAGCCAGATTTCTAGCAAGAGGCAAGAGGGTTTATTTTCCTCTAGCCAGATTCCGTCAAGATCAAAGTGAATTCTCTTGAGTCAGAGGCTAGGACCCACTTGACATGGTGAGCTTGGTTCTTATGGAAATACGTTCAAAGATGAAGACTCAAAGTTATTCAGACAAAGCTGCAACCAGATTCTTTTTATAATATTTTAAATCCCGCGAGATCCTTGAAAACATTGCATATGCATCTACATGTCATGCATATCATTACATAACAGGTGTTCTCCAGACATGTTTTCTCATATTCTTGCTGTTTATTTCAGCAGAAATGGCTCTTGAACAGACAATCAAAGATCTCCAAGCTCAAAATGCCTAATTCCAACAGATGTTCCTGAACTTAGCCAAGGGGCGTGAAGAATTGAAGGGACTTGTCACCAATGGGAAGAATAAGAATACAAAGAAACTAATTGGCGTCCTCAACATGGGGAGAAGGTTCAGAGGTCCAGCCAAGTAAGATCAAGACCTTAATATCCCATCAGATGAAGATGAAAAACATGATGAATATAGTAAGAGTGTGAAAACAGAAAAATGCAATCCTGATTCTGACAAATTTCCTGATGAAGAGGAAGATGATTATTTGGATGAGAAATATCCACTTGTTGATGAGAAGTATAAGCTGCTGGAAGAGCGTCTGAGAGCTATGGAAATCCAGAAGGTGCCTAGATTGAACTTTGATGATTTGGGTCTGGTTTTAGGAGTTATCATTCCTCCTAAATTCAAAACTCCTATATTTTCCATGTATGATGGCGTTTCCTGCCCGAAGCTACACTTGAGGTCATATGTTCAGAAAAGTAAACCACACACTACTGATAAGAAGTTGTGGCTTCATTTCTTTCAAGAGAGCCTGTCTGGGACACAACTAGAATGGTATTATCAACTTGAAGGTGTCAATATTCATACTTGGGAAGATTTGGCTGCAACTTTCTACAAACAGTATCAATACAATTCTGATTTGGCACCAACCTGTATCCAACTACAGAGTATGTCCGTGAGTTCTGAGGAAGGCTTTAAAGAGTACGCACATAAATGGAGAGATCTTAAGGGAAAAGTTCAACCTCCTTTGGCTGATAGAGAGTTGGTTGACATGTTCATGAGTATACTGACAGGTCCTTTCTATAATCACCTACTTGGAAGTTCCTCAACTGGTTTCACTGAACTGATATTGCTAGGGGAACATGTTGAGACTGGAATCAGGAGCAGTAAAATCTATGTGGCCACATTTTCAAATACTATGAAGAATAATTATAATGGTAAGAGATAATCTAAAGTTGTGTACGGCCAGAAGGGTCCTAATAAGAGTGACTGCAAGCAATCTGTGGGGGCAGTATTAATCTCTAATCATGCGCCCGTGTAATAACAACAGCAGAATAATTAGCATAGGAAGGACACACCTAGGAGATAGTTCATAAAAATCAACATGCCGTTGGGGCTGAAGCATTGCAACACATGTTGAAGGCAGGGTTGCTTACATTGAGAGAACCGCCTCAGAATCTCAACACTTCCTCTTCCCACTACAATCCCAATGCAAGGTGTGCATATCACTCTGACATTCCCGGGCATGATACTAGTAACTGTTGGGCTCTGAAGAATAAGATCTAATACATGATTGACACTAAGGAGACTGAATTTGACCCTCTTGAAACTCCTAATGTGATCACTAGACCTATGCCTAATCATGACAAGGGCGTTAATGCTATTGAAGATTTTTTTTATGTTCCTACTATAAATGCTTTGACTACTCCTCTGATGATTGTTAAGGAGAAGTTGTTGTAATCCGGTTTATTTTCAGGTTATGCTGAAGACGGCTACTACTATGCATCCCAATCTAATGGTTGTGCACTGCTGAAAGAAGGTATTCAGTGTTTGATGGATGACCGTGCGTTTCTATTTGAGAAAATTTCCTTTGAGAAAACTCCTTATGTGGAGAGTACATCCCAAGACCTGAAGGTTGAAGACGTGTCTACAATTTCTGGTACTACTATAAGGATCACTTCTAAAGGTCATGTGAGGATTACTGCTGAACCTAGAGTTGCTCCTCTGATCATTACTACACCTGGGCCAATTCCATATTCCTCTAATAAGGCAATGCCTTAAAATTATGGAGCTCATGTGTACTACCATGGCGTCAAGCAAGAACCATTGACTGGAAAAGATGAAAGAACTGAAGTTATTGATCTCTATGTTGGCTATATTGCATGGACTAGCAAGGTTACCATAAGTGGAAGGGTTTTCTCTCCAGAGGTCTCTCTGAAAGATGTTGCTGCACCAATTTGTATCACTGCTACTGAACCAACTACTGAGACTCGAGGCGAAGAACATATGACTGAGCCTGCTTAGGCTGAGGCGCCAAAAGAGGTTACTGGTGAAGACACCTCCAAACAAGAGATAGAGGAGATACTGAAGATTATCTGAAAGAGTGACTACAAGATTTTTGAACAGTTGGGGTAGACACCCTCCAAAATATCTATTATATCCTTGTTGTTAAGCTCTGAAGGCCATGCTCAGGCTTTGGTGAAATTTCTGAAATCTGCTCATGTACCTCAAGAAATCTTTGTTGATCAGTTCGAAAATCATGTTGCTAGCCTGACAACTGATAATGGGCTAGGATTTTCCAACACATACTTAACTCCTGCAGGAAGGAATCGTAATAAGGCTCTGCATGTCTCTATTGTGGGTAGGGGAACTACCTTATCTCATGTGTAGATAGACATATGTTCCTCGCTGAATGTTTTGCCAAAAGCTGCTTTAGATAAACTGGACTGTGAAGGGATCGTGCTAAAACCCAGTGACATTATGGTGAGAGCTTTTGATGGTTCTAAGAGAACGACGCATGGAGAGGTTGATCTTCCAGTCAAAGTGGGTTCCCAAGTCTTCTACTCTACTTTCTATGTGATCGACATTCGTCCATCCTATTCTTGTTTTCTTAGACGCCCTTGGATTCATGGGGAAGGTGTTGTTACTTCTACCTTACACCAGAAGTTGAAGTATCCCATTAAGGGAAAGATTGTTACAGTTTGCAACAAAGAAGAATACATGGTGAGCCATTTAAATTCTTTCAAGTATGTTGAGATGGATGGTGAATTTGTTGAAACTCCTTGCCAGACGTTTGAAGTTGTTTCTCAGACAACCCCGATTGATAAAGCTGCTCCTGCTGTTCCTAAGATTCCATAAAAAATGGCTTCTCCGAAAGACGCTAGGGTTGTGGTTGAAGAAGGTGGTTGCACTATTTGAAGTCAGCTTCTCGATATTCCTTATAAGTCCGACAAATTTGGTTTGGGCTTCACTTCTCAGGCTCAGAGGGTTGTCCGTCGTGCCCGTGCTAATTCTGAGAGACCGCCATTCTGCATCAACAACAATGGAGTTCACAATAATCAAGTCAACACCATGGAAGACGCTGATAGTGACTACGACATAGACAGTTTGATCTTCCTTACTACCGGCAGTGGGATAAATATTTGGAAGAATGAAGACTTTATCCCAATCTTCTTTAGTCAGGAGTAAATTCTATTTTCTATTTTCTTACTTTCATGTTTTTTTGGTTATGTAAATTAAACAATAAACTTTAAGCCTTGTGCCTTACCCGGGGCACAATGGTCCATTTGTTAGGGTTGTCATTATTCATTAGCATATTTTAATTTAGTAAATCATTGGAGTTTGCTTTCAAATTTTGCGCTCTTTGTCTTTCTTTTACTTTACTTTACTTTCAAAATAGCTATGTGTTCTTACACACACCCACACAACAAATTGCAGATCCATATCCACCCTGGATCCCATTGATAACAATTCTGCTATTGCCAATTATGACTTTGAAAATATGATCTGCCGAGCCGAGGATGAAGGTGAGAAAGATTGTGAAATACCTGGAGAGCTTGCTAAGCTCTTAATACAAGAGGAAAGAGCCATATGACGGCATGAGGAGCCAGTCGAGGTTGTGAACTTGGGTACTGAAGAGGACAAGAAAGAAATCAAGTTAGGTACCAACATAGAGGACAGTGTCAAAAAGAGATTAATCCAGATGTTGTGTGACTATGTTGAAATCTTTGCTTGGTCGTACGAAGACATGCCAGGGCTTAATACTGATATTATGGTTCACCGTTTACCGATGAAGGAAGGTTGTCCTCCTATAAAGCAGAAGGTTCGTCGCATGTATCATGAGATGTCTGAAAAGATCAAGGTTGAGGTTATGAAGCAGTTCAATGCAGGTTTCTTAGCTGTTACATCCTATCCGCAATGGGTTGCAAATGTGGTGCCAGTACCTAAGAAGGATGCTAAGGTGTGTATGTGTATAGACTACATGGATTTGAATAGGGCAAGCCCCAAATATGACTTTCCGTTTCCACAAATTGACGTTCTGGTTGACAACACCTCTCAACACAAAGTATTTTCCTTCATGGATGGTTTCTCTGGTTATAATCAAATCAAGATGGCACCTGAAGACATGGAAAAGACTACTTTTTTCATACAATGGGGAACTTTCTGTTACAAAGTTATGCCTTTTGGTTTGAAGAACATCGGTGCAACATATCAGCGTGTTATGGTAGCTTTGTTCTATGATATGATCCATCACAAGATAGAGGTTTATGTTGATGGCATGATAGCCCGATCTCAAACCGAAGAAAACACCTTGACCACCTGCACAAGCTATTTGTGAGACTGAAGAAGTACACGTTAAGGTTGAATCCAAACAAGTGCACCTTCGGGGTAAGATCCGGTAAACTCCTAGGTTTCGTCGTCACTGGTAAAGGTATTGAAGTTGATCCCACCAAGGTTAAAGTTATTCAAGAGATGCCAGATCCCCGTACTGAGAAAGAAGTAAGAGGTTTCTTGGGATGATTGAACTATATTTCCAGATTTATTTCCCATTTGACTTCTACCTGCGAGCCAATGTTCAAATTAATAAGGAAAGATCAGGTAGTCAAATGGAACGACTATTGTCAGATAGCTTTCGACAAAATCAAGGAGTATCTCCAGGAACCTCTAATTCTAATGCCACCGGCTGAAGGAAGACCTCTGATCATGTACCTAACAGTATTAGAGAACTCAATGGGGTGTGTGTTGGGGCAGCATGGCGAGTCTGGTCGAAAAAAGCATGCAATATACTACCTTAGCAAAAGGTTTACAAACTGTGAAACAAGATATTCACTGCTCGAGAAAACTTGTTGCGCTTTGGCATGGGCTGCTCTCTGACTAAGATAGTATACATTGACTCATACTACTTTGTTGATCTCTAAGGTGGATCCGATAAAATACATATTCGAGAAACCCGCTCTCTCCGGAATAATAGCAAGATAGAAAATGGTCTTAACCGAATACGACATTCAATACACTACTCAGAAGGCAATTAAAGGAAGTGTATTGGGAGATCATTGGCTCATCAGGCTGTAGATAACTATCACTCTATGAATTTTGAGTTCCCAGATGAAAATATTATGCTAGCTACTGATTATGAAGAACCTGGACTGTATGAAAGACCTAATCTGGGATCCTGATGGACTATGGTTTTTAATGGAGCTTCCAACGCACTTGGTAATGAGATTGGTGTTGTAATTGTCTCTCCCAAGGGTTGCCATACGCCCTTCTACGCCAGATTATGTTTTGAATGTACCAACAACATGGCAGAGTATGAAGCGTGCATCATGGGTATCAAAGCTTCCATCGATATGAGAATTAAATTCCTAAATTTATATGGGGACTCATCCCTAGTGATCAATCAGATTAAGGCAGAATGGGATGTGAAGCATCCAAATCTCATTCCTTATCGAGAGTATGTGTTAACATTAATTCCGTATTTCAAAGAAATCACTTTTGAACATATTCCACAAGAATAGAATCAATTAGTGGACGCATTGGATACCATGTCATCTATGTTCAGAGTCAGAAGGGACAATTAAGCTCATCGAATTACTATTGAGAGACTAGACAAACCGGCACGTTGCTACAAAGTCGATATTGATGGAGTAGAAGAAAATCCTTGGTACTAAGAAGTAAAAAGATACCTTGAGACTAAAGAGTATCCTGAAGGGGCATCCATTAATGATAAGAAATTCCTAAGGAGGTTCTCTGCCAAGTTCTTGCTGAGTAACAAAATTTTATACAAGCGCAATCACGATTCGACCTTGCTTCGTTGTGTAGGCAAAAAGGAAGCTGAGAAGATTATGGAAGATATGCACGAAGGAGTCTTTGGTACTCACTCCAGTGGGCATAAGATGGCTAATAAAATTCTAAGAGGGATTTATTATTGGTCTACCATGGAAACCAATTTCCATCGTCATTCCAGAACTTGCCACAAATGCCAGATTTATGCTGACAAAGTACATGTGCCTCTGGTTCCTTTGAATGTCTTGACCGCTCCTTGGCTGTTTGAAATGTGGGGCATTGATATGATTGGAGAGATTAAGCCTACTTATTCTAATGGGCATTGCTTCATCCCGGTCGCTATTGATTATTTCATGAAGTGGGTAAAAGTTGCCTCATTTTCCTTCGTTACGAAGAATGTTATGGCTCGGCTCATTAAGCATAACCTTATCTGTCAGTATAACATACCCGAGAGGATTACCATGGACAATGGTACCAGTCTTAATAATACTATGATCACAGAACTATGCACGCAGTTCAATATTAAGCACCACAATTATTCTTCGTATCGACCAAAGATGAATGGTGCAGTGGAAGCCGCCAACAAGAATATCAAGCAGATTTTGTAGAAGATGACGATGAGATACAAAGAATGGAACGAGATGATACCATTTGCTCTTCATGGTTATCGCACTTCAGTACGTACATCAACTAGGGAAACCCCATTCTCTCTAGTCTACAGTATGAAGGTTGTCTTAGTTGTCGAAGTCCAGATTCCTTCTCTAAGGATTATGAAAGATGTAGGTTTAGACGAAGATGAATCGATTCAGACTAGACTCGACCAAATAAATTTGATTAATGAAAAATGTCTTGCAACTGTTTGTCATGGTTAGATGTATCAGAAGCGCATGATCAAGGCCTTTAACAAGAAAGTCAAACATTAGGTCTATCAGGCTAGTGATTTGGTAATAAAGTGCATCATCCTACTACAAAGTGATCCCAGGGGCAAATGGACTCCCATATACAAAGGGCCATTTGTGATCAAGAATATATTTTATGGCGGTGCTATGATACTTACCACCATGTACGATGAAGATTTTCCACACCCTATGAACACGGACATAGTTAAAAAAGTACTACGCATAAAAGAGACCCGCTAGGTTGACTGGCCTAGGAAAAAATAAAGGCATCTCGGCGAACCAAAAGGGTTCGGGCAAAACTTATATATATATATATATATATATATATATATATATATATATATATATATATATATATATATATATATATATATATATATATATATATATATATATATATATATATATATATATATATATATATATATATATATATATATATATATATATATATATATATATATATATATATATATATATATATATTGTACATCCGGCAAGTCAAAAACCTGAAAAGGCGGCTTGGGCCAAAAAGGATATCCCGGTGGACTAAAAACCCGAAAGGGCGGTCCAAGCAAAAATTAAGGATTAAAGCGTACTACTATGTCCCGTTGGATCGCCCATCTATTTACAGCCAACATAATTACCAACTTCAAGTTCAAATGGTGCATATCAGTTCAATCAACTTCTTCCAACAACGAGGGATGAGATGCTTGAAGACATAGGGGAAATAACAGAGTTGAAACTCGATAGGATCATTTCCACATAACTGTTTTTCTTTGTACCACTTTTTTCTTTTACGACTACTTCCTCTTAATAGGATTTGTCTCCTTGTAAAGCTATATGTTTATTGGTAAAATTTCCAAATCAATGCAATCAAATTTCAAATTTAAAATTGTTTTTACTTTCTCTATTTTGTTTGCAAAAAACGTCCAATGATTATATTGAAGGAACATGTGCTTTTGAATATGATTACTGTTGTACCCCCAAAATATTCCCTCTCTTTTTTCAAGACATTTCTCACAAAGATCTTCAATAACTCAAGCTTGCACAAGTATTGATTAGGTCAAGCCATCTTCTCAACACTAATGCCTCAAATTAGGGTTTGGATTATCACAACGACAATTGGACTTCTAATGCTTCAACTGACTTTCATGGATCATTACGGACCCTTAATAATTCACAAATCAAGTTTCAAGTCTTGCATCTAAAAATTGCTCAGTCAATTGATCAGATGACCCAAAATCAACTGTATTGGATAAAAAGTCAACTATGCTCAACCTACAGTCAAAGTTCAATATTTTTTACCAATATCAACATTTTGAAGTTATATGTATCAATTGATCAAGTTTGGATCAGAACTTCCCAAGAAAAATGTGCAAATCATCAAAAGGGCAAAATGATCAAAATTAGGGTTTTGACTGTATCTGACTGATCAAGGGTTTTTAACCTAATCCATAATCTAATGACTTGAAGCACAATCTCAAGGATTCAAATACAACATGTTGACATAATTTTATGGCTCAAATCATTTCTCAAGATCAATTGATTGATAGTTGAAATTCAGTCAACTGATGAAAAGTCAACTAATACACCAAAAGTCAAACTTTGACCTTTTGATCAAAATTGAGTTTCAAAGATCACATTTCATCAAGACATTCAAAAATATTAAACTTGATTATCAAGAAATCAAGAAATTCAAAATTCATCTTTAAAAAGTCAAACTTTTCAAGACTTAGAATTTTTCTAAGTGTTTTTAAGTCTTATTTTTTTATGACTTCATGCCAACTTTGCACCAAGATGTAAAATGATTCAAAGAAAACTTCCAACGTGTAAGTTGTAGGTCTTGATGAGATCTACAATTTTTATTTAATTATAAATTCCTAGAAATGCTTGGATCTTGAGTTATAAATTCACAAAGTCATGCACTTTTTATAAAAACACTTATTGAAAATTTGACCTAGTTTACCCAGATTTTTGACCTAACTTCTTAGCCAATTTTCACCGCTCCAAGATGATTTTGTCAAATGGCCAACATGAAAGTTGTAGAGTATGTTTAAATCTTTCCAAAATGTCCAAGAACTCATTGAGATCATTCTTGAGCTAGGAGAATCGAAGAGATGAAGTTAGGGTTTCAAGCTTGAATTACAAGTCAATTTTATGATGAACACATAATCAAATCTTAAACCATGCTGCATAAATCTTGCTTTGCAGGATTCAAACTTGATAATAACTCAATAATTAAATGTTTACACAACAGTTAGAGTCATTATCCAAGTTTTTGAATCTTTGTCCAAGTTGATTTTCCATTTACGGCACAAAGTTACCACTTCCATTTTGATAAAGCATTGCTTTTGCAAAGGTCAACTTTCCTTGAGTTCCTAACTTGTTGCCTTTGTCCATACTCAAGATAAATGATTAGAAGAAAACATGTTTAAAGTTCCTAACCACTCTACATGCTTGTACCTTCTACCTTAAAACCACATTTCTCACTTTTCTTCAAAATCAAGTAACCTAGCCATAACCCTATAACTCAGAAATCCCTTGTGCAAAACATCTCTAACCTTTTTCTTATAGATACACAAGTTATTTGAAAGGAAATAAACTATTAAAAACCCCTAAAAACTCACTCAAACTCTCCCAAACAAGAAATTGCATAAAAACTCCATTTTTACCACAGTTCTTCCCAAGAACTTGCATCTCTCAAAACACGCGTGTGTTTCTGCTCCAAATCATCTCAAAATCTTCCTTACATCAAATACAACTAATCTCAATCCTTGTTTCCCAACTGTAACTCCATTATCACCATTGTCGAAGTTCAAAAATAGAGCATTGCAGTTGGACTTCTCCAGACCTTTTCAGCCATTCTCAACTCAAGCTAAGAATTTCATTAGCTTCCTAGAGGATTAAGGAAGCTAACCTGATCATTGCAGTACCTTGAAACAAGCTCAAACTCAAAACACGAATTTCATTTTCAAGGTGAGTTTTCTGACTTTTGAACTCTTCATATATGCATTGTTAGGTTTCTATTTGTGAAGTTTTCTGAATTTTTAACTTAGGTTTAGTCTTCATTAAATAAATTTAAATTAACTTAGATTCAATTAACTATTTTTATTTTATTAGTTTAATTAAGATAAACCCCTTTTATACAAAGAATCCAAACAAAAATAATTTTCTTTTCCTTGTATATTATCTCATATTCTTGTACATTATTTATTCAAGTTCAATATGGTTGTAATAGTAAATTAGGTTTTTATTTACTTGCTCCCCATTTGTAAATTTATACCCCCATCCCCAAATAATGTAATAGTGTAGAATTTTATATTTCCGCAATTTATCGCTTTCAATATAAATGCTAGTAATTAGGGTTTGTATGGAAATACATAAAATCAACAAATAGAAAACCCTAATTCAAGATAAAAATGCAGTAAAATAAACCTTTACACACTTGCCCCTCTAGGGTTAACCTTACTTGTTGCTTAAAGATAAAATAGTCATGTTACGCAGACGTGGGATACTTTATCAAAAACAATCAAAAACAAGATCATAGTCCCTCGATGACCCTTCCAATTTTGCCTTCATAAATGATCTTAGACCCTTAAGAAAAATTGCTAAGATATCCTACAATGTTGCTTTATATGACTATACAATGACCACGCCTGTCCCTTCACATCTAATGATAGGGCTTCTTATCAATCAATGGTAAGATAGCAATATCTAAAGGAGGAGGAAAAGAACTAAGACTTTTTGAGTAGGTAGAACGCTCGTAGTTGCTTGCTCACAACCATTTTCAAAACATATTTCAAACACACCAACACTTTCAAATGAAATATTTTCAAAAGTCAACACTTTGTATACAATCTTATAGAGACGAGAATCATTACAAAGTTCACCTGAACAAAGGCACTTTTCAAAAATACTTTCAAAACAAATCATAAACACATATTATAAAGCATTTCAAAGTGAGCTAGAAACTAAGAGCTCGTAGATAACTACGGATGAAAAGGGTGATAACACCTTCCCTTTTCATAACCTACCCCCCGAACTCAAGAAAATTTCCAAAAGGTTTTTCCTGTTCTTTTCACCCTTTCCTTTATTGGATAAAAGAAAAGTCAGTGGCAACTCTTGCTATCCGCAACAATTACGAAACACAAAACACCAAAGTCAATTCTCCCACCATATTACAATTATTGTTTACAAATATATGCATGAAAACAGGATTAGCATTTACTAAATACTCTAGGAGTTGGGATAATGTTCAAATTTATCCATAAATTCCCACAAAGAAATATCCATGGAACTATCTCTACGAAGCTATCTTTACAAGCTCATCCCCAACAGAGACATATTCTGCGACAAATCTAATATGCCCTCAGACAGAAATTGGGGCATCTTCTAGCAGTTTAGCTTCATTCTTATGAATAGATTGACATGATCATCTTCCCCAATGGGTCGCCTAGAAGATAAGGAAGTTTGATCATTTCCTCAATATACAGTGGAAACATCCTCAATGGAGTCTATGGATTTCTAATCAGAGATTATTTCCTCAACGCAGTCTACAGGGTTTATTTCTCCAACGAAGTTTATTTCTCTAATATTATAAGTTCCTCGACGAGATTCTCTTCTCCGACCAGATATCAGTCAAACATTGTCTTCCCCAGAAGAGCGCATCAAAGGATTACCCATCTCTTTTATCCCCAATCAGGATATGTAAGGAAGAAAATCCTTCAAAGAACGATGAATGACCGACTCTCCTTGAATGCTTCTATTCCCAAGCAGAAATCGAACATCCCCAGCGGAATATCCTCAAACAGAAAGCAAAAATCCCCAGTAAAGACGTTCTAAACAAAATTGAAGAATTACTGTCTTCATCCCCAACAACAATCATGGATTTATTTTCCCCGGCAAGACATTATACAAAGCTACCGATACACTCCAACGACATATTGCATCTATATATCATTTACAAAATATCATAACATATGCATACGAAACGCATATATCATTCTCATTTATTTTGAGAGCATCATTGCACAATGCATTACACACATCATGATATTTCATAAAACTAACTTTTTGTTTTCAGGTTAATTTCTCTAACAAATGAATATTATCAGCAACTTAGAAACATATTATAGATCAATTCTCGAAATAGGACGGGGCGACTATCTAAATGACCAAAGCATTCTCCTTCAGGTTTATTCTAAAAAGCATCAACTTCAGGGCTTCATTCTGAAAAGCATTCTCCTTCAGATATTTATTCTGAAAAGCATTCCCCTTCAGAAGTTTATTCTGAAAAGCATCTCCTTCAGAGGTTTATTTTGAAAAGCATTCTCCTTCAGGGCCTTCGTTCTGAAAAGTGTCCCCCTTTAGAAGTTTATTCCGAAAAGCATTTCCCCAGAGACTGAGTTCTCGAGAGCATTCCCTTACAGAGGCTGAATTCTAAAAAGCATCTCCTTCAGGGCCTACATTCTGAAAATAATTATCCTTCAAAATTTTATTCTGAAAAGCATTCCCCCCAGAGACTGAGTTCTGGCGAGCATTCCCCTTCAAAGACTGAATTCTAAAAAGCATTCCCTTTCAGAGACTGAATTCTAAAAAGCATCTCCTTCAGGGCTTCGTTCTGTAAAGTATTCTCCTTCAGAGGTTTATTTTGAAACGCATCTCCTTCAGGGCTTCATTCTGAAAAGCATTCCCCTTCAGAAGTTTATCCCTAAAAGCATTCCCCCCCAGAGGTCGAATTCTAGCGAGCATCTTATTCAGGGCTTCATTATGAAAATCATTTCCCTTCATAGGTTTATTATGAAAATCATCTCCTTCGGGGATTTGCTCTAAAAAGCATTTTCCTTTAGACATGACTTCCATGCATTTTGCACTAACCATTTCAAGGACTTTTGAGATTTACCTTTGTGTTGTTTTGTAGGACATGCTTCCATGCAAAGAAATACCATCTGAATTAACCTTGTGAAAGTGCCTCCTCAACTCAAGGAGTTAGCATTAAGAGTTCCAAATGATTCTTTGTTCAACAAGAAGTATGGTTGTCTAGTTAACTTGGTTATCTCAAACTTTGAATAAGACATGGTACATGTGCTTTTTCAATTCTTTGATCCTAAACATCATTGTTTCACATTTCCTGATTACCAATTAGTGCCCACCATGGAGGAATTTTATCAACCTTTTGGAGTGCCTATTCTTGATCAACTACCCTTCACAGGTATTGAGAAAGACCCGAGACCTGAGGAGATTGCTTTATCTTTACATTTGCAACGGTCCATCATCGTGGCAAATTGGGAGACAAGAAGTGGTGTTAAGGGTTTTCTAGCCAAGTTTCTGTTTGAGAAGGCTCAACTTTTTTGGGATGCTCTAGACTTGCAAGCTTTTGAAGAGGTTTTGGCTCTTCTAATCTATAGGATGGTACTATTTCCTAACCCGGACCAACTCATAGATGTGAATGCGGTCAAAAAATTTCTATCTCGTAACCTAGTGCCTGCCTTAATTGGAGATATTTTTCACTCTCTTCACACTCCCACCATGAAGAGAAGGGGAATTCTTATGTGTTACACTACTTTGTTGGCTAGGTGGTTTATTTCCCACCTTCCTAGATCTATTTTAAAGAATGAGCAAGGCATGAGATGGTCTGATAGGTTGATGTCCCTCTCGCATTCGGATATCCATTGGTGTTCTCGATCTTTAGAGGATGTCACCATCATTGATCGTTGTGGGGAATTCCCTAATGTACAACTCCTTAGAATTAGGGGGGTATCACTTATAATCCTTTATTGGCTCTATGACAGTTTGGTTATGCTCGGAGGGATGGTACACATGATACGTTTGTCCAAGGTATGGTGTTTGACTATGAGAATGATGTCCAAAGTTATCGTTAAAGATTTGTACGAGCTTGGGGCATGGTGAACAAAGTTAGTAGCAGGACGTTGGGGCATAAGAACTCCATTCCATTGGAGCCTTATCTTAAGTGGGTGCGAGCTCGCGCTCAAAACCTCATGATGTCGTATGTGGCCATCCTACCTATCATCATGGAGCCTATTACCGAAGGAGATGTTCCTTACACTATTCTTCATCCTAACATGCCTACTACTCTCGAGGAATTGCAAATATCATGGATTTAACTCAAGGGGGGAGCGAGACACCTTTGAAGCCCAATTCTACTCAAGCGAGAAGAAAGTGTTGGAGCTCACAAGGCAATTTCATGAGGAGCGGAACTTGAATGCCTACATTTCTCCAAAGAGGAACCATCCATGGGAGACCTGGGCCTTTTTGTATTAGTTCATTTTGTTTGTTTTCTTTTATTGTAAGCCCAATAGGCATTTTTGTAACCGTTTGAACTTATTAGTACAATTAATGTTTGTTCCTTCTTTGTTTAAACAAATTTAAATCTTAAAGGTCCTTGAAAACATTTGCATTCACATTACATGCATCATAACATAAGCAGGTTTTCCGACATAGATTTCCTCATCTTTCTACTGTTTATTTCAGTAATATGGATCTCGAGCAGACTGTGGAGGACTTGTAAACACAAAATTTTCAATTTCAAGAAACCTTGCTCAACATGGCCAAAGGGAAGCAAGAACTGATGTCACTTCTGGTTGCAAATAAGAAGACCAAGAAGAATGCTTTGATCAACATGAGAAAGAGATTCAAGGGCCCTGTTCGACAAGTTCAAGTGGTAGAAGACTCTTCTAAGGAGGATGAGAATCAGGATGAAGACGCAAGGAGCACCTGTGCTTGGGGTGGTAACAATCCAATCTCTGAGGATGAGGACTATTTTGACGAACAATATCCACCAGCTGAAGATAAGTATAAGCAACTAGAGGACAAATTGAAGGCTATGGAAATTCAAACTGTGCCTGGCCTAGATTTTGGTGATTTGGGTTTGGTTCCAGGGGTAACAATCCCCCATAATTTCAAGATTCCAATCTTCTCCAAGTATGATGGAGTTTCATGCCCGAAGCTTCACTTGAGATCTTATGTCCGAAAAATTCAATCGCATACCACTGATAAGAAGTTGTGGGTACACTTCTTTCAAGAAAGTCTGTCTGGGACTCAATTGTAGTGGTTTTACCAGTTAGAGGGTTCCAACATCCATACCTGGGAAGACATGGCCACCACCTTCTATCGTCAATATTAGTACAATGTCGATCTGGCACCAACTAGAGTGAAGTTATAAGGAATTACCATGGGTTCCAATAAAGGCTTCAAATAATACGCGCAAAAATAGAGAGACGTAGCCGGCAGAGTGCAGCCACCATTGACTGACAGTGAATTGGTAGATATGTTCATGGGAACATTGAATAGGCCATTTTTCAACTTGCTAATTGGGAGCTCATCATCTGGTTTCACTGAGTTAATCTTGACTGGTGAAAGGGTCGAGAGCGGTATTAAAAGTGGAAATATTCCCATGGCCTTTTCCTTTACATCAAATACTATGAAGAAACCTTTTACCGGTAAAAAAGAAACTAATGTTGTGTATGGGTCAAGGGGCCATGTCAAGAAGGACCATCGCCAATCTATAAATGCAGTTCTAATCTCCAACCCAACCTTCACACAAAGACCACAATAAGGCAACTACCAAAGGCCCGATGTTCCAAGAAGACAATTTATAAGGGTCAACATGTCACTATCTCAAGCCCTACAACACCTGTTGAAGGCTAATTTGGTAACATTGTGTGACCCCCCTTCAAATACCAATGTTTCATCTCCAAAGTATGACCCGAATGCCAAATATGTTTACCACTCCAATAGTCCCGGACATGTCACTGATCATTGTTGGGCATTAAAATGCAAGATTCAAGACCTCATTGACAACAAGACCATTAAATTTGATCCTACTCCAACTCCGAATGTAATCACCGCACCTATGCCAAATCATGGAAAACGTGTCAACGCTATTGAAGATACTGCCTTTGTTTCCTCTGCTAATAACTTAACCACTCCACTGAAGTTTGTCAAAAACAATTTGTTGAAAGCTGGGGTTTTCCCTGGTTGCCTTGAAGATTGTTGTTACTGTGTTGTGCAAATCAATGGTTGTGAATGGCTGAAAAGAGGTGTCCAACACCTAATGGATAACCATGAGATCCTATTTTAAAGAACTCCATCTGTAAAAGTTTGACTAAAGTTGTGCCTCAAGAAGTTGAAGACATATTTATCATCACTATCTCCAACAAACCTGTTAGGATCACCTTAAAAGGTCCTATTAGGATTACCAATGAATCGAAGATAGCTCCATTGGTAATTACCACACAAGGGCCAGTCCCTTATTCTTACGATAAGGCGGTACCTTGGAATTATGGCGCTGAAGTATACTACCATGGTCTTAGACAAGACTCCTGGATTGATGAAGACAAGACTCCTGGCATCGCCTACATTGTTGGCTCTAGCAAGGTGACTAGGACGGGGAGAATCTTCTCTCTTGATATTTTACCTCCAACCACCAGAATTACACTTGTTCGCATCACTATTGACAAACCTGGTACTAAAGCTAGGGGCAAAGAAAAGATGATTGACCCTGCCAGGATGGAGGCGCCTGCCAAAGACATTATTATTGAGGAACCCTCTACTCAAGAGATGGAGGAGATTTTAAAGATTATAAGGAAAATTAATTATAAGATAGTAGAGAAGTTTTGGCAAACCCCCTCTAAGATTTATATGCTATCTTTATTACTTTTCTCTGATGCGCATGCTCAAGCATTAATAAAATTTCTGAAGAAAGCTCATGTTCCTCAAGAGACTACAAACGATCACTTTGAAAATTGTGTAGCGAGATTGACTGCTGATAATGGGTTGGGATTTTCGGATGTTGATTTAACTCCATCCGGAAGAAATAATAATAAAGCTTTGCATGTATCCATTGAATGCAAAAGAACCACTCTAGCCCATGTATTAGTGGATACTGGGTCCTCTCTAAACGTCTTTCCCAAAGGTGCCCTAGATTAGTTGGATTGCGAAGGTTTGATACTGAAGCCAAGTGACATTGTGGTAAGCGCATTCAACGGATCAAAAAGGATGGTCCATGGGGAAGTTGATCTCCCCGTCAAAGTTGGGTCTCAAATTTTCAATTTAACTTTCTATGGGTTGAATATTCGTCTCACCTACTCTTGCCTACTTGGGCGCCCCTGGATACATAGGACAGGAGCAGTGACTTCCACACTTCATCAAAAGTTGAAATATCTGGTCAAGGGAAAGATTGTTACCGTTTGTGGTGAAGAAGAGTTTATGGTTAGCCATCTAAATTCGTTTAAATTTGTTGAGATGGATGGGGAGTTCATAGAAACTCCCTGTCAAGCCTTCAAAGTGGTTTCTCCCATGGTTGCTGCCACCAAGGTCTCTTGTGATATTCCAAAAGCTGCTCAAGATGTGCCAAGGATGGCTTCCCTCAAAGACGCTCGTGTTGTGATTGAAGATGGAGGTTGTACCATTTGGGGGCAACTCCCTGACATTTCGTTTAAATCAGATAAGTGTGGTTTAGGTTTCACTGCCAAAGATCAAAAAGAGATCAAACATGTTCGTGCAGGGAAACAACCTCTTCGCATCAGTAATCATGAAGTGAATTCCCTTGAAGACTCTGAAGACGACTGTGACTTTGATGATTGGATCTACCCGACCGTTGAAGAAGGACTCAACAACTGGCGTGCCATGGATTTGATTCCCATCTCCTTCAACAAGGAGTAATTACCATTTACTGTTTTATTAATTTAAGAACTTTGACTATAATGTTATTGAAACAATGTGTGATACGGTGGAAGAACTGACTGTTTTAAGAAAATGTTGGTTTGCGTTTTGCGTTTGTGTTTGCAAAATGTTGCGGTAAGCAAGAGTCGCCATCGACTTTTATTTTATCCAACTGGAAAGGAAAAAAAGCACATAAAAATTCCTTTTTTCAAGATTTTTAGTACGGGGGGTAGATTAATGAAAGGGAAGGTATTAGCACCCTTTCTATCCGTGGTTTTCCATGGGCTCTTAGGTACTAGCTCATCTTTTGAAAATTTCTTGTGTGTGTTTGTTTTGAAAAGTTTTGGTTTTACTTCGTTTTAAACCTTGCTTCTGTCTTCAAGAGTGTTACGAAGTTTTTTTGAAAACTTTGTTTGAAAAGTGTTTGGTGTAAAAAAAATTGATTTTTGAGCAAGTACCTACTAGCATATACCTACTCGAAAAAAGATTGTTTCTGTTCTTGTTTCCTTTAGACAACGCTATCCTACTATTGAGAAATAGGTAGCACCGTCGTTGGAGTTGTAAGGGTCAATTCGAAAGGGACGTACGATCACTAAATCAATGTTAGTATGTCTTAGTAATAACCCTAATGTCTTAAGATCATTTTCGAGGAAACCTTTTCGAGGAAACATTTCCAAATGGGACTTTTGATCTTTGTTTAGACAGGAGGGCAACCACTAAAACACCCTATACTTAACGATCGTTCATGGAAGTCAGCCGAAGTGAGAGTATACCCTAAGAGTGCACATGTGCGAGTGATTTGATTTCAGTTATTATCTTTACACATTAGGGTTTTCTAGCCATTTTAAATTATCATGCAATCTTGTCATACAATCCTATTAACATACATCTAACAGTTAATATTTGCAAGAATTTAAAATGCGAGAAATAAAAACTACACTATTACAAGGCTCCGGGGTAGGGGATTAATTACATAGCCAAAAACCTGTAAAACGATAAATAAAAGAGAATCCTAATTAAACTATTACATACCGTGAGCAGTTACATTAATATTGTAAAAAATATAAGCGCGCGATGAAACGAAAATGAGAGAATTAGGGTTTTGACCCCAACTACCTAATTGAAAGAAAAATCATTTTTTTGTGGTTTTTGTGTTATTGAGAAAAAAAAGAGTTTAATTAAATAAATAAAGAAACCTAATTACTAATTAATTTAAATTAAGAAAAATAATTAAATCAACCTATTTTTTGCATTTTTGTTTTATTGAGAAAAGAAATAAAAATTAAATCGCATGTTAACCCTAATTTTTTCTAATTGATTTTAAATATATGAAAAGGTTAGAATTAATCCTAAATTAAATTAGACTAATATAAAATTAAATTTGATAAAATAAAAATAAAACCTAATTCTATATTTTGTGAAATTGATTTTATGATTTTGTGAAAAAAAGAAATTAATTTTGTGGTTAGAAAATAATTTAAACAAATTAAATAAATTAAAACCAAAAAATAAAAAGGAAGAAAAATGGTCCTGGTTTTGTAGCAAGAAGGGGGTGTGAATTGCAATTTCAAGCCCAACAAGCCCTGGCCCTGTTTGACTTTTTCCAATCCCATGCTGCTTGCTTGACTGGGCGTATGGTGGACCCTCATGGATAAGGCGTTGGATCTGCAGCTTTAATGATCTGATGGTGGGCTATTGATGATGCATGGTGGACTTATGGAACATGTGTGTATCTGATTATACAAAGAAAAAATATAGAAAACAAAGTTGGGGACCTAGGAATCTAACCCAGGTCCTTGAGCATTCGTCCACTATGCGCTTGGCAGCTGAGCTGGTTTGGTCATTTGTATAAACAATAACAAGTAAATATAATATGATAAAATAAAATATTAAATTTTGAAGCGCGCAAAATTTGAATGGGCCATTCACGGCATGCCACGCCATCGTCTTCCTCGTGGCTTCTGTCGTTTTAGGCAGAAGACTTTTACCTACAAACGCTGGGCGTAGGTACATCCCTTGTCCATTCCAAAATCTTGTTTCTGCATGATAAATCATAACCAGTGGTACCAATCAACTCGTTGCAACCTCACGAGCATCATGGTACCACTATCCATGGTCAATTGTCCCTGTACAGAAAACCCTAAAAACAAAGAGGAATCCCTAGCTATGGCATTTTCATATTTAGTCAGCAAAAACGCAATTAAGTGTAACCATTAGCTTGAAAATAACTCAAGGATTAAGAATATGTCAATTATTCATGCTAAAGATGCCAGAATTGATGGATTTGAAATCAAGAAAAGTAAGAAATCGTATGAACCTTAAAGCGTGTTTCAAGGCTTGAGGAAGCTTGCTAAGGGTTGCAATGTGATCCAGGGATATCCAGCAAGCGATTGTGATGCTTAGAATGTCTTGAGATAGCCTGAATCCTGAAAATTGATTTGCAACTTTCTTGAATTTTTTGCAATTTTGATTTCTGTTTTACACGCCTCCAATCTCTTTGTTTCTGATCTGCACTTGTTCCTTATGTACCCTAGAGGGAATTAGGGTTACAAACTTGTATCAAATCTCTCCAATTATGATTATTGAATCATGATTTGATCATTGTACAAAATCTTTCCAAATCAAGCCAAAATGCAATCTTTTTGTGTCCAAATGAACCTTGCACTATTTGATTCCATCTCCAGCTGTATAATAGCGCTAAACATGCACAAAATCTCAAGCTTTGATTAGTTTTTGATATTTTCATGATTTTATTTTGATTTTATTTGATTTAATTGAAATAAAATCAAAATAAATGACAAAAATAAAAGAATTACAAGTGAAAGGGCTCATGGGTCGTGGGTCACATTAAAAACTCAATGCAAGCATGAAAAGTTGGGCCCATTTGACAAAAATTGCAATTTTGGGCCCTTTTGACTTTTGGCAATTTTACAAAAAGGGTCAACTTGGCCAATTCATAACTCTTTCAATTTTAACCCTAGAGATGTGTTCTTGGACTTTTTAGAAATCTTGAGATGTCCTCTAAACAACCCTTTTGGTCTCATCTCAATTGAGTCTTCCATGTTCATGTATGAAGCTTTGACCCAAAAGATGTTTTTGTTGACTTTCCAAAAGGACCTATAATGTCCAAATTTATATCTTCTTGTGAGTGCATATTTTGAACTTGGGAGATGACGATGAATTGTAGGGAATTACATCCTCTTAAAAATGAGCTTTGGATGGGTCATTTTTGATAAAGTATGAGAAAGTTATGCTTGGTCAAAGTTGAGTTGACTTTTCCTACAAAACCCTAATTTAGCAACTTTTGGGTTTTGATGAATTGTGAGCAATCCTTGAGGAATCATGATCAAACCTTGATCAAATGATGAATAATACTTCAAGATGAAAACGTTGACCAAAAATCTTGAAGTTTGACTGTATGTGGGCCACAGTTGACTTTTGCCCTAACACAGTCGATTTTCAGGCCTTTGAGCAATTGACTGAGCAAACTTTCTCTGTAAGGCTTGAAACTTGACATGGATGATCTTGAGAACATATTAGGACAATGGTTAACACTTGGGATCCTTTGGACTCAAGCATCTTGGTGCAAAATGAAACCCTAATTGGAGGTAGATTGCCTTAGGAGAGAGTTTGTCTGGTCAATCCTTGGACTTCCTTGAGAAACTTGAGGACCTCACTTGAAATGTATTGAGAAATATGGGAGGGAAAATTTTGGGGTACAACACAATGACTTTAAGCCATGTGCCATACCCAGGGCACCATGGTCCATTTGTTAAGGGTTTGTCCATTTTCATATACCATATTATCATTTAATGAAAAACATTAGACTCTTTTGCATTGAAATTTTGTGCTCATTGTCTTTCTTTCACTTTATTCCATTTTCAAAATAGCCATGTGACCTTACATGCACACACACACATTTGCATATCCACATCCACTCCTAATCTCATTGACAACGACTCTGCTATTGCCATTTATGACTTTGAACATCCAATCTACCAAGCCAAAGACAAAGGTGAAGAAGATTGTGAAATACCTGAGGAACTATCCAGACTTCGGATGCAAGAGGAAAAGTCGATTTAACCGCATAAAGAATTAGTTTAAGTGATCAACCTAGTTACTGAGACAAACAAGAGGTAAGTCAAGATCGGCGCCAACTTGGAAGACGGTGTCAAAAGCAGATTGATTCAGATGTTTCACGGCTATGTTGAGATGTTTGCTTGGTCATATGAGGATATGTCGGGGCTTGATATTAACATTGTGGTCCATCATCTACCAATAAAGGAATATTATCCTCCAGTCAAGCAAAAAATTCGTCGTATGCGGCCAGACATGTCTAAAAAGATAAAAGCTAAGGTAATGAACCAATTCAATGCAGGTTTTCTAGCAATGATGTCATATCCCCAATGGGTGGAAAATGTGGTCCCAGTGCTAAAGAAAGGTGGGAAATTCCGTATGTGTGTAGACTATAGATATTTGAATAGGGCAAGCCCTAAAGATGATTTCCCACTACCACATATTGACATCTTGGTCGACAACACTGCTTAACACAAAGTCTTCTCCTTCATGGAAGGCTTCTCCGGCTACAACCAAATCAAAAAGGGCTCCTAGGGCATGGAGAAGACCACCTTCGTCACACAGTGGGGCACTTTCTTCTACAAGGTCATGCCTTTCGATTTGAAGAATGCAGTGGCAACCTATAAATGAGTTATGGTAGCTTTATTTCATGATATGATCCATCATGAGATAGAAGTGTATGTCGATGATATGATTGCAAGGTCGCAAACTAAGGAACAATACCTTGATCATCTTCACAAGTTGTTTCAGAGGTTGAAGAATTACAAGCTAAGGCTGAATCCCAACAAATGCACCTTTGGGGTAAGGTCTGTAAAGCTTCTAGGTTTTGTTGTTAGTGGAAAAGGTATAAAGGTCGAACCTGCAAAAGTCAAAGCCTTATAAGAAATGCCAACTCCCTGTACTGAGAAGGAGGTCAGGGGTTTCTTAGGTCGACTCAACTACATTGCTTGATTTATATCTCACTTGACTGCTACTTGTGAGCCAATTTTCAAACTCTTGAAGAAAGATCAGGTAGTCAGATGGAACGACGACTGCCAAGCAGCCTTTGAAAAAATTAAGGAATATCTACAAGAACCTCCCATCCTGATGCCTCCGGTTGAGGGAAGACCTCTGATTATGTACTTAAATGTATTAGAGAATTCAATAGGGTGTGTGTTGGGCCAACATGACGAGTCTGGACGAAAAGAGCATGCAATATACCACCTGAGCAAAAAGTTTACCGACTGTGAAACAAGATATTCACTGCTCGAGAAAACTTTATGCGCTCTGGCATGGGCTGCTCGTCGGATAAGACAGTATTTGTTGACTCACGCCACTTTGTTGATTTCTAAGATGGACCCTATCAAGTACATCTTCGAGAAACCAGCTCTCTTCTGACGAATAGCTAGATGCAAATGATCTTGACTGAGTATAATATCCAATACACTACACAAAAATCAATCAAAGGAAGTGTACTGGTAGATCATTTGGCCCATCAAGCTTTCAATGACTACCAATCCATGAACTTTGAATCCCAGACGAGAATATCATGTTAGTAACTGATTGTGAAGAGCCTGGACTGTATCACGGACCTGAACAAGGATCCCGATTGACTATGGTTTTTGATGGAGCTTCCAATGCTTTAGGTAACGAAATTGGTGTTGTGATTATTTCCCCCGAAGGTGGCGATACGCCTTTCACTACCATATTGTGCTTCGACTGTAAAAACAACATGGTCGAGTATGAAGCATGCATCTTGGGTCTTAAGGCTACCATTGACCTAAGAATCAAATTCGTAAGCGTATACGGAGATTCAACCTTAGTAATCAGTCAAGTAAAAGGAGAGTGGGATACTAAGCATCCAAATCTGATCCCCTACAAAGATCTTGTATTAACTTTGATCTCATGCTTTGAGGAGATCACCTTTGAACACTTCCCAAGGGAAGAAAACCAGTTAGCAGATGCCTTAAAAACAATGTCATCCATGTTCAAGGTCAATTGGGACAATGAACCTCCCATAATTACTATCGAAATATTTGACGAACCTGTGCATTGTTATGAGATTGACACTGGTGAGGAGAATCCTTAGTACTATGAAGTAAAGAGATATCTTGAAGCATAATAGTACCCAGAAGGAGCTTCAGTCAATGACAAAAAATTCCTGCGAAGGTTCTCAGCTAAATTCTTCCTAATCAATGGGATTATGTACAAACGCAACCATGATTCTACTCTTCTCCATTGTGTGGACAAGAAGGAGGTAGATAAAATCATGGAAGACATGCATGATGGTGTCTTTGGAACTCACTCTAGCGGGAACACTATGGCCAAGAAGATTATGAGGTCTGGTTATTATTGTTCGACTATGGAGACTGATTGTCATCATCACTCGAGGACTTGCCATAAGTTTTAAATCTATGCCGACAAGGTTCATGTGCCTCCAATTTCTTTAAATGTCATGACTGCTTCGTGGCTATTTGCAATGTGGGGCATTGACATGATCAGAGAGATCAAGCCCACTCCCTCTAATGGACATCGTTTCATCCTCGTTGCCATCGATTACTTCCCCAAATGGGCCGAAGCTGCTTCATTTGCCTTAGTCGCTAAGAATGTTATAGCCCGGTTTATAAAGCATAGCCTCATCTTCCAGTACAGCGTCTCTGAAAGGATCACCACTGATAACGGAACCAATCTCAACAATGCTATGATCATTGAACTTTTAACTCAGTTCAAGATCAAGCATCACAATTCTTCTCCATACAGACCTAAGATGAATGGCGCAGTGGAAGCTACCAATAAAAACATAAAGAAGATTATGCAAAAGATGGTAGTAACCTATAAAGACTAGCACGAGATGATACCATTTGCTCTCCATGTCTATCGTACTTTGGCACGAACGTCAAATGGGGCAACACCTTTCTCTTTAGTCTATGGCATGGAAATTGTCTTACCTGTAGATGTTCAGATTCCTTCCTTAAGGATTATGAAAGAAGCAAATTTAGGCAAAGATGAATGGCTTCATACTAGGTTGGATCAGTTGGACTTAATTGACGGGAAGAGACTGGCTGCTGTTTGTCATGGTCAAATGTATCAAAAGTGTATGGTCAAGGCTTTTAACAAGAAGATCAAACCTCGAGTGTATCAGGATGGTGATTTGGTAATAAAGTGCATCATTCTTCCTCAAGGCGATCCCAGGGGAAAATGGACTCCAACTTACGAAGGGCCATTTATTGTTAAGAAAGTATTCTCTGGCGGTGCCATGATGCTTACCACTATGGACGATGAAGAGTTCCCGCATCCTGTAAACGCGGACATAGTTAAAAAATACTACGCATAAAAATGACCTTCTAGGTTGACATACTTAGGAAAAAGTTAGGGATATATACAAAAGATTATACACCCGGAAAGTCGAAAACCCGAAAGGGAAGCTTGGGAAAAAAGGGGTATCCTGGTGGGCTGAAAACCTGAAAGGGAGGTGTTGTACCCAAAAATTTTCCCTCCCATATTCTTCAAATTTTGCCAAGACAAAGCTTCAAAATCTCCCCAAGGGTTGCACAGTTCAAGGGCCTCCTAACAGTCAAAAACTAGGGTTTTGGTTCTGGCAAAGAAAATGAAGTTTCCAAGGGTCCAATCAAGTCCCACATGCTTATAAACATTGTCAAGTAGCCTCATGTCAAGTTTCAAGACTTACAGCATAAAATTGCACAGTCAAAAACCCTAATTGCACTACAGTCAACTGCAGGGGAAAAATGGTCATTTGACAGTCAAAAGTTCAAATTTTTGGTCAACATCTCATTTTGAAGCCACAAACATCATTTGATCAATTCTTGATCATGATTCTCAAAGCTTGGCTCAAAAAGTCTCAAGATGCAAAAGTTTCCATATTTGGACAGTTGAAAAAGTCAACTGTAACTTGACCAAGGCATAACTTCCACATGGATTATCAGAAAAATTCCATCCAAAGCTCATTTTGAGGAGAAAGACATTTCCTACAACTCCTCTTCACACTTCAAGTCCAAGAAATGCTCTCACAAAAAGTTATCAATTTCAATATTATAGGTCATTTTCAAAAATCAACAAAAAGGGACTTTAAGTCAAAGTCCATAACTTGCGATTGGTAAATCAAAATGACATGGGACCAAAGACATTGGTTATAGGACTCAAAGACCTTTCCAAAATGTCCAAGAACATGAGCAAAGATTAAAAATTGAGCAAGATATGCCTTGTGGAAGTTGGGAAATTTTTGAGTATTTTGAAAAGTCAACTTTGCTTCAAATGTCTTAAAAATGCTAATGGGCCTCTTTTTCTTCCAAGATTCATCATCCAAAGCATGTGCACGACCATTTGGCCCAAAGGGAAGTTTTTCACCATTTTTATTTATTTATTTGAATTTTTAATTGCTAATAATTCATTTAATTAATTAAAATATATGAAAAATACCAAACCTAAGTTTTTAAATCTTTTTATGCATGAAATACACTCAATATTTCGTGCATGATCAGATTTGGAAAGAATCAAGGTAATTGAACATGATTTGTATCAAATTTGCATGAAAAAAGATTTGAAAAGATTATGCAAAATCACAAAATCAAAAGCATTGATTCCATGGATATTTGGCTTATTTTGTTGACCTAAAACACTCAGACATATATATACATGATAACCCTAATGCCAAGAACATGAATGCTACGCCCCATCTCAAGAACCAAACTTGCAATTTTATCAAAAAAGTCCAAAACTGAAAGTGGCCTTAGAGGACGATTCAGAGGCAAAGAACAATCCCAATAGCTTGCAAAAGTGTCAAGGAAGCTTCCTGAATAGTTTTCCACATCCCTAACATCAAGAATTGGTAATTAAAAGTCAGACTGTGTCCTTCTTTTTGCATAATCGTGTTTTATTATTCAGGCCATATCCATGCATTTTGATTCTTGATTTGTACTAATGAGTTGATTCTGAAGCTAGCAGTATGATTTAATTGAAGAATCATTGCCCATACGCGATTTCACCATGAACGACGCCTAGGGTTTTCAAAACCTTGAATTGGGGTTTCTCAGTTAAGGAAAAATTAGGACGTGAGACCTAGACCATTCAACTCAGGAGGCTTGGACGATTTGAACACACACCTCGCGCTCAATTTATGAGCCACCGTGTGCTAATCGTTATTTTTGCACTTGTTACTTAGTGGGGGTTTAAAACCCCCGCTATTTAAATGTAATTTTTTTTCAGGTACAAAAGCCATGGAGAAGATGATGAAGTGTAGGCCAATGATTGGATCATTTGAATTTCGCACTGAAATTGTCCATTAACGCCTGATTTGCCTTATGTTATTTGTTTCCTATAATATAACCAAAGCGCGTAGTTGGATCAGCTGGCAAGCACGTGGATTGGTAATCTCTGGGACCTGGGTTCGAATCCCAGGTCCCCCTTTCTATTCCATGTTATTTTTCTAATAATGATCCTATGCAGTTCAAGCTTCAGTGTCCACCATGCAACTCACAATCCAGGCATGCCACGCATCTCATGATCCCAATCAAAAGGTGGCGATTTGAAGAACATGATGTGCCTCAATCAATGCACCCACACGCTTTCAGAAAAGTCAAACAAAGACCATAGGCATTGGGCCCAAATTGTTGGGACAAAACCTCCACTTGGGGTCAGCACCCCCTAGGTTTTGTGTTCACTTTCTTTTTCTATTATTTTTTATTATTTGTTTAATTTAATTAATTTCCATTTTAATCTTTAAATTAATTTAGTTTCATAAAATATAAAAAATATAAAGAAAAAAATCAGAAAAGACAAAAATCAAAATATATTTATTTAATTAATATTTTTGTAAATAAATCTCACTAATTAATTAGATTTAAATTTAGGGTTAATTTTAATATCTTTTCTTAATAAATTAAAAAACTTGTAGAATTAGGTTTTAATTACTTTAATCGCTTTTTTTCTTTTATTTTCTCATCATTAATAATTAATTATTTATTTTTATAAATCAAATTGCATTAATTAATTAGGTTAATTTTAGATTAAATTTTAATGCTTTTCTTAATAAATAAAATTATAGAATTAGGGTTAATTAATATTTTAATTTCATTTAACTCTCATAAAAAATCATAAATACCAAAAACCCTCAAAAATAATTTCTTTTTATTTTATTTTAATTAATTTGTTCATAATAATTTAATTTCATTAAAAAGGGTCCAACGCCCTCGCTTTCAATTTTAATTTGTTTCGCGCATTTTATTTTATTTCTTATAATATTAATGTAATTCTCCCAAAGCCGTGTAAATATTTATCTTTCACACTTTACTTTATTTCTTTATTTTATGTCAAATCGGGTCCTGGATTAAATTTGGCGATGTGGACCCGCGCCTTTGTAATAGTTTAGGAACTTTATATTTTCCGCATCTTTTTAATTGCTAATAATTGCATGCAAGAATGAATGATTAAATAAAAGCAAAGCGTAGATCACCCATGACATGAACAAGATAAATATAAATGAAAACGACACACAAATCACACACCACCCCTAGGTTACGCCTCACTGTTGCCTTGCCTCTCGAAAGGTGATCGTCGAGTAGAGGATGTTTTAGTAAGTCCTCATGATCCGGGAACCTGGCATGAGGGTAGCTTCTAAGGTATCTTCCTATTACTCCGGTGATCACACTGTTGCCTTGTCCCCCGAAACGTGGTCGCCGACTATAGGACGTCTTAGTGAGTCCTTATGTCTCATTGATTTGGTTGCCTCAAAATAAGTTGCCTCGGAATAGTTGCCTCGGAATAAAAGATTAATGGCATAAGGGTAGCTCCTAAGGTATCTTACCTCTGCTCGGTGACCACACCGTCCCAAAACTCGAATTGACCCGAACACCTCCAATGGTGGTGCTACCTACCTTTCAGTGGTGGGATGGCACTACTTTTAAAGGACATTTACACAGACGAATTCCTTAGGGTAGGTAGACGACTCTAGATACTTGCTCTAATTTCAAAACAAATTCAAAAAATACTTTTCACACCGACACCTTTTCAAAAAGCTTTCGAAAGAAACTTTTCAAACACTCTTGAGGACCGATACAAGAGTCGAACTGAAATTTTCAAAGAAACTTTTTTTAAAACCCACATTGAAAAGCAAACAAACCATTTTGAAAACACAAATGAGCAAGTATCTAAGAGCCCATGGATAACCATGGATAGAAAGGGTGCTAACACCTTCCCTTTCTATAATCTACCTCCCGAACCGAGAGCAATCTCTATAAGGAATTTTTCTGTGCTTTTGTCCTTTCCATTTGGAGAAAATAAAAGATGGTGGCGACTCTTGCTTCCGCGACATTTCGCGAACCAGCTTTAAACAGTCAGTTCCAGATCCACCGATCACAGAACTGGCGACTCTGCTGGGGACATCTTTATAAAGTGAGGTGTACCTTAGGGTTAGTTCATAACTGTGTTTTCAATTGTATTGACTTGCTTGCTTTAAATTGTGGGTTGCATGGGAGTTACATAGATCCTAAACCGGATCTGGGGATACCCTGTTTAGGTAGCATAAGCTGTGAGGGACCTGTCCGGCATAGACCGACACGGGTGAAACAGTGGCTACGTTGGTGTGGCACCTTGGTCTGTACCGATATCCCTTGTGTCGCAACAAGGAGAATATGGGTCTTCCAAGGAGTCATTAAGCACCAACAGACCTTAGAACCTTAAATGACACAACTTGGCCATTAGAACAGTACCAGTATGCTACACCCATTGAGGCTAAACTCTCGTGATGGTTCTGGCCGCAAGAAAAGATTGCGATGCTGGAGTTATGACCGATTGAGGGTAGTCAATGATATTGGGATCCTCTAAGAACCCGGTTACTTTGATAGGACAGGTATGAACCAACAAACTGAAAGAGGGTAATACCTAGATCCCATGCTGGC
Organism: Vicia faba; assembly: GCA_948472305.1. NCBI lineage: Eukaryota > Viridiplantae > Streptophyta > Magnoliopsida > Fabales > Fabaceae > Vicia > Vicia faba. Next base: position 1,341,220,766 of record OX451740.1, on the reverse strand, counting down.
CTAAACTTTAAGGGTTTGTCTTGTGTGACTTGTGTGCCTTACCATGTTTGCCTTTGTATCTATTTGTGGTGTGCTTTACCATAACATCATAACATCATGAGCATTGCATGCATCCTGCATAAGGACTGACCATTTCAAAGACAAGAGGGTTTCACCTTTGCTCTGTTTTGTAGGACATCATGATGCCTGTGCGAAGGAATACTATCCGGTTCAACTTTGTTCACTCACCTGAGTTGCTTGAAGAGTTGGTTAGCAGAATTCCAAATACCACTTCCTTCATTCAGAGGCATGGTTCTCTTCTCAGTTTAGTCACTGCAAAGCGGGATCAACAGTTGATGAGTGTTCTGACCCAGTTCTATGACCCTCTGTACCAGTGCTTCACCTTTCAAGACTTCCAGCTGGTCCCTACCCTGGAAGAGTTCTCTGATTTGCTTGGCATCCCTATCTTGGATCAGACTCCCTTTACTGGTTGGGAAAAGACCCTCAGGCTTGAGGAGGTTGTTGCAGCTCTTCCTTTGACACATCAAGAAGTAATGGACAACTGGGTGACTAGAAGCGGAGTTAAGGGTTTCTTGGCCAAGTTTCTGATTGGTAAAGCTAACAGTTTTTGGAATGACTTGGACTTTAGGGCGTATGAAGACATCCTAGCTCTCCTGGTCTATGGGCTAGTCCTGTTTCCTAATCCTGACAACTTCATGCTCGTACTGCCCGAAGACGAGGAACTTTATGGTGTTGTATCCCTTTGTTGGTGAGGTGGTTTATTTCGCACCTCCCTAAGTTCATGCTGAAGAACCAAGAAGGAAGAGGTTGGGCTCATAGGTTAATGTCTCTCACCGATAAAGACATCATTTGGACTTGCAGAGGTTTGGATGAGATAGCTATTATTGATCGATGCGGGGAATACCCTAATGTTCCTCTGATTGGTACCCAAGGAGGAATCTCTTACAATCCATGTCTAGCGCTCCGTCAGTTTGGAAGAGCCAGAAGAGCAGGCCCCCATGAGATGTTGGTGCCTCACATCAGTTTTGAGTTTCACGTGGATAGTGACGAGCTACGTCGTAGGTTTATCAAGGCTTGGGACAAAATTCATAAAGCTGACCCACAAGAGTTGGGGCCAAAGACTTCTTTACCTATGGAAGCCTACTACAAATGGGTTCACATCCGTGCTCAGAAGTTAGGTATGCCGTACGAAGCCGTCAGACCTATCATTCTTGAGTATCCTGACAAAGATGGTGTTCCTCCAACTGTCCTTCCTCCTCAGATACCTACTGATTATGAGACATTAAAGAGATCTTGGTCGCAACTGCGAGAAGAACGGGATTCTTACCGGGAAAAGTTCAACGAGCAGGAATTGAAGATCCAGAAGCTGACAAAGCAGTTGGAGAATGAGCGAGCTCTGAATGCTTACATCCGTACTGAGAAGAGGAGACCATGGGATCAATAAGGAGCTCTGGATGTTCTTTTACAGTTTTATTTCCCTTTTCAGTATTTCCCTTCCATGTAACGCCTAAGGGCAACCTGTTGAACAATTTAAGTTTCAAAGTTGAATCTAATGAAGTGTGTTCCTTTTTGTTTACAAAGTTGATTCCCGATTGTATTTGAAAACATAAATCATATGCATTCCATTCATCATGTGCATAGCAGGTTTTCTTCTTTTCAGGTTGCTTACCGTTCTTCGCTGTTTATTTCAGCATCATGAATCCTGACTCATCATCAACCGAGATGTCCATCAAGGCTCTTCAGGCGCAGAATGCGCAATTTCAAGAACTAATCATGGGTTTGGCTCAAGGCCAAGAAGAGCTGAAGGCTCTGCTCCTGAAGAAAGAGAAGAAGAAGAAGAGGAGAACTGTTCTTTTCAACTCGGGCCGAAGGTTTGGCAACACTCTGCAGAATGAAGAGGCTGGTTCTTCTATAGGCAAGGGTAGTCCTCAAGAGGGAAAAGGTCCTAGTCCGGTAGTCTCTGACAACGAGACTGATTTTGATGAGGAACAGTATCCTCCGGCTGAAGACAGATACAAACAGTTGGAAGACAGGCTGAATGCTATGGAGATCCAACAAGTGCCTGGGCTGGATTTTGGAGATTTGGGTTTGTCTACTGGTGTGATCATTCCTCATAAGTTCAAAGCACCATCCTTTACCAAGTATGACGGGGCGTCTTGTCCCAAGCTACACCTCAGATCCTACGTGCGGAAGATTCAACCGTACTCAGTGGACAAGAATTTGTGGATCCACTTCTTCCAGGAGAGTCTTTCAGGGACTCATCTCAAATGGTTCTATCAGCTGGATGGGACCAAGGTTCGTAACTGGGAGGAGTTGGCTACTGCTTTCTATAAGCAGTATCAATATAATGCCGACCTTGCCCCTACACATACCCAACTCCAGGGTATGTCGCTAGGGTCAAGCGAAGGTTTTAAAGAGTATGCACAGAAGTGGAGGGATCTGGCTGGCAGAGTGCAGCCTCCGTTGACTGACCGGGAGTTGGTAGACATGTTCTTGGGGACCCTATCTGGGCCATTTTTCAACCATCTTATCGGTAACTCATCTGCAGGGTTCACTGATCTTATTCTGACTGGAGAGAGAATAGAGGCTGGAATGAAGTCTGGCAAAATTCAGAAGGGAGCATCGTCAAGTTCTGAGAAGAAGCCCTTTAAGAAGGAGGCCAGTGCGGTATACGGCTCTAGAAGACAAGAGAAACCTGAGCGCCGCCAATCTGTCAACGCGATGATGATTGCCAAGCCTACTGCCGCTCCTCGACAAGCCAATCCTCAAAGGGCTGAAAGACCCTGGAGAGAGTTTACCTGTTTGAGTATGACCCTATCGCAGATCTTGCCGCAGTTGCTGTCTACTAACCTAGTGACTGTCAGAGAGGCCCCGAAGGTTGTGAATACGGCCTCTCCCAAATACAATCCAAATGCCCGCTGTGCTTACCATTCTGATAGCCCGGAGCATTCCACTGATGACTGTTGGGCCTTAAGGAACAAGCTGCAGGACCTTATTGATGCGAAGGAGGTACAGTTTGAGGCATCTGAGAAGCCTAATGTAGTGACAGCTCCCCTGCCTGCTCATGGAGTGAATGCTATTGGGGATGACGATGAAGTGGATGAAGTTGAGTTCGATAGCTGGATTTACCCGGCAACTGACAGTGGACCTAGCAATTGGAGTGCAAAGGACAATCTACCTGTTTCTTTTGTTACGCAGTAATAAACTTCTTTGTTTTGTTATTTGTAATAAACAATAATTTGAACTCTATGGCCCGGTGTCTTACCCGGGGCACCGTGGCTCCATTTGTGAGGGAATATAAATTGTCATTTCATATATCATGAATAAAAGTCTTGGACGTTTTCTCGCATTTCAAATTTTATGCTCCTTTTCTTTCTTTCCTTCCTTTATATATTTCAAAAACAGTTGTATTTACACACACTCACTCATACAGGTTCCAATCCACTCTGGATCTCACTGGTAACAACTCTGCTACTACCAGTTATGACTTCGAAAATCCGATCAATTTAGCCGAAGACGAAGGTGAAGATGATTGCGAAGTGCCTGGCGAGCTTGCAAGACTGTTACTCCAGGAAGAGAGGGCAATTCAACCACATGAAGAGCCAGTGGAAACAATAAATCTGGGTACTGAGACGGACAGGAAGGAGGTAAAGATTGGTGCCAACCTAGAGCTCAGCGTGAAGCAACGGTTGACTCAGATGCTACATGATTATGTGGAGATCTTTGCCTGGTCCTACGAAGACATGCCCGGATTGGATACTAATATTGTGGTCCATCATTTGCCTACCAAGGAAGACTGCCCTCCGGTTAAGCAAAAGGTCCGCCGTATGCGTCCAGAGATGTCTGAGAAGATCAAAGCCGAGGTTATGAAACAGTTTGATGTCGGGTTCCTTGCAGTGACTTCTTACCCTCAGTGGGTTGCTAATGTAGTGCCGGTACCAAAGAAAGATGGAAAGGTCAGAATGTGTGTCGACTACAGGGATCTGAACAGGGCCAGGCCCAAGGATGACTTCCCCCTACCTCACATTGATGTCCTTGTTGACAATACAGCTCAGCATAAGGTGTTCTCTTTCATGGATGGTTTCTCAGGTTACAATCAGATCAAGATGGCTCCTGAAGACATGGAAAAGACTACCTTTGTTACTCAATGGGGCACCTTCTGCTACAAGGTCATGCCTTTTGGACTGAAAAATGCTAGGGCAACCTACCAACGTGCCATGGTTGCTTTATTTCATGATATGATCCATCATGAGATAGAAGTGTATGTTGACGACATGATCACAAGGTCCCAGACTGAGGAAGAACACCTAGATCATCTGCAGAAGTTATTTGACCGTCTGAAGTTGTACAAGCTAAGGTTGAACCCGAACAAGTGCACCTTCGGGGTAAGATCTGGAAAGTTGCTAGGCTTCGTCGTAAGTGATAAGGGTATTCAAGTGGATCCTGCCAAGGTTAAAGCTATTCAAGAGATGCCAGTTCCTAAGACAGAGAAAGAGGTCAGAGGCTTTTTAGGACGCCTGAATTACATTGCTCGGTTCATCTCACACCTAACTGCTACCTGTGAGCCAATCTTCAAGCTGTTGAAGAAAGATCAGGTAGTACGTTGGAATGATGAATGTCAGGCTGCTTTTGACAAAATTAAAGAATATCTCCAAGAACCACCCATCCTTATGCCACCGGTTGAAGGGAGACCTCTGATACTATACCTGACGGTACTTGACAACTCAATGGGGTGTGTGCTGGGGCAGCATGACGAGTCTGGCCGAAAAGAGCATGCCATTTATTACCTTAGCAAAAAGTTTACCGACTGTGAGACCCGATACTCACTGCTCGAGAAAACTTGCTGCGCTTTGGTATGGGCTGCTCGCCGGCTGAGACAATATATGCTGACTCACACTACCTTGTTGATCTCAAAGATGGATCCTATAAAGTACATATTTGAAAAGCCTTCCCTGTCTGGGAGAATAGCAAGATGGCAAATGATCTTGACAGAATACGACATTCAGTACACAACTCAGAAAGCCATCAAGGGAAGTGTATTGGCAGACCACTTGGCACATCAGGCTGTAGACGACTATCAGTCAATGAACTTCGAGTTTCCAGACGAGAGCATCATGATTGTGACTGATTGTGAGGTACCTGGACCGGATGAAGGACCTGAGGAAGGATCTCGATGGTCTATGCACTTTGACGGAGCCTCCAATGCTTTGGGTAACGGTATCGGCGCTGTAATCATATCCCCTCAAGGCACCCATACTCCACTCACTGCCAGGCTATGTTTCAACTGTACCAACAACATGGCGGAGTATGAGGCGTGCATCATGGGTCTTCAAGCTGCGATCGACCTAAGGATCAAGTTTCGAGTGTCTTCGGAGATTCCGCTCTCGTGATCAATCAGATCAAAGGAGAGTGGGATATGAAACATCCGAATCTTATTCCTTACAGAGAATGTGTGTTGACATTGATCCCTCACTTCACAGAGATAACCTTTGAACACTTCCCGAGAGAGGAGAATCAGCTGGCGGACGCGTTGGCTACAATGTCTTCTATGTTCAAGGTCAAATGGGACAATGAGGCTCCCCGGATCATCATCTGGAAACTGGACGAACCGGCATACTGTTGTGATCTCGAGACTGAATTGGTGACTGAGAAGCCTTGGTACCATGAGGTGAAGAGATATCTGGAAGCTCAGGAATACCCTGAAGGTGCGTCTGTCAATGATAAAAAGTTTCTGAGAAGGTTCGCAGCGAAGTTCTTCCTTAGCAACGACATCCTGTATAAGCGAAACCATGATTCGACCTTACTGCGTTGTGTGGATAAGAATGAAGCAGAAAGGATCATGGAAGAGCTACATGAAGGGACCTTTGGTACATATTCCAGTGGACACACTATGGCAAAGAAGATCCTTCGGGCAGGGTATTTCTGGTCCACAATGGAAGCTGACTGCTATCAACACTCTCGGACATGCCACAAATGCCAGATATATGCAGACAAGGTGCATGTTCCTCCAGTTCCTCTGAATGTTCTGACTGCGCCTTGGCCGTTTGCAATGTGGGGCATAGACATGATCAGTGAGATTAAACCTACGGCATCCAACGGGCATCGCTTCATCCTGGTAGCGATCGATTACTTCACGAAGTGGGTTGAAGCAGCATCCTATGCTACGGTAACCAATACTGTTGTGGCACGGTTCATTCGGCATAACCTGATCTGTCGATACGGCGTCCCAGAAAGAATTATTACAGAAAACGGTACCAATCTCAATAACAAGATGATCACTGAGCTCTGCGAGCAGTTTAAGATACAGCACCACAACTCTTCTCCTTACAGACCGAAGATGAATGGGGATGTAGAGGCAGCGAATAAAAATATCAAGAAAATCGTGCAGAAGATGACAGTGACTTATAAAGATTGGCACGAGATGTTACCGTTCGCTCTACATGGGTACCGTACCTCAGCCAGGACGTCAACCGGGGCAACTCCTTTCTCCTTGGTCTATGGTATGGAGGCAGTCTTACCGATCAAAGTGCAAATACCCTCTCTCCGGATAATGAAGGATGCAAATCTGAACGAAGATGATTGGATCCAGACACGACTTGATCAGCTAAACCTTATTGATGAAAAGAGACTTGCTGCTATCTGTCATGGTCAGATGTATCAGAAACGGATGATCAGGGCATTTAACAAAAAGGTCAGACCACAGGAATATCAAGTTGGGGATCTGGTAATCAAGCGAATCATCCTTCCTCAGAGTGATCCAAGGGGCAAATGGACCCCTACGTACGAAGGGCCATTTGTGGTTAAACATGTGTTCTCAAGAGGAGCCATGATCCTAACCAACATGGATGGTGACAACCTTCCTCACCCCGCCAATGCAGACATAGTAAAAAGATACTACACATGAAAAGACCCGCTAGGCTGACATGCCTAGGCAAAAATTAGGGCTTCCCGGCGAACCAAAAGGGTTCGGGCAAAATGAAGGGATGAAATGAAAAAAAAAATCTGTACACCCGGCAAGTCGAAAACCTGAAAAGGCGGCTTGGGCAAAAATGGGTATCCCGGTGGACTGAAAACCCGAAAGGGCGGTCCAGGCAAAAGTTAGGGATAAAGCGTAATACTATATCTCATTGGATCACTTTGCATCCAGAATCCGGTATCTACATCAAGTTCAGACGGCATCGATCAGTCAGCTTCATCTTCAACTAAGGTCATCAAGTGATGAGACGCTCAAAGACATAAAGGCGATAGCAGAGTTGAAACCCAGTGGATCATTCATTTCACACAGCTGTTTTATTTTCTCTTGTACAAAATTGTATAAAACTCTTTTGTTCGGCGGCGTTCTCTTACTAGGACGCCAGCCTCTTGTACATAAACGCCTATTTTACAGGCAAATTCAAAAAAACAATACAAATATGCTTTTCAGTTAAAATTGCCAATTGTTTTTCCTTTTCTGTTTTGTTTTGCGAAGAACGTCCAAGGTTCAATTTGTGATATATGCATTGACAATAATTTTCTAACTCATGAATATTTGCATATGAAACAAAGGAACAGGGGCCATAAAGAGTTGTCTAAGCGATCTAATTGTTCTGTCCTCCAAGGTATCAAGGTAGGTTCAGCTAAAGAACATAACCAGTACATCCCAATTCCCCAGAGAGTGAGTCAGCAAGTCAGTACACTCTCCTCAAGCAAAGCTATTTTCAAACTTAAGGAAGTTGGGTATCCTCCCGCAGATCTCAACATTCCCCAGCAATATATATATATATATTCTTAACAAGCATCCCCGGCAGTCTTGATCTAAGATTGTTCCCCGGCGGAATACTAGGCATTCAGCAGGAGTCACTTCCCCGATACATCTCAAGACTTCCCCAGGAAAGTCCAGTCCAGGTTCCCCAGGAAAATGGGAATTCATCTCCCCAGTAGGAAGCTATCCCCAGTAGATTCTGGAAGCTTATCCCTCGCAGAGCACGAACGCATCTCCCGGCTTTATTCAAAGAGTTATTTCCCTACCAGGATATAATTGGGTTATCCTCAGCCAAAAGCCACGGAAAGGGCGTCCTCGACGAAGTCTTCTTATCCCCAGCGAAGTCTATTAACACTTCCAACACAACAAGGGTATCCCCAGCAAGTTTTTATCAACAACTCAACGAAGTACCTCTCTCCCCACAGAGTATTATTCCCAGCAAGATCGTTAGAGTACTTTCTCCCTGCAGAGTAATCCATTCTCCAAGTTTATTCCCCAACGGAGTTATCTTCTCCTACCGGTATCCTTGCAACTATCATCCCCAGCGGAAGCAAAGCACTATTCTTCAACATCAGCCCAGGAGTGACTTCCCGGCACCCGTCAAGGATTTATTTTCCTAGACGAAAAGATACATTCATAAACATCACATTTTCATTACAGCGTGCATATACGCATCATATCTTACAAATCTCATTTATATTGATAACATCATTGCTTGATCCATATCATGCATTGCATATAACTGACCTTTACCTTTCAGGAAAGATTCAGTTAAGTTCTCAACTATATTTCAAGACCTAGACCGGTTCAGTTAAATCGACCCAAAGATTTTTTTGTTTCTTATCCAGTCAAAGGCCTTCTCTGGTTTAGTCAGATCGACCCTAAGATCTCCCTGTTTCTTATCCAGTTGAAGATTTCAAGACCTAGACCGGTTCAGTTAAATCGACCCTAAGATTTTTCTGTTTCTTATCCAGTCAAAGGCCTTCTCTGGTTCAGTCAGATCGACCCTAAGATCTCCCTGTTTCTTATCCATTTGAAGATTTCAAGACCTAGACCGGTTCAGTTAAATCGACCCTAAGATTTTTCTGTTTCTTATCCAGTCCAAGGCCTTCTCTAGTCCAGCTAAATCGACCCCTAACAGATTTTCCTGATGAAGACTCAGTAGAAGATATCCAAGATTCTCTCAATGATACTGTTGAGGTTGAAGTCGCCTGTGGTTCTCTCCCCGTTACTGCGGAGGTAGTAATCGCCCAAGATTCTCTCAGCGTTACTGTTGAGGTTGAAGTCGCCCAAGATTCTCTCAATGATTACTGTTGAGGTTGAAGTCGCCCAAGATTCTCTCAATGATTACTATTGAGGTTGAAGTCGCCCAAGATTCTATCAATGATTACTGTTGAGGTTAAAGTCGCCCAAGATTCTCTCAATGATTACTGTTGAGGTTGAAGTCGCCCAAGATTCTCTCAATGATTACTGTTGAGGTTGAAGTCGCCCAAGATTCTCTCAATGATTACTGTTGAGGTTGAAGTCGCCCAAGATTTTCTCAATGATTACTGTTGAGGTTGAAGTCGCCCAAGATTTTCTCAATGATTACTGTTGAGGTTGAAGTCGCCCAAGATTCTCTCAATGATTACTGTTGAGGTTGAAGTCGCCCAAGATTCTCTCAATGATTACTGTTGAGGTTGAAGTCGCCTATGGTTCTCTCCCCGTTACTGTGGAGGTAGTAATCGTCCCCAGATTCTCTCAGCGTTACTGTTGAGGTTGAAGTCATCCAAGGTTCTCTCACCGTTCCTGTTGAGGTAGTAATCATCCAAGGTTCTCTCACTGTTCCTGTTGAGGTAGTAACCATCCCTGGTTCATTCATCACCTTTTGAAGCTCCAGATCCAGCTCCTGTAACCAGTCAGGACACATCTATACAAAGAATTTGAAGACCAGCTCCCGTAACAGGTCAGGTAATCATTTTTCTTTTTTGCAGGTACGCAAGTTCTCGCTAAGGAATCTCTTACGCAATCAACACCCAGAATGGCATCTATAAGCCCATCCACCTTCCATCATATCTTAGCATGGCATCTATAAGCCCATCATCCTATCCATCAATCTCCAAATGGCATCTGTAAGCCCATTCCCACATCACACTACTATGTGAGCGCAAATTTCTGGGCACTCTAGTGTTCAATCATCTTCCACCTTCGGATTACGAAAGGCACGTCAGCCAATCTGCATCCTCAGGTTTAAGAAGATTGAACAGGGGCAACTGTTGTACCCCAAAATTTGCCCTCCCATATTCTTCAAAATTTGCCAAGACAAAGCTTCAAAATCTCCCCAAGGGTTGCACAGTTCAAGGGCCTCCTAACAGTCAAAAACTAGGGTTTTGGTTCTGGCAAAGAAAATGAATTTTCCAAGGGTCCAATCAAGTCCCACATGCTTATAAACATTGTCAAGTAGCCTCATGTCAAGTTTCAAGACTTACAGCACAAAATTGCACAGTCAAAAACCCTAATTGCACTACAGTCAACTGCAGGGGAAAAATGGTCATTTGACAGTCAAAAGTTCAAATTTTTGGTCAACATCTCATTTTGAAGCCACAAACATCATTTGATCAATTCTTGATCATGATTCTCAAAGCTTGGCTCAAAAAGTCTCAAGATGCAAAAGTTTCCATATTTGGACAGTTGAAAAAGGCAACTGTAACTTGACCAAGGCATAACTTCCACATGGATTATCAGAAAAATTCCATCCAAAGCTCATTTTGAGGAGAAAGACATTTCCTACAACTCCTCTTCACACTTCAAGTCCAAGAAATGCTCTCACAAAAAGTTATCAATTTCAACATTATAGGTCATTTTCAAAAATCAACAAAAAGGGACTTTAAGTCAAAGACCATAACTTGAGATTGGTAAATCAAAATGACATGGGACCAACGACATTGGTTAGAGGACTCAAAGACCTTTCCAAAATGTCCAAGAACATGAGCAAAGCTTAAATATTGAGCAAGATATGCCTTGTGGAAGTTGGGAAATTTTTGGGTATTTTGAAAAGTCAACTTTGCTTCAAATGTCTTAAAAATGCTAATGGGCCTCTTTTTCTTCCAAGATTCATCATCCAAAGCATGTGCACGACCATTTGGCCCAAAGGGAAGTTTTTCATCATTTTTATTTATTTATTTGAATTTTTAATTGCTAATAATTCATTTAATTAATTAAAATATATGAAAAATACCAAACCTAAGTTTTTAAATCTTTTTATGCATGAAATACACTCAATATTTCGTGCATGATCAGATTTGGAAAGAATCAAGGTAATTGAACATGATTTGTATCAAATTTGCATGAAAAAAGATTTGAAAATATTATGCAAAATCACAAAATCAAAAGCATTGATTCCATGGATATTTGGCTTATTTTGTTGACCTAAAACACTCACACATATATATACATGATAACCCTAATGCCAAGAACATGAATGCTGCGCCCCATCTCAAGAACCAAACTTGCAATTTTATCAAAAAAGTCCAAAACTGAAAGTGGCCTTAGAGGACGATTCAGAGGCAAAGAACAATCCCAATAGCTTGCAAAAGTGTCAAGGAAGCTTCCTGAATAGTTTTCCACATCCCTAACATCAAGAATTGGTAATTAAAAGTCAGATTGTGTCCTTCTTTTTGCATAATGGTGTTTTATTATTCAGGCCATATCCATGCATTTTGATTCTTGATTTGTACTAATGAGTTGATTCTGAAGCTAGCAGTATGATTTAATTGAAGAATCATTGCCCATACGCGATTTCACCATGAACGACGCCTAGGGTTTTCAAAACCTTGAATTGGGGTTTCTCAGTTAAGGAAAAATTAGGACGTGAGACCTAGACCATTCAACTCAAGAGGCTTGGACGATTTGAACACACACCTCGCGCTCAATTTATGAGCCACCATGTGCTAATCGTTATTTTTGCACTTGTTACTTAGTGGGTGTTTAAAACCCCCGCTATTTAAATGTAATTTTTGTTTCAGGTACAAAAGCCATGGAGAAGATGATGAAGTGTAGGCCAATGATTGGATCATTTGAATTTCACGCTGAAATTGTCCATTAACACCTGATTTGCCTTATGTTATTTGTTTCCTATAATATAACCAAAGCGCGTAGTTGGATCAGCTGGCAAGCACGTGAATTGGTAATCTCTGGGACCTGGGTTCGAATCCCAGGTCCCCCTTTCTATTCCATGTTATTTTTCTAATAATGATCCTATGCAGTTCAAGCTTCAGTGTCCACCATGCAACTCACAATCCAGGCATGCCACGCATCTCATGATCCCAATCAAAAGGTGGAGATTTGAAGAACATGATGTGCCTCAATCAATGCACCCACACGCTTTCAGAAAAGTCAAACAAAGACCATAGGCATTGGGCCCAAATTGTTGGGACAAAACCTCCACTTGGGGTCAGCACCCCCTAGGGTTTGTGTTCACTTTCTTTTTCTATTATTTTTTATTATTTGTTTAATTTAATTAATTTCCATTTTAATCTTTAAATTAATTTAGTTTCATAAAATATAAAAAATATAAAGAAAAAAATCAGAAAAGACAAAAATCAAAATATATTTATTTAATTAATATTTTTGTAAATAAATCTCACTAATTAATTAGATATAAATTTAGGGTTAATTTTAATATCTTTTCTTAATAAATTAAAAAACTTGTAGAATTAGGTTTTAATTACTTTAATCGCTTTTTTTCTTTTATTTTCTCATCATTAATAATTAATTATTTATTTTTATAAATCAAATTGCATTAATTAATTAGGTTAATTTTAGATTAAATTTTAATGCTTTTCTTAATAAATAAAATTGTAGAATTAGGGTTAATTAATATTTTAATTTCATTTAACTCATAAAAAATCATAAATACCAAAAACCCTCAAAAATAATTTCTTTTTATTTTATTTTAATTAATTTGTTCATAATAATTTAATTTCATTAAAAAGGGTCCAACGCCCTCGCTTTCAATTTTAATTTGTTTCGCGCATTTTATTTTATTTCTTATAATATTAATGTAATTCTCCCAAAGCCGTGTAAATATTTATCTTTCGCACTTTACTTTATTTCTTTATTTTATGTCAAATCGGGTCCTGGATTAAATTTGGCGATGTGGACCCGCGCCTTTGTAATAGTTTAGGAACTTTATATTTTCCGCATCTTTTTAATTGCTAATAATTGCATGCAAGAATGAATGATTAAATAAAAGCAAAGCATAGATCACCCATGACATGAACAAGATAAATATAAATGAAAACGACACACAAATCACACACCACCCCTAGGGTACGCCTCACTGTTGCCTTGCCTCTCGAAAGGTGATCGTCGAGTAGAGGATGTTTTAGTAAGTCCTCATGATCCGGGAACCTGGCATGAGGGTAGCTTCTAAGGTATCTTCCTATTACTCCGGTGATCACACTTTTGCCTTGTCCCCCGAAACGTGGTCGCCGACTATGGGACGTCTTAGTGAGTCCTTATGTCCCATTGATCTGGTTGCCTCAAAATAAGTTGCCTCGGAATAGTTGCCTCGGAATAAAAGATCAATGGCATAAGGGTAGCTCCTAAGGTATCTTACCTCTGCTCGGTGACCACACCGTCCCAAAACTCGAATTGACCCGAACACCTCCAATGGTGGTGCTACCTACCTCTCAATGGTGGGATGGCACTACTTTTAAAGGACATTTACACAGACGAATTCCTTAGGGTAGGTAGACGACTCTAGATACTTGCTCTAATTTCAAAACAAATTCAAAAAATACTTTTCACACCGACACCTTTTCAAAAAGCTTTCGAAAGCAACTTTTCAAACACTCTTGAGGACCGATACAAGAGTCGAACTGAAATTTTCAAAGAAACTTTTTTTAAAACCCACATTGAAAAGCAAACAAACCATTTTGAAAACACAAATGAGCAAGTATCTAAGAGCCCATGGATAACCATGGATAGAAAGGGTGCTAACACCTTCCCTTTCTATAATCTACCTCCCGAACCGAGAGCAATCTCTATAAGGAATTTTTCTGTGCTTTTGTCCTTTCCATTTGGAGAAAATAAAAGACGGTGGCGACTCTTGCTTCCGCGACATTTCGCGAACCAGCTTTAAACAGTCAGTTCCAGATCCACCGATCACAGGAGGTCTAGGAAAAATTTAAGGATCAAAGCGTATGACTATGTCCCGTGAAATCACTACAACCGACTTTATTACCAAGATCCAAGTTCAATGGTATAAGATCAATTTGATCAACTTCTTTAAACGGCAAGGGATGATGTTCGAAGACATAGGGGCAATAACAGAGTTGGAACCCAATGAGATTACTTCTACATGGCTATTATTTTTTGTTTCACTTTGTATTCGTTTCATTTTTTTCAAAAATTTCCTCTTACTAGGATGTCCGTCTCCTTGTACAAAAACGTCTGTTTATAGGCAAAACATCAATACAAATATACTTCGAAGTGCAAACTTTTTGTTTTTATGTTTTAAGTGCAAAAATGTCCAATGATTAAAATTGAATGAACATATTCATATGAATATGATTAACTATTAACAAATGTATGTAATTGGGATATCCCTACATAGTTGCTTCAATAAAATTATCCTCACAAAGTATAATCTCCTGAAAACCCTCTCCCCAGCTGGGTTGGTCTTAACTGAAAAAGGAAACCTTGCGGAATTCTCCCCAAAAGAATTTATCTCCCTAAAATAATTCATCTTCGTAATAAGGTCTTCAAAATTTTCTCCTTGAGGGTTTATTTCCCCAAAAAACTACATATTCCCCAACACGAGTCTTTTCTCAGACTGTTACAAATCAATGGACAAAACCCCTTTGTCCCCGGTGGAGTCGTTACTATCCCTAGAAAGTTGTTGTAAAGCCTGGAATTTGACCAGATACCAGTTAACTTTTACTCTCCCCAGTCAAGTTATAACTCCCCAATAGATTAATGGATAAACAAGGTTCCTGAACTCTATCCCTCAAGCATAAATTGACATTCCCCGCAGAATTTCTTCAAAAAATAAACAATGAGACAGGAATCCCTAGCGGAGCACTCTAAACAAAGTCGAAGATACACATACTCTTCGTCTCCAGCGGTAGTCCAGGATTTTGCTTCCCAATACTCTCCATCATTTGTCAAAGATTTATTTTCCTAGACAAAGATACATTTTAATAACATTCATACATCATAGCACATACACGACAAATGCATACATCATAATATCATTTATTTTGAGAACATAATTACGCCATGCATACATCTTCATGTAGCTATCCCTCTTCCTTTCAGTAAAAATCAATGAACCAAACAAAGACCTCTTGTGGTTAGATTTATTTCTTCCAGTTAAAGACAGGCAGACGAAGACCTCTTTTGGTTGGATTCACTTCTTCCAGTTAATGACAGGCAAATGACGGACCTCTTCTGGCTAGATTCATTTCTTCCAGTTAAAGACAAGCAATCAATGGACCTCTTCTAGAAAACAACAAACCTCTTCTGGATAGATTCATTTCTTCCGGTTAAAGACAGGCAATCAACAGACCTCTTCCAGATAGATTTATTTCTTCTAGTTAAACACAGGCAATCAACATACCTCTCCCGGATAGATTTATTTCTTCCAGTTAAATACAGGCAATCAACAAACCTCTTCTGGTTAGGATTATTTCCCCAGTGAAGTCTCCAAACAACAGACCTTTTCTGTTTAGATATATCTCTTCCAGCTAAAAATAGGCAAAAGACATCTACCGTTTCAGTATAAATTGACCAAACATTTATTTTGATACTTCTTCCAATTTCTACCAACAATAACTCTGGATGGAAGCTGTAAGCCCATCTCCTACAAATTATTTATCACTTCTCCAAATGGCACCTTTAAGCCCATTCCCGACACAATCAATTAACACATCATCAAGTGCAAATTTTTTGGCACTCTAGTGTTCAATCATCTTCCACCTTAAAGTCGCGAATGGAGAACCCGCCAATCTAACTCTTCAAGTTTAAGAAGATTGAACACGGGAGGCTGTTATACCCCAAAATTTTCCCTCTCTTTTCTCAAGACATTTCTCACAAAGATCTTCAATAGCTCAAGCTTGCATAAGTATTGATTAGGTCAAGCCATCTCCTAAACACTAATGCCTCAAATTAGGGTTTGGATTATCACAAGGAAAATTGGACTTCTAATGCTTCAATTGACTTTCATGGATCATTATGGACCCTCAAGAATTCACAAATCAAGTTTCAAGTCTTGCATCTAAAAATTGCTCACTCAATTGATCAGATGACCCAAAATCAACTATATTAGATAAAAAGTCAATTGTGCTCAACCTACATTCAAAGTTCAATATTGTTGACCAATATCAACATTTTGAAGGTATATGAATCAATTGATCAAGTTTGGATCACAACTCCCCAAGAAAAATTTTCATATCATCAAAAGGGCAAAATGGTCAAAATTAGGGTTTTGATTGTATCTCGCTGATCAAGGGTTTTTGACCTAATCCATGATCTAATGACTTGAAGCACAATCTCAAGAATTCAAATAAAACATGTTTACCTAATTTCATGGCTCAAATCATTTCTCCAGATCAATTGATTGATACTTGAAATTCAGTTAACTGATGAAAAGTCAACTAATACACCAAAAGTCAAACTTTGACCTTTTGATCAAAATTGAGTTTCAAAGATCACATTTCATCAAGACATTTAAAAATATGAAAATTGATAATTAAGAAATCAAGAAAGTCAAAATTCATCTTTAAAAAGTCAAACTATTCAAGACTTAGAACCAAGATGCAAGATGATTCAAAGAAAACTTCCAACATGAAAGTTGTAAATATTGATGAGATACACAACTATTCTTTAATGATCAAGTCCTATAAATTCTTGGATCTTGAGTTATAAATTCACAAAGTCATGCACTTTTTATAAAAACACTTAATGAAAATTTGACCTAGTTTAGGCAGATTTTTGACCTAACTTCTTGGCCAATTTTCACTTAGCTCCAAGATGATTTTGTCAAAATGTCCAACACGAAAGTTGTAGAGGATGTTTCAAGCTTTCCAAAATGTGAAAGAAATCATTGAGGTCATTCTTGAGCTAGGAGAATCGAAGAGATGAAGTTTGGGTTTCAAGCTTGAATTACAAGTCAATTTTGTGATGAACACATAATCAAATATAAAACCATGTTGCATAAATCTTACTTTGCAGGCTTCAAACTTGCTAATAACTAAATAATTAAATGTTTACACAACTATTAGAGTCATTATCTAAGTGTTTGAAGCTTTGTCCAAGTTGATTTTCCATTTATTGCACAAAATTACCACTTCCATTTTGATAAAGCATTGCTTTTGCAAAGGTCAACTCTCCTTGAATTCCTAAATTGTTGTCTATGTCCATACTCAAGATAAATGATCAGAAGAAAACATGTCTAAAGTGCCTAACCACTCTACATGCTTGTACCTTCTACCTTAAAACCATATTTCTCACTTTTCTTCAAAATCAAGCAACCTAACCATAACCCTATAACTCAGAAATCCCTTGTGAAAAACATCTCTAACCTTTGTCTTATAGATGCACAAGTTATTTTCAAGGAAAGACACGATTGACAACCCCTAAAAACTCACTCAAACTCTCACAAACAAGAAATTGCATAAAAACTCCATTTTTACCACAATTATGCCCAAGAACTTCCATCTCTCAAACCACTCGTATGTTTCCTCTCCAAATCATCTAAAAAGCTTCCTTACCTCAAATAAAACTCATCTCAATCCTTGTTTCCCAACAGTAACTCCATTATCCCCAATGTCCAAGTTTAAAAACATAGCATTGCAATTGGACTTCTCCAGAACTTTTCAGCCATTCTCAACTCAAGCTAAGCATTGCATTAGCTTCCTAGAGGTTCAAGGAAGCTAACCTGATCATTGCAGCACCTTGAAACAAGCTCAAACTCAAAGCACAAATTCCATTTTCGAGGTGAGTTTTCTAACTTTTGAACTCTTCATATAGGCGTTGTTAGGTTTCTATTTGTGAAGATAAAATATAGATATCATAGCCCTGAAATTAACCATGTCCTTAGAATTCATTTATGTTGTTTGAGTAGTTAGAATTTTGAGCTTGAACTTTCTGAAAAAATTAGGTTAGAATTGGTACTAGTTAAAATTCGTGCTCATCTTTGAACCATTGTTTATGCTATTTACATTTCTAGAATCGTGGTGAAATTTCTAACAAATTTGATGTTCATACTTTTGAGAATGGTTGAGAAATAAATGAGTTGCAGAAGTTCTGGCTGGCGCGAGGAAGTAGATGAAGTTTGTCACTAGAACTGGTTTTGTAATATATATTTATGGTTTTTTTTATAATACAGGATGTATAGCCACCTCAGTGGTAGAGAGCGTGTGTGTAAGGCATTACCCTATACGGATTTCACCATTTGCTTAATTTCTTAATATTTCCTTGTTTTCTTTTTTACAAACAATGCGCGTCTGGGCCTAAAATCAATAGGATTTCACCATTTTACTCTCTCTAACCCCCATTTTCTGAAACAACACGCAACCCATTTCTTTTATCTTATTTCTTTATTTTTCTGACTACAAAAAAAATCAATGATGGGCCTAACCCAAAACAAATATGTTTTTGCTACCAAACCACTTTTCTCATTTTCACACCCCCTGACTTAATTTTATATTTTATTTAATTTTGTGTTCCTTTCATTATCTCTATTATTATTATTATTATTATTATTATTATTATTATTATTATTATTATTATTATTATTATTATTATTATTATTATTATTATTATTATTATTATTATTATTATTAATATTAATAATATTTTTATTAACCTAAAATATAAAAAAAAACATTTTATATTTATTATTTAGATATTTAGTATATTTTTGTCTTATTTCTTTTAGACAAAAAGATCAAAAACATTTCTTTAATAAATTTATTTTCTTAATTAAATTAATATTAGACTTAGTTATTTTAATTAAGGTAAGTTAGAACTTAGGAATTTCTATTAATTAATTTCTTGCTTTTATCAAACACTACAAACATTTTCACAAAAACCCTAAAAATATGTTTGTTAGTTTAATTTCATTTCTTTTCTTAAAATTAAATTAGGTTTAGTCTTCATTAAATAAATTTAAATTAACTTAGATTCAATTAACTATTTTTATTTTTTTAGTTTAATTAAGATAAACCCCTTTTATACAAAGAATCCAAACAAAAATAATTTTCTTTTCTTTGTATATTATCTCACATTCTTGTATATTATTTATTCAAGTTCAATATGGATGTAATACTAAATTAGGTTTTTATTTACTTGCTCCCCATTTGTAAATTTATACCCCCATCCCCAAATGATTTAATAGCATAGAATTTTACATTTCCGCAATTTATCGCTTTCAACATAAATGCTAGTAATTAGGGTTTGTATGGCAAGACATAAAATCAACAAATAGAAAATCCTAATTCAAGACAAAAATGCATGAAAATAAACCTTTTGCACACTTGCACCTCTAGGATTAACCTCACTTGTTGCTTAAAGATAAAATAGTCATGTTACACAAACGTGGGATACTTTAGCAAAAACAATCAAAAACAAGATCATAGTCCCTCGATGACCCTTTCAATGTTGCCTTCATAAATGATCTTAGACCCTTATGACAAATTGCTAAGGTTTCCTACAATGTTGATTTCTATGACTAAACGATGAGCCACGCCTGTCCCTTCACATCCAATGATAGGGCTTCTTATCAATCAATGGTAATATAACAATATCTAAAGGGGGAGGAAAAAAACTAACACTTTTTGAGTAGGTATTACGCTCGTAGTTGCTTGCTCGCAACCATTTACAAAACATCTTTCAAACACACCAACACTTTCAAATGAAATACTTTCAAAAGTAAACACTTTTCAAAAATACTTTCAAAAATAAATCACAAACACATTTCAAAGTTCGCCTAAACGAAGGAACTTTTCAAAAATACTTTCAAAATAAATCACAAACACATTTCAAAAAGCATTTCAAAATGAGCTAGCAACTAAGATCCCGTAGATAATACAGATGAAAAGGGTGCTAACACCTTTCCTTTTCATAACCTACCCCCCAAACTCAAGAAAATTCTCAAAAGGTCTTTCCTGTTCTTTTCACCCTTTCCTTTATTGGATAAAATAAAATTCGGTGGCGACTCTTGATATCCGCAACAATTGCGATAAAACGCAAAACAGCCAAGTCAATTCTCCCACTGTATTACAATTACTATTTACAAATATATGCATGAAAAGAGGATTAGCGTTTACTAAAGACTCTAGGAGTTGGGATAATGTTCAAAGTTATCCACAAATTCCCACAAAGCAATCTCCATGGAACTATCTCTATGAAGCTATCTTTACAAGCTCATCCCCAACAGAGACATATTCCCCGACAAATCTAATATGCCCTCAGACAGAAATTGGGGAATCTTCCAGCAGTTCACCTCCATTCTTATGAATAGCTTGATATGATCATCATTCCTAATGGGTCCCCTAGCAGATAAGGAAGTTTGATCATTTCCCCAATATACAGTGGAAACTTCCTTAATGGAGTCTATGAATTTCTAATCAGAGATTATTTCCTCAACACATTCTACATGGTTTATTTCCCCAACGGAGTTTATTTCTCCAATATTGCGAGTTCCCCGATGAGATTCTCTTCTCTGGCCAGATATCAGTCAAACATTGTCTTCCCCAGAAGAGTGCGTCAAAGGATTGTCCATATCTTTTATCCCCAATCAGGATATGTAAGGAAGAAAATCCTTCAAAGAACGATGAATGATCGACTCTCCTTGTATGCTTCTATCCCCATGCAGAAATCAAACATCCCCAGTGAAATGTCCTCAAACAGAAAGCGGAAATCCCCAGTAAAGATGTTCTAAACAAAATTGAAGAATTACTGTCTTCATCCCTAACAATAATGATGGATCTATTATCCCCATCAAGACATTATTATACAAAGCTACTGATACGCTCCAACGACATATTACATCTATACATTATTTACAAAATATCATAACATATGCATACGAAATGCATATATCATTCTCATTTATTTTTAGAGCACCATTTCACAATGCATTACATACATCATGACATTTCATATAACTAACTTTTTCTTTTCAGGTTAAGTTCTTGAACAAATTAATATTATCAGCAATTTAGAAACATATTATAGATCAATTCTCGAAACAGGACGGGGCGACTATCTACATGACCAAAGCATTCTCCTTCAGGTTTATTCTGAAAAGCATCTCCTTCAGGGCTTCATTATGAAAAGAATCCTCCTTTAGAGATTTATTCTGAAAAGCATTTTCCTTCAAAAGTTTATTCTGAAAAGCATCTCCTTCAGAGGTTTATTCTGAAAAGAATTCTCCTTCAGGGCCTTTGTTCTGAAAAGTGTTCCCCTTTAGAAGTTTATTCTGAAAAGCATTCCCCCAGAGACTGAGTTCCCGAGAGCATTCCCCTTTAGAGAATGAATTCTAAAAAGCATCTCCTTCAGGGCCTACATTCTGAAAAGCATTCTCCTTCATAAGTTTATTCTGAAAAGAATTCTCCCCGGAGACTGAGTTCTGGCGAGCATTCCCTTCGGAGACTGAATTATGAAAAGCATTCCCCTTCAGAGACTGAATTTTGAAAAGCATCTCCTTCAGGGCTTCGTTATGAAAAGTATTCTCCTTCAGAGGTTTATTCTGAAAATCATCTCCTTCAGGGCTTCGTTCTAAAAAGCATTCCCCTTCAAAAGTGTATCCCAAAAAGCATTCCCCCCAGAGACCGAATTCTAGCGAGCATCTCCTTCAGGGCTTCATTCTGAAAAGAATTTCCCTTCAGAGGTTTATTTTAAAAAGCATCTCCTTCAGGGATCTTCTATGAAAAGCATTTTCCTTCAGAGATTTTCTAAAAAGCATTCTTCAGATACAGACAGGCGTAGACTCATTCTGATACTCCTATCAACAGTTACTTTGGATTGCATCTATATGCCCATCTCCGGAGACACTCTATCACCTCTTCAAATGGCATCTTTAAGCCCATTAAAGCAGTATAATCAACCAACAATGTTACTTTGTTCACATGTGAGTGCAAATTTCTGGGCACTTAAGTGTTCAATTCTCTTCCACGTTCAGATCCCGAATGGCGAGCATGCCAATCTATCTCCTCAGGTTTAAGAAGGTTGAACAGGGGCAGCTGTTTTACCCCCAAAATTTTCCCTCCCATTCTTCAATAAAATATGATTCAAGATACCTCCTCATGCTCCTAAGGGTCTCAAACACTCAAGACTACACAAGAAATGATCAGATGAATCCTCCTCCTAAGCAGTGACCTATAATTAGGGTTTTAGTTTTCTCAGGAAAAATTGGACTTCTAATGCCTAAAATTGAATTCATGGTGTCTCATATGATTCAAAGTATCCTCATACCAAGTTTCAAGCCTTGCAGCATAAGTTTGCCTAGTTAATTGCTCAAATGATTGAAAATCAATTGTACTAGACAAAAAGTCAACTTTGATCAATTTACAGTCAAACTTCAAGATTTTTGGTCAACATCAACATTTGGAACTCACATTAATAATTTGATAAAGGGTTTATCATGATTCATCAAGAAAACTCAAGATTTATCAAAAGTCAAAAGTTACTAAATTAGGGTTTTCTTTAGGAGAAGTCAACTAACTTTGACCAAGAATAAATTTCACATACTTCATCAAAAAATTATCAACCAAAGCCCATTTTGATGGAAATTCAATTCTCTACAACTTTGTCTATCTAAGCTCAAGGCCAAAAATGCTTCATTTGAAAGATATGGGCCAAAACATTACAGATCATTTTAAAAGTCAACAAAAGACACTTTTTTTTAAAGCAATTTACATCAAGTTAAATTCTTCAAATGGAAAAATAACCAACATGAAGATTGTAGGGGACATCTTGAGGTTTCCAAAAAGTCAAAGATCACATTCATATGAAAACAATTGAGCGAGATATGATTTGTGCAAGTTGGGCAATTTTGAGAAAATGCATGAAACTCAAATTGAACAAATTTGATTTTTTGAGCTAATGGGCTTATCTTTTAAGGTCCAAACGTGTTCCTGACCTCACCATAAACCTCTAAGTCCATTAATGCACCATTTTAATTTTTTAATTCATTTATTTTGATTTTTATTCATTTAAATTTAAAATTAAATCTAATAAACATTAAGTGGAGGTATAAGGCATAAAAGGCATTTGATTCTGATCTTTTGGAGGCCCAAGATCACATTACAAACCATGTGAACCTATTTGCAAAACAAATCTTCATGTTTTTGTCATATTACAATCTATTTTCAAACAAAATCAAAGATAGGTTTTACATGATGACAAAGCCCATCTTTTAACCTAATATCTTCCACTATATATACATTGCATATTCAGATAAAGAGGACGAAAAAAGCTGCTCAAGAACACTCTCTCAAAATCTCAACTTTTGTCAAAACTATGGCAAACTTGAAATCAATTTCCAACCCTCTTCAAGGCCAAACTACCATTCAACTCAACCCCTGAGATACTATAGAGTAAGTTTAGATCATTCTTGATGATCAAAAGTACCTGAAACATGCATTCCAAGCATCACCATTTGGCTTATTTTTGTAAATTTCATATTTTAATATTCATGATATTTTGATTGAAACTAAAAATTCTAATGTGTTCTTGAGATGAATTAGTGCAAGTTTGATCCCTTTCATGAGGCCCATGATGCCAGAATAACCCATCACCATTCTTACATCGATTTTCTTTGTTTTCACTATATCTCCTTTTACAGGCTGAATTAGCCAAAACTAACGCCACCATTGGATTCACAAGGGTCGATTTAGGGGGGTAGGGTCTTTCTTGATCTCTAACATTTGCTATTTTTGCAAGTTGACAAAATCACCTCACCGGAGAAGACGACCAAAGCTAGGGCTTCGGCGCCTCTCCGGTTCACTTGTTTAATATATATTTATTTCTTTGTTTTTGTATAACCGGATGAGAGCGTAGCACTACTGGTCAAGGCGTTGGGTTGTGAACATAAGGGCGTGGATCCATAAGGGCGTTGGGTTGTTTATTTTCTGACTAACGTGTAGGTTTTCAATATATTATGCAACGCCTATTCTTAAACACCAACAGGTGCTTGGCCTGGTGGTAAGTAGTGCAGCATGAAAGCCATGAGGGAGTGGGTTCAACTCCCACCCCATGCAATCTTTGTTCCTATTATCTCTTTTAACCTAATTTTCTTTCTTTTTCTTTTTCTAACCCTAATTTAATATTTTTTAATTAATCAATCATTAGACTAACCTAATTTTTTCTAATACTAATGAATTAAGTTTAGGGTTTTTTATTAACATTTAATTTTCTTTATTTATTTAATTAATTAATTAACCAACCATTTTCGTAAGTATTAAAATCAATTAGAATTTAGGTTTTAATTACTACTATCATTGAAATTATTTTTCACAAAAAATACAAAAATATTTAAACATTTTTCTAACATTTTCATATTTCTTTTGCTATATATTTTCTTAGAGAAATTGTATAGGTCTCACAACTTTTTCTTGTAATACCGTAGATTTACATTTTCGCATTTTTACCTATTATATAACTGCTCATAAGATGTAATAGCTTAGGTTTAAATTGCGCACTTTACTTTCTCGTATTTTCTTATGTAACTTCCCCAAAGCACTGTAATAGCTTAGGTCTCTACTTTCCGCACTTTAATCTTCTATATATATTTAACTTCTAGTAATTAGGATTGTATGGCAAGAATAATAATCAAACATATAAAAACCCTAATTTCAATATAAATAACTTAAATCAATACACTTTTCACACTCACAGCTCTAGGGTAACCTCTCTTGTTGCCTTACGCTTAATGGTCATGTCCCTCGAAAGTAGGGATACTTTATAAAAAAAACCTTATGAATAAAGATCATAGTCCCTCGATGACCCTTAGAAGTTGCCTACAAAAACAATCTAGTTTCTCCGATACAAATTTCTAAAGTATTCCTACATGTTTCCTTCAATGACTATTCGATGACCCTATACCTGTCCCTTCACATCCAATAGATGGGGCTACTTACCAACTAATGGTACGGATATAACTATCAATAAAGGAGAAGGAAAAGAATAAGAACTACCTTTAGTGGGTAAGGAACTCTTAATCTCTTGCTCATAACTCTTTTTTGAAATAAATTTTTTCACATCACACTTTTCAAACAAAATATTTTCAAACACTTCGTACGCATTCTTGAGGACTGATACAAGAATCATTACAAAGTTGGTCATACTTTGGCTTTTCAAAAATATTTTCAAATCATTCACGCAAAGAAAATTTTCAAAAGTAAGCTAGCAATTAAGATCCCGTAGATAACTATGGATGAAAAGGATGCTAACACCTTCCCTTTTCATAACTTACCCTCCGAACTCAAAATCTATCAAGGTCTTTCCTGTTCTTTTCACCCTTTCCTAAATATTGGATAAAAGAAAAGTTGGTGGTGACTCTTGCTATCCGCACATTTGGATAAAACCAAAAAAGTCACTTCTCCCACCGTATTGCACACACCTAAAACATCATAACAAATACCCTTCCCTCTCTTTTGGGTTAAGGACTCAACAAAAGAAACATGTACAGATTCTTCAACAAAATAAGTCTATGATTGTAAATTCTATATGATTTACTAGAAGACAAATACCTTATAAATATTCCTTCATTAGGCTTAGTGTCAAATTTACCAAGGTTGTCATTTCCATTGTTTAAAATAAAGCATTTTTAACTGAAAACACAAAGATAGGAAATGTTATGTTTCATGCATTTTAGCAACTCATAGGGAGTCTTCTCGAGGATTGGTCGAATGACCACCCTACTTATAACATGACATGCGATATTAACCGCATTCAGTCAAAAGTACTTAGGCAAACTCATTTGGCTTATCATAGTCTAAGCCAATTCTTCTAAAATACAGATTTTATGCTCAACAACACATTTTTTGTGGGGCTCTCGGACATGAGAAGTTATGAGTATTTTCAATTTAATAAGGTTTTGTACACTCTAAGAAAATTTAATGAAAGATTTAAATGTTTCTTCCTTGTGGGTTAAGAATAACGTCCAAGTGAATCTAGAGTAGTCATCTACAATACAAGCCTAATATAATTACCTCCTAAACTTCTTGTCTATGAAAGACAAATAATCCTAAATGGAGAAGCTCGAAATGTTGAAGTTGAAACAAACTTCTTCAATTTAAATGACACTCTCATGTGCTTTCCCATTTGGAAAGTATCACATAGTTTGTCTTTTGAAAACTTGATTTTAGAAAGACCGACTATTATATTCTTAAATGTTATCTTATTGATTAAGTCAAAATGTATGTGTCCTAACCATCTATACCACAAACAACAATCCTCATTCTTAGTGATTAGACATTTAGTAAAATACACTAACACATCTTCCAAGTCAAGCAAGTAGATATTATCAACCCTAGAACCCTTAAACATTAAACTCTTACTTGATTTATGTTCAATCAAGCAACTCAGGGTATAGAAAATAATGTGTTGCACTCCAAAATCCGCCCTCTTCATTTTAACCCTAATTGGCTTGTACTTCATCATTATATTCATAAATATATGTCATTGGGTCTATACTCATGGAATCAAGGCTTTTCTCTGCAAGAAAGAATTGTGAAAGATGATTGTTCCGTCAAGGAACATTGTGAAGCAAAACTCGGGGTTTTTAGATTTTAAATGTACGTCACACGTGTTCCAAATTATCCAATCAACAAAAAATCAAGTCATCATCAAATAAAGCTATTATGTGTCTTGGAATGCTTTGAATTTCACAAGAAGTCAAGTGTTTCAATCAATTTGAAATAGTGTAGACATAAATTCAATATTGTGCGTTTCAAACTTAGAAATTCATAACTTGAGATCAAAAAATGGTTTGGGAATGGTTATTCAGTCTTTTGGACCATCTTGATATATTCTCCAGTTCATCTATTCAGGTCGAAGGCTAATTTTGTGAGGAATATTTTCAAAAGTGCCAAATACCTAAAATCACATTATATAGTGGATATGCTGGTTCGCCAGTTTTCAAATGCTTAAAAATTCGTAACTTAGGACCAAAAAATCATCATTCTGTGGCTCTTGGAGCATTTTAACCGTCTTATTATTTCCTTAGAGTTTTGTGTTCAGCTCGGAAGCCAATTTAGTGAGGAATATCTCCGCATGTGCGAATACTTTGAAGATATACAGTGAAAATACCGTGAAAATAATGTACTGAACCGCTGTTTATCGGATGCTCAAAAATTCATAACTTTCTCCCGGTTCGATGTTTTTGTATGGTTCTTTGGGATAAAAATCCATATGGATTTTATCTTCAATTAGTATGTTCGGGTAAGAAGTTAATTCTTTGTAGAAGATCTCTGAAAGTGTGAATTACCATAGAAAATTGTACCCCGAAATGGTTCTCTACCAGACTGTTTCTCAATATTGTAAAAATCATAACTCTCTCGATTTTTATCATATCAGGGCGATTCTTGAAGCGTGAGATCAAAAATTCTGTTAGCTACAACTTTGCTTCAGGTTCCGAGTTCGGATTATGGTTCGAAGGCTTCGGTTTGTGGCTTGCTTCCTAAAATGTGCATGAAAATAAGCTCAAATTTTCAATGCAACAAAATAAGTTCAACGTTTCTTGCCATTCAAAAAATCATAACTCTCTTGATTTTTATCGTATCAGGGTGATTCTTTTGGCACGGCATCACATATTTTGTCAGCGATAATTTTGTTTAAACTTTCCCATCAGGATTTCGCACTAAAAGTCATGAGCTTGTGGTTTGTTCGCGAATAGTACACAATAAGCTGGAAAAAATATGCACTGTGAATTTTTACACTAATTTCTCGCCATTCAGAGCATGGTAACTTTCTTATTTTTTTATTGTAACGGGATGATTCTTTCGTCACCGCGTCACAAATTTCATCGCCGACAATTTTATTTCAAGTTTCGCGTCAGGATTATGCACTGTATATCATGAGTTTATGGTTTGATCTCGACCGGTACATGAAATAAGCCAAAAATCAGCATTTACACTTGCCAAACAAGACTTGGATCCATTTTTATATAAGTTTGAAATTCAAATTCAACATAACTTTTCACTCATTATTTCAAAACTTACAAAAACTCTCTATTCTCTCAAATTTCTCTCAATTTCTCAAGAACACAAAAGAGAAAAGTTGCAACTGCATGACTCTTCCTCCTTCACTCTCGTAAGAATCTCCCACCGATGTGTTGCACCGATTTGGTTAACCGCACAACCGGCCATCACCGGTCGTTCCCTTCCATTGCGCTAACCGCATAACTCCCTTTGATCTCGTGCAATCTCCGTTCCAGGCTGTTCTCCTCCGTTTCGGTAAAGCTCCCTCCTTCGCAACAAGATCCCTCCATCATTTTTCTTTTCCAGTGATATCCTCCTCCTCTCTGATTCAAGCTCCATACCGGTAACACTTCTGGATTCACCATGGATTTAATTTCTTGATTGTTTAATTGATGAAATTTTGAATTGAATTGAGTTTTGATTTAATTGAATTGTGAATATACTTGATTCTTGAATTTTAATGATGAATAGGTTGATTAATGACTTAATCGGTGTAGATCTAGATTTTAATCGGTAAATTGATATTGATTTTGAATGTTGAGTTTTGGATCTAAGTGTCAATTATGAAATTATGTTGAGAATTAATTTTATTTTCATGAGTCAATGAAATTTTTGAATCGATTTGTTGATGAATTCAATTTTTCAACATTAAAAACCTCAAATCTGATAAATTGCGTTAACACTTGGAAATTGATTATTTTGACTTGGAATCGACACTTTATTGTTGCATTAATTGTTTGCAATTGTTTGTGATTTCCTAGCAATGATACTTGAATCGATAAGTGTTTTTTGCATCCGTTTGCGGTTGTTGAAATCAATTTTGATCGATATTTCTTCAAGTACATGTTGCTGCTCAGAAAATGCAAACACATTGCAAATTGCTTTTCAAAAGTTTTTTTAGGCTTGTTTGAGCATGATTGCGCATTTATGGGCCGTTGATGTTGATTTTTGCCGTTTCCGACATGATTTTTCGAGCAATGTTATGATGTGGTGCAAAACTGCCCGGCTTGGTAAGTTGGTGCAAACATGCAATTTAATTGTGGTTTGGTGCACAAGTAGGTTTTCTTTGGCATTTGTTTGGGATTGACATTGAGTTTGTGCATTTTTTTATTGACATTTTGTGTGGTTCATGAAATGATGACGTTGCTGCCCGATTTTTGATGTTGATGTTCTAATACTTGTTTGGATTGCTTTTATTCATAATTTAATCTTGATTTAATTTGTGATGTGGATACTTGATTCCGATTATGCCTCCTTGTTATTACTAATGTGTTTTTTGACTTGTGCAAGGCATTTCAAGAGAGCTTTCAATCGCTTAATTAATGTTTTAACTATATGATTGAAAAGCATTTTATTCCATTTCTTTGTGGGTTCGAGTTCGCTTCTTATGCGCTTGATTTTGATTCTTATTCTATGAGATATATATATTGCTTGTGTTTTTGTCTGGATGTGAATTTTCTTGCAGGTGTACCGTTTGTTATATAGATGTGTCTGATACACATTTCACATATGATTTATTTTCACATTGTCGATACTTCGGTACCTATTCTGGACACCCGATCTCTGACTTTTTTTTTGTTGATGCTAGCTTGCACGAAGTTTTCTGAGTTTATCTGCTTTTCTTGCTTGCTACAAACTCTTGCTCATTTAATATTATTTTGTTCCTGGTTTAATTTTTTGCATTGTCATTTCTTTTCCTTGCCATGAGAAGTAGGAATAGAGATGCATGACTGGGAGTTCGTACTTTAGGTGAGAAGATATTTTTAAAGTCCTCAAATGAGGCGATGTTTATTTTGTTAAAAGTCCTCAAGAATAGGCCATCTTTGTGTCTGTTTGTGTGCAAAATACCTCGACAAAGGAAAATCCCACTCCCTTCCCATTTCCCTTTTAATATTTGTGCTTTCTATCTAGTTAATAGGTGGAGCAAAGGGCTCACAATCGGCCCCCAAACTTTCTAGTCCATGTGATTCTTTGCTCACGTTGTACATTGATCCTTTAAATCGTGCTTATTCTTATCCATTGAGTCAAATAAAGTTGAAAAGGGTTCGTAAACAACCCCTACACTTTGTCATTCATTTCGACGATGTTAGCTCATGTTTCTTCAAACGTTGATGCTCCGAGTTGTTATTCGATGTCGGTGCTCGAGCAAATCAAGTGGAAAGATTTCCTTACTCCCACATTGAAATCCATTGGAATCTTTGTTTTTTGTTATCTCACACTCTATTTTGTTTTGGCTTTGGTTTGACTTTATTTGATTGCATTTTTGTTTGTTCTTTTCTTTACACCTTTGCATATTCCCTTAGGATTCACTTGTTTCGTTTTCGATGCAAGTTAGACATTAGGATCGCAAACCATGCATGCTAACCTAGGTAGTGTTTCCCATTCAAACTCAACTATAGGATCAATCATTGTATGATAACATTAGGGATAGATCTAGATAGTTTCCCTTAGATTTTTTTCTTTCCCTTTTGCAGGATTAAGACTAAAACTTTTTCTTGGAAAATTCATTAAAAAAATATAACGTTTCTTAAACCCTTTTTCAAGGTAAAAAACATCAACAAATTCAAACTTTTTTTCCTTCGGGCCTTTTCTTTGAAACTCTTAAAAGAATGTGTTAATTCTACTCTACACAATATGACGCATAAATCCCAAAGATCGGGTGACACTATGTCTACTTGCTAGAGCACAAATGTAGCATTATCCGCCTTCGGGAACTTTTTATTTTGAAAATACCTCTCCAGGTAAGAACATGTTAATTCCTTCCTATGCCAACGCGTGAGTCTCCAAAGATCGAGCTCTGGTAGAAAAAGAAATTAATATTGTTCATAAAAAATACAAAACAAACATAAACTATTGAGCCAAACCATGACGCTTTGATTCCTTAAAAGGGATACATAGGCATTTGGTCGTGGGGCCTAGGCGATAAAATTGTGTAAATATTCCTTCTTTTCTCCATGTTTTCTTTTTCATACATTCCCTCTTTGCATTTTTCCTTTAGCTCGTAAGCTTTAGATTAGAGCACACCCTTTGATTAGAACAACAAGAGTGGATCCTATGGAGTACCATGTACGTGAGGGGTGTTAATACTTCCCCCTTGTATAATCTACTCCCTTACTCGTATCTCTCGGTCTTTTGATCGTGATTGCACCCTTCTCAGGTTTACTCGATGTTCACCTTTCCCTTTTCGTGGGATTAAAAACGTTCGATGGCGACTTCATTGATTTTATCTCGATGATTGTTCAGTCGGTTGTTTCACAATGGTATACCCTTTGTTGCATAATTGAATAGTGCTAAGTAAGTTATGTTTAAGCACTTTAAATAAAAGCAAGCCTTCAATAGTTATTGTTGAGGCATTTCCCACAATACCTTCACTATGAATTTTACCTTGAGTGTTGCCCACATACGTGACGTGGTTTTTATCTTTGTGATCAAATTGATGAACATAGAAGTGCCTCTCATCATATCTCTTGAACATCTTCTATCTAGGAAACATAACCATTTCTTGGAGACAATACGTTCCAGCAGACAATCAGACTGGAAATTTAGGTCCCCAGCTAGTGGGTCATTTAGCGTTTGTTAAAACAAAACACACTTAGATATCCATTTCATGATACCATTTGGAATGCTCACACTCCTAATGTGACATAGAGGCCTAATGTTCTATTTGTTACCAGAGTAATGACAAGTAGCTTTAGTAGACACACTCTTTCTATTTCTTCTAGCTAATCAAGGATTTTCCTCAAAATTGGCTCCTCGTTCACTTGAAGGACTAGAACTAGTAGTAGATATATAATTGGCTTGCGCTAATTGTCCTTTGATATTTTCATTTTTAGATTTTAAAATATGGAATGTAGTGCAATCCATTTTCACTATCTTTTCAACCACACTTGATTGGTAAAAGTAGTATTTAGAGGGTACTTAGAGGATTATACTTATTAAAAATAGGCTTAAATTTGTTGGAACAAGTCAATATTTCGATAGGAAGATGAATTTGAAAAAGTTTTTTAAGTCCCACATTGTGTGTTAGTTGAAAAAACTCCTTAGTCTCACATTACTTAGATAAGATATCTTAGCTATCTCACTTTATTATATAAGAAAATTTCATGTTTCATTCAAAAATACACCAAAACTTATTTTGAGTTTTTCCTTCCTCACTCTCATAATTTTGTGTCTTTCAAATTATCGAAGCGCCAACTTCTCCCCCTTTCTTTCTACTCGTTGAATTTTCCAAGTACTTTCTTCAATTCTCTTCAAAGAATTATGTTAATTTCTCTTTGTTTGAGTTGAGAAATTATCAAGTATAATTTTTAGGTTTTCTTTAGAGAAATATTCAATTTTCTCTTTGTTTGAGAAATAATTTTGAGTGGTCAAATTACCATTATTTAATTCTCTTAGGAGAATTATTGGAAATTTCTCTTAGTTTAAGAAATTATTACAACTGGTTGGTGATTCTGATGGTTGGTGGTTAGGCTTTGGCTCCTCTCATCATGTCTGTTATGATCGTGTAATATTCAAAACATATACGAATAAGAAAGTGTTGTTGGGAGTTGTCCACACCACTAATGTTGCCGGTATTGGAGAAATGGAACATAGTCAACCTTTGAAAAGACTTTAATATTGAAGGATGCCATGCATACTTCTGAGATTAAAAAGAATCTGCTTTATGATTTTCTTCTGAATAAAGCAGAGTTTAGTTAGTTTATTGGGGTATATTTGTACACCATCACAAATAAAGATATTTTTGTGAATGAATTTGATATGTTTAATAATTTTGTAAAGGATTTGAAAATGATTTATTAATAAGATAAAGAGACTTCGTAGTGATAGGGAAACTGTATGATTCTAGTTTATTTAATGAATTTTATAAACAACATGGAATTATACATTAAACGATTGCACCATACTCTCCCGAAATGAATGGTAAAGCAGAAAGAAAGAATATAACTCTTACTGAACTTGTTTTTGTAATTATATTGAATTTAGGTGTTGCTTCACACTACTGAGGGAAAATTTTATTGACTATTTTCTACATCCTGAATATAGATCCCAAGTCTAAAAATTAGATATCTCCTTATGATATATTGAAGAAAATACAACAAAATTTGTCTTACTTTAGAACTTGGGGTTGTATGGCTTATGTCAGAATTTTGGATCTAAAGTGAGGTAAACTCGCTAATAGAGCCTATAAATATGTATTCATTGGGAATGAAACAAACAGTAAGGCATATAGGTTTTATGACCTAAATGGTAAATTGATCATAGAATCAAATAATGTTAAATTTTATGAAGACAAATTTCTTTTCAAATCGAGAAATAGTGGGGGCACTGAATTGAGTCATATTCATGTGATAAGAAGCAGAGAAAGCAACGTTGAAGTAGAAACAAAACTTCGACGAAGTAAAAGAGTAATAATTGCTAAAGACTATGTGCCTGATTATGTGGATTATATTGTAGAAGAAGATCCGACAAATCTTCAAGGAGCCTTGTCATCTCTGGATGTAGATTTGTGGCAAGAAGCTATTAACGATGAGATAGATTTTCTAGAATCTATCAGAACTTAGCACTTAGTAGGCTTGCCTCCTGGTTGCAAATCAATTGGTTGTAAATGGGATTTGAAAAAGAAACTAAAACTGGTAGAAAAATTGATGAATACAAGGCATGCCTTGTATCCCAAGGTTTTAGGCAAAGAGAAAATATAGATTTCTTCTATAACTTTTTCTCGTGTCACTTGATTTCAATTACTGATATTTATAACTTAATAGTACTCAAAATGGATGTTAAAATAACTTTTTTAAATGGTGAATTAGAAGATATATATATATATATATATATATATATATATATATATATATATATATATATATATATATATATATATATATATATATATATATATATATATATATATATATATATATATATATATATATATATATATATATATATATATATATATATATATATATATATATATATGGATCAATCAGAAGGGTTTGTAATTCAAGGGCAAGAAACTAAGGTCCGTAAGTTAGATAAGTCTCGGTATTGTCTAAAACAAGCTCCTAAGCAATGACATGAAAAGTTTGATAACTTAATGATATAGAATGAGTACAAAGTGAATGAAAGTGGAAAAATGTGTATATTACAAATATGAGAATCACATTTGCACTATCATATGTCTCTATATAGACGATCTAATCATATTTGGATCAAACATTAATGTTGTTAATGTTGTGAAATCTTTGTTGAGCAACAACTTTGATATGAAAGACCTCAGAGAAGTGAGTGTGATTCTTAGAATCAAGATTACTAAATCTAAAAATGGAATTTCTTTGGATCAATCTCATTAGGTATAGAATATCTTAAAGAAATATAACTACTTTGACTGTGAACCTGCGTGCACACCATATGATCCAAGTGTAAAATGGTTTAAGAACACTAGTGAAAGTGTTAGACAAATAAAATATGCAAGCATCATTGGTAGTCTTAGTTATGCCATTTATTTTATTATACCCGACATTGCATATGTCATAGGATTGTTGTGTAAGTTTACCAGTAGACTGTGTAATGAGAATTTACAAGCTATTGAGCGAGTGATGCAATACCTTAAAAGGACCATAAATCTTGGTTTACATTATCAGAGATTTCTTGTTGTACTTGAAGGATACAAACATACAGTGGTGCAGATTAGAATACTTTATCAAATAATTCCAAAGCAACAAGTGGATATATATTTAATATAGCTAGAGGAGTTGTATCTTGGAAATCAAATAAACAAACTATCTTAGATCAGTCTACAATGGAGTCTGAGATGATAGCATTAGTGATTGCTAGGGAAGAAGCAAGTTGGTTAAGATGTTTTCTAGCAAAAATCCATTTGTGGGAAAATCTTATGCTAGTTGTGTTGATCCACTGTGATAGTACAGTGGATATTGCAAAATTTAGAATCATTATTATAATGGTAAAAGACATCAAATTAGAAGAAAACATATTACAGTTAGAGATTGTATCTTTAAAGGAGATGTAAGAGTAGATCATGTATACACTTGAAAATTTAGCAGATCCTTTTATGAAAGGATTAGATAGAGAGACAGTCCATAATGGACCCAATAAGTTGAGGCTAATTCCTAAAGTGAGTTGCTTATGATGGTAACTAGATCTAATAGACTGGAGATCCCAATAAATAGGTTCAACGGGTAATAATAAGTTGTGAGTAGTATGAAGTGATCATGCTACTATAAATAAGAGAAGCATGAATCTTGAAGCTAAAAAATGATGGGATAATAGAAACTCTTAATGATATCTATATTATGTATAAGGGAGTACCTAAGATACAAGAGTACTCTTGATAGACTCATCTATGTGATTGTAGAACTTAGGTCGGTTCCTATGGAATTTCGAGGTAGAATTTCTAAAGCTTTCACTAAATCGGGATACAAGTGCAGGGCCATTAAAGCACAAGCTATTATAATATACATTGAAAAAATGTTGTATGCGAGTTTGATGTATGGGATAGAGTTCAAGACAATTGAGTCACTCTGTTGAATCATAATCCTACCTGCTACGCAAAGATTCAAGTTCTAGATACCTCTGTTTATGCACAATCTTAGAAACATTAGACGTTACTTCTAAAAAACACTTTTTTAAATTTAAGTGGGGGATTGTTGGAACATGTCAATATTTCGATAGGGAGATGAACTTAAAAAAGTTATTTAAGTCCCACATTATATGTAAGTTGAAAAAACTCCTTAGTCCCACATTGCTTAGGTGAGATATCTTAGCTAGCTAACTTTATTATATAAGAAAATTTCATGGCTCATTCTAAAATACACCAAAAAATTATTTTGAGTCTTTCCTTCCTCGCTCTCATAATTCCGCGTCTTTCAAATTTTCGAAGCGCCAACTTCTCCCTCTTTCTTTCTACTCGCAAAATTTTCTGAATACTTTCTTTAATTCTCTTTAGAGAATTATGTTAATTCCTCCTCGTTTGAGTTGAGAAATTATCAAATATAATCTCTGGATTCTCTTTAAAGAATTATTTGAATTTCTTTTAGTTTGAGAAATCATTTTGAATTGTCAAATGACCATTATTGAATTCTCTTTGGAGAATATTGTAATTTCTCTTGGTTTGAGAAATTATTACGACTAGTTGATATATCATATACTACGAGTCATATTTATACCATATTTGAATGATCTTTGTACCATTAAAAGGTATATTTCTAGACAGATTATCTATCGTGCAAGTAGTAATTGTGCAGTATAGAATTGAGCTCTTTTATCCTGAAGGCGTCATAGTTGAGTGAATAATTTTCTTAATTTTGAATAATGCTACAAAACGTCTTAAAGAGAACGAATTATTCTGCGATTTACTTCAAAAATTTCTGAATTCTAGCTATCAGATCTCAGATGTCCTAAGAGATGTCGAGACAGTGGATCTGACTTCAACACGCAACAACAAGATATATAAGTAAAATAAACAGTGTTGAAGGTAAATAACACACAAATATGTTTACCCAGTTCGGAGCAACTCTCCTACTCTAGAGGCTACCAAGCTAGGGACGAAATTAACTAGATAGTATCAATGTGTAGACCACACAACAAACACACCCATTTAAAACCTACGCACTTAATCACTACCCTTTTCTTAACTTCTACCTAAGCCACACCTAGGTATGAGGCCCTCCTCAAATCCCTTTTTAATTACACTCAGCAATTGGAGAAACTCTAAACACGAATAGAGAACAAAACTAGAAGTCACTCTTCCAAGACACACAAAACTCAATGCTTAAAAGCTTATGAGAATTAACACACAAATACTCAATGCTTAACAGCTTATGAGCATCTAACACACAAATGTTCAATGCTTAAAAGCCTATGAACATCTGACAGAACTTACAACCCAATAATAAGGATTTTAAAAACCTTAACAAAATACACACATAAGTTCCACCTAAAACTAAGTATACACCAGTCTATTTATGAAATTATTTTGGACTGGGTTAGGCTTTTAAATTGCAGTAGTGAGGCTACACAAAGTCTACAAATTCTTCTCCAAGAAAATAGGTCTTCAATCATTAGTTTCCTAAAATTTCTCCATATTTAGAAACTTTGTATATCTTCGAAAACCAACAAAGAATCTTTGATTTGTCAATCTTGTACGCCACATAAGCTAACCGAATATTCCCTGAATATTCAATAACTAACATATCAGTTGAAACATAATTGTCAGCTGCTCCAGACACGATGTCCTATCCTTCTGGTTCAGACATCTTATTCGACATGTTGAAAGCTACAAGTTGGAACTTCTTGTTCAAAATGTTGCTTCCAAGTTGGTTTTACCAAAATGTATACCAATCATAATTTCATAGAAATCGCAATCTCCCCATTTGGCACATTTTGGATAATACATCCAAATAACCCTTTCACAAGAAAACAACATACATTTTGTTTGAAAATAAATCAAACACAGACATCAGAGGTACAACAATGGAAAAAAATATTAGCAAGGTTAGTATCACACAAATCAGAGATACAATTAGTAGTTAGTTTATCTACTAACATAGTTGCAACAATTAGAGAACCTAAGTTCTCAACACCATGATGTCAAAACATCATGTCTAACATCTCTTCAGAGCACCCCCAATCCAAATCAGCAGGGAATTCCCCTCAACACCTGCTATCTCAATAGAGAATCACAAATTCTCCCCCTCAGCAGTAGTACCAGTTCCAACACCCTCAATTTCATACTACTCCCCCTTTTTATCCATAATATGACAAAGGTAAGTAGACAATATTGGGGAAAAATTAAGCATTTAAATTTTAAGTAGCGGGGTGCAAAAACTAAAAATATTCTGGGCATTTCACCCTTACAAAATCATAGACTAAGATAAACAGGATCATAAGACAGACCCAAACAAAACCACATAACCAAATGTCATGCATCAACAAATTCTTCTTTTCTAATAGCATTGGCATAATGTTTATCAGGTTCAAACATCCTTAGCATCTTCATCAACATATGCAGCACTAACAGTAGTTGCTATAATTCTTCATACATACCCCACGTCTCCTCCTTATATTCTCAAACTGAACTTCATCAAGAGCTTTTGTAAAGATACCAGTAAGCTGGTTCTCAGTGCTAACATGCTCAAGAGTTATGACTTTTTCCTCCACAAGATCTCTAATGAAGTGGTGCCTGATGTCAATGTTCTTTGTCCTACTATGATGAATAGGATTTTTGGAAATATTAATAGCACTCAAATTGTTACAAAATAATGTCATGACATATTGTGTGACATTATACT
Source organism: Vicia faba (assembly GCA_948472305.1). NCBI lineage: Eukaryota > Viridiplantae > Streptophyta > Magnoliopsida > Fabales > Fabaceae > Vicia > Vicia faba. Next base: position 1,341,182,526 of record OX451740.1, on the reverse strand, counting down.
CAGACAACATTTGCTTCATCCACACCAGTTGAGAGCAACTGCTTCCTGCTGCTATGTACTCAGCTTCATCAGTAGACAAAGAAACATAATTTTATTTCTTATTGAACTAGGAAATCAATTTTTTTCCCATAAAGAAACATCCTCCAGAGGTACTCTTCCTATCATCAGCACTTCCAGCCCAATCAGCATCACAAATTCTCACCAAAAAGGAATTTGCATCATGGGAGTAAAACATACCATAGTCACATGTACCATTCACATACTTCATAATCCTTTTAACTTGGTTAATGTGACTTACCTTAGGTTCTTCTTTATATCTTGCGCATACTCCAACAGCAAAAGTGATGTTTGGTATGCTAGCAATAAGATATAATAGACTTCCAATCATGCTTCAATATAGACTCTGATCAACACTAACTCATTTTTCATCTTTGGATAACTTCAGGTGTGTAAGAGCAAGAGTTCTATTATGATAGGTGTTGTACCCCAAAATTTTCCCTCCCATATTTCTCAAAACATTTCAAGTGAGGTCCTCAAGTTGCTCAAGGTGGTCCAAGGGTTGACCAGACAAGCTCCCTCCTAAGGCAGTCTACCTCAAATTAGGGTTTCATGTTGCATCAAGATGCTTGAGTCCAAGGGATCCCAAATTCTCACCATTGTCCTAATATGTTCTCAAGATCATCCATGTTAATTTTCAAGCCTTGCAGAGAAATTTTGCTCAGTCAATTACTCAAAGGCCTGAAAATCGACTATGCTAGGGAAAAAGTCAATTGTGGCCCACATATAGTCAAACTTCAAGATTTTTGGTCAACATTTTCATTTTGAAGTATATTTCATCATTTTATCAAGGGTTGATCATGATTCATCAAGGATTGCTCATAATTCATCAAGAACCAAAAGTTGCTAAATTAGGGTTTTGTAGGAAAAGTCAACTCAACTTTGACCAACCATAACTTTCTCATACTTTATGAGAAATGACCCATCCAAAGCTTATTTTGAAGAGGATGCAATGCTATACAATCCATCTTCATCTCCAAAGTTAAAAATATGCACTCACAAGAAGTTATGAATTTGGATATTATAGGTCATTTTGAAAAGTCAACAAAAACACCCTTTTTGTCAATGCTTCATACATGAGTATGGAATATCAAATTGATATTAGACCAAAATGGTTGCTTAGAGGACATATCAATCTTTCTAAAAAGTCCAAGAACACTTTCAAAGAGTCAAAATTGAGGAAGTTATGCATTGGTGAAGTTGACCTTTTTTGCAAAATTGTCAAAAGTCAATTATGCCTAAAAACGCAATTTTTGCCAAATGGGCCCAATCTTTTTCACTTGTTTTAAGTTGGCAACATGGTCCACGAGCCCTATCCCTTGCAACTTGTCATTATCTTGTTTTTATTATTTATTTTGATTTTTATTTGAATTAAATCAATTTAAATCAAAACAAATCATAGAAAATCCAAAATATTGAAAACTCAAGATTTTTTACATGTTTCAGGTCTTAAATTCCAGCTAGCATGAGATCAAATTCGTGTAAAGGCATGGAGTGCACAAAAAGATTAGATTTGGACTATTTTTGGAAATATATTCAAGTGTATCAAATCAAAATCAAATGCAATGATGGAAGAAGATTGAGCATATTCTTTCAACCCTAATTCATTCCTCAGTACATAAGGATCATTGGCAGACCTAAAGCAATGGTGGAGGGAGGCGCAGTATCAAGAACAAAACTTGAAAAAAACCATAAAAAGTGTAGACACGAATTCATACTTCCAGGCATCCTCAAGGCATTCTAGCTATCCCAATCACTTCCTGGGAGTGTAAGCAAGTGAAATCAATCAAGAACAAGGCTTTTCCAATACCAAAACGCGCTGTAAGTCAGCCACGACATTCCTTTTTTCTTGAATTCGAATTGCTTCATTCTGATACCTATAGCATAAAATAATTGTATATTATTGTTTACCATCATATTTGCAAGCTTTCTGTAATATTCAATTGTGTTTTCATGGCCTGTATGAGATTCCACCATTATTAGGGTTTTATGGCTCGATTTGGGATTTCATCATATAGGTAAAATTGGGCCATGAAAGGGCCACTACTTTACTCAGCAGGACCATACGAAGCTATCCATGGCTTTGGTTTTTATTTATCACGTTTGCATTAGATTTTGAGAATTGCAGGACTTATAGCAACGGACATGACGATGTAGGTAAAAGTCTGGAACTTTTACCAACGGTGCAAGGAGGAAGATGACTAGCTGGCAAGCATCCATTGGCCTATTCAAAAAAACGCGCGTTGCATTAATGGGTTTGGCATTTTACATATTTGATTAATGTTTTGTATTATATGAACAAATAGAACAATTGGCCCAGTGGTAGCCAGGCAAGCGTTAAGGCGTTGGGGAGTTTGAGGTCAGGGGTTCGACCCCTGCCTCCAACGTTTGCATTTTTCTTAAATTCTTTCTACAGATCCCATGTTCCACAAAGACCAAGGACTACCATATGTCATCACAATCCAGTCTGCCAGGTAGTCAGATGGCCAGATCCAAGGGCCATCAATGGAGGAGCATCATAAGCCTAGTCAACGCGAAGCATATGATCGTGTAGGTCAACGTGGACCTCATTCTACTTGGGCTAGATTACTGTCCACACACCCCAAATCTCCAAACTAGGCCCAAGTTTCCTTTTCTTTTTCTTTTTTACATTTTGTTTTATTTAATTTAATTTATCTATTTTATTTACTAACATAAACTAATTATTTCTTTTTATCAAAAAATCACAAAAATAATATTTTTCACCAAATTAGGTTTAGACTTTACTTTTTTTAATCAACAATTGAATTAATTTAATTAGGTTGTTAATTTTAGATAACTTTAATTCCTTTTTTTAAATAATTAAAATTAATTGGAACAATTAGGGTTTTAATTTAATCATATTTTCTTTTTCTTAAAATAACCAAAACATAAAAAATAGGCCATGTAATTATTTTCTTTAATTAATTTAATTAACTAATTTTTTGTACTTAATTTAAAAAGTTAATTCCTTTTTCTTTAAAAAAATAATTAAAAAAACAACAAAAACATTTTTCTTTTAATTAGGTTAGAAAGGGTCAAAACCCTAGTTTCTCTCCCGGTCTAATTTTCCTCGCGCGCGTTTTATCATTTTATTTTTATCCTATTATTGTAACTGTTCACAAGTTGTAATAGTTTAAATTAGGATTCTTATTTCCATTTATCGCTTTATTTTTTAAGGGTTTGTTTTTGGCTATGTAAATACCTAAAGCCTTGTAATAGCGTAGTTTAATTTCCGCGCTTTAAATTCCGCAAATATTCAACTGTTAGATGTATGATATTAGGATGCATGACAAGAATGTATGTAAAACTTTAAAACAATTAGATAACCCTAAAATGTGCAAAGATAATAATTTGAAATTGAATCACTCGCACATGCGCACTCCAACTTGGTTGCCTTCGGTAAACGGTCATTAGGTATAGGATGCTTTAGTGGTCGTCCTTTTGTCTCAAAGATCAAAGTTACCTCGGAATGGTTGCCTCGGATGTTGTTGCCTCGAATAATTGATCTGAGACATTAGGTTTACTACTAAGACGTCCGAACATTGCTTTAGTGACCGTATGTCCCTTTCGAATTGACCCTCAAAACTCCAACGACGGTGCTACCTACTCACTAATAGTGGGATAGAATTGTCTAAAGGACACAAGCATAGAACGATTCTTTTTTCGAGTAGGTAGATTAGTTCTTAAGTACTTGCTCAATCCAAACAAACTTTTTCACACTTACACTCCTTTACAAACAAAGTTTTCAAAAACACTTCATTACACTCTTGAAGACAGAAGCAAGAGTTAAATTGAAGTTGAAACAAAAACTTTTCAAATCACACAAACACACAAAGAAGCCATTTTTAAAATGATGAGCAAGTACCTAAGATCTTGTAGATAACTATGGATAGAAAGGGTGCTAATACCTTCCCTTTCTATAATCTACCCCCCGTACTCAGAAATATCTCGAAAAAAGGAATTTTTCTGTGCTTTTTTCCTTTCCTGTTGGATAAAATAAAGGTTGGTGGCGACTCTTGCTTACCGCGATATTTTGCAAACACAAACGCAAAATGTAAACCAGTATTCCTAAAAAAACAGTCCCGATTCTGGCCACCGTATCACAGTAGGCATTTTCAAATCCAAATTTCTTCACAATATTCCTTGCATATTTGCTTTGACGAAGAAAATGGAGTCATCCATCTGCTTGACTTGCAATCCAAGGAAGTAAGTCAATTCACCTACTAAACTAATCTCAAACTCAGATTGCATCTGCTTGACAAAATGTTGGACCATTTCATCCGACATTCCCCTAAAAACAATGTCATCCATATAGATATGAGCTATCAGCAATTTACCATCTTCATCTTTGACAAAGAGTGTCTTGTCAATTCCCCCTTTCTATATCCATGATTGACTGGAAATTCAGTCAACCTCTCATACTAAGCTCTTGGAGCTTGTTACAAGCCGTACATGGCCTTATTCAGTCTAAACACATGATATGGAAAGGAAGGATCAACAAACCCTTTTGGTTGTTCAACATAAACTTCTTTATTCAGACACTCATTTATAAATGCACTCTTGACATCCATTTGATACAAATTAAACTTTAGCTGACAAGCTACTCCAAGCAGCAATCTTATAGACTCCAAGCGGGCTACATGTGCAAATTTTTCATCAAAGTCTACTCCTTCCATTTGAGTGTGTAAGAACAAGATTTGGTTCTGAAATATTATCTATAGTTTTAATGATAACAAATGAGTATGATTATATGAACAATTTTGTTATACTAATGTTTGTTATCATTGAGTACTTAAAAAACAGGCTCTACTTCTGGTGGATGGCTTGGCCAAGACATTAGAAGAGAAATGATTCCGCTTCTATGATACACAAGTTCTATTGAACAGTAGAAAGACACTCCAGAAGGATCTGAAGTGTAAACTCTGATATTTGTCTGAAGAAACCAGTCAAAAGATATGAAGACAGAAGTTGTTACATAAGTCCAAATTCTAAAGACTCACGTTTCTAAAAGACAATGTGTTTCTAGAAAGAAAGTTAGAAGATATGAAGACGAAGTTTCTACTGAAGTCCATATGCTAAAGACTTTGTGTTTCTAATAACAAGGTTTTAAAGTTAAGGATTCTTAAAGAACCAAGTGCTAAAGATTCTAAAAGACAGAAGGTATGAATATTCTAAAGACTTGAAGTTCTAAAGGTCCAAGGTTATCTATAAACAGGTTCTGAAGACCAAGTGCTGAAGACTCTAAATACGCAGTTATTAAGACTCTGAAGACTTGAAGCTCTTCTGATCTAAAGGTTCGCTACAACGGGTTCTCACGACTAAGTGCTAAAGACTCTGAAGACGCGGTTCTGAAGACTCTGAAGACTTAAAGTTCTGAAGACCTTATGTTATGTTCTTGCTTCTAATATCATGCTCGTAGAAGCCTCTGAAATGCGGAAGGAAAGAATATAACGGTAACACATTATAATAGTACACAGTACGAAAAGCTTTATGCCACTACCTCTCCACTAACTTGAAGTGTAGAAGAGATAAGGACATCGTAGTACTATTTATAACGACTCTTTTTCAAATAGCCAACAGCTCTATTTTGCCTGGCTATATAAGAAAATAATCGTATGTTTAAAGAAAGTGTTGTTGGTTGGTGTGTTGGTTGTTATTTTTTATCTGGTTGCTCAACACATAATGCTGAACAAGCTAAACATTAATAAGCTTGCCATAAGCTGCTTGGCTAGGTGCTAAAAGCTGCAAGTTTCAAATCACATGTTATTGATGTTCAAGTTAAAAAGAAACGCTATCACTATAAGAACATAACCAAATTGAAGCAATCATCCACTATAACAAAATGAAGAATTCTACAAGATGTTATTAAATTTACCAATCATATACATCTTGGAAGAATCATGAAGAAGCAAGGAGTTGTTGCTCGTATCTTGCTAAATGAAGAAAGAAGATTAAGATGAAGAATTATTCAAGATATAATTCAAATCATCAATCATATACATCTTGATAGAATTATGAAGAAGCAAGAAGTTATTGCTCATAGCTTGCTCAACAAAGAAGATGAATACAAGAAAACTAAAAGATGTTGCACTTATTTTAGATTATATTCATCTTTGTAGAAATATGTAAAACACAAGAGTTGTTGCTCAGATTGTGTTATTTCTTAAAATCTTCATATAAATTGTTTTTACACAAGAGTTGTTGCTTAGAATTGTGTCAAACAATATGTACTTAAATTAGGAGTAATCTGCTTGATAAGAAGCACTCATATAATCTCCAAAAAACATTTTGTTTAGAATTGGTTGGCACCACAAGTGATCGAGTGAAGATCAGAAGACTTGAGAAGACTTTGGCTGCGGCCATCGTAGATGAAATCCTGGTAGTGGATTTTATTGGGTCAATGGTGGTTATATCTCAAAGGGGACTGAGTGAAGGTCAGCCTTCTGAGATCACTGATGGATATCATTGGAAGGAAATCCTGATAGGAGATTTTAGAGAATCAAATTTTGTTGGGTCAATGAACGTTATATCAGGTTTGGATCCATGAATGTTTCATTGGATGTTAGTCACTGGAAGTTCCCCATGTGATTGTAATCAGAATGATTATAGTGGATTAAGTCCTTGAGTTCAAGGAGAAATCACCTCGGAAAGGTGGACTGGATTAGCTTGGGGGTTTCTCAAGTGAACCAAGATATATTGCGTGTTCTTTACTTTTGTTTATGCTTTAGAGTTTATGTTTTTTGAGCCAAATTAGAAGCATTAATTAGAAGAAACAATCAAAATCATTGGTCAATAAATAATGCTTAGAAGAGAAAGTTTTACAAGAAAGGAAAAACCAATTCAAACCTCACCTTTCTTGCGTTTTCTTCACACTATCAATTGGTATCAGAGCCCGATTCTGTTATTGATGGATATCAAACAAGAAACAGTGTCAGATAAAGATCCAAATGCTTTGTGAATAAATACTCTAAGGTGATAGTTATTCAATTTTCAACTACTGTCTAAATCAAGGAAATTGAAGAACAAGCTAATAGGAAAAGATTCATCAAGGAAATCTTGACTTTCTCATAATATCTCATTAGGAATCTTTTTAAAAGAAGAAAGACTGTTATCTTATAATACAAAAGAACCTCATGATAAAAACCATATACTCAAGAAAACAGAAGATCTTGTGAAGATCTAATCATTGGTTCTGTCGAAAGAGACTTTCTAGAAGTCAAGACATTGCTGAAAAAAGAATGCTCATTGGCGCATCAGAAGTATGGTCAAAGACTAACTATAAGAAATTCAAGTCAGCATTGAAAGAACAAGATTGTTAATCAGATACGTCAAAGTTTTGATTAGAACAGATTCTGCAATTCATTCAAAGAAACAAAGATTTCAGAAGACGCTAAGCAATGATAGTTAATTCTCTCTATCACATAGCTTCTCAGAAGTTAATAAAATATTGATCTTCTGAAAATAAGCTTATGTTCAAAAGAAAGCTTAACAAACAGATGGATGTTATGATAATAAAATATCAGAATATCCTTGCTCTGAGTATTCTCTTAAAAAGGTCAAACGGGTGATTCTAAATAAAAGAATGAAGAGACCGTCTGAAGTGAAGACTCATAATCTAGATTAGACATTAGAATTTAGAAGAAGGTTACTCTTCTCAAATCAGAAAACTAAAAATACTCAAAGAAATAAGAGGAATCAATATGAAGATAATTCAGAACCTCTGAAAGACTACTCTGAAGAAAGCATAAGAAGAAAGAAGTAAATCAAAAGCGGTGTCTAAAAGCTCAGTTATCAGAGGATGCTTCAGTCAGAAATATTTTTGATCAGATGAAACATTTTAGTCATTCAGACCCTGAGTATATTGATTGTGTCACTTAGTTAGACAAAGTGGTTAACACGTGTAATTCTCGATTATTCCTAATCATCACACGTTACCTAAGTTATACTATGAACAACGTGAAATTTCGTGAATTGATACGTCATGATTACTTTCATTAATTATAACATCATTAATATTTCTATTTTTGCTTAAAACACCCATTACCACACGTCACTCCTCACACTTATTAAAAACCCTAAAACCCTTTTTCTCTCAATTGTTCCTCGTCTCTCTCTAGGGTTTCTTCATCCTCTTCAAAAGTTCGTCTACAACCATCTTCTACAAATCTCCATCCACTTTCAACAATGATGACTCCTGCTCAAGAAGAAGTTGTTATGTTTTCTAGTGAAGTGGAACAAGCCCTAAATTTATCCATTGCAACATTTTCAACCATTACATATTCGTCTTCATCAATGGTTCTTTCATCTTCAACAGTTCCATCTTCATTGACCATCGTCCCATCCTCATCAACTGAGGTTTCCTCATCTTTAGCAAATTCTACTAATGACAATCATATTACGCAGAAAAATCCTCAAGTTCATTGTAACCTAAAACCAACGGAGTTAATTGTTCTTAAGGAATTAATGGTCGATTTTGACAACCTCACTACAAATGGGTGTGACTTAAAAGAATAACTAATAGCTTAAGGATGGGAAAATTATTTCCAAAGGATTCATGGTCTTGCCTATGAGGCTCTAGTGATAGATTTTTGGAAAAATGCTGATTGTGACGACTTTCATATTGTTTCGGACGTCATTGGACAAAGGATCATCATCACTAAAGAGTCCATTGCAAAAATGTTGGGATTGAAGTTCCTGAAAGGAAAATGTGTGTATGGTTTGGACAATAAATCAATGGCAGAAAAGAAATCTCTAGATAAACTATTGTTCATGAATTTCTCTGCCGAGAAATCCAAGTAAAAAAATAAGGATCTTCATGATAATCTCATGGTATGGCATAAAATTATTCTGGGCTACATAAACCCTAGACCTCCTTCAAGTTCTTCTGATTATTCCAACATCATTCTGAAGTTCATGATGTACTTTCTAATGTCCAAACAAAGGATTAATATTCCTTTCATTTTGTTCAATTACTTGAGGGATTTTATAAGAAAAACCAGAACCACCGCACTTCCCAACAAAAAGGTATCTCCCAGTATTCCCTGTGGACGAATACTAACTAATATTTTCGCTGAAAATGGCTTAGTAAAGTTTTTGATTGAAGAAGCCAATTATAAAGAGGATTTGACTCTAAGCATTGGAGATTCCTTTAATGGGAAAACTATGAGGAATATGAGGTTGATTGAAGAACTCAAGGTCAAGCCTCTGATTGAACCATCTGAGAATTATCACCACAAAATAATTCCTGTGAGGGACTATCCTCTGTTCTCCAAATGAGATCCAATATCCAGCATGGTCGTAGACGTTCTAATGATGCAACAAGAAGGACATGATATGTCAAACTTAAATTATTCAGATTTTCCTGCTGAGGGTGTTGATTGTTCTGTTGGTAAAATGAAGAGAAGCTAAAATGCTTCTGAACCAGAGAAGAAAAATAAAAATAAAAAGAAGTCTAACCTTCTAAAAGATGTCGTTCTGGGTAATGAAACTGCTGTAACAACTAGTAAGTCTGATTTTGATACTTATGTACCTGTTTCATTATCTATTTCTAAAATCATTGATGCAGTCTCATCTATTTCAACCACCATCACACAAACATCAGTTTTTGTTCCATCATCCACCGGTATCACTTCTATTTGTGTTCCAATTGTAAACATTCCAATTGTTTCAAACACCACTACAACTGAAATTCCTGTAACTTCAAATAAATCTTTTCCACCATAAAAATCCATCATCTCTAAATCCACCACAACACAAGCTCCCACTTCAAATCCTATTCCATCTTTCACTACCTTCATTCTATCATAACAAATACATACTTCCACTTCTCCATTAACCTCACCTCAATTACTTCCACAAGACTCTAACCTTTCTACTTTCAATACCAATCTTCATTTTTCTTTCTTCAAAAAAGAAACTACTCTTCATGACTCTCCCATCATTCATCCTAATCCAACTTCTTCCTCAGTCCTCGAAATATCAGAAAGAACAATCTTTGATAATTAGGAAGCTATTGAAATTTCTTCAATCGAACCTTTCACTTGTTCAAAACTTTTTGATATTACCGAACCTTTACCATAAAATTCTTATGAACAAACTTCTGAACCAAGCCATCCTCAATCCAACCTAGCCTTGATTGTTTATGAAAAACCTTCTCCTAAAAACTTGGATGAATGCATTAACATCTTTAGAATCAAGGCTAAGAAAAGGATTGCTAAATTAAAAGCAGAGGCAAGCACAAGCACTGAGCCTCAAGACATGGATGGTTCTTGGAAGAAGTTTCAGAAGTGGATGCTTCTGAAGTTGAATAAATGAATACCTTTTCTGAAGCATCCATAATTGGGGTTGTTCAAATGGTATCTGAAAGAAAGGAAGAAAGAGAGAGAGCTAGATATGTGGAACTAATTGCTTCTAAGCAAAGAGAAGCTGATGAAAAATCTCACCTTGCTGAAGCTGAAGCAGCAAGACTAAAAGCAAAAGAAGCTAAAGCTATAGAGGAAGCCAGATTGGCTGCAGAAGTTGCAAAGGCTGCTGAAGTGAAGGGTAAGCAACAAGATTTGACGGTATCCAACTCTGAGTTTGACTTTGATCTGAAGATATCCATTATTGAAATAAGGGAAGAGCATAAAATGTTCAGAGAAAACTTCAAAGCTCAGGACAAAGTCAATGAATCTATTCAAACTATGCTCAAGATGATCTTGCCAAAAATTTCTGAACCTGCATCATATGCTCGTCCAACATATGGAAACTAGGGAATATGATTCTTGTTTAGTTTTATTATTTACATTTTTCATTTTTGGATAAATTATCCTTATAGTTAATTGATATATTATCTTAATCTTTTTAAAATTCCATTATATCTTCCCACATAATTATCTTTTTGATGATAACAAAAAGGGGGAGAAGTATAATAATTTTGATGAAACTAAAAATGCATTTAACCACTAACATGTGCTTGTTTGTTTGATAATTAACCGAGGAACTCTAAACAAGTTCACTAAGCATTCTAAGACAGATTAAAATGAAAGAAATCTATTAAAGTTCTTAAGAACTTGTAATACGGTGGGAGAACTGACTTGGGATATTTTGCGTTTGATCGCAATTGTTGCGGATAGCAAGAGTTAGCCACCGATTTTTCTTTAATCCAAAAGGAAAGGCTGAAAAGAATAGGAAAGACATTTGATATTATTTTCTTGAGTTCGGGGGGTAGATTATGAAAAGAGAAGGTATTAGCACCCTTTTCACCCATAGTTATATATGGGCTCTTAGTTGCTTGCTAGATCACTTGCTTGGTTTGAAAGTGTGCTTTGTGGTGGTTTATGAAAGTATTTTTGAAAAGCGCCTTCGTTTAGGCAAACTTTGTAATGGTTCTCGTCTCATAAGAACGTATACAAAGTGTTGGACTTTTCAACATATTTCATGTTTTGAAAATGTTTGGTGTGTGTTTGCAAGGATGTTTGTCTTGTAAGTGAGCAAGCAACTAGGAACGTTTCTACCTACTCAAAAGTCTTTCATTCATTTCCTCCATTCCTTTGATATTGCTATCTTACCATTGATTGGTAAGAAGCCTTATCTTTGGATGTAAAAGGGACGGGCGTGGGTCATCGTATAGTCATGATAGAAATATTGTGAGACATCTTAGCATTTCTCTTGAGGGAATAAGATCATTTGTAAGGCAACATTCATAGCGTCATCGAGGGACTATCATCTTGTATTTTTATTGTGTTTGCTAAGACGTCCCACATGCAAACATGACCATTTTTCATAAGGCTACAAGTGGAATTACCCTAGGGCTGCATGTGTGAATAGTGTGTCTGATTTGCATGCATTTAGTCTTTGATTAGGGTTGTCTACTTGTTGTTTTTATCTTCCCAAACAAATCCTACTTTACTAGCATTTATATTAAAACGATAAATTGCAGAAAGTAAATACTTTACGCTATTACAATCATTAAGGGGATGAGGTGTACAAATTTACAAATGGGGATAGCAAGAAATTAAAGTCCTAATTATCTATTACAACCATATTGAAATGGACTTGTTTTGTTTTTGTTAAGAGAAGAAATAAGTTTGCTTAAGAAAATATTTTTAATATTTTGGTTTTAAAGAAATAAAATAAATTATGTGAGTATAAAAACATTTTTGGTGTTTTTGATTATTGAAAATAAAATGATGATAAAAATAATAAGAGGAAAAGGGTCAGAATCATCGCGTTGATGAAATAAGAGAGAACATAAGTTCTGACTCTGATGCACTACAAGTCAGAAAGAAAATGTTAGCAGAAAGGGGGAAGGTCAGAAGTTCTGGGTCCTGGTACACTAAAGTTTTGGGGTTGCTGGGAACAAGGGAAATCCTAGAAGTTCTGATGCAACTGGAAACCTAGAAGTTCTAGTGTCACTGGAAGGTTAGAAGTTCTGGCTATTGAGAGAGTCTGGAAGTTCTGATGTAGCTAGAAACCTAGAAGTTCTAGTGTCACTGGCAACCTAGAAGTTCTGATAATGGGTATGTGAGGTGTCAATGTTATTGGATGGGAATGTCTAGAAGTTCTAGTCTAGGATCAATGTTTTGACAAGCAATTAAAGGGGATTAATCTAGAAGTTATGATCCAACTAATGGGGTAAAAATGTCAGGAAATAAACACAAAATAAAAAAGGTGTTTCTGGGGCTAGAACTCAGGACCCTTAACACTAATGCCTTATGCACACGCTCTCTACCACTGGGGTATCTGCAGCTTAGCCATTTCTCAACAAGACAGAAAATGCAAACATAACAGTTATGGCAGGTTTCATCATGGTTTCAGAAATATAAAGTATCAGAACTATAAATCAAAAGCAAGCATGAATTTTGCTAATCCTAAATCTGAATCCTAATTTCCTCAAGAAGTTATGAGCTGAAATTCTCTCTACTTAGGCAAAAATACATGAAATCTATGAATATGTACAACATCAGAGTCAGGATATCTACATTGTATTTTTGGACATGCAAGTCTATTAATGCCTAAGTAATGTGATTAGAGTCAGCAGAAGCTTACCTTGCAGCTGGAAAATGTTCTGTGAACTAGAGCCTGGTTCTGATTATTGTGATGTTCTAGTCAGCTTCCTTCAATTCTCAGAAAGCTAGAACAACCCTTAACTTGAACTATGAATGGCTGGGACATTCTGGATCAACCAAGAAACAATGTTCTGATTTTTGAGATGGAGATTGATGAAGAACGTGTTATAGTCTGAAAATGGAAGTTGGGATGGCTTCTAAATGTATATCAGAAGCTGTGTGGGTGATTTGGTTGGGAGATGCACAAGGAAAAATAGAGCTTGGATGCAAAAAAAAAACAGAAATTAGCAGGTTTTGTATTTGTGTTTACAGTTTCAAGTTCTTTGAAATTTCAGTAAAATTTCAAGGCTTTTTCTCAAATCTTTGACCTTTTTAACAGTTTCAAATGAAGTTCAATTTATAGGCCAGGATTTTGGAGCTTGGAGAAGCCAAGAGTACATCCATCATATGCTAGGGCGCTGACTTGTTCTTGAAGCAAGTTTAAACAAGTATGTTTCAAGGCACAAAGTATGGTGGTTAGTAGCTTTAGCCACGCTTAATCTGAATTTGTAAGCATGAATTCTGGAAAAGTACCCTCAGAAGAAAAAGTAGAGCATGGGCCCAGCATAAACTTTGTACAAAACTTTGCTTTTTAAGGACAACAATGGTACTTCTATGCCACATGTCGGGAAATCCTTTGGATAAAGACTCAAAAGTTGGTATGAGCATTAAATGATGATGAGATTTATCAAAATAGGAAACCTGCAATATGAGATTGTGTATCATAGCTTAATCTGGATCAGAAGTTCAGCATCAGTGTAACTTAGAACAAATATCCAACTTCTGATCTTTGAATCTCCCTGCTCCAGCATGTTCTGAAGGAGTTTTCGGACTTTTCAGAAAGCTTGTAACATGCTTTGCAGACCCTCTTTGAATTACTCTTTCCAACTCTGATTGAACCTTCGTGAAAACTGGTCCATAAGTTCTAACCAAATTCAGTCTTGGAAATGTCCAGAATTTACTGAGTGCTTTAGTTTCATGGACGTGTCTTCAATGATGCATAACTTGAAATTCCAGCATTTCCAAGAGAAGTTCTATTCTGCAATGTTTTATATCTCATTGAAATCTACAACTCTCATGTCAGAAGTTCTTCCAGAATCATCTTGCATCATGGTGAAAATCTGGCCAGAAGTTCTGAACTTATCATATTTTCTTAACACTTAGAAAAAATTTCAAGTGTTTAGAATTTTGACTTTTCCAAAGCCAATTTGACTTTTGACTTTCTTGATGAAAAAACTTCATATTCTAACATGTATTGATGAAATATGATTCTTAAAACTTGATTTTGATCCAAAAGTTAAAGTTTAACTTTTTCAGCGTACAACTGACCATTCTGCCCTTGTGCCAATTCCCAACCTAAATTGATGTATCAGTGTTGAAAACTTGATGTCATGGAACATCTTGTGAGAGAATCCTTGAGAAATGTGAGGGAAAATTTTGGGGTACAACAGAACAGATCATTCATACATTATAAAATGTATACTCTTTGAAAATATGTCCAAGATTCAGATAGACCCAATAGTGTTCAGAAGTTGAGAACTTTCTAAAAGTTAAAGTTATCTTGATTTTGGTATCATAATGTTCAGAAGATGTATCATGTCTGATAATATGATAATCAGAACATAATAATAAAAAATAGAAGCATATGTCTTCCAGAAGAACAGAGAAATCAGAAGTTGAAGACTGTCTGAAATTCCTAAAGTCAAGACTCTCAAGATCTCGATATTTGATCTATTAGAACTAGGGGGAGTTTTTACTCAAATGGTTCATAGTCAAGATATTCTATCTTCATCAAGTCGTTGACTCCGGGGATTATCAGAAAAAGGATAAGTATTTCTTACCCTTCTAACTTCACTGATTATGATTATATGTACAAAATTGTGTCATCAAACATAGTTTTATCATCATAAAAAGGGGGAGATTATAAGAACAAGATTTGGTTCAACAATATTATCTCTGAGTTTTGATGATAACAAATGAGTATGATTGTATGAACAATTTTTTTATAATAATGTTTGTTATTGTTGAGTACTTAACAAACATGTTCTGCTTTTGATAGATGGCATGGCCAAGACATTAGAAGAGATATGATTCTGCTTCTATGCTACAAAAGTTCTGTTGAACAGTAGAAAGACACTCCAGAAGTATATGAAGTGTAAACTCTGATATTTGTATGAAGAAACCAGTCAAAAGATCTTAAGACAGAAGTTGTTACTTACGTCCAGATGCTGAAGACTCGCGTTTCTAAAAAACAGTGTGTATCAAGAAACAAAGTTAGAAGATCCGAAGACGAAGTTTCTATTGAAGTCCAGATGATAAAGACTTTGTGTTTCTATTAATAAGGTTCCAAAGTTAAGGATTCTTAAAGAACCAAGTGCTAAAGATTCTAAAAGACAGAAGGTCTGAAGATTCCAAAGACTTGAAGTTTTAAAGGTCCAAGGTTATCTACAAACAGGTTCTGAATACCAAGTTCTGAAGACTCTAAAGACACAGTTCTTAAAACTCTAAAGACTTAAAGCTCTTCTGATCTAAAAGTTCACTACAACGGGTTCTCACAACCAAATGCTGAAGACTCTGAAGATGTGATTCTGAAGACTATGAAGACTTGAAATTCTGAAGACCTTATGTTATGTTCTCGCTTCTAATCTCGTGCTCATAGAAGCCTCTAAAGTGTATAAGGAAAGAATATAACGGTAACACAGTACAATAGTACACAGTAGAAAAGCTTTATGCCACTACCTCTCCACTAACTTAAAGTGTGGAAGAGATAAGGACGTCATAGTACTATTTGTAACGACTCTTTTTCAAATATCCAACGACTTTATTTTTCCTGGCCATATAAGAAAATAATCGTATGTTTAAAGCAAGTGTTGTTGGTTGGTGTGTTGGTTATTCTTGGTTAGTTGGTTGCTCAACACATGATGCCGAACAAGCTAAACATTGATAAGCTTGCCATAAGCTGCTTGGCTAGGTGCTAAAAGCTGCAAGGTGCAAATCACAGGTTATTAATGTTCAATTTAAAAAGAAAATCTATCACTATAAGAACATAACCAAATCGAAGCAATCATCCACTATTGTTGTAACTAGTTTTGAAACGAGAGTCGCCACCCTTAATTTTTATCCTAAGGAAGGGGATATAAAGGTTAACCCTAAAAGGTTAGAGATTCTAGGTTTTTTCGACTCGTTCTTAGACGAAAGGAAGGTGTTAGATACCCCTCATCTACCTTGTTCACAATGATACTAGGGTTAGAAGTGTGATCTTTAAGAAATAGGGTTTTTAGTGTTTTATTAGAGGAACTCGCCACAATTTTAGTCGTATGCCTATGTATCCTCTTTTAAGGAATCAGAGTCCCAATTCGCAGTTTGCAATGAGTTGGTATTTTTTATGGATTACAAAGATATTTGAATTTCCCGTGTACTTAGTCTAGGTGTGTGAATAGCGGAGTTTGTTAGATGAAGCACGCAGTCGATTTAAATATATTTGTAACCCTTTTTGAAAATTGATTGTGGAATTTAATTTGATTATGAAAAATAATGTATTGTTGGTTAAATCTTTTTTAATGTATTAATTGTAAAAATATATTATTAATGCATGCTGAGAAAATATTTTAATGCGAATAAATAAATATTAGATGAATTTAGAAAAATATTATTTGATTTAATAATAATAATAATAAATATAATATTAAAATTAGAAATATATTAAATATAAAATATAAAAATAAATAAAAAAGAATTAAATTGAAAAAAATGCAGGGGATGTAAATTAAGTTAGGCTAGTAAAATAGGAGGGTGCATGTAGTAGGGCCCTGAATTCAGATACTGAATTCAGGCCCAACGCAGTGGGGGTGTTGGTTTGAATAGTTTAGCAAAACGGGGAGTGTGAGCAGTAGGGGCCCAAGTCCAGATTTTGGACTTGGTCCATTAGGCTGGGAGTGTGATTTTGCGCTAGTTAGAAAAACAAAGGGGGGTTTCATTAGTCAATAAGCCAGGCCCAAAGGGATTTGGGGACTAGTTTGATTCAGTATAGGCGGGAGCACTGTAAGGCCATAGGCGGGCGTTCTTGGACCGATTGATTGGGATCACATAACTATAACAAATGGTGCAGGGTAAGGCGTGTTGCACTGAATCATAAAGCATAAGATATTTTCTGTTTTACAAAACATTACGTCATTTCTCTTTTTTATTTCTCTCTTTGCCCTGTTCTTCTTCTTCCTTCGTTCCAATAACACTAAAACCCTAACATAGAACAAACTAAATTGTCGTTGTCACACAAACCTTAATCGGCGGCAACACCCTTATCCCCAAACCCTAGAGCTAAGTTTTCATTACCTCCTTTGTGCGTGAATTTGCTAGTTCTCCTCTAATTCCGTTGATCGCTAATCCTCTTCTTGGTGTTTTTCAGGTACAATGGTGATGAAGACATAGCGGCGACGCTTCAAGGAGAATAAGGTTTCATATGTTGAAACCCTAAGCTGGAGCGGAGAATTAAAGATGGCGGTGGAAACCAACTCTCTCTCTCTCTCTCTCTCTCTCTCTCTCTCTCTCTCTCTCTCTCTCTCTCTCTCTCTCCGTTCTTCAAACTTCTTCTGATTCTCTTTCTTTTGTAACATTTTCCTTTCAATTTTTCTCCTCCTTTCTTTTAGAAATTAGGTGTTATTTATAGTGTTCTAGGTTTAGATTATTTTAGGAAAATTTTCGTGAATGATCGTTACTGATAGGAGATTAGGGATTTCAAGATTTGTTACAGATTAGTTCCTCTTTGTATTGATAAGTTTTGATTTTGTATTGATTTTTTATTTAAATTTTTTATTAGATCTGATTTGATTTTGGACTGTAATTGATTCTATTGTATCAATTTTTTCTGTGAAATATCCAGATGATTCAATGCAAGATTTTGTTTTTTTTATTATTGATTTGAATAATGCTTAATAGTCTTAAAATGACCGTTTCTCTTTCTTAATCTATACAGTAGGCGTTTTTCTTTGAAAACAAGCATTTTCTTTAACTTGGGCTTAAGCCTTTAAAAAAGATTGGACCGTTCATTTTTAGAAAGCTCTTCGATTTTAATTTTTACTTTCAGTCAATGTTGTTTTTTCTTTCAAATATAAAACAAAAATAACCTTAACTGAGAAATAGAAGGATAACAGTAATTTTAATAATAATTATGTACAAACAAATATAATTTCTCAAAAATAGCAAAAACTGAAACAGACCTACTTGTTTAATTTGTTGGGCCTTAAGACGATTTTCTCATGGCCTCTCTGTTTAGAACATACATCCCCTTACTTATTTTAAGAAGGATCTCATCACTCTAATAGGCCAGACCAATAGTCAATAAATCCCCTTATGTACTCAGCACACCCCCCCCCCCTTTCTATTCATTAAATGGGCCAATGTATTTTACCTATCACACCCCTCTTGCAAGATAAAATGAATAGGCTTTAGAAAATTATATGGGCCTTTTATAATTTAGAAAGGCCCAAGAGTTCTTAGAAATACACTTTTCAAGATATAAATTGGGCTGAAAATGGAACAGAAGCCTAGCTTAAACGCATAGGGCTTTTTTTAAAAACAAAATATGAGCTAAAGAGTCCATACACCTCCTCTCTAAAAAACCTAATGGACCATCAACTTTTCATGGGCTTTTCTGATTTAGAAAAGCCCATTAATTCTCTAAAAGGATAAAACCCCTCTTACAAACTTAAAACCCAAAGCAAATGCTAACTCTGAAATTTAATAAGGGGTAAAAGATTTAGAAATTAGTAGGGAAAATTTGGGGTATGACAGCTACCCCTCTTTAATCACCTTTCGATTGAATAGTGAAAGAACAAGAGGTCTCACATGTTCTAATCAGAAGTTTATTAAATATTGGAAGACCCTAAAATTTGTCCGAAAGATTATAAGGATACGTTGTACAACGTTCCCATAGGTATGAAGAGTAGGCATAGATTATGATGTATCGTCTTACCAGCATTTGAACCAAAGCTTTGTTTTGACTTAGATATAACGATGCGGATAACTCATCAGTACCTAAAAAGAGATTTTAGATTTTTGTATATTTACCATAACCTAGGAAGTAAAATAATACAATTTTGAAAAGCTGACTTACTAATGCTTAGAGACTAATATAGTAAGCTTAACACAAATTTTGTATATTCATCACAACCTATAGGATGAATAAAATAGAGTTTTGATAATGCATCACTGCATGAAGACTAAAATAATGAATTATGTCACAGAGAGAGATAACTTATTGCTGCTTCGAGACTAACGCAATGAGCTAAAGACTTTCGTATACCTACCACAACCTAGCAGATAGATAATAAGAGCTTGAAACCAGATATTTGGAAATTGGAAAGATGATGTCGGTTGTGTCTGTTCTCAACCAAGACTCGATAACTAAGTGAAATATGCTAGGTTTGAAGAAATGAACCCCAAATACATTGATGACGTCGGTTGTGTCAGCCCTCAACCAAGACTATCACTCATGAAGAAAAAACCACAAATTCACTGATGATGTCAGTTGTGTCAGCCCTCAACCAAGACTATCAACATGAAGAAATAAACCATAAATTCATTGATCATGTTGTTTGTGTCAGCCCTCAACCAAGACTATCAACATGAAGAAATAAACCCCAAATTCACTGATGATGTCAGTTGTGTCATCCCTTAACCAAGACTATCAACATGAAGAAATAAACCCCAAATTCATTGATGATGTCGGTTGTGTCAGCCATTAACCAAGACTATCAACATGAATAAATAAACCCCAAATTCACTGATAATGTCGGTTGTGTCAGCCCTTAACCAAGACTATCAACATGAAGAAATAAACCCCAAATTCACTAATGATATCGGTTTTGTCAGCCCTCAACCAAGACTATCAACATGAAGAAATAAACCCCAAATTCACTTAAAGTTTGAACTATTTAGTTTGCACATAAAAGCTTACTAATGGTGGACCCCAAGAAAATTCGCATTTTTAACCAAAAAAGTTTTGCAAGATGCCATGCATGATGTATATGCATAATGCCCTAAATTGACGTGCTACCCAAGCGTGATATATGCCCCAAATGTTTTTTTATATGCACATGTACCAAATGTTTGTATATGCCCCAAATGTTTCGCATGTGCATGCCCCAAGTATCTACATATGTACCAAATGTGTGTATATACCTCAAATATTTTGTATGTGTATGCCCCGAGTACTTTGCAAATGTACCAAGTCTGTGTTTGCCCCAAATGTAAATGTGTTTTGATATCCTCTCCTTTTAAACCATTGGTTTTGTGTTACCGCCTCCCCGATGTTGTTTGTTGCTAATTTTTGTATCTCCAAGTTGATTTGAATTTTGATAAAGCATTGTGGATAGTGTCAACGTGTCATAGATAATTGTATCGCATGCGCAGGCATAAGCGTAGGCATGGGTGTAGACGTAGATCTTCTTTTTATGTTTTTCTAACCAAAATTATTTTTGATGCTTTTATGGAATGCTTTTATTTGTATGTTAATTCCCCAAAGTGATTTCAACGTAGTATTCATAAAAATAATCGTAGTATTTTGCAAACAAATCTAAAAAGGAAAAACACAATTGAAAGATTGAAAAGTTAAATGTTTTATTGATCAATATGCCTTTGAATAGGCGAGCGTACAAGATGCGATTCCTTGAAATAGGTAATTACAGAGAGTTTTAGTAAAAATTGTAAAATGGCAATGAAAATGATAATTGCTACTGATGTTTCTCCATTTTATTTTTTGATAGCTCTAATCTCCTCTGCTTCTCAGTCAAATGATTAGGACCCATATCTCTCCTTTGTGCTTGTGGTTTGTAGATCACAGTCTTTTTGTTCTTTATTTCTTTGAGTATGATCCCTAATTTTTTCCTGGATCGCCCTCTCAGGTTTTCAATCTACCGGGATAATTTTTGTGTTCATGTCCCTAACTTTTGCCTGGATCGCCCTTTAGGGTTTTCAATCCATCGGGACACTCCTTTTTTCCTAAGTCTCCCGTTTAGGGTTCGGAATTAGCGAGCTTTTTATACATAGTATTTTTTGATTGCGTCTGAATTTTCCGGATGTGGTAGTTCTTCCCCATCCATTGTTGTAAGGATAAGACCACCACCAGAGAATGTTATTTTTACCACATATGGACCTTCATAGTTGGGTGTCGATTTACTAGTGAATCGAGGCGAGGTAGCAGAATATTTTTGAGTACCAAATCCCCTTCTTTGAACACTCGAGGGCAGACTTTCTTGTCGAATGCTTTCTTCATCCACTTCTGAGATAACTGGACATGGAAAAAAGTTGTCAAGTGTTTCTCTTC
Organism: Vicia faba; assembly: GCA_948472305.1. Taxonomy (NCBI): domain Eukaryota; kingdom Viridiplantae; phylum Streptophyta; class Magnoliopsida; order Fabales; family Fabaceae; genus Vicia; species Vicia faba. Next base: position 1,341,161,037 of record OX451740.1, on the reverse strand, counting down.
AATGAGGTTGAGCTGATCAATTCGCGTCTAAACCCACTATGCTTCTCCAAGCTTTGTTTCCATTAGAACTCGAAGTGATGGAATATCTATTTCAACCGGGAGTACTGCCTCCATGCCATATACTAAAGAGAAAGGAATTGCACTTGTCGATGTGTGAACGGAAGTATGATAGCTGTGTAGAGCAAAGGGAAGAATTTCATGCCAATCATTGTATGTCTTCACCATTTTCTGAATGATTTTCTTGATGTTCTTATTGGAAGATTCAACGGCCCCGTTCATTTTGGGTCGATATGGTGAGGAAATATGATGCTCGATTTTGAAATTATCGCATAACTCCTTCATCATTTTGTTGTTCAGATTAGACTCGTTGTCCATAATGATTATGCTTGGAACACCATATATGCATATGAGATTTTGCTTAATGAATCGATTAACCACTTGACTTATCACATTTGCGTAGGATGTCGCTTCTACCCATTTGGTGAAGTAATAAATGGCAACTAGTATGAACCGGTGTCCGTTAGATGCTTTCGGTTTGATCATTCCTATCATATCAATTCCCCATATCAAAAATTGCTAAGGAGAGCTCATGACATTTAGAGAAGTAGGTTGTACATTCACTTTGTCATTGTAAATTTGGCACTTGTGACATGTTTTTGTATAATGGTAGCAATCTACTTCCATCGTTAACCAATAATAACCTGCTCGCAAGATTTTTCTAGCAATGGCATGCCCATTTGTATGAGTTCCAAAAGTATCTTCATGGATTTCCCTCATAAATGTATCTACTTCGTGCTTCTCCATACAACTGAGTAGCACCATATCATAGTTTCTTTTATGTAACACATCACCATTCAGAAAGAATTTTGAGGCTAGCTGCCACAGAGTTTGTTTGTCACTGATAGAGGTATTTTATGGATATTCTTGTTTTTTCAAGGTACCCCTTGATGTCATAGAACCAAGGCTTAGTATTTTTTCCCTCTTTAATAGCAAGGTAGTGTGTAGGCTCTTCAAAATGTTTGATTGTAATGCGTGGTTCATGGTTTGGCCAGGTTACTTTGAACATGGCTGATAGAGTTGTCAAAGTGTCTGCCATCTGATTTTCTTCTCGTGGGATATGACTGAAGGTGATCTCAGTGAATTCGGTAGCTAGCTTTAGAACATGATCCCGATATGGAATCAATTTAGGATGTTTAGTGTCCCATTCACCATTGACTTGGTATATGACTAGCACGGAGTCTCCAAATTCTTCGAGATATTTTGTTCTCATATCGATAGCAGCTTCTAGACCCAGGATACAAGCTTCGTATTCAGCGATATTATTGGTGCAGTCAAAACATAACCTCGTAGTATAAGGCTTATGATAATTTTTCAGAGAAGTCAAAACTGTCCCAATGCCATGCCCTAGTGCATTTGAAGCTCTGTCGAACATGAGTGTCCAATGTGCCCCTAGTTCAGGTCCTTCGGCGGATCCTGGTATTTCGTAGTTTCCTATAATCGTGACATCTTCTTTTGGAAATTCAAATTTCATTGGTTGATATTCTGGTAATGGCTGATGTGATACGGTGGGAGAACTGACTTGGTGTTTTGTGTTTTATCTTAAATGTTGCGGATAGCAAGAGTCACCACCTAATTCTCTATTATCCAATAAAGGAAAGGGTGAAAAGAATAGGAAAGACCTTTTGAGATATTTTCTTGTGTTCGGGGGGTAGGTTATGAAAAGGGAAGGTGTTAGAACCCTTTTCATCTGTAGTTATCTATGGGCTCTTAATTGCTTGATCACTTAAAATGCTTTGTGTTTGTGTAAGTTTGAAAATATTTTAAAAACGCCTAAGTTTGGTAAACTTTGCAATGATTCTCGTATCGTTGAGAATGTATAAAAAGTGTTGGTTGTGAAAATATTTCAAGAAAGGAAGTGTTTGGAAAGATGTTTGAAAATGCCAATGTAAGGCCATTTTGTAATGATTCTCGCATCGTTGAGAATGTATACAAAATGTTTGTTTGAAAAGTGTTTTGAAAGTGTGAGGTGTAAATGGTTTTGTTTTGTGAGAAAGCAATTACGAGCAATCTACCTACTCAAAAAGTCTTTGTTCTTTTCCTCCTCCTTTAGATAGTTCTATTTTACCATTGATTGGTAGAGAGCCTTATCATTAGATGTAAGGGACAGGCATGGGTCGTCATACAGTCATAGAAGGAAACTTGTAAGATGCTTTAGCAATTTTTCGTAAGGGACTAAGATCATTTACATAAGACAACATTTGAAGGTTCATCGAGGGACTATGATCTTTTAATCGAGGGTCTTTTGCTAAAACATCTCATCTTCGAGGGACATGATTGTTTATATCTGAGGAAACAAGTGTGATTACCCTAGAGTGAATGTGTGCAAAGTGTATTTGATTCAATTATTTTATCTTGAATTAGGGTTGTCTAAGGTTGATTTTAAGGTCTTGCTATACAAACCCTAATTACTAACGATAATATGGAAAGCGGTAAATTATGGAATTTAAATGTCATACGCTATTACAATACTTTTGGGAATGGGGGATACAAATTTACAAATGGGGATGACAAGTAAAAAAAACACTAATTACTATTACAAGGCTTTGACAATTACATAAATTGTAGCGCGAAATAGTAAGATGTACAAAAATGTAAAGATGAAGAAAATAGATTTCTTTTTTAGGGTTTTTTGATAGAAAAGGTTTTATAGTTAATCTATTTACAAAACCTAAGTCTAATGATGTCAATTATTTTCGAAAATAACTTGAGTGTTTTATCTACAAAAAATTTTTGTAAAGTGTTAGGCCATCTCCAAGAAATGCAATATGTCCAAAGTAAACTTAATAAGCTAAAACTACAGCAAAATCTCAAAAAATTAGGAATTTAATGCCTGAGCTGACATGAGCCGTGTCAGCGGACACGGGGACCCGTGTCAGGATCTATTCCTGGCCTTGTGTATGTTTTTGTCCCAGCTAACTTGACACGGGCCATGTCGTTTGACACGGGTGCCCGTGTCAGCCCCTGTCCTTCCTATTTTTCCAAATTTTTGACCGAGCTGTGTTGATACGGGCGTCTTTGTCAGCCCCTGTCATGCCTTCTTACTAAGTTTTCTCTCTAGTCTGGCTTGTTGTATCCTTTTGAAAATGAAAGAAAATGATGCATGGATAAAGATATTACAGTTTGAGAAAATTTACCTCTTGAAGTGAAAACTTTAGAACACATATGGATGTTCCCGGGTGCAAAGTGGTGATTGATTGAGCTCCCTTGGACCTTCTTGAAGTTATGTCGATCCTTTCTTTGTGTTGAAAATTTCTGAATCACTCCAACCAAGTCAAGTTGCAATGTAATATTTTTGAGTTTGGAAAATGGTGATGATGATGTTACTGAACTTGTTCTTGTGTTTGAATAACTTTTATATGATGTATGTGAAGCATTTGGATGGTTTATTTGGGCAACACTTGCAAGGTTTGAGAGATTTAAAGATTTGGACTTCAAAGTTCAATATGGAGGTTTTGTAGACAATTCTGTTTTTTTGAGAGTAAAGGGATTTTTAGGGCTTGTTCATCTCTTTCTATCCTGTAAATGATCTCTCTTTTTATAGGCAAGAGGTTTTAAGACAAGGGTTGATCAGATTTGTAAGATCACATGTTGTGGCTAGGTTGGATTGTAAATGAAGCAAGCTTGAAGATCATAGTTCAAATGCTTTGTACTTTGCTTCATAGAGTTGTTGGATACTTTAAGCATGATTATCTAATCTTATATGTTGAGTGTGTGTAGAAGGAACAAGTTAGAGGCTCAAGAAGAGCTGAATTTGTGATTAAAGCTACTTTGCAAGAATGGCAATGTTAACTTTGTGCCAAAATGGAAAAATCATTTGGATAATGCTTAAATAAAATGGACCATAGCTCAAACGTTTATGTAAACATTAAATTATGGTGAGATTTTCAAGTTAGAAGGCCTGCAAAGCAAGATTATGCAGCATAGCATGTAGGTTGGATTATGTGTTCTTCACTAAAATGACTTGTAATTCAAGAATGGATGCCCAACTTCATGCATTTGAATCTCATAGCTCAAGTTATATAAATTCATGCTCTTGAATATTTTGAAAATCTTGAAATATTGTCTACAACTTTAATGTTGACCACTTTGGCTAAATCAAATTGGAACTTGATGAAAATTGGCCAAGAAGTTGAGATAAAAACTGACTAAAACCTGTTGAAAATTTCTCTAAGTGTTTATACAAAAATGTCATGACTTCATGAGGCTATATATTTAAATCTAAGCATGTTTTAGACATCAAACCTCTAATACAAAGTTATATAATTCATAAATGTCTACAACTATCATGTTGAAAGTTTTCCTTGAATCATCTTGCATCTTGGTGAAAAATTGTCATGAAGTAGTGAAATTATCAAGGTTAGAAACCCTTAGAAATTTTCTAAGTATTGAAAACTTTGACTTTTTGTTGAATTTCTTGACTTTCTTGATTCTTGATGATCAAGTTTGATATTTTTGAATTTCTTTATGAATCTTGATCTTTTGAAATTCAGTGTTGACAAAAAAGTCAAAGTTTGACTTTTCGTGTATCAGTTGACTTTTTACCCAATACAGCTGATTTTCAGTCATCTGAACAATTGGCTATGCAGAATTATGATGCAAGGCTTGAAACTTGGTATGAGAAATCTTGAAGACCTATAATGAACCATGAAATTAATTTGAAGCATCAAAAGTCCATTTGTCCTTGAGAAAACCAAAACCCTAATTTGGAACCAATGCTTAGGAGGTGAGTTTGTCTGATCAAAACTCTTAAGAACCTTTGAGCATTTGAGACTTTTGGTGGGAAATGTTTTGAGAAATGAGAGGGAAAATTTTGTGGTACAACAGATTCCCCTATTCAATCTTCTTAAACCTGAGGAGTTAGATTGGCTTGTCCGCCATTCGTGACTCAAAGGTAGAAGAGGATTGAACACTTAAGTGCCTAGAAATTTGCACTCGCCTGTGCATGAAGTAAAACAGTTGGTTGATTATACCTGAAATGGTCTTAGAGATTCCATTTGGATAGATGATGGAGAGTTGTCGGAGATGGGTGTAAAGATGCCATCTAGAGTAACTGTCAGTAGAAATATCAGAATGAGTCTATGCTCGACTGTATCTGAAGAGTGTTTTCCAGAGTGAACCTATGAGAAAGGTATTTGAATAGTTGCTCGTCATGTAGATAGTTGCCTCGTCTTGTTTTGGGAATTGATCTACAATGAGTTTGTATGTAAACATGTCCTGTTTCGGGAGTTCATACCATTGGTGATACAGATAGTCACCCCGTCCTATTTCGGGAATTCATACCATTGATGATAGAGATAGTCACCCCGTCCTGTTTCGGGAATTGATCTTTATCTGACCCAAAAAAAGAAATATAGTTTCCCCGTCCTGTTTCTGGAGTTAATATTCAATATGTTCATGTAGATAGTCGCCCGGTCTTATTTCGGGAATTGATCTACAATTAGTGTTGTTGGTAAACCCGTCCTGTTTCAGGAGTTCATACCATTGGTGATAAAGATAGTCGCCTTGTCCTGTTTCGGGAATTGATCTCTATCTGACCAAAGAGAAAGAAAGATAGTTTCCCCGTCATGTTTCAAGAGTTAATATTTAATCTGTTCATGTAGATAGTCACCCCGTCTTGTTTCGAGAATTGATCTACAATCAGTGTTGTTGGTAAACTCGTCCTGTTCCGGGAGTTCATATCGTTGGTGATAAAGATAGTCGCCCCGTCCTCTTTTGGGAATTGATCTTTATCTGACCAAAGAGAAAGAAAGATAGTTTCCCGTCCTATTTCGGGAGTTAATCTTCAATCTTTCCATATAGATAGTCGCCCCGTCTTGTTTCGGAAATTGATGTACAATCAGTGTTTTTGGTAAACCCATCCTGTTTCGGGAGTTCATATCATTGGTGATAAAGATAGTCGCCTCGTCCTGTTTCAGGAATTGATTTTTATCTGACTAAAGAGAAAGAAAGATAGTTTCCCCGTCCTGTTTCGGAAGCTAATCTTCAATCTGTTCATGTAGATAGTCAGCCCGTCTTGTTTCTGGAATTGATCTACAATCAGTGTTGTTGGTAAACTCGTCCTGTTTCGGGAGTTTATACCATTGGTGATAAAGATAGTCACCCCGTCCTGTTTCGGGAATTGATCTTTATCTGACCAAAGAGAAAGAAAGATAGTTTCCTCATCCTGTTTCAGGAGTTAATCTTCAATCTGTTCATGTAGATAGTCGCTCCGTCCTGTTTCAGGAATTGATCTACAATCAATGTTGTTGGTAAACTAGTCATGTTTCAGGAGTTCATACCATTGGTGATAAATATAGTCGCCCCGTCCTGTTTCGGGAATTGATCTTTATCTTACCAAATAGAAAGAAAGATAGTTTCCCCGTCCTATTTTTGGAGTTAATCTTCAATTTGTTCATGTAGATAGTCGCCCCGTCTTATTTCGGGAATTGATCTACAATCAGTTTATTCTTCACATATAATTATCCTATCTTGTTTCAAGAATTAATCTGTGACTGGTTATCCAGATAGTTGCCCTGTCTTGTTTCAGGAGTTAATTTGGAACCTTATTTTTGTTGGCCGTTGAGATAGTTGCCATGTCTTGTTTCAGGTATTAATCATTGACCCGATCTTGTAGATAGTTACCCCGTCTTTTTTTGGGAATTAATCCTGGACCTATTGTTCACAGATAGTTTCCCTGTCTTGTTTCAGGAATTAATCTAGAATTGTTGATGATATTTATCTGTTGATTGATCTTTCCCGAAAAGGTAAAGAGATAGCTATATGCAATGTCATGGTGTATGAAATACATTGTGTAATGATGTTCTCAAAATAAATGAGATTGTGCCATATGTGTTTCGTATGCACATGCTATGATGTATAAATATGAAATGTTGTTGAAGTATATCTTTATTTGGGAAAATAAATCCCTGACTATTGTTGGGGATGAAGAGTATGTGCATCTTCAATCTTGTATAGAATGCTTCCGTTGGGGATTCCTGGTTACTTGTTTGAGGAAAATCTGAAGGGGGTGTATTGATTTCTGTTTGGGAAGTAGAGTTTAGGAACATTGGTCGTCCGTTGCTCTATTTGGGGATTTCATTCTTGTATATCCTGACTAGGGATAAAAAAGAGGTCAAACTGTTGACTTGTCTGGGGAAAATAGTTAACTGGTATCTGGTCGGCTTTGCATCAACTTTCTGGGGATATTGGCAACTTTACTGGGAAGAAGATTTTTGTCAGTGATAGACTTGAGCAGGGGAATCTGTAGGTTGTTGGGGAAATAAACCCTTTCGGGAAAACAAACCCTTGTCGATGGAGAAGTGCTTTGCTGAGGAAACTAACTCTATTGGTTATTGAAATTGTTAAAGAGAAGAAACTCTGCACGGTCTCTTTTTCAGTTTTGGAGAAATATACTCAACCGGGGAAGAGAAATTCCATGCATTGTACTGATTGAGACTCCGTGGGGAGATTTAACGAGGAGAAGATTATACTCCTTTATTTGTTAAAGTGATCTTCCAGGGAGATTTTGGGGAATGTACTCTTATATGTGAAGATTACTCTGTGAGGAATAATCTTATATAAGTGGCTCTGGTGACTTCACTGGGTATCACCTTATGAAAGGGATTATATGGGGATTTATGAACAACTTGAGTGTCATTCCAATTCCTAGAGTTCTGAGTAAATGTTTATTCCTGTTCTTTTGAATATATTTGTTAACAATTAATCATGTCCATATGCATATGCTTATTAAATTTTAATCATTGGACGTTTTTGCAAACAAAAAAAAATAAAAGGTTTAAACTTTAAAATATATTTGTATTGATAATTTGCCTATAAACAGGTGGTTTTGTACAAGGAGACGAAAATCCTAGTAAGAGGAAATCATCATAAAATGAAAGAGTACAAAGTGAAAACAAGTGTATATAGCCATGTGGAAGCGATCTCATTAGGTTCCAACTTCGATATTGCCCCTATGCCTTTGAACATCTAATCCCTTGCAATCGGATGAGGTTGATTGCAATGATCTTGTACCTTTTGAACTCTCGATCTTGGTAATAAAGCTACCATGTAAGTGGTCCAATAGGACATAGTCATATTCTCTTAATCCCTAATTTTTTCCTAGACTGCCCTTTCAAGTTTTCATTCCACCAGGATACCCTTTTTTTCCCAAGCCTCCCTTTCAGGTTTTTGACTTGTCGAGTGTACGATCCTTTGTATATATCCCTTATTTTTGCCCGAACCCTTTTGGTTCGTCGAGATGCCCTTATTTTTGCCTAGGTATGTCAACCTAGCGGGTCATTCTTAGGCGTAGTATTTTTTAACTATGTTCGCGTTCATAGGGTGCGAGAAATCTTTGTCATCCATAGTGGTTAGCATCATAGCTCCGCCCGAGAATACTTTCTTAACAACAAATGGGCCCTTGTAGGTGGGCGTCCATTTTCCCTTGGGATCTCCTTGTGGCAGAATGATGTGCTTTATTACCAAGTCACCAGCCTGATATACCCGATGCTTGATCTTTTTGTTGAAAGCTTTAATCATACGTTTCTGGTACATCTTACCATGACAAACAACAACCATTCTCTTTTCAGCAATTAAATTCAACTGATCCAATCTCGTTTGAATCCATTCGTATTCATCTAAGACTTCTTCTTTCATAATCCTTAGAGAAGGGATTTGAACTTCAATAGGCAGGACAACTTCCATGCCAAAGACCAAAGAGAAAGGGGTTGCCCCAGTCGATGTTCGTACCAAAGTACGATAGCCATGAATAGAAAATGGGAGCATTTCATGCCAGTCTTTATAGGTCACCACTATCTTTTGCACAATCTTCTTTATATTCTTGTTAGCAGCTTCCACTGTGCCATTCATCTTAGGTCGGTATGGAGAATAGTTGTGATGTTTGATCTTAAACTGCGTGCAGAGCTTATTGATCATGGCATTGTTAAGGTTGGTTCCATTCTCAATGATGATCCTATCAGGGATACCATACCGACAGATGAGGTTATGCTTGATAAACCGGGCTATGACGTTCTTGGTAACTGAAGAAAATGAAGCTGCTTCGACCCACTTGGTAAAGTAGTCAATGGTGACAAGAATGAAACAGTGTCCATTAGAGGTAGTAGGCTTGATCTCTCCAATCATTTCAATTCCCCACATTGCAAATGGCCAAGGAGCAGTCATGACGTTCAAAGGAATTGGAGGCACATGGACCTTATCAGCATAAATTTGGCACTTATGGCAAGTCCTCGAGTGGCGATGACAATCGGTTTCCATGGTCGACCAATAGTAACCAGCTCTCAGAATATTCTTGGCCATAGTATGTCCGCTAGAATGAGTACCAAAGATACCTTCATGCATATCCTCCATAATTTTCTCTGCTTCCTTCTTGTCCATGAAACAGAGAAGAGTTGAATCATGGTTGCGCTTGTATAAGATCCCATTACTCAAGAAGAACTTGGCTGAGAACCTCTACAGGAATTTCTTGTCCTTGACTGACACTCCTTCAAGATACTCTTGAGCTTCGAGATATCTTTTCACCTCATGAAACCAATGCTTCTCCTTTAAACCATCAATATTGATCTCATAGTAGTGCGCTGGTTCGTCAAATATTTTGACATTAATTCAGGAAGCTTCGTTGTCCCATCTGACCTTGAACATGGAAGACATGGTAGCCAAAGCATCTGCCAATTGATTTTCTTCCCTTAGAATATGTTCAAAGGTAACCTTTCAAAGTACTGGATCAAGGTTAGCACAAGCTCTTTGTAAGGGATAAGATTTGGATGTTTTGTATCCCACTCTCCTTTAACTTGATTGATGACTAAAGCTGAGTACCCATATACACTAAAGAATTTGATTCTTAGGTCAATAGCAGCTTTAAGACCCAAGATGCACGCCTCGTACTCAGTCATGTTGTTGGTAAAATCGAAGCAAAGTCTAGCACTGAAAGGAGTATGGAAACCTTCAGGAGAAATAATCACAACACCAATTCCATAACCAAGAGCGTTAGAAGCTCCATCAACAACCATAGTCCATCGGGATCCTTGTTTAGGTCCTTCATACGGTCTAGGCTTTTCACAATCCGCAATCAGCATGACCTTCTCGTCCAGGAATTCAAAGTTCATGGATTGGTAATCATCGTGTTTGATGTGCCAAATGATCTTCCAGAACACTTCCTTTTATTTCTTTTTGTGTAATATACTGGATATTGTATACAGTTAAGATCATTTTCCATCGGGCTATTCTTCCGGAGAGAGCTTGATTCTTGAAGATGTACTTGATGGGATCCATCTTAGAGATCAATAGAGTGGTATGAGTCAACATATACCGTCTTAGTCAGCGAGCAGCCCATGCCAAAGCGCATCAAGTTTTCTCAAGCAGTGAATATCTTGTTTCACAGTCGGTAAAATTTTTGCTAAGGTAATATATTGCATGCTCTTTTCGACCAGACTCGTCATGCTGCCCCACCATACACCCCATTGTATTCTCTAACACGGTTAAGTACATGATCAGAGGTCTTCCTTCAACTGGTGGAATCAGAGTTGGTGGTTCTTGTAAGTATTCTTTGATATTATCAAAAGCTATTTGGAAGTTTTCATTCCATCTTACCACTTGATCTTTCTTTAGCAGCTTGAAGAGTGGCTCACAAGTAGAAGTCAGGTGAGAGATGAATCAGGCAATGTAGTTTAGACGTCCCAAGAAACCTCTAACTTCCTCCTCAGTACGAGGAGCTGGCATTTCTTGGATAGCTTAAACTTTGGCGGGATCGACTTCAATTCCTTTGCCACTGACGATAAAGCCTAGGAGCTTACCAGATCTTACCCCAAAGAAGCATTTATTGGGATTCAACCTCAGCTTGTATTTCTTCAACCTCTCAAACAGCTTGTGCAGATGATCAAGGTGCTCTTCTTCAGTTTGGGATCTCGCTATCATGTCATCCACATACACTTCTATTTCATGATGAATCATGTCATGAAATAAAGCCACCGTGGCCCGTTGATAAGTTGCACCTGCGTTCTTTAACCCAAAAGGCATGACCTTATAACAAAAGGTTCCCCACTGTGTGACAAAAGTAGTCTTCTCCATGTCATCGGGTGCCATTTTGATTTGTTTGTAACCCGAGAAGCCATCCATGAAGGAGAACACCTTGTGTTGAGCAGTGTTGTCAACTAAGACATCAATATGCAGTAGTGGGAAGTCGTCTTTGGGGCTTGCCCTATTTAAATCCCTGTAGTCTACGCACATACGGACCTTACCATCTTTCTTTGGCACTAGAACAACATTTGTAACCCATTGGGGATACGACGTTACTACCAAGAAACCTGCATTAAACTGTTTTATTACCTTGTCCTTGATCTTTTCAGACATGTCAGGACACATGCAACGGACCTTTTGCTTGATCAGAAACCAACCCTCTTTCATTGGTAGACGATGGACCACGATACCAGTATCGAGCCCCGACATGTCTTCATATGACCAAGCGAATACCTCAACGTAGTCATGTAACATCTGAACCAATCTACTCTTGACATTGTCTTCTAAGTTGGCGCTGATCTTGACTTCTTTCTTATCAGCCTCAGTACCCAAGTTTATTACCTCTACCGGTGTCGTACCCCAAATTTGTTCTACCTCGATGATTTTATATTTGATTAAAGATGATACAACAATATCCTATGGCCCATCTTTATCCAAGACTAGGGGGTGCATTTTAACCGGGCTTTCTAAATCAGAAATACTCATAAATCTATTCGCGAGGCATGTTGGCCGATGGCCCATACAATTCGAAAATACATCCGAGTAATTCATAAATTATTAGTTTATTAAAACTACTTAGGTTTAATTTGTTGTTAAGTATCTAATCGCATTTACATTTAAGTGTTATTTGCTGTTAGGGGGAGTGAGACTGCAACACACTGGCCCATTTATGTTAATCCATTCATGTTCTATCTGTAAATAAAAAAAAAGGGGAAGGGTTTTTATCAATATAAGGCCCATTAGGTCTTATTATTTAAAAGGAAACTGGTTATTATTTACTGTTTTTTTGTTGTTTCAATGAAAATGGGGTATAAAGGAAATAATTAATTTACTACTATTATCTTAAATTAATAAAGAATGTATAAGAAAACTAAAACATTTTTTATAAAAAAAAAAACAGATTGTTTAATTTTGTTTTGGAAAAAGGCCAGGCCGGGCCGGTCCAAAAGGAAAAATGTCTCTTCTATTATTATTGTTAAACATTTTTGTTTAATTAAGAAATTTATTATAATTAAAATATCTTATATCAAATATTATTTATAATTGTTGTTTGCTGGATCAAAATGGTCAGATGGTTAAGGCCCAATTCAATTAAAGAGACGCAAAGCCCAAGTGAAGAAAAACTGGCACTGTTCCAATTTACCAAACATTTTTGGCATGTGTTTGCAAGTAAACAGCTACTGTTCAGATTAAACCCAAATCAAATAAAACTAAAACAAATCAAATCCACATCTAACAGTAAATCAAAGCCAAGAATTACGGAGTTACATTGCAAATTTTATAGAAAAAAACCTACAGAATCCATTGAATCAAATCTTTAAGATTCTCAAAACCGCAAAGTTAGTGATTACAGACGATCCAAATATATCGCAAATCTTACAGAATCTTCAATTATAGAAATCTCTAAAACCTAATCCCTAATTTCTCTAAGTTATCCTAAATATAATCCTAATCATTTAAACCCTAAGTATAACCTAACTCTATAATTAACAGAAAATATACAGAAACAAGGGGGTATTTTGGAGGAATACATAAACGGTATGAAGTTTTTATAGTAGAGATCTTGAGAAGAAGACGCTACAGTGAAAGGGGAGATTTGGGTTCCACTACCAGAAACCACAATCGTCACTGAAAGCCCTATCATCGCCTCAATCGCCACCACTGCTGACCACCGAGTACCGCCGCTTCACCATCCATCGCAAGCATCATCGTGACCTGTAAATCGGAAGAAAAGGTTGGCACCAGAGTCAGAAAAAGCTCAGAACTCAGGGAAAGATAACCACGAAAGAGGGTATCCACTTAGCTCGTGTTTCTTTGTCTTCTTATTTGTGATTTGGGGGGATTTTGGGGATGGTTGGATTTATGTTGGGGACAACACGGTCACGCCGCCGCGGTGGTCTATTTAGACATTAGGGTTTGGAAGGGTTAGGGGTAAGGCGGAGAGAAAGAGAAACGAGAGGAAGATGAATTTTTTGTAAAATGAAAATGAAATGAATTAAATGTTAAAACAAAAATATGTTTTCTGTTTGTATCGTATGCACCGCGCCCACGGTAACAATCATGTTCCCTTAAACGTCATCCGTGAGATACACATCAGGCGGCCGTAAGGCCAAGCCGCATGATAACTCTGTGCACCCTCGCCACACCCAATACTCCGGCCTTCAAAAATTTGTTGTGGGCTTAGCCCAATTTCGAAACGCATCCCCTCTCTCTTATTTTACTATACTGCCAAACAATATACACCCCCCTTTTCCAAAGACATATTTGGGCCTAGCCTGACTCTTTTTAACACCCCCTTAATTTTACTTATTAACGTAAATTACCCCCCCCCCCCCCCCCAGATTTGCTTAAATTATTATTATTTTTTATTATTTCTTTTATATTGTTTTTTTATACTATATTTTATTCTTATTATCATTATTAATTATCTATTTATTTTTCATTTATAATTATTATTATTATTATTATTATTATTATTAATTTTTATTATCATATTTTAGCTATTATTATTATTATTATCATACTAGCAAATAAATTATTTTACTCAAAGTTCATGTACATATTATTTTATATATTATTTGCATTAAATCTTTTTTTAATCATGCATTAACTAAGATATTTTTGTAATTAACACGATTAAAAATTATTCAACAAATCTTAAAAACTATTTTCACAATAAACTAAACTAATCAACTGTCTTTTTGCAAAAGGATTTCAAACTAGTTTTGGCTTACTACGCACTCAGTCAAAATCTCCACAACCATTACTCCCGACAGAGTGCAAAGTGATTCAAAATATGTTTGCAAACCCTAAAAAACACCAACCCGTACGAACTACGAATTGGGACTCTGATTCCTCATAAGAGGATACGTAGGCATACGATCAAAAATCGTGACGAGTCTTTCTAATTAAAATTTAAAATCCAATTTACCACAAACCTAAACCTAGAGTCTAATATCCTTGTGAACAAGATGGATGAAAGTTTCCTAACACCTTCCTTTCGTCCAATTGAGTTCGAAACCTAGAATTTCTGTCTGCGAATTAGGGTTTTCTGTTAGATTCCCTTCCCTAGGATAAAAACTAATAGTGGAGACTCTGGTTAAAAAAACTAGTTGCTACAGCTGGCGACTCTGTTGGGGACTCTCCTTAACCCTAGGTTTAGGTATTTTTGGGGTTTCTTATTTTTATTTGCTTTATTTATTTATTGCATTTATCTATTTTATCGCATTTATTTATTTACTGTCAAATTCTCTTATCATCATATATTTGTTGTGTGGTGGGATTTCTCTATCTCAAAAATATTTCCAATATAACCCTTAGAAAGAAGGTTCGTCTATTAGCTTAGGGGGTACATCATCCCTGCGAGTTTATGTGACGACTTCGCCTAGAGTCAGTGAACTTCCGAAAAAGGAATACTTATCGAGAGATATCCTCTTGACGAGTAGAACTTTGGAAGGTCACCCTTGACTCTTTGTAACGACCTTAACCCAAAATCTCATGATGAGACCTTTCACGACTTTGAGACAAAAGTTTTGGTCCGTAAAAAGACTCCACCTAAGGGAGGCCCTTGTACCTTTTCCCTATGGTGTTATTCATGATACCCTTAAGGAAACCATCTTCAGGGAGGGTAGACTAACCGTAGGTCAAAATTAAGGAACCTACCTTCTAAGGATACTTATCACAAAACCCCGTCACTGAACCATGCATCCCTACCTTATAGGGGTACTTATTACAAAAAAAGTCCCGTCACTCAACCTTACACCCATGCATTCATATATTTCATGTATTCGTCATGCATTCATCATACATTCGTCACCCATTTCTTTGTCTTATTCACGGGGTATAAAAAAATAAAATCAAGATCTTGGTGACTGTCTTTAAAAAATGGATACCGAAGGAAACAACTTATTTGCGTCAATGCGCAAAACATGTCTAAAATCAAAGCCACCAAAGGGAAATAATATGTTGAAGACTTTATCAAGCTTTATTAAGCAAAGGTGGATAGTTTCAAGAGCTGACCTCTGCAGGCGCACCTAGAAGACTTATTTCCCTTTGCTTGATTTCAGGAAAATAAAGTTTTGGTTTGAGATTGTAATATTTTTCAATATCTTAATTATGTTACCCTCAATAAAGGCAATTTGTTTCCACATCTCGTTTGCGTATCTATTTTTAAGCCAGTCATCAAGTAAAATAATAAGCAAAAGATAAACATGTACCCAAGTGAATAAGACATTTAACACAAGAAACCATTTCATGTTCATACACATCTGTTCGCACGCATGCATTCACGAACACATGCATATCACGTCAAAACTCATTTTTTTTCAAAAAACATCTCTCCTATTGAACTATTGGTAGGAGAAGATCTCCACCTTCTTGACCTCCATATAAAACAAGGGCATATCAACCAAAAGCAATGGAGAAAATCGAGGAAACTCATACTGCATTCAAAGAGGATCTAGACCAAGTAAAGGGTGATGTTACTTTAATGAAATGAGATCTGAGTCAAGTTCTCCTAGCTTTAAAGAACATTATTGACAGGCAAGACCAGGTTCCCAGGGTAGCTTTCGAAGAAGTAGCCCATACTATTGGTACATCAAGCGGTCACCAACTAAGGAAAGAGTCGGAGGCAGGACTCTAGAACTCCGTCATGACCCAACAAGAAGCTGAAACTGAAGGGTTTGCACTACCGCCACCAAAAGCAGGGGCGTCACATACCGCACAGATTCCAACCAATGATGCAAACAATTACTTGGACCTGCAATACGGAGACCACGACCCAGAGGATTCCAACCAAGCGCCCTCAAAGAGGACTGGTGCTCATGTTGTTGGTAATCCACTAGTGATGAATCAGTACAAAGCTCTGGAGGAAAGACTAAAAGTTGTGGAGGGTTTCGACGCTTTCGAAGTAAACGCTCTCGAAATGGGCCTAGTTCCAGATGTGGTGATTCCACCAAAGTTCAAAGTACCTGAATTTGAAAAATAAGAGGGGCTTACTTGCCCAAGAAATTATCTTCGTATGTACTGCAGGAAGATGCATGCCCATGCCCATGATCAGAAGTTGATGATTCACTATTTTCAAGATAGCCTGAGTGGGGCATCTTCAGACTCGTATATGAAATTGGAGCGAACGCATATTCGAACCTGGGAAGATCTTGCTAACGCTTTTATAAAGAATTACAAATATAACATGTACATGGCGCCTACCCGCATGCAACTCCATAATTTGTCCCAGAAGAAAGAAGAGTCCTTCAAGGAGTATGCTTAGAGATGGAGGGAGTTGGAATCCCATGTGCAACCACCACTGTTAGAAAAAAGAGCTCGTAGACATGTTCATGGGAACCTTACAAGGGTTGTATTATGATATGAAGGTTGGAAGTATCTCTTCAGGGTTCTCATACCTAGTAACCATCAGAGAAAGAATCGAGATTGGGATAAAAGTGGGAAGATATCAGGGGGACCATCAGACGCTCCCTACAATTCAAAGAGGCCTGCTTCAAACCTCCCCAAAGGAAAAGAGGGAGAAATTAATGATGTAGCGTCACAACCTAGGGTACAACAACCATTAGTGATCCCACTAGGGCAGCAGCAAGGCAGAAGGCCACCTAGGAAATTTGATCGACTCCCTGTGCCACCTAGCCAGTTATTGCAACAGTTAGTTAAGGCATCCCTAGTGGATTTCAAGCCTCTAGCTCCTCCAATCGGGCCACTCCCACGAAGATACGATGCCAACGCAAGATGCGAGTATCACGCTAATTCTCCTGGACATACCATAGAATGGTGTTTGCCTTTCAAGCACAAGGTGCATGATTTGTTGGATTCTCAAGACATCACTTTCGAGAAGCCCAACGTTACATCAGACCCTACGCCATTGCACAATGGACTGACAATAAATGCAATCGAAGTAGTCACTGACTCTGGGGCAAGAAGACTAGCAAAAACCCCCGATAAACTCATATCTGTTGGAATATGGACTCCCGATAGAACACAACGAAGCTTTTGAAAGAGCTCTACAAATGCTAAGGGACTAGGGGATAGTCCAGTTCGGACAAGACCCTGAAGAAAAAAATAAAGCTACTCTGAAGGGCGAAGCACATTTTCCTCCGATCCAAGAGACTTTTGTCAACAATGGAGTAGTGCATGGCAGACACGGAGCAAAAATATTCAACAAAGCCAACACCGAATGGGCAACTGAATTCATCCAAGAACGCACCCCAGGAGAAAAAACTCAAAAGATGGATGACCATGGAGATTCCCGAGATATTTTTCTTTCCTAATTAATTTTTCTTGTTTTCGAAAGAACCTATGTCAAGCCCGAGACATAGGGGTTGCTTGTATGGGTTTCCCCGTTTTGTTTCAGACAATATTTATGATAAATGAAAGTTATATTTTGTTTTCAATTAAGATCCCTTTTCTTTTCTCTTGCATTTATATCCCAAATTTAAAAATGGCAATTCTTTCTCTGCATATGCATTTTCAAATATTCATATACTAAATCGGCACCAAAACATGATAAAGCTGCAAATTCATGCCCAAAACCATCGATAATGCTACTGTTGTGATTCGATATAATTTTGATGTTCCTATCAACTAAGCTAAAGAGGAAGATGATAAAGATCTTGAACTCTTTGAGAAAACAGCGAGGGAAATACGCAACCATATCAAGAGGCTATTAAGACCATTAATCTGAACACTAGGAAGACCTGGAAGAAACCAAGCCAAGGGGCAATGTTAGAGCGAAACCATAAAGAATATGATCATGTTATTATGCATATCTACAGAAACAAGCCAAGGTTAGATATAGACAGTGCGGTAAAAATAAGCAACTATGAAATACCAAGATCTAACTAAAAACCCGAGCCAGGGGCACGTTGGGTATCCACGTTCGACGAGGCTTCAAATACACTAGGGCACGATATAGGGGCAGTACTGACTTCTCCAAAGAATGCTCACAAGCCATATACCAAGTCAGCGGTTAATGGGATACTAAACATCCAAAACGGGTTCCATATCAGGATCATGTTTTGAAAACTGACTGCAGAATTCGAAAAGATCACTTTCAATCACATCCCACGAAAAGGAAATCAAATGACAGACGCCCTGACAATTATATCGTCTATATTCAAAATAACTTGGTCTAACCACGAACCGCGCATCACAAACAGACGCTTCGAAGAGCCCGAACATTTCCTTATTATTAAAATACGACAATATAACAAGCCTTGGTTTCATGACATCCAGAAAATGCCTCTAGCATTGGCAAACAAACCCTACGAGAATTATCCGCGAAATTCTTTCAAAGTAACGATATATTGTACAAGATGAACCACGACATGGTCTAGTACTCAAGAAGATTCTTCTATCTCGCCTCGACTGACATGGTAAACGAACCCCCGATTACTAAGGTCCATACATAGTCAAAATAACATTCCCCGATGGTAATCTTGTCTCCACAATAATGGATGGGGAAGAACTACCGCCTCTGGAAAATTCAGACGCAGTCAAAAACACTATGTATAAGAAGCTCGCTAAGCTCGAACCTTAAACAGGAGACTTAGACAAAAAGGAGTGTCCCAGTGGATCAAAAACCTTAAAGGGCGATCCAGGAAACATTTAGGGGAATATAGACAAAAAAATCATCCTGGTGGATTGAAAACCCTAAAGGGAAATCCAGGAAAAAATTAGGGATTTCATACAAAGAAATAAAGAACAAAAAGAATGCGATCTAAGATCTGCGACTACGAACCACGAAGGGAGAGATAAATATAAATCATTCAACTCATAAGCAAAGGAGATAAGATCATTAAAAGGATATTGGGGAACAGCAATAACAATTATCATTTTTCATTGCCATTTACAGTTTTAAAACTTTTTGTAATTACCTCTTTCTAGGAATTGCATCTTGTATTCTCGCCTATTCAGAGGCATAGCAATAAAACATTTGCTTTATTTGCATCTTTCAAATTGAGTTTTTTCTTTTCTTAGACTTGTTTACAAAATACTATGATCATTACTTGTGAATATTGTCTTGAAATCATTTCGGGAGATTAACAAAACAAAATCATTTTATGAAACATCAAAAAACATTTTAGGTTAGAAAAATATCGAAAGAAAATACACGTCTACGTCCACGCACATGCCTACTCCTACATCATGCAACACAAAAATCTATACGCATGTCTACGCTTGTATCTATGCATATCTACGCGTCCGTACACGAAGTCTACGTCTATACACATGTATACGCCTATGCTTGCACTCAACAATACAAAGTATATACATATATCTACGCGTCCCTACGCAAAGTCTATATCCATGTCAGCACCTATTCCTATCTTGCAACACAAAGTCTACATCTGCACATGCGTCCACACACATGTACACTCCTACCAATTCTACATATGCATGCGCTTACAACACATGAATCTATGCATATGCTAGTACATATGTCTATGCTTACACCTGCGCTTACAACATAAAAGGCTACACATATGCCAATACCTATGTCTACGCTTGCGCTTACAACATACAAATCTATGCATATGCCATTACCTACATCTACGTCTACGTCTACGCCCGCGCCCATTATACAAAATTAATGTTCAAATTTTGCTAACATTCAAGATCAACAACGCTACGACGACATAACATACAACGCCAGAAATTGGCAACTCTAAGCCAATGGTTTAAAGGAAAGAATGCTAGAATTGGTCTTCATAATATTTCAAGGCATATACGCATCTTACACACATTTCACATATACATTTTGCATATCTAAAGCGTACATACCCTATATCTTTCAACATTCAATACACTTAGGGTTCCATATCAATGTCGAACATCATACATTTCGCATACATACAACATTCAATATGCATGTATACACATGTATCACATAGCAAACAGACAAATAATTTCACCCTTGATTCAACTATCTAAGGATCGACCAACGCAATACTTCTCCTACGATTCAACCCGTCACCTCAGTCTTCATGTCGTGACACATTCAGCCCATCACCTAAGTCTTCCTGCAGTGATGAGTTCCTTACAAACCCAGTATATTGCCTCTGAGCCGCATTTTATTTGCAAAATTCAGAACATTGCCTCTAAGCCGCAATGTATTTGAAAAATTCAGAAAATTTCCTCTAAGCCGCAATGTATCCTCAAACTCCACACATTGCCTCTAAGATGCAGTGTATTATCCAAGCTAACACATTGCCTCTAAGACACAATGAATTCTCAAAACTCGATGCATTTCCTCTAAGCCGCAATGTATCTTCAAACTCCACACATTGTGTCTAAGCCGCAATGTATTATCCAAGCCCAGTATGTTGCCTCTAAGCCGCAACATATTCTCAAAACCCATTATATTACCTCTAAGCCGCAATGTATCCTTAAGCTCCACACATTTCCTCTAAGCCGCAATGTATCCTCAAACTTAACACATTGCCTCTAAGCCACAATGTATCCTCAAAAATTAACACATTGTCTCTAAGCCACAATGTATTTTCAAAAATCAACACATTTCCTATAAGCCGCAATTTATTACCCAAACTCAACACATTGCCTCTAAGCCGCAATGTTTTTGCAAAACCTAGATAATTACCTTAGACTTCATGCAGCGATGCTCGAAAATGAAACCTAGCTTATCGCCTTAGACTTCACACGACGATTTGTGAATCTAATCCATTGCCTCAGACTTCATGCAGCAATGTGTTTCGTTATGCCAAGTTCCAGATCATCGTCTCAGACTTCATGCAGCGATGTTCGAAACAATAAATTTAGCTTATCACATCAGACTTCACGCAGTGATTTGCGAACTTAACCCATTGTCTCAGACTTCATGCAGCAATGTATTCCAAACTCCATATCATTGCCTCAGACTTCATACAACGATGATCGAAACAACAAATTTAGCTTATCACATCAGACTTCACGCAGTGATTTGCAAACTAAACCATCGCCTCAGACTTCATGCAGCGATGTCCGAAAACCAAATCTAGCTTATCGTCTCAGACTTCATGCAGTGATGCTCGAAAACAAAACCTAGCTTATCGCCTCAGACTTCACGCAGTGATTTGCGAACCTAATCCATTTCCTCATACTTCATCCAGCAATGTGTTTCGTTATGCCGAGTTCCAGATCATCATCTCAGACTTCATGCTGCGATGTTCGAAACAACAAATTTAGCTTATCACATCAAACTTCACGCAGTGATTTGCAAACCTAACCCATTGCCTCAGACTTCATGCATCAATGCGTTTCTTTATTCCAAACTCCTAACCCATTGCCTCAGACTTCATACAGTAATGTGTTCCACAAAATCCAGCTTATCGCATCAGACTTCACGCAGCGATTTGCGAACCAAACTCATTGCCTCGGGCTTCATGCAACAATGTACATCTCTTTACTATGTAACACAAACCATCGCCTCAGACTTCATGCAGCGACGTCCGAAAACAAAATCTAGCTTATCTTCTCAGACTTTACGCGGCGATTTGCAAATCTAACCCATTGCATCAGACTTCATGCAGTAATGCGTTTCGTTATTCCATAAACACTGATCATCACCCCAGACTTCATGCTGCGATGCTCAAAAGAAAACAAAACTTTAACCCATTACATCGAACTTCATGCAACAATGTGTTTCTTTATCCCAAAACTCTAACCCATCACCTCAGACGTCATGCAGTGATTCGCGAACATAACCCATGGCCTAAGTCTTCAAGCAGCCATACATCATCAATTATTGTCGTATTCATCCTCCAAATGGATAAATAATCAAAACCAAACCAAGACATACAAAATTGCGCTCTTAAGTTTAAAACCATCTGCCTCATTATCAAACTCAGGTAAGTGATATATCATCAGCTTTGCCTACTTCCTTGAGACTCGTAAGGGCATGCTATGTTAGTGTAACCTTACGTCAGTCGGACAAATTTCAGGATACTTCAAGTATTCAATAAACTTTCAATCAAAATGTGTAAGACTCGAGTTTTCTCATGCCATTTGACTGGAAGATAATTGAATAGGGGAAGCTGTCGTACCCCAAATGTATCCTACCTTGATGATTTTATATTTGATTAAAGATGATACAACAATATCGTATGGCCCGTCTTTATCCAAGACTAGGGTGCATTTTAATGGGGATTTCTAAATCAGAAATACTCATAAATCTGTTTGTGAAGCATGTTGGCCGATGGCCCATGCAATTCAAAAATAGATCCGAGTAATTAATAAATTATTAGTTTATTAAAACTACTTAGGTTTAATTTGCTATTAAGTATCTAATCCCATTTACATTTAAGTGTTATTTGCTGTTAGGGGGAGTGAAACTGCAACACACTGGCCCATTTATGTTAATCCATTCTTGTTCTATCTGTAAATAAAAAAAGGGGAAGGGTGTTTATCAATATAAGGCCCATTAGGTCTTATTATTTAAAAGGAAACTGGTTATTATTTACTGTTTTTTTTTGTTGTTTCAATGAAAATGGGGTATAAAGGAAATAATTAATTTACTATTGTTATCTTAAATTAATAAAAAATGTATAAGAAAACTAAAACATTTTAAAAAAACGGATTTTTTAATTTTGTTTTGGAAAAAGGTCAGGTTGGGCCAGTCCAAAAGGAAAATGTCTCTTCTATTATTATTGTTAAACATTTTTGTTTAATTAAGAAATTTACTGTAATTAAAATATCTTATATCAAATATTATTTATAATTGTTGTTTGCTGGATCAAGATGGTCAGATGGTTAAGGCCCAATTCAATTAAAGAGACTCAAAGCCCAAGTGAAGAAAAACCGACATTGTTCCAATTTACAAAACATTTTTGCGCATGTGTTTGCAAGTAAACAGCTACTGTTCAGATTAAACCCAAAGCAAATAAAACTTAAACAAATCAAATCCATATCTAACAGTAAATTAAAGCCCAGAATTGCCGAGTTACATTGCAAATTTTACAGAAAAAACTTACAGAATCTGTTGAATCAAATTTTTAACATTCTCAAAACCGCAAAATCAGTGATTACAGATAATCTAAATATATCGCAAATCTTACAGAATCTTCAATTATAGAAATCTCTAAAACGTAATCCCTAATTTCTCTAAGTTATCCTAAATCTAATCCTAATCATCTAAACCTTAAGTATAACCTAACTCTATAAATAATAGAAAATATACAGAAACAAGGGGGGATTTTGGAGGAATACAGAAACGGTAGGAAGTTTTTACAATAGAGATTTTGAGAAGAAGACGCTACAGTGAAAGGGGGCGATTGGGGTTCCACTACCGGAAACCACAATCACCGCTGATAGCCCTATCATCGCCACCACTGCTGACCACCGAGTACCTCCGCTCCACCATCCATCGCAAGCATCATCGTGACCTGTAAATCAGAAGAAAAGGTTGGCACCGGAGTCAGAAAAAGCTCAGAACTCAGGGAAAGATAATCGGGAAAGAGGGTATCCACTTAGCTTGTGTTTCTTTGTCTTCTTATTTGTGATTTGGGGGGATTTTGGGGACGGTTGGATTTATGTTGGGGACGATACGGTCGCGCCATCGTGGTGGTTTGTTTAGACATTAGGGTTTGGAAGGGTTAGGGGTAAGGCAGAGAGAAAGAGAAACGAGAGGAAGATGAAGTTTCTGTAAAATGAAAATGAAATGAATTAAATGTTAAAACAAAAATCTGTTTTTCATTTGTATCGTATGCACTGCGCCCACGGTAACAATCATGTTCCCTTAAACGTCATCTGTTAGATACACATCAGGCGGCCGTAAGGCCAAGCCGCATGATAACTCCGTGCACCCTCGCCACACCCAATACTCCGACCTTTAAAATTTGCTGTGGGCTTAGCCCAATTGCGAAACGCACCCATTCTCTCCTATTTTACTAAACTTCCAAACAATATACACCCCTATTTGCCGAAGACATATTTAGGCCTAGCTTGTCTCTTTTTAACACCCCCTTTATTTTACTTATTAACGTAAATTACAACCCCCCCCCCAGATTTGCATAAATTATTATTAGTTTTTTATTATTTCTTTTATATTATTTTTTTATACTATATTTTATTCTTATTATCATTATTAATTATCTATTTATTTTTCATTTATAATTATTATTATTATTATTAATTTTTATTATCATATTTTATCTATTATTATTATTATCATACTAGCAAATAAATTATTTTACTCAAAGTTCATGTACATATTATTTTATATATTATTTGCATTAAATCTTTTTTTAATCATGCATTAACTAAGATATTTTTGTAATTAACACGATTAAAAATTATTCAACAAATCTTAAAAACTATTTTCACAATAAACTAAACTAACCAACTGTCTTTTTGCAAAAGGGTTTCAAACTAGTTTTGGCTTACTACGCACTCAGTCAAAATCTCCGCAATCACTACTCCTGACCGAGTGCGAAGTGATTCAAAATATGTTTGCAAACCCCTAAAAAACACCAACCCATACGAACTACGAATTGGGACTTTGATTCCTCATAAGAGGATACGTAGGCATAGGATTAAAAATCGTGGCGAGTCTTTCTAATTAAAATTTAAAATCCAATTTACCCCAAACCTAAACCTAGAGTCTAATATCCTTGTGAACAAGGTGGATGAAAAGTGCATAACACATTCCTTTCATCCAATTGAGTCTGAAACCTAGAATCTTTGTCTGCGAATTAGGGTTTTCTGTTAGATTCTCTTCCCTAGGATAAAAACTAATGGTGGCGACTCTGATTAAAAAACCAGTTGCTACAACCAGATCTTCGTGCGGTTGGATGGCCTTTTCCTCTTGTATCAGGATTCTGGAGAATTCTCCAGGTATCTCATAATCTTCTTTACCTTCATCTTTGGCTTGATAGATTGGATTTTCAAAGTCATCGACGACAATAGCGGAGTTGTTGTCAATGAGATCCGGAGTGCATGTGGATCTGTAAATATGTGTGTGTGCATGTAAGGTCACATGGCTATTTGAAAATTTAGTAAAGTAAAAGAAAGACAAGGAGCACAAAATTTGAATGCAAAATCATCCAATGTTTTCATTAAATGAGCATATGATATATGAAATGACAAACCCTTAACAAATGGACCATTGAGCCTTGGGAAAGGCATATGGTTTAAAGTCATTATTTTGAAGGAAATTATACGAACAGAGTTCTTAAAGAAATAAATACAGGAAGTGGAAATTACTCCTGGTTGAATGAGATTGAGATGAAGTGTTTGGCCCTCCAGTTATTGAGTCAACCGTCAGCAGTTGGGAATATCCAGTCGTCCAAGTTACCATCACTATCAGTATCCTCTAGAGAATTGACTTCATTATTGCTAATACAGAGATGTGGTCCACCAGCACGTCGAACCTCTTTCTGCGCCTTTGAAGTAAAACCCAACTCAAATTTGTCAGATTTATAGGGGATGTCGGGAATTTGTCCCCAAATAATGCAACCTCCATCTTCTACAACAGCCTTAGCATCCTTCAAGGAATCCATTCTTAGCGTGTCCTTGGTGACTTCAGGAATAACAGGAGTAGCAACAATAATCATTGGAGGGATCACCTCAAATGCTTGACATGGGTTTCAAAGAATTCCCCATCCATCTCAACGTATTTGAAAGAGTTCAAGTGACTGACCATGTATTCTTCCTCTCCACAGGCTATGACAACCTTCCCCTTTACTGAGTACTTTAGCATTTGATGTAATGTGGAGATGATCGCACATGCCCTATGAATCCATGGGCATCCTAGCAAGCAAGAGTAGGCGGGGCATATATCCATTACATAAAATGTTGAGTTGAAGACTTGAGACCCCACCTTGATCGGGACATCAACCTCACCGTGGACCTCTTTTCGAACCATTAAAGGCCCTTACTGCAATATCACTGGGTTTCAACATTAGTCCATCACAGTCCAGTCTATTCAAAGCTCCTTTAGGTAAGACATTGAGGGAGGACCCAACATCTACTAACACATGTGCCTGAGTGGTGCCTTTGCATTCAATAGAAATATGGATAGCTTTGGTGTGATTCTTCTCCGTCAGAGTTAAATCGTCATTGGAAAATCCCAAATAGTTGTCAGTAGCTAGGCTTACTACACAATTTTCAAATTGATCAGCAGTGGTTTCTTGAGGAACATGGGCATTCTTCAAGAATTTCAACAAATCTTGGGCATGTGCGTCGGAGCATAACAATAAGGACAACATGGATATCTTTGAGGGTGTCTGCCTTAGTTTTTCCACTATTTTCTAATCACTTTTTCGGATGATTTTCATAATTTCTTCCATCTCTTGTCTAGATGGGTCTTCAATTGAAACTTCTTTCAGGGGTGCCTCCATTAGGGCAGGCTCAGTAACTTTTTATTAACCTCGGGTATTAACCGTTGGTTTGGAAGTGGGAATACGAATAGGTGTTGTAGTAATTATTGGGGG
The DNA here is from genome assembly GCA_948472305.1 of Vicia faba. Lineage (NCBI taxonomy): Eukaryota > Viridiplantae > Streptophyta > Magnoliopsida > Fabales > Fabaceae > Vicia > Vicia faba. Next base: position 1,341,134,314 of record OX451740.1, on the reverse strand, counting down.
AGAGATCTCCTGAGAGAAGATCCTTCCGGTTCTAGTGACCTTACTAGTTCTAACAATGTTTGTAATTTTAAGCTCTTCATTTTCATTAATCAATGGATCTTGCTTGATACCATGATAATAAACTTTTGCCCCATATGTTGTACCCCAAAATTTTCCCTCTCTTATGTCAAGACATTTTACAAAGGATCTCCAATGCTCAAGGATTCTCAAGAATTGATCTGACAAAATCACCTCTTAAAAACTAAGACCACAAATTAGGGTTTTGACTAAGAACGACTGATCATTGACTTTTTTATCTAATGGCTTAAAGTACAATCTCAATAATCCATATACAACATGTTGACCTAATTTCATGGTTCAAAACATTCCTCAAGATCATTGGATTGATAGATGAAATTTGGTCAACTGATGAAAAAGTCAAATGTACACTAAAAAGTCAAACTCTGACTTTTTGATCAAATTTAAGTTTCAAAGATCACACTTCATCAAGACATTAAAAAATAAGAAACTTGATTGTTAATAAATCAAGAAAGTCAAAAGGTCTTTGGAAAAGTCAATATTTTTTATACTTAGAAATTTTTCTAAGTGTTTTAAACATGATAATTTCATAACTTCATGACATTTTTTCACAAGATGCAAGATGATTCAAAGGAAACTTTAAACATGAAAGTTGCAGATCTTAATGAATTCTACAACTTTTTATTATAGGGTTGATTTCCAAAAAACGCTTAGATTTGAAGATATAAGCCCATGAAGTCATGACATTTTCATCTAACACTTAGAGAAATTTTCAACAGATTTTGGTCAGGATTTTATCCCAACTTCTTGACATTTTTTTACATAGTTCCAAGGTGATTTTGTCAAAATGGCCGACATGAAAATTGTAGAGGATGTTTCAAGCTTTCCAAAACATCAAAGAGCATGAATTTATCATACTTGATCTAGGAGATTCAAGGGCCTGAAGTTGGGCATCCATTCTTGAATTGCAATTCATTTTGTTGAAGAACAAATAATCCAATTTGCATGATGTGCTGCATAATCTTACTTTGCATACCTTGTGACTCGATAATATATCCATAATCAGATGTTTACACAATTGATTGAACCATTATCTAAGTGATTCAAGTATTGTCCATTGCATCATTCCATTTATGGCACAAATACACCATTGCCATTCACATATAGCATACTTTATGCAATTGTCAACTCCTTGAGCCTCTAAATTGTTTCATATGCACATACATAATGTCAAATCAAGAAGCAACATGCCTAAAATCCTCTAGCAACTTCCGACCATGCTTGTACCATGCAATTGAACACCAATTTTCATAATAACTTGGTTGTTTCATCTCAACTAAACCAAAATTTTGACAACTTGTAAAACAAACTCTCTCATTCTCTCAAACCTCCTCTATAAATAGAGAGGCCATTTGCAATCCAAGAGAAGTATGTGGTTGTGTAGACAAGCCCTCAAAATCTCATACTCTCAAAAAGCCATAATTGTCCATAAAATCCCCACTCTTGAGCTTTGAAGTCCAAATCTTTGAACCTCTAACACCTTGTGAGTTCTGTCGAAATAAACCATCCACATACTTCATATACCTCATATAGAAGTTGTTCAAACACAAGAACAACTTTTGTTACATCATCATCACCATTTACCAAAAAAAAATCCACCTGCAACTTGGTTTCTCCAACTCTAAGTCAAAACACAAATTTCAATTTCAAGGTAAGTTTTCTTGATTTTGAACTCTTCATATAAAGCATCATTAATGGTTAATTTGTGAAGATAAAATGTAGATATCATTGCCTTGAAGCTAACCATATGCTTGCTTTTCATTTTCACTAACCATGTGTTGAGAACTGACTTTTACATGTAGCAGAACACAGATAGAAGTAAAAAAACAGCAGTATGAGTCGATACGAAACACTATGAGTCGACACATGCTATGTACAAAAGAAGTTATGAGTCAATACAAAACGTGCATGTGTCGATACAAAGCGTAAATGAGTCGATACAAACTCTTATGTGTCGACTCATACTGGCCTGTTTTTGACTTCCAGGAGTAAGAAAATGACATGTGTCGATGCAAAGCAAATATGTGTTGATGCAAAATAGAAAAATGAGCCAATGCAAGTCATTATGTATCAATACATGTTGGGTTTGGTTTTAATTTTCCAAAATATTTTATTTTTTATTTATAACTTTAATATATTTCTATTGTTATTTTTTTCTAAACCAAAAGCAAAAAAAATTTTTTTATTAAAATCAATTTCTTTTCTTAAAATTAATTTAATATTTAGACTTAGGTTTATCTTTTCTTTTATTTAAAATTAATTTATAACTTAGGGATTTTAATTAATTAATTTTTTTATATATACTAATTTAATTTAATTAAAACCTTTTCACAAAAATCCTAAACTTGTTTCTTTAATCAAATTAATTTTCTTAATTAACTTAAGTTTAATTTTTTAGTTTAATTAATTTATTTTATTTTAGTTAATTAGGTCAAAACCCTTTCTTCATAACAAAAACATTTTCGTTTCTTTTCATATCATTTTATTCTTCGTACATTATATTTACCTATTTCTTGTACATTCTTATTCAATTTGATATGGTTGTAATAGTAACTTAGGTTTAAATTATTTGTCATCCCCCCATTTGTAAATTTGTATCCCCCATCCTCAAATGATGTAATAGCATAGGATATTTAATTTCCGCAATTTATCGCTTTCAAATATAAATGCTAGTAATTAGGGTTTGTATGGAAAGACTAAAATGAACAAGCAGTAAACCCTAATTCAAGACAAAAATGCAGGAAATTGATACACTTTGCACACTTGCACCTCTAGGGTAACCCACACTTGTTTCCTCAGATAAAAATAGTCATGTGCCTCAAACGTGGGATACTTTATAAATGACCCTCGAATACAAGATCATAGTCCCTCGATGACCCTTCGATGTTGCCTTCGGTAAATGAGATGTGGTCCACCAGCACGAGCACGTCGAACCTCTTTTTGAGCCTTTGAAGTAAAACCCAACCCAAATTTGTCAGATTTATAGGGGATGTCGGGAATTTGTCCCCAAATAGTGCAACCTCCATCTTCTACAACAGCCCTAGCATCCTTCAAGGAATCCATCCTTAGTGTGTCCTTAGTGACTTAAGGAATAACAGGAGTAGCAACAATAATCATTGGAGGGATTACCTCAAATGCTTGACATGGGTTTCAAAGAATTCTCCATCCATCTCAACGTATTTGAAAGAGTTCAAGTGACTGACCATGTATTCTTCCTCTCCAAAGGCTGTGACAACCTTCCCCTTTACTGAGTACTTTAGCATTTGATGTAATGTGGAGATGACCGCACCTGCCCTATGAATCGATGGGCGTCCTAGCAAGCAAGAGTAGGCGGGGCAGATATCCATTACATAAAATTTTGAGTTGAAGACTTGAGACCCCACCTTGATCGGGACATCAACCTTACAGTGGACCTCTTTTCGAACCATTAAAGGCCCTTACTACAATATCACTGGGTTTTAACATCAGTCCATCACAGTCCAGTCTATTCAAAGCTCCTTTAGGTAAGACATTGAGGGAGGACCCAACATCTACTAACACATGTGCCAGAGTGGTGCCTTTGCATTCAATAGAAATATGGATAGCTTTGGTGTGATTCTTCTCCGCCGGAGTTAAATCGTCATTGGAAAATCCCAAACCATTGTCAGCAGCTAGGCTTACTACACAATTTTCAAATTGATCAGCAGTGGTTTCTTGAGGAACATGGGCATTCTTCAGGAATTTCAACAAATCTTGGGCATGTGCGTCGGAGCATAACAGTAAGGACAACATGGATATCTTTGAGGGTGTCTGCCTTAGTTTTTCCACTATTTTGTAATCACTTTTTCGGATGATTTTCATAATTTCTTCCATCTCTTGTCTAGATGGGTCTTCAATTGAAACTTCTTTCGGGGGTGCCTCCATTAGGGCAGGCTCAGTAACTTTTTATTTACCTCGGGTATTAACCGTTGGTTTGGAAGTGGGAATACGAATAGGTGTTGTAGTAATTATTGGGGGAGAGATCTCTAGAGAGAAGATCCTTCTGGTTCTAGTGACCTTACTAGTTCCAACAATGTAATTTTAAGCTCTTCATTTTCATTAATCCATGGCTCTTGCTTGATACCATGATAATAAACTTCTACCCTATATGTTGTACCCCAAAATTTTCCCTTTCTTTTCTCAAGACATTTTACAAAGGATCTCCAATGCTCAAGGATTCTCAAGAATTGATCTGACAAAATCACCTCTTAAAAACTGAGACCACAAATTAGGGTTTTGACTAAGAACGACTGATCATTGAATTTTTGACCTAATACATGATCTAATGGCTTAAAGTACAATCTCAAGAATTCAAATACAACATGTTGACGTAATTTCATGGTTCAAAACATTTCTTAAGATCATTGGATTGATAGATGAAATTTGGTTAACTAATGAAAGAGTCAAATGTACACTAAAAAGTCAAACTTTGACTTTTTGATCAAATTTAAGTTTCAAAGATCACACTTCATCAAGACATTAAAAAATAAGAAACTTGATTGTTAAGAAATCAAGAAAGTCAAAAGGTCTTTGGAAAAGTCAATATTACTTAGAAATTTTTCTAAGTGTTTTAAACATGATAATTTCATAACTTCATGACATTTTTTCACAAGATGCAAGATGATTCAAAGGAAACTTTAAACATGAAAGTAACAGATCTTAATGAATTCTACAACTTTTTATTAGAGGGTTTATTTCCAAAAAACGCTTAGATTTGAAGATATAAGCCCATGAAGTCATGACATTTTCATCTAACACTTAGAGAAATTTTCAACAGATTTTGGTCAGGATTTTATCCCAACTTCTTGACATTTTTTTACATAGTTCCAAGATGATTTTGTCAAAATGGCCGACATGAAAATTGTAGAGGATGTTTCAAGCTTTCAAAAACATCAAAGAGCATGAATTTATCATACTTGATCTAGGAGATTCAAGGGCCTGAAGTTGGGCATCCATTCTTGAATTCCAAGTCATTTTATTGAAGAACAAATAATCCAATTTGCATGATGTGCTGCATAATCTTACTTAGCATACCTTGTGACTCGCAAATATATCCATAATCAGATGTTTACACAATTGATTGAACCATTATCTAAGTGATTCAAGTATTGTCCATTGCATCGTTCCATTTATGGCACAAATGCACCATTGCCATTCACATAAAGCATACTTTATGTAATTGTCAACTCCGTGAGCCTCTCAATTGTTTTATATGCACATACACAATGTCAAATCAAGAAGCAACATGCCTAAAAGCCTCTAGCAACTTCAGACCATGCTTGTACCATGCAATTGAACACCAATTTTCATAATAACTTGGTTGTTTCATCTCAACTAAACCAAAATTTTGACAGCTTGTAAAACAAACTCTCTCATTCTCTCAAACCTCCTCTATAAATAGAGAGGCCATTTGCAAGCCAAGAGAAGCTTTTGGTTGTGTAGACAAGCCCTCAAAATCTCATACTCTCAAAAAGCCATAATTGTCCATAAAATCCCCACTCTTGAGCTTTGAAGTCCAAATCTTTAAACCTCTAACACCTTGTGAGTTCTGTCGAAATAAACCATCCACATACTTCATATACCTCATATAGAAGTTGTTCAAAACAAGAACAACTTTTGTTACATCATCATCACCATTTACCAAAAAAAGCCACCTGCAACTTGGTTTCTCCAACTCTAAGTCAAAACACAAATTTCAATTTCAAGGTAAGTTTTCTTGATTTTGAACTCTTCATATAAAGCATCATTAATGGTTAATTTGTGAAGATAAAATGTAGATATCATTGCCTTGAAGCTAACCATATGCTTGCTTTTCATTTTCACTAACCATGTGTTGAGAACTGACTTTTACATGTAGCAGAACACGGATAGAAGTAAAAAAACAGCAGTATGAGTTGACACATGCTATGTACAAAAAAATTTATGAGTCAATACAAAACATGCATGTGTCGATACAAAGCATAAATGAGTCGATACAAACTCTTATGTGTCGACTCATACTGAGTTGTTTTTGACTTCCAAGAGCAAGAAAATGACATGTGTCTATGCAAAGCAGATATGTGTTGATGCAAAATAGAAAAATGAGCCAATGCAAATCATTATGTATCAATACATGTTGGGTTTGGTTTTAATTTCCCAAAATATTTTATTTTTTATTTATAACTTTAATATATTCCTATTGTTATTTCTTTCTAAACCAAAAGCAAAAAAATTTTTTTTTATTAAAATCAATTTATTTTCTTAAAATTAATTTAATATTTAGACTTAGGTTTATCTTTTCTTTTATTTAAAATTAATTTATAACTTAGGGCTTTTAATTAATTAATTTTTTTATTTATACTAATTTAATTTAATTAAAATCTTTTCACAAAAATCCTAAACTTGTTTCTTTAATCAAATTAATTTTCTTAATTAACTTAAGTTTAATTTTTTAGTTTAATTAATTTATTTTATTTTAGTTAATTAGGTCAAAACCCTTTCTTCATAACAAAAACATTATCGTTTCTTTTCATATCATTTTATTCTTCGTACATTATATTTACCTATTTCTTGTACATTCTTGTTCAATTTGATATGGTTGTAATAGTAACTTAGGTTTAAATTATTTGTCATCCCCCAATTTGTAAATTTGTATCCCCCATCCCCAAATGATGTAATAGCATAGGATATTTAATTTCCGCAATTTATCGCTTTCAAATATAAATGCTAGTAATTAGGGTTTGTATGGAAAGACTAAAATGAACAAGCAGTAAACCCTAATTCAAGACAAAAATGCATGAAATTGATACACTTTGCACACTTGCACCTCTAGGGTAACCCACACTTGTTTCCTCGGATAAAAATAGTCATGTGCCTCAAACGTGGGATACTTTATAAATGACCCTCGAATACAAGACCATAGTCCCTCGATGACCCTTCGATGTTGCCTTCGGTAAATGAGATGTGGTCCACCAGCACGAGCACGTCGAACCTCTTTTTGAGCCTTTGAAGTAAAACCCAACCCAAATTTGTCAGATTTATAGGGGATGTCGGGAATTTGTCCCCAAATAGTGCAACCTCCATCTTCTACAACAGCCCTAGCATCCTTCAAGGAATCCATCCTTAGTGTGTCCTTAGTGACTTAAGGAATAACAGGAGTAGCAACAATAATCATTGGAGGGATTACCTCAAATGCTTGACATGGGTTTCAAAGAATTCTCCATCCATCTCAACGTATTTGAAAGAGTTCAAGTTACTGACCATGTATTCTTCCTCTCCAAAGGCTGTGACAACCTTCCCCTTTACTGAGTACTTTAGCATTTGATGTAATGTGGAGATGACCGCACCTGCCCTATGAATCGATGGGCGTCCTAGCAAGCAAGAGTAGGCGGGGCAGATATCCATTACATAAAATTTTGAGTTGAAGACTTGAGACCCCACCTTGATCGGGACATCAACCTTACCATGGACATCTTTTCGAACCATTAAAGGCCCTTACTACAATATCACTGGGTTTTAACATCAGTCCATCACAGTCCAGTCTATTCAAAGCTCCTTTAGGTAAGACATTGAGGGAGGACCCAACATCTACTAACACATGTGCCAGAGTGGTGCCTTTGCATTCAATAGAAATATGGATAGCTTTGGTGTGATTCTTCTCCGCCGGAGTTAAATCGTCATTGGAAAATCCCAAACCATTGTCAGCAGCTAGGCTTACTACACAATTTTCAAATTGATCAGCAGTGGTTTCTTGAGGAACATGGGCATTCTTCAGGAATTTCAACAAATCTTGGGCATGTGCGTCGGAGCATAACAGTAAGGACAACATGGATATCTTTGAGGGTGTCTGCCTTAGTTTTTCCACTATTTTGTAATCACTTTTTCGGATGATTTTCATAATTTCTTCCATCTCTTGTCTAGATGGGTCTTCAATTGAAACTTCTTTCGGGGGTGCCTCCATTAGGGCAGGCTCAGTAACTTTTTATTTACCTCGGGTATTAACCGTTGGTTTGGAAGTGGGAATACGAATAGGTGTTGTAGTAATTATTGGGGGAGAGATCTCTAGAGAGAAGATCCTTTTGGTTCTAGTGACCTTACTAGTTCCAACAATGTTTGTAATTTTAAGCTCTTCATTTTCATTAATCCATGGCTCTTGCTTGATACCATGATAATAAACTTCTACCCTATATGTTGTACCCCAAAATTTTCCCTTTCTTTTCTCAAGACATTTTACAAAGGATCTCCAATGCTCAAGGATTCTCAAGAATTGATCTGACAAAATCACCTCTTAAAAACTGAGACCATAAATTAGGGTTTTGACTAAGAACGACTGATCATTGAATTTTTGACCTAATACATGATCTAATGGCTTAAAGTACAATCTCAAGAATTCAAATACAACATGTTGACGTAATTTCATGGTTCAAAACATTTCTTAAGATCATTGGATTGATAGATGAAATTTGGTCAACTAATGAAAGAGTCAAATGTACACTAAAAAGTCAAACTTTGACTTTTTGATCAAATTTAAGTTTCAAAGATCACACTTCATCAAGACATTAAAAAATAAGAAACTTGATTGTTAAGAAATCAAGAAAGTCAAAAGGTCTTTGTGTTTACCTTGGGTTTTGGTAAACAACCGCTGATCTTCCAAATGGTTACTTATTTGGTTACTCGCAGGATCGATCAGATTGATCTTAGGACATAGGTTGATTTTGAAGTTTGATTAGAGTGGATAAGGCTTTAAATAAATTGGCTTTAAATGAATTGCATAAAGGAAAGACTTGGTAAAATAAACAAGGCTTTAAAGTAAAGGTTCGACAGGAATGTAAAGGAGAAAACGAGTAAATTTCTGGAAAAGTAAATGACTTTAATTGATAAAATTGGTGTTTCACACATACATTTCTCAACAATTCTTTCTCACACGCTGGGTACTCGAATCTATATGAGTGACTTTGTATAGAATTGTGAACACACGCGAGAAACTACATGTCTACTCCTATTTATACTAAAACATCCCAAGTAACCGTCGGGCAGTTACACTGCTTCGAGATCAATCCACTTGGCACGCTCTCCATGCTCGACGCTCCAGATCCTTGCACGTTTGCACGTGGTAACTGCTGGAAACCGTTTTCCCTCCAAAAGCTTGAATTTCAAACTGCTCCACTCTGAACCATCGAACACTTTTGTCAAGAGACATCTTCGACGAGAAACTCCTTCGACGTCGAAGGCAACCATTCTTCCTTTGAAGAAATCTTCTAAGTACTTTGCCATCTTTCGACGGGCACTTCGACAGACTTAGCCAGTCGAAAGCATCTTTCAGCTTTTAATGGCTAACATCAATCAAAACAAAGGTGTCGAATTTAAGAGCCAACAAATTGCCCCCCAAGAATGCCTTATTTCGACTCTGAAAGAAAAAGGCATTCTTTGAAACGCCATTCGACACCTGTCTTTCCACGCTTAGTCACAAACTAACTTGTGCACTTTTTGTTGCTTTTTACCAACTATTGGCAATCCCAAGAAAACCATCATTGATTTGATCCTAGGACGTCACTTTCAGTACGGCGTGTAGTACCAAACGTCATTTCAGAATTTGTCATTATGACAAATCCCAAAAACGAGGACGCACGCTGCGTCCCTCTATTTCTGCAGAAACGGCCAAAACAACAGGGGGCTGCCACGCGTCCCACTAACTCCTGCAGCATTAAATGGAATTTAATGTCCTCGTTATTGGGGATTTTTCCCACTACTATAAATAGTAGTAAGTACCCCATTGTGGGACTTTTTACGCCATCTAGCCTTTCAAGCTTCTCTGTTTTCACACAAGCTTGTTATCTTTGCAGAAAACTCTTCCTCTTTCACTTCATCTTCAACCTCATTTCAAACAATGGCATCTGCTTCTACTGCTCCTAGTGCTAACGCACCAACTGAACATGCTAAACCCAAAGTTTTCGTCACTGCCCCGGTAGTAAACTCTACAGGCAAACGAAGGGTTCCTGAACCTTCTGACATCGCCGTTCGCGACGCCTACTCACGCCACTTGATGATCCCGGTTGGATACTCCAACCAGATCTTTGCAATGTCTGGCCCCATGAATCCAAGTATCTCTGAAGCTCTGAAGATCAAGAGCTATTTCCCAATAGTCGAGAAACTCAAACCAGTAGCATGCGCCAAGAAAGACGCAGAAGACAATGAAGACCCTGCACGTGAAAAAATCGACCTCCGCTTCTTCAACAGAGGTGTTACGGTCTTCAGGTCTTGCCCTAATCTTACCTCTGATTATGTTGCTTGGCTAACAAAGTTGGAGAAGCACCAAACTTCGCTCTGGAAGGATATGGGAATCTTCGACCTAGTGATACTGTCGAAGACGGGTTTGAACTACTCCCCGGAGATGCTGATAGCTTCACTGTTGTTCTGGGACTACTCCCACTTTACTTTTCATCTTCCATGTGGGATGCTAACCCCCACACTCTTCGATGTGGCCGCTATTACTGGCCTTCGACCAACCGGGGATTAATTCGATCCGAAGGAGATGTCGGAGGACCAAATTGGCTTCTCTGAGACCAAACCAACATAAACCACTTTCATCAACCATTATCACGACAGGTCGACAGATGCTGTGTCGGATGTCGAACACATAGCGTTTCTAGCCTTATGGCTAACTCGCTTTGTGTTTTGCTCGAAGTCTCTACAGGTGACCAAAAAGATGGTCACTCTTGCTACTCAACTGCATCACCGCCAAAACATCTGTTTGGCAGAACTGATTCTGGCCAGCCTCTATGATTCGATCAGCAATGGGGCAACTCTTCTGAAACATATCGAGGACAGGGCCAGTTTGCTACTCGCTGGGCCTTTTTGGCTACTCCAACTGTGGCTCAATGCCACTTTTGAATCTTTCTTGCCCAAGAAGGTTCAGATAAATGAACAGGCTCCAGCGATAGCGAATAGACGCATCGAAGGAATCAGGCTGGCTCTGCTGACACCTACAGACGATGGACTGGAGTTTCAACAAACCTTCACCAACTTCGTTCTAATGTTTGCTCGAAGGAAGGAGTTTGTTTCAACTATGGCTCCATTTGCTCAACGGCGGGTGGGGCCAGCATGGTTCACTAGGCCACATCCAAAGGCGTCGAGTGGTCCCAATGTCGATGAGCATACAATACTTTGGGAGGCGTTCCTTACACCAAGGATCATGCCTCTTCGATTCAAGAGCTCAAAGACTCATTTGAGTCTGATTGCCTATCAACCAAATCTGGTATCTCGCCAGTTTGGTATTATCCAAACCCTACCTTCTCCGATTTTTCAAAGAGAGAAGTCCATGTTGTACTTCTGCAATGATTACACAGAAGAAGCGGCCATTAAACATATCGGAAGATATGCTGGTCGAACAATCCTCTCGTTGTTTGACTACCAGCTCAATTTCCTTTGCTCACCATCCTTCGAGGAGTGGTGGAAAAGCTATTATGCTGAGTACTTCTTCGACGAGAAGGACTTCATGGATGAGCTGCAGAAGTCTTTTGTCCTTGTGTTGGACAAAATAAAGAAATGTAAGTTCATTCTCTCACATTACTTTTTGTCTTTCTCTTCGACTGCTAGCCTGTTAACTTTTTCATTTGCTTTCAGTTGTTCGAAAGCCTGTAGCCAAGAAGGCTACAGAAGGCCAACAGGGAGGAGGCCCTTCAACAAAACCTCCACCGCCGGCGAAGACTACAGCGCCGGCGAAGACCACAGGCAACCAACAGGGGGAAGGCTCTTCGAAGAGGCCTTCTATATCGGTAACCAGACTTTCTTCATTTTTCTTCTGGCTTTCGATTTTGATTTTCGATGTAATTATTAAATCGAATTCCCATTGGTTTTCTAGGCACCTTCGCCCAAGAAACGGCCAGGACTGGTGGTCGAATCTGGGAGTGATGAAGAAAGTGATTCCCCTCCTGCCCCCTTAAAAAGGCGAAAGTTGACGAAGGATGCTTCTGTTCCTGCTCCTGCTCCTGAAGGTCGAACTGTCAGAATAAAGGTTGCTGTGAGAAAGCCTAGGCCACCTCCAGTGATCATCGAGGAGCCAACTGAGGAGGAACTAAACATTCTTCTTAACAAGCCTGTCGAAAGTGACAATTCTAGCCCTGGGGCTGAAGTTAATCCACAGGTAATCCCTTAGACCTTTTTTATAATTTAGGCATAGATACCCATATTCGATTGTGTCTCTTTCGACATCTGAAGATTTGTCTTCTTTCCCTTTTCAGGACACTACTGAGAGTTCTCCGCCAAGGACCTCAGAAACGCTGGAATCTGCTGAACTTAGCAGGCCTCAGGAAAAAGGCTTGGGCAATGACGAAGCCCATACTGAGAATGAGGCCAATGCTGAAACAGTAGAAAAACCAGCGGAGGAGCCTCAAACGGAGGAACCACAGCCAGAAACGGTTCAGGTGGTGGATCTGTCAGAAGAGAATCATGAAGAAAGGGACCAAGGCAATGATGGCGAAGAAAATCAAAATGCTGCCGACGAAGAGAACCAAGGTGGTACTGGCGAAGGACACCAGGGTGACGCTAGCGAAGAGCCACAAAATGACGCTGGCGAAGGACCCCAGGGTGATGCTAACGAAGAACCACGAGTCGACGCTGGTACTGCCCCAGTCCGAGTCGAAGAGCAACCAGTCGAGGCACCTAACACTCAAGAACCTCAAACCCAAGACAATACTGTTGCAAGGGTTACCTCAACGAAGCATAGGTCGAAAGAGGACTTGGAACTCTTGAAAGAAACTAACCCTGTTAGCTACCTCAACGCCATCATCGAGAGCAAGAGTTCGTCTTACGCGAGTCAGGAAGTTCCTACTCTGTCGGGGAAGTCTACTGAAACTTCTCCCCTTGATGATGCTTTGGCGAAGGTTAAGGCCCAGTTCTTCAAGAGGGACTTGATGAAGGCTTTAGAGGGGGACCCCACTGCTCCATCATGCTTAAAAGAGGTCTTGAATGCTGTCGACTTTGAAGCTGTAGCCCCAGAAATCTCAGACTTGATCATGGAGTTACACTCTATGATTGATCAAGTCTCAGCGGATTACAGGCGCCAAAGAGGGTTTAACAGTCAGCTTGAGGTGTTGTATGGCAAAAGCTCCTCTGCGTGGACTGCTGTCTCAGATTCGACTTCTCGAATTGCTGAGTTGTCGAAACGAAAAGCGTCTGCACATGAAAGAGTCGATGCCATTGATCGAGAGAATGTTTCCTTCCGGGCACAAATCGCAGAAATAGAGGCGAAGATAAACGCCAACACTGTACTCAAGGAGGAACTTCTTTCGACCATCTCAGACACTGAGAGCCAGACTGAGATCAAACAAGGCCTGGAATTCGCTGAGAGGGCCCAAAGCCTCGACGCTCAAATTGCCAAACTAGTGCAGGAAAACTCCTGGTGCAAGAAGAGGTTGGAGCTGCAGCAAGCCAAGTATCTTCGACTCAGGAACTCTCTTACCTTTTGATTGATTCTCTTTTGTAACCATCTTCTGTAATCGTTATTCGACAACAATTGCCATCTTGGCTGAAATTTATAAAATTTCTATTTTGGCATTTTTATGGTTAATTTAGACTTGTTCTTTTATTATTTTATTTTTATCTCTTGAAGTATAGGTTTGTATTTTTTCAAATATTTACCATTTACTCTCAAGAGCCTTTTATCTCCACTTAACTCTTCGACTTCATAGGCTCCACCAGAAAAAGTTTGGATAACTCTGAAGGGTCCTTCCCATTTGGGTGACCATTTCCCCATGCTTCGATCCCTTCGATCCATGGGAAGAATTACCTTCCAAACTAGTTCTTCAGGCAAAAATACCTTAGGTTTTACCTTTCTATTATAAGAGTCTTCTACTCTTTTCTTCTGAAGCCTGAGTAGGTCGAGAGCGTGTAATCTCTCTTCGTCTAAATCCACCAGTTCATCTAACATCATGTTCCAATAAACTTCAGAAGGAATATCATAATGCCTCTGAACCCTTGCAGATTGAAGACAAATTTCTGTTGGCAACACTGCATCATGGCCAAAAGTTAGCCTATACGGTGTTGTACCAGTGGCTTCTTTTGGGGACGTTCGACAAGCCCATAAAATCTGGTCTAACGTCTTATGCCAATTCTTTGGTTTCTTCCCAACATGTTTCTTTATCAAGCCAATCACCACTTTGTTAGCTGCTTCGACTTGACCATTCGCCTGTGCATAATAAGGCGTGGATGTTAGGAGTTTGAAACCTGTTTCCTGAGCAAATTCCTGCATCTTTCGACCAGTGAAAACTGACCCTTGATCAGTTGTTATTGTCTCAGGGATTCCATACCTAAAGATAATGTTCTTTTGAATAAATTCAATGACATTCTCTTGGTCCACATTGACTAAAGGGACAGCTTCGATCCATTTAGTAAAATAATCAATGCCTACCAATATGTATTTCTGACTCTTTGATGATGCTGGTCGAATCTCTCCAATGAGATCCAACGCCCATCCTCTAAAGGGCCAAGGCTTCACTATCGAGTGAAGTTCGCTTGCTGGTACATGTTGGATGCCTGTATGAACTTGACACTCTTGGCAACCTTTGGCGAACTCAACACAATCTTTCAGCATAGTGGGCCAATATAGTCCTTGTCGAAACAACAACCATTTCATCTTATGGCCTGCTTGGTGAGCCCCACATGCCCCAGCATGCGTCGTCGAAAGGGCTATGTATGCTTCAGTTTGACTTAAACATTTCAGCAACACCCCTTCAGGCGTCTTCTTGAATAACTCATTACCCATGAGTACAAAACTCAACGCCCTGTATTTTGTTTTTCGTTCTGTCGAAGCTCCTGGATTTTGAAGATAGTCCACAATGGGTTTCCTCCAATCTTGCTCTGACAAATTATCAATGAACGAAATCTCGAAGTTACTGTGATCAGCATATCCTAGCCTCGTCGATTCCAAGTCTGATGGTGATAGACAAGTTGCCTTTATCTTTTCTCGAACTTCGATTGCTCTTTGTAATCTCGTTTTTGAAATCTTATACCCAGATGCAATTTGTGCCAAGTCATTGGCTATTTGATTTTCGACTCTGGGTATGTGTCGAATATTGATCGTTTCAAATTGTTTCAATAAACGATTTGCTATCACAAAGTACATAATGAGATTCTCTCTTATGCACTTATATTCCTTTGTGACTTGCTTAATGACTAACTCTGAGTCTCCCATTATTTCGACTCGAGTTGCCCCCAATTCCAACAATATCTCAAGGCCAGTAATTAGAGCTTCATACTCAGCCTCATTGTTCGAACAAGAACCTGATATTTTGTACTTGAATGTTGTTGGAATTTTATCTGGAGAAATAATCAAGACTCCTACCCCTGTTCCATCTTTATGGCTGGAACCATCGAAGTAGAATTTCCAAGGTTCTATCTCCACATAATTAATATCCTCGACTTGAATTGAGTGGTCGACTATGAAATCTGCAACCACTTGTCCTTTTACTGCCTTAAGAGGCATAAAAGTCAAGGAGTATTCAGTTAATGCTAATGCCCACTTGCCAATTCGACTATGCAAGATAGGTTTCGACAACATATATTTGAAAACATCAAAATGAGACGAAACATAAACATCAACTGGTTTTATATATTGCTTGAGTTTTGTACAAGAAAAATACAGACATAGACACAATTTTTCAACTTCGCTATATCTAGTTTCTGCATCATTCAAAACTCGACTGAGATAGTAAATGGGTCTTTCGACTCCATTCTCATCCTCTTGGGCTAACATACTTCCCAGAGTTTTGTCAGATGCAGCTATGTACAATCTCATACTCCTATTGCTACAAGGAGGCACCAAAATAGGTGGCTTAGTAAGGTACCCTTTGATTTTGTCGAAGGCTTCTTGTTGCTCCTGCCCCCATTCGAACCCTTCTTTATTCAGTCGAAGTAAGGGTGAAAAGGCCTGAGCTTTCCCACTTAGATTAGATATAAACCTCCTTAAGAAATTTATCTTGCCTAAGAGGGATTGCAGTTCCTTCTTATTCGATGGCGCTTTCGCTTCCAGAATTGCCTTCGTCTTGTTCTGGTTGATTTCGATTCCTTTCTTGTGGACAACGAAGCCCAAGAAATCTCCAGCTTTCACACAGAACGCACACTTCAAAGGGTTCATCTTCAGACCATGTTCTCTCATTCTTTCGAATGATTGTCGAAGGTGGTCAATGTGATTCTTCCTGGAAACAGATTTTATAACAATATCATCAATATATACTTGCATAAAAGTGTTAATAAAATCATGGAAGATAGTATTCATTGCTCGCTGGTACGTTGCCCCAGCGTTTTTTAGGCCAAAAGGCATCACTACCCATTCGTAAGTGCCTAAGGCCCCAGGGCATCGAAAAGCTGTTTTCGACACATCCTCTTCAGCAATGAATATTTGATTATATCCTGAATAACCATCGAGCATACTCAGGTATTCATAACCAGCGGCAGAATCGACTAGCATTTCCGCCACAGGCATAGGATATTCATCTTTGGGGGTGGCAGCATTCAAATCTCTGAAATCTATGCACACCCTTAATGTACCATTTTTCTTAATTACTGGCACAATATTTGCAATCCATTCGACATACCTTGTAACACGGATGAATTTGCATTTCAGAAGTCTTTCGACCTCCGTTTTGATCTTCGACAATATTTCTGGAGCGAAGCGCCTTGGATTTTGCTTGATTGGCTTCTTTCCAGGTTTGATTGGCAATTGAAGTTCTACCAATCCTCTGTCGAGACCAGGCATTTCGTCATAATCCCATGCAAAACAGTCTTTAAACTCTTTCAGCAATTGGATTACTTCCAACCTAAGTTCTGGATCGATTTTGGCGCTGATGTAAGTTGGCCTTTTCTCTGATCCTTCGCCTAAGTTGATTTCTTCTAAAGGGTCTTGTGCTAACATTTTAATGTTGTTCGCCAAGGGATCCTTTTCGAAGCCCAAAGGCTCATCGTCATAGATGGCGTCGAGCCTCTGTTCCTGCATTTCTTCTGGCATGATATCAGGGGGTTTTGGATCGAAATCCTTTCCTGGGCCAACAGCAGATAATTGTTGATCATTGGCCTGTGTGGCCATATACTTTACTTCGGCTTCGAGAGCCGTTATCATCTTGGTTTCGGCTACATAAGCCGAAATTCGCTTCAAAGACTGTGACTCAGTCATTATCACTGAATTCACTTCCCCAACCAGTTGGTTGGATATCAGTTAACCCACTGAAGTCTATGTGGGAAAAGTCTTCTTTGTCCCATTGGAAACCATGCTCAGGATGCAGGTATAGGGAACAAAAGGTGTTTGGCGCTGGCGCCATGTCGAAGTCAGGTGTCGGACATGGCCCTATGTGAGCCAAGTTTTTGTCGAAATCTGCCACACCCAAGTGATTCACTTCGCCAAGGTAGTAGCTTTGATCTGCCTCTATGTTTTCGACCATCCCATCTGGACGCCATAGCAGCAGCCTTTGGTGCATCAATGAAGGCACAGCGCCAACACCATGAATCCATTCACGGCCTAACAAAAGATTGTAGTTAGGTTTGGCCGATATGACCAT
Source organism: Vicia faba (assembly GCA_948472305.1). Taxonomy (NCBI): domain Eukaryota; kingdom Viridiplantae; phylum Streptophyta; class Magnoliopsida; order Fabales; family Fabaceae; genus Vicia; species Vicia faba. The sequence continues at coordinate 1,341,116,690 of OX451740.1, read as the reverse complement.
GAACATCGTTGGTCGAAGGATAGACCCAACTTTGATATCTAGCTGGATCACTCCCATAGTGGTCCCTATGCCGCCCTCATAGTTCGACAAGACCATGTTGTGAGGTTTAATTTCCTCATCCCTTTTGCCAATTTTCCTTAGCATAGAGTGAGGGATAATATTGATGGTTGCCCCACAATCGACCAATATTTTATTCACAGTAGTTTCTTCGAGCTTAGCCCTTATGAACAAAGGCTTGAGGTGATTCTTCATCGCCTCTGTAGGTGGCTCGAAGAAGCCATTTTGTTCCTCAGTAGTGCCATTGTCCATGACAAAATAGCACACTGGCCTATGTTTGGCCATTTCTTGTTCCACTTCCCAGTCACTTGCTTCGACTTCTACCTGTCGATTGAATTCTCTGGGCAGCACTGAAACGATATTCACCATTATGTCCAAGGTATCGTCGGACTCAGCATCGTCTTCGTCTTCGACTTCACTTTGGTTAGGCCAAACTAGCCTGTTGGTAACTGGCTCTCTCTCTAGAGGCTTCCTTTGTTTCCTTTGAGGAACATTCGAACTAGTTTCTGCCTTAGGTTCGTTGGCAGCCTCCCTTTCAGCTTTTCGTCTCCTTTGATATCTCCTCCATTGAGATCGAGACATAGGATTTTTACCCTTGTAGTTGCTGGACACTTGTGCAACCTTAGGTGCAGCAACTTGAGGCTCTTTCTTTTGAGTCAAAGAGGAACCTCTTGGCACATCGAAAGAATGCCATTTCTCCTCACTTGGCCTTTTCCGGCCAGAGGTTTTGTACCAAGTGTCTACTGGCACATTTGTTGGAGGCCTAAAAGTTAATGGCCTCTTTTCTTGATTAGAACCCCTTCTGGGATCATGTCGAAGGTCAGCATTCTCCCTTCTCTTATTCGTTGCTCTTACGCCCTGAATGTGCTCAGCAGCTTTTTTATCAAAGATCGAACTGCATCTTGGACACAGCATCACCTCTGATTTCTTTTTCTGGCATCTTTGTAAAAAATCTGCCAAGTTTTCGTTTTCCCGAGGGAAAGCAGTCTTGTTAGCCTGTTCTTGCCTCATGGCCTCTTCTGATGCTTTTGGGTCAGAGAGTTCGACCATGTTGATATTCATTGTATCTTTGTTAGCAAGGGTTAACTGCTTCATTTGTATCTCCAGATTCTTCGTCTGGCCTTGAACGGTGGCCAAGTGGGAACTGGGCTTTGATCCAGTTTTTTGTGCTTCAGCAGTCTCCGGCTTCGGGTTCTCGACCGCTTTCTGGACAGCTTCAATTGTCTTCCTGGATAAATTTCCAGAAAAACTGCCAAAGATTGGCATGTTGATGTGGTCCTTTGAGACTTCGGCCATGGTAATTCCTGGCTTCTTCGACTGGATCCTGGTTGCCTCTATCATGTTCACCTCAGAGGGTTCAGCATAGTGGGCTTCAGCCTTCAATGGATTGGAGTCGACAGCCATGGGGGATTTGTCAGCAAACTTTAATCTCCCTTCCTCAATAGCGTCTTGCACAAGATTCCTGAAAAGAAAACATTGAGAAGTTTTATGGCCCAAAAAATTATGATATTTGCAAAAACCTCTCTTCTTTCTTTGATCAAGAGGAGGCACTTTTACCCCTGGGGGTACTATCATTTGGCCATCTTTAACTAGCAAGTCGAATATTTCATCACATTTTGTGATGTCAAAACTATAAGTCTTTTTTGGGAACCTATCGTTGGTCCTGTCTGGACCAATGGGATTTTTCCCATTTGAGGGGACTAACAGTTTACAAGAGTATGGTGGCCCTTGTTTTAGTTCTGCTAAATCGACTTCTCCTTCTTCGACAGTTAAAGTATCGTCGAAGGATTCTAGATCTTCGTCATCCATCTCAACGTACGCTATCCTCTCTCTCTTGTGAGTTTTTGTTGCCTTAGCTTTTTCAGCTTTAAGGCGTTCTACCTGTCGAACTCTATCGGCCAGTTGGGCCATGTCTCTTAGGTACTGGGTGTCTAGCTTCTTCCTAATGGAATAATCTAAACCGCCTGCGGCTATTTCGACCAACTCATGTTCTGGCACTTGTGTAAAACATCTCGCCTTGAGCAACCTAAACCTATTAAGATATTCGTCTATAGGTTCGGTGAAACGTCTCTTCACACTGGCCAGTTCTTTCAGGCTTATCTTGGTCTGCCCCATGTAGAATTGTTCATGGAACAATCTTTCCAACTGGGTCCAATGATGGATCGAATTGGGGGGAAGAGTTGTAAACCAAGTAAAAGCGTTCTTGGTTAAAGAACTTGGGAAGTATTTGATCCTTAGGTTTTCGTTATTCGAAATGTCTCCTGCTTCGATCAAATATCTCGCCACATGTTCGACAGTAGATTCTGTCGTGTCCCCAGAGAACTTAGTAAATTTGGGGACTTTGCATCTAGGAGGTAAGTCCGTTTGTAACACGTATTCTGACAATGGGGATGTAAAGTTGGGCCTTCGAAAGCCCATGTTCATCCCATTCTGAGTCATGATCCGTTCGATCATGGTTGCCAGATTATTTTCCAAACCCATGTTTTGGTATTGGATATGCTGAACCACTTCGTCAGCATTTTGGTTTCTGTTAACTAACCTTACCTCTGGGGCTATTACCCTAGGTTCTTCGACAGTTTGTTCTAATCGTGCCCTAAGGTTTTCTTCGACAGGCTGTTGAGCCTGGTTAATGGTGGTTTCTTCCTCTAAAAATATCCCCTGATTTCCCCTTATTTGCGCCCTTTGGGGCTGTCAACAGGTTGGGGTACTCCAAAGAAGTCAGCCAAATGCGTCATTTGTGCTGTTACTTGCTGATTCGATTGAGTAGTGTTTTGTATTAGAGGGTTTAGCACTGTACTCAAAGTTTGTGCCAACATTTGCACCATATCATGGTTGCTTTCGTCCATCTGTTGCCTCAAGACTGCTGTCGAGGCATTTGTAAGGCCATGGGCTACTTGGGACGTTCCTCCTAAGAGTTGGGTCCTATTTCTATTCGCCATGCCTACTCCAGAGCCTTGGAGTGGCGAAGAGGCACTCACGAAAGGGTCTGAAAAAGTGGACGCAGCATTCGTCAGGCTTGCCACTTCAGAAGTTGGCATACCATAGAATGGAATAAATTCTGGGGGAACCACAGGCCTTGTGCCTAAATTTCCCCCTGGTGGGGGAGTTCCCAAAGGTATCCTGGGGCCTGTTAACGAAGGTATTGGCCCCGTGGTTGTGACCGACACTGCTGGTGTCGAACCAACGTTTGTCGCTTCACTTACGGTCATACTAACCGTTGCTCCCACACTCGTTTGTGGGATTTCGTTATTGTTTGGCGGATTCGCCATCTCTTCCCTCCTTCTGGCAGTATTGTTATCGTTAGTGTATATTCTACCACTTCTCAATAACATACAACTCGAAAAGATGAGATTATTTTCAACAATCAACACACAGTCCCAACAGGTGTGCCAATTTGTTTACCTTGGGTTTTGGTAAACAACCGCTGATCCTCCAAATGGTTACTTATTTGGTTACTCGCAGGATCGATCAGATTGATCCTAGGACATAGGTTGATTTTGAAGTTTGATTAGAGTGGATAAGGCTTTAAATAAATTGGCTTTAAATGAATTGCATAAAGGAAAGACTTGGTAAAATAAACAAGGCTTTAAAGTAAAGGTTCGACAGGAATGTAAAGGAGAAAACGAGTAAATTTCTGGAAAAGTAAATGACTTTAATTGATAAAATTGGTGTTTCACACATACATTTCTCAACAATTCTTTCTCACACGCTGGGTACTCGAATCTATATGAGTGACTTTGTATAGAATTGTGAACACACGCGAGAAACTACATGTCTACTCCTATTTATACTAAAACATCCCAAGTAACCGTCGGGCAGTTACACTGCTTCGAGATCAATCCACTTGGCACGCTCTCCATGCTCGATGCTCCAGATCCTTGCACGTTTGCACGTGGTAACTGCTGGAAACTGTTTTCCCTCCAAAAGCTTGAATTTCAAACTGCTCCACTCTGAACCATCGAACACTTTCGTCAAGAGACATCTTCGACGAGAAACTCCTTCGACGTCGAAGGCAACCATTCTTCCTTTGAAGAAATCTTCTAAGTACTTTGCCATCTTTCGACGGGCACTTCGACAGACTTAGCCAGTCGAAAGCATCTTTCAGCTTTTAATGGCTAACATCAATCAAAACAAAGGTGTCGAATTTAAGAGCCAACACTTTGGAAAAGTCAATATTACTTAGAAATTTTTCTAAGTGTTTTAAACATGATAATTTCATAACTTCATGACATTTTTTCACAAGATGCAAGATGATTCAAAGGAAACTTTAAACATGAAAGTTGCAGATCTTAATGAATTCTACAACTTTTTATTAGAGGGTTTATTTCCAAAAAACGCTTAGATTTGAAGATATAAGCCCATGAAGTCATGACATTTTCATCTAACACTTAGAGAAATTTTCAACAGATTTTGGTCGGGATTTTATCCCAACTTCTTGACATTTTTTTACATAGTTCCAAGATGATTTTGTCAAAATGGCCGACATGAAAATTGTAGAGGATGTTTCAAGCTTTCCAAAACATCAAAGAGCATGAATTTATCATACTTGATCTAGGAGATTCAAGGGCCTGAAGTTGGGCATCCATTCTTGAATTCCAAGTCATTTTATTGAAGAACAAATAATCCAATTTGCATGATGTGCTGCATAATCTTACTTAGCATACCTTGTGACTCGCAAATATATCCATAATCAGATGTTTACACAATTGATTGAACCATTATCTAAGTGATTCAAGTATTGTCCATTGCATCATTCCATTTATGGCACAAATGCACCATTGCCATTCACATAAAGCATACTTTATGTAATTGTCAACTCCGTGAGCCTCTCAATTGTTTTATATGCACATACACAATGTCAAATCAAGAAGCAACATGCCTAAAAGCCTCTAGCAACTTCAGACCATGCTTGTACCATGCAATTGAACACCAATTTTCATAATAACTTGGTTGTTTCATCTCAACTAAACCAAAATTTTGGCAGCTTGGAAAACAAACTCTCTCATTCTCTCAAACCTCCTCTATAAATAGAGAGGCCATTTGCAAGCCAAGAGAAGCTTTTGGTTGTGTAGACAAGCCCTCAAAATCTCATACTCTCAAAAAGCCATAATTGTCCATAAAATCCCCACTCTTGAGCTTTGAAGTCCAAATCTTTGAACCTCTAACACCTTGTGAGTTCTGTCGAAATAAACCATCCACATACTTCATATACCTCATATAGAAGTTGTTCAAAACAAGAACAACTTTTGTTACATCATCATCACCATTTACCAAAAAAAGCCACCTGCAACTTGGTTTCTCCAACTCTAAGTCAAAACACAAATTTCAATTTCAAGGTAAGTTTTCTTGATTTTGAACTCTTCATATAAAGCATCATTAATGGTTAATTTGTGAAGATAAAATGTAGATATCATTGCCTTGAAGCTAACCATATGCTTGCTTTTCATTTTCACTAACCATGTGTTGAGAACTGACTTTTACATGTAGCAGAACACGGATAGAAGTAAAAAAACAGCAGTATGAGTTGACACATGCTATGTACAAAAAAATTTATGAGTCAATACAAAACATGCATGTGTCGATACAAAGCATAAATGAGTCGATACAAACTCTTATGTGTCGACTCATACTGAGTTGTTTTTGACTTCCAAGAGCAAGAAAATGACATGTGTCTATGCAAAGCAGATATGTGTTGATGCAAAATAGAAAAATGAGCCAATGCAAGTCATTATGTATCAATACATGCTGGGTTTGGTTTTAATTTCCCAAAATATTTTATTTTTTATTTATAACTTTAATATATTCCTATTGTTATTTCTTTCTAAACCAAAAGCAAAAAAAATTTTTTTTATTAAAATCAATTTATTTTCTTAAAATTAATTTAATATTTAGACTTAGGTTTATCTTTTCTTTTATTTAAAATTAATTTATAACTTAGGGCTTTTAATTAATTAATTTTTTTATTTATACTAATTTAATTTAATTAAAATCTTTTCACAAAAATCCTAAACTTGTTTCTTTAATCAAATTAATTTTCTTAATTAACTTAAGTTTAATTTTTTAGTTTAATTAATTTATTTTATTTTAGTTAATTAGGTCAAAACCCTTTCTTCATAACAAAAACATTATCGTTTCTTTTCATATCATTTTATTCTTCGTACATTATATTTACCTATTTCTTGTACATTCTTATTCAATTTGATATGGTTGTAATAGTAACTTAGGTTTAAATTATTTGTCATCCCCCCATTTGTAAATTTGTATCCCCCATCCCCAAATGATGTAATAGCATAGGATATTTAATTTCCGCAATTTATCGCTTTCAAATATAAATGCTAGTAATTAGGGTTTGTATGGAAAGACTAAAATCAACAAGCAGTAAACCCTAATTCAAGACAAAAATGCATGAAATCGATACACTTTGCACACTTGCACCTCTAGGGTAACCCACACTTGTTTCCTCGGATAAAAATAGTCATGTGCCTCAAACGTGGGATACTTTATAAATGACCCTTGAATACAAGATCGTAGTCCCTCGATGACCCTTCGATGTTGCCTTCGGTAAACGATCTTAGACCCTTACAAAAATTGTTAAGGTATCCTACAATGTTGCCTTCTATGACTACACGACGACCCACGCCCGTCCCTTCACATCCAATGATAGGGCTTCTCACCAATCAATGATAATATAGCAATATCTAAAGGATGAGGAAATGAACAAATAATTTTTGAGTAGGTAGAATGCTCGTAGTTGCTTGCTCACAACCATCTTCAAAACATCTTTCAATCACACCAACACTTTCAAATGAAATATTTTCAAAAGTCAACACTTTGTATACATTCTTATAGAGACAAGAATTATTATAAAGTTCGCCTAAACAAAGGCACTTTTCAAAAATACTTTCAAAAACAAATCACAAAAACATTTCAAACAAAGCGTTTTAAAGTGAGCTAACCACTAAGAGCATGTAGATAACTACGGATGAAAAGGATGCTAACACCTTCCCTTTTCATAACCTACTCCTCGAACTCAAGAAAATATCTTTAAAGGTATTTCCTGTTCTTTTCACCCTTTCCTTTATTGGATAAAAGAAAAGTCGGTGGCGACTCTTGCTATCCATAATAATTGCGATAAAATGCAAAACACCCAAGTCAGTTCTCCCACCGTATTACAGAACTGGTTATTCTGCTGGGGAAACATAAAGTTAATAAAGTGGGGTTATCTTAGAGACTAGATCACCTATAAATTCTTTCATTTGTTTTATTTGTTTTCTTTACATTTTTTGTCTTCGTTTGGGTTTTATTGATCCTCTACCCGGATCGGGGAACATTATTAGGTAAGTAGCAATAAATCGTGGGGATTGTGTGGGGTATACCGACATGGTTGAAGCGATGGCTATGTTAGTGTGACACATTTGTTGGTACCGTTATCCCTTGAGTCCAATTGAGGAGAATATGGGGTTGTTGTGTGGTGTCATGAAGCACTAACTAACCATAGAACCTTTAATTGAACAACTTGGCCATTAGGGAGTAGTAAGGTAGCCAGCTTTGGTGCAGTCCGAAGTTGGTTGATACTCGATGCTACGCTTATTGAGATTGTAATTTCGGGATATTTCGGTCTCCAATAAATAGGCTTGCGCTGAAGCAATGCCCGATGAAGAAAGATCAGTGATATTAAGATTCCCTAGAACCCGATTACTTTATATGATAGGTTTAACCAACTAAACTTTCAAGAGGGTACTTACCTATTAACCTCATGCAATCCTAAACCTAAGGACTTGTTTTCTTTGTGTGTACATGTTTACTTGTACATAACATCATGACATCATACCATGGCATTTTGCACTAACCATTTCAAAGATTTTTGGGATTTATCTTTGTGCTGTTTTGTAGGACATGGCTTCCACTCACAGGAATACTATCTAAGTCAACCTCATAAGAGTGCCTCCTCAACTCAAAGAGTTAGCATGGAGGGTTCCTGAGCATTCTCCATTTACCAAAAGACATGGTCGACTTTTCAATCTGGTTACCTCAAGCCATGATGAAAGTGATCTTTCAATTCTTTGACCCTTTACACCATTGCTTTACATTTCCTGATTACCAATTAGGGCCCGCCGTGGAGGAGTTCTCTCAACTCTTGGGAGTGCCAATTCTTGATCAAATACCTTTCACTGGTGTTAAGAAAGACCCGAGGAAATTGCTTTAGCTTTACATTTGCAACAATCCGATGTTGTGGTAAATTGGGAAACAAGAAGTGGTGTTAAGGGTTTTCTAGCCAAGTTTCTGTTTGAGAAGGCTCAACAATTTTGGGATGCTTTTGACTTACAAGCCTTTGAAGAATTATTGGCTCTTATCATCTATGGGATGGTACTATTTCCTAACTCGGACCAACTCATAGATGTGAACGCGGTCAAGGTTTTTCTATCCCGTAACCCAGTGCCTACCTTACTTAGAGATATCTTGCATTCTCTTCACACTCACACCATGAAGAAAAGGGGAATTATTATGTGTTGCACTCCTTTGTTAGCTAGGTGGTTTATTTCTCACCTGCCTCGATCTATTTTGAAGAATGAGAAAGGCACGAGATGGTCTAATAGGTTAATGTCATTCTCGCATTCGGATATTCATTGGTGTTCTCGATCTTTGGAGGATGTTATCATTATTGATCGTTGTGGGGAATTCCCTAATGTCCCTTTCCTTGGCATTAGGGGAGGTATCACCTATAATCCTTGTTTGTCTTTGCAAAAATTTGGGTATGCTAGGAGGGATGGTCCTTATGATGCACTTGTCCAAGGAATTGCATTTGGCTATGAGAATGATGTCCAAGGTTATCATAAAAGATTTATGCGAGCTTGGGGCACAGTGAACAAAGTTAATAGCAAGACATTGGGGCATAAGAAATCTATCACATTAGAGCCTTATCTCAAGTGGGTGCGAGCTCGCGCTAAAAACCTCATGATGCCATATGAGTCCATCCTACCTATCATCATGGAACCTATTTCCGGAGGAAATGTTCCCTACACTATTCTTCATCCTGACATGACTACTACTCTCGAGGAGTTGCAAAGATCGTGGATTAAACTCAAAGGGGAGCGAGACACCTTTGAAGCACAATTCTACGTAAGTGAGAAGAAGGCTTTGGAGCTCACGAGGCAACTTCATGAAGAGTGAAACTTGAATGCCTACATCGCACCAAAGAGGAGGCGCTCATGGGAAACTTGAGTCCTTTTGTTTTAGGAGTTTATTTTGTATTATTTTTTGCTTCTTTCATTGTAAGCCCAAGAGGCGTGTTGTAACCAACTTGAACTTATTAATACAATTAATGCTTGTTCCCTCTTTGTCTAAACAAATTTAAAACTTAAAAGTCCTTGAAATCATTTGCATATGCATTTCATGCATCATAACATAAGCAGGCTTTCCGAAACATGTTTCATCATCTTTCTATTGTTTACTTAAGTAAGATGGATCTCAAGAAGACTGTGAAAGAATTGTAGACATAAAATTTTCAATTTCAAGAAACCTTTCTCAATTTTTCCAAAGGATAGCAAGAACTGGTGTCACTTGTAGTTTCCAAGAAAGAAACTAAGAAGAAGGCCCTGGTCAACATGGGGAAAAGGTTTAAAGGCCATTTCCGTCAAGTACAAGTGGTTTAAGAGTCGTCCGAGGAGGATGAAAACCAAAGCGAAGATGCAAGGAGTACCTGTGTTGGGGGTGCAAACAATCTAGCTTCTAAGGATGAGGATTACTTTGATGAACAGTATCAACCGGCTGAGGATAAGTACAAGCAACTGGAAGATAGGTTGAAAGTTGTGGAAATTCAAGCCGTACCTGGCTCAGATTTTGGTGATTTAGGCTTGGTACCTGGGGTAGTTATTCCCCACAAGTTCAAAATTCTAATCTTTGCTAAGTACGACAGCGTTTCGTGCCCAAAACATCACTTAAGATCCTACGTTCGCAAGATACAACCGCATACCACTGACAAGAAGCTCTGGGTACACTTATTTCAAGAGAGTCTATTTGAGACTCAGTTAGAATGGTTTTACCAGTTGGAGGGCTCCAACATTCATACCTGGGAAGATCTGGACACCGCTTTCTATCGTCAATATCAGTACAACTCTGATTTGGTGCCAACTAGAGTTCAATTACAAGGAATGACAATGGGTTCCAATGAAGGTTTTAAAGAGTACGCACAGAAATGGAGAGACCTTGCTGGTAGAGTACAACCACCACTGACGGATACGGAGCTGGTGGATATGTTCATGGGAACATTAACTGGCCCATCTTTCAACTTGTTAATTGGGAGCTCATCGTCTGATTTCACTGAGGTTATTCTGACTGGTGAGAGGGTCGAGATTGGTATAAAGAGTGGAAAAATTCCCATGGCACCTGCTTCTACATCAAAAACTATAAAGAAGCCCTTTACTGGAAAGAAAGAAGCCAATGATGTATATGGGTCAAGGGCCCATACCAAGAAGGATCATCATCCATCTGTTAATGATGTTTTGATCTCCAACCATCCATCTGCTCAAAGACAACCACAATAATCTAACCATCAAAGGTCTGAAGTTCCAAGAAGATAGTTCACGAGGATTAACATGTACTATCACAAGCCTTACAACACCTGTTGAAGGCCAACTTGGTAACATTGTGTGATCCACAATCAAATCCCAATGTTCCATCTTTGAAATAAAATCCTAATTCCAAATGCACCTATCACTCCAATAGCCATGGGCATGATACTGATCAATGTTGGGCTCTAAAAAACAAGATTCAAGATCTTATCGACAACAAAAATATTGAGTTTGATCCACCTACAACTCTAAATGTTATAACTACACTAATGCCAAATCATGGCAAAGGTGTCAATGCAATCGAAGACACTGCTTTTGTTTCCTCCGTTGAATATTTGACTACTCCACTGACCATTGTTAAAGAGAACCTGCTGAGAGTTGGGGTTTTCCATGGCTGTTTGAAAGACTGTAATTGCTGCGCCAAACAAGTTAATGGATACAAATGGATGAAAGAAGGTGTTCAACGCCTGATAAATAGTCATGAGATCCTGTTTGAAAGAACTCCATCCATCAAAAGTTTGACCGATAAAGCTGAAGACATTTCCATCATAACAATTTCCAATAGGCCTCTTAGGATCTCTTCAAAGGGTCCTATTAGGATTTCCAACGAACAAACGATTACTCCCTTGATAATTATTGCTTCTGGGACGATTCCTCACTCCTCCGAAAAAGCAGTCCTTTGGAATTACGGTGCTGAAGTTTACTATCAAGTAATTAAACAAGACTCTTGGATCAATGAAGACAAAGCTGATAATGTTACCAATATTGCTGGTTCTAGCAAGGTGATGAGAACGGGGAGGATTTTCTCTCCTAACATTTCACCTCCAAATACTACAACGACACTTGTCTGCATTACCATTGATAAGCCTAGTACTGACACTAGGGGTAAAGAGAATGTAATTGAGCCCGCTGGGATAGAGGCGCCTGCCAAAGACATTTCTGCTGAGTAACCTTCCACCTAAGAAATGGAGGAAATCTTAAATATTATAAAAAAGAGTGATTTCAAGATAGTAGAGCAACTAGGGCAAACCCCCTCCAAAATCTCTATGTTGTCTTTGTTGCTTTGTTCTGATGCTTATGCCCAAGCTTTAATCAAAATTTTTAAGAAAGTGCATGTTCCTCAAGACACCACAACTGATCAATTTGAAAATTGTATCGTGAGTCTGACTGCTGATAATGGATTGGGGTTCTCTGATACTGACTTGACACCAGTTGGAAGGAATCATAGAAAGGCTTTGCATGTCTCTATTGAATGCAAAGGAACTACTATGTCTCATGTCTTGGTGGATACATGGTCCTCTCTAAATGTCTTACCCAAAGGTGCCTTAGATTGGTTGGATTGCAACGATTTGGTGTTAAAGTCAAGTGACATAGTTGTGAGGGCTTTTGATGGATCCAAGAGGATGGTACTTGGAGAAGTGGATCTCCCCATTAAAGTTGGTTCACAAGTTTTAAATTCTACTTTCTACGTGATGGACATCCGTCCCGCTTACTCTTGCTTACTTGGACGTCGTTGGATACATGGGGCAGGAGCAGTGACGTCCACCCTTCACCAAAAGTTGAAATATCCAGTCAAAGGAAAGATTGTTACTATTTGTGGTGAAGAAGAATTCATGGTTAGCCAGATAAATTCATTCAAGTATGTGGAGATGGATGGTGAGTTCATAGAAACTCAATGCCAAGCTTTCGAAGTGGTTCTTCCCATGGTTGTCACTGCCAAAAACTCTTCTGACATTCCAAAAGCTGATGAAATTGTGTCGAGGATGGTTTCACTCAAAGATGCTCGCGTTGTGATTAAAGATGGAAGTAGTACAATTTAGGGACAACTCCCTGACATCCCATTCAAAGTAGACAAGTTAGGTTGGGGTTTCACTGTCAAAGCTCAAAAGGAGGTCAGACGTACTCGCATAGGAAAACCACTTCTTCTCATTGTTAATCATAGAGTGAATGTTGTTGAAGACTCTGAGGATGACTGCGACTTTGATGAATGGATCTACCTGATTGCCGGAGAAGAGCTCAATAACTAGCGTGCCAAGGATTTTATTCCCATCTCCTTCAGCGAGGAGTAATTACCATTTACTGTTTTGTCAATTAATAACTTTTGTCTGTAATTTTATTTCCAAACAATGACTTTAAGCCATGGGCCTTGCTTGGGGCACCATGGTCCATTTGGTAAGGGTTTGTTCATTTCCATATGCCATATGATCATTTAATGAAAAACATTGGACCTTTTGCATTCAAATTTTGTTCTCATTATCTTTCTTTTTCTTATTTGAATTTTCAAAAAAGCCATGTATTTTACATGTACACATACACACACACACACACACACACACACTTGCAGATCTTCATCCACTCCGGATCTCATTGCCAACGAATCTGCTATTTCCATTTATGACTTTGAACATCCTATCCACCAAGCCGAAGATGAAGGCGAAGAAGATTGTGAAATACTTGGGGAATTAGCCAGATTTTTGATGCAAGAGGAGAAATCCATTCAACCTCATGAAGAGCTAGTTGAAGTAATCAACCTAGGTACTGAGACAGACAAGAGGGAAGTCAAAATTGGCGCCAACTTGGAAGACGGTGTCAAAAGCAGAATTGTCCAGATGTTGCACGACTATGTTGAGGTGTTTCCTTGGTCATATGAAGATATGCCAGGACTTGATACTGACATTGTAGTTCATCGTCTACCAACAAAGGAAGATTGTCCTCCAGTCAAGCAAAAGGTTCGTCGCATGCCGCCTGACATGTCTGAAAAGATAAAAGCTGAGGTAATAAAGCAATTTAACACAGGTTTCCTGGCTGTGACATTATATCCTCAATGGGTGGCGAATGTGGTCCCCGTACCAAAGAAGGATGGAAAGGCCCGTATGTGCGTAGACTATATATATTTGAATAGGGCAAGCCCCAAAGATGATTTCCCACTACCGCATATTGACATCTTGGTCGACAACACAGCTCAACACAAAGTATTCTCTTTCATGGATGGCTTCTCCAGCTACAATCAAATCACGATGGCTCCCAAGGAGATGGAGAAGACCACCTTTGTCACACAGTGGGGCACTTTTTGTTACAAGGTCATACCTTTCGGTTTAAAGAATGCAGAGGCAACCTATCAACGAGTTATGGTAGCCCTATTCCATGACATGGTCCATCATGAGATAGAAGTCTACGTTGATGATATGATTTCAAGGTCGCAAACTTAGGAACAACACCTTGATCATCTTCATAAGTTGCTTGAGAGGTTGAAGAAATACAAGCTAAGTCTGAAACCTAACAAGTGCGCTTTGGAGTAAGATCTGGAAAACTCTTAGGTTTTGTCGTCAGTAGCAAAGGCATTGAAGATGATCCTATAAAGGTTAAATCCATACAAGAAATGCCAGCTCCCCTCTCTGTGAAGGAAGTTAGAGGTTTCTTGGATCGACTTAACTACATTGCTCGATTCATATCTCACTTAACTGCTACTTGTGAGCCAATCTTCAAACTCTTGAAGAAAGATCAAGTAGTCAGATGGAACGACGACTCCCAAGCAGCCTTTGACAAGATCAAGGAATATTTACAAGAACCTCCCATTCTAATGCCTCCAATTGAAGGAAATCCTCTAATTATGTACTTGACTGTATTAGAGATCTTAATAGGGTGTGTGTTGGGCCAACATGATGAGTCTGGCTGAAAAGAGCATGCAATATACTACCTGAGCAAAAAGTTTACCGACTATGAAACTAGATATTCATTGCTGAAGAAAACTTGTTGCTCTCTAGTATGGGCTACTCGCCGGCTAAGACAGTATATGTTGACTCACACCACTCTATTGATTTCTAAGATGGACCATATCAAATGCATTTTCGAGAATCCAACTCTCTCCGGACAAATAGCTAGATGGCAAATGATTCTGACCGAATATGACATCTAATATACAACACAAAAAGCAATCAAAGGAAGTGTGATGGCGGATCATTTGGCATATCAAGCTGTTGACGACTACCAATCCATGAACTTTGAATTCCCGGACGAGAATATCATGCTAGTAACTGACTGTGAAAAGCCTAGACCGTATGACGGACCTAAACAGGGATCCCAATGGACTATGGTTTTTGATGGGGCTTCCAACTCTTTAGGTAATGGAATTGGTGTTGTGATTGTCTCTCCCGAAGATTGTCATACACCTTTCACTGCTAGGCTTTGCTTCAAATGTACCAACAACATGGCTGAGTATGAGGCATGCATCTTGGGTCTAAAAGCTGCTATTGACTTAGAAATCAAGTCCTTAAGTGTATACCGAGATTCAGCCTTAGTAATCAGACAAGTTAAGGGAGAGTACGATACCAAACACCTTAATCTGATTCCTTACAAAGAGTTTATGCTAACCCTGATCCCATACTTTGAGGAGGTTACTTTCGAACACTTCCCAAGAGAAGAAAATCAGTTGTCATATTCCCTAGCAACAATGTCTACATGTTCAAGGTCAATTGGGACAACGAGGTTCCTAGAATTACAATCGAAAGATTTGATGAACCTATGCACTATTATGAGCTTGACACTGACAAAGAGAAACCACGGTACCATGAGGTTAAGAGATATCTTGAAGCACGAGAGTATCCTGAAGGAGCTTCCTTCAATGATAAGAAATTTTTGCGGAGATTTTCAGCCAAATTCTTCCTAAGCAATAGAATCTTGTACAAGCGCAATCATGATTCTACTCTACTCCGGTGTGTGGACAAGAAGAAGGCATAGAAGATCATGGAAGACATGCATGATGGTATCTTTGGGACTCACTCTAGTGGACACACTATGTCCAAGAAGATTCTAAGGGCTGGTTACTATTGGTCGATAATGGAAACCGATTGTCACCACCATTCAAGGACTTGTCATAAGTGTCTGATCTATGCCGACAAAGTTCATGTGCCTCCAATATATCTAAATGTCATGATTGCTCCGTGGGAATTTGCAATGTGGGGCATTGACATGATTGGAGAGATCAAGTCCATAACTTCTAATGGACATCATTTCATCCTCGTTGCCATTGACTACTTCACCAAATGGGTCGAAGCTGCCTCATTTGCCTCAGTAACCAAGAACATTATGGCCTATTTTATCAAGCATAACCTCATCTGCTGTTACGATATCCCTAAAAGAATCATCACCGACAACGAAACTAATCTCAAGAATTCCATGATTACGGAACTTTGCACTCAGTTCAAAATTAAGCATCATAATTCTTCTCCTTACAGACCTAAAATGAATGTCGTAGTGGAAGCTGCTAATAAAAACATAAAGAATATTATGCAAAAGATGGTGGTGACCTACAAAGACTAGCATGAGATGCTACCATTCACTCTCTATGGCTACCGTACTTCGGATCAAACATCAACTGGGGAAAATCCTTTCTCTTTAGTCTATGGCATGGAAGTTGTCCTACCTGTGGAAGTTCAGATTCCTTCTCTAAGGATTATGAAAGAAGCGAGCTTAGGAGAAGATAAATGGATTCAGACAAGATTGGATCTGTTGAACTTGATTGATGAAAAGAGGCTGGCTATTATCTGTCATGGTCAAATGTATTAAAAGCATATGATCAAGGCATTCAACAAAAAGATCAAACCTCAAGCATACCAGGATGGCGACTTGGTAATAAAGGGCATAATTTCACCACAAGGCGACCCCAGGGGCAAATGGGCTCTCACTTATGAAGGGTCATTCGTTGTCAAAAGAGTATTCTCTGGAGGTGCTATGTTGCTAACTACTATGGACGATGAAGATTTCCTACATCCTGTAAACGCGGACATAGTCAAAAAATACTATGCATAAAGAATGACCCGCTAGGTTGACATACCTAGGCAAAAATAAAGGCATCCCGACGAACCAAAAGGTTCGGGAAAAAGTTAGGGATATATACAAAATATTGTACACCTGGAAAGTCGAAAACCCAAAAGGGCAGCTTGGGCGAAAATGGGTATCCTGGTGGACTGAAAACCTGAAAAGGCGGTCCAGGCAAAAGTTAGGGATTAAAGCGTACGGCTATGTCCCGTTGGATCTCTTCGGCCATCTTTATTACCAAGGTCCAATTTCAATGATCCAAGATCAATTCAATCGACCTCTTTCAACGACAAGAGATGATATTCGAAGACATAGGGGAAATGGAGGATTTGGAACCCAATGAGATCACTTCCACATGGCTATTATTTATGTTTTCATTTTGTATTCCTTTCACTCTTTAGACGATTTCCTCTTACTAGGATCTCTGTCTCCTTGTACAAAAACACCTCTTTATAGGCAAACATCAATACAAATATACCTTGAAGTGCAAAAATTTTGTTTTTTCTGTTTTGAGTGCAAAAGTGTCCAATGACTAAAATTAAATGAACATATGCATATGAACATGATTAAATTGTTAACAAATGTATACATAAAAATAGTAAAAAGTATCTCCTTAAGGATTTAAGATATCCCCACAGAGATACTTCTATAAGATTATCCCCACAGAGACGGATTCATGCAATCCCCAGCCAGAGTTCCAATCTCTCAAAAACCCTCTCCCCAGTTGAGTTGGTATTAGAAATAAGCCTTATGGAGTTCTACGTAAAGAAGTCACTTCCCCAGTAGGTCGTCAAAATATTATCTTTAACCAGGTTTATTTCCCCAATAAACTACAAATTCCCCAGCTTGAGTTAGCCTCTCAGACTATTACAAATCAATGGACAAAACCCATTAATCCCTGGTAGATTCATTGCATTCCCCAACAGAGTCGTTACTATCCCAGTAAGTTACTGCAAAGCCTAGAATTCGATCAGATAACAGTTAATTTCATCCTTTCAAGCAAATTAATGTGAAGCCTGGAATCCGACCAGATAACAGTTAATTTCATCCTTTCAAGAAAATTACTACAAAGCCTGGAATCCGACCAGATAATAGTTAATTTCATCCTTTCCAGAAAATTACTATGAAGCCTGAAATCCGACCAGATAACAGTTAATTTCATCATTTCAAGAAAATTATTGTGAAGCCTGGAATTCGACTAGATGACAGTTAATTTCATCCTTTCAAGAAAATTATTGTGAAGCTTGGAATCCGACCAGATAACAGTTAATTTCACCCTTTCAAGAAAATTATTGCGTAGCCTGGAATCCGACCAGATAATAGTTAATTTCATCCTTTCAAGCAAGTTACTGCGAAGCCTGGAATCCGGCCAGATAACAGTTAAACTTCAACCTTTCAAGCAAATTACTACGAAGCCTGGAATCCGACCAGATAACAGTTAATTTCATCCTTTCAAGCAAGTTACTGCGAAGCCTAGAATCCGACCAGATAACAATTAATTTCATTTAAGTTGCTGGGAAGCCTCGAATCTGACCAGATAACAGTTAAGTTCAATTTTCTGCGAAGCCTGGAATCCGACCAGATAACAGTTAATTTCATCTAAGTTACTGCGAAGCCTGGAATCCGACCAGATAACAACTAATTTCATTTAAGTTGTTGTGAAGCCTGGAATCCAACCAGATAACAGTTAACTTCAATTTTCTGCGAAGACTGGAATCCGACCAGATAACAATTTAACTTCAATTTTTTGCGAAGCCTGGAATCCGACTAGATAAATTTAACTCCATCTAAATTGCCGCGAAGCCTGGAATTCGACCATATAACAGTTAATTTCATTTAAGTTGTTGCGAAGCCTGGAATCTGACCAGATAACAGTTTAACTTCAATTTTTTGTGAAGCCTGGAATCCGACCAGATATAGTTAACTCCATGTAAATTGTTCTGAAGCCTGGAATCCAACCAGATAATAGTTAACTCCATCTAAATTGTTGCGAAGCCTGGAATCCAACCAGATAACAGTTAATTTCAGTTGCTGCAAAACTTGGAATCCGACCAGATAACAATTAACTTTTTCCCCATCAAGTTGCTATGAAGCCTGGAATTCGACTAGATAACAGCTAACTTTTATTCTCTCCAGTAGAGTAATGAACAACTAAAACTCCTAAACTTTATTCCCCAAGCAGAAATCAACACTCCCCACAGAGTTTTCTCAAGCAAAGTCAATGTTCCCCAGGGAAATTCTCCTCAAACAAAAAAGCAGGAATCCCCGGCGGAATCACTCTAAACAAGGTTTCAAGATACACATACTCTTCGTCTCCAACAGCAGTCCTGGATTCATCTTACCTTTACTCCCCAGCATTTGTCAAGGATTTATTTTCCTAGACAAAGTTACATTTCAATAACATCCGTTCATCATAGCACATACATGACAAATGCATACAACTAACCCTCTTCCTGGAAGGAAAAATCAATCAACAAATCAACAGTCCTCTTCTGGATGGATTTACTCCATCCAGTTAATAATAGGCAATTAACATACCTCCCCTGGCATGGATTTAGTTCAATAGTTAATAATAGGAAATCAAAAAGCCTTTTCTGGTTAGAGTTGTTTCCCCAGTGAAGTCACCAAGCAAAAACCTCTTATGGTTTAGATTTATCTCTTCCAGTTAAAAACAGGCAAAAGACATCTACAGTTTCAGTATAAATTGACCAAAGATTTATTCTGATACTTCTCCCTCGACAGTCACTCTGGATGGCATCTGTAAGCCCATTTCCGAAAAACTATTCATCACTTCTCCAAATGGCATCTTTAAGCCCGTTCCCGACACAATCAACTAACACATAGTCGAGTGCAAATTTCTGGGCACTTTAGTGTTCAATCAACTTCCACCTTCAAGTCACGAATGGCGAACTCGCCAATCTAACTCTTTGGATTTAAGAAGATTGAACAGGGCAGTTATTGTACCCCAAAAAATTTCCCTCCCTTTTCTCAATACATTTCACAAAGGATCTCCAATTCTTAAGGATTCTCAATAATTGATCAGACAAAATCACCTCTGAAACACTGAGACCACAAATTAGGGTTTTGACTAAGAACGACTGATCATTGACGTTTTGACCTAATACAAGATCTAATGGATTAAAGTACAATCTCAAGGATTAAAATACAACATGTTGACCTAATTTCATGGTTCAAAATATTTCTCAAGATCATTGGATTGATAGATGAAATTTGGTCAACTGATGGGAAAGTCAATTGTACACTGAAAAGTCAAACTTTGACTTTTTGATCAAATTTGAGTTTCAAAGATCATAATTCATCAAGACATTCAAAAATATGAAACTTGGTCGTTACGAAATCAATAAAGTCAAAAGTTATTTGGAAAAGTCAACATTTTCTATACTTAGAAATTTTTCTAAGTGTTTTAAACATGATGATTTCATAACTTAATGACATTTTTTCACCAAGATGCAAGATGATTCAAAGGAAACTTCCAACGTGAAAGTTGTAGATCTTGATGAATTATACAACTTTGTATTAGAGGATTGATGTCCAAAAAACACTTAGATTTGAAGATATAAGCCCATGAAGTCATGACATTTTCATCTAACACTTAGAGAAATTTCAACAGATTTTGGTCAGGATTTTATCCCAACTTCTTGGCATTTTTTCACATAGTTCCAAGATGATTTTGTCAAAATGGACAACATGAAATTTGTATAGGATGTTTAAAGCTTTACAAAACATCCAAGAGCATGAATATATCATAATTGAGCTAGGAGATTCAAAGGCCTAAATTTAGGCATCCATTCTTGAATTGCAAGTCATTTTGTTGAAGAACAAATAATCCAATTTGCATGATGTGCTGCATAATCTTACTTTACAGGCCTTGTGACTTTCAAATCTATCCATAATCAGATTCTTACACAATTTATTGAACCATTATCCAAGTGATTCAAGTATTGTCCATTGCATCATTCCATTTATGGCACAAAGGCACCATTGCCATTCACATAAAGCATGCTTTACGCAATTGTCATATCCTTGAGCCTCTAAATTGTTTTCTCTGCACATAAATAATGTCAAAGCAAGAAACAACATGCCTAAAAGCCTCTAGAAACTTCATACCATGCTTTTACCATGCATTAGAACACCAATTTTCATAATAACTTGGTTGTTTCATCTCAACTAAACCAGAATTTTGACAGCTTGTAAAATAAACTCTCTCATTCTATCAAACCTCCTTTATAAATAGAGAGGCCATTTTCAATCCAAGAGAAGTTTTCGGTTGTGTAGACAAGCCCTCAAAATCTCATACTCTCAAAAAGCCATAACTGTCCATAAAACCCCCACTCTTGAGCTTTGAAGTCCAAATCTTTGAACCTCTCACACCTTGCAAGTTCTGTCCAAATAAACCATCCACATACTTCATATACCTCATATAGAAGTTTTTCAAACACAAGAACAACTTTTGTTACATAATCATCACCATTTACCAAAGAAAGCCACCTGTAACTTGGTTTCTCCAAATCTAAGTCAAAACAGAAATTTCAGTTTCAAGGTAAATTTTTTTGACTTTGAACTCTTCATATAAAGCATCATTAATGGTTCATTTGTGAAGATAAAATGTAGATATCATTGCCTTGAAGCTAACCATATGCTTGCTTTCATTTTCACTAACCATGTGTTGAGAACTGACTTTTACATATAGCAGAACAATGATAGAAGTAAAAAAACAGTAGTATGAGTCGATAGGAAACACTATGAGTCGACACATGTTATGTACAAAACAGGTTATGAGTCGATACAAAACGCGCATGTGTCGATACAAAGAATAAATGAGTCGATACAAACCCTTATGTGTCGACTCATACTGAGTTGTTTTTGACTTCCAAGAGCAAGAAAATGATATGTGTCGATGCAAAGCAGATATGTGTCGATGCAAAATAGAAAAATGAGCCAATGCAAGCCATTATGTATCAATACATGCTGGATTTGGTTTTAATTTTCCAAAAAAAATTATTTTTTATTTATAACTTGAATATATCCCTATTTTAATTTCTTTCTAAACCAAAAGCAAAAATAAACATTTTTTTTATTAAAATCAATTTCTTTTCTTAAAATTAATTTAATATTTAGACTTAGGTGTATCTTTTATTTTATTTAAAATTAATTTAAAACTTAGGGCTTTATATTAATTAATTTTTTTATATATACTAATTTAATTTAATTAAAACCTTTTCACAAAAATCCTAAACTTATTTCTTTAATCAAATTAATTTTCTTAATTAACTTAAGTTTAATTTTCTTAGTTTAATTAATTTATTTTCTTTTAGTTAATTAGGTCAAAACCCTTTCTTCATAACAAAAACATTTTTGTTTCTTTTCATATCATTTTATTCTTCGTACATTATATTTACCTATTTCTTGTACGTTCTTATTCAATTCGATATCGTTGTAATAGTAACTTAGGTTTAAATTATTTGTCATCCCCCCATTTGTAAATTTGTATCCCCCATCCCCAAATGATTTAATAGCGTAGGATATTTAATTTCCACAATTTATCGCTTTCAAATATAAATGCTAGTAATTAGAGTTTGTATGGAAAGACTAAAATCAACAAGCAGAAAACCCTAATTCAAGACAAAAATGCATGAAATCAATATACTTTGCACACTTGCACCTCTAGGGTAACCCACACTTGTTGCCTCAGATAAAAATAGTCATGTACCTCGAACGTGGGATACTTTAGCAATGACCCTCGAATACAAGATCGTAGTCCCTCGATGACCCTTCGATGTTGCCTTCGGTAAACGATCTTAGACCCTTACAAAAATTTCTAAGGTATCCTAAAATGTTTCCTTCTATGACTACACGACGACCCACGCCCGTCCCTTCACATCCAATAATAGGATTTTTCAACAATCAATGGTAAGATAGCAATATCTAAAGGAGGAGGAAATAAACAAATACTTTTTGAGTAGGTAGAACGCTCGTAGTTGCTTGCTCACAACCATCTTCAAAACATATTTCAAACACACCAACACTTTCAAATGAAATATTTCAAAAGTCAACACTTTGTATACATTCTTATAGAGACGAGAATTATTACAAAGTTCTCCTAAACGAAGGCACTTTTTCAAAAAAACTTTCAAAAATAAATCACAAATACATTTCAAACAAAGCATTTCAAAGTGAGCTAGCAACTAAGAGCCCGTAGATGACTATGGATGAAAAGGGTGGTAACACCTTCCCTTTTCATAACCTACCCCCTGAACTCAAGAAAATATCTCAAAAGGTCTTTCCTATTCTTTTCACTCTTTCCTTTATTGGATAAAAGAAAAGTCGGTGGCGACTCTTGCTATCTGCAACAATTGTGATAAAACGCAAAACACCCAAGTCAGTTCTCACACCGTATTACACCATAATTCCAAGGCAAGGCTTTATCGGAGGAATAGGGGACCGGCCTCGGTGTAGTGATGATCAAGGGAGATATTATTGTCTCAACAAAAATCCTTATAGGTCCTTTAGAAGTGATCCTAATAGGGGTGTTGGAGATTGTGATTATGGAAACATCTTCAAGTATACTTTCAGTCAAACTTTTTACGGGCGGAGTTTTCTCAAACATAATTTCATCGCTATCAATCAGGCGTTGAATTCCTTTCTTCCGCCACATACAACCATTAACTTCGGAAGCATAATGGCAACCATTTTCAAGGCAGCCAAGAAATAAATTGTCTCTCAACAGATTCTTCTTAATGGTCAATAATAGAGTAGTCAAATCATCAATGGTGGAGACAAAAGAGGCATCGTTAATAGAAATAACACATTTACCATGACTGGGCATGGGAGTAGTAATGACATTAGGGGTATGTGGAGGGTCAAACTCGATCACCTTATTATCAATCAAATCTTGGATCTTGTTCTTCAACGCCCAACAATTGTTGGTGTCATGGCCAGGACTATTTGAATGGTAGGCACATTTCACATTCGGGTTGTATTTGGGAGAGACAATATTAGGGTTTGGAGGAGGATCTCGCAGTGTTACCAAATCCGCCTTCAATAGATGTTGTAAAGCTTGCGACAGTGGCATGTTGATTCTAGTAAATTGCCTCCTTGGGTAATCGGGCCTTTGTTGATTGTTTGATTGTTGTGGTCGTTGAGATAGGGTTAGGTTTGAAATAAATACAGCTCCTACCGACTAATGAAAATCATTCTTGACATGGCTCCTTTGTCCACAAACAACATTAGTTTCCTTTTTACCAGCAAATGGTTTCTTTACAGCACTAGAGGTTGAGGCCATTGGGATCTTTCCACTTTTGATTCCTCTTTCCACTCGTTCACCAGTCAAAATCAATTCAGTGTACCCCGATGATGAACTCCCAATCAATAAATTGAAGAATGGACCATTCAAAATGCCCATGAACATTTCCACTAATTCTCTGTCAGTCAATGGGGGTTGCATCCTTCTAGCCAGGCCCCTCCACTTTTGAGCATACTCTTTGAAGCCTTCATTTGAACCCATAGTCATATTCTTCAACTGCACACGAGTTAAGGTAAGATCAGCGTCGTATTGTTATTGTTTGTAGAAGGCGGAAGCTAGATCCTCCCAAGTATGGATATCAGTCCCCTCAAGTTGATAGAACCATTCTATTTGTGTCCCGGATAAACTTTCTTGGAAAAAGTGCATCCATAACTTCCTATCAACAGTGTGTGGTTGAATCTTACAGACATATGACCTTAGATGCATCTTTGGATAGGAGACCCCATCATATTTGGAGAAGACGGGGACTTTGAATTTTTGGGGAATGACCACCCCAGGAATCAAGCCTAAATCTCCAAAGTCTAGACCGGACACTATTTGGATCTCTACAGCCTAAAGTCGGCGTTCGAGCTATTTGTACTTATCATCTGATGGTGGGTATTTCTCCTCGGAATAGTCTTCATCCTCAGTAGCTTATCTATTTCCTCCCCTAGCTCTAGTGCTTCTAGCTTCCTCTTCTTGATTGTCTTCTTCCTCAGAAGAAGCCTCTTCTATTTGAGCTAGTTAGGCAGACCCCTTGAACCTCCTTCCCATGTTGAGGATGATACCCTCTTCTTAGTCTTCTTCTTGGTGACAAGGAGTGCCATCATTTCTTGCTGACCTTTGGCTAAGTTCAGGAGAGTCTCTTGGAACTGTGCGTGTTGAGCCTACAGATCCTTGACGGTTTTTTCTAGAGCCATCTTATATTGAAATAAATAGTAAAAAGATGAGGAAACCTGTGTTGGGAAAACCTGCTTATGATATGATGCATGTTATGCGGATGCAATGTGTGATCGGTGGAAATAGAACTGACTGTTTTTTAAGCTGGTTCGCGAAATGTCGCGGTAAGCAAGAGTCGCCACCGTCTTTTATGTTCTCCAACAAGGAAAGGACAAAAGCACAGCAAAATTCCTTTTCGAGATGTTTCTCGGTTCGGGAGGTAGATTATAGAAAGGGAAGGTGTTAGCACCCTTTCTATCTGTGGTTATCCACGGGCTCTTAGGTACTTGCTCACTATGTTTTTAAAAATTTGTTTGCTTTTCAAGTGTGTGTGGGTTTTGAAAAAAAGTTTCGTTTGAAAAATTTCTAAGTAACTCTTGTATCTGTCCTCAAGAGTGTATGAAAAATTTGTTTGAAAACTTTTTGAAAGTGTGAGTGCGAAAAGATGTTTTTGTTTGTTTGAAAGAGCAAGTACCTAGGAGAATCTACCTACTCTAAGGAATTAGGCTGTGTAAGAGTCCTTTAGACAGTACTATCCCACTATTGAGAAGTAGGTAGCACCGTCGTTGGAGTTATTCGGGTCAATTCGATTATTTAGGGACATGTGTGGTCACCAAAGCAATAGTAGGACACCTTAGTGGTAACCCTAATGTCCTAGATCCTTTTTATCCGAGGCAACCGTTTCGAGGCAACTGGATCTTAGACAGGAGGGAGACCTCTAAAACACCCTATACTTGACGACCACGTTCGAGGCAACCAGTGAGGCGTACCCTAGGAGTGGCATGTGCTTGTGTGTTGTTTTCATGTTATATTATCTTGTACATGTATCATGGTGATCTACGAGTTGTTTTTAATTTTCATCCAAATCTTGCATGCATATTAACAGTTAAGAGTACGGAAAATAAAGTGCGGAAATATGAATCTACGCTATTACAAGGCGCGGGTCTATACATCGCCAAAAGCAAAAACCCGTTTGGAAATAAATTGCGAGAAAAGTAAATAAAGTGATAAACCCTAATTAACTATTACATCTCCGGAAACAGATACCTAAATAATCAAAATAAGAATTAAAGCGCGAAAGAAATTGAATCAGGAACGTCCTTAGGGTTTTGACCCTTTTGAGAAATAAAGCAATTTTGGTCCTTTGCAATTAATTAAATATTAACCCTAAACTAATTAATTAATTAAAAGAAAAATGTTTTTTATGTTTTTTAAGTTTTTAATGAAAATAAAAATAAAAGGAAATTAAAAGTCAAGGGAACCCTAATTCTAGGTTAATTTTATTTATTATAAAAATAGTCAAAATTATCTAATTAAAACTAAATTATTTAATTTACATTTATTTACAAAAATAAGTTAATAATTAGTAAAAATAATGAATAATAAAAATATTATAAATATTATAAATATTTAAGTTTCTGAATTTAATATGAAAAATAATTTGTTTATGAATTAATAATAATAATTATAATAATTAAAAGAATTAAAAAGAAAAGAAAATAAGAAAAAGAATAGTAAACCAGGGGGGTGGATGGACCCAATTAGGAGGTTTTGTTAGAATTTCTGGCCCATTTGCTTAAGCCTTTGTTGACTTCTGGGAATTGACTAGGGCGTGCTTTGACTTGGAGCATGGTGTGCTTCCATCCTGACCATTGGATTGAGCCTTGTGAACACCTGGCGCACTGATTTGTGAGAGTCCAGGGTGGAATGCATTGGCAAGCCTGCACATAATCTGATTAAGAAAAACAATAGAAATAACTTAGGTGGACCTGGGAATCGAACCCAGGTCCCAATAGTCACATGCCAACACATTTACCACTGAACCACTTGAACGCGTTTGTAAGTATAATGGATAATGAAATTAAAATATGAAAACAATAATTATGCTGGAACATAAATGAAACGCGCGCCATCTTTTGAACCATCCAACCACGCGCTTACACCTATTATCTTCTTCCTCGTTTCCGTGTAAAACAAAAGTAATTATCGGGGGTTTTTAACCCCCACAACCTGCAATGAGAGAAAATAGCGAATAGATCTGTGTGTTATATAAATAGGGCGCGACATGTCCATTGAATTCGTCTTGATCTTCTGAGTCCAACCATGGGCATCATTAGTCCTAATTTTGCTTGGTCAAGAAAGCCCTAAAATCAAAGCTTCGAAACCCTAGATTTCTTTAATGGCAGTTTTCGTTTCAGGGCACCATAATCAAATTAATCTGTACCATTAGCTTCAGAATGGTGTTAGCAATGCAAAGCAATGATCATAACATGTTGATGATGCATAAAACTTGAGTTTCGATTCTAGAAAAAGAGTGGGCAAACCGTACGATTGTTCTTGGGATTCTTTGGGTGTTAACACTTGATTTTGATTGCAATGCGTTCCTGAGTGTCCCAGCAAGGTATTGGAATCAAGAAAGGGCTTTGAATTAGCCTGGAAGGTTGAATTCAGTTTTCAAATTTTTCTTGAAGTTTTGGAATTTGCTTATGGCTTTTGACAGCAGCTTGCACCTTTTAGGCATTAGGGTTGGCTTCAGTATTTATGTTGGAAGGGAATTAGGGTACAAACTAGGTCAAAGATCCATGGAATAAAGTTTTCAATATTTGATTTTCAATCAAATATTTTTCAATCTTTTTGATTGAAAAACCTTGCCAAATTGGGAGATTTTTGTCTCTTTGATGGATGCACGAAATTTCCAGCTTGCCCTGAGCCTATTTGCTTCATAAAAAGATTTGAAAACCATATCTTTATATTTTCTACATTTTAAATCAATTAAATGAATTAATATTAATAAAAAATTAAATTAATTAATTAAAAATAAGAAAATAAATCAATTTGAGCTTAATGGGTCGTGCATAGGCCTTGGACAAAGTTTCAAGAAGGAATTTGAGGCCCATTAGCAAAAACAAGGAGTTTTAGGCAAAGTTGACTTTTGCAAATTCCCAAAAATTTCCCAACTTCTCCAATGCATATCTTGCTCAATTTTGATCATATGAACATGTTCTTAGACATTTTTGAAAGTTCTTGAAGTCCTCTAACCAATGTCTTTGGTCCCATGTCATTTTGATTTACCAATCTCAAGTTATGGTCTTTGACTTAAAATGCCTTTTTGTTGACTTTTGAAAGTGACCTATAATGTAGAAATTGATAACTTTTTGTGAGAGAATTTCTTGGACTTGGAATGTGAAGATGAGTTGTAAGAAATGTCATCCCCTTCAAAATGAGCATTGGATGGGATTTTTCTGATGAACCATGAAAAAGTTATGCATTGGTCAAGTTACAGTTGACTTTTCAGCTGTCCAAAAATAGAAACTTTTGCATCCTTGATGATTTTTGAGCCATTCTTGTGGAATCATGATCAAGACTTGATCAAATGATGATTGTGGCTTCAAAATAATATGTTGACCAAAAATTTTGACTTTTGACTGCCAAATGACCATTTTACCCCTACAGTTGATTGTGAAGCAAATAGGACTTTTGACTGTGCAATTTGATGTTGTGAGTCTTGAGACTTGGCATGTAGATGCTTGGCAATGTATATGAGCACATGGGACTTGATTGGACCACTGAAAACCTCAAATTCTTTGCAGGAACCAAAACCCTAGTTTTTGACTGGCTTAGGAGGCATTTGGACTGTGCAACCCTTGAGTAGCCTTGAGCAAATTGAGATGATGCTTGTAAAAACTTTGAAGAATATGGGAGGGAAAATTTTGGGGTACAACAGTTGCCCCTGTTCAATCTTCTTAAACCTGAGGATGTAGATTGGCTTGCGTGCCTTTCGTGATCCGAAGGTGGAAGATGATTGAACACTAGAGTGCCCAGAAATTTGCACTCGCATAGTGGAGTATCAGCAATGTGATGTCGGGAATGGGTTTATAGATGCCATTTGGAGAGATGATGGATGGGAGGATGGGCTTATGGATGCCATCTGAAGATGTGACAGAATCTCATCGGGAATGGGCTTATAGATGCCATTTGGAGGTTGTTGGTAGGTGGATGGGCTTATAGATGCCATCTGGAGATTGTTTGTTGAATTGTAACTTTTGTAAGTTGAAAGAGGGAACCTGTGTAGGGTTGCCTGATGATGAGCTCGTGTAAAACTGCATCTTTGAAGGAAGGAAACATGTGTAGGGTTGACTGATGATGAGCCTGTGTGAAACTGCATCTGAAATGGAGAAGGAACCTGTGTGGGATTACTTTGATGATGAGCCCGTGTAAGACTGCATCCTGGAAGAAAGAAAACCTGTGTAGGGTTTTTTGATGACGAGTCCGTGTGAAACTGCATTTGGAGGAAGGAAACCTGTGTAGGGTTAACTGACGATGAGCCTGTGTAAAACTGCATCTGAAAGAGAAAGGGAACCGGTGTAGGGTCACCTCATGATGAGTCCGTGTAAAACTGCATCCTGGAAGAAAGAAAACCTGTGTAGGGTTTTTTGACGACGAGTCCGTGTAAAACTGCATCTGGGATTGAGAATGAAACCTGTGTAGAGTTTCTTGATGACGAGTCCGTGTAAAACTGCATCCGGAGTTGAGAAGGAAACCTGTGTAGGGTTTACTGATGACGAGTCCGTGTAAAACTGCATCTTTGGAAGGAGCGAACCTGTGTAGGGTCGACTGATGATGAGCCCGTGTAAAACTGCATCCTGGAAGAAATAAAACCTGTGTAGGGTTTCTGATGACGAGTCCGTGTAAAACTGCATCTTTGGAAAGAGAGAACCTGTGTAGGGTTTCTTTGACGACGAGCCCGTGTAAAACTACGTCTGGAGAGAGAGAACCTGTGTAGGGTTTCTTCGGGATAAGTTCGTGTAAAACTTCTGGAGGAACCGGGGTAAGGTTACTTCGGGATAAGTCCGTGTAAGACTTATGGAGGAACCAGGGTAAGGTTACTGCAGGATAAGTTCGTGTAAAACTTCTGGGTGAACCGGGGTAAGGTTACCATGATAAGTCCGTGTAAGACTTCTGGAGGAACCGGGGTAAGGTTACTGCAGGATAAGTTCGTGTAAAACTTCTTGATGAACCGGGGTAAGGTTATCTTGAGGTAAGTCCGTGTAAGACTTCTGGAGGAACCGGGGTAAGGTTACTACAGGGTAAGTTCGTGTAAACTTTTTCTGAAAGAAAAGGAACCGGTGTAGGGTTACTTTTATGATAAGTCCGTGTAAGACTTCTTCTGAAAGAAAAGGAACCAGTGTAGGGTTACTTTTATGATAAGTCCGTGTAAGACTTCTTCTGAAAGAAAAGGAACCGGTGTAGGGTTACTTGTGGAGGGTGAGTCCGTGTAAGACTTATTCTGAAAGAAAAGGAACCGGTGTAGGGTTACTTTGTGATGGGTCCGTGTAAGACTTCGTCTGAAAATTGAGAAGGAACCAGTGTGGGGTTGCCTGATGATGAATTCGTGTAAAACTACATCTGAAGTTGAGGAGGAACCGGTGTGGGGTTGCTTCATGATGATCAAGTAGATAATTGTCCTGTTTGGTTTCAGATATTAACCCATGATCATTCGTCCACAGAATTTTCCTGGCTTGTTACCGGTGTTGATCTAGAACTGTAAAGGTGGATGGTAATCATCTTTTGATTGACTTTTTCCTGAAAAGGCAAAGTATTAGTCGTATGCAATGTCATGATGCATGAACTGCATGATTTTAAGATGTTCTCAAAAATAAGTGAGATTTGTGTTGTATGATGCGTATGCATGCTATAACGTATGAAGATGTGATGTTTATGAATGTATCTTCGTCTAGGAAAATAAATCCTTGACAAATGCCGGGAAGTTTGTTGAATCCTGGGCTGATGTTGAAGAGTAGAGCTCTTCGTTTCCGCTGGGGATGATGGTTGCAAGAATAAACCGGTAGGAGAAGATGACTCCATTGGGGAATAAACTTGTTGGAGAGATTACTCTGCGGGGAATTACTCTGTGAGAAAGAGATACTTCGTTGAGGTTCGAATGAGAACTCCGCTGGGGATAAGCTTCCAGAATCTACTGGGGAGATTGATTCAACTCTCCTGGGGAAACTTTTGAACTATACTGGGGAAGTGGCTCCACTGGATGTCTGGTATTCCGCCGGGGAACAATCTTATATTAAGACTGTCGGGGATGCTTGCTTAGGAACATCTGTATACTCTGCTGGAGAATGTTGATATTTTCTGGGGATATCCAACTTCCTTAAGGCTGACAGTAGACTAACTCTGCTTGGGGGAGAGTGTTGCTGACTTGCTGGATACTGTGCCTTTTCAGGGCTGATGGGAGACCAACTCTGCTTGGGGAGAGCATTGCCGAATCTTGTCTTACTCTGCGGGGAGTGGAGGTAACTTGGTCATGTTCTTCAGCTAAACTTACCTTGGTACCTCGGTGGGCAGAGCAACCAGATCGCTTAGACAATTCCTTATTTCCCCAGTTTCTGTGGGAGAAGGTACCTGTGGAGGTGCTTGATGGCTGCCGGTTGACAAATATTCTTCTGGTAGGCAAGTGACGAGATGACGGGACATAGTCGTACGCTGTTGATCCCTAACTTTTGCCTGGACTGCCCTTTCGGGTTTTCAGTCCACCGGGATACCCATTTTTGCCCAAGCCACCTTTTCAGGTTTTCGACTTGCCGGGTGTACAGATTTTTTCATCCCTTATTTTTGCCCGAACCCTTTTGGTTCGCCGGGAAGCCCTTATTTTTGCCTAGGTGTGTCAACCTAGCGGGTCTTTGATTTTGCATAGTATTTTTTTGACTATGTCCACGCTCTCAGGATGTAGGGAGGTGCCCCTGTCGGTGGTGTTGCCATGTTACCGGAAGGTGTTTGATCAGGCAAAATTCGTTGTTGGAATTCATGCCCAATGCCCCAAGTGACTCAGGCGGAGATTTGCCCCTGGCTCCTTGGCATTTTGAGAGATTCTCCGAATCTTGACTTAACTGCCCCAGATGACGGACAATGATCACGTCTGCCCCTTGATTGGAGGTGCTTTTGTTCATTAGACATTCGTCGTGCGAACTTCTATGCTGTTCAAACAAATAGTCATATGCAAGCAATGTTATATTAAAAATGCAAAGCTTATGTCTATCTTGAAGTTTTTTGAAAATGCATTTTTTTCATAAAAACAAGTGAATTTTTTGTAAACTGTGATGTCGACTCAAGATTTTACAGCAAGCCTTAAGGAGTCAGGATACCTTTGTAACAGTATGCTTTCGAACTAACCCATGCTTCAGCTAGGACTTTTAAAGGTTGTAACGTGGCTTGGTTCACGGTTTAAGAAACAAAGGATAAAGGCTCAAATTATATTTGTACCCACCCGCTCTTCGTGATGTTCTTCAAACCTAAACTCAGCTGATCGTGTGTTAGACCTTGTTTGAGTATTTGCTCTGATATTCCAATGATGGTTCGGATATTGACAGTTTATTTTGAATAGGCAGTCATCCCTTTTTTGTTGAGGGTTTGTAGGACCTCTTTCTTTTTTTTGATTTCGTTATCCCTGTCTTTTGCCTGAACTGTTTCTTTTGTGATTACAGTCAGCGGGATGCCCCAGTTTTGTAAGTCTCCTTCATAGGTTTTGACTTAATGGGCTTTTATTTATTTTTTTGAGAGATAACGACTGCCTGTCTTTATGATTGTTCGGAACCATCACTATCTTTTGCTTTGGAAGGACTTCTTTTAATGCCATTTGTTGTGCATCTGGATTAACTGAGAAAACTACCCTGCCCCAGGTTATATTTAAGGGTTTTAATTTTCGAAAAGAAAAACTCCTACTTCTTTGGCTCAAAGGGGTTGACGGGGGATTATCTTCCTTATAACTCCGGTGTTTAGGAATTGAAACAATGCCTGTACCTCATCAGCGGGGTCTGTTCAAAAGCATACTGTAGATCGTGGTATCGTTTTCGCCATCCTCCCTCAAGAGGCTTCAAATTATCAATCGAGAGTTGAAATCAAAAATGAAAGCAGTTTGAATATAGCGAATGTGAATATATTGATTCAAAACAGACATATGCGATGCAATAATGAAATAACAACGTTTGACATGAAAAAATGTTTGATCAAGCAAAGAAAAATACAACTTGAACATTCGAATGAACAAAAGTTTCTTAGTTTGAACTAGTCATCTCAGATGGAAGATTCTCAGCAGAAGATTTTCATTTTTCCACCCGGTATGAACTCCAGCACCCTTCCGTCGATCAAGTCCTAGATCTTGTTCCTCAAGCTCCAACAGTCGTCGGTGTCATGTCCAGGACTGTCAGAATGGTAGGCACACCTTTCAGCAGGATTGTACTTTAGGGAGGTTATGTTGAGATTCTTAGGAGGATCCTTTAAAGCAATCAGCTTGACCTCCAACAAGCGTCTCAGTATCAGTGATGATGGTATACCAGTCTCCGAGAAATGTCTTCCAGACATATTTCGCTTACGCCGATTACCCTGTTGACGCTGGTGAGGTTGATGCTGGGCTTGTGACCCTGAAGCAAACTGAGAAGCTTTTCCCTTGTCTTCTTGCCCCACAGGTGGTTGAATGATGGCTTGCTCTTCAACCTTAGATGTTTTCCCCAGTTGGTTATCCCGAAGCAGTTGGTTGACGAGAACCCTGAGCTCTTCTTGTCTTTGAGCTAAGTCTTGAATGAGAGTCATCTGCCCCAGCATCTGGGTCCTCATTGTATCCACCTCAGCTTGCAGATGTTTCAGCCGTTCATCCTTATCGTCCTCAGAACTGTTCCTGACCAAAGTCCCCATGAGGAGTGTTCTCAGCTCTTCCTTCCCCTTGGATAGATTTAGGAGGATCTCCCCGAACCGAGTCTCTTGAGCATGAAGATCGTGGTTGTCTTGTTGGGAAGCCATTGCTGAAATAAACAGCGAAGAAGGTAAGTGACCTGTAGAAAAAGAGGTACCTGTAATGCAATGATATGTATGTATGCATGCAATGTTTTCAAGGATCTCGCAGGGTAGACAAGAAAATTGTTAGAATGTGCATTTTGTAGCTTGATGGAAGGCACTGCATATTGTTGAGAGTCCTTCTTCAAGAGTCAAGACTCACCATATCGAGTGGGTCATAGCCCCTGACTCAAGTCATCAACCTGGCTAGAGGAAAATAAATCCCCTTTGCCCCTTGCTAGACAGTTGGTTCATCGTGACCTGCATCACAAACCCTTGAGATCCTTGAAATGGATTAGTCCTTATGTAGGATGCATGCAATGGTATGATGTTATGCTATGCATGGAGTGATGTAAGTAAACCCTGTTATGAGCCCAGATTAAGGACTGTAAACAAAACCTGCAAGAAACTCATGGGTCAGATAACAAGCATGCAAGTAGTCAAGTTTGAAGGCACACAAGTCACACAGAGAGCCCTTAGAGTTTAGGCCAGCATGAAGTTTAGGTACTACCCTCTTTCAGTTTCGTTGGTTAAGACCTGTCCTAGAAAATAGTAACCGGGTTCTAGAGGATCTCAATATCACTGACTACCCTCAATCGGTCATAACTCCAGCATCGCAATCTTTTCTTGTGGCCAGAACCATCACGAGAGTTTAGCCTCAATGAGTGTAGCATACTGCTACTGTTCTATGGCCAAGTTGGGTCAATTAGGGTTCTAAGGTCGGTTGGTGCTTAACGACTCCTCAGAAGACCCATATTCTCCTCGTTGCAACACAAGGGATATCGGTACAGACCAAGGTGTCACACCAACGTAGCCACTACTTCACCCGTGTCGGTCTACGCCGGACAGGTCCCTCACAGCTTATGCTACCTAAAGGGTATTCCCCAGATCCGGGTTAGGATCTATGAAACTCCAAGACATGCCCACAATATTAAAGCAAACAAAACAAGCAATTGAAAACATAAGAGTGGTCTAGTCCTAAGGTACACCTCACTTATAAGATATCCCCAGCAGAGTCGCCAGTTCTGTGATCGGTGGAAATAGAACTGGCTGTTTTTTAAGCTGGTTCGCGAAATGTCGCGGTAAGCAAGAGTCGCCACCGTCTTTTATGTTCTCCAACAAGGAAAGGACAAAAGCACAGCAAAATTCCTTTTCGAGATGTTTCTCGGTTCGGGAGGTAGATTATAGAAAGGGAAGGTGTTATCACCCTTTCTATCTGTGGTTATCCACGGGCTCTTAGGTACTTGCTCACTATGTTTTTAAAAATTTGTTTGCTTTTCAAGTGTGTGTGGGTTTTGAAAAAAAGTTTCGTTTGAAAAATTTCTAAGTAACTCTTGTATCTGTCCTCAAGAGTGTATGAAAAATTTGTTTGAAAACTTTTTGAAAGTGTGAGTGCGAAAAGATGTTTTTGTTTGTTTGAAAGAGCAAGTACCTAGGAGAATCTACCTACTGTAAGGAATTAGGCTGTGTAAGAGTCCTTTAGACAGTACTATCCCACTATTGAGAAGTAGGTAGCACCGTTGTTGGAGTTATTCGGGTCAATTCGATTATTTAGGGACATGTGTGGTCACCAAAGCAATAGTAGGACACCTTAGTGGTAACCCTAATGTCCTAGATCCTTTTTATCCGAGGCAACCGTTTTGAGGCAACTGGATCTTAGACAGGAGGGAGACCTCTAAAACACCCTATACTTGACGACCACGTTCGAGGCAACCAGTGAGGCGTACCCTAGGAGTGGCATGTGCTTGTGTGTTGTTTTCATGTTATATTATCTTGTACATGTATCATGGTGATCTACGAGTTGTTTTTAATTTTCATCCAAATCTTGCATGCATATTAACAGTTAAGAGTGCGGAAAATAAAGTGCGGAAATATGAATCTACGCTATTACAAGGCGGGGTCTATACATCGCCAAAAGCAAAAACCCGTTTGGAAATAAATAGCGAGAAAAGTAAATAAAGTGATAAACCCTAATTAACTATTACATCTCCGGAAACAGATACATAAATAATCAAAATAAGAATTAAAGCGCGAAAGAAATTGAATCAGGAACGTCCTTAGGGTTTTGACCCTTTTGAGAAATAAAGCAATTTTGGTCCTTTGCAATTAATTAAATATTAACCCTAAACTAATTAATTAATTAATTAATTAATTAATTAAAAGAAAATTTTTTTTTTATGTTTTTTATGTTTTTTAAGTTTTTAATGAAAATAAAAATAAAAGGAAATTAAAATTCAAGGGAACCCTAATTCTAGGTTAATTTTATTTATTATAAAAATAGTCAAAATTATCTAATTAAAACTAAATTATTTAATTTACATTTATTTACAAAAATAAGTTAATAATTAGTAAAAATAATGAATAATAAAAATATTATAAATATTATAAATATTTAAGTTTCTGAATTAATATGAAAAATAATTTTTTTATGAATTAATAATAATTATTATAATAATTAAAAGAATTAAAAAGAAAAGAAAATAAGAAAAAGAATAGTAAACCAGGGGGGTGGATGGACCCAATTAGGAGGTTTTGTTAGAATTTCTGGCCCATTTGCTTAAGCCTTTGTTGACTTCTGGGAATTGACTAGGGCGTGCTTTGACTTGGAGCATGGTGTGCTTCCATCCTGACCATTGGATTGAGCCTTGTGAACACCTGACGCACTGATTTGTGAGAGTCCAGGGTGGAATGCATTGGCAAGCCTGCACATAATCTGATTAAGAAAAACAATAGAAATAACTTAGGTGGACCTGGGAATCGAACCCAAGTCCCAATAGTCACATGCCAGCACATTTACCACTGAACCACTTGAACGCGTTTGTAAGTATAATGGATAATGAAATTAAAATATGAAAACAATAATTATGCTGGAACATAAATGAAACGCGCGCCATCTTTTGAACCAGCCATCCACGCGCTTACACCTATTATCTTCTTCCTCGTTTCCTTGTAAAACAAAAGCAATTAGCGGGGGTTTTTAACCCCCATAACCTGCAATGAGAGAAAATAGCGAATAGATCTGTGCGTTATATAAATAGGGCGCGACATGTCCATTGAATTCGTCTTGATCTTCTGAGTCCAACCATGGGCATCATTAGTCCTAATTTTGCTTGGTCAAGAAAGCCCTAAAATCAAAGCTTCGAAACCCTAGATTTCTTTAATGGCAGTTTTCGTTTCAGGGCACCATAATCAAATTAATCTGTACCATTAGCTTCAGAAT
The DNA here is from genome assembly GCA_948472305.1 of Vicia faba. Lineage (NCBI taxonomy): Eukaryota > Viridiplantae > Streptophyta > Magnoliopsida > Fabales > Fabaceae > Vicia > Vicia faba. The sequence goes on along the minus strand of OX451740.1, from coordinate 1,341,079,948 downwards.
GGTGTTAGCAATGCAAAGCAATGATCATAACATGTTAATGATGCATAAAACTTGAGTTTTGATTCTAGAAAAAGAGTGGGCAAACCGTACGACTGTTCTTGGGATTCTTTGGGTGTTAACACTTGATTTTGATTGCAATGCGTTCCTGAGTGTCCCAGCAAGGTATTGGAATCAAGAAAGGGCTTTGAATTGGCCTGGAAGGTTGAATTCAGTTTTCAAATTTTTCTTGAAGTTTTGGAATTTGCTTATGGCTTTTGACAGCAGCTTGCACCTTTTAGGCACTAGGGTTGGCTTCAGTATTTATGTTGGAAGGGAATTAGGGTACAAACTAGGTCAAAGATCCATGGAATAAAGTTTTCAATATTTGATTTTAAATCAAATATTTTTCAATCTTTTTGATTGAAAAACCTTGCCAAATGGGGAGATTTTTGTCTCTTTGATGGATGCACGAAATTGCTAGCTTGCCCTGAGCCTATTTGCTTCATAAAAAGATTTGAAAACCATATCTTTATATTTTCTACATTTTAAATCAATTAAATGAATTAATATTAATAAAAAATTAAATTAATTAATTAAAAATAAGAAAATAAATCAATTTGAGCTCAATGGGTCGTGCATAGGCCTTGGACAAAGTTTCAAGAAGGAATTTGAGGCCCATTAGCAAAAACAAGGGGTTTTAGGCAAAGTTGACTTTTGCAAATTCCCAAAAATTTCCCAACTTCTCCAATGCATATCTTGCTCAATTTTGATCATATGAACATGTTCTTGGACATTTTTGAAAGTTCTTGAAGTCCTTTAACCAATGCCTTTGGTCCCATGTCATTTTGATTTACCAATCTCAAGTTATGGTCTTTGACTTAAAATGCCTTTTTGTTGACTTTTGAAAGTGACCTATAATGTAGAAATTGATAACTTTTTGTGAGAGCATTTCTTGGACTTGGAATTTGAAGATGAGTTGTAGGAAATTTCATCCCCTTCAAAATGAGAATTGGATGGGATTTTTCTGATGAACCATGAAAAAGTTATGCATTGGTCAAGTTACAATTGACTTTTCAGCTGTCCAAAAATAGAAACTTTTGCATCCTTGATGATTTTTGAGCCATTCTTGTGGAATCATGATCAAAACTTGATCAAATTATGATTGTGGCTTCAAAATAAGATGTTGACAAAAAATTTTGACTTTTGACTGCCAAATGACCATTTTACCCCTACAGTTGATTGTGAAGCAAATAGGACTTTTGACTGTGCAATTTGATGTTGTGAGTCTTGAGACTTGGCATGTAGATGCTTGGCAATGTATATGAGCACATGGGACTTGATTGGACCACTGAAAACCTCAAATTCTTTGCAGGAACCAAAACCCTAGTTTTTGACTGACTTATGAGGCATTTGGATTGTGCAACCCTTGAGTAGCCTTGAGCAAATTGAGATGATGCTTGTTAAAACTTTGAAGAATATGGGAGGGAAAATTTTGGGGCACAACACAATGTTTTCAAGGACTTTAAGGAATTTAAATTTTCTAGACAAAGAGAAGACAAAAACATCGATCACATTAATAAGTTTGAGAATTACAAATGTGTCTTGGTCTTACAATGGAAAAAGCGAAAAGGTCTCAAAGAGATGACAAAATAAACTCCTAAAACAAAAAGACTCAAGTCTCCCACGGGCGCATCCTCTTTGGTGCAATGTAAGCATTCAGGCTTTGCTCCTCGTGAAGTTTCCTTGTTTGCTTCAACACTTTCTTCTCGCTTGCATAAAATCAAGCTTCAAACGTATCTCGTTCCCCCTTTAGTTGAATCCACGATCTCTGCAATTCCTCGAGGTTGGTAGGCATGTCAGGATGGAGAATGGTATAAGGAACATCCCCCTCTGTAATGGCCTCCATAATATGGGTAGGACGGCTGGGTATGGCATCATGAGACTTTGAGAACGAGTTCGTACCCATTTGAGATAAGGCTCCAAAGGAATGGAGTCCTTATGCCCCAAAGTCTTGATATCAACCTTGTTCACCATGCTTTAAGCTCATACAAACCTTTGAAGATACCCTTGGACATCGTTCTCATAGTAGAACATAATACCATGGATAAGGGCATCATGAGGACCATCTCTTCGAGCATACAAAAATTGTCATAACGCAAGAGAAGGATTATAAGTAATACCTCCCCTAACGCCCAAGAGTGGAACATTAAGTAAATCTCAACAACGGTCAATGATAGTAACATCCTCCAGAGATCGGGAACACCAACAAATATCTGAATAAGAAAGTGACATCAACCTTTGAGACCATGTCAAGCCTTGTTCATTATTCAATATTGATCGAGGAAGGTGCAAAATAAACCACCTAGACAGCAACGGTATGCAACATATAAGGGCTCCTTGCCTCCTCATAGTGTGAGTGTGAAGATAATGTAGAATGTCCCCAAGCAAAGTAGGCACGAGGTTACAAGAAAGAAAAAACTCGACAGCATTCTCATCTATGAGTTGGTCTGGATTAGAGTACAAAACCAAACCATAGTGTGATACGGTGGCAGAACCGACTGTTTGACGCTGGTTTGCGTTTTGTGTTTTGTGATCGCAAAATGTCGCGGTAAGCAAGAGTCACCATCGACTTTTATTTCATCCAACCGGAAAGAAAAAAGTACAGAAAAAATCCTTTTTCGAGATATTCTGAGTACGGGGGGGGGGGGGGGGGGGGGGGGGGGGGGGGGGGGGGTAGATTATAGAAAGGGAAGGTGTTAGCACCCTTTCTATCCATGGTTTTCCATAGGCTCTTAGGTACTTGCTCATCTTTTTAAAATTTCTTGTGTATGTGCTTTGTTTTTGAAAAGTTTGACTTTGTGATAACCCTTGTATCAGTCCTCAAAGGTGTGACAAAGTTTGTTTAAAAAGTGTAAGTGTGAAAAGTTTTGATTTGAGCAAGTACCTACTAGCATCTACCTACTTGAAAAAAGATCGTTTCTATTCTTGTTTCCTTTAGACAGCGCTATCCTACTATTGAGAAATAGGTAGCACCATCGTTGGAGTTGTAAGGGTCAATTTGAAAGGGACGTACGATCACTAAAGCAATGTTAGGACACCTTAGTAATAACCCTAGAGACTTAAGATCATATTCGAGGCAACATTTCCGAGGCAACATTCGAATGGGACATTTGATCTTTGTTAGATAGGAGGGAAACCACTAAGACACCCTATGCTTAATGATCATTTACCGAAGGCAACCGAAGTGAGAGTATACCCTAAGAGTGATATGTGCGAGTGATTTATTTCAGTTATTTATCTTTGCACATTAGGGTTTTCTAATAGTATTAAATTTTTCATGCATTCTTGTCATACAATCCTATTAGCATACATCTAGACAGTCAAATATTTGCGGGAATTAAAATGCGAGAAAGTAAATCTACGCTATTACAATGCTTCGGAGGGGGGATTAATTACATATCCAAAAACCCGGGGAAAAGCGATAAGTAAAAAGTCCTAGATTAAACTATTACAAACCAGTGAGCAGTTACAAAAACATTGGCAAAAATAAATAACACGCGCGCGATGAATCGAGTACGAGATAAATAGGGTTTTGACCCTTGCCTAAACCTAATTGCGACTGATTAAAAAAATGTTTTTTGTCATGTTTTGTTATAAAGAAATCATTAAAAAGAAAATCCTAATTCTAATTTATTTTAAATTAAGAAAAATAAATTAATTTATTCTAAAATCTATTTTTTTGTATTTTTATTTATTTGAGCAAAAGAGAAAATAAAATTAAATCAAGAGTTTTTAACCTAATTTCTATTTTGATTTTATTTATGAAAATAAATTGCAATTTTCCTAAGTTAAACTAAATTACATTAAAAACAAATTAAAATAAAAAAGTCTAATTCTAATTTTTTGAATTATTGATTTTATGATTTTTTTTTTATGAAAAATAATTAATTTGTGAATTAAAATAAATAAAGAAAATTAAAAGAATAAACAATAAAGGAAAGAAATAAAAAAAGAAGTAAATAGGCCTGGTGTTGTTGCTGAAAGGGGATATACTAAGGAAATTCTGGGCCCAAATCAAACTCAACCCTTTTGACTTTGCCTGTTTCAATGCATGCGTTGACTTGAGGTGCATGGTGGGCCTTTAGTGGAATGGCATTGGATCTGGATGGAGAGGCATTTGATGGCCAGATGTTGATGGCATACGGTGGGCCTACTGACACGCAGCGTGACTGATTACCTATAGAAAAACAATATGGAACAAATATGGGACCTGGGAATCAAACTCAGGCCCTTATGCCTATTTCCAATGCACGCTTGCCATCTGAGCTATTTTCCTTGTTTGTATATATAATAAAACAAAACATAATATATGAAAAATAATGATTAATAAAAAAACGCGCTAAAGTTCAAACTGCCCAACCAGGGAGTGCCCCGCATCCATCTTCTTCCTCCCAACCGTCGTTTTAGCCCAAGATGTTTTTACCTACGCACACTGTGCTTTAGCTACAAACCTGTGTATTTCAAAAATTCTCTACAAGCAATATAAATGAAATTCAAAGGTGTCAATCAACTCGTCTCATCCTCACGAGTATCATGGCACCAGAATCCAAACCCAATTTAGCCTATACTGCAAAGCCTTAAACAAGAACTCAAAACCCTAGTTATGGCAATATCCTGTACAGGCGTTAAAAATGCAATTAAATGGTACCAATAGTTTGCAAACTCAATGATGAACATGAATATATAATCCAAACATGCGTAGGATGAGTAAATCAACGAAATCGAAATTAAGTTTGGAGGCAAACCGTGGTACCTGTAACTTACAATTCCAGGCGTTAAAAGGCTTGCAATTGATTGGGATATGTTCCTGGGATGTCCAGCAATCTGTTGGCAATGTTAGAATGGCTTGGATTGGCCTCTAGGATGGAAATTGGATCACCACTTTCTCTTGAATTTTTTCAGTTTTGTTCTTGCTCTGCATGACTGTTCAACCTCCTTCCTTGCCTTGGATTGCTTCTATATATGTAGTGCAACATATTAGGTTAACAAAAACGACTTGAATCTTGCCCATTATGAATATTTGATTTGGTCTTTCATAGCATATGATATATTTCCAAATTTGCTTCAAATCAATCTTGTTCAACCCAAATCAGTCTTGCACGAATTGGTTCTCAATTGACAGCACACAAGATCTTCCTTCAATGCAAAAATCATCCCTAAAACACATTATATGATTTATTTGGATTTATTTGATTTTATTTGAACTTTAAATGAATAAAAATCAAAATAAATTAACTAAATATATAAATAAAGCATGGAGGGTCCCATAGGGATTGGACTATGCTAGGAATGAGATGCAATCTTGAAAAGATGGGCCCATGTGGAAAAAATGCAATTTTGCCCAATGTTGACTTTTGGCAATTTTGCAAAAATGGTCAACTTAGCCAATGCATAACTCTCTCAATTTTGACCCTAGAGAGGTGTTCTTAGACTTTTTAGTAAGCTTATAATGTCCTATAAGCAACCCTTTTGGTCTCATCTCAAGTGAGTCTTCCATGTTCATGTATGAAGCTTTGACCCAAAAGGTGTTTTTGTTGACTTTCCAAAATGACCTATAATGTCAAAATTCATATCTTCTTGTGAATGAATATTTTGAACTTGGGGGATGAATATGAATTGTTTATAATTACATCCATTTCAAAATGAGCTTTGGATGGGTCATTTATGATGAAGTATGATAAAGTTATGCTTGGTCAAAGTTGAGTTGATTTTTCCTACAAAACCCTAATTTAGCAAGTTTTGGGTTTTGATGAATTGTGAGCAATCCTTGATGAATCATGATCAAACCTTGATAAAATGATGAATGGTACTTCAAAATGAGGATGTTGACCAAAAATCTTGAGGTTTGACTATATGTGGGCCACAATTGACTTTTGACCTAACATTGTTGATTTTCAGGCCTTTGAGCAATTGACTGAGCAAACTTCTTCTGCAAGGCATGAAACTTGACATGGATGATCTTGGGAACATATCAGGACAATGGTGAGCATTTGAGTCCTTTTTGGTTCATATATCCTGATGAAAAATTAAACCCTAATTTGAGGTAGATTGCCTTAGGAGAGAGCTTGTCTGGTCAACTCTTGAACTTCCTTGAGCAATTTGGGGATCTCACATGACATTTGTTGAGGATTATGGGAGGGAAAATTTTGGGGTACAATAGCTGCCCCTGTTCAATCTTCTTAAACCTGAGGATGTAGATTGGCTCGTCTGCCTTTCGTGATCTGAAGGTGGACGATAATTGAACACTAGAGTGCCCAGAAATTTGCACTCGTATGAAGTGATACTTGATTTGTGATATCGAGAATGGGCTTATAGATGCCATTTGGAGGTTACTAGAGAATTGTCGGAGATGGGCTTAAAAGATGCCATCTGAGGAAGCGTCGATCGCATAAGAGATTCCTTTGCGAGAACCCGTATACCTGTTGTCTAAGGATGACTCCGTTGGGGAATGCTAGTCTCTGTCTTGAGAGAAATAGAGTTTTAGGAGCTTCATTTGTCTGTTACTCTACTGGGGAATAATTACGGTTTGGGAAGCGGAAGCGAACTGTGTGTCTGGTCGGGGTATATGCTGCACCACGACTTTCTGGGGACACGTGAAACCAATCGTGTGTGATCGGGTTCCGGTCTTACAGTGTTGTGGACTGCTGTCTAGGGATAAGAGAGGAAGAACTCGAATAGTAAGGTTATGAGAAGGAACCGGGATAGCAGGGTTGCCTTGATATGAAAGCCTGGATAGTAGGGTTGTGAGAAGGAACCTGGATAGTAAGGTTACTTCGAAATGAAAGTCGGGATAGTAGGGCTGTGAGAAGGAACCTGGATAGTAGGGTTACTTCGAAATGAAAGCCAGGATAGTAGGGCTTGTGAGAAGGAACCTGGATGGTAGGGTTACTTTGATATGAAAGCCCGGATAGTAGGGTTGTGAGAGGGAACTTGGAAAGTAGGGTTACTTTGAAATGAAAGTCGGGATAGTAGGGCTTGTGAGAAGGAACCTAGATAGTAGGGTTACTTTGAAATTAAATTCGGGATAGTATGGCTGTAAGAAGGAACCTGGATAGTAGGGTTACTTCGAAATGAAAGCGGGGATAGTAGGGTTGTGAGAAGGAACCTGGATAGTAGGGTTACTTCGAAATGAAAGTCGAGATAGTAAGGCTTGTGAGAAGGAACCTGGATGGTAGGGTTACTTCGATATGAAAGCCTGGATAGTATGGCTGTGAGAAGGAACCTGGATAGTAGGGTTACTTCGATATGAAAGCCTGGATAGTAGGGTTGTGAGAAGGAACCTGGACAGTAGGGTTACTTCGATATGAAAGTCAGGATAGTAGGGCTGTGAGAAGGAACCTGGATAATAGGGTTACTTCGAAATGAAATCCTGGATAGTAGGGTTGTGAGAAGGAACCTGGATAATAGGGTTACTTCGGAATGAAAGCCTAGATAGTAGGGTTGTGAGAAGGAACCTGGATAGTAGGGTTACTTCGAAATGAAATCCTGGATAGTAGGGATGTGAGAAGGAACCTGGATAGTAGGGTTACTTCGAAATGAAAGCCTGGATAGTAGGGCTGTGAGAAGGAACCTGGATAGTAGAGTTACTTCAGAATGAAAGCCTGGATAGTAGGGTTGTGAGAAGGAACCTGGATAGTAGGGTTGTGAGAAAGAACCTGGATAGTAGGGTTACTTCGAAATGAAAGCCTGGATAGTAGGGCTGTGAGAAGGAACCTGGATAGTAGAGTTACTTCAGAATGAAAGCCTGGATAGTAGGGTTGTGAGAAGGAACCTGGATAGTAGGGTTGTGAGAAGGAACCTGGATAGTAGGGTTACTTCGAAATGAAAGCCTGGATACTGGGGTTGTGAGAAGGAACCTGGATAGTAGGGTTACTTCGAAATTAAAGCTTGGATAGTAGGGCTGCAAGAAGGAACCTGGATAGTAGGGTTACTTCGAAATGAAAGCCTGGATAGTAGGGTTGTGAGAAGGAACCTGGATAGTAGGGTTACTTCGAAATGAAATCCTGGATAGTAGGGCTGTGAGAAGGAACCTGGGTAGTAGGGTTACTTCGGTATGAAATCTTGGATAGCAGGGCTGTTTCAGAATGAGTTTGGGTAAAACTGCAGAGGGAACCTAGGTAAGGTTGTTCTTATCGCGCCGATGATTACTCTGTTTAGATTCGAGTGTTGATCATGTACCTGCTGGAAGTTGTTGATAATAATTGTCTTTTCCTGGAAGAAATACAGGGTTAATTATGTGCGATGTATGAGATGCATTGTATAATGACGTTCTCAAAATAAATGAGACTATGTTATATGTGATGTATGCACATGTCATGATGTATGAATATGAAATGCTGACATAACAATCTGAGTTCGGGAAAATAAATCTCTGACTGCTGTTTGGAGAGTAAGAGAAAATGGTATTCTTGACTGCTCGTAAAGAATCATAGTTCCTCCACTTCTGTTGGGGATGGTGAACAAAGATGACTATGCTGGGGATTTGCCCTTGGCTTGTGAATATTCTGCCGGAAGAAACCCTGCCTGAGGATAACTCTGTGGGGGAATAACTCTGTTAGAGAGGAGATACTCTGTTGATAGATCTGCTGACTTGGAGAAACAACTCAGTTGGGGATGAATTTCCGTTGCTGGTGATAATGAATTCTGTTGGAGATTGAATTTTTGCCTGTGAGAGAAATAAACTCTGCTTGGGGAAAAACTTTACTGACTCACTTGCAATTGTGAACCTCAGCTGGGGAGAGTTATGTCCTGTTTGGGAAAGCTAACATTAATGTCTTTGGATACTTTTTACTCTGTGGGGAGCATATGTACTACTACTCATATTCTCAAGTTGGCTATATCCCTGTACTTAATGGGCAGAATAACTGTAAGGTTTGGGCACTTCTTGTTTGTCCCTGTTCCTGGAATTACGAGTAATCATCTTTTGTTTCTCATGTAAATATTTATGAGCAGCAATTATTTTCAAATGCATATATCAAAAATGAATCATTGGACGTTCTTGTAAAACAAAACAGAAAAAGAAAAAGAAATAAATTTTTCATGAAAATGAATTGTATTGATTTTAAAATTGGCCTATAATAGGCGTTTTGTACAAAGAGGTTGACGTCCTAGTAAGAGAACGCCGCCGAAAGATAGGAATTACAATTTGTGTAAAAGAAAGAAAAACAGCTATGTGGAACAATCCCATTGGGTTCCAACTCTGCTATTTCCGTTATATCTTCAAGCGTCTCATCACTTTGTTGCTTGGCCGAAGGTGGATCAGATTGATTGGCGCCGTCCGAGCTTGATAGTCGATACCGAAGTCTAGTTGCAAGATGATCCCATGAGACATAGTTTTACGCTTTGATCCCTAACTTTTGCCTGGACCGCCCTTTCGGGTTTTCAGTCCACCGGGATACCCTTTTTTGCCCAAGTCGCCTTTTCAGGTTTTCGACTTGTCGGGTGTACAGTTTTTTCATTTTCATCCCTTACTTTTGCCCGAACCCTTTTGGTTCGCCGGGAAGCCCTTATTTTTGCCTAGGCCAGTCAACCTAGAGGGTCTTTGATTATGTGTAGTATCTTTTCACTATGTCTGCATTGACGGGGTGAGGAAAGTTGTCACCATCCATGGTGGTTAGAATCATAGCTCCTCCTGAGAAAATGTTATTAACCACAAATGGCCCTTCGTATATGGGGGTCCATTTGCCCCTGGGATCACCTTGCGGTAGTATGATGCGCTTGATCACTAGATCCCCGACTTGATATTCTTGACGTCTGACTTTCTTGTTAAAAGCCTTGATCATTCGCTTTTGATACGTCTGACCATGACAGATAGCAGTAAGTCTCTTCTCGTCAATTAGGTTCAGCTGATCAAGTCGGGTTTGGATCCAATCATCTTCGTTCAAACCCGCATCCTTCATAATCCTGAGAGAGGGTATCTGGACTTCGATGGGTAGGACTGCATCCATGCCATACACAAAAGAATAGGGTGTTGCCCTTGTTGATGTCTGTGCTGAGGTATGATACCCATGAAGAGCTAACGGTAACATCTCGTGCCAGTCTTTGTATGTCACCGTCATCTTCTGCACAATATTCTTGATGTTCTTGTTAGCCGCTTCGACAACTCCATTCATCTTCGACCGATAGGGAGAAGAGTTGTGATGTTGTATCTTGAACTGTTTGCAAAGCTCGGTGATCATCATGTTATTTAGATTTGTACCATTGTCCATAATAATCCTCTCTGGTACACCATATCGACAGATCACATTGTGTCGGATAAACTGCGCCATGACGTTTTTGGTTACCGTAGCAAAGGAAGCTGTCTCAACCCACTTTATAAAGTAATCAATTGCTACCAGAATGAAGTGATGCCCGTTAGACGCAGTAGGTATGATCTCGCCAATCATGTCGATACCCCACATCGCAAAGGGCCAAAGAGCTGTCAAGACATTCAGAGGAACTGGAGGTACATGCACCTTATCAGCATAGACTTGGCACTTATGACAGGTTCAAGAATGCTGATAACAATCGGCTTCCATAGTGGACCAGTAGTATCCTGCCTGTAGGATTTTCTTTTCCATGGTATGTCCACTAGAATGGATTCCAAAATTACCTTCATGTAGCTCTGCCATGATCCTTTCTGCCTCGCTCTTGTCTACACACTGCAGTAAGGTTGAATCATGGTTACGCTTATAGAGAATTCCATTACTGATGAAGAACTTTGCAGCGAACCTTCTCAGAAACTTCTTATCATTAACAGATGCCCCCTCGGGGTATTCTTGAGCCTCAAGATACCTCTTTACCTCGTGAAACCATGGTTTATCTTCTACCTCTTCGGTGCCAATCTCACAGAAATGTGCGGGTTCATCCAACCTCTCAATGGTAATATAGGGAGCTTCATTGTCCCACCTGACTTTAAACATAGAAGACATGGTAGCTAGCGCGTCCGCTAACTGATTCTCCTCTCTTGGGAAATTTTCAAAGGTTACCTCCTCAAAGTGTGGGAGCAATATCAGTACATACTCCTTGTAAGGAGTAAGATTCGGGTGCTTCGTATCCCACTTGCCTTTGATCTGACTTATCACAAGAGCGGAATCTCCGAATACACTCAAGAACTTAATCCTCAGGTCAATATCAGCTCGAAGACCCATGATGCACGCTTCATACTTCGCCATGTTGTTGGTGCAGTTAAAACATAATCGGGCGGTGAACGGAGTATGACAGCCCTCGGGAGATATAATTATAGCACCGATGCCATTACCCAATGAGTTCGAGGCTCCAAAATACATAGACCATCGGGATCCCTCCTCAGGTCCTTCATCCGGTCCAGGTTCCTCACAGTCGGTTACCAACATGATATCCTCATCCGGGAACTCGAAATTCATGGACTGGTATTCATCCACGGCCTGATGCGCCAAATGATCTTCCAATATACTCCTCTTGATTGCTTTTTGTGTTGTGTATTAGATGTCGTACTCGGTTTAGATCATCTTCTATCTTGCTATTCTTCCGGATAAGGCGGGCTTCTCGAAAATATATTTGATCGGATCCATCTTTGATATCAACATGGTGGTGTGAGTCAGCATATACTGTCTCAGCTGGCGAGCAGCCCATGCCAAAGCACAGCAAGTTTTCTCGAGCAATGAGTATCGGGTCTCACAGTCGGTAAACTTTTTGCTAAGGTAGTAAATGGCATGCTCTTTTCATCCAGACTCGTCATGTTGCCCCAGCACACACCCCATTGAATTGTCCAGCACTGTCAAGTATAATATCAAAGGTTTTCCTTCAATTGGAGGCATCAAAATTGGTGGTTCTTGAAGGTATTCTTTGATTCTTTCAAAAGCAGTCTGGCACTCATCATCCACTTTACCATTTGATCTTTCTTCAGCAGCTTAAAGATTGGCTCACAAGTAGCAGTCAGATGTGAAATGAACCTGGCGATGTAATTCAGACGTCCTAAGAAACCTCTAACTTCTTTTTCTGTGCGGGGAGCCGGTATCTCTTGTATGGATTTTACCTTTGCAGGGTCCACCTGGATACCTTTGACACTTACGACGAAACCCAGAAGCTTACTAGATCTTACCCCGAAGGTACACTTGTTCGGATTCAACCTCAGCTTGTACGTTTTCAACCTGTCAAACAGTTTCTGGAGATGATCAAGGTGCTCTTTCTCGGTCTGGGACCTGGCTATCATATCATCAACATAAACCTCGATCTCGTGGTGAATCATATCATGGAACAAAGCGACCATGGCGCGCTGATAGGTTGCCCCAACATTCTTCAACCTGAAAGGCATTACCTTGTAACAGAAGGTGCACCACTATGTAACGAAGGTTGTCTTCTCCATGTCCTCAAGAGCCATCTTGATCTGGTTGCAGCCATAAAAATCATCCATGAAGGAGAAGATCTTGTGTTGCACGGTGTTATCGACTAGAACATCAATGTGCGGAAGTGGGAAGTCATCCTTGGGGATTTCCCTGTTCAGGTCTATGTAGTCCACACACATCCGTACCTTACCATCCTTCTTAGGTACCGGAACGACGTTGGCAACCCACTGTGGATAAGAAGTGACAGCTAAGAACCCTGCGTCGAACTGTTTCATGACCTCTGATTTGATTTTCTATGAAATTTTAGGGTGCATACGGCGGACCTTCTGCTTTACCGGAGGGAAGTCTTCCTTAGTTGGCAGGCGGTGTACCACAATATCATTGTCCAAACCAGGCATGTCTTCATAGGACCAGGCGAAGATCTCAACATAGTTGTGTAGCATCTGTATTAATCGTTGTTTGACATTATGCTCCAGATTCGCACCTATCTTAACCTTTTTCTGTCTTCCTCTGTACCCAAATTCACTGACTCAACTGGCTCTTCGTGAGGCTGTATGGCCCTCTCTTCCTGCTGCAATAGTCTAGCAAGTTCTCCGGGCACCTCACAATCATCCTCACCTTCGTCCTCGGCTTGGTTGATCAGATTTTTGAAGTCATAACTGGCAGTAGCGAGCTATTATCAATGGGATCCAGAGTGGACATGGATCTGCATTATGATACGTGAGTGTGTGTAAGAGAATAATTGTTTTGATAAAGTGAGAGACAGAAAAGAAAAACAAGGAGCGCAAAATTTTTAATGCAAGAAACGTCCAAAGATTTATTAATGATATATGAAATGATAAATAGTAAGCCCTCACAAACAAAGCCAAGGTGCCTCGGGCAAGGCACCGGGCCATAAAGTTCCAAATTGTTTATTACAAATCTTAAAACAAAAGTCAACTACTGCAAAATAAAAGAAACAGGTATGAAGTCCTTCGTCGTCCAGTTGTTCAGTCCACCATTGGTTGTTGGGTAGATCTAGCTATCGATGTCTGAATCCTCTTCACTATCCTCAATTGCATTGACCCCTCGATTGTTGATGTGTAGAGAAGGTCCTTCAATCCGTGCGTGCCTAACAGCCCTTTGAGCCCCTATAGTAAAGCCCAAACCAAATTTGTCAATTTCGTGAGTGAAATCAGGGAGCTGACCCCAATTGGTACACCCACCTTCTTCAACTGCAGCCCTGGCATCCTTGTGAGAAGCCATCTTCATCAAAGGTTTGTTGGTAGTAACTTCAGTTGACGCCAAAGTCTGAGGGACCTCTTCAAAGTTTTGACACGGCATTTCTATGAACTCCTCGTCCATCTCTACATAGCCGAAGGAATTGAGATGACTCACCATATACTATTCTTCACCTCGCACCGTGACAATCTTCCCCTTCACCGGATATTTCAGCATTTGATGGAGCGTGGAAGTAACTGCCCCGACCCTATGGATCCAAGGACGACCCATCAAGCAAGAGTATGATGGTCTGATATCCATTACGTAGAAGGTGGACGCAAAAGTATGAGAACCCACTTTGACAGGGATGTCCACCTCCCTGTGCACCGTTCTTTTTTATCCATCAAAAGCCCTTACCACAATGTTACTCGGTTTTAGAATCAAACCTTCACAATCCATACGGTCTAACACTCTCTTTGGCAGAACATTCAGTGAGGACCCGGTATCTACCAGCACATGGGCCATAGTGGTGCCCCTGCACTCAATCGAGACGTGCAGAGCATCATTATGATTTCTTCCTTTAGGTGTCAGATTCGCTTCTGAAAAACCTAGCCCATTGTCAGCAATCAGGCTAGCCACACAATCTTTGAACTGATCTGCGGAAGTTTCCTGCGGCACATGCGCAGTTTTGAGAAATGCAATCAAAGCCTTCGCATGGGCTTCAGAACATAACAGCAGAGACAACATGGATATCTTTGATGGGGTCTGTCCCAGTTTCTCGACCATATTGTAGTTGCTCTTCTTGATAATCTTAAGTATTTCCTCTATTTCTCGTTTAGAGGCTTCCACAATGATTTTCTTAGGTGCCTCCGTCCGGGCAGGCTCACCTATAATTTCTTTGCCCCGAGTCCCAGATGGCTCAGCAGTAGGGGTGATAACTGGAGTAAGAACAGGAATAGTTACAGGTGTAATAATTGAAGTAGGAACAGGAGAAATGCCAGGAGTGCTGGTTGGAACAACAGTTGGAGTAATAGTAGGTTTGATGATAGTCTTCGCGGAAATCTCAAGAGAGAAGACCCTTCCACTTCGGGTAACTTTACTAGTCCCGACAATATTACTGACATCAGTATCAGCTTCTTTAGTCTTTAGATCTTGCTTAACACCATGGTAATATACATCAGCACCATAATGCCATGGGACAGCCTTGTCTGAGGTGTACGGAATGGGACCAGGATCAGTGATTATTAGCGGAGCAATTCTTGGAACAGGTGTAACCCTAACAGGTTTTCTCGAGGGCACCTTAGAAGGATTGGCGGAAATGGTTATAATGGCAACGTCTTCATTTGGAACCAACAGAATCATAATCTTCTCAAACAAAATCTCTTTATTATCCATCAGGCGTTGAACACCTGACTTCAACAAACGGCAACCAGTAGGCATAATCAAACACATGTGGCAACCTTCACCACAACCCAGAAATATACCGGCCAACAGCAAATTCTTCTTAAACGTCATCAGAGGAGTAGAAATTTCTTCAACAGAGGTCACAAACAAATCGGTGTCAACAACATTAACTCCACGACCATGTTTGGGCATAGGAGCAGTTATAACATTCGGCTTTTCCGGAGCGTCAAGCTCAATCTCTTTGGCTTCGAGAAAATCTTGTACTTTGTTTCTCAGGGCCCAGCAATCATTTGTATCATGGCCCGGACTCTCGGAATAGTAGGCGCACCGCGCGTTGGGATTGTATCTGGGAGAAGTAGTGTTTGGATTCTTGGGAGCCTCTCTCAAGGTTGTGAAGTTGGATTTCAGTAGATGAGGCAGAACTTCGCCCAAAGTCATGTTGATGCGGGTAAACTGTCATTGTGGTCTTTCCACCCTTTGTTGATTGTTGCATTGTGGAGCAACTGTGGGTCTTGGTATTACTATAGCATTTACCGTTTGACGGTGTTCAGATCTGCTTTGGCCCCTATGGCTATAGACTTCACTAGCTTCCTTCTTACCAGCAAAAGGCTTCTTCACCAAACTCGAAGAGGCATCCTTCTGTATATTACCACTTTGAATGCCAGCTTCTACTCTTCCTCCAGTCAAAATCAACTCGGTAAAACCAGATGACGAGCTGCCGATCAAGTGATTGAAAAATGGACCAGATAGCGTCCCAAGGAACATATCCACCAACTCCCTATCAGACAAAGGGGGTTGAAATCTTCCAGCCAAGTCTCTCCACTTCTAAGCATAGTCCTTAAAACCTTCACATGCACCCATGGACATACCCTGGAGCTGAGTACGAGTGGGAGCAAGGTCGGCGTTATACTGATACTACTTGTAGAAAGCAGCAGCAAGATCTTCCCAGTTTCGGACACTAGCCCCCTCCAACTGGTAGAACCATTCAAGATGATTCCCTGATAGACTATCTTGAAAGAAATGCACCCACAAATTTCTATCAGCGGTGTGGGGTTGGATTTTCCTGACATACGAATGGAGATGGGATTTTGGACAGGATACTCCATTGTACTTGGCAAAAACCGGAGCTTTGAACTTATGAGGGATGAGCACTCCTGATACCAGTCCTAATTCTCTGAAATCCAAACCAGGTATTTTCTGAATCTCCATAGCGCTCAGACGGTCTTCTAGATGCTTGTACCTATCCTCAACAGGAGGATATTGCTCATCATCGTAATTCGTATCATTATCAGAAACTGCAGGACTAGGGTCCTTTGCTCTTTATTGGTTCTCCCTGTCCTTGGATGAGGAGGTCAGATCAGCTGGTTGTCTCAACCTTTCTCTGAATCTTCTACCCATGTTCAGAATTCCGACCTTCTTCTTCTTCTCTTTCAGAATAAGGGTCTTCAGATCCTCTTGCCCTTTAGCCAGACTTATGAACATTTGTTGGAATTGGGCGTTTTGTGCCTGAAAATCTTTGATGGCTTGATTGGAAGACATTTCTGCTGAAATAAACAGCGAAGAAGATAAGAAATCTGTAGGGGTACCTGTAATGATGTGCATGATAATGGGATGTGCATGTAATGATTTCAAATTCTTTGGGAAATTTAAATTTGTAAACCAAAAATAAACAAAACTTTATTAGTTTAACTTTGAAAGGTTCAACAATGCCTTTAAGGCGTTACAAACAAGTAAATAAAACAGAATCTAAAACTAGAAAAAGCCAAATCAAAAGTCCCATGTTCGCTTCCTCTTTGTGATGATATAGTCATTGATCACTCTTTCTTCCTCGAGCTGCCTGGTAAGCTTCAAGACCTTCCTTTCTTGCTCATGGAACTGCTCCCGGTAAGTGTCCCGCTCATTCTTCAGCTGAATCCAAGACCTCTGTAACTCCCCAGGATCAGTAGGCATGTAACGATAGAGAACCGTGTAAGGAATGCCTTCTTTGTTAGTGGGCTCCACAATCACTGGTAATACAGCCTCATAGGGCATCCCAAGCTTCTGGGCACGAGCTCGGACCCACTGGAGGTAAGGCTGCATAGGAAGGGAAGTCTTCGGTCCCAACCCTTGGGTTTCAGATTGGTTCACCGTGCCCCAAGCTCGTATGAACCTCCGATGATGCTCCTTAACATCCTCCTTATAGTCAAATACAATGTCCTCAAGAAGTAACTCATGGGGACCATCTCTCTGAGCGTGACCAAATTGTCGCAAAGCTAGACAAGGATTGTAATTTATACCCCCTCTGATTCCAAGCAATGGGACATTAGGGTATCCCCCACAACAGTCAATAACAGCAGTGTCTTCCATAGCCCGGGAACACCAAAGAATATATGTATGAGCAAGTGACATTATTCTGTACGACCAACCCAAACCTTCTTCGTTCTTCAGCACAAACTTAGGGAGGTGAGAAATAAACCACCTCGATAGCAACGGCATGCAACACATAAGAGTTCCTCTTCTCGTCATAGTACGGGTGTGGAGAGCATGCAAGATATCTCCCAGCAAGGTAGGCACAGGGTTGTGAGAAAGGAAAATCTTAACAGCATTCACATCTACAAAGGAATCCGGATTAGGGAAGAGAACCAAACCATAGATAAAAAGAGCCAAGATATCTTCAAAACCCTGAAAATCCAAATCATCCCAGAATAGCTAAGCCTGGTCTATCAGAAATTTGGCTAGAAAACCTTCGACCCCGCTTCATGTTTCCCAATTGGATACTAAATCAGCCAGTTTCAAATGCAGAGTTGAGGCAATGTCTTCTAGTCTAGGAACTTATTCCATACCTGTGAAGAGTACCTGTTCAAGGATGGATATGCCCAATAGATGAGAGAACTCTTCCAAGGTGGGTACCAGCTGGTAATCTGGAAAGGTGAAGCAATGATGCACGGGATTAAAGAACTGAAATAGTACGCTCATCATCTGCTCATCAAGATTTGAAGTAACCAGGATGAGAAGTTGACAGTGTCTCTTAATGAACATAGAAGTCTCATAAACTCTTGAGGATAGCTCTTTAAGTTAGGCAGGTATCTGCATAAAGTTGACTCAGATGGTATTTCTACACACGGAAGCCATAATCTGCAAAACAGAACACAAATAAAATCCCTTGGTCTTTGAAATGGTTAGCATAATGAAGTATGAATGCCATGTTATGATGCATGATGTCATGATAAACCACAGGTATAGAAAACAATAGGTATTGCAAACACAGTAAAATCACACAAAACCCTTAGGTTTAAGGCTTGCATGAGGTCAAAGGTAATACCCTCTTGAAGTTAAGTTGGTTCGAACCTATCCTAGAAAAAGTAATCGGGTTCTAGAGGATCTCAATATCACTAACCATCCTCCATCGGTGATGGTTTCATCTCACGCAATATTTTCTTGCGGCCGGAACTATCTCGAGAGTATAGTCTTAATGAGTGTAGCATCGAGTATCAACTAGTTCTCAGCTTTACACCGAGGCCGGCTATCTCACTACTTTCTAATGGCCAAGTCGGGCGATTAAAGGTTCTAAGGTCAGTTGATGCTTAACTACACCATGCAGCGGCCCCGTATTCTCCTCATTTCTCCACAAGGGATACCGGTACCAACCAATGTGCCACATCAATATAGCTACTGCTTCAACTGTATCAGTCTACGTTGTACAGATCCCTCACAGTCTATCGCTACTTACCTAAAAGGTATTCCCTAGATCTGGGTTAGGAATTATAGTAAATCCAAGTAGAACCCTCAAAAATAAAGCAAACAAAGCAATCAAGAGAAGCAAATATGATGAACTAGATCCTAAGGTATACCAGACTTATAAGTCCCCAGCAGAGTCTCCAGTTCCGTGATACGGTGGCAGAACTGACTATTTGACGATGGTTTGCATTTTGCGTTTTGTGTTTGCAAAATGTCGCGGTAAGCAAGAGTCGCCACCGACTTTTATTTCATCCAACTGGAAAGGAAAAAAGTACAGAAAAAATCCTCTTTCGAGATATTATGAGTACGGGGGGTAGATTATAGAAAGGGAAGGTGTTAGCACCCTTTCTATCCATGGTTTTCCATAGGATCTTAGGTACTTGCTCATCATTTTAAAATTGCTTGTGTATGTGCTTTGTTTTTGAAAAGTTTGACTTTGTGATAACCCTTGTATCAGGCCTCAAAGGTGTGACGAAGTTTGTTTTGAAAGTTTGTTTGAAAAGTGTAAGTGTGAAAAGTTTTGATTTGAGCAAGTACTTACTAGCATCTACCTACTCGAAAAAAGATCGTTTCTATTCTTGTTTCCTTTAGACAGCGCTATCCTACTATTGAGAAATAGGTAGCACCATCGCTGGAGTTGTAAGGGTCAATTCGAAAGGGACGTACGATCACTAAAGCAATGTTAGGACACCTTAGTAATAACCCTAGAGTCTTAAGATCATATTCGAGGCAACATTTCTAAGGCAACATTTCCGAAGCAACATTTCCGAGGCAACATTCGAATGGGACATTTGATCTTTGTTAGACAGGAGGGAAACCACTAATACACCTTATGCTTAATGATTGTTTACCGAAGGCAACCTAAGTGAGAGTATACCCTAAGAGGGATATGTGCGAGTGATTTGTTTCAGTTATTTATCTTTGCACATTAGTGTTTTCTAACTGTATTAAATTTGCCATGCATTCTTGTCATACAATCCTATTAGCATACATCTAGACAGTCAAATATTTGCGGGAATTAAAATGCGAGAAAGTAAATCTACGCTATTACAAGGCTTCGGAGGGGGGATTAATTACATATCCAAAAACCCGGGGAAAAGCGATAAGTAAAAAGTCCTAGATTAAACTATTACAAACCAGTGAGCAGTTACAAAAATATTGGCAAAAATAAATAACATGCGCGCGATGAATCGAGTACGAGATAAATAGGGTTTTGACCCTTGCCTAAACCTAATTGCGACTGATTAAAAAAATTGTTTTTTGTCATGTTTTTTTATAAAGAAATCATTAAAAAGAAAATCCTAATTCTAATTGATTTTAAATTAAGAAAAATAAATTAATTTATTCTAAAATCTATTTTTTTGTATTTTTATTTATTTGAGCAAAAGAGAAAATAAAATTAAATCAAGAGTTTTTAACCTAATTTCTATTTTGATTTTATTTATGAAAATAAATTGCAATTTTCCTAAGTTAAACTAAATTACATTAAAAAAATTAAAATAAAAAAAGTCTAATTCTAATTTTTTGAATTATTGATTTTATGATTTTTTTTTATGAAAAATAATTAATTTGTGAATTAAAATAAATAAATAAAATTAAAAGAATAAACAATAAAGGAAATAAATAAATAAAAAGAAGTAAATGGGCCTGGTGTTGTTGCTTAAAGGGGGTATACTAAGGAAATTCTGGGCCCAAATCAAACTCAACCCTTTTGACTTTGCCTGTTTCAATGCATGCGTTGACCTGAGGCGCATGGTGGGCCTTCAGTGGAATGGCATTGGATCTGGCTGGAGAGGCATTTGATGGCCAGATGTTGATGGCATACGGTGGGCCTCCTGACACGCAGCGTGCCTGATTACCTATAGAAAAACAATATGGAACAAATATGGGACCTGGGGATCGAACCCAGGCCCTTATGCCTATTTCCAATGCACGCTTGCCATCTGAGTTATTTGCCTTGTTTGTATATATAATGAAAACATAATATAATATATGAAAAATAATGATTAATAAAAAAACGCGCTAAAGTTCAAACTGCCCAACCAGGGAGTGCCACGCATCCATCTTCTTCCTCCCAACCGTCGTTTAAGCCCAAGATGTTTTTACCTACGGACATTGTGTTGTAGCTACAAACCTGTGTATTTCAAAAATTCTCTACAAGAAATATAAATTAAATTCAAAGGTGCCAATCAACTCGTCTCATCCTCACGAGTATCATGGCACCAGAATCCAAACCCAATTTAGCCTATACTGCAAAGCCCTAAACAAGAACGCAAAACCTTAGCTATGGCAATATCTTGTACATGTGTTAAAAATGCAATTAAATGGTACCAATAGTTTGCAAACTCAATGATGAACATGAATATATAATCAAAACATGTGTAGGATGAGTAAATAAACGAAATCGAAATTGAGTTTGGAGGCAAATCGTGGTACCTGTAACTTACAATTCCAGGCGTTAAAAGGCTTGCAATTGATTGGGATATGTTCCTGGGATGTCCAGCAATCTGTTGGCAATGTTAGAATGGCTTGGATTGGCCTCTGGGATGGAAATTGGATCACCACTTTCTCTTGAATTTTTTCAGTTTTGTTCTTGCTCTGCACGACTGTTCAACCTCCTTCCTTGCCTTGGATTTCTTCTGTATATGTAGTGCAACATATTAGGTTAACAAAAATGACTTGAATCTTGCCCATTATGAAGATTTGATTTGGTCTTTCATAGCATATGATATCTTTCCAAATTTCGTTCAAATCAATCTTTTTCAACCCAAATCAGTCTTGCACGAATTGGTTCTCATTTAACAGCACACAAGATCTTCCTTCAATGCAAAAATCATCCCTAAAACACATTATATGATTTATTTGGATTTATTTGATTTTATTTGAACTTTAAATGAATAAAAATCAAAATAAATTAAATAAATATATAAATAAAGCATGGAGGGTCCCATAGGGATTGGACTATGCTAGGAATGAGATGCAATCTTGAAAAGATGGGCCCATGTGGAAAAAATGCAATTTTGACCAATGTTGACTTTTGGCAATTTTGCAAAAATGGTCAACTTAGCCAATGCATAACTCTCTCAATTTTGACCCTAGAGAGGTGTTCTTGGACTTTTTAGTAAGCTTAGAATGTCCTATAAGCAACCCTTTTTGTCTTATCTCAAGTGAGTCTTCCATGTTCATGTATGAAGCTTTGACCCAAAAGGTGTTTTTGTTGACTTTCCAAAATGACCTATAATGTCAAAATTCATATCTTCTTGTGAGTGCATATTTTGAACTTTGGGGATGAATATGAATTGTTTATAATTACATCCCTTTCAAAATGATCTTTGTATGGGTCATTTATGATGATGTATGAGAAAGTTATGCTTGGTCAAAGTTGAGTTGACTTTTCCTGAAAAACCCTAATTTAGCAACTTTTGGATTTTGATGAATTGTGAGCAATCCTTGATGAATCATGATCAACCCTTGATCAAATGATGAATGATACTTCAATATGAGGATGTTGACCAAAAATATTGAGGTTTGACTATATGTGGGGCACAGTTGACTTTTGACCTAACATAGTTGATTTTCAGGCCTTTGAGCAATTGACTGAGCAAACTTCTTCTGCAAGGCTTGAAACTTGACATGGATGATCTTGGGAACATATTAGGACAATGGTGAGTATTTGAGTCCTTTGTGGTTCATTTATCCTGATGAAAAATGAAACCATAATTTGAGGTAGATTGCCTTAGGAGAGAGCTTGTCTGGTCAACTCTTGAACTTCCTTGAGCAATTTAGGGACCTCACATGACATTTGTTTAGAAATATGGGAGGGAAAATTTTGGGGTACAACACATATATTAGAAGATCCGAGACATCTTCAAAATCTTGAAAATCCATATCTTCCCAAAATAATCGAGCCTTCTCCAACAGAAACTTAGCTAGAAAACCCTTGACTCCGCTCCTTGTTTCCCAATTAGCTACAATGTCGGATCTCTTCAAATGCAAGGCCTTGGCAATAACATCAAGCTTTGGATCTTCCTCTAGACCGGTGAATGGTATTTGATCAAGCACAGGCACTCCTAATAGTTGAGAGAATTCTTCCAATGTGGGCACCAATTGGTAATCGGGAAAGGTGAAGCAATGATGCATATGATCGAAGAATTGAAAGAGCACACACATCATTTCTTCTTGAAAGCTTGAGGTGGCCAAACTGAGAAGTCGACCATATCTTTTGGTGAAAGGAGAATCTTCAGGAACCCTTGATGCTAACTCTTTGAGTTGAGGAGACACTTTTACGAAGATGACTCGGATGGTATTTCTACGAGCGGAAGCCATGTCCTACAAAATAGAACAAAGATAAATTCCTAGATCCTTGAAATGGTTAGTGAGAATGTTATGGCATGATGTCATGATGTTTATGATGTCATGATGTTTATGATGTCATGAATAATTAATCACAAATAAAGCACACAATGACCTTAGGTTTAGGCTTGCATGGGGTTTATAGGTAAGTACCCTCTTGAAGTTTAGTTGGTTCAACCTGTCCTAAAAGAAGTAAACAGGTTCTAAGAAATCTTAATATCATTGATCTTTCTTCATCAGGAATTGTTTCAGCACAAACAATCTTTTCTTGCAGCCAAAATATCCCGAAAGTCTGATCTTAATGAGTGTAGTATCGAGTATCAACCAATCTTCAGTTTTGTATCAAAGTTGGCTATCTCACTACTTTCTAATGGCCAAGTTGTTCAACTAAGGTTCTACGGTCAATTAGTGCTTCATGACACCATACAGCAGCCCCGTATTCTCCTTGATTCAACACAAGGGACACCGATACCAACAAATGTGTCACACTAACGTAGCCATCGCTTCAACTATATCGGTCTACGCTGTACATTTTCCATGATCTATTGCTACTTACCTAATGTTCCCTAGATCCGGGTATAGGATCTTTACAAGTAATAAACCCAAGCATTACCCATAAATGTAAAGCAAACAAGGCAAACAAAATAAAGCAAATAAAGGTGATCTAACTCTTAAGGTAACCCCACTTTTAGTTTAGGTTCCTAGTAGAGTCTCCAGTTCTGTGATACGGTGGGAGAACTGACTTGGTGTTTTGCATTTTATCACAAATATTGCGGATAGCAAGAGTCGCCACCGACTTTTCTTTTATCCAATAAAGGAAAGGGTGAAAAGAATAGGAAAGACCTTTTAAGATTTTTTCTTGAGTTCGGGGGGTAGGTTATGAAAAGGGAATGTGTTAACACCCTTTTAATTCGTAATTATCTACGGGCTCTTAATTGCTTGATCACTTAAAATGCTTTGTGTTTGTGTAAGTTTGAAAATATTTTTAAAACTCCTAAGTTTGGCAAACTTTGCAATGATTCTCGTATCGTTGAGAATGTATACAAAGTGTTGGTTTTGAAAATATTTCAAGAAAGGAAGTGTTTGGAAAGATGTTTGAAAATGACAATGTAAGGCCATTTTGTAATGATTCTTGTATCGTTGAGAATGTATATATAATATTTGTTTGAAAAGTGTTTTGAAAGTGTGAGGTGTAAATGGTTTTGTTTGTGAGTAAGAAATTACGAGCAATCTAGCTACTCAAAAAGTCTTTGTTATTTTCCTCCTCCTTTTAGGGACAGGCGTGGGTCTTCGTACAGTCATAGAAGGAAACTTGTAAGATCCTTTAGCAATTTGTTGTAAGGGACTAAGATCATTTACTGAAGGAAACATTTGAAGGGTCATCGAGGGACTATGATCTTTTAATCGAGGGTCTTTTGCTAAAACATCTCATGTTCGAGGGACATGACTGTTTATATCTGAGGTAACAAGTGTGGTTACCCTAGATGTGCATGTGTGCAAAGTGTGTTTGATTCAATTATTTTATCTTAAATTAGGGTTGTCTAAGGTTTATTTTAAGGTCTTGCCATACAAACCCTAATTACTAACAATAATATGGAAAGCGATAAATTGAGGAATTTAAATGTCCTACGCTATTACAATACTTTTGGGAATGGGGGATACAAATTTACAAATGGGGATGACAAGTAAAAATAAACCCTAATTACTATTACAAGGCTTTGACAATTACATAAATTGTAGCGCGAAATAATAAGACGTACAAAAATGTAAATATGAAGAAAAGAGATTGATTTTTTATGGTTTTTTGATAGAAAATGTTTTATAAGTAATTTACTTACAAAACCTAAGTCTAATAATGTTAATTATTTTAGAAAATAACTTGAATGTTTTATCTAGAAAAAGTTTTTGTATAGTGTTAGGCCATCTCCAAGCAATGCAATATCTCCAAAGTAAACTTAATAATCTAAAACTACAGCAAAATCAAAAAAAATAGGAATTTAATGCATTAGCTGACACGGGCCATGTCACTGGACACGGGCACCCGTGTCAGGATCTGTTCCTGGCCTTGCACATGTTTTTGTCCCAGTTAACTTGACACAGGTCATGTCGTGTGACACGAGCTCCCGTGTCAGCCCTTGTCTTGCCTGTTTTGCCAAATTTCTGACCTAGTTGTGTTGACACGGGTTGTGTCGTGTAATACAGGTGCCTAGGTCAGCCCCTGTCCTACCTTTTTACTAAGTTTTCTCTCTGGTCTGGCCTATTGTATCCTTTTGAAAATGAAAGCAAATGATGTATGGATAAAGATATTACAGTTTGAGAAAATTTACCTCTTAAAGTGAAAACTTTAGAACATGTATGGATGTTCCCATATGCAAAGTGGTGATTGATTGAGCTCCCTTGGACCTTCTTGAAGCTATATCGATCCTCACTTTATGCTGAAAGTTGCTGAATCACTCCAACCAAGTCAAGTTGCAATGTACTGTTTTTGAGTTTAGAAGATGGTGATGATGATGTTACAGAAGTTTTTCTTGTGTTTGAACAACTTCTATATAATGTATGTGAAGTATTTGGATGGTTTGTTTGGGCAAAACTTGCAAGGTTTGAGAGATTCATAGATTTGGGCTTCAAAGCTCAAAAATGGAGGTTTTGTAGATGAAATTCTGGCAACAGATACTTAATGTCACAGTGAATCTTATGACACCGTATCTGACAAATTGTACATAAACCAAACAGTAATTTAAAAGGCAGTAAAGAACACAATCAATTGTTAACCCAGTTCAGTGTATAGCAACACCTACATCTGGGGGCTACCAAGCCAGGGAGGAAATTCACTATAAGAGGTATTAATTTAGGAATAAACCAACCAGTTTATCTCCTTCACTTAAGACCTACCCAATGCAACTTCAATCTAAGTCCTACTTAAACCTGAGTTCCTACTCACTCCCCCTCAATCACAGCAATGATACTAATCTACTGATTAATAAGATTATGAAGACATTCTTCAATACACACGCTTGATTTTGCTTCAAAGATTTAATCAAGAGACACAACACTCGTGCTTCAAAGCTTTGAGTGATAAACAACCCTTACAACCAAATCCTACTCCAAGTCACTTATCAAGTGATAATTGCTTGGCTCACAGTAATTACTAAAACTATCACAACTACAAAATGCCTTATTGATCTTCTCTAAAAAGCGCTGCACACCATTAGGATTCGTGAGAAATATATATGCAGTCTATTCTTCATTTTGGGCTTCCATAAAAATAGCTAGGGTTAACCAAAGTTAACCTAAAGACTTGGTCTTGGGCTTTCATCATAACAGATTAGGGTTAAGCAAGGTTAACCTAATATCCACGTGAGCATCTGATATAGTCAATATACTTCAACTCAGAATAGCACACCAGATTCCTGAAAATTCTCAGGTACAATAAATATGCACAACAACTTGATCAGTACAGGATGTCTTAACATTGGTTATGACATCATGTATCTTGCTCACTGATTTTGGTAGACTTCAGTACATATGATCATAGCTTAATCATCATGATATTCACTCATACTGAGTTGTTCCTGTAGAACATTCCTTCTGCAGAATTTGTCTTTATCCCAGAATGTTATGACATCAGTCATGACATTCGTAAATCTGGTTTTACCAAAAATTAATGCCAACAAGCAAACACTTACAAACTCCCCCTTTGGAATTTTTTTGGCTAAAACCCCTAAACAATCAGAGATTAGAATGCAGAAGCAACATGCAGTAGAACCTATAACATGCAGAAACCAAATGCAGATGAAACAATCAGATGCAGATGAAACTATCAGAGATCAAAATGCAGCAGAATTTTTAATAACAGCTAATCTAACTACCAATATCCAATTCTACCAAAATTACCACAGTTACTTCTCCCCCTTTTTAGCCATAAAGAGGCCAAAGGATCTAGTACTTCAAGTTATACATTCATCAAAAGGAAATCCAAAATACACAGAAACAGAGAGAAGGTATCAAATAGCAGCAGCAAGTTCCAGCATCAATCTTTACAACTCAGCAAACACAGACCTTCAGGTACTGTCATCACCTGAGGAAGCATTATTTTCAGCAGCATCTTCTGGTGAGCTTCTTGCAGAACCATGATGTTGTTCTTCATCAGCATCCTCTTCCCTCATTTGTTCTTCATTCTTCTCCTGTTCCAGACTAGTAATCAGCTCTTCAAGAGTCCTTTTTCTTGCATCAAGCTCTCTGCAGGTTTCTTTTAGAAAAGCTATAACATCAGCTTTCTTGGAATGAGCTTTGACATTTGATGTCTCAGCAGATGTCATAACAATGTCAGGGACATGTGTTCCCTGAAACAGCTTATAGTGAAAACCAAGTGCAGGGGCTCTTTTGCACACAGATTCCTTTTCAACCAGAATATCAGGATACTAATCAATGATTATACCACACAGGAGAGAGGGAAAAGTAATAGGGCCTTTAATAGCACAGCTCTCAGCATGTTTCATTGTTTGATCAAAGATGTAGTTGCCATAATCAAAGTTTGTTCTGGTTCCAACAGCATAGATAAATCTTCCCAAATCAGTGGAGACGGTGGATTTGTGGTTGGTGGGAACCCAGTTAGCTGCACCAATTTTATGCAATATGGCAAACTTCACACTCAGCTTGCTTGCAGTTAGCATCCCTTTCAAGGGCCAGTGCTTGACTTGCTTGGCAGTGATGGTTTGACAAACCTGGTTGTCAGTAACTTCAAGCTCAGGCTGAGCATCATCAGGCCTCCCTAGGTATTTGTTTATCACAACAGTAGGAGAGAAATTTACCTTCCTTCCTCTCACATAAACACTCTTAAAATCAGCTGACTTTCCATCAGCACATCCACCAGACAAATTTACTATGAATTCTTTGACAAGAATCTCATAGCAGTTGTAAAACTTGACCACTGTTTTCAACAAGCCAGCAGCCTTGATGAGATCCATGACTTCCTTACACTCAATAGCACTTCTGTTCAGCTCCTTCTCTAAGGCAATCCTTTTCAGAAACACATACGTCCACCTGCTTGCATTTTCTGGATGGTGAAAGGAGATGTTGTCAATGGAAACCTCAGGAACCTTAGGCAGTTTGCTAGAAGAGGGTTTCTTCCTGAGAGGAATGTCTGGAACATTGCGCTCAACATCAAAATCAAAGTCTGATTCCTCATCAGATTCAGAGGGTTCATGAGCCTTTCTTTTCTTGGCTCTAGGTTGTCTCAAGGGTTTTGAGAGACTACCAACAGATACCCTAGTTTTTACCTTACCCTTCCCTTTGGAAGTTCCAGCCTTTTGATCCTTCTCAGCTTCTTCTCTAGCCTTGTTCTCAGGCCTAGCTTTCTCATGAACAACTTCAGTAGCCTTCTCTTTGGAGGGGCTTTGGGCAGCACTATGCTTTTCTTTTCTACTCATCATCCTTCTTGTTATGCTAGGGTTGACATTAGCAATTAAATCATTGTCAGAAAATTCTTCATCAACATCAATGACAGGAGGTTCAACAGCCTTGTCAGTAGGGGTCTGGTGATCATCAGGTTTCTCTGGAGATTTCTCAATGTTGTCATCAAGTGTCTCAACATTCTGAGTGACATTGGGATCACTTTCTAAATTAGGGCTAGCAGTTTCTTGGTTCAATGGTACAGATACACCAGGAACAGAGTGATTCTCATTAAGAATCCTAGTGACTAGTCTGGCAATAGCTTGATGCACATAAGCAGAACCTTCCCTATTAGCTATCTCTGGAGGAACAGAGGATGATGGTTGAGAAGATTTACCAGAGGGAGAAGCTTATGATCTTCTTGCATGTCTGGTTCGCAGTTTCTTGACCTTAGTAGGATCAGCTGCCATTGCACGAAGTGGAGTTACCTCAAGAACATCAGCATCCATGGGGTTTACGTTTGCCCTAGGTTCGGTGTCAGTGGGTGAGGAAGATGCAGTTGCCTTTGATGAAGATGATGACACAGATTGTTGAGACATCTTGAGAGATTGAGAATACAAGTGACAGCGAGTGTGAAATTTTCTTTTGAGGGAATGGAGAGTGATGCAGCAAACTGAGAAGAGGGAGATATAAATATGTTTATTCCTCTTCTTAAACTTTTGGAAAGAAAGAGGGAAACAAATGATTAGCCCAATCAGAATAAACTTCATTAAAATATCTCTTTCAAACCTTGTATTAAGCAAAATTAATTGCTACATCTCTTCATATTGGCAAATACCCAGCTTGCCCCTTAAGTTCTCAAACTGACTAGCATCAAGTGCCTTGGTAAAAATATCATCCAGTTGTAGTTCAGTGGCAACATGTTCCAGATTAATCACCTTCTCCTCCACAAGATCTCTGATGAAGTGATGTCTAATGTCAATATGCTTAGTCCTGCTGTGCTGTATAGGATTCTTGGATATGTTAATAGTACTCAAATTGTCACAGTACAATGTCATGACATCTTGTGTGACATTATACTCAGTCAGCATCTGTTTCATCCAGATCATTTGAGAACAGCTTCTACCAGCTGCTATGTATTCAGCTTCAACAGTAGATAGAGACACACAGTTTTGTTTCTTGCTGAACCAAGAAACAAGGTTATTTCCCAAAAAGAAGAATCCTCCAGAGGTTCTCTTTCTATCATCAGCACTACCAGCCCAATCAGCATCACAATAACCAGACAGAATTGGTTCACATCCATGAGAGTACAGCATGCCATAATTGTAAGTTCCACTCACATACTTCAGAATTCTTTTCACCTGGTTAATGTGACTTACTTTGGGTTCAGCCTGGTATCTTGCACATACTCCAACTGCAAAGGCAATGTCGGGTCTGCTGGCTGTTAAGTATAGCAGACTTCTTATCATGCTTCTGTACAAGCTTTGATCCACATTTTCCCCACTTGTGTCTTTGGACAACTTTAAATGAGTAGGTGCAGGAGTCCTTTTATGACTGGCATTCTCCATCCCAAACTTCTTGACAATATTCTTTGCATACTTTCTTTGAGACAGAAAAATTGAGTCTTCCATCTGTGTGACTTGTAGTCCAAGAAAGTAGGTCAATTCTCCCATGAGGCTCATTTCAAATTCAGCTTGCATCTGGTTAGCAAAATGTTTAACCATTTTATCTGACATTCCTCCAAACACTATGTCATCAACATAAATTTGAGCTACCATTATCTTTCCTCCTTCATCCTTGACAAAAAGAGTTTTATCCAAACCTCTTTTCCTGTATCCTTTGTCAGTGAGGAACTTTGTCAACCTTTCATACCAAGCTCTAGGAGCTTGTTTCAGACTATATAATTCTTTCCTCAATTTGTAGACATGATCAGGACAGTTTGGATCGACAAATCCTTTAGGCTGTTCCACATACACTTCCTCATTTAAGTACCCATTTAGGAAGGCACTCTTCACATCCATCTGAAACAGCTTGAACTTAAGGAGACAAGCAACTCCCAAGAGAAGTCTGATTGATTCCAGTCTGGCTACAGGAGCAAAAGTCTCATCAAAATCAACCCCTTCAACTTGAGTGTATCCTTGAGCAACAAGCCTTGCCTTATTCCTGGTGACAACTCCTTCAGCATCTAACTTGTTCTTGTATATCCACTTTGTGCCAATGATGTTTGTTCCTTCTGGTCTAGGAACTAACTCCCATACTTCATGTTGCTTGAACTGGTTCAATTCATCTTGCATTGCTCCAATCCAGTATTCATCAGCCAAAGCCTCTTTAACATTTTTTGGTTCAATCTTAGACACAAAACAAGAGTTTGTGATGATTTCTCTAGATCTTGTAGTGACTCCACTGTTAGGATCTCCTATGATGAGTTCCTTAGGATGATCTTTCTGAATTCTGATGGAAGGATCTTTGTTAGCTTCCTTTGATTCAAACTCTGATGGAGTAGGATTAGGCACATCATCCTTTTTAGACACTTGTGTTGAAGTCTCAAAGAATGTCTCAACATCATATGGGACATTTGTTTCCTCATGGTGATCATCAACTATGACATTTATAGACTCCATCATAACTTTGGTCCTGGAATTGAACACCTTATATGCTCTGTTGTTGGTAGAGTATCCTAGGAATATTCCTTCATCACTTTTAGGGTCCATCTTTCTCCTTTGTTCACGATCTGTCAGAATATAGCATTTGCTCCCAAAGACATGGAAGTACTTCACTGTAGGCTTTCTTCCTTTCCATAGTTCATAAAGGGTGGATGATGTTCCCTTTCTCAAGGTGACCCTGTTGTGGACATAACAGGCTGTATTCATAGCTTCAGCCCAAAAATGAATAGGAAGCTTCTTGGCATGTATCATTGCTCTGGCAGATTCCTGTATAGTCATGTTTTTCCTTTCCACAACTCCATTTTGTTGAGGAGTTATAGGTGAAGAGAACTCATGATTGATTCCTTCTGAGGAACAGAACTCATCAAACTTACTATTTTCAAATTCCTTACCATGATCACTTCTGATTCTGATAATGCATCCTTCTTTTTCTCTTTGAATTCTTTTGCAAAATTCCTTAAATACATCAAATACATCATACTTTTCCCTAATGAAGTTTATCCAGGTGAATCTGGAAAAATCATCCACAACAACATAGGCATATCTCTTTCCACCAATACTTTCCACCTGCATGAGACCCATCAGATCCATATGTAGAAGTTCTAGCACCTTAGAGGTGGTCAGATGTCTTGTCTTTGGATGTGACATTCTAGTTTGCTTTCCAACCTGACATTCACCACAGACTCTCCCTTCATCAATATGAAGCCTTGGAATCCCTCTGACAGCCTCCATGGATATGATCTTTTTCATCCCTCTAAGATGTAAATGACCAAGTTTTTGGTGCCACAGTTTCACTTCCTTTTCTTCTTTGGCTATAGAGCACACAAAAGAGTAGTTAGTGTTCTCAGACTCCCATAAGTAACAGTTGTCTTTTGATCTGACTCCTCTCATTACAACTTCTTGTTTTTCATTAGTTACAAGACATTCAGACTTGGTGAAGTTGACCTTGAATCCTAGATCACATAATTGACTGATACTTATGAGATTAGCAGTCAAACCATTTACCAGCAACACTTCATTTAGGTTTGGAACTCCAGGGCAGTCCAAGTTTCCAACTCCTTTGATTTCTCCTCTAGCACCATCTCCAAAAGTGACATAACTAGTAGTATAAGGTTTGACATCATTCAGCAGATTCTTGATTCCAGTCATGTGTTTAGAGCATCCACTGTCAAAGTACCAGTCTTCCTTGGAAGAAACTCTAAGGGAGGTGTGAGCTATCAGGGCTGCAGTCTTTTTCTTCCACTGTTGAGTATATGGTGCCTTGTTAGTCTTAGGTTTGACATATGGGGTCTGATTAGGATATCCATATAATCTGAAGCAGAATGGCTTTATGTGACCAAACCTCCCACAATAATGACATCTCCATCTTTGATACTTTTTCTTCATATTTCTATGTTCTTGATGTTGAGTCCTATGTTGTGACATCTGCTTTGACATTTGTTTATCAGGCCTGGTCTTCTTCTTGTCAACAGCAGAATTCTTTGCATCCATAAATCCTAGACCAGACATGTTTCCTGCATTTTGTCCAGCCTGAAGGATTTCTTCCAACTTGTCAGTTCCAGTTGTTAACATCTTGACAGACTTAGTCATCTGATCAAGTTTGGAGTTCAACAGTAGAACTTCACCTTTGAGATGGCTTATAGTAGCAGTGTCTGCCTTCTTCTCAGCCTCCAACTTCACTATGAGCTTTTTCTGTTTCTCATTTGCTGACAGACTTTAGCACTTCTGATACATAGCTTCTTGTAGGAGTCAGCAAGTTCTTCAAATGTCACTTCCTCATCACTAGAATCATTATCAGAGTTACAAACACCAGATAGTGCAGTAACTAGTTTAGCAGATTCTTCTTCAGAGTCACTTTCTGAGTCACCATCAGACCAAGTAACATACATTCCTTTCTTTTGTTTCTTTAGAAAGGTAGGACATTCAGCTCGAATGTGCCCATATCCTTCACATCCATGGCATTGGATTCCTCTGCTTTAATTTCCCTTTTCTTCAGACTTAGTTCTTCTGCTAGAGTCATAGGATCTGCTAATGTCAGAGGAAATGTTCTTGACATTTGACCTTGACTTTGGGTCCATTCTCTTGATGAGTTTGTTGAACTTCCTTCCAAGCATAGCTATAGCTTCTGATATATTCTCTTCATCACTCTCCTTGCTTTCATCTTCAGTATTGGATACAAGGGCTATGCTCTTGTTTTTCTTGTCAACATTGTCACTGATCCCCATCTCAAATGTATGAAGTGACCCAATGAGTTCATCAACCTTCAAGTTGCAGATATCCTGAGCTTGCTCTATAGCAGTCACTTTCATTGCAAACCTTTTAGGCAAGGATCTGAGAATCTTTCTCACCAGCTTTTCTTCTGACATCTTTTCTCCCGATGCTCCTGAGGTGTTGGCAATTTCCAAGATGTTCATGTGAAACTCATGAATGGTCTCATCTTCCTTCATCCTTAGATTCTCAAATTTGGTAGTGAGCATCTGAAGTCTTGACATTTTTACTTTGGATGTACCCTTATGGGTGGTTTTGAGAGTGTCCCAAACATCCTTGGCCAGTTCACATTGATGTACTAGTCTGAATATGTTTCTATCAATTCCATTGAACAAGGCATTCAATGCTTTAGAGTTACCCAGGGCTAACTCTTCTTCTTATTTGCTCCATTCTTACTCAGGTTTCAGATTAGTCGTCCCATCTTTCCCAGTTATGGTGGGATGGTTCCATCCTTTGTCAGCAGCTCTCCAAGCATTATTGTCCAGTGACTTCAAGAAGGCAATCATACGAGGTTTCCAGTAGTCATAGTTTGATCCATCCAGAATAGGTGGTCTGTTCCCAAATCCTCCTTCCTTGTCCATAGCGCCAGAAAATAATATCCCTATATCTCACCCAGAAAGACAGGCAGGGTGCCTGCTCTGATGCCAATTGAAATTCTGGCAACAGATACTTAATGTCACAGTGAATTTTATGACACCGTATCTGAAAAATTGTACACAAACCAAACAGTAATTTAAAAGGCAGTAAAGAACACAATCAATTGTTAACCCAGTTCAGTGTATAGCAACACCTACATCTGGGGGCTACCAAGCCATGGAGGAAATTCACTATAAGAGGTATTAATTTAGGAATAAACCAACCAGTTTATCTCCTTCACTTAAGACCTACCCAATGCAACTTCAATCTAAGTCCTACTTAAACCTGAGTTCCTACTCACTCCCCCTCAATCACAGCAATGATACTAATCTACTGATTAATAAGATTATGAAGACATTCTTCAATACACACGCTTGATTTTGCTTCAAAGCTTTAATCAAGAGACACAACACTTGTGCTTCAAAGCTTTGAGTGATAAACAACCCTTACAACCAAATCCTACTCCAAGTCACTTATCAAGTGATAATTGCTTGGCTCACAGTAATTACTAAAACTATCACAACTACAAAATGCCTTATTGATCTTCTCTAAAAAGCGCTGCACACCATTAGGATTCGTGAGAAATATATATGCAGTCTATTCTTCATTTTGGGCTTCCATAAAAATAGCTAGGGTTAACCAAAGTTAACCTAAAGACTTGGTCTTGGGCTTTCATCATAACATATTAGGGTTAAGCAAGGTTAACCTAATATCCACGTGAGCATCTGATCTAGTCAATATACTTCAACTCAGAATAGCACACCAGATTCCTGAAAATTCTCAGGAATAATAAATCTGCACAACAACTTGATCAGTACAGGATGTCTTAACATTGGTTATGACATCATGTATCCTGCTCACTGATTTTGGTAGAATTCAGTACATATGATCATAGCTTAATCATCATGATATTCACTCATACTGAGTTGTTCCTGTAGAACATTCCTTCTGCAGAATTTGTCTTTATCCTAGAATGTTATGACATCAGTCATGACATTCGCAAATCTGGTTTTACCAAAAATTAATGCCAACAAGCAAACACTTACAGTAGACAATTTTGGTTTTTTGAGAGTAAAGAGGTTTTGAGGGCTTGTTCATTTCTTTATATATTGAAAATGATCTCTATATTTATAAGTAAGAGATTTTAAGACAAGGGTTGATCAGATTTGCAAGATCACATGTTGTGGCTAGGTTGGATTGTAAATGAAGCAAGCTTGAAGATTATAATTCCAATGCTTTGCACTTTGCTTCATAGAGTTGTTGGATACCTTAAGCATGCTTATCTGATTTTGTATATTGAGTGTATATAGAAGGAACAAGTTAGAGGCTCAAGAAGAGCTGCCTTTGTGATTAAAGCTACTTTGCAAGAATGGCAATGTTAACTTTGTGCCAAAATGGAAAAATAATTTGGACAATGCTTAAATCAAATTGACCATAGCTCAAACTTTTGTGTAAACATTAAATTATGGTGATATTTTCAAGTTAGAAGGAATTTAAAGCAAGATTATGCAGCATAACATATAGATTGGGTTATGTGTTCTTCACCAAAATGACTTGTAATTCAAGAATGGATGTCCAACTACAGAATTTTTTTTATTAATAACCAAGTATTAAAAAAATATTTCGCAAATAACCGGGTTTTGGAAAAAATTACGCAAATAACCATGTTTGAGATGGCTCCACAAAGGAGGAGCCATCTCATTTGGCGCATGCACCTAGGGTTTTGCCCTAGGCGCCATCTCACTTGGCGCCTCCATTGG
Source organism: Vicia faba (assembly GCA_948472305.1). NCBI lineage: Eukaryota > Viridiplantae > Streptophyta > Magnoliopsida > Fabales > Fabaceae > Vicia > Vicia faba. Next base: position 1,341,044,212 of record OX451740.1, on the reverse strand, counting down.
CTTTTAGCCAAGTGAGATGGCGCATGCTCCTTAAAAAGGAGAGGAGGCGCCATCTCACTTGGCGCCTAGGGCAAAACTAGGGTTTTTTGCTGTTTTATAAATAATTCGTCCGTTTCTTTGAAATTTCTCACACTTTCTCGCACTGTATTTTTATTTTGTACTCCCTTATTTACGTAATGACGTCGCCTATGATTTTTAGCAGAGATGGTTACGTTATATTCTCCGCCACGAAACCTGCGATGAAAATGAAATTCTGGCACATTCACTCCATGGAGCGTCTGAAGCGGGAGTTGATGCGGTGGCTAGATGGAGACATCGTCGAGGGGGAAAAAATTCGAAGGATCCAGCGAAAACGAACAACAACCTCGTATGCGACAGGAAGACCTAATGTGTGGTTGGAGGAAGTCAAAACAGACAGTGATGTAATGATGATGATGCATGGGTCAGATGAAATTGTGTTAACAGTTGTAATTTCCTAGATTGATTATCGTTAGTCATTGTTGTACGCAAAAACCCTAATGTAATTTCCTATATTGAATTTCTTAAATTGTGTGAACAGTTTTATTAACGGAAAACCCATAATGTTTACAACACAAATATTGAAAAGATTTATTGTATTACAAAATTTATGTGGTCGAGCCAGACGCCCGATTCGGACAGTTTTTGCGATTGTGTCCGACCTGACGGCATAAACCACACTTTCTTTCCAACCTGTCAAGATCGTCCATTTCTGTTGTTATGCGCCTGCTTTTGGGACGACCCTTCTTGTTCCTTCGCATTTGGTCATTGTGCCAAACTATATCACCGTTGTATTCAGGCCAATAGTCCGGTTTTGCCACCAAAGGAAAGTTGTTGTTGTAAACAGTGAGCAACGTTTCAGATTTATAAACGTTTGAGAGCAGCTGAAGCGCGTCTTGATGGGTATGAGCACAAGCGGCAATGACATGAGAGCAAGGCATACGAAAAGCTTGAAACCTGCCACAATCGCACCATTGAGAAGGTAAAATGACCCTGTATTCCTGTCTTGCCAGGCCTTCATTGTGGTCAATTGTCTCTTTCACAATGAAGTTGTGGCTATGGCGGTCAAACCGTGTAACCATGTGAGTGTTGGCTTTAGCACTTTCAGCCTTAATGTATTTCATACAGCTTTCACTCCATAGTTGTCCTGATTGCAAGACCGAATACCACATTTCACCTCTTTTGGCAAATAACGCAGCCATCCTAAAATACGTGGATTTCACCAAGGCAGTGATGGGGAGGTTTCGTATGCCCTTGAATACCCCATTCATTGATTCAATAAGATTTGTTGTCATATGCCCCCATCTTTGGCCATTGTCGTATGACCTAGTCCACTTTTCGACCGGTATGTTGTCGATCCACGTACCGGCTTCTGGGTTAGACAAACGGATCTCGTTGCGGTAATATTTGAATGTGGGTTGTGTCAGTGCGTATCCCGCATTCATCACCGCTTTCCTCAAAATTTTGTCCTTGACCTCCCTCGAGAAATTCTGGACGATATGCCTGATGCAATAGACATGCGTAGAAGGAGGGTCATGCCAACCATTTGCCGGATTATTATAGGCACTTTCAATGGAGGCATGTCTGTCCGAGATCAAACATAGATCTGGTTGAGGAGCCACGTGTGTACGAAGATTTTTCAGGAAAAAGCCCCAAGCACCACCGGTCTCCCCCTCGACAAGGGCAAACGCAACGGGGAAAATGTTATTGTTGCCATCTTGTGCAACTGCCATCAAAAGCGTGCCTTTGTACTTCCCATACAACCAAGTCCCGTCTATTTGTAGAATTGGTTTACATGATGCAAACCCTGTGATGCATGGTTGAAATGCCCAAAAGACGCGACTGAATATTCCGTTGCCATGTAGTACACTACCATCTTGGGCGTACGCGGGCAATGTTTCCAGAACATAAACACTACCTGGAGAATATGTCTTTAGTGCATTGAGGTAGCGGCGAAGTTCTCGGTATGACTCCTCCCAGTTTCCATACACCCTTTCAATCGCCTTAGTCTTTGCTAACCACGCCTTACGGTAAGACGGAGTGTAGTTAAAAACCGTGGTGATGTGGGAGATGATTGTTTTCACCTTCAAAGAAGGGTCGTTGCTCACCAGGGGTAGGATTTCTTGATAGATTAGATCATGGTTGAGTTTTCGGTGGTCTTGTGATTGAGTGGAACTTACACAAGTATGGGTTGTCATGGAACCTAAGACCCAGCAGTCACCCCTTAGTCTGTATGAAGCGGTCAGCTTGAACATGCAGTCAGGGTGGACACACTTGATCTTGTACCTTTCCGGGTTTACACGATCCACCTTATAATCAACCGAGTTGAGCATGTGAAATTTTTTGATGGCCCTTATGCATTCCTCTCTATTACGAAACTTGTCCTTCTCTTTTAAATTTTCATCTGATTGCATATACGGTTGGAAAAACAAGTCCGTAGAAGGTTCATCTCCGCCCATGTTGAAGTTTGTCATGTGCGTAGGTGGTGTGTAGATTTTGTCGGTAGGAATACTTGGGATGCCATCATCGTCAGAATCGTCGTTCACCATTTCATCGAACTCTAACTCGTTATCTTCTTCATCATCAACTGCATCCACCTCATCTTGCTCATTCTCCAAAGGATCAACCTCCTGTGTCACCGGAGGCTCTTGAAACAGAACGTACAACTCAATAGAGTCGTTTCCAGAATAGACATGGCTGGAAATCATGTTCTGGAAATCCTCGTCATCTTGAATTGCAACCTTATAAAATATGACTTGGTTGTTTCCAAAAAAGACTGGACTCTGATAAAATATCTGGGATACCGGGCCTCGTTCAAGTTTGGCCTCCAATCTTTTCTTAAAGTAGGAGAAATTTGCTTTCCCGTTTAAGAGAAATCGGACATTGTCGGTGTTTCTAAACAAAAACCCAACTGTGGGACACATGTATGTCTCACCGTTGAAATGTGCTTTGACAACAAATTATGGTGAAGAGGCCATTGTGTAGAATTGTTTTAGGTATGAAGGTGGGAATGTTTTGGGTTTATTGATTATATGAAGGTATGAATGCTGGAATGTTTGAAGGTTAGATGACTGATTCGAAGGTTGGAAAATTTTACAGTTTATGTGAATGAATGTTATGTTCAACCTAAGGCAAAATATTTCAATTAAGTAAGTGATGCAACCCCCCAAGGCTGCCAATAATATTACATGCATGGGCTTATGCTGCCACCTAGCCTGGCCCTATAATACACACATTAATGTTTTGTCTAAGCCTGCCACCCGTCTACTCCAATGGCCTTGCATGCAACAGAGAAAGGAATCCCAAAGGCTGTCACGTAGCCTGAGCCAATGCTGTAAAATGTGACACCTCTTATTCGCCAAATGGGGTGGCGACACCATTCATTTTTGTACTATTTCGCCAAGTGAGATGGCGCCTCCCTTACTGTCCAATCGTGATACATGCATGGGCTTATGCTGCCACCTAGCCTGGCCCTATAATACACACATTAATGTTTTGTCTAAGCCTGCCACCCGTCTACTCCAATGGCCTTGCATGCAACAGAGAAAGGAATCCCAAAGGCTGTCACGTAGCCTGAGCCAATGCTGTAAAATGTGACACCTCTTATTCTCCAAATGGGGTGGCGACACCATTCATTTTTGTACTATTTCGCCAAGTGAGATGGCGCCTCCCTTACTGTCCAATCGTGATACATGCATGGGCTTATGCTGCCACCTAGCCTGGCCTTATAATACACACATTAATGTTTTGTCTAAGCCTGCCACCCGTCTACTCCAATGGCCTTGCATGCAACAGAGAAAGGAATCCCAAAGGCTGTCACGTAGCCTGAGCCAATGCTGTAAAACGTGACACCTCTTATTCGCCAAGTGAGATGGCGCCTCCGTTACTGTCCAATCGTGATACATGCATGGGCTGCCACCTAGCCTGCAAGAGTGACACCTTACATTATTTGTAAATGCATGCATGCATATGTGTAACTCCCTAAGCATGCAAATGTGACACCTCGCAGGCATGCAACCACTACATCAAAATTATTTGCCTATAAATACATACCTTATGAAACATCTCTCACACCCACACAACTCTCACTCTCTGCTACGAAATATTTCTTAAGTCTATCATACTCTCTATTTCTTCCTAAGTCTTTCATTCTCTCAAGCGTTCTGAAGAATGGCCCTTCTAACAATGGGAGAAACTCACAGAGGCACAAGGGAAAACATTGCTGCATTTGTAAGTCTCTTCTTTGGTTATACATTTTCATACTTAAAAAAACGTGTTGTTCATCTTAATTAATCTTACTCTTGTTTAATTATGATCTCAGGATACACAAAGATTCAGAATCCGTTCGCACAAATACCTGGCTCCCGACCCTTTCATCGTCCCTTATCTGGAATATGCAGGTTTTGGACACGTGATAAAGATCTCCAACTGCACCATTGACTCCAAATTCATCCTTGCAATGTTGGAGAGGTGGAGACCGGAGACCCATACATTTCACCTACCAATAGGTGAATGTACCATCACTCTCGAAGATGTGTACATGCTACTGGGCCTCCCTATTGACGGTAAAGTGGTGAACGGGTCGGTTCAACAACCCAACTCACAGTGTGAGGAACTGTTAGGTAGGGACATGGTAGAAGGTGGTGGAGCAAGAGGGCAGGGAATACTACTCACTGACCTGAAACGGCATTATGCAAGTATGGAATTAAATGAAAATTCCTCAGAGAATGACCGAGTAGTAAAAGCCCGAACTTATATTATGATACTTTTTGGTACTTTTTTATTTCCCGAAAGTACGGGAAATAGTGTAAATTTCATGTACTTACATTTACTAACAAATTTTGATAAAACTAGAAAATTTAGTTGGGGTTCTGCAGTATTAGCCCACCTGTACAGTTCCTTGTGCAAAAACGCAGTCAAGGAAAAATGTACATTTTATGGGTGCGCATTTTTACTACAAGCCTGGGGTTGGTGGAGGATGGAGTCCTTAAACCCCATCAACAACAACACTTTTGGTTTCCCTTACGCAACAAAGTAAGTCATTAAGTTATAGCATTTATAACTATTCTTCTCTTTCCAAAATATATGCTAAAAATAACATGTTTCTCATTTCCTATAGGTACTGCGTGAGGGGTATGGATTACGGCAAGAATCCCATATTCAATGTCGCACTCTACCGGAATCTGTTGGATCACTTAGGCCCAGATGACGTAAGTCGTAGCTTTTAACTTTTGTTCATTTTAATTATTTATACATTACTTTTGCGCTTACCTGATTTAAATTTTATCGCAGTTCGTCTGGAGACCATATTTGGGTTTGGACCATTCTCCAAATCCAGAGGATGCAGCAACTTGGACTGCAAAGACTGCACTCATTCGGTTCAACATTGTGGAGATGCACCACAGCGACCGTGTGAAGATGCAGTTCGGAATGATCCAAGACATACCAAGTGATCCAACAGATTTGTCCCCCTGGCATCTAAAAAGGGTCGACGCCCAGTGGAATCTAACCAACTGGAAAGACTTTGCTCCAGAATGGTGTAAAATGTGGCAAAGGCGTCACCGCTACATCTTGCAATCCCCTATTTTCCTTACTCAAGGTAACATGCGACACACCGATCAATATATGTCGTGGTACAGGTCGGTTAGTAACCCAGATATGCACGTGTCTGATCCGAGGTACTTGGTTGACCCACGCACACAATGGGCACAACCCTCGATTCCCCACCAACAAACCCAAAATCCATCAACCTCAAACCAACCCCCTAGAAGAAACAGACCAACAAACACACAACCACATTCCCCACCACAACACAACTACAACCAAATGCCGTACTACCAACCACAGTCACCGCCAAACTACCAATACCCAGCTATGCCTCAAACCCAACCACAATACCAACCCCAATACCAGCAAACCCACATACCCCATACACAATTTCAGTCTTCCACATATCCCAATATGGGGCCCTCAACATCCAGCCTTAGCCCTGATATGGGAATGTCAGAAGATTATGACGAACCCGACCAAACCTACCATCAACCACCATATCACCAAACAACCAAACATCCACAGTACCAAACACCCCAAGATCCATTTCCTTTCTACCCCCCATACTCAGACGACCAATGCTACCGACCAACCATGGAACCCCACCCACCGCCAACACGACCAAACTTCGAGGGTATGGGTAACCGACTGTACCAGAGCGGATCTTCGAGATATGGAGATCTTACTGATTTTATGGATTCGGATCGCATTGACTTCGCTGGGCCATCGACCTTGCCGCAACAGGAAACGAGACAGCACCCAGCAAGAGAAAGGCGAGGACGGGGATGCGGAACTAGGGGTCATTACCGGGTTCCTGGGGATCATTGATGTATCTTTTTTTTTCCAGTATTTTTTGTATCTTTTTTTTACTGTTATTTAAATGTAAAATAGTTCAATGTAATTATTTTTTATCAAATAAAAAATCAATTTTGTTTATCTCTGTCTAATACGCAACGCGCCGGAAAGAAAAAAAAAAATTTTTTTTACCTAACTTTGTACATAGGCGCCATCTCACTTGGCTTAGGGCTTGCCATTTGCCCTTAGGCGCCAAATGAGATGGCGCCTCCCTTATAAAAAGAGGAGGATGCGCCAAATGAGATGGCTCCTCCTTTATGGAGCCATCTCAAACATGGTTATTTGCGTAATTTTTTCCGAAACCCGGTTATTCGCGAAATATTTTTTTAATACTTGGTTATTAATAAAAAAAATTCCCAACTACATGCCTTTGAATCTCCTAACTCAAGTATGATAAATTCATGATCTTTAATGTTTTGGAAAGCTTGAAATATTTTCTACAACTTTCATGATGACCACTTTGGCTAAATCAAATTGGAACTTGATGAAAATTGGCCAAGAAGTTTAGATAAAAACTGACCAAAGCCTGTTGAAAATTTCTCTAAGTGTTTATACAAAAAAGTCACGACTTCATGAGCCTATATCTTCAAATCTGAGCATATTTTGGACATCAAACCTATAATACAAAGTTATATAATTCATTAAGATCTACAAATTTCAATGTTGAAAGTTTTCCTTAAATCATCTTGCATCTTGGTGAAAAATTGTCATGAAGTAGTGAAATTATCAAAGTTAAAAACACTTAGAAATTTTCTAAGTATTGAAAACTTTGACTTTTTATTGACTTTATTGATTCTTGATGATCAAGTTTTATATTTTTGAACGTCTTGATGAATATTTATCTTTTTAAATTCAATGTTTACCAAAAAGTCAAAGTTGACTTTTTGTGTATCAGTTGACTTTTTACCCAATTCAACTGATTTTCAGTCATCTGAGCAATTGACTGTGCAGAATTGTGATGCAAGGCTTGAAAATTGGTATAAGCAATCTTGAAGACCTATAATGAACCATGAAAGTCATTTAAAGCATCAAAAGTCCATTTGTCCTTGAAAAAACCAAAACCCTAATTTGGAGCCAATGCTTAGGAGGTGAGTTTGTCTGATCAAAACTCTTAAGAACCTTTGAGCATTTGAGAATTTTGGTGGGAAATGTTTTGAGAAATGAGAGGGAAAATTTTGGGGCACAACATCTTATGAGCTAGATGGTCAGCTAATACACTACCTTTGATGGCCTTTTAAGTAACGTATTGGATGTCATACTTTGATAGTAACATCGCCATTGGGCAATGCTTCCTGTAAGAGCTAGTTTTTCAAACACATACTTTAAAGGATACATTCTTGCTATTAACCGCGTGGCGTGAGTTAACATGTATTACCTCAGTCTTTTAGTAGCCCAGGCCAATTCACAATAAGTCTTCTTGAGAAGTGCGTACCTGGTTTTGCAGTCAGTAAATTTCTTGCTGAGGTAGTAGATGGCATGCTCCTTTCTACCTGTTTCGTCATGTTGTCCTAATACACATCCAATTGATCCTTTAAGTACCTTCAGATACGTGATGAGTGGTCTTCCAAGAACTGGTGGCATTAAGATTGGTGGCTCTTGTAAATATTGCTTTATTGTCTCGAAGGTTTTTTGACAATCATTGTTCCATACCACTGTTTGATCTTTTTGCAGTAATTTAAATATAGGCTCGCACGTATCAGTTAGGTGCGATATGAACCTTGAAATGTGGTTCAATCTTTCTAAGAAACCACAAAACTCTTTCTCTGTTCTCTAAGCTGACATTTCTTGTATGGCTTTTACCTTGTCGGGGTCCACCTCAATACCATGTTGAGTTACAATGAAACCCGGTAACTTGCCTGATATGACACTTAATGTACACTTGTTTGGATTCAACCTTAGTTTGAACCTGCACAGACGCTCGAATAGCTTTTGTAAATGTATGATGTGATCCTCCTCCGTATGATATTTGGAAATCATATCATCTACGTACACCTCAACCTCTTTGTGAATCATATCATGGAATAATGTGACCATAGCCCGTTGATAGGTTTCCCCTGTGTTCTTCAAACCAAATGGCATTACTTTGTAACAAAAATTTCTCTAAGGTGTCATGAAAGTAGTCTTTTCCATATCTTCGGGTGCCATTTTGATTTGATTATATCCTGAGAAACCATCCATGAACGAGAATACCGAAGCTTGAGCTGTATTGTCCACCAAAACATATATGTGAGGTAACGGGAAATCATCTTTGGGACTTGCTTTGTTCAGATCCCGATAATCCATACATATGTTCACTTTTCCATCCTTCTTGGGTACTGGTACGATGTTATCTATCCAAGGTGGATAATCTACCACTGCTAAGAACCCTGCGCCAAATTGTTTAAGGACTTATTCTCGAATCTTGTTGGATATGTCAGGATGAGTTCTTATAAGCTTCTGCCTAACCGGAAAGCAAACTTCTTTAAGAGGTAATCTATGCACCACAATGTTCGTATCCAATCCTGGCATATCTCTGTAAGACCGGGAAATTATATCTATATATTCATGTAACTACTTGATCAGCCTTTCTTTGATGCTTTTCTTCAATGTTGCCCCTAACTTGATCTCTTTTGGATCTTCTTTTATGCCAAGATTAATGGTCTCAATGAGTTCCTGGTATGGTTTTATATTGTCATATTTTCGCTTTATTTCCATCTCTAATTATTTGGAAAGTTCAAGATCGTCATCATCTTCCACTTAAGCTTAGTTGATGGGTGCATCAAAATTATATCGGATAGAAGCAGTAATATTACCGGTGATTTTGGGCATGGATATGCACATTTATCATGTTTTGGTGCAATTTTTAGTATGTGAATTTGGAAAATGCGAATGAAGAAAAGTATTTCCATTTTTAAATATAAGAGATAAATGCAAGAGAAAGACATGAATCTTAATTGAATGTGAAATATAACTTTTATTAATCATGCATACTGTCTAAAACAAAATGGGGGACCCTTACAAGCAACCCCTATGCCTCGGGCTTGACATAGGTTCTTTCAAAAACAAGAAAAATTACTTTGGAAAGAAAAATATCTATGGAATCTCCACAGGTGTCAAATTCTTGAGTTCTTCGCCTGGGGTGAATTCATGGATGAAATCAGAGGCCCTTTAGATGATATATTTGCTAGATATCATTTCCACCTGTCAGCCATGCTCTACTCCTTTGTTGACGAAAGTCTCCTGTATTTGAGGAAATCATGCTTATCCTTTCAGAGTAGCCTTTGATAATTCGTAACCTAAACCAAAGCGATTATTTTTCTCAGGTATTTCCGGGAGATTTCCCCAACCCTTTGAGGTACCACTTTCTACCTCTATTTGCAAACCTCTCCATGAAGTCATAGTAGGTTTCTTTATTTTTTTTTCCACTGGTAGGGTTACCATTGAGGCAACCTCTAGGAATTGAAATGGTGTGGCTATACAGTCTTCATCAACACTGATATACCTGTGGGATTCAATGTAACTTACAAAGATATCCTCTTCACCGTCGATTATGACCAATCTTCCTTCAATGAAGAACTTCAGTTTCTGATGTAAAGTCGGAGTGACTGCCCCTGCTGCATAAATCCAGGGTCACCCGAGTAAACATGTATATGCTGGTTCCATATCCATGACTTTAAAAGTGATATAGAAAATGTGCGGGGAGATCTTGACAGGAAGGTCCACTTCTCCAAACACTGAACTTTGAGAACCGTCAAAAGCTTTCACTATCGTAGAACTTGGTCTTATCACAACATCATCTAGTGTTAACTTCATCAAGATAGATTTTGGTAACACATTGAGGGTAGAAACAGTATCAGTGAGTACCCGGGACAGGCTTGTAGTTCCTATCTGAATAGAGATGTGCAATGCTTTATTGTGAGCTCGACCTTGTGGAGGTAAATCACTATCATTAAAACCCAGATGTGATTCAGACGTCATATTTGCTACAACATTATTAAATTGGTTCGCAGTAATTTCCTCTTCGACATGAGCAGAACTTAGAACTTTCATTAGTGTGTCTCAATGCACTTCTGAATTGATGAGCAACGAGTATAAAAATTTTGGATGGTGTTTGGTGAAGCTGATCCACCACCCTATAATCTCTCCTCTTGATTATCTTCAGAAATTCTCCTACCTCTTGATCAATAAAGTTCTTGCTCGAAGGCTCTTGTTCTTGACTTGCTTCCATCACTAATTTTCCTTTGTCCTTCACCAATGTATCATTTTTATTTTTCACCACAATATCAACCTTCTTTTGAGGTTCGGAGCAAAAGATTCCACCACTACGGGTCATGCCCCCTGTTCCTGCTATATTTGAGATTGATAGTCCTTGACTTGATGATGGCTCACATTCCTGTTTTAAGCCATCGACGTATACAATCAAATTATAACTCCATGGTACTACCTTGTCACTTTTGTAAGGGGTGGGAGATGGTCCCCTAATTACCATTGTAGTCTTTGGAACTACTGGTATCCTCAGAGTTTGTCTTAGTGTTATCACTGGTGTTTCTGTTGATTCTCCCCACGGAATCACAAGAGTCTTCTTATTAAGGTTCGGCCCTTGGCAAGGTATTACCAATGGATTCTTTGTACTTCCCTCTATCGCGGTTACATATTCTTCTTTAGGTTATGATCCAAACTGGACTACCCCATGGTCCATCAATTTTTGTAATGTTTCCTCAAAAGCTTCATTATGTTCCAAAAGTAACCCACACTCCAACAGATATTCCTTCAACAAATTTATTGGGACCTTTACTCGTATGGCTGCCCCAAAGCCGGTGACTACTTCAATTGCGCTTATTGTTGGTCCACCATGCGTAGGCATTGGTTTTGACTTGATATTCGGCTTATCAAAAGTGATATCTTGGGCATCTAATAAATCTTGAACCTTATACCTGAAGGCTCAACACTTTTCTATGGTGTGCCTTGGAGAATTTGCATGATACTCGCACTTGGCATTGGCATCGTACCTTGGTGGGAGTGCCACGATTGGAGGAACTAGAGGTTTTATATATACCAATGATTCCTTGACTAAGTGTTGCAATAATTGATTGTGCGGCATAGGGAGAGGATCAAATCTTCTTTGTGGCCTTTCAAACCTATTATGCTGCTATTCTCGTGGAATCTTCAATGGCTGTTGTTCCCTTGTTTGTAAGGCTACATCATTAATTTCTCCATCCTTCCTTTTCTTGAAGTTAGGAACGTGTCTTTTTGAATTGTAAGGGGGTACTAGAGGATGCCCATAGTCACCAAATCAGAAAATCTGGAGGAGACGCTTCCTACCATCTTTTCATAGTATATCTCTTGCAAGATTCTCATAAACATGTCGACTAATTCTTTTTCCAGAAGTGGTGGTTGTACACAGGCTGCCATTTCCCTCAACCTTTGGACATACTCCTTGAAAAATCCTCCTTTCTCTGAGACAAGTTTTGGAGTTGCATGCGGTTAGGCGCCATGTCCAAGTTGTACTTGTACTGTCTCAGGGAAGCGTTAGCAAGATCTTCCCATGTCTGGATATGAACCCGTTCCAACTGCATATACCAATCTAGGGATGCCACACTTAAGTTGCCTTGAAAACAATGAATCACCAGCTTCTGGTCTTGAGCATATGCATGCATCTTCCTACAATACATGTGCAGATGGTTACTTGGACATGTGAGCCCTTTGTATTTTCCAAATTCAGGTACTTTGAATTTCGGCAGAATCACCACATCAGGGACTAGACCCATTTCGAGAGCGTCTACATCAAAAACATCGTAACCCTCCACAACTTTTAATATTTCCTCAAGATCTTTGTACGGGTTGAGCATCAAGGGATTCTCAGTAGCATGAGTATGAGTTGTTCTTGGAGGCACTTGATTGACATCCTCTAAGTCATGGTCTCCATACTGTAAGTCTAAGTAGTTGTCTATGTTGTTGATCAGAATATGCAAGGTATGAGCTGCCCCTACCTTGGAGAAGGTTGGGACAAACCCTTTATTATCAGCTTGTCTTGCTTCTTGTTGAACCATAGTTGACTTTTAAGTTCCTGCTTTTGGCTCTTTCCTTGGTTGGTGACCGCTTGATGCACCAATGGTTTGGGCTACATCTTCAAAGGTTACCCTAGGGATTTTCTCCTGTCTATAAATGATGTTCTTCAAGGCTAGAAGAACTTGACTCATATCCCCTCTCATTGAGTCGAAGTTTCCCTTGACTTGCTCAAGATCTTCTTTGGATGCAGCTTGGTTCTCCTCATTTTGTTCCATCACTTTTTGTTGATGGGCTCTTGTCTGATATGGTGGTCAGAGAGGTGGTACTTTTCTTCTATAAATGATTTAACTGGAGAAGGTTTTGAAAAATGAGTTTTTTTTATGTTCCGAATTTATGAGATGAAAATGTTTATGAATGCATGAATACGTATGAAAATGCTAAGAAATTCGTTTCTGATCGTCTTATTCACTTGGATGCATATATATTTTTATATATTTATTTTTTAGGTTTTGCCTTTTATTGGCGAGTATCTTGAAATGAATATGTAGTTCGAATATGAAAACAAGAGTATTTTAATTAATAATAATCATCTTCCAAAGGGAATATATTTCAGATATTGAAAGATATTCGAACTAAAAAAATAGCTATTGGAAGCACTAACATCTTCACGGCTCTTAGTTTCTCCTTGGTGATTATTATCTTTGTCATATTTGGCTTGACGACATTGATGCGGACAAGTTGTTTCCCTTTGGTATTCATTTTTAGGAAACTTCACCAAAAACCTTTATTATTTTTCTTTTACCCTGTGAATAAGACAAACAAAAAGAAATAGATGATAAATATATGAAATGCAAAAATGTATGAATGCATGAGTGTGGGGCTTAGTTATGGGATTTTATGAATGGTATCCTTAGAAGGTAAGCTCCTAGTTTTGGCCTACAAATAGTATACCCTCCCCATAAGGTGGTTTCCTTAAGGGTGTCATGAATAACACTAGAGGGAAAGGCACAAGGGCTTCCCTTAAGTGGAGCTTCTTTGCAGACCAAAACTTTCGTCTCTAGGTCATGAAAGGTCTCGTCATGAGATTTTGGTTTAAGGGTTGTACAAAGAGTCATAGGTTTCATTCCAAATTCCTACTTCCCAAGAGGATATCTCTTGAGACGTATTCCTTTCGCGGAATTCCACCGACTCTAGGTGAAGTCGTCACATAAACTCATAGGGCTAATATATCCCCTTGGCTAATAGACGAACCTTCTTTCTAAGGGTTTTGAAAAATATTTTTGCTATAATAAAATCCCACCACAGATGAATCAATATAATGAATAAAAATAATAAGCAGAAATTAATAAATAATTAAATGAGAAAATATAAAATAAAATAAAAAAAACCCTAAAAACCCTAAAACCAAAAGACAAGGCTTCTAAACCTAGGGTTGAGTCCCCAGCAGAGTCGCCAGATGTTGTAACTGGTTTTGAAACGAGAGTCACCATCCTTATTTTTTATCCTAAGGAAGGGGATATAAAGGTTAACTCTAAAAGGTTAGAGATTCTAGGTTTTTTGGACTCGTTCTTAGACGAAGGGAAGGTGTTAGGCACCCCTCATCTACCTTGTTCACAAGGATACTAGGGTTAGAAGCGCGATCTAAGAAATAGGGTTTTAGTGTTTTATTAGGGGAACTCGCCACGAGTTTAGTCGTATGCCTATGTATCCTCTTATGAGAAATCAAAGTCTCAATTCGTAGTTCCTGGGGGTGGTGTTTTTTATGGATTACAAAGATATTTGAATTTCCTGTGTACTGAGTTTAGGTGTGTGAATAACGGTGCTTGTTAGACGAAGCGTGCAGTCGATTGAAATATATTAGTAACCCTTTTTGAAAATTGATTGTGGAATTTAATTTGATTATGAAAAAGAATTTATTGGTGGTTAAATTAATGTATTAATTGTAAAAATATTTTATTAATACATGCTAAGAAATTTTTTTAATGCAAATAAATAAATAAATATTAGATGAGTTTAAAAAAATATTATTTGATTTAGTAATAATAATTAATATAATATTAAAATTAGAAATATATTAAATATAAAATATAAAAATAAATAAAAAAGAATTAAATTGAAAAAAAAACGCAGGGGGTGTAAATTAAATTAGGCTAGTAAAATAGGAGGGAGCATGTAGCAGGGCCCTGAATTCAGATATTGAATTCCGACCCAACGTAGAGGGGGTGTTGGTTTGAATAGTTTAGTAAAATAGGGAGTATGAGCAGTAGGGGCCCAAGTCTAGATTTTGGACTTGGCCCATTAGGCCGGGGTGTGATTTTGTGCTGATTAGGAAAACAAAAATAGAGGGGGGTTTGATTAGTCAATGGGCCATACCCAAAGGGATTTGGGGAATCGTTTGATTTAGTACAGGCGGGAGTATTGTAAGGACATATGTGTGCGTTCTTGGACCGGTTGATTGGGATCACGCAGCTATAACAAAGGGTGCAGAGTAAGGCGTGTTGCACTGGATCATAAAGCATAATATATTTTCAGTTTTACAAAACATTACGTCATTTATCTTTTGTCTTTCTCTCTCTGCCCTGTTCTTCTTCTTCCTTCTTTCCAATAACACCGAAACCCTAACGCAGAACAAACTAAATCGCCACCGTCCCACAAACCTTAATCGGCGGCGATCATCCTTATCCCAAAATTAAAACCCTAAATAACCCAATTATGAAACAAAATAGATCAAAGAAAAAACTAGAGCTAAGTTTTCAATACCTCCTTTATGTGTGAATATTCTGGTTCTCCTCTGATTCTGTTGATCGCTAATCCTCTTCTCGGTGTTTTTCAGGTACAGTGGTGATGAAGACTGCTGCAACAATATAGCAGAAAGCAAAAGGTAAAGTATTTAATTTACCAGGTGATATTTAGGTTACATTGTATCGTGTCCACAGAGATTGGTTATTGATTCGCTATTCGAAAAATTTCTCATTAATGAGTTTGGGATGAATGGGTTGTAAAGAAAATGTTATCAATGGAAATAAATGTATAAAAAGGAAAAAGGAATAACTTGTAAAGCATGCATATATAATACTTCTCACAGACTTAAACTTATCAATCTGTTATACTCAACCTAAAATATTCATCAATGTCACTACGTATCACTCACAATCTAAGTCATTTCTTACCCAAATTGAGAATTCAAATACATCACCTCGGTAGCAATCTCTCAACCACCTCAATAACACAGAAGTCAACCATGCTCGCCTGCGTCGACAATCTCTCAGAGTGACACAAACAATACAGAGGCTTTAAGCTCTGATACCTAAGTAGATGTCAGCTCTAAATCTATCTCTAGAGTTCAAAAACTAACATATAATCAACCTAGATAAGAATCTAAGCAGTATATGTCTATAACAACTCAAATCCCTAGCACAGAGCAAAAATCTAGGACAACAATCCACAAAGATTCGTAAAGCAAGTTTAATATAACACCAAGGGCTACAAATATACACGAGTTCAAAGAAAATATACATACAAAACCAAACACTAGAGAATACACAAAGAGGAAGAGAAATGAACCGTAAATTTACCAGTTTGTCAGCGCTGATCGAAGAGTAATCCACCCAGGATCATCCGTATGCAAGCTCCATAGTTGTTATCTAAGCTAATCCTAACAAAATTTACAGGTTGATGGAGTTGGGAGAAAAAACATCCCCAAAACCATCCCTAAAAATGAGATGAAATGAAAGTTATAAAACAAACCTCAGTAGACCTCGTTAAGCGGGCCTGCCGCGCTAAGCGGGCCTGCCGCGCTAAGCGAGCCTGCCGCGCTAAGCGCGACTTACTTATTTTACAGATCCGACCTAAACCGCACTAAGAGTTCTATCCGTGCTAAGCAGGCTTCAAAACATTGGTTCTGTCGAATTGTGAAACGCAAGAAAGGCATTAAAAATGCTCTGAGCGTCACTCGCACTTAGCGGCCTTTGCGCGCTAAGCGACTCTCCTGGACAGAATGTCCCAAAACTAGTCTTTTATTCCAAAAACGCGCATCCAGAACCATGCCTTCGACACCTTATTCCTCAATGCTCCAAAATGCAACAAATACCTATAAAATTAATGGAAAAACATCAAACGATGCACTATATACACAAAAACACAAATAAACATAAACTAAACGTATTTATACAAAAGTCGGGTTTATTCAACGATATTAAAAACAAAAAGTCGATAAGTGCAACAAAAAGTATATACAAAAATAGATACAATTTGCACTTATCAAACTCTCCCCATCTTGAACTTGTTTGTCCTCAAACAAGGCCAAACAACTCAAAGAACCAAAAGTAATAAACCAAAGAATCATGAATCAAGAAGTTTTGAAAACGGAAAACAAATGTAATGGATCAATTGAAAAATGGTACACACGAAGAAATGTACTTACCACTAAACTACGACAATAACATAAACATGAAACAAATACCAAATACAAAAATTATGCCAAACATTCTAAAACAATACTAGTTCATAAATAAATCACACCTAGCAAACACAATCACTGGTAGATGAAAAAACACACAAAATATATTTTCAACTCATCTAATAATCTTGCAAACAATAGACTAAATTATGCATTCATCCAAAAATTTACATTGAAAATATAAAAGCAAGAATCTCAAGGGCTTTTCAAGGTTGTAGTATAGTCGGGTGAACAAACAAGGGATAATTCCTAAGGCTAATCGAAACAAAAACATGCCTAAATCTAGGGGAGTGATCAATTCACCAAAGTTTCAAACAATAGAATTTCAATCAAACTTCTTCTTCATCCCAAGTGTTACACCAAACACACATCACTTATTAACACAACATTATTTCTAACTCTTTTTGTTTTTCTTTTTCAAAACTTTTTTCAGTTTTTTTCTTTCTTTTTCTTTTCAGTTTTTTTTCTTTTCACAACCTCGTAGCAATCACAACATAAGCACATAAGCATTTCTCTCCCCAACTCGAATTCAACCATCATCCTAATGTGAATACTCCCTACTTTCTAAGGCAAGGTAAAAATTCAAACTACAAATCATAGTTGAGGGTTCAAGAAAACAAAAGAATCAATATCCATACAAAAATATGAAACTAAACACTCAAAGACAAGCATTTAGCAAATACAACATGGATATTGACAAAAAACTCAAAGGGGTTACTAATGATCACACACCCACAAGGTGAATTGACTATTTGGCCAAGGTAGTTGTACTCAAAATGGAACAAAAAATGCCTTGATCATTTTCATGCTTTCATACAACCAACACAAACAAAAGATTAAGCATAATAAAATCCACTTAAAACAAGAGTTGTGGTCTCCAGCATATGTAAATAATGGAAAGCTACCTCACAAAAAGGTTAGGAACTAAAGTGATCCACAAATGAACAAGTATACAAAAGAATGGATGGTATAAAAATTGTAAAAACTCTAAGTATCATGAATATGCTAAAGTATAGAAAGTGATAAACACATACCTCGAACGTGTACAAAACTTTAACAAAATCATTACCACGCATTCGCAAGTTGAAACACTCAAAATTGGAAAATCATCAAATGCGACTTCAAGCTATCAAACCAAATTAAATACAAACAATAAAAGAAAGAATTAAAAATACTAATGTTATTTACAACTACAAGGCCGGGGTGGAAGTGGGAAAAAGGAAAGCCAAGCAAAAAATTAAAAAGAATTCACCGGCTCTGCACAACAGACCGTGCTAAGCGGCACAGAGCGCGCTTAGCGCACTACACCAGTTGTAGAAAAATAGGACAGCAACTGGTGCAGCTGCTATGCAGCTCCACAATCACCTATACAACCTCAATGCACATAATATTTACAACATAAAACTTCCTCAAGCTAAACACAACAAGCTTGCGGAAAAACACAAATCTACATAACGAAATAAACAACTGAAAGTGAATTAACAAGTTGAAAAGTGAAAATTTGAAAATGTATAACAAGTCCCATTTCAACTTATTTAAAACACAAGTCAACCCATAACAAAAACGAATACAAACAAAACATGCTTGTTTTACGTCGTAAGCTCGGCGCCTTTATTGTGCGACCTAGTAACCTCCTCTCGTCATGCCATGGTATTGTCACACCGCACAAACCTAAAGAAAGTGTCCTAACATTCACACAACAAACGTTACGAAAATGAGACAATTTATAACAATACGTGAAAACAAATAAAAACACATATATATGTACAAGTGTCATATACAAGTTAACGTACAATTTCTATACATCATATACATTAATTACAAAACTCAAAAACAAAAGAGTTATCGCAATGTGAAAACAATAGAACCAATCCCTGGCAACGGCACAATTTTTGCTGCGGCGATATAGCGGCAAGCAAAAAGTAAAGTATTTAATTTACCAGGTGATATTTAGGTTATATCGTGTCCACAAAGATTGGTTATTGATTCTCTGTTCGACAAATTTCTCGTTAATGAGTTTGGGATGAATGGGTTGTAAATAAAATGTTATCAACAGAAAATAAATGTATAAAAAGGAAAAAGGAATAACTTGTCAAGCATGCATATATACTACTTCTCACAGACTTAAACCTATCGACATGTTATACTCAACATACAATATTCATCAATGTCACTACGTATCACTCACAACCTAAGTCATTTCTAACCCAAATTTAGAATTTGACTGCATCACCTCGGTAGCGATCTCTCAACCACCTCAACAACACAGAAGTCAACAATGCTCGCCTGCATCGACGATCTCTCAGAGCGACACAAACAACACAGATGCTTTAAGCTCTGATACCCAAGTAGATGTCAGCTTTAAATCTATCTCTAGAGTTCATAAACTAACATATAATCATCCTAGATAAGAATCTAAGCAGTATATGTCTATAACAACTCAAATCCCTAGCAAAGAGCAAAAATCTAGGACAACAATCCACAAAGATTCGTAAAGAAAGTTTAATATAACGCCAAGGGAGACAAATATACACGAGTTCAAATAGAATATACATATAAACCCAACCAATAGAGAATACACAAAGAAGAAGAGAAATGAGCCGCAAATCTATCAGTTTGTCAGCACCGATCAAAGAGAAATCCACCCCGGATCATCTGTATGCAAGCTCCATAGTTATTATCTAAGCTAATCCTAACAAAATTTACAGGTTGATGGAGTTGGGAGAAAAAGTTTCCCTAAAACCATCCCTAAAAATGAGCTGAAATGAAAGTTATAAAACAAATCTCACCAGACTGCGCTAAGCGGGCCTGGCGCGCTAGACTTGCTTATTTTACACATAATACCGACCTAAATTGCACTAAGCGGGCTTCAAAACATTGGTTCTTCCGACTTGTCAAACACAAACAACGCGCTACAAAATTCATTGAGCGCCACTCGCGCTTAGCAGCCTTTGCGCGCTAAGCGGGCTCTCTTGGATAGAATGTCCCAAAACTGATATTTTATTCCGAAAACGCGCATCCGGAGCTGTGTCTTCGACACCTTATTCCTCAATGCTCCAAAATTCAACAAATACCTACAAAATGAATGGAAAAACATCAAACGATAGACTATATACTCAAAAACACAAACTAAATGTATTTACACAAAATTCGGGTTTATTCAACGATATTAACAATAAAAAGTCGATAAGTGAAACAAAAAGTATATACAAAAATAGATACAATTTGAACTTATCAAAGACGTAGCGACGGTGCTTCAAGGAGAGCTAGGGTTTCATATGTTTAAACCCTAAGCTGGAGCGGTAGATTGACAATGTCGGTGGAAACCAACTCTCTCTCTCTCTCTCTCTGTTCTTCAAACTTCTTCCGATTCTCTTTCTTTTGTAAAATTTTCCTTTCAATTTTTCTCCTCCTTTCTTTTAGAAATTAGGTGTTATTTATAGTGTTCTAGGTTTAGATTATTTTAGGAATTTCAAGATTTGTTACGGATTAGTTCCTCTCTGTATTGATAAGTTTTGGTTTTGTATTGATTTGTAATATAAATTTTTGATTTGATATGATTTGATTTTGGACTGCAATTGATTATGTTGTATCAATTTTGTCTATGAAATATCCAGACGATTCAGTGCAAGATTTGTTTTTTTTTATTATTGATTTGAACAATGCTTGTTAGTCTTAAAACGACATTTTCTCTTCTTAATCTATGCAGTAGGTGTTTTTCTTTGAAAACAAGCATTTTCTTTGACTTGGGCTTAGGCCTTGAAAAAAGATTGGACTGTGCGTTTTTTAGAAAGCTCTTTGATTTTAATTTTGACTTTCATTCAATGTTGTTTTTTCTTTCAAATATAAAACAAAAATAGCCTTAACTGAGAAATAGTAACGATAACAGTAATTTTAATAATAATTATGTACAAACAAATATAATTTCTCAAAAACTGAAACGAGCCTACTTGATTAATTTGTTGGTCCTTAAGACGATTTGCTCATGGCCTCTCTATTTAGAACATACACCCCCTCACTTATTTTAAGAAGGAACTCATCACTCTAATGGGCCAGCCCAATAGTAAATAAATCCCCTTATGTACTCAGCACACCCCCCCCCCCCCCCTTTCTATTCATTCATAAATGGGCCAATGTATTTTACCTATCACACCCCTCTTGCAAGAAGAAAATGAATGGGCTTTAGAAAATTATATGGACCTTTTATGATTTAGAAAGGCCTAAGAGTTCTTAACAATAAACCTTTCAAGATATAAATTGGGCTGAAAATGGAACAGAAACCTAGCTTAAACACAATGGGTTTTTTTTTAAAAAACAAAATATGAGTGATGGGGTTTAATCTGTAACGTATAGCCTAAATGTAGTACTGCAAGTGTACAGCCTATCGAAGTAATATATAAGATTATCGAACCACAGAGACCAATTGTCAATCTATCAACTCTATTGCTAAGGTGCTTATCTAAGGCGAATAAGGATATTGATGTGAGTGCAGTGCACAAAGTAAATGAGCGAGGGAAATAACAGTTTAAAAGACAGGTTGGAATGTAAATCATGTAATCAGATATTGGTCCGGTCATGCGTAGATGAACCTACTTATGGGGCAGTATTTTCTATTGATAGCAAAGAATCAGTTTAACGGGAACTTGTAGCTTTTGACTACTAAGAACCGAGTTTACTCTTTAAATTAAATTCCTTTATTGTCACATATAAAGGGTGCCTTCCGCGTTAAAGAGGTAAACCTATTTTTAAGAAATTGATAGTTTTGACTTAACAGAAAAGTGATCTTACTCGGAAAGATTAACTTAAAGAGACTTTTGGCTTTTGACCAAGAGTCAGATTTCAAACCTACAAACGCGTCCGAAAATAGTTTCAAAATCGTTTTCTAAAAGGGTCAATGATTCCTATTTAACCAATCAACGGCTCTCGCTCTTTTTGTTTGGTTAAATAATAATCAAGTCGTATCATTAGTTTGGACGGCTTTCGATCTTACCCAATAAACATTAAAACACAATTGACTTAAGTTAGAAGCAAAACATCCCCAGAGTATTTTCACTAGCATGACAATTGGAACACAACCACGATGACAATCATTACATCTTAACCTTTATAGTTTAGCCAGACATAATAAGTGCGAGTCTATAAAACGTGTAGACTATGGTAAGAGCATTTAAAGTCTATAAAACGTGTAGACTATGGTAAGAGCATTTAAAGTCTATAAAACGTGTAGACTATGGTAAGAGCATTTAAAGTCTATAAAACGTGTAGACTATGGTAAGAGCATTTAAAGTCTATAAAACGTGTAGACTATGATAAGAGCAATTAAATAAAGAAATGCAATAAATTAGAACCTTGCTCCGGTCGGAGACTTGAATCTGATACAAATCTACGGAAAAGTAAGGCCGGTATGATGAACTTCAACCAAAGTGCTCCAAGACTCGATTACAACTCAATCTACACCGTAATAACTCCCCGATGTGAAGAGATTATCACTTTACAGAAACTGATAGTATATGGCTTAAGATTGTACTAAGCTTGGATGAAACTAAAGAATGAGAATCGAAAGCTATTTATAGAGGAACTTTGAGGTGCGTAAGGACCAGCATGCCCCTTAACTTCTTTTGAGCGGGAACCTTTTTGTGAAGGCCGCGGGCGCGGTGAGGGTGGCCGCGGGCGCGGTGCCTGGAACCGCCACATCATGGGAACGTGGCAGTTGATCTCTGGGTGAAAGTGGGCCACGTCATCGCGTTTCCTGTAGCCAGCGCGGTGCTGAACGCCATAAGTGCAGAAT
The DNA here is from genome assembly GCA_948472305.1 of Vicia faba. Classification (NCBI taxonomy): domain Eukaryota; kingdom Viridiplantae; phylum Streptophyta; class Magnoliopsida; order Fabales; family Fabaceae; genus Vicia; species Vicia faba. The sequence continues at coordinate 1,341,021,554 of OX451740.1, read as the reverse complement.
ATCTTGAAAAACCCTAATTTCTTGGCGTTTTGGCTCGTTTCTTCACAGAAGGCTCTGAAATGACAAGAATCCTGAAAACAAAGGAAAAAGGAACATAATACAAGAAAATGACAATAAAAACTAAGGAAAACATGTGATATTTGAGTCAGAAACATAGTGTGATTTAGTGCGATCAAATCCTCCCACGCTTAGACCTTTGCTTGTCCTCAAGCAACAACTCTTAAAAGTAGATGAAAGAAATTTATGGTGTATACAGGTTTTGGGCAAAGAGGGCTTCTAAGTCCGAGTAAGGGTGTGTTGTCAGGCACTAACTATCTGAATCAAGGGTATCGTAATTACACTACTCGCAGAAATGCGGACATAAACCTCATAAGTATACAGATCGATCCTAATATCCTTACTATGCTAAGGCTTCTTTTTGTACGAGGTCCTTTTTCATTCAGGCGCAATCACATTAAGCCCGTTATCCGTACATACTCATGGTGTAGTGACCGGTTAGTGACTCTGATCTCAAGTGATGGGGTTCTGGTACAAGAGTTGGTTTAACCCCTTTTTATTTTACCCATTTGCAGTTGCGGGGGATCAGACCGAAGTCTGCCCTACCAAGTCCAGCATCAGATACCTATGGACCAACTACAACGGATGTGCCTTATATGTATATTTTTTCTTTGTTTTTATTGGTGCTTACAACTTTCTTGAGTTGAGTAATCTTTGTGAGGATCACCCAACTCGTAGTCGTATTCATACTTTATTTTATAATTTTTAAGGCAAAATAGAGATCATCCACTTATATTCATCGATCCCACACTTAGAGCATGCTTAGGCCGGAGCTGACTGCTAAGATAAACTACTTGAAGACCTATTTGTACAGTTTTATTCAAAATCATGGCATATTGGGGAGAAAGGATCTAATCTAAATATTCAAAAAGGCTTATGGTGTAAAAATGATAACGAATTTTTCAAAAAGTGAGTGTCCGAGAAACAGACCCTATCTAGGCCCTGTCTCATAGCCCAAATCCTTAAAAACAACCATAAATCTTTGAAAAAATAAAAATTTTGTAAGGCTAAAAGGTGGGGGAAATGAAAGGGTACACTACGCAGAAAGACTCGCCTATCACATGCATTTTATTAACTACGAATATAAAAAAGGAAAAATGCGGAAGGGAAATAAAAGCAGGAAAAACGGAAAATAAAAGCGATAAATAAAAGCGAAAATGGGAAATAAAAGCGATAAATGCTCCTCCCACACTTAAATCAGACATTGTCCTCAATGATCCAAAATAAGGTAGGAGGGGGTACCTGAAAACACTAGTGGGGGCCACTAGGACCTTCACCATCCTGGTTGGTACGACCGGAATGGCGGCTATCTCGGTCCAAAACAAGCTGCTCCAGTCTCTCTGACAAGGCGGCATTTGCCGATTGTAGCTCTTGGGTCCGACCAATGAGGGTGCCTTGGGTTGCCTCCATCAATTGGAAGTGACGAGCGTATGTGGTCTGGTGTAGGTGTTGTTCTCTCTGGAAAGCCAGCTGACTTTCCATAATAGTGCGCAGAGAGCTAGCATTTTGTTCTTGGGACGCTTGCATGAAGGCTATGTTGTCGGCCGCCTGTTGCTGCAAGGTAGCAAGGAGGGTGTCCCTCTGGGCCTCTCGGGCCATATGCTCACGCCACATGTCCTCAGTGACATGGAAACTAGGAGCTGTACCTGCATGTGGGTTAGAGGTAGAAGGTGCCGTGTGTGGTGGTGAAAAATGGGGTGGTTCCTCTGTTTGGAAATCGTACTCATCATCAGTGTTGTTACCCTCGTTTAAAGGTAGATTTGGGGGTAACGGACCAATAAAAGCAGGAGCGTTGAGATCGTAGGTCCAGTTACGCTCAAATCTAATATCAGTACGACGGGTGCAAGGCATAACAATACTGGGTATAGCAGCACCTCCAACCATGAGGAAGTAACCACCTTCCTTCCTCGTCTTGCATAAACGCATATCCCTGAAAAATTTAAGATTTGCAATCCGAGGAGGAAGTGGTTCTAGGGTAGCAAGTTCCGTATCCAATCCTATGGCACGGGCAATAGTGGTAATCAGTCCACCAAAGGAAATCGGCCCACCTTTTCTTAAAACATGGTGCATGTGGGCAATCATGAATGGGACAGGATTAACTTTGGTGTCTGTGAGGCAGCTCTGCATGATAATTAATTCTTTAGCATTCACCTTGTTTGGGTTTTCCCGAGCAAAGATGGTGGATGCTAAAAGAAATCTAAAGACACGAAGGGCAGGATTGTGGATGGAAGAAGCAAGAAGGCCATCAAAAGATGTTGCATTTTGTTTAGTAATTCTGGCCCAAAATGCTTCAAATGCCAAATCCGTGTCTAAAGGTGCTTCACAAATGGCACCATCCCCATAAGGCAATCCTAACATGGCGGCTAGACCGTCAGTGGAGTAATCATATTCGATATTAAACATTCTAAATTTGACTCCACCTACGGTGCTAGCAGTGTTAGGGGAGACGTTATAGATTAAAGAACTTAAAAACTCGAACGTCAGCCTAGGGTAGGTTGGTGCTTGAGTAGCAAAAATATCATGCATACCTATTTTATCTAGAAGGAAGAATACACTATGGTATATACCTAATGAATATAGACAGTTTTCATCGATATACCTGGTAGAGTGTATTGGTGTTGTCAGCAATTTTTCAAGCCGCTTTAGTTGCCTTTCTCCGGCTTGACCACCACGTAAAATGTAACCGTGATATTCCATAGGATTTTCTTGTGGATGAAAAGAGAGAAAGAATGGGATGTAGAAGTAATGAAGGTGTGAGGAAGAAAATGAAATAGTGGGGGGTATTTATAGGAAAGGAAGAAAGAAAATGGTGGTTGTAAATATTTATGATGAAAATAATGGAAATAAATGTAGTGGGTTGGTATGGGTAATAAAGTGGGTAAAAAAATGGAAGAAAATGGGATTGGAAATGAAAAAAAGTGGTAAAATGGGGGGAAAAACGAGCTACTAGCCGTTAGGTGACCGTTGCGTCACCGCGGGCGCGGCAGGGCCTACCGCGGGCGCGGTGAGGTCGAGGTCAGTTGGGCTGGCCTGGCTTTCTTTCCATTGGGCTTTTTCTTCCTCGCCATTATCTTCAATTTCTGGAGGTGTACCTATTTTTCTTATAAATGTGCATATATGTACGTGAATACATATACACATATATATTTATTTTATTTTTATATTAAAACTATGGTGACCTAGAAAAACAAAAACATTAGTAAATAAATATAACATATGCATAAATATATATAGATATAGGTACGGACATTGGGTCATCAAAATAAATATTAACAACTCAGGAAACAGATAATGCAAAAAATAAAAATGAGTCTGAAAAGGAAATCAACATAATACTAATAATACTGAAACTAGATATCTTGTGAACAATACAGATCTATTGCCAACCGGTAGGATACTCTGCAGGAGTGCCTGGGCCACGCAGCTCAGTCAGCTGGCGTCGAATCTCTGCCACCTCGTGAGCTAATTCATCTAACTCACCAGCAAAGGTAACATCATTCACTTCCAACTGCAAATGAAGGTCAGCCACCTCATTGCGGAGAGTGGTTATCTCAGTGCGCATAGCAGTCAATAGAGTGCGAATATCAGGTTCCTGCAAGCTGAGGTTATTAGTAAGAACAGTAGTGTGTGTAACCTCGGGTCGGGATGTGTGATCCGGAGCGGAGTCCTCGGAAGCAGGAGTGTAGTCCTGAGTGGGATCTTCGGAAGCAGGAGTGTAGTCCTGAGTGGGATCTTCGGAAGCAGGAGTGTATTCTGGAGTGAGATCTTCGGAAGCAGGAGTGTATTCTGGAGTGTACTCTGATATCTCACCCCAACCTTCTACAGAATAGTTCCAATTAGCAGAGTTGGAAACACAAGTCATCTGAGGGTCTGGCATGGTGAAGGTGTAAACTGTCTGGTCATTGATAAGCAATCTGTACCGATATGGGTGGAAAGAGGCCCTCCTCATGAATCCACGATCCATGCAAAAGTCTAAATCCAGAAAAGTATATCCACAGTATGGGGTCAGCTGTGCTATCATACTGTCTAAACCCAAAGCAGAAGTTATCTGTGTCACATTCCCTCCGGAATGAATGAGCCCTACAGCGGATTGAGCAGTCTGCTCGAGGCTCTCTATCAGAAAACCTCCACTAGCTATAGGTCTGGACTGACTAGCACAGTATAGGAAAAGGATCTCCTCAGCGGTGACCAAGTGGTCACAGTAACTCCTCCCAAAGAAAGTGTGGCATAGGATCATCTCGAAGTATCGGAAGGCCGGGTTATGGATCTTCCGGGACAGCTGGGTAGAGGGGTCAAGACTGGCTCTATCAGTAATGTCCTGCCAAAATTTATCAATGTCTCTGTCCATGTAGCAACTCAATGGGAACTCAGTTATAGCGGTCGGTCCAGTTTGGAAACCAAGCAAATCCCCAAATTCTTTGGTGGTCAGGGTATACTCGGTGCCAAACAATCTGAAACTCAGGCGTCCTCGCTCATCTCCTTCACCCACTCGTGGGTTATAGTCCATAGAGCTAAGAAACTCCAGAGTAAGGTTCCTGTAGGTTTTGTGGACATCATCAGCATAAGAATCCCAGCTAAGTTGGTTGCATAGATACCGAATACTTGGCTCAATCCCGAGTGCCTCCATGCAGCTCTGATCGGGGTACCTAGTGGGTACCATAGGTCTAGCAGATAAGGTAGCAAATCGGGTCTTTTGTGCTTCATCTCTGAAAATCACAACCATACCATCGGGGTAATGCATCCTGAAAATATAAACACAAGAAATTAGTCCAGATAAAATATATAAATTACTAAAAAAATAAAAATAAAAAAGAATAAACCATGGGTTGCCTCCCATGCAGCGCTTGTTTAACGTCGTTTAGCTTGACGATTAGATCTTACTTTATGTAGGTATTGGTGGGTCTATAAGAATATGACTAGAGTAGTCAACAGGCAAATCGCCTCCTTTGTAGAGCTTCAGTCTTTGTCCATTTACCACAAATGGAGCGCATGAATTGTTTTTGATTTCTACTGCTCCAGACTTTAGAACTTTTGACACTTTAAATGGACCTGTCCATCTTGAACAAAGCTTACCAGGAAAAAGTCGTAACCTTGAGTTAAATAGGAGAACCGGATCACCAATGTTGAAATCTTTCTTGATGATTTTTTTATCATGCCACATTTTGGTTCTTTCCTTATATATGATGGCATTCTCATAGGAATTCAAGCGAAGCTCTTCTAGCTTGTGAATGTCCAGGATACGTTTTTCTCCGGCTTTCAGGTAATCTAGATTCAAGGATTTAATGGCCCAATAGGCTTTATGTTCTAATTCGAAGGGTAAATGACAGGACTTTCCATAAACCAATTGATAAGGAGTTGTTCCAATAGGGGTTTTATAAGCCGTTCTATAAGCCCATAAGGCGTCTTTAAGTTTTCCAGACCAGTCTTTTCTGGATAGTGATACGGTTTTTTCTAGGATCTGCTTAATCTCCCTATTCGATACCTCTACTTGGCCACTGGTTTGCGGGTGATAAGGTGATGCTACTCTATGTTTTACTCCGTATTTTCTTAGAAGCTTGTCAAATATCTTAGATATAAAATGCGATCCTCCATCACTTATGACTAACCTCGGGGTTCCAAACCTAGGAAAAATAATATTCTTAAACAGTTTGATAACTACCTTGGTATCGTTTGTGGGTGATGCAACAGCTTCGATCCACTTTGAGACATAATCGACAGCGACTAGGATATACTTGTTACCCATTGAGGAAGGAAAAGGTCCCATGAAATCAATACCCCAGACATCAAATATTTCCACTTCTTGGATGTTTCTTAAAGGCATTTCATCACGTCTTGAAATGTTCCCAGTGCGTTGGCATCGGTCACATTTTGTAATGTAAGTGTGGACATCGCGCCATACAGTAGGCCAATAAAAACCTGCTTGAAATATTTTGGCGCATGTTTTAGACGTGCTTGCATGTCCACCATAAGGTGAAGCATGACAATGTTTAATGACATTGCCTACTTCTTCCTCCGGCACACATCGTCGGAATATATTATCTATTCCTCTTTTGAATAGGAGGGGTTCATCCCAAAAGAAGTGTTTAACATCTCTAAAAAACTTCTTCTTCTGTTGGTAGCTTAAGTCAGGGGGTATGATATCAGCGGCTAGATAATTCATAATATCTGCGTACCATGGTATGTTGTTCATGGTTGAGATTTCCTCATAGGTCTCTTCTTCAGTCGAGTTTATCCCAGCTATTAATCTTTCATAAGTAGAGTGATCGTCTATAGGTATAAGTTCAGGCTTAAGGTGTTCTAACCTAGAGAGATGATCAGCTACTAAGTTTTCAGCTCCTTTTTTATCCTTAATATCCAAGTCAAATTCTTGGAGTAAAAGTACCCATCTGAGCAATCTAGGCTTAGCATCTTTCTTACTTAACAAGTACCGGATTGCTGCATGATCTGTGTATACTATTATTTTTGCTCCCACCAAATAAGATCGAAATTTATCAATAGCAAAAACTACGGCTAGCAATTCTTTTTTTGTGGTTGTATAATTTAGCTGGGCAGCGTTTAGTGTTCTACTAGCGTAGTAAATTGCATGCAGTTTTTTGTCTTTTCTTTGCCCTAGTACAGCTCCTACAGCGAAATCACTAGCATCGCACATGATTTCAAAGGGTTGTGTCCAATCGGGCGGTCTTATGATAGGTGCTGAAATAAGAGCTTGTTTTAAAATTTCAAAGGCCTCAAGACATTTTTGGTCGAATTCAAACTCGACATCCTTCATCAATAAGTTAGTTAAAGGTTTTGTTATTGCGGAAAAATTCTTGATGAAACGTCGGTAGAACCCGGAATGTCCTAGGAAACTTCTTATTTCCCTAACGGTCTTAGGTGGGTTTAAGTTTTCTATAACTTCTATCTTGGCCTTATCGACTTCTATACCTCTTTCAGAAATAATGTGTCCCAAGACTATCCATTCACTTACCATAAAGTGGCACTTTTCCCAATTCAACACAAGGTTTACTTCCACACATCTTTTTAAGATTTTCTCCAAGTTCGAGAGGCAGTTTTTGAAATCAAACCCACACACTGAAAAATCGTCCATAAATACTTCCATAATTCCATCTAGGTAGTCTGCGAAAATTGACATCATACAACGTTGGAAAGTGGCAGGTGCATTACAGAGTCCAAAGGGCATTCGTCTATAAGCGAATGTTCCATAAGGGCAGGTAAATATGGTTTTTTCTTGGTCCTCTGGGTGAATAGGGATTTGGAAAAATCCCGAATATCCATCAAGATAGAAGAAACATGAGTGTCTTGCTAGACGTTCAAGCATCTGATCTATAAATGGGAGAGGGAAATGGTCTTTTCTTGTTGCCTTATTCAACCTTCTGTAATCTATACACATTCGCCATCCTCCTTCTGTTCGTTTTGCCACATGCTCACCTTTCTCATTTTTCAGAACAGTGATACCTCCTTTCTTGGGTACCACATGGACTGGGCTTACCCATTCACTGTCTGAAATTTGGTATATGATACCAGCTTCTAATAACTTAAGAACTTCTTTCTTGACTACATCACTCATGATAGGGTTTATTCTTCTTTGATGTTCTCTTGAGGGTTTCGAATCTTTTTCTAGCATAATCCGATGCATGCATACGGATGGGCTTATACCTCTTAAATCTGAAACTTTATACCCTAAAGCTGAGGGATATTTTCGCAAGGTATCTAATAGTTGATTTGTTTCTATTTGGTTTAGAGTGGCGCTAATTATAACAGGTCTATTCATCTCCTCATCCAAAAACTCATATCTTAGATTCTTGGGTAGTTCCTTAAGTTCTATAGTGGTTTTCTCAGCACGCGGCATAAGGTCATGGGTAAGAGCTAAGCATTCGAAAAGATTGTCGTCAATGTACGGTTCGATACTCTCAAATCCGTCATCCTCTAAAATAGGGGTTGATGGTAATTTGGTTAAGAATTCGTTTTGTTCGAGTTCATTTACACATTCATCAATGATGTCGATGGCATAACACACATCTCCTATCACTGGTGCCATTAGAAATTTTGATAAAATGAACTCAATCTTTTCATCTCCTACCTCGAAAGTCAGTTTCCCTTTCTTAACATCTATTATAGCTCCGGCGGTCGATAGGAAGGGTCTTCCTAAGAGGATTGGGATGTCTTCATCTTCTTTGATATCCATTACGACGAAGTCGGTCGGAATGTACAACTGACCAATCTTGACAGGTATGTCTTCTAAAATACCCATGGGATATTTGACAGATCTATCAGCTAGTTGTAAGGACATCTTAGTAGGTTGAAGTTCTCCTAATTTTAACCTTTTACAGACGGCCAGAGGCATCAGACTTACACTTGCTCCTAGGTCTAAAAATGCTTTGTCTATCATATGGTTACCTAGGATGCAAGGGATAGAAAAACTTCCAGGGTCTTTATCTTTCTTGGCGAGTTTATTTTCGGATATAAAATGACATTCTAAAGGCTTGGGATCATCGAGTCGCCGTTTATTGGTCAAAATATCTTTCAAAAACTTAGCATATGATGGTATCTGGGTTATAGCTTCAGTAAAAGGAATCTCAACATGGAGTTTCTCTATTACCTTAATAAACTTTTGGTACTGGTTTTCTACTTTGGTGTTTTTCAGCCTCTGTGGGAATGGAATAGGTGGTTTATAAGGTTGTTGAGTGTTTTTCTCTACTTCTGGTTTTGATTGCTTTCCTGGTTTCTCTGGTCCTTCCACCTGGTCTTTGGGCGTAGCATCTTCCATAGGTTTTTCTGATGTGCTTAAGTCAGGATTTCTAGGCCCTTCATAAGCGGTTCCACTTCTTAGTGTGATAGAATTTGCTTGGCCTTTTGGATTTGGTTGAGTTTGTCCAGGGAATTGTCCTCCAGGTGCAACTTGTACAGAGGTGTTTTGTGCTACTTGGGAAATCTGAGTCTCAAGCATTTTGGTGTGGGTTATTATCTGGTCAAACTTGGTTGCTAGTTGAGTAACTAGTTCGTTCGTGTGAATGTGTTGGTTCATAAACTCCTTATTTTGCTGGGTTTGAGCTTGAATAAAGGTGTCTATGGTTTCTTTAAGGTTTGGTCTTGGGGGTACTATTTGCATAGGTTGGTTTTGTTTTTGCGTTTGGAATCCTTGAGGTCTCGAAGGTCCGGGATTTTGGATAGGGTTGTTGTTTTTGTAAGAGAAATTCGGGTGGTTCCTCCATCCAGGATTGTAGGTATTCGAGAAAGGGTTCCCTTGAGTATAGTTAACTTGGTCTGAGCTTGATTCGTTCAAAAGGTTACAGTCAACGGTTTGATGTCCTTGAGTTCCACAGAGTTCACACTCCGATTGGATTGCTGCTACTGTGGTTGGGTTTTGAGACATGTTCTCGACTCTCAAGGCTAGGGCGTCCATCTTGGCATTAATCATGTCCATGCAACTTACCTCATGCTTTCCTCCATGGCTCTCCTTTTTCTCTACTGTCGCTCGTTCTAATCCCCATTGGGCGTGGTTTTGGGCCATGTCCTCTATTAGGGCACAAGCGTCAGGGTAAGGTTTGTTCATCAACGCTCCGCCAGCGGCAGCGTCTATGGACATCTTTGTGTTGTAATGGAGTCCATTATAGAAGGTATGTATGATTAACCATTGCTCTAGGCCATGGTGTGGACAGGCTCTTAAAAGTTCTTTATATCTCTCCCAGGCATCAAAAAGTGATTCGCCTTGGTTTTGGGTGAAACAAGTGATCAGGTTCCTAAGAACAGCGGTCTTGCTTGGTGGAAAATACCTCGCAAGAAAAGCTCTCCTAAGGTCTTCCCAAGTTGTTATTGAGTTAGTTGGAAGGGCGTCTAACCAGTCGTGAGCTTTACCTCTAAGGGAAAAAGGAAATAGTCTTAATCGGATAGCTTCGGGCGTGGCTCCATTTGCCTTAAGGGTGTCAGCTAACTGGATAAATACCTTTAAATGTTGATTCGGGTTCTCGGTAGCGAGACCAGCGAATTGGTTTTGTTGTACTAATTGTAGTAACGAGGGCTTTAGTTCAAAGTTGTTGGTAGTTATAGCAGGGTTTACTATACTAGAACTAGGTTCCTCGTTAGATGGTTGGGCGAATTCCTTGAGCGGTCTTTGGTTACGATCTTCTGCCATAGCTCTTCTTATCTTGCGAATAAAAGGACGGGCACGAGCGTAACGTTCAGGTTCTACTAAAGGATCTATTAGGTTGCCGGTGCTACGATTTCTACGCATCTACCGGCTAGAACAGCCTTAGTCTAAACGGGATAACAATAGGGTACGAAATTTGACGAAGTTGATCCCCGGCAACGGCGCCAAAAACTTGATGGGGTTTAATCTGTAACGTATAGCCTAAATGTAGTACTGCAAGTGTACAGCCTATCGAAGTAATATATAAGATTATCGAACCACAGAGACCAATTGTCAATCTATCAACTCTATTGCTAAGGTGCTTATCTAAGGCGAATAAGGATATTGATGTGAGTGCAGTGCACAAAGTAAATGAGCGAGGGAAATAACAGTTTAAAAGACAGGTTGGAATGTAAATCATGTAATCAGATATTGGTCCGGTCATGCGTAGATGAACCTACTTATGGGGCAGTATTTTCTATTGATAGCAAAGAATCAGTTTAACGGGAACTTGTAGCTTTTGACTACTAAGAACCGAGTTTACTCTTTAAATTAAATTCCTTTATTGTCACATATAAAGGGTGCCTTCCGCGTTAAAGAGGTAAACCTATTTTTAAGAAATTGATAGTTTTGACTTAATAGAAAAGTGATCTTACTCGGAAAGATTAACTTAAAGAGACTTTTGGCTTTTGACCAAGAGTCAGATTTCAAACCTACAAACGCGTCTGAAAATAGTTTCAAAATCGTTTTCTAAAAGGGTCAATGATTCCTATTTAACCAATCAACGGCTCTCGCTCTTTTTGTTTGGTTAAATAATAATCAAGTCGTATCATTAGTTTGGACGGCTTTCGATCTTACCCAACAAACATTAAAACACAATTGACTTAAGTTAGAAGCAAAACATCCCCAGAGTATTTTCACTAGCATGACAATTGGAACACAACCACGATGACAATCATTACATCCTAACCTTTATAGTTTAGCCAGACATAATAAGTGCGAGTCTATAAAACGTGTAGACTATGGTAAGAGCATTTAAAGTCTATAAAACGTGTAGACTATGGTAAGAGCATTTAAAGTCTATAAAACGTGTAGACTATGGTAAGAGCATTTAAAGTCTATAAAACGTGTAGACTATGGTAAGAGCATTTAAAGTCTATAAAACGTGTAGACTATGGTAAGAGCATTTAAAGTCTATAAAACGTGTAGACTATGATAAGAGCAATTAAATAAAGAAATGCAATAAATTAGAACCTTGCTCCGGTCGGAGACTTGAATCTGATACAAATCTACGGAAAAGTAAGGCCGGTATGATGAACTTCAACCAAAGTGATCCAAGACTCGATTACAACTCAATCTACACCGTAATAACTCCCCGATGTGAAGAGATTATCACTTTACAGAAACTGATAGTATATGGCTTAAGATTGTACTAAGCTTGGATGAAACTAAAGAATGAGAATCGAAAGCTATTTATAGAGGAACTTTGAGGTGCGTAAGGACCAGCATGCCCCTTAACTTCTTTTGAGCGGGAACCTTTTTGTGAAGGCCGCGGGCGCGGTGAGGATGGCCGCGGGCGCGGTGCCTGGAACCGCCACATCATGGGAACGTGGCAGTTGATCTCTGGGTGAAAGTGGGCCACGTCATCGCGTTTCCTGTAGCCAGCGCGGTGCTGAACGCCATAAGTGCAGAATATCTTGAAAAACCCTAATTTCTTGGCGTTTTGGCTCGTTTCTTCAAAGAAGGCTCTGAAATGACAAGAATCCTGAAAACAAAGGAAAAAGGAACATAATACGAGAAAATGACAATAAAAACTAAGGAAAACATGTGATATTTGAGTTAGAAACATAGTGCGATTTAGTGCGATCAATGAGCTAAAGAGTCCATACACCTCCTTCTAAAAACCTAATGGACCATCAACTTTTCATGGGATTTTCTGATTTAGAAAATCCCATTAGTTCTCTAAAAGGATAAAACCCCTTTTACAAACTTAAAACCCAAAGAAAATGCTAACTCTGAAATTTAATAAGGGGTAAAAGATTTAGAAATTAGTAGGGCAAATTTGGGGTATGACAACTATAACAAAATATAGAATTCTACAATATGTTATTGAATTTACCATTCATATACATCTTGGAAGAATCATGAAGAAGCAAGGAGTTGTTGCTTGTGTCGTGCTTAATGAAGAAAGAAGATTAAGATGAAGAATTCTTCAAGATGTAATTCAAATCATCAATCATATACATCTTGACAGATTTATGAAGAAGCAATAATTTGTTGCTCATAGTTTGCTCAACAAAGAAAGTGAAGACAAGAAGACTACAAGATGCTGCACATATTTTAGATTAGATTCATCTTTGTAGAAATATGTAAAACACAAGAGTTGTTGCTCAGATTGTGTTATTTCTTAAAATCTTCATGTAAATTGTTTATACATAAGAGTTGTTGCTCAGAATTGTGTCAAACAATATGTACTTAAATTAGGAGTAATCTTCTTGATAAGAAGCACTTATATAATCTCCAAAAAAACCATTTTGTTTAGAATTGGTTGGAACCTCGAGTGATCGAGTGAAGATCATAAGACTTGAGAAGAATTTGGTTGTGGCCATCGTAGATGAATTCCTGGTAGTGGATTATATTGGGTCAATGGTAGTCATATCTCAAAGGGGACTGAGTGAAGGCCAGCCTTCTGAGATCACTAATGGATATCATTGGAAGGAAATCCTGATAGGAGATTCTGGAGAATCGGATTCGGTTGGGTCAATGAACGTTATATTTGTTTTGGATCCCTGAATGTTTCATCGGATATTAGTTACCAGCAGTTTCCCGTGCGATTGTAATCAAAATGATTATAGTGGATTAAGTCCTTGAGTTCAAGGAGAAATCACCTTATGAGGGTGGTTTGGATTAGCTTGGGGGTTTCTCAAGTGAACTAGGATATATCGTGTGTTCTTTACTTTTGTTTATGCTTTAGAGTTTATGTTTTCTGAGCCAAATTAGAAGCATTAATTAGAAGCAACAATCAGAAGCATTTTTTAATGAATAATGCTTAGAAGCAAAAGTTTTACAAGAAAGGAAAACCCAATTCAAACCCCCCATTTCTTGCGTTTTCTTCACACCTTCAGAGTGTATCTGTGATCGGTGGATCTGGAACTGACTGTTTAACGCTGGTTCGCGAAATGTCGCGGAAGCAAGAGTCGCCACCGTCTTTTATTTTCTCCAAATGGAAAGGACAAAAGCACAGAAAAATTCCTTATTGAGATTAGTTCTCGGTTCGGGAGGTAGATTTATAGAAAGGGAAGGTGTTAGCACCCTTTCTATCCATGGTTATCCATGGGCTCTTAGATACTTGCTCATTTGTGTTTTCAAAATTGTTTGTTTGCTTTTCAGAGTGAGTGGGTTTGAAAAAAGTTTCTTTGAAAGTTTCAGATCGACTCTTGTATCAGTCCTCAAGAGTGTTTGAAAAGTTGTTTTGAAAGCTTTTTGCAAAGTGTCGGTGTGAAAAGAAGTTTTTGATTTGTTTTGAATTAGAGCAAGTATCTACGAGTCATCTACCTACCCTAAGGAATTCGTCTGTGTAAATGTCCTTAAAGTAGTGCCATCCCACCATTGAGAGGTAGGTAGCACCACCGTTGGAGGTGTTCGGGTCAATTCGAGGTTTTAGGGACATTGTGGTCACCAGAGCAATAGGAAGACACCTTAGAAGCTACCCTCATGCCATGTTCATGGACATGAGGACTTACTAAAACGTCCTCTACTCGACGACCACATTTCGAGGGACAAGGCAACAGTGTGGCGTACCCTAGGGGTGGTGTGTGATTCGTGTGTCATTTTCAATTATGTTTATCTTGTCCATGCATTGGTATTGGTGATCTACGCTTTGTTTTTATTTTTGGCATTCATTCTTTCATGCAGTTATTAACAGTTAAAAGGTGCGAGAAGATAAAATGTCCTACGCTATTACAAAGGCGCGGGTCTACATCGCCAAATTAATCCAAGACCCGATTTGAAATAAAAATGCGGGAAGATAAATGTCCTAATTAATCTATTACATGGCTTTGGGATAAATACATTATGTTCATAAAAAGAAATAAAAGTAAATGCGAAAAGAAATAAAATCGAGAACGCGAGGGCGTTGGACCCTTTTAAGAAATTACATTACAATTAATAGATTAATTAAGTTTAAATAAAAGAAAGAATTTTTTGGAGTTTTTGTATTTATGGAATTTAATGAGAAAGTTAAATGGAATTAAAACCCTAATTCTAGACTATTTTTAATTTATTAAAAAAAATGTTTAAGTTTGATCTAATTTTAATTAATTATTTAATTACAAATTTATTTACAAAAATAATTAATTATTAATAATAATAAGAAGAAATTTTTAATTATTAAAAAAAAAATAAAAAAACTAGAAACCCTAATTTTTATGGTTTTTTATTTATTAAGAAAGCATTAAAATTAAACCTAAAATTAAAACTAAGTTAATTATTAAATTTATTTACAAAAAAAACTATTAAATAAAATACATTTTTATTTTTTGTCTTTTCTGATTTTTTTGTTATTTTTTGTGTTATAAAATTATTTTTATGGAATTAAATAAAATAATTAATCAAAAGAAAAAAAAGAATTAAAAAAGGAAGAAAAATGCAAACCATAGGGGGTTTTCTGGCCCAGTAGGAGGTGTATGCGCAGTAATTTGGCCCATTTGAAGGAGGCCTGGTTGACTTTTGATGGTCACGTGTAGACCTCTGGACTGAGGTGCACCATGGAACTCATATCTTGGCTTTTGGATTGATCTCAGTGGCCATGTGGCAAGCACCAGCGCTGGATGTTTGGTGGACTTCTGGACATGTTGAGTACCTAATCACGTTGCAAGAAAAAATAGAAAGAAATATGGGGGACCTGGGAATCGAACTCAGGTCCCAAGGCTTGCCAACAAGGTTCTCCACCAACTGAGCTGTTTAGCCACTTTGTAATTATAAAGGACAACAATTAATATAATCAAAAATAAGGGTTAGTGATGTCCAACAAAAAAACACGCTGAAAATTTGAATGTTCCAATTACGCTGTGCCACGCAAGCTTCTTCCTCACGTTGTACCTGCAAATAAAGCAAATAGCGGGGGTTTTAAACCCCCACTACCCTAGACCAGGAAAAATAGCGATTACGCCATGGGCCATGATAAATTAGGCGCGAGGTGATGAATAGGTTCGTATGAAGGTCGTGAATTCAATGGTACCGGTCTTATAGCCTAATTTTTCCAGAGGAACAAAGCCCTCTTTTAACATCTCTGTAACCCTAAAGGGCTCCCATGGTGGATTCATGCAGAGGCCTTAAAAACTCAATTGAATAACACTGTTAGCTTTATAATGATCAAATTAGTATGAATCCAGTATAAGAAATCAAAAATACGACATGAATCATGAGACACGAATATGCAAAAAGTTTGAGAAAGTTTGACTTCTATATACCAATTCCTGAGGTTAGAAGCTGTGGTTTTGATTCAAAAAGTCTCCTTGATACCTTGGCAAGCTATTGGAATGATTATTTTGCTTTGAATTGCGCTGGAACTGTGTTTTCAGTTTTGAAGTTTTTCACAAAAAATGCAAAGTTTGTCTATGGTTTGAGGCGCAGCCCTCAGGTTCTGAGCATTAGGTTTAGGTTTATACTTATGTGAGGAATGAATTAGGGTAGAAATTTCAACCAAAAACCTTTGCATTCAATGCTTTTGAGATTTGATTTCCATGGATCTTTTTCAATCTTTTCCATGCCCTTTTGATATCAATCATGGCCAAATCTTTCCAACTTGAGTGTGCACGAAATCTTGGAGTTATGATAGACCTATTAGCTGCATAAAAAGATTTAAAATGCATGCTTGAGTATTTTTTCATATTTAATTTGAATTAAATGAATTAATAACATTAAAAATTCAAATAATTAATAAAAAATGATGAAATAACTCCCCTTTGGGTCAATGGGTCGTGCATAACTTTTGGATGATGATTCTTGGAAGAAAATGTGGCCCATTAGCAATTTTGAGGCATTTGAAGCAAAGTTGACTTTTTAAAATTCCCAAAAATTTCCCAACTTCCACAAGGCATATCTTGCTCAATTTTTAAGCTTTGATCATGTTCTTGGATATTTTGGAAAGGTCTTGAAGTCCTCTAACCAATGCCTTTGGTCCCATGTCATTTTGATTTACCAATCTCAAGTTATGATCTTTGACTTAAAGTGCCTTTTTGTTGACTTTTGAAAATGACCTATAATGTTGAGATTGATAACTTTTTGTGAGAGCATTTCTTGGACTTGAAGTGTGAAGAGGAGTTGTAGGAAATGTCTTTCTCTTAAAAATGAGCTTTGGATGGAATTTTTCTGATAAACCATGTGGAAGTTATGCCTTGGTCAAGTTACAGTTGACTTTTTCAACTGTCCAAATATGGAAACTTTTGCATCTTGAGACCTTTTGAGCCATGCCTTGAAAATCATGATCAAGAATTGATCAAATGATGTTTGTGGCTTCAAAATAAGATGTTGACCAAAAATTTGAACTTTTGACTGTCAAATGACCATTTTGCCCCTACAGTTGACTGTTGAGCAATTAGGGTTTTTGACTATGCAATTTTGTGCTGTAAGTCTTGAAACTTGGCATGAGGATGCTTGACCATGTTTGTAGGCATGTGGCACTTGTTTGGACCCTTGAAAACTTCAATTTCTTTGTCAGAACCAAAACCCTAGTTTTTGACTGTTAGGAGGCCATTGAACTGTGCAACCCTTGGGGAGATTTTGAAACATGTTCTTTGCAAATCTTGAAGAATATGAGAGGGCAAATTTTGGGGTACAACAGTATCCTTGTGCAACAAGTCTTTCTTTATTTCTGGTGACACCACCTTGTTCACCTGTCTGGTTCTTGTACACCCCTTTTGTACCAATAACATTTACCCCATCAAGTCTTGGCACTAAGTCCCATACTTCATTCTTCTTGAATTGACCAAGTTAATCTTGCATAGCATTTATCCAGAACTCATCATTCAAGGCTTCCTTCACATTATTTAGTTCAAACTTGGATATAAAGCAAGCATTTGAAAAAATTTCTCTTGATCTGGTGACCACTCCTTGTCTAAGATTTCCTATTATAAGTTCCTTAGAATGATCCTTCTGAATTCTGAGGGATGGCCCTTTGTTTGCTACATGAGGTTATTCAACTACAGAATTGGCACTTGGGCCTGCAACATCTGTGTTGGATGTTGAGACATTTTCTTCAGGAACCACATCATCTGTATGAATAGTTGTCTCAACTTCTTCTGGGATAACATCTTCTCTGGTTGAGTCATCAACAATCACATTTGATGACTCCATCATCACCTTGGTTCTGGAGTTGAATACTCTATATTCTTTACTGTTTGTTGAATATCCTAGAAAAATTCCTTCATCACTCTTAGCATCCAACTTCCTTCTTGGCTGACGGTCTGCCAGTATGTAACACTTATTTCCAAAGACATTGTAATATTTGACAGTTGGCTTTCTCCCTCTCCACAATTCATATAGAGTAACAGATGTACTGGTTCTGATAGTCACTCTATTGTGAATATAGAAAGCAATATTCATGGTTTCAACCCAAAAGTAAAAGGGTAATTTCTTGGCATGAAGCATAACTCTGGCACATTCTTGAATAGTCCTGTTTTTTTATTCAACTACACAATTTTGTTGAGGAGTAATAGGTGAAGAAAACTCATGACTAATCCCTTCATCTGCACAGAATTCCTCAAACTTGTTGTTATCAAATTCCTTCCCATGGTCACTTCTGATTCTGACAACACCATAATCCTTTTCTCTTTGAATCTTGTGGCATAATGCTTTGAACAATTCAAACACTTCTGATTTTTCTTTGATGAACTTCAGCCAAGTGAATCTTGAGTAGTCATCAACTATAACATAGGCATACCTCTTACCTCCAAGACTTTCAACCTGCATAGGCCCCATCAAGTCCATATGAAGTAGCTCTAAAACTCTTGAGGTGGCAAGATGTTGGATCTTCTTATGGCACATATTTGTCTGCTTCCTAATTTGACATTCACCACAAATTCTCCCTTCATCAATATTTAGCTTGGGAATATCTCTAATAGCTTCCTTTGAAAGGACCTTCTTCATATCCTTCACATGTAGATGACCAAGCTTTTGATACCATAAGTTTACTTCATCATCTTTTGACATTAAGCATATTGAGAGACATTTTGGAGAACTCCATAGGTAGTTGTTGTCTTTTGATTTGGTTCCCTTCATAACCACCTCATTTTGATAATTTGTAATCTGGCACTCATATTGAGTAAAGTTAACTTTGAGACCTTGATCATATAGTTTACTTATACTTATCAGATTTGTTGTTAGCCCTTTTACAAATAACACATTATCGAGACTCGGTTGTCCAGCATAATCCACCTTTCCAACACCTTTGATTTCACTCTTTGACCCATATCCAAAAGTGACATAGCTGGTAGCACGTGGTTTAATATTCACTAGGAATTTCTTAATGCCAGTCATGTGTCTAGAATAACCACTATGAAAATACCAATCCTTTCTAGTTGAGGCTTTGGTAGAAGTGTAAGCTATGAGTCCATACGAATCATGGTGAGAAGCTCCTCTTGACTTTGCCTCAGTATTAACATATTTTCTTATACAAGGAGTCTTATGGTTGGGATAGCCATACAGTTTGTAACAAGGGGACTTTAAATGACCAAACAGACCACAATAACAAAATCTCCATGGTTGATACATGGGACTATAATATCTTTTCTGATATCTCGGCTGATGTTGTAACATGTGCCTTGACATCTTCTGTTCTTGTTTCATCTTTTGAGGAACAAACTCCACTACTTGCTTGTTTTTCTTTACAACTTAGTTAGTATAACCAAAACCCTTCACATTCCAATATTCTTCCCAGTTTGAAGAATCTCATTCAACACAGTAGTGCCATTGTTTAGCATTCTTACATATTTGGTCATATTGTCAAGCTTTAATTTTTGAAATATTACCTCCTCTTTAAGATTAGCAATGATAGATAGATGCTCTTCTTTCTCAGCCTCCAGTTGAGCGATAAATAAAATTTGCTCTAATACTCTATGACATATTTTCTCATTCTTGAGGCACATCTTTGTGAATCTAGTAGC
Source organism: Vicia faba (assembly GCA_948472305.1). Taxonomy (NCBI): domain Eukaryota; kingdom Viridiplantae; phylum Streptophyta; class Magnoliopsida; order Fabales; family Fabaceae; genus Vicia; species Vicia faba. Next base: position 1,341,002,207 of record OX451740.1, on the reverse strand, counting down.
TAGTTCACTAACAGTGAGTTCTCCAACATATTATTTTTTATCAGACTCACAAGATTCTTTATCAGACCCACAAATTCCAATCAAGGCAGTCACTTGCTTGGATAATTCTTCTTCATGATCACTTTCAGATTCTCCATCTGACCATGATATAGATAAGTTCTTTCCTTACTTTTTGAAATAGGTGGTGCATTCAGTTCTAATGTGTCCATATCTCTCAAATTCATGGCACTGGACACCTTTCCCTTGGTTTGGCTTCTTTTCAAATCTTGACTTCCTTCCCAGGTCTTGGTTTTTGTTGATGTCGAATGACATGTTCTTAGCATTAACCTGGACTTCCTCAATACCCTGTTAAATTGTCTTCCCAGTAGCACGAGATCCTCAGGTACTTCTTCTGAGTTCATATTTCCTCTATCCTCTGAGTCTTCAGCACTAGAAGCAAACATTATACTCTTCTTCTTTCCAGACCTTTCGTTGATAGAGACTGAAAATTCTTAAGTGAAATTACAAGTTCATCCATTGTCATAGTGCTTAAATCTTGGAATTCTCCAATAGCAATTACTTTCATGTCAAATCTCTTTGGAAGAGATATGAGCATCTTCCTGATCAGCTTATCTTCTGATATTTTTTCTCCTAGATCTTCTGAGTCATTTGCAATATCTAGAACAACCACGTGAAAGTCCTGAATACATTCATGCTCCTTCATCTTCAAGTTCTCAAATTTGGTGGAGAGAAGTTGGAGTTTTTCCATCTTTACCTTAGAATTTCCTTCGTGAACCTTCTTTTAGGTTTCCCAAGCAAATTTATAGCAGGCTTACAATTCTTTATCGATTTGAAGACATTTTTATCAACTCCATTGAATATAACATTCAATGCTTTTGAGTTTCCTTGAGCTGATGACTCATCATTATTATCTCAATCTTCTTCAGGCTTCAACACATCAGTGGCCTTCCCTTCTGCATCCAAGATCTTTGGTAGATCTCATCTTTTGATAACATTTCTCCAAGCCTTGTCACCCAAGGATTTTATGAAGGTTTCCATACGAGGTTTCCAATTGTCATAGTTGGTACCATCCAAAATTGGTATTTTAACCACAGTTCTAACATCCTTGTCCATTGCACCAGAAAGTAACTTGCTTGAATCTCACTCAGAGTCAAAGTAACTTTATATAGAGAGAGAGGTGCGCATCAAGTATATATTTTCAATTTTTAGAGATATTTTTAAAATTTTACTTGTTACATTAGAAAAATATAAGATAGAAAAAAAAATTCTTCAATTTCTAACATTTTTTTTTCAGATCCTAATAAACAAATAAACTCAAATGCATAGAATAAGTGAAAAGTTCAACAATTGGAGAGATTTTAATACTATTTTGAAATTTGAAAATATTTTACTGCATCCGTCTTATTTTTGTAAAAAAAATATTTTCAAATATACATGTTTGAATAAATCTTATTTTTCATGAAAAAATGAGTTTTATATATCTGAAAAGTTTTTTGTGTTTTTTTAGTAATTAAAAAGAGAATATTGTTAATTAATATTTGATTTAATGATGGATCTTTTCAAACTATTTATGATAAAAGAGATATTGGATCTCTCCATTTTATTTTCTTTTTTGTTTTCAATAAATTTTTAATTAATTGGTGGTGAGAAAAATAGAGAGTACCGAACTCAAGAATTTCTAACGTGTTCTTTTTTTTTTCTCCAATAAAATGAAGTTATTCAGTAAATTCATTGGTTTCTCCAAAATTTATATTTTTAGACTCAATATCATACTAGTTGGTTGTGTCAGATATACATCTTCTTCCATTTTTTTATTTTTTAAAATACAATAGAAATTTTTTTGGATATACATATCCGTTTTCGCAAAAAATAAAGTTTATTCATATATATATATATATATATATATATATATATATATATATATATATATATATATATATATATATATATATATATATATATATATATTTGAATTTTTGTAAAGTTAAATAATGTTTTGTTCAAATTTGAGACAATTTCTTCATGCACTATTATGTTTTTCTAAAGGTCTTTGATGAAATTTCAGTAATACTCTATAAATTCAAATATATATATATATATATATATATATATATATATATATATATATATATATATATATATATATATATATATATATATATATATATATATATATATATATATATATATATATATATATATATATATATATATATATATATATATATATATATATATATATATATATATATATTTGAATTTATAGAGTATTACTGAAATTTCATCAAAGACCTTTAGAAAAACATAATAGTGCATGAAGAAATTGTCTCAAATTTGAACAAAACATTATTTAACTTTACAAAAATGATTTGTAGAGTTAGAGTAACCCAGGACTTAGATCCTTTCTATCAATATTTTCTTTTTTACTCTCGATGCTCTCTATCTCTCCCTCATGGTATGTTTGGTTTAGAGGAAAGATATGAAGAATGAATGAAAGTGAGTGGAGAGATTCATGTTCCACCGTTTGGCAACACTATAAAAAGAGAAGGAAGGAAAGATTTAAATGGGACCTACCAAATTTTTTTTTTCAACAATGTGTTGAAGTGAAAGAAGAATTAGACTAGATTTAATTAAAAAAGACAAAAACAATCTTGAAAAATATTAATAACTAGTCAGTCAAAAATTTGTGTTATCATACGAGTTTCGTCTGAATTTATATTACATATCGTGATATGTTATTTATCAGTTTTAAATATTTAAAAAGTTTATTAAAGTAAATAAATTATACAATTAATTTTTTAATTTTAATTATATAAAAAAAACATTCACATCTATCTATAAATTTGTGCTTTCAAAAACATTCATTACAATAATATGTTTTTTTATAAACAACTAATTTATTTTTTTAACTTATTAAAACTCACATTTGAAACATGTTATGAATAGATTGAAGTATATTGAAAATCAAATAATATATCAACTAACAACATGTTATGACTAAATTTGAAACATGTTATGACAAAGTATCTCATAGAATTACATAATATCAATTACTTTAGCATCTAGTTACATAATAGATAAACAAAACATGATTATGGGTCTGATTTTAAGTGTTTAACTCTAGCTTAGGCATCTGAATATATGTAGTGTATTAATAATTTTATATTTTTTTATTAAATTAAAAATTTTAATTTAATTAAAAAATAAAATATGAAAATGGAAGGATAGTGGCTTAAAGTAGTATAACACAAATATATTATAGATTGTGTATAGTTAAAACTCAAATATATTATGGATTGTATATATAAATGATGATAATAAAAAAGAATTAAACTAATAAATTTTAATGCAAATGTTGGCAAAAAGTAGAACTCTGCCTTGTAGAATCTACCAATGAGTTGTAAGAGAAATTTTAATGCTAACTTGGTAAATTTGTTGCATATATTTTATTTTATTTTTTTTATATTTAAAATAAAAGAGAGGAAAAATACCATACACTACATAGAACAAAGAATGTATCGATGTTGTTTTTAAAGCTTTTTTCAAAAATTCATTTCTAATTCGGCGTAAACAAAACAAAGCATAAAGGCCTACTAAAAACACATAAACGTTTATCATAAAATGGGTGTCTCAATTTCATATTTGTACCTGTTCTTTTTTCTTGATTGTTAGTAGGGGTGTTTGCGGTGCGGTTTGGGCGGTTTTGAAGCAAAAAATCACCCGAACCGCAAGAGAAAAAAACACGCGGTTCGGTTTGGTTCGGTTGACTTTTAAAAATAAATCCGAACCAAACCAAACTAATGTGGTTTGGATTGGTTCGGTTGATTCGGTTTTTTTTTAAAAAATTATTAAGTCATACAAACAAATATAGAGGAAAATATAATTTTGTGTTTAATTGTTCGTACATTACCATAAAAAAATTTATAATTGTCAAAATAAGTTTATAATTTGCTACATAAAATTGCGTATTATAATTTTATCTAAATCTAAAGAATGATATAAACAAGATTGCATTCTTAAATAAATATTATACAAAAAATACGATAAAATATAGTTTGTGGAAATAGTATTTATAAATGAATAATATTTTATTTTTGTATGATTTGTAAATTAAAATGAATATACAAGGTATGATAAAATATACACATAATACATGTTTATTTCTCTAAAGAATTAAAGAAATATATATTGGTTAGTAAGATTTTATAACATAATGCGGTTTTGTTTGGTTTGGTTCGGTTTGTAAAATATAAACCGCAAACCGAACCAAACCGTGCGATTCCGAGAGAAAATGACCCAAACACATCCGAACCAAATGCGGTTTTTTACGGTTTTGGTTTGGTTCGGTTTAGTTTTGCGGTTTTCTATTGGGCCGGTTTGGTTTTGAACACCCCTAATTATTAGATTAATATTTATGTTATTATATGAAAACCTCCTTATCTTATTAAGGCTTATAGAATATTAGTACTTTTCTTTTTTTTTTATTGAAGGCAATAGTTATTCAAAAATGGAACAAAAGAACAAATCCAAACTAAAAAATTTAACCCTATTTTCAAAAATATATGAAACTTGTGGTATCTAAAAAATCTTGTTTTTTTGAACATGAAGAAATAAAGAAGTCATTGCAACTGCCGGAAATACTAGGCCTACTAAAGGAACAAAAAGGGATGGTAAGTTTATCATAAAATGGGGTACCTCAATTTCATATTTGTACCTGTTCTTTTTTGTTGATTGTTAGATTAATATTTGGATTCTTCTTATATTGGAATAAAGAAAGTCTATAATCACTAGAATTCATATAGACTTATACTAAGTCTATTTTTTAAATTCTACTATGTAGAGCTAAATATTCTATATGGAGTATAAAAGAGAATAAACTCATAAGAAAAAAATGGAATAAGATTTATTAAGAATCAAAATCGTTAATTTTAATAATTTGAATATTAAATTCAATATAAGGAATGTCGAACGAAATAACTGGATTTATTTTGCTGTCTATTTCTACAAGAAATATGTCCATGATAATTAATCTTTATTTTTTATTCTTATCTTATTACTTTACTCTTGTGTGTTCTCATTTTCTTTTTATATCATTTTTATATAATAATAAGATTTCTTTATGATATTAATTTTATGATATTAATGAAAAGTTAAAAATTGAAAAACATAAATAAAATGATAGTCTGCATTAGTTTTCATTTTCAATCCAAGGAAAGCAACCATGGAATTCAAATAACTCACTTAAAAAGTCCTTTAAAGAATCACGTGATACAATTGAATCCAATTAATAAGCCTTTTTCGAAAAAAACTTCAGCCGATTGGGAACCTTCAGGCACTTCCTTATTCAACGTTTGTTCAATTACTCTTTTACCCGCAAATGCAAGGTAAGCTTTTGGTTCGGCAATAATGATATCCCCCAACATCCCAAAACTAGCTGTTACTCCACCAGTAGTAGGCGATGTAAGTATCGCTACATAGAGTAACTTTTGATTGATTTGATAATTATATAAAGCAGAAGATATTTTAGCCATTTGCATTAAGCTCAAACTTCCTTCTTGCATACGCGCTCCTCCGGACGCACATACTATAATAAGAGGTAAAAGTTGATTGGTAGCATATTCGATCAACCGAGATATTTTCTCACCCACTACGGATCCCATACTACACCCCAGAAACTGAAAATCCATAATACCTATTGCTATAGGAATACCATTTAGTTGACCTGTGCCTGTTTGAACCGCCTCCAGTAATCCTGTACTTTCTTGATAAAAATCAAGACGATCTGTATAAGGTTCATCTTCCGTAGAAGATTCGTATTTGTCTTCCGTAGAAGGTTCGTCTTCCGGAGAAGATTCGTATTCGTCTTCCGTAGAAGGTTCGTCTTCCAGAGAAGATTCGTCTTCCGTATAAGGTTTGTCTTCCGTAGAAGGTTCGTTAGAAGGTTTGTCTTCCGTAGAAGGTTCGTTAGAAGGTTTGTCTTTCGTAGAAGATTTGTATTCGTCTTTCGTAGAAGATTCGTATTCGTCTTCCGTAGAAGGTTCGTCTTCCGTATAAGGTTTGTCCCATTCAATGGGATCCAGAGAAAACATGTCTTCATCCATAGGATTCCAAGTACTTGGATTAATCGAAAGTTTGATTCTATCTGAACTGCTCATTTTCAAATGATCTCCACAGTGTTCGCAAATATTCATTTTGGATTTAAAAAATTTCTTATAATTTAATCCAAAGCAACTTTCGCATTGAACCCATAAATGCTTAAATTGTTGAGTATAAGAAGTATCTTTTGGATCATCAGGATATTGTATTGGAGTAAATTTACTATTATTTGTATCATTAAAATATTTTATTGGAGTAAAATCACTATTATTTGTATCATTAGAATTTTCTATTGGAGTAAAATCACTATCATTTGTATCATTAGAATTTTCTATTGGAGTAAAATCACTATCATTTGTATCATTAGAATTTTCTATTGGAGTAAAATCACTACCATTTGTATCATTAGAATTTTCTATTGGAGTAAAATCATTATCATTTGTATCATTAGAATTTTCTATTGGAGTAAAATCACTATCATTTGTATCATTAGAATTTTCTATTTGATACAAATCACTATCACTTGTATCATTAAAATTTTATATTTGATACAAATCACTATCATTTGTATCATCGGAAATGTAACTATTCAAGTCACTGATATTGGCATTGTAGTTGTCACTATCATCTAAAATGTAACTAGCAATACAGATTTGATAACGAAGATAACTCTCAATCCAACTATTAATGTTCTTAATCCAATTACATTGAGTATCATCTATGTAATTAGGATCATTACTCTTAGAGACATTTGTCAAATAGCTATAATTTTGATAACTAGCAAAAAAACTTTTTGGTTCATTAAAAAAAGAATGATTATTGTCAATCTCCAAAATTTGACATTCAATAGCAAAATCTATGGAATAACTATTCCTATTACTATCCCTAACTAAAAAAGTTTTATCAGATAGGAAATTTTGTATGTTGCTGGCATCTACTAAATAATCACCATGGTTGTAACTATCATTTTCACTATTGTTCTTCCAACTATGAATGTCATTATCCATATCAGTTAAAATAGATGGGTCATCAGTTAAAATAGATGGGTCTTCATTTACACCGTTATTTTCAATAGGATCAAAACTATCTATTGATTTACTTAAACCACACCTATATTCTAAATCCCTATTAAACAGCATTGAATTGAACCACTTTCTTTCCATAAATCTGTTTCCCTCTATTTCATGAAAATACAATAGATGAATAGTCATTCGATGATCATTTTTTATCGACTTAAGTATAGAAATAGAATTGCTAGGATTAATAACTTATAATAATAATGAGCGAAGAAGTATTGAAAAAATGTATCATTTATATTTGAATATCAAATCAATAACCATTTCTAATATAAAAATAAATGAATAGAATAAAAACAAAGAAGTAAAAAGGTTCATTTGGTCTACGGTATTTATGCACCAAATTTGTTTATTTCTTGACTTTTTCCTAATATGAGGTAGGTTGAGCACCGAATTTTGGAATAACATGAATATTAGAATGGGTTATTTAGTGGATAAAAAAAGGACTTTCCGAAGATAACCTCCCTCTCTTCGGGATCGAACATGAATTTCAACGATTCGATAAACGGATCGTTCGAATTCATATAGATGAACAATATATCCCCTAGAAACGTATAAGAAGTTTTTTCTTCGTATGGGTCAATTCAAAATTATGTCTATAATTATGATATAAAATAGATCACTCAAATCAAAAAATCGAGGATCCCTATTTCTAGATACTAGAAACTAGATAGTATAAAGAAAATAGGGCATGTCAGAATCCGCAGCTAATATAGTCACGTTTTTCAAGTCCCACGCTGCTTTTTACTACATCGTTTCAAACGAGGTTTTATCATAACATTATTTTTTAGTTTCAATCTGGTATGTAATTGATTCCATTTTGAAATCGTGCATAGTCATTGACTCAATCAATAGATAATAATATATACTTTTCACTTCTAGGTTTTAGGTTTTCTGACTATACAATTTTATTTCTAAAGTCAAGAAGTAGAAATTAAGTCAATATTCTATTTTCATGGTTTGTAAATTAAATCTAAAAAATCAATTTCTAAAAAAAAAAGGAATCTTTATTCGGATATACAATTTGTATTGAAATAGGTATATATCTTGAATAGATATGATCTGGGACGGAAGGATTCGAACCTCCGAATAACGGGACCAAAACTCGCTGCCTTACCGCTTGGCCACGCCCCATTTTGATTTGACATTAATAAATAGTATTATGAGTTGTTCGTCAATTACACTTCGAAATTTATTCTATAGAATAAATTGTTGCTAGAATTTTGATATGTATCGATATCGAATTAAACGAAATTTATTGATCATTCCATATAATTCAATTAAGATATTGTTTGAACTTATTCAGTTCAAATCAAAAAAAGTGGGGGTCTGATCTTAGTTGATTCATCTTTTTTTTCTTCGTTTTATTACTGATTTAGTAATCTTCATATCTATAAATAGGAAATCAATATTTTATATTCTATCCTTTTTTATTTTCAAATTATTCATTTTCTATTCTATATATTATCTATTCTATATAAATAAAATCAAAAAATTTTGATTTTATATTTCATTGTTAATATAAAAGTATAATACAAAAATGGATAATAATAATAATAAATTATATAATAAATCATATCATATATAGAATAAATCATATCATATATAGAATAAATCATCTATATAATAATAAAAAAATACAATCAAAATTAGAATTAAAAATAAAAGAAAAAAGACAATTCCTTTTCTTAAAGAAAAACATTTTTGTTATGCTTAATATCTTTAGCTCGGTCTGTATTTGTATTCACTCTGCCCTTTATTCAAGTAGTTTTTTCTTGGGGAAATTACCAGAAGCTTACGCTTTTTTGAATCCAATTGTAGATTTTATGCCATTAATACCCTTACTCTTTTTTCTCTTAGCTTTTGTTTGGCAAGCTGCTGTAAGTTTTCGATAAGATCTTTAATTTGAATAATGTCCAGAAAAAAAGTCAGAATTTATTAGAAAACTCAAATTTTAACATTTTTAAAAATAAGATAAGTCTTACAGTGTGAATCTGTGATTATAAATCTTGAAATTGTTGGATAGACAATAAAAATATGGATCATCTCATCATTTCCTTTTTTTCCATTCAAAAATAAAAATTATATTATTCTATTATTCGATTTGAGTCTACCACCAATAAGTGGATCTTGTGGATATGAAAGAAAATTGAATTGTTGGTAATGGTAAAAAAAAAGGCCCAACTCTTACTACAAATCAATTTTTTTAGTTTTTTTGAAATAACTTCATTTCTTATAAACTGAGTATCAAAGGAAACATAATATGAAATACAAGAGAATCTATTCTCTTTCTCTGTCATTTTTTTTTATTATCTTGGAGATTTTGTAATGCTTACTCTAAAACTATTTGTTTACACAATAGTGATATTCTTTGTTTCTCTTTTCATCTTCGGATTCTTATTTAATGATCCAGGACGTAATCCTGGACGTGAAGAATAAGAAAATCTTTTTTCTTTTCCGTACTTATGCTGGATTTTTAAATATTTTTCGTTTTTCTATCTATTTTACATCTTTAACTAGTAAAAAATGAAACAAACAGGGAATAAAAAAAAAGAAATTCCATAAGTTCAAAAGAAAAAATGCCAAATCATCAATAAACGGAAAGAGAGGGATTTGAACCCTCGGTACAAAAATCCGTACAACGGATTAGCAATCTGACGCCTTAGTTCACTCAGCCATCTCTCCCCAATTCAAAAAATTGAATTATTATGCTTATGATACCTCGGATAAACAAAAAGTAGGGCTCAAAAAAGCCTTCTATATATCTTATTTGATATTGATCGTCATTTGATATATCTTATCTATCTATCTTTTTTCTATTTGATTATCATTTTATTTAATTACTATTCATAATTCTATATTAACTCATAAATATTAGTTATATTTTCTTATACCTATACTAAAGTTATATTCTATATATACGCAATATAAATTTTTTTATTTTCTTTTTTTTTTAGTTTGTTTTTTTATCCAACCAGAGTCCAGCTAGGTACTGGCACAGCTCTTTTTTCCCATGAATCACAATGATTTATTTTTCTGTATCAGATTTGAAAGAATTTTGTAATTAAGGAAAACATTTTAATACGATCAAACAAAAATAAAAATAACTTTTTGATCGTATATCATACGAATTAATCAGTTAACGTATCTAAAAAAAGAAATAGAACTATGGATTCTTGCACAATGCATTTTTGTCTTATGAATTTCGTTTAGTAATTTTGTCGAGATCTATCTGTCAAAATACCTTCAACAAAATCCAAAAATGAGATTCTCCCCCTTTTCTAAATTTCATTTGGGGGCCCTTTACGAAACATGTGAACACTGTATTTATCATAAAATTCTGCACCTATTTTATAATTAGGACTGATTCCCCTTCCTGTATTGATATTGACAAAAAGATCTTTTTATATACAATAATAGTATTGTAACGGATATAGTTTAGTGGTAAAAGTGTGATTCGTTCTATCGACCCCTTAATAGTAATAGTTAAGAGGTCCCTTCCGTGATTCATATCACGATCAAAAACTTTATTTCTTACTTAAAGGTATTTAATCCTTTATACCTCTCAAGGAGCAATTCGAGGAATAATATACATTATCTTAATTTGTATACAATTTAGAATTGATTCTAAAATTATGAAACATAAGTTTTTACAATTGGATCCAGAATCCCAATTTTTGAATATAAGTAAAGGATCCAGGGAGAAAGATATATAAAATTCGTGTCCAATCGTAACTAAATCTTCCAATTTTTTTATTATTTGTTTTGTATAGGAGAGATTGAAGCAAAATAGCTATGAAATGATTTTTTTAGTTTACTAGAAACATCAACATATTTTTTTAGCTCGACGGAAATTTTATTCTTTTCCTAAAGATTCTCTCAAATAGAAATAGAGAACAAAGTAACTAGAAAAAAAGAGATTGTTCGAATACTCCTTTTCTATAGGGATCATCTAAAAAGCAACGTTAATTGTATTCATACCGAAAGGCTGACATAGATGTTATGGATTATTTTTTTCATGTATTCCATCTATCTCTTAAATTATTCTGTAAAGGAGCTGAATGAAACAAAAGTTTCACGTTCAGTTTTGAATTAGAGACGTTCATTCATAAACGTCGACTATAACCCTTAGCCTTCCAACCTAACGATGCGGGTTCGATTCTCGCTACCCGCTTATATTCTATTTTTTATTTAGTAAATTTCTTCATTTAGTTTTAGTATAGAATTCTTTTTTCTTTCCCTTTTCACGAAATTTTCGTGAAAAGGGAAAGAAAAAAAGAAAAGCGTCCATTTTCTAATGGATAGGACAGAGGTCTTCTAAATCTTTGGTATAGGCTCGAATCCTATTGGACGCAAATTGATTACATATTGAATTGATTGCAATTGCATATATATTAATTGAATTCATATATTTCTAAAAATATATTGTGAATTTATTATCTTTATGATTCTTTTTTTTAAGAGACTAATGATAGAAATTTTTTAACGGTATGAAAATTTTAATCAATTTTTTTCTACTTGTTCCTGAAGTAAAAAGAGTTCCATCTGTTCCTGAATAGCTTCCTTCAAAATGGCTTCTGCTTCCCTAGTGAATGTCTTGGTAGAAGATATGATTTCGTTGAATTTAGGTTTATTCGTTTTTAAATAAGCTCGTAACTCAAGGAGAAATTTCCTTACCTGTTCAATTTCTAATGAATCAAGATAATCGTTCGTTCCAGTATAAATAGTTATTATCTGTTCTTCCATAGTAAGAGGAGTTGATTAGGATTGTTTAAGAAACTCGCGCAATCGTTGACCTCTTGCCAATTGATTTTGCGTGGCTTTATCGAGATCTGGAGAGAATTGTGCAAAAGCTTCTAATTCTGCGAATTGTGCCAATTCCAATTTTAATTTACCAGCTACTTGTTTCATGGCTTTTATTTGAGCCGCCGATCCAACTCTGGAAACGGAAATACCCACATTAATTGTGGGTCTGATCCCAGCATTGAATTAATCGGCAGATAAGAATATTTGGTCGTCTGTAATAGAAATTACATTAGTAGGAATATAAGCTGAAACATCTCCTGATTGGGTCTCAACTATTGGTAAAGCAGTCATACTTCCTTCACCTAACTGAGAACATAATTTAGCGGCTCTTTTCGAAAGCCGCGAATGTAAATAAAAAACATCTTCGGGATAAGCTTCACGACCTGGTGGTCTTCGTAATAGAAGAGACATTTGGCGATAAGCCTATGCTTGTTTGGAGGGATCATCATAAATGATTAAAGTGTGGCGTTCACGGTACATAAAATATTCAGCCAGAGTTGCTCCTGTATAAGGTGCGAGGTATTGTAATGTAGCTGGGGAATTTGCTATTTCAGCCACTATAATAGTGTATTCCATTGCTCCTTTTATTGTAAAGAAGTTACGACTTAAGCCACAGAAGATGCTTTTTAACCAATAGCTACATAAACACATACTACATTTTGTCCCTGTTGATTGAGAATTGTATCTGTAGCTACTGTTGTTTTACCAGTTTGTCTGTCCCCAATAATCAATTCTCGCTGGCCACGCCCTATAAGGATCATATAATCAATAACAATAAGTCTCGTTTGAAGGGGTTCATACACGGACCGTCTGGAAATAATACCGGGAGCGGGAGATTCGATTAACGAGATTCCAAAGCTGAAATTTCTCCTCGACCGTCAATAGGTTTAGCTAGGGCATTTACAACACGACCCAAATAACCCTCACTTACTGGTATCTGAGCAATTCTTCCTGTTGCTTTTACGGAACTTCCCTCTTGTATCATCAAACCATCACCCATTAATACAACACCAACATTTTTTGATTCCAAATTCAAAGTAATGCCTATTGTACTTTCTTCAAATTCTACTAATTCACCCGCCATTACTTCATCAAGACCATAAATACGAGCAATGCCATTGCCTACTTGAAGTACGATACCTGTATTTACAATTTTTACTTCGGTATTATATTGCTCAATACGTTCACGGATAATTTTACTAATTTCATCTGCACGAATGGTTACCATGAATATTTCTGAATTTGATTCTTTTTCGAAGAAAAACAAAAAGAAGGCTTGTCTGCCTATACTCTCAATTATAGTAGAACAACTAATCAGTTATTTTTTTCTTTAATCGCCCCAAACATACCAATATTAGCACTGATCGTACGTAAATGTAACTCGTTGTTTAAGAAACTATTCAAAGTTCCCAGAGCTCATTGTAATGCTTGTTGTAAAACCCTTTGTTGCACTTGATTAATTGCCCTTTGTTGTTCAAAATGAATGGTTTCATTTTTGTAATTTTCGAATTGTTCAAAAGTTGTATAAATTGAATTAATTAAATTCAATTTTTCTCGTTCTATCTCGGAATAACCATTCACTTAAAACCGATCTGCTTCCATTTCTACTTTTCTTAAACGGGACCGGGCTTTTTCCAGCTGTTCAATGGTTGTTTCCCGTAGTTCTTCTGAATTTTGAATAGTTCTCAAGATTCTCTGTTTTTGATTATCTAATAAATCACTTAATGAAAGTAGATTCTCTTTCCATTCATTTCAAAATGTCTATGATCTCTTCCCGAACCAAACATGAATCTTTCAATTCATTTGGCTCTCACACTTAATTCCTTATAGGAAATTTCCCCATATTTATTATGGAATGAGCCTATCCTCTTTTCTCTATTTCGAAAAATCTTGAAAATAATTATCAATACAAGACCCAAATATTTGGAGGACTCTTCTGACCAAACAAATAGTTGTCAGCAAAGTTGTTTTTTTTTCTTGAAACCCAAAGAATTCTCATTAATTTATACGTAGGTCATCAATTCTGCATTGTAGAAAAGTAGAAACGGAGGCGTTAAACATAACACCTTTTTCCTATTTTTCATCCATCATAAAGAGAATTCAAGTCAGTTTTTCGACATGAGTGTTCTATATCGAAAAAAATTCTAATTTCACTATTAACATAGTGGTAGAAAGAATACTAGATTGCGTCGAAACTTCAAACTGGTTAGCTTTAACCATGGTAATGTTCCAAAATTCTTGGTTGATAGAGAATAAAAGTAGATTTCCCAATGAACCGCGAAATGCTATGGTTCTTAACTATTTTTTTCTCTCGTTATTTTGTAAGAAGTCATTCGCCGGATCATGCACATTTTCCTAGTTATAACAAAAAAAATGCAGTTGGTTGTAATCAATCTATTCTTTGAAATAAACAACTCGCACACACTCCCTTTCCAAAAAAAATCAATACACCTAGCACTGCACTTAGATTTATTAGATTTGTTGTTAAAATATCGGTATTAAACCCGAAACTTCCGGCGGATGGCCAGTAAATGAAGCAAAGAAAAGAATCAGTTATATTTTTCATATGATCGCGTCTCCTCTTATGGATAGAAAAAATTTCTTTCTACGATTCCAAATTTTTTTTATTTGTTTATGATAGTTTATTCTATAATCTAATTTTTTAATTATTTAATATGAATATATCAAATTAGTATATTTTTATTCTTACTAAAATTAGTATATTAGTAAGAATAAAAACATACTAAAATTGGTTAGTCAATTGAAAGAGTCCCTATAAGAATGATACTTCTTAGAAGGAAATACTAGTTCTTATGTCAATTGCAAAATACTTAGTTGGTTTCAACACTTTCTAAATCAAAAAAGGGGTCAGTGGACTAAAAAAAGGGACGGAAGAAGGTGAATCAGTATGTTAATCCGAATGAAGAAAAAATTGTAGGAGTAAAATCTAAATAGAATGAAAAAAATTGCAAGAGCAGCAACTAAAGTCCATGGAAAAAATAAGATGTATTTTTTTTATTAAACAAAAGGATTGGCAAATAAAAGAGCTAATGTTACAACCAGCCCATAAATAGTTAAAGCTTCCATAAAAGGCAGACTAAGTAATAAAGTACCCTGTATTTTGTCCTCTGCTTCCGGTTGTCTCGCAATCCCTTCTACAGCTTGCCCTACAGCTGTGCCTTGACCAACTCCAGGTCCAATAGAAGCAAGCCCGACGGCCAACCCAGCAGCGATAACAGAAGCAGCAGCAATCAGTGAATTCATGATAAGTTTCTCCTATTCCAAAGAAAACAAA
Source organism: Vicia faba (assembly GCA_948472305.1). NCBI lineage: Eukaryota > Viridiplantae > Streptophyta > Magnoliopsida > Fabales > Fabaceae > Vicia > Vicia faba. The sequence goes on along the minus strand of OX451740.1, from coordinate 1,340,986,934 downwards.
AAAATAGTTAATAATATAATCAACAAAAAAATTATGACTTAATTATTTCATTCTTCATATTTCTCTTTATCTAGTCGAAGTGTAATTTAAAATTTCAAACTTAATAATTTTTATTGAATTATCCCAATTACTTCGATATTAACTTTTTTCGTTTCTACCCTTGTAGTTTTTTGTGAATACATACAATTTTTGGTCTTATCTTACATTTTAAACTTTTTTTTTCTTTGATTTCATTTTTTTAGTCATTTTATATTCAATTCAGAATTATAAGAGATATAATCTTTTTTTTGAATCCCTACCTAAATTTAGAGTAGTAGCAGAACAAATTTAGATAGATCGTCATATATAACTAATGAATATCTACTATGACATATACATGTGTTTGTTCCATACCGTAAACCAATGAGTTGTATCTTAGATTCAATCGATCATTCTTGGAAATTCCCCCGCTGTCTTATAACGATTAGATTATATATACACCTAGTTTGACCCCCTCAACCTTTTTAATTTATTTAATCTCTATTTTTTTTTACAATTCCCTAGTAATTGTTTTAATTTTCTTTCTACTTTTTGATTGTTATTAAACCTTTTTAAAATTTCTTTGTATTTTTTTATTAATATTCCTTAAGTATATTATCGCGAGCCACACATACTTTGTTGCGGGCTAAAACACGATTTTGATAACTAGTCAATGATGCCCTTCCATGGATTCACCTATATACGCCACAACTAAAGTAGCGAAAATAAGAGCTTGAATACCACTTGTAAATAATCCAAGGAACATAACAAGTATAGGAACTACTAAAGGTACTAACGAAACAAGAACAACAACTACTAATTCATCCGCTAATATATTTCCAAAAAGTCGAAAACTAAGTGATAAGGATTTTGTGAAATCTTCTAAGATGTTAATCGGTAAAAGGATTGGCGACATAACAGTCTGATTGAAAAACCTGAACAGAAAAATGAAAATTGAATGAATGAAAATCGAAACTTGATCCCACAACTGACAGTTGAATCCTCCCTGTCCATTCCTTTCCATGCTTCAAGTTCACAAGTTTCTCTATAGATGCACCATCTACTTAATATTAGTTTCCCATATTTCTTACTTAATGTAAACTTAAATATAGGAAATCGTCCTCCAAAAATTATGATGTGTTTTGCAATAGTATGAAGCATAAAAATAGCATACATGTAATTTCAATTGATTTAAGGATGTCTAATTTCTTAAAAGTATATCATATGAGATATTGATTAATGCATTGAACACAAATGAATGAGTGAAATAGAAAAAAAAATAACTTCTGACAATCAACCTATATCTCAGCATCAATGGTTTTTGTTATCATCCCTACCATATTCTGCACCATCGAAATCAACAATGATCAAAACATGCAACATAAGAACTACCTCAGAGCTACACGATATTTTTGGCCCAACTTCTCAAGTTCTGCCATTACACAGTCTATTATAATACACGAGGTATCTAAAAATCCAAAGTATAAATAGAACAATTGTAAGAATAATGCACATGATGACAGATTCAAAGACAACATGCCACATTGAAACACTAGCTTTTGAATCATGTGAAAGGACATCAAAACTTCGTAAGCTTTAAAAATCAACTGGAACCCAACATTCAACTATAATTTGAGTCAAGTAGTAATCAATTGAAACTCACACTTCACATATAAGTGGTCAATCATTCGTTTCTCCAAATCCAAATGTAACAAAGACCTTTGTGTGAGCCACCAACATAAAATTCTTTTTTCAAAGACCTTTGTGTAAATAAAGACCTTTGAAGATTTTTTAACAATTGCGATGTGGTGAGATTTGTCGGAACCTTAAGTGAACAACATCCATGATAGCTATGAAACATTATATGCCCTTGAATGACATTTGACTCGTACGCCATTCAACACAAATAGAACATCATCAATGGATTTTACAAAAAATAAATATTGAACAACATTTAAAACAAAGAAAACATTAAAATCGAACAACAACAAAGCGACAAACCAGTATTATTGTCACGGTGACAGATTGAACAGCTCTGGTGAGAGGAATTTGCAATGGGTACGTTGAAATGGAGATCGAATAGGGAGTTTTTGTTTAAAGAATTGGGTAATTTGAATGGTGTTAGAAAGAAATCAAATTTAAAGAGATTAGTTTCCCACTCTAACTCTTAACGTGACTTTTCACTACTCAATGCATTAAGGAGAGTGAGAGTTTCATTGAGGCAAAATATAATTCAATGGTCTATTTGAAAATTTGAAAATGACTTAGTCTTTCCATCTTTTTGCAGATTGTATGTTACGTGGAAAAAAATGAAAATGCATTATAATTTGACACATCAGTAATATTAATTGCAGGGATTCTATAAATTAAGCAAAGGATACATAGTCCAAATTAGGGGTGTTCAATACCAAACCGGCCCAATAGAAAATCGCAAAACTGAACCGAACCAAACCGAAACCGCAAAAAACCGCATTTGGTTCGGATGTGTTTGAGTCATTTTCTCGTGGAACCGCATGGTTCGGTTCGGTTTGCGGTTTGTATTTTACAAACCGAACCAAACCAAACAAAATCGCATTATGTTATAAAATCTTACTAACCAATATATATTTCTATAATTCTTTAGAGAAATCAACATGTATTATGTGTATATTTTATCATACTTTGTATTATATTCATTTTAATTTACAAATCATAAAAAATAAAATATTATTCATTTATAAATACTATTTTCACAAAATATATTTTATCATATTCTTTATATAATATTTATTTAAGAATGCAATCTTGTTGATATCATTATTTAGATTTAGATAAAATTATAATACGCAATTTTATGTATCAAATTATAAATTTATTTTGACAATTATAAATTTTTTATGGTAATGTATGAACAATTAAATATAAAATTATATTTTCCTATATATTTGTATGTATGACATAATAATTATTTTTGTAAAAAACCGAAACAACCGAACCAATCCAAACTACATTAGTTTGGTTTGGTTTGGTTCGGATTTATTTTTAAAAGTCAACCGAACCAAACCGAACTGCATGTTTTTTTCTCTTGCGGTTCGGATGATTTTTTGCTTCAAAACCGCCCAAACCGCACCGCGAACACCCCTAGTCCAAATTTCCCTTAAAATTAAGTTAAATTAAACTTGATTAAAGAGAGATTTAATGGTGATTTTCAACGTCTTAGATTTTAATAGATAGATATTAGATACGTTAACACTATAAATGCAATCTAATGTTATTTATTCAAATCAGAAACGCGTATAAATGTAATGCATGGTAGACTTGTATTAAGATACATTTCATATAAACAAATGATTTAAATATAGATTGCCTCTATTTGTTATCATGTTATTAAATTTTTAGGGTTATTTTTAATAAAACTATCATTGATTTGTTATTATATAAAGCATTTGAAGTTATTCCTAGACCATTTTTCTTTTAAACGGATTATACCCAGATCACAATGCATTCTAACCATAACATTAAAGTTGATAAAGAGAGATAATAAGGGACTACCTCATAGATGAAGTATTTATTATCAGAAGAAAGCATCCAAATGCAATTGTAAAGATTGGTTTGGCGAGTATTTTAACTACAGAAATGCATGACTAGATTAAAATGGATCAATGTAGGTGTAGAGATACAAGACAATTATAATAGAATTTTGATTTGTGATCTTTTATTATACAGTAATGAGTAATGAGTATATATACAATGATGTTGAGTCATGGTTGACTCATCAAGATAATTTGCTAATCAATATACATCAATGCCTAATTAATATATACCAATGTCTAATCAATATAGAAGTCATACACAATTGATACAATAAATATTTTATATTCTAATACGCTTCTGTAGTCGAAACTGGAGATTGATGAATATTGAGACTTATCGCTGAAGTCATCAAATAACTGTAGTGGAATACCCTTTGTGAAAATGTCAGTTATTTGGTAACGAGACAGGACATATAGAACATGCACTTGACCTTTATCAACATTTTCACGCACAAAGTGGATATCCATTTCAATATGTTTTGTGCGTTGATGTTGGACAAATTACCTAACAAGTAGAAAAAACTGGTGTTGTCACAATAGAATAGAGTGACTTTTGTGACCAGACACTCGAGTTCTAACAACAAGTTTCAAAGCCAACATGATTAAGTAACAACATTAACAACACCATGATACTTTGCTTCAGCACTAAAGGGAGATAAGGTTGGTTATCGTTTTGCAGATCAAGAAACCAAAGTGATCTGACCTGATCAGAAATGGACCGTCACGGCTGACTCCGAGCAGAAAGCTTTTTTGAACGAGGTGGGGGGGGGGGGGGGTACCTGCAAGGCACTCCGATGCTAAAGTAAGTGGGAGTACGAGCAGATAATAGCAAGTTGAGGTTAGAATGATGAATACCTGACCCTCTGGAAACAGAGGGTATTTATAGCCCCCAGCGCTGGGCCAAGGTTCCTTCATTGGGCCGGGCGGATTTGGCCCAATGGAGGAACTGCCAGGTTCTACGTGGGTAGTGGGGACCCGCACGTGGTCCCCTTCCTGGAGGTTCTGCGTGAAGTGCGGGCGGACGAAGACGCGGTCTTTCCGGGGTATCGTTGGGGGAACGGTGGACTGAGTCTGCCCTAGTTGGGATGCTCGAGGGGAGCTCGAGCTGGACAGCAAGGTGTCGAGCTGGACGCTAGGCCGTGGAGCTGGACGACAGGGCGTCGAGCTGGACAGCAGGAGGCGGAACTGGACATCACCACGTGGAGTTGGACAGCAGGATGTCGAGCTGACATCGGGATGTCGGGCACGAATGTGGCCCCTTTGCTCGGCGTGGTCCTCAGTAAGTCCCTTTGGACTGGGCCTTAGCAATGCTTTTGGGCCTGTCGGGTCCAGTCCAGAACAGGAGCCCCCCAAGTCGTGGTTCCTTGGCGAGGAGCCATGACTTGAACCCAAGTTATTCCCTCGTTGAGGTCTCGTGCCCGGGACAGAGGTGTGGGCCCTCGAGGGCCTCCTCGTGTCGTGCTCGGAGACGTCCTCGTTGGTGGATGCACGGAGGATCCTTACCGGGCGCGTCGGCCGAGCACACGAGGTATCTTTCGGTAACTGTGTCGCCACCCTATAGGGTAGGGTCATCATTGCGTTGGGAGCAGCGCGTCGAGGAGATGGAGTCCGTGGTTGCCCGAGGTGACGTTTGGTATTCCACGTCATCACTATAAATAGGAACCTTGGGCCCCATAATACGTTTCTACTCTCTGTGCTCTCTTTGCTGCCGCTTTCCGGATTTTCTCCAGTTTCGACTTTCCGTCACAGATTCTTCTATTTCGTAGCCAAATCCCACTCTTTGATCCAAGTAAGTGATCTATCTTCTTCATTTTTCTGTTTAGAATGCATGATTTCTGGCGTTTGTAGATGTTTTAGGACCGTGCGCGTGGGATTAGCCCGGTAAACTCATGCTTAGCCCGACACATTCATGCCTAGGACCGACAAACGCATGTTTGTGGCCGGCGCATTCACAGTTTTAGGTGATAAACTTCAGAGCTGCCCGGGGTCTTCATGATCCAGGGCGCCTGATTCATGATCGCGCCTGGTATGTTCATGGTCTTGGCCGTGGGCTTCATGGTGCGGCTCGCCATGTTCATACCTCGGTCGTCATGCTTGGAGAGTGTCCGAGCAGTTGGTTTGAGGAAGAACACCGGGTTCATGATGTCGGGGAGGCAACCATCCGTGGAGACGGACTTATGTAGTCGTGCATAGGACGACGTGATTTTGTCGAGCGTAGGGCTTCGTGCTCAACTGACTGGTTTCCCGTGCTCTGCAGGTAACCATGGAGGACGAGCCGAGCTCTTCCGGACGCCGCGACCGCGAAGAACAGAGTGCCGACGAGTCGGTCACCCTGATTGATACTGTGACCGACCCTTTGCTGGAATGGGTGGGCGTCGAGCCACGGGGGATAGCGTCGGTCTACAGCCGGGATGACCGACATCTATACGCTGTCATCGAAGAGGGTCAAGACCAGCCCGGCTTCCAGAAGAACTTCGTAGTTATGCTTCCGTCAACCCGTGCAAGGATTTGCTCGGTTTATCCGAATTACAGCTTCGCGATGTATGAGATCGCGTTCAAAGACCTAGGGCTGCGGCTGCCCTTCACTGATTTCCAGGCCGGGGTCTTTACGCACTTGGAGCTGGCCCCGTCCCAGCTACACCCAAACTCTCCCGCCTTCATCCGGGCGTTTGAGTTGACGTGTCGCTACCTGAGGATCGGGGCGACCATCCCGCTTTTCTTCCGGATATTTCACCTGCAGCGTCAGTCCCGAGGAGGGAAACATAGCTGGGTCTCCCTGAAGCAGTCGAGGAGACTCTTTAAGATGTATATGGACTCCGTGAGGGGGTTTAAGGACAAGTGGTACGTGGTACGGCCAGTTACCGACGCTGTCATAAATTCCCTTTTCGAGGAGGAGGAGCCGGTGAGTGACGAGGATGGGGAGGCGATGCTGGGCGACGATGGGAACCCCGTGTTGGGTCGTAGGGCTAAAGTCCCCGTGCACTGGATGTCCCGGCATTACGAGCATGGGACGGGTTATTTCCATACCGCCGCCGGGGACATGTGCTCGGAAGACGAGCAGGCGTACAGCGCTCTTTGCCGGTTTGTCGATAGTTTCCATCCCGCCCGGTGGTTACGCGGGAAGGGGATGATATCCTGGACAAAGATGGTTACCCAACGTTCGAGTCCCGCCCGATCGACACCAAGGCGCTGGTGGAGTGCCCGACGTACAGGCAGGCTGCCCGTCTGTTAGGTTGTATGTTGTTTGAAATTCTTTATTCGTCATTTATTTATGAAGTTTGCTCGGTACTGACCTACCCTTTATTTTGTGCAGGTACGATGGCTAGTCGACATGAAAGGCTCTTGAAATTATCCTGCGACCAGAGGCGAGGCAGGAGGGTCGTGAAGGCTCCACAGGCGACGAGGATGGGCCCACCACCCAGTCCAAATGCTCCTCAGCCGGTGAGGGTGGACTCGCCGTCGAGCTCGGGGCCCGCGTCGGATCCAGAAGTCGAGGAGATCGACCCCAGTGCCGTTTTAATGCAGAGGAAGAGGACCCGTGTGGAAGGTAGTCCGACTGTCGGCGAGGACGCCGGTGCTGTTAAATCTTTCGCCTTCCCCCCTTGCTTCGAGGAGGCAGGCTTTTTCGAGCGATTCCCTCTGACAGTGGTTGCCCATGAAGCTGCGGCCATAAAGAAGATGAGTAAAGAGGAACGGAAGGCGTATCTGGCCGCCAGCATGGATGGGCTGGTAAAAATGGCCGAGATGGATTTGGTGCTATCCGAGGATGGAGGGGATTCTGCCCGTGTTGAAGAACTCGAGCAGGAGAAGGCAGCCCTGACCGCGAGCTCGCGGAAGTTGAAGGTCGCTCTGGAACGCTCCGAGGGGATGTTCCGAGAGCAGACTGCGATGCTCGATGCAGAGAGGGAGATGTTGACCCTGGAGAAGGAGAAGTCGGGGAAGTTGACCGAGGAAGGGGAGCTTCTTCGGGCAGACAGGGATCGCCTGGGGGCCGAAGTCGAACGCTTGGCCAAACAGGTCGAGGAAATGAATGTTGCCCTGCAACCTGCGGAGGACGAGCCCGAGGACCTCGTAGCTTTGAAGAGTCGGGTGGAGCTGGTCGCTCACATCCGGCTCCTCGAGGTAGACTGCGTCGGTGCCCTGGAGGACGGGTTCAACTCTGCGGTCGGTCAACTCTCCTTGCTAAACCCTGGCCTGGTCACTGAGGGTATCGGCCACACACACCAGATAGTGGATGGCGTGATCGTTCCTCCGCCCGACTCTCCGAACGCCGACAATGATGATTCCGTGGAGGTCTGAATAGGATAGCGGGCCTGCGTGCCCTTGATATTTGTATTCTTTGGGCCTGCGTGCCCGTTTATTGTACGTTATGAACATCGCCGGCCTTCTTGTCGGTTTATTACTGTTTTGTCGCCTTCGGGCATTTATATCAATGTTGTTTTACATTTTGGATTTTTTGCCCTTGTTTGAAATCATATGTTTGCATGAATTTTTAGCCTAAGTCCCGGGCCCGAGGAGTGCCCGTAAGTGGCTTTGATTTGGCGAGCGCGTCTGCCCGCCTCCGTTTGTATGCATTCCCGACCCTATTTCGTTTGGCCGGAATCACCTAAGTGTTGTGCTCGAGGGGAGAGATTTTCTTTTGACCCTTGTAGATGGCCCGTTATTCTCGACGTAATGTCGGGCATTTCGGAGCGAAGTTGCTCAGTCGGGCGTGGAGCCCGTTAGGGACGATTCGGCCTTGGTGTGAACTGCCCATCGCGAGCTGGGTGTTCTGCCTTATAGGTACGACGACGGTGGGGCTCGGTATAGCTGTCCACGTCGGGCACTATCGATCGCCATCGTTTCCCGCGCGATGCTGTGCCATTTTGGTCGCATGTCGGGCTTGTACCTTAGCCTCATACGAAATTGGACGTTTTTCCTCGTTGACCGAGCGCGGGTGCTGCTGGTCGAGGGTCCCAGGTGTTGATAGTTTCTAACTGTAGTACTGCTTTAGCTTAGCAGCATTCCAGGGTCGTGGTAATGGCTCTCCGTCTAGCTGCTCGAGGTAGTACGCCCCGGTTCCCATGGTGCCGTGGACGCGGTAAGGTCCTTCCCAGTTCGCGGCCAACTTCCCTTCGCGGGAATCTTTCTGGTTCCTGCGTAGTACCAGGCTGCCTATTTCGAACTCGCGCTTGATGACCTTGTCGTTGTGGCGCAGAGCCACTCGTTGTTTTAGGGTGGCTTCGCGCAGGGCAGCACCCGATCGGATTTCCTCGACAAGGTCAAGTTCATCCCTTAGTGCTTCGTCATTCATTTCTTCGTCGAGGGGTTCCTCCGTTCGTCGGGATGGTTCCATGATTTCGACCGGGATGACAGCTTCGGTGCCGTAGGTCAGTCGGAATGGTGTTTCACCCGTCGTTGAGTGGGGTGTGGTGTGGTATGCCCACAGGACGTTGTGGAGCTCCTCGACCCATCCTCTTTTGGCTTCGCCGAGTCGACGTTTGAGCCCTCGGAGGATGACTCTGTTCGCGGCTTCGGCTTGCCCGTTGGTCTGAGGGTGCTCGACCGACGTGAAGTGTTGTTTGGTCCCCAGTTTGGTGACGAAGTCTCGGAACCCGTGGTCGGTGAACTGGGTACCGTTGTCGGTCACCAGGGCCTGCGGAATTCCGAACCTGGCGAGGACGTTTCTTTTGTAGAAATGGAGGATATTGTGTGAGGTGATTTTTGCGAGTGCCACGGCGACGATTAGAAATTTGTTCTGGTAGGTTCCTTGCACGAAGGGCCCGAGGATGTCCATGCCCCACCAGGCGAATGACCATGGGGACGACAATGCGTTCAACTCGTGCGGGGGGGCGAGGTGCATATCCCCGTGCTTCTGGCACTTGTCACATTTTTTCACGTGTTCCTTGGCGTCCTGTTGCATCGTCGGCCAGTAATATCCTGCTCGGAGGGCTTTCCTTGCCAAGGATTTACCGCCCATGTGCTGGGCGTTGATCCCTTCGTGTATCTCCCGCAGTACGTCGGGGATGGCGGACTCGTCGATGCATTTCAGGAGGGGAATGGAGAATCCTCTTCGGTACAGTTTCTGCTCGAGAACAACATAGGAACATGCTCGTCGCTTGATTATGGTAGCTTCGGCCTGGTTCGACGGGAGTTCTCCCTTTGTCAGGAAATTATAAACCGGGGTCATCCAGGACGTGGCATCCCCGATGGCGTGGATCTCGACCGTAGTCGAAGATGGTTCGATGCTCGGTCGTGCCAGAGATTCCTGGATGACGGATTTATTCCCGCCCTTCTTTCGTGTGCTCGCGAGTTTGGACAATATGTCCGCCCTCGTGTTTTGCTCGTGGGGAACATGAGAAATTTCTGCGCGTACGAACTTTGTCATGTGTTTTTTGACTAAGTTCAAGTACTCAATGAGGTTGTCATTTTTGGCCTGGTAGCTTCCCTGTACTTGAGAAGCGACGAGCTGGGAGTCGGTGTAAATTTGAACTTCGCGGGCTCCCAGGTCCTCGGCTAATCTCAGTCCTGCGAGCAGGGCTTCGTATTCTGCCTGGTTATTTGACGTCGGGAAGGAGAGAACCAAGGAGTGCTCGATTACTACACCTTCTTCGTTTTCCAGGAGGATCCCTGCGCCGCTTCCGGACGAGCTGGAGGCTCCGTCGACGAAGATGGTCCACTTGTGTTCCTTCCCCGGGGGAAAGTCGTGAGCGGTCATCTCTGCGACAAAGTCGGCCAAGGCTTGTGCTTTGAGGGCCTTCCTGCTCTCGTACTGAATGTCGAATTCGGAGAGTTCCAACGACCACTTCAGCATTCTGCCCGCCATATCTGGCCGACCCAGGAGTTGCCTCACCGGCTGATCGGTTCGCACGATGATGGTGTGGGCTAGAAAGTAGTGTCTGAGCCTCCTCGCAGCATTGACGAGGGCCAGAGCAACCTTTTCTATCTGTTGATATCTGCTTTCGGGGCCTTGTAAGGCTTTGCTCGTGAAATAGACAGGTTTCTGCCTGTCAGGGGTTTCGCGGACAAGGGCTGCGCTGATGGCTTCGTTCGAGACGGCCAAGTATAAGTACAGTGGTTCTCCGTCGTCTGGTCGAGACAGCACGGGCGGTTGAGATAGGCTCTGCTTCAGATGGCGAAGTGCGTGCTCGCATTCCTCGTTCCATTCGAATGATGCTTCCTTTCGGAGGAGCTTGAAGAAGGGGAGGGCGTGCTGAGCGGACTTCGCGACGAAGCGGGATAGTGACGTCAACATGCCGTTCATGATTTGTATTGACTTCTTCGACGTCGGTGTCGGGAGGTCGGAGAACGCCCGACATTTGTCGGGGTTGGCTTCAATCCCTCGTTCTGTTAGATAGAAACCTAGGAATTTTCCCGCCTTAACCCCGAACGTGCACTTCTCGGGGTTGAACCTCATTTTGCACTGTCTTGCTTGGGCGAAAACTGTCTTGAGATGAGCTGCGTGATCGGTGTCTGCTCGGGATTTGACGATCATGTCGTCCATATATACCTCGAGCATGTCGCCAATCTGTTTGTTGAACACTTTGTTCATCATGCGTTGGTAAGTTGCACCGGCGTTCTTCAGTCCGAAGGGCATTACGTTGTAGTAATAGTTGCCCGAGCTGGTCATGAACATCGTGCAGCGTTTGTCGCCCAGAGCCATTGGGATTTGATTATACCCCGAGTAGGCGTCCATGAACGACAAAGTCTTGTAGCCGGCCGAATTGTCGACCAGCATGTCTATGTTAGGTAGAGGAAAAGCATCCTTCGGGCAAGCCCGGTTGAGGTCGGTATAGTCAACACACATTCTCCATTTTCCATTATTCTTTTTAACAAGTACAACATTTGACAGCCAGGTGGAGTACCGGGCTTCAGAAATAAAATTTGCCTCTAGGAGGTCTTTTACAGCTTTTTCAGCAGCCTCCGTTTTTTCTGGAGACTGCCTACGCCTACGTTGTACTACGGCCTTGGCGGCTGGATCAATGGCGAGGTGATGACAGGCGACCTCAGGGTCGAGTCCGGGCATCTCTGCAGCGCTCCAGGCGAAGAGATCAGCATTCTCGCGCAGACAGGCCTTGATTTTCTTCCTGGCCAAGTCGGGGAGGTCTTTGCCAATCTTCACTCCCTTGGTCGGGTCGGCTCCGAGGGGAACGAGTTCAAAATCACCGCCCGGAATAGGTCGAAGTAGGATTTGCTCGCTGCTGGATGGCTCGTCTTGGTCGAAGCGAGCGTCGAGGGCTATGGAGTCGACCTTTGGTGGAGCCTTCTGGACTTCTTCCTCGGGGGATGCTCTGTCGGGCTCCTGCTTTGTCCTCTTGGTGGGTCTGGTCCCCACGTCGACGGTATCCCGTCCCTTTGAAGCGGCGTTGAAGCACCTGCGGGCAGCGGCGAGGTCTCCCTGGATGGTGGCTACCCTTGCCCTTTTGGTATAGAACTTCATTTTTAGATGGACAGTTGAGGGCACCACTGTCAGCTCCGCCAATGTCGGCCTCCCCAAGATGCAATTGTATAGGGACGGGCAATCAATGACGAGGAAGCGGACCTTAACCCGTCTTGTAGCCGTTCCTTCCCCGAACGTCACCAGGAGCTCGACATAACCCCAAGGTTTGGAAGTCGAGCCATTGAAGCCTTGAAGATCTGAACCCACATACGGAGAGAGGTGTGAGTCGTCCAGTTGCAAGGTCCGGAACAGCTGGCTGTACATCACGTCGACGGAACTCCCTTCGTCGACCAGGATGCGATGCACGTCAAAATTGGCCATCTTTGCCCTTATCAGCAAGGGGATGACTGCGTTCGGGGCTCCGCCGGGGAGTTCTTCCAGGTAGAAGGTGATGGGTTCTGACCTGCCCTTCACCCTTTCGAAAGTCACAGTTTGTGGAGGAGCTATGTCGACCAGTTCATCCAACTTCCTCTTGGCTGAATTGATGGTGAGGTCGTTGAATCCGCCCCCGTTGATGACCATGGCGGAGGGGAAGTATTCCCACCTGCTGTGTGTTGTCAGGGGCTCCTGCAGGAGCTCGGGAACGTCGAAATCCTCGGGCCTGGTTACCGAGAAGGCGGTCTGGATTGGTACCGACTCGTCAGATGGTCGGGCATCTTCTTCGGGCTCCTTAGCTTCATGGGCGTCACGACGGGGAGCATCGTTTCGCCTGTACTGTGCGAGCCTCCCTCCCTTGATTAGGGTTTCAATGGCGTCCTTGAGGTGGACGCAGTCCTCTGTCAAATGACCATGACTCCTATGGTATTGACAGTACTTATTTGTGTCTGCCCCTGGCTTGGCAGGAGCAGGTCGGGGACGCTTGACGCCACCGTCTCTGAAATCTGTGCTAGCACACTCCGCCAAAATACGCTCGCGGGAAGCCGTGAGCGGAGTGTACTCGGTGAAACGGCCCGAGGGGCCCCTTTGTTCCCGGACTTCCCGGGGTCGGTCTTCTTTCCTTTTTTCCCCGGTACGTCGGGGAGGAGGGTCTTGTCGCGAGCTGCTGCTATGATTGGGAGCGCGAGCCCTGGAGTCTCGTGCCCTGTTGGCAGCTTCTCTCTCCTCGTAGTCCATGTATGCTCGGGCTTTGTCGAGGAGAGCATCAAAAGTTGCAGGTGGCTCAATACCCACAGCTTTTCTGAATTCTGTGCCGGGGAGGAGGCCCTTCTCCAGCAAATATCTTTTCATATGGTCCGCGCAGGGGACCTGTATTGCTTCCCGGTTGAAGCGGTTGATGAATTCCCTCAAGGTTTCATCCTGTCTTTGGATGATGGCCTCGAGGGCCGCCTCGGTCTTCGGGTGGCGCCGAGAAGCTGTGAAGGAACTGATGAACTGGTTCTTCAGGTTCCGCCACGAGGTAATTGAGCCCGGGGCGAGTCCTTTATACCAGTCCATGGCCGCCTTCCTGAGAGTCGTGGGGAAGAGACGGCACTTGATGGGCCCCCCGACATTATGATAGTGGAGCATGGCTTCGAACCCGTCAATGTGGTCGACCGGGTCTGCTACTCCGTCATACTCCTTCAGATGAGGGGGCTTCTCCATGCCCGGGGGGATAGGTGCATCCATGATTGCCTGCGACAGGGGACCGCGGGGGTCGTCCTCGTCGCTCCTCTCCGGAGAAAGAGAAGGGGTCCTGTAGTTATGTTTGGCACGATGATCGTGCTGAGATTCCCTCGAGCGTGATGCTCGGTGGCTGAAGGTCACACGCCCGTCTCCGGGGTGCCTCTTGTCGTGCCTTGATGGGTCGCGACTGGGCTCTCCGGCTGGAATAGCGGGCTGTCTCTCATAGTTGGGACGCCTCTGCTTTGGTCGGGGAGAGGGACTCCTGGAGTTCTCCCTGTGGTGTCTCCGCGGGGGAGAAGGGTGTCGAACTTCTTCGACCCGAGGAGGTGGAGAAGGTGGCCTCCGATGCCTCCTCGGGGGTCGTCGATCATTTTCAAGTGCCCTTAGTCTTTCTCCTTGGGCGAATATGAGATAATTTGTCTGGTTGATGGCCGCGAACAGTGCCTGAGTCGTGGCATCTGCCCCGGCAGGAACTGGGACTTCATAGAACCGGGCAGCTTTGTGATGGGCGAGAGCTACCGGGTCGTCCTCGAGTGCTGGAGGGGTCGTCGAGGATGATGCAGTATTCCCGTCCCTGTAGGTGGAAGGTCCAGGGGCGGTGGTCACAGGGATGGCAATGTGGCCGGGATCACCGGGGTTGTCGAGGTGCCCATTCTTGTCCGTGGGACCGTTATTAGTATCGGCGACACGGACGAGCTGCTCGTCGCGAGCTGGATCAGCCATGACAGGTAGTTAGATTGAGCTTTGGTCCTTAGAATTGTTCGTTAGACGGGGAAGCTGTTTCCCACAGACGGCGCCACTGATCTGACCTGATCAGAAATGGACCGTCACGGCTGACTCCGAGCAGAAAGCTTTTTTGAACGAGGTGGGGGGGTACCTGCAAGGCACTCCGATGCTAAAGTAAGTGGGAGTACGAGCAGATAATAGCAAGTTGAGGTTAGAATGATGAATACCTGACCCTCTGGAAACAGAGGGTATTTATAGCCCCCAGCGCTGGGCCAAGGTTCCTTCATTGGGCCGGGCGGATTTGGCCCAATGGAGGAACTGCCAGGTTCTACGTGGGTAGTGGGGACCCGCACGTGGTCCCCTTCCTGGAGGTTCTGCGTGAAGTGCAGGCGGACGAAGACGCGGTCTTTCCGGGGTATCGTTGGGGGAACGGTGGACTGAGTCTGCCCTAGTTGGGATGCTCGAGGGGAGCTCGAGCTGGACAGCAAGGTGTCGAGCTGGACGCTAGGCCGTGGAGCTGGACGACAGGGCGTCGAGCTGGACAGCAGGAGGCGGAACTGGACATCACCACGTGGAGTTGGACAGCAGGATGTCGAGCTGACATCAGGATGTCGGGCACGAATGTGGCCCCTTTGCTCGGCGTGGTCCTCAGTAAGTCCCTTTGGACTGGGCCTTAGCAATGCTTTTGGGCCTGTCGGGCCCAGTCCAGAACACAAAGTATCCCCAAGATAGACACAATATCCAGACATGGATCTTCTAGTTTCTGGACAGTCTCCCCAGTCATCATTAGTATATATGGTGAGTGTATCAACTAGGGAGGGAGAGATATGTAGACCGTGGGTAATTGTACCTTTAATGCACCTAATAATTTCAAGGCAATGTGTTGTGTTCGTGGATCATGCATAAAGAGACACACTTGTTGGATGGCATAAGCTATATCAGGCATGGTAAAAGTTAAATATTGCAATGCACCTGCAAGGCTTCAATATTCATATGGATTATGATATGGATTATCCGAGAGTCCACTAAGCTTTACTTTAGTGTCCACTGGGGTAGAAACTGGTTTGCAAGAAGACATGGTAGCTCGCTCAATTATCTCTTTGACATATTTATTTGAGATAGAAATATACCACTTAAATGTATAGTAGCTGAGATACCCAGAAATTAACCAAGAGGAATCAGATCTTTCATAGTAAATTCAGAACTGATTTTAGACATGATGGACTGATTAAGAGGATCAAATGAGACAGTAAGAATAATGTCATATATACATAGAGAATAATGTCAAATGGTTGGTTTGAAGGGTGGTCGTGGTATGTGGCATGTTAGGTGTAGGAATGACATGTGTTGTTGATTTATGGTCAACGTAGGTAATGTGTGATATGGAAAAGGTTCATCATTTGTATTCAAAAATTCATAGCTTCAGGACTTGGGAGCATGTGAAGTAGAGAAGGAAAAATATTTTCATCAAAAATAACATGTCTAGAAATGATTATTTTGCGACTAGAAAATTCAAAACACTTATATCCTCTATGGTTGGAGGGATATCATAATAAGACACATGGTGTTGACCTTTGCTGAAGTTTATTTCTAGTAGTGGAAGTGATTAATGAAAAACATAGACACCCGAAAAACTTTAAGATGCGAGAATATGAGTGAAATTTTTTATAAAGAATTGTAGTTGGTGTTTGAAGAGCTAACTTTTTGTTTGGATGAATATTTAACAGATAGATAGCCATTTGAAGAGCATGATGCCAAAAAGAAAATGGTAGAGAGGAATGTGCAAGAAGTGTACAGATGATGTTGTTTATAGTACATATTTTTCTTTCGGCTTTTCCATTTAGGTCACAAAATTTATGAAAATAAGTGTTGTCATATTCTTTATTGTTATCACATTAAAAATATTTTATATCTTGTTTAAATTGTGTTTTGATGTGATTACGGAATTGGAGAAAAATGGAGTAAGCTTGAGAATTATTTGCAATAGGAAAAGTCCATAAGAAATTCTTAAAATCATCAAGGAATAATATATAATAACAATGACCATCAGAACTAAGAGTTGGTGATGTAGAAAGATCACTATGCACAACATCAAACGAAAATGAAGTGTGAGACAAAGAGTCATAAAATGGTAGTTTCATTTGTTTTCCAAATTGACAAGATTGACAAACAAAATTGTTTTGAAACTACAGAAAATAAAATTATTTCTATGAAGAGAATTCAAAACAGATGCTCCCGGAGTAAGAGGATAAAGTTCACATGAGCTATTACATCTCATTAACGACATCCCTGTTTGAAGATCCTTCCCAAAAAAATCAAATGGATCAAATTCAACAGAAACTTCATTGTCAATGGTAAATTTTCGTACATAAACAAGGTTTTTGATTAATTTGGGTGCATGTAAGATATTATTCAAGGTTAAGGGAGTATGGGAATTGGTTAATAATGTCTTGCCATGGCCAATAACTGGAATATTATGACCACTACTGACAATAATATGATTACTTATATTGGAATAAGACATTAGATTTCATCTGTTATTTGTCATGTGAGATGTGGCTCATGTGTCCATGTACCAATGTTCATAAGGAGGAGCCATAGATAGAGTTTTCATTGCAGCCTAAATATCTATTAGTGTATATGAAGGTTATGTTGAAACGATATGTGTCTGATGTGTTTTCTGCCCAAGAATGTCGGTAGAGTTATGTTCAATTATGGTATGGAGAAGGTCATTGAATATGGTTCAATAAATCTATTGTAGAACAATGGCATCAATGTGTTTCCATAAGGTTGGTTCAGTTTCTTTGAGAGATGGGGAGGAAGAGGTAGAATCAGTTTTGGATAGAGGAATAATATGGGCAATAACCTAATATGTTTGAGCATGAATTTTGAAAAACTCAGACTTGGTATTGTATTGGTTCTTTTCAATATCAAAAGTAATTTTAATGAAGTTTGTGATATTGTTGACAGTAAGGGCAGGATGAATGGAGGGAGTGGTGGTTTTGATAATTGTTAATTTGTTATTGTTGGTGTCTTTGATTGACGAGTGAGGTAGAAGATCGGGAAAAAATAATGTAAAAGATGAAGGCCGACGGCGCGGATAAAGGTAGAGGAAGAGAGATGTTAGTGACGCGGCTAGATTTAGAAAAGGGAGGGAAAAATAGGGTTGCTAAGAAGAATAGGCTTGTGATACCATAATAGAATTCTGATTCATGATCTTTCTTTATACAATAATGAGTGTATATATAATGATGTTGAGTCATGGTTGACTCATCAAGATAATTAGGTAATCAATATACATTAATGAAGATGCTAATAATTAATACAATAAATATTTTATATTCTAATAAATTAGAAAATACAAGTATATTCATAGATGCTTGAATTAGATTCTTCATTAAGTAAGTTCAATGCACATTGAAAACATCCTGATACAATATGACATACTTATGAAAAACATTATCTTAAATAGTGAAAGTGGTGGAAAAGCAAATGATAAGTGCACAAACAAAACTGCAAACCAGGCTTAGCTTTATCAGCTGATATGAACTAAACTATTAATATATGCTTAGGGAAGACGTACACAAGCAATAAACAATGTACCTTTTTCGCGCATCACAACAAGATTCATATCATCACCATCACATTTTTTTGTGTTGACAACACACCTACTGAAATCATTCAAAACTTGCTTTTTTTATCATCTTAAACAAAAAAACAAGGACAAACCACAAAATATTTTTTTGCAAGCATATTTCTTAAAAAACATAAGTCTAAAGCACCAACAAAGTGAATGGTACTCAAAATAGATCACAACAAAATCATCATCCTATAAAGGTTGAAATATCAACAACACAAAAGCATCATCTTTAAAAGGATGGAACAACAACAACAAAAAATTTGTTTGAACATTAAACATAAAAAAGAAAACATAAAGATAATAGTAATAACAACATAAAAATTAAACACCATCATCAATCTCTCAAGTCATCACCGCCATCCTCATCAAAAATTGAATCTCCACTTTCTTCCTCCTCATCAACACCAGCTGCCTCCTCCTGATCATTTGGCATGCCCTCGGGCTAATTAGCATAAGCAATCAATTCCTCCCGAGTCTCCAAAGGGTGAGGAACCTAAGGATTACCAACATAAAGGTACAACTACTTCTTGTTAACAAATTGACGCTCATTGACCAACCACATAAATTTGAGGGGGTGTTAATAAGGGAATAATTTGGTTTTCCTTATTTGTATATATTTCCATTTCCAGCACCCTCAGCCTCGATAACTCTGTTACTAGCAAACCTTATAGTTCTTTTCTTCTTTTAATCAAAATTAACAATCCAATCACGATGACATGTCATGTGGTTTGAATACCCATAATCAATATACAAAGTTTTATAGTTGTGAGATTTTGGATTGGTGATTATCATCAACATCAAAGGTTGTTCTTCAAGATTTGCTTCATTATCTTCTTTGGTCATGTGTGCATGATGATCACTATGTGATAGAATCCTTTGATGATGTGTGTCGGTTGATTCCGCTACATATTTTATGGAAAAATATCCAATCCGAATACAATTGAAACATTTAATTATTTTTCGGTTAACACCTATTTTTTCCTCGCGAGTTACTGAAAATCCTTCTTTTATTGGAGCTTTCTGGTTGATCTTGATCAATCTTTCCTTGATTTTGGATTTGAATCTTTCTTCCAAAGCCACCTCTAGAATCTTTCACACAACCTCGACCTCTGATTTCCTTTGGAGTTGTAGTGTAACGCCCCATTTAAATATTTAGTCATTTGATGATTGAATTTGTAGAACTATATTGGCTTGACTAAGGGGGTGTGACAATTTAGTATGATTCGATAATTGGAGTAAGCTTTGAATAATATTATAATAATGATAATTCTGGTGAAAGAATAAATATCTCATTATTATTAATAAAAATATTATTTTTGGTTAAATGGTGTATGTGCCACTAATGATATTATTATTATTAATATTATAACTATTATTATTATTATTATTGGTAAATAATAAGGAATAATCGGGAGAGTGGTAGAAGAAATTGAGAGATTTGTTTTCACGTGAAAAGAAGGGAAGAGAGAGGAAGAGGAGCTAGGGCAGGAGGGAAACAAGAGGAATTCCCACCATTGTTGAAGATCAAAGCTCCAAATTGAGGTAAGGGGGGAGAACAAGTTCTTTAAATGGTGATTATAACATGAGAGGGTAGTGAGGGTTCCTTTCCCCGTTAGGGTTTTGTGTAAATTTGGTGTATTATGATTCCTTTTGTTGATTGATGAAATACCTATGTAATTATATGTAAAATTGGGAATATTTTGATGTCCATGATATGATTATTATTGATAACAGTTGGTTCAGTGTGCCATGGATTGCAAAAGTGCATGTGTCGGTAGAACTGTGTGGTTTTATGATTCTGAAGAGAATGCGGATTCGAGATTCATGTATAAGGTTCAGGTTGTAGTGTCTTTGGGAGGGAGTGGTCACGTACTTGTGTTGTTTGCATCTCTAGTAGTAGATGGCGATGTTATGGCTAATGATGTGCCAGTTGTTGTGGGTCCTGATGCTTTCTCGGGGATGATTGCGACTTGTTATTAGAGCGAGATTTTGGATTGACATGAGATGATCTTTGAGGGTGAATGATTTAGAGTGGAACTGGGTGCTTTGGAATTCTGCTGTTGAGTCGATGCAGACTCTTCTGTCTGAGCAATGTTGTGAATTCAAGGTCCTAGTCTGTTGGACGATTGAGGCGTCTCTGAGAGAAGACGGTCAAGTATTATTGGTGGCTTCTTCATAGGGAATATAGAGAAATGTGATGGCTAGTTACACATCAGTGGTGTGTACCTTTTGGATGTTTCAGAGATATCTGCTAAGCAAGTAGGATAACTTCTAGAAGATGAGGGTATTTGGAGAACAACTTTTAGAACTCTGTGTAGGCATTGTAAATTTTTTGATCAGTTGTTATGGTGTTTATTATGGACATTCTAATTTATTCCAAGTCGGAATAAGAGCAGGTGGAACAACTGCGAATTGTATTACGAGCGTTGAAGGAGAAGAAACTGTATACTAAGTGGTCAAGGTGTGAATGTTGATTTAAGGAGGTGAGTTCCTTAAGCGTATTGTTTCAGGTAAGGATAATTGTGGATCCGTACAAAGTAGATAGATGTGGTTATATGTTGAGAGTTTCCAAAGTTGGATACGGAGATTAGAAGCTCTTTGGACTTAGTTGGTTACTATTGCATTTTGTGAAACAAAGTAAGGTGTTAGTTAGAGATGAGGTCAAGTGCGATAAGTTGGTAATGAACAAATGGAAGAAATGAAATGTTTGGTGTTAAGAAAAATGTGTTAAGAAAGTGTTGTAGGAGCACATGTAGGTGCAATTTATGCCAATTGAGAATGGTTAGAGTGGAGGGACCCTTGAGGAAAAGAGAAAGTTAAATGGTAAGATGGAATATGAGTCATTGAAGACATGGTAGCGAATATATGTCATGAAAAGTTGATAAGTTTCTATCACCAACTAAGTGACGAGATGGTATTATTGAGATTGTGATTGGAACGAAAGGTGGAAATATATGGATTCTTGATGTTGTGATATTTGAAGGAAAACCAAGAATTTAGGAATGTTGTTAGAATCCTTTATATGGATAAAGACTTAGAATAGAGCAGAATGATTTGTAATGTATTTGGTATGCTAACAGGTCTTGAGTTAGAAAATTCTTAATCATCGTGGGATGATAAGTGAGTGATAAATGGACTATGTAATGTGTTGGACGATGGTGTCTCATTGACGAGATCGAATGAGAAAGAAATTGTGTAGGCACTTGTAAATCTCAAAGGAGATTATTTGGATTGTGGTGCTTTAGGTGACTTTGAGTGCAAGTTCTAAAGAAATGCTATTATAGTTAGTAATGATGGTTTATGCCCATCATGGTTGTCAGATACTTATTGACAAATTGAGGAAATGATCACCCTCAATCTATTGTTGATAATAGATGAGATTATGTTGGACGGGATGGACTTGTCTTGTCAGCTTAATGGTGCGTAAAGTGACTGACATTTTACTGAGAGGGCAGTCTTTCATCATTTCGTGAGAGCCTAATAGAAAATCAGATATGAAAGAGTTGGGATTTATTGAACAGTTCGGAGACTTGAGTTGTATACGACCTAACATCGCAGAGTTGGAGGTTGAGGATATAAAAGGTGAGTAGTGATTTTCTGGAGAATATTAAAAACATTCAGGAACTGAATGTGAAATTGTAGGCCTGGTAGTTAATAGAAATCAAAGTGAGGACAATGACTTTAAATTAGACGATCAGAGTAGCGCAACTGATGTATGATATAACGCAGTTCGTTGCAAGTGTTTGATTGTAAGAGTCAAGGGTTGAACATCAGAAGCCTGCGGGAATGATGCAAAACTATTGGACATTCCAGAAGGGAGGTGATAGGTAAAGAGATTATGTATTATTGAAATTATTGTTGTGTTAATAGATGTATTAATTTAAGTGTTTGACTGATGAATCATAGCATCAAAGTACTAATGTTGTGTGCAAATATTGTCAGTATTATAGTTGGGACGATGTCCTTGTGAAGCTGTTGTTGTTGGATTAAAATGGTTAACGATGTTGAATATTGATGATTGGTATTCAAGATACTTCCAGATATGACGTGGGAATTGGAAAGTTGAATGCGAGAGTTGTGTCCGGAGTGTGTTGCATCGGGTAATTTTCGAGGACGAAAATATTCTAAGTGGGGGAGAGTTGTAACGCCCCATTTAAATATTTAGTCATTTGATGATTGAGTTTGTATAACTATGTTGGCTTGACTAAAGGGGTTGAGAACTTAGTTTGATTCGATAATTGGAGTAAGCTTTGAATAATATTATAATAATGATAATTCTGGTGAAGGACGAAATATCCCATTATTATTAATAAAAACATTATTGTTGGTTAAATGGTGTATTTTCCACTAAAGATATTATTATTATTATTATTATTATTATTAATACTATAACTATTATTATTATTATTATTATTATTATTATTATTATTATTATTATTATTATTATTATTGGGAAATAATAAGGAATAATTTGGAGAGTGGTAGAAGGAATTGGGATATTTGTTTTCACGTGAAAAGAAAAGAAGAGAAGAGAAGAGAGGGGAAGAGGAGCTAGGGAAGGAAGGAAACAAGAGGAATTCCCACCATTGTTGAAGAATCAAAATTCCAAATTAAGGTAAATGGGGGAAAACGAGTTCTTTAAATGGTGATTATAACATGAAATGGTAGTGAGGGTTCCTTTCTCTCTTAGGATTTTATGTCGATTTGGTGTATTATGATTCCTTTTGTTGATTGATGATATACTTATGTGATTTTATGTAGAATTGTGAATAATTTGATGTCCATGATATGATTTTTGTTGATAATTTTTGATGTTGTGGTGTTGTTTCATGAAACTCCTAAATTAAAATTGTAGATCTAGGAAGAGATGATGAAAATTGAGGTTTTGATGCAGAAAGTTGTTATAGAATAATTGTTGAGTAAAATTGGATTATGACAATGAGTTTTTGTGTGTAAGAACATTGTTTTGGCTCAAATTGGTAGCTTAGAAGTGTGTAAAACGAGCAGAATTCATATTGGTGCAAAAAACAGGATTTTTGTGTTGCAGACTGGCCATACGCGTATGAGGGAGGTCATACGCATATGGGGACATTCCTAGGGGCCGTACGCGTATGGTACGCACCCTGTCCACAAGACGACACGACTTTCTGCTGGAACACGTATGATACGCGTATGAGAGGAAGGCCATACGTGTATGGGCAAGCCATTATGCGTATGGGAAGTTCTAGAGAGGTTTTGGGGAGAAATTTCCCTCTGGTGGTACGTGTATGATACGCATATGGGATCTGGCTATTTTGGCCATACGCGTATGATACATAGGCAGTGAGGCGAGGAAGTGAGCCATACGCATATGAGGCGGGGCCATACGCGTATGAACAAGCTGAGGTGCAGATTTGTCTATTTTCGCGATTTTTTCCCGTTTTCGCGTGTAATGTAATTTCTCTTGGGCTGTAATGACTAGTATGACTTAGACGGATATAATAAGGTTTGTTATAATGAAAATTGTGTTGAAACGTAAAACTTAGTGGAAATTTTGTATGGTGTTGATGTTGAGTGATGTGACCTAACATGTGGTTGTTGTACGAAAGATGTATGAAGGTATTTCTTAGGATGTTATGTTGTTGTAAGCATTGTTGCTATCAAATATACATGATGAATTGATAACATGTTTAGTTGTGTTGATGCTATGATGTTATGTTTTTGTAGTATTGTTGTTGCCGAATATACATGAGGAATTGTTAATATGCTTAGTTGTTGTAATGCTATGATACTATGTTCTGATACTATGATGTTATGATGTGTAATGCTGTTGTTAAATGTTCATGATGGATTGATAATATGCATAGTGGATTATGATACTATGGCAATATGTTGTTGTAATGTTTGATGAAGTGTAATAAGATGATGTTGCATTGTTGGATGTATGCAAGTACGTTGTTACTATTTGCTATTGTTATCGTTGCATATATGGTGAGGGCTTATGCTCTGTTGGTGGCCTTTATTGGCAAGATGTTGTGGGCTTATGTCCTATAGCCGTATATTTACGTTGTTGCATGCATACATTGGTGAGGGCTTATGCCCTGTTGTTGGCTTGTAATGGCGTTGAGTTGAGGGTTTATGTCGTGTTGCTGCCCTATATAGTATTATGTTGTGGGCTTATGTCCTGTTGGTACCACATGCATTGAGTTGTTGTCGGTTGCATTGCATTGCACTATCTTGATTTGATGTGGTGTTATGTGAATGATGAATGTGTTGCGAAGTATTTAGGTGAAATGTGAGTTATTTTATTTGTGTGATATTACTACTCCTTAGCATGTGATATTCACCGTTATTTATTCAATGTACTCCTCACTCCTTTTTCGTTGTTGTCTTTGTGCTCCTCCGGGAGTACAGATAATCAGGTACTTGAGTATTGCTTGGAGTATGAGTTGCCTGATCGAGTCTTTGGAGTCGCTCTGATACGTAACACGGGATATTGTGGGAATTTGGTATTTGTTACGTATCTTAACTTCAAATTTATATTGAACCACGAGTTTTGTGGAGAATGTTACGTATCCTACTTGTGTACTATGATGTATTTTCGTATATTATATTATAATTATTCTGGTGGAGAAACTGGGGTGTTACATGTAGCTTACTCTTCTTGAGGTATAAGTCTACAGTGCTTGATAATCATCGGGCTTCTCTGGACCTCTTTCAGTGAGTCTTTTCTCATGTGCCTCGAGAGAACCTTGAAGTTCTTCTACCTTCAATTCTCGGGCTTCTTGGATTCTTCAATGGCTATAACTATGTGGTCGAATTTGGGATTGAGTGTTCTCAGAATCTTTTCTATAATAGTTTGATCTTAGATTTTTTCACCATAAGTCTTCATGGTATTCATGTGAGTGATCATTCTGTTGAAGAATTCAACTATCTTTTCATATTCTCCATTTGCATCAATTCGTATTGATGTCCCATCGTCTGTAATATCATCTTCTTCAATTGTTTTGCGCATTCATTGCATTTCTCTAGGATCTTCCACTCTTCTTGCGAAGTTGCAGCGCCTGCAATCTTCTTAAAATGCGCATCATCAACACATTAATGAATCAGGAAGGTTGATTTACAATCTTTCTTCTTAATTTCTTTGTGAAGCGTCTTCTATGCATTTGTGGAATCTTCAGTGAGTATTGGATAACCTTCTTCGACGATTTATGTGGCTTCTTGATAGCCCAAAATGACCTTCATTTGCACATACCCCCGATCCCAATTCTTTCCATCGAGAACAGGAATATTTGTTGAGAAATTTGTGCCAATTAGTCCCATTGTGCATGTCGCAAAGATCCCTCAATTAGAAACAAACTCTAATACCAATTTGTTGGGACAAATATAAAACCACACACACTTGATGAGAGAAAGGATGCGAGAGAAAAGTAATTTCTATTACTCTAAACTCATATTTCAATACAATGAGGGAATGTTAATTAGTAGCAAACAAAAATAAATACTACTAATAGAAAGTCAAATATAGAAATTCAACACCTAATTGTTTGGATAACTTCTAACAAATAACACTCTCTCTAAAGAGATTTAATAACACTACTCAATTTCCACTATAAGAATTAAACTCAAAAACAATACTTAACTGAGATTATGTTTAGCTTGATGCTTTGAGAATGTCATGTATGCTAATAACCTAATCAAGTAGATGGTATTGGCTGAAACCTACTTTTAGCACATGCCAACATATCATAATATTCTAAATGGTTGAAGCAATCACGAAAATCAGTAAAAAGTTTCTCGAACACCCTCCATTGAACTTTGACAGATGTAATGTAAGGATGTGGAAGAAAAACCTGCTGAAAATTATTCCAAAATTAATTAGATGGTCCAAAGAGACAAAATATTGATGAGTAAAACTTAGAAGAAAACTTAGTAAAATCAAGAGAAAATTTCAAAGGCTAGTTGAAGTAGTTTATCAAACTAGGAGCTAAGTTATTGTGCGTGACAAAGAGATTGTAACTAAAACTCACATCCCCTCCGTGTGCAAGGTGTTTTTAAGTAAGCAAAAGGTGTGGTGGTTTTCTTCCAAATTATCCATAACAGCAAGCCAAACCATAGATGAAAGTTCATGAGCTACATCTCTTGATTTGTCACAAGCTATGAACTGATATGCTAAATGGAAAAGAAATGATCAAAGTTGTAATAAAACATTTTATGTAGCAATATAAGTAAAAGAGGATGTGGTATGACACATACCAATGATGGTTCCATGAAGTATTGGAGGACCAGATATGTCTTATTGGATGTCAAATTGCAGTTTGACCCTATCTGAATGCTGCATTTCAACTGTAGTGAAAAAGATTATAAGCGTTATTGAACTGCACATGCCACTTTCAGTTAAATCCTCATCTTCAAGTATAATATATGACCTCCATGCAAACTATATCACAAACTCAAATGATTAGTTAAAAAAGTTACAAATAAATCTTAAATATTAGTAGTTTTATCTTGAAGATAATACATCATCCACCTCAAAATGATTGAAGAACGTCAGATATCCAGGAGCACAATGATGGGACATTTTTTCATAATTCATCTTATATGTAGACCACCTAAAAAGAAATGGTTATTAGAAAATACCTAGACGAAACATATTTTTTTAAAATAATATATTTAAAATGTACTTGGTCGCATATGGAAATTGGAATGAATTGAGATTCCATGTTGGCATACTCGAAATTCTGGACCATCCCCAAGCTTGAAGTAATACCCCACAACCAACAAAATTATGCATTTTTTAGCACATATACACAAGTTTTTATATATATGTTCCAAAGTTGCAGCAACCCAACTATATCTACCAATTTTATTTATGTATTCTAATAATGCTAAAAAATGAATATGTATAGTGTTACCATTAGTATCAGGAAACAATAAGCTAGCGGAAAGCAAGAAAAGGTAAATTCTAGTTTTCCTAAGTTTTTGTTCGACAATGGAATTCTTGTCTAATTTTAAAGCATCATAATGGTCCTTGAGCCAAGTCATTTTAAGGTTGGGCTGAAGGTGAGAACAATAGAGATCAAGGGTCAAGCAAAGTTTGTCATAAAATTTTGTTATTCCAAGCATCTAAGGTTAGCAAGAAACAATGTGTGAGCTAGCTTTTGAGGATTTAGACTTATAAGATTATTTAAACGCAGCCTTCAAGAAATTCTTAGTTAGCATGTAAAGCACGACGGGTCTTGAGGGTGTTTTACCTCGAAGAAATTTGGAATACTCCAACGGACAACGTTGCGAATGATGCCTCCGGTAGAGTTATGACGGCATTCGAATTTCTGAAATATCTGTCCGACCTATGTCATGGCGGAAGCAAAGAAGGTAAGAATAAAATGGCATTAAATATGACAAGCATAGTTAAAGTTTAGTAATAGAATACTTGAAAGAAAGGAAGTGTAGCAGCAGCTTGGAATAGAACGAGAACATCAGGAGCAGAAGTATATTGGAGGCGCCAGGTTCCGTCGAGTTTGTTGAAATCAATTGGTTGACCGACGTTGGTTCCTTCTACATTCACCTAACATAACAGTATGAAACACATTGGTGGTTGGAGAAACAAAAAAGAAAGAGAGTGAGAAATTGAAAATACTAACTAGTGCTTGTTCTATAGAAGAACGTTGATGAGGAGTTGTCAAGAGTCCTCTTTGTGTGTCTTGAAGAGAGGTTAAAAGGACATGCTTTTTGTTCTCTAACACTGAATCATATACCTTCAAATTAAAACAAGCAAATAATTAATCAAGTAAAATTGGAAAATGAATGAATGAGAAAAGGAAACCTTGGAAGCAGATGTCATCATCATAGCCACGGAAACCTTGGAAGCAGATGCCATCATCATAGCCACGGAAGCCTTGTAATTGTTGGGTGTGTGATGAATTCTCCTCCTAGTTCTTGGAGTAACATTGCATAGTGGTGATGAATTCAAAGCCAACAATTCCATCCCCATTATCATGATTATCTAACAAAATGAGTCATTAATTGAACATGAATCAATGAGAATGGGAAATTAACCCTTTTTTTCCCCTTTGCTCAACTTCTGGCCGAGCTTCTTCTTCTTCTGCAGTTCACATCATATTATCTTAATTCTATATGGTATTGTGTTACTTCAATTCAACGAATCATGATTCCAACTCGTCAGGATGGCCGAGTGGTCTAAGGCGCCAGACTCAAGTTCTGGTTCTCGTGAGAGAGCGTGGGTTCAAATCCCACTTCTGACATTTTTCCAGATCAATTTAATTTTTCCTCTCACAACCATTTCACCAAGCAGTTGATCTGCTAGATCAATTTAATTTTCCAAGCAGTTGATCTGCTAGATCAATTTAATTTTTCCTCTCACAACCATTTCACCAAGCAGTTGATCTGCTAGATCAATTTAATTTTCCAAGCAGTTGATCTGCTAGATCAATTTAATTTTTCCTCTCACAACCATTTCACCAAGCAGTTGATCTGCTAGATCAATTTAATTTTTCCTCTCACAACCATTTCACCAAGCAGTTGATCTGCTAGATCAATTTAATTTTTCCTCTCACAACCATTTCACCAAGCAGTTGATCTGCTAGATCAATTTAATTTTTCCTCTCACAACCATTTCACCAAGCAGTTGATCTGCTAGATCAATTTAATAATTGCTATTCAGTATTATAAATTTCATCATACATTTGTTTAGTAAACTATTGTGATTAATTTTACTAATTGAGATGTACTGATTGTTCATTTACATATGGTTTTGTATGTACAAACTATTATATAGAAAATGATCTCAACAACACCGTGTGAGTTTGTTGGCTCTACTTCCATAGTTTGGTTGATGAAAAATTTATGCAAAAATGCTGTATAACCACTGCACCTTATAACAGAACCAACACAAGAAAGTTTGAACAAAAGAACCACCCTAGTCACACAATATTAACTCATCTGAATCACGTCTCTATCCTTCTATTATTAATCAACTATTGTTATGAACTCCTCCTTATCCTTTATCATAACAAACTCCTCCTTATTTTTTTGTCCCAGGATATTGCATCAAAGGTGATTGTTGCTGACACACCTGTAGGGAAGTTCAACTTATGGTCATTATTTGAATGGTCATTGTTTGAATTCACAGACTCTGAGTGTGTGATAGAGAAACAGATGCAGTTTATTTCTTTGAAGTATTTTGTTAATCAAATACACGGCGTGAACCAAAAATATAGACGGAAAAATTTATGAAAATCATTTTTTAAAGAAATTTTTTATAAAAACTAAAATTGAATTTTAAATTATTATAGGAACGAAAAATATATTTAATCCTTTATTTTAAAATAAATCTAATGCATTCTTTTCTTTTTTTACTATTATTATTTTAAATTCATTTGATTGCTTTTATAATAAAAATATATCTATTTAATTATTTTACTATTATTTTGGACAACTTATGAAAATAAGATGAAAATACATTATGAACAATGTTATAAGTTGTTTTCACAAGACCTCTTAAACAAATAGTCTCATAAAACTTATGCTTATTGATATGTTAAAATAAATCAATCCAAATAAACTTTTACTCTCATTGGTTTTTTAGTTTATTAGTCTATTTAAATATTATTTAAATGGCTTACTTACATATGTCTAAAATAATAGGTTTTTATGTAGGATAACAGGCTAACCAGATCTTAGAAAAAGTCAGACACATACCTAAAAATAAGCCTATGTCAGACTACAGACCACACTTAGGCTTCAATTTTTTAAGCAGGTCAGACTTAGACTTGGCAAAGCTTAGCTCGGTCCAGCCTATTTCCACCCCTATTTCCACCCCTAAGCCTATGATTGTTGTTGATAACCTTTGATGTTGGGGTGTTGTCCCATGAAATCCCTAAATTGAAATTGTAGATCTACAAGAGATGATGAAAAGTGAGTTTTGGTGAAGAAGATTGTTGTAGATTAAGTGATTAGTGAAATTAGATGAAGTCTATAAGTTGTGGTGTGTAAAAACATTGTTCTGGGTCAAATTGGTAGTTTGAAAAGTGTGTAAAATGAGAAGAATTCGTGCTGGTGCAAAAACAAGATTTTGTGTAGCAGACTGGCCATACGCGTATGGTACGCATATGGGGAACGTTCCCAGGGGCCGTACCCGTATGGTACGCGCCCTATCCCTAAACCAACACGACCTTCTGCTAGAACGCGTATGATGAGGGGCCATGCACGTACGGACTAGCCAGTACGCATATGGAAATTCTTGAAGGGCTTTTGGGGGAAATCCCCTCTGGTTGTACGCGTATGATACGCGGATGGAACATGGCTGTTTTTGCCTTACGCGTTTGATATGCATATGAGATGGGTGGGGAAGAAGTCGTACGCGTATGGTTCGCGTATGGGCAGGCTGATATGCAAAAGTTTCCTTTTTCGCGATTTCTTTCCCATTTTCGCGTGAAGTGTAGTTTCTTTTGGTCCGTAATGACTAGTATGACTTAGACGGATGTAGGAAGGTTTGTAATAATGAGAATTGTGTTGAAACGTAGAACTTAGTGGGAATTTTGTATTGTGTTGATGTTGAGTGAGGTGATTGTTGTATCCCAAATTTGGCCTACCTCGGCGATTATATTTTCAAGATTAAAATAGAAGAAATATTTTAAGGATGGTCCAGCAATATCTGATAGCCCATTCTTAAATCCAAGCCAACATGGGGGTGTATTTTAATTCAGGAGAGTGGGGCTTTCTAAATCAGAAAGATCCATGTACCCGTAAACCCATTCGCAAAGCATGTTGGCTAATGACCCATGAGATTCGAATATGGAAATTTATTTCAAAAAATATTTATTAAAATTCTTAAAGCCCACTTAAGTTTAAGTTGTTATTAGTAAAATAAAGAGGTTGAAATTAAATATATTAAAGCCCATTTAGGAATTATTGCTGTTAGTAAAGAAATGGGGGTGAAAATTGCAATTAAAGGGCCATCGAATTTCATTTGGCCCATTGCTCGCTTGGGATTATTAAATAGTAAGGAGAAAGGTGTAATTACAAACTGTAGGTCCATGGTGTTTTCAGCAACCCATTTCCTGTTTTGGTTTAGGAAAAAAGGGGGCATTATTATTAAAGAAAATTCTCATTAGTATAAAGTAATAATATATATTTCTTTAAGAGAATGTGATATTTTGCTGATAAACTTTTTATAATAATCTTTTATTATTAAAGGGGATATTAGATTAAATATTATTTATTCCATTTATTAAGGATGCTTGTTTAGAGAAAGTTTCTGTTTGGACTGAGGTTTTTAAAGAGATTTGGGCCCAATTGCATTAAAAAACATGTTTGTTGTAAAATAAAAGAAATAATGTTACAGGGCCCACTAAACCATTACTGCATCAATTGCAAAAGTATTGCGCATGTTTTTTTGGCTATTAATAACTATTGTAGATATTAAATCAAATCGCAGTTCAAACTAAAATTGTACAGAATCTCCAAAAACTAAATTTGATCAAATCTTTACCTAAACTAAAACAGAATAATACCAAACCAATTGCAGATCACAGAATCAAATCTTCTTCTAAAATTAAACAAATCAAATCTTCTAAAGTCCAAGCCCAGGATACGTTACAAATATAGTAGAAAACAAGAATAAATTACCTGAGGATGTTTGCTTACAGAACCAAATCCGAAAATTACACAAAATCAAATCCGACGAATCAATTACATTCAATTGAATCAATTATACAGAATAAATCCCTAATTTATGTTCCTAAATCTATGATAACTTGTAACGACAATTCAAGCTAAACCCTATAAATACAAGCCTAAAATTAACAGAAAAGGGAGGGAAAATACAGAGGTACTAAAAACGCAGAAGAGAAAGATACAGGCAGAAGAACTTGAAGACAAAAGGGGAAGAACCAGTGTCTTCGTTGAAGAAGAGAAGTAAAATTGGGGTTTTATTATCTGAAACCATAATCGCCGTTGCTAGCCGCTTTTGTCGTGCACCATCATCTTCAACCTCTCATCACCGGGAACCACCGTTCGCAGGACCTACGAAATTAACGAAGAAAAAAGAGATTAGTACCGGATCTAAGTCAGAATCGGAATCGCTACAGGGGGTAACTTAGCTTGTTTTTCTTTTTGATTGTTGATTGGGAATTTGGGGAGGGGTTGTTTGCCTTAGTGCCTCTGCCGGGGAGGTCGGAGAGTTAGGGTTAAGGAAGATAGAAAGAAGGGTTACGCGAGAGGGATAGGGGACTATTTTTGGAGTGCTGCAGAAAAATGAAGTGATTTGTAAAAAAAAAATATTAAGACAAATTTTTATATTCTGTATATTCCTATGCTAACGCGTGCATCAATGTTATCATACTCCCACACTCTTATCCGTATGATCGTGATTGGACGACCGATAGGCCAAGTCTCACGTTAAGCCCCGTACACCCTCACCCACGTAATCAAATCGGCCCTCTCAATTTACTTAATGGGCCGATCCCATTAATTTCTGCACCCCCCTTTTATAATTATTATATTTTAATTCTATTTTTTTATTATTATTATTTCTTTTATATTATATATTATCTATTTTTTTATATTCTCATTATATTTATTATTATTTATTTCTTTTTATAGTTAATTATTATTATTATTAATATTAATTTTATTATTATATTATTATTTATTATATTATCATGTAAATAAATTATTTTTCCTAACAAACTCATGTACACATATTTTTAATATTTCCATTAAAATATTTTTAGTCATGCATTAATTAATATTTTTGCAATTAATACGATTAAAAAATACTAAAATTGAAAATTTCTGAAAATCATTCTTTAAAGAATTTTTTTATAAAAACTAAAATTGAATTTTAAATTATTATAGGAACGAAAAATATATTTAATCCTTTATTTTAAAATAAATCTAATGCGTTCTTTTTTTTACTATTATTATTTTAAATTTATTTGATTGCTTTTATAATAAAAATATATCTATTTAATTATTTTACTATTATTTTGGAGAACTTATGAAAATAAGATGAAAACACATTATGAACAATGTTATAAGTTGTTTTCACAAGATCTCTTAAACAAATAGTCTCATAAAACTTATGCTAATTGGTATGTTAAAATAAATCAATCTAAATAAACTTTTAGTCTCATTGATTTTTTAGTTTATTAGTCTATTTAAACATTATTTAAATGGCTTACTTACATATGTCTAAAATAATATGTTTTTATGTAGGCTAACAGGCTAACCAGACCTTAGAAAAGGTCAGACACAGACCTAAAAATAAGCCTATGTCAGACTACAGACCAGACTTAGACTTCAGTTTTTTTGGCAGGTCAGACTTATACTTCGCAAAGCCTAGCTCGGCCCAACCTATTTCCACCCCTAATTTTCCCCCGTACTCCCCTCGTTATTGATTTGAAGAGGCATGTGATAAAGTTTTCAAAGAAATATTAGAAAAACACGCACAATTTTCTCATAACAATATAATTGCACTAAGGTTCAACTCTAAATACTTACTCTTTTTTTTTACTTTAATTATGGATGTGTTACGTATAGGGATGATAAAACAGCTCGGGCTCGTCAGGTTGGCCCGTTTGACCCGCCATTTTTGTGGATTGGACTGAGGTTTTCGGTTTGATACCTTAAGTTAGCTCGTTCCGCCTAACCTGCTTAAAAAAGCAGGCCGAGGCGGGGCGAATTCTGCTTAGAATTAAAACAATTTTAACTATAAAAACAACACTTTTCTCTTAGGATTATATTGCTTGAATTATATTATAAATTATTATACAGACAGATTGAATTATAATTGCAACGTTTTTTATATAGCTTTCTAATACATGCGTTGATTAGAAAAGCTTGAAATAAAAGAACAATTGTATGGCTTGCAGAATTATTAAGTTGTCAATACATTAACTCAGATGTTTTCTTTAAAAAAAGAAGGATTTGATTAGTGTATACGTGTGACGAATTTAGGATTTAACTATTGAGAAATCGGTCAATATAAAAGTATATATGATGTAAACAATGAGAAAGTTTGGTGTTGATATTTTATACACTATTATTTTATGCAATGTGATGTTTTATGCATTGTAATTGTTATTATTGTTAGTTTTGTGTAAATTTTAAATTGGATTCTTTTAATAGTTAGTTTTTAAATAGGATTATGATGATATGAATTATTTATTTATTTATTTTGATATTTTTTTATTGTGCTTGAGTTTTTTTTTGGTAATTGGTCTTTATTTATGTTATTTTTGAATTGTTTGGACTTAAGACATGTTGAAGTTCTATTATGCGCTGCAAATAAAATTACCGTATCGACCTCTTTGGTAATAATTAATTTTTTTCTAAATTATGTAGTAAATCAAATTGTAAAAAATAAAAAAAAAAATTGGCAGGCCAACCTCATTTAAATATTTAGTTATTTGATGATTGAATTTGTAGAACTATGTTGGTTTGACTAAGGAGGTGTGAGAACTTAGTAAAATTCGATAATTGAAGTAGGCTTTGAATAATATTATAATAGTGATAATTCTGGTGAAGGATGAAATATTCCATTATTATTAATAAAAATATTATTGTTGGTTAAATGGCGTATTTGTCACTAATGATATTATTATTATTATTATTATTATTATTATTATTATTATTATTATTATTATTATTATTATTATTATTAATATTATAACTATTATCATTATTATTATTATTATTATTATTGGGAAATAATAATAACGAATAATTAGAGAGTGACAAAATTATTTTGGGAGAAACTGCTTTCACGTGAAAAGAAGAGAAGAGAAGAGAAGAGAAGCTAGGACAAAGGGGTGATAAGGAGAATCTCATCAAAATTGAAGGATCAAGACTTCAAACTAAGGTAAGGGGGAAGAATAGATTCTCTAAATAGTGATTATAACATGAGAGGGTAGTGAGGGTTCCTTTTCCTCTTAGGGTTTTGTGTAGACCTGGTGTATTATGATTCATTTTGTTGATTGATGATATATGTATGTGATCCTATGTATAATTGTGAATAATTTGATGTCTATGAATGATTGTTGTTGGTAACCTTTGATGTTGGGGTGTTATCCCATGAAATCCCTAAATTGAAATTGTAGATCTATAAGAGATGATGAAAAGTGAGTTTTGGTGAAGAAGATTGTTGTAGATTAAGTGATTAGTGAAATTAGATGAAGTCTATAAGTTGTTATGTGTAAAAATATTGTTTTGGGTCAATTTGGTAGTTTGGAAGTGTGTAAAACGAGAAGAATTCATGCTAGTGCAAAAATAGGATTTTGTGTAGCAGACTGGCCATATGTGTATGGTACACATATGTGGGACGTTCCGAGGGGCCGTGCGTGTATGGTACGTGCCCTGTCCCCAAACCAACACGACCTTCTGCTAGAACGCGTATGATGAGGGGCCATATACGTATGGACTAGCCAATACGCGTATGAAAATTTTAGAAGGGTTTTTGGGGGAAAGCCCCTCTGATGGTACGCGTATGATATGCAGATGAAACGTGGCTGTTTTGGACTTACGCGTTTGATACGCATATGAGATGGATGGGGAAGAAGTCGTACGCGTATGGTACGCATATGGGCAGAAGTTTCTGTTTTCGTGTTTTCTTTCCCATTTTCATGTGCAGTGTAGTTTCTTTTGGTCCGTAATGACGAGTATGACATAGACTGGTGTAGGAAGGTTTGTAATGATGGGAATTGTGTTGAAACGTATAACTTAGTGAGAATTTTGTATGGTGTTGATGTTGAGTGAGGTGACCTAACATGTGGTTGTTGTACGAATGATATATAAAGAAATTGCTTAAGATGTTATGTTGTTGTAAATGTTATTGCCATCGAATATACATGATCAATTGATAACATGTTTAGTGATTGTGACGCTATAATGTTATATTGTTATAGTGTTGTTGTTATCGAATATACATGATAAATTGCCAATATGCTTTGTTATTGTGATGCTATGATTCTATGTTATGATGTGTAATGTTGTTGTTGTTGAATATTCATGATGGATTGGTAGTATGCATAGTGAATTGTGATACTATGACACCATGTTGTTAAAATGTTGGTGTAATGTTTGATGAAGTGTGATACAGTGATGTTGCATTGTTGGATGTATGCTAATAAGTTGTTATTATTTTCTATTGCCATCGTTGCATGTAAGGTGAGGGCTTATGCTCTGTTGGGGGCCTTTATTGGCAAGATATTGTGGGCTTATGCCCTGTGGTTATATATTCACGTTGTTGCATGTTGGTGTTGCATGCATACATTGGTGAGGGCTTATGCCTTTTTGTTGGCATGTAATGGCGTTATGTTCAAGGCTTATGCTCTGTTATTGCCCTATCTGGCATTATGATGAGGGCTTATGCCCTGTTGGTACCACATGTATTTAGTTGTTGTCGGTTGCATTGCATTGCACCCTCTTTATTTTGTTAAATTGTAATTCGATTGTGTCAAAACAGTGTGTGTGTCGAAGGGAGGTTGCCCAGTCGAAGAGCTTGTGGATCGAAGCAAGCTACACACAGATTTGATTGGTTTTAGATTTAGATAAATTTGATTTAGATCTAAAATAGATAGATTTAATTTAGTACCAAAATAGGTATTTTGGGCTTTTATAGTTTTGGGCTTTGGCTTAGGGAGCAAGTTAACCTAAATCTATAAATAGAGGGAGTAACCCCTAATTTTGTAATTAAGTCAAATCATTGTAATCACAGAATTTGCAGTTGCAAGTTGTAATGTGATGGCAGAAACGACTGTTGTACTAGTTTTGCGTTTGTATTCGCAAATATTGCGGTAAGAAAGATTCGTCACCGACTTTTCTTTTATCTAACAAAGGAAAGGGTGAAAAGAACAGAAAAAGACCTTTCGAGATTATTTCTGAGTAAGGGGGTAGATTATGGAAAGGGAAGGTGTTAGCACCCCTTCCACCCGTAGTTATCTACAGGCTCTTAAATGCTTAGCTCATTTGAAAAATACTTTGTGCCTTGTGTGTTTGAAAAGTATTTTGAAAGAAAGCGCCTTAGTACGACGAATTTTGTAATGTTTCTCGGATTGGTAGAGAATGTATACAAAGTATTTCGAAAAATGTTTTTGAAAGAAGTTTGGTGTAAAAGTTTGTTTTGAGCATAGCATCTAAGAACTATCTACTTTTACTCGAAAGGGTGTTCTTTTCCTCTTTTCCTTTAGACAGTTCTATCCTACTATTAGCGAGTAGGTAGCTCTATCTTTGGATTTTTTAGGGACATTCAAAAGGGACATCGTATAGTCACAAAGGAAACTGGACAATAAACCTTAGTAACTACCCTAGGGTTTTAAGATCATACCGAGGCAACAACGAGAGGGTAATTTTTTATCTTTAAACCAAAGGGTAGCCACTAAAGTCTCTCACATTTCGAGAGTTGTGACTGTTTTCCGAAGGCAACCGAAGTAAGGATACCCTAGAGGTGCGCATGTGCAATTGTGTTTATATTCAGTTATTTGTCTTGTGTTAGGTTTGCTAGCGTTTGATTTTAACCTCTTGCCATACAATCCTATTATCATGCATCTAAACAGTTTAAAGTTGCAGGAATTTAAAGTGCAGAAATGTAAAATCTATCTATGTAAAATCCTATTAGCATTTTTTGTTGTTGAATGTTCATGATACATTGATAATATGCATAGTGGATTGTGATACTATGACACTATGTTGTTGAAATGTTGGTGTAATGTTTGATGAAGTGTGATACGATGATGTTGCATTTTGGATGTACGCAAGTATGTTATTATTATCTGATATTGCTATCGTTGCATGTATGGTGAGGGCTTATGCTCTGTTGGTGGCCTTTATTGGCAAGATGTTATGGGCTTATGCCTTGTAGGTGTATATTTACATTGTTACATGTTGGTGTTGATGTTGAGTGATGTGGCCTAACATGTGGTTGTTGTACGAATGCTGTATGAAGGAATTGTTTAGGATGTTATGTTGTTGTAAACGTTGTTGCTATTGAATATACATGATAAATTGATAACATGTTTAGTTGTTGTGATGTTCTGATGTTATGTTATTTTAGTGTTGTTTTTGTCGAATATACATGAGGAATTGTTAAAATGCTTAGTTGTTGTAATGTTATGATACTATGTTGTGATACTATGATGTTATGATACTATGATGTTATGATGTGTAATGTTGTTGTTGTTGAATGTTCATGATGGATTGATAATATGCATAGTGAATTGTGATACTATGACACTATGTTGTTAAAATATTGTTGTAATGTTTGATGAAGTATGATACGATAAT
Organism: Vicia faba; assembly: GCA_948472305.1. Classification (NCBI taxonomy): domain Eukaryota; kingdom Viridiplantae; phylum Streptophyta; class Magnoliopsida; order Fabales; family Fabaceae; genus Vicia; species Vicia faba. The sequence continues at coordinate 1,340,948,674 of OX451740.1, read as the reverse complement.
GTTGCATTGTTGGATGTATGCAAGTATGTTGTTATTATTCGCTATTGTTATCGTTGCATGTATGGTGAGGGCTTATGCTCTGTTGGTGGCCTTTATTGGCAAGATTTATGGGCTTATGTCCTATAGGTGCTTATTTACGTTGTTGCATGCATACATTGGTGAGGGCTTATGTTATGTTATTGGCCTGTAATGGCATTGTGTTGAGGGCTTATGCCCTGTTACTACCACATGCATTGGGTTATTGTCGGTTGCATTGTATTGCACTATCTTGATTTGATGTGGTGTCATATGAATGATGAATATGTTGTGAAGTATTTGGGTGAAATGTGGGTTATTTGAACGGTGTGATATTACTACTCCTTAACATGTGATATTCACCGTTATTTATTGAATGCAATTTCACCCATTTTTTGTTGTTTTGTTTGTGCTCCTTTGGGAGTACAGGTAATCAGGTACCTGAGTAGTGCTTGGAGTATGAGTTGTCTGATTGAGTCTTAGGAGTCACTCTGATACGTGACACATAATATTATGGGAATTTGTTTTTTTTAATATATTTTTCATATTTGTTATGTGTCTTAACTTCAAATTTATGTTGAACCATGAGTTATGTGGAGAATGTTGTTATTAAATCCATAGTGCTATGACAATGAATAGTTGGATATTTCCGTTGTGTAAATAATTCTTTTATGAGAAATAAACTAGTAAAATGATTTGAAATTTTATGAGTTTTTGAAAGAAGTGACATCCTACTTGTGTACTATGATGTATTTTCATATAATTATATTATAATTATTCTTGTGGGGAAATTGGGGTGTTACAATAGGTATTAGAGTAGGTCGGTCTGTCCGGCCAAGTTGTTGTAGAGTGTGACAGTTGAATAATGTTGATGTGTTGTTCCTTAGTGCGTGACGTGTGTTTGAAACACTGTCAGTGCCTTCTTATTTTTTTTCTAATCACTTATTTGTAGGAGATAGATTGAAACAAGTGGGGGAGAAGTTATTTCTTCTTAAAGACATTTTGGTTGCAAGAGGTGTGAACAGTTGGTTCAGTGTGCCATGGATTGCAAAAGTGCAAGTGTTGGCAGGACTATTTGGTTTTCCGATTCTGAAGAGAATGCGGATTCGAGATTTGTGTATAAGGGTTAGGTTATAGTGTCCTTGGGAGGGAGTGATCATGTACTTATGTTGTTCGCATATCTAGTAGTAGATGGCGATGTTATGGCTAATGGTGTGCCAGTTGCGTGTGGGTCCTGATGCTTTCCTAGGTATGATTGTGACTTTTTATTAGAGCGAGATTTTGGGGGGTATGATTGTGACTTTTTATTAGAGCGAGATTTTGGATTAACGTGAGGTGATCTTTGATGGTGAATGATTTAGAGTGGAACCAAATGCTTTGGAATTATGTTGTTGAGTCGATGCAGACTCTTCCGTCTGAGGGATGTTGTGAATTCAAGGTTCCAGTCTGTTGGACGATTGAGGCGTCTTTGAGAGAAGACAGTCAAGTATTATTGGTGGTTACTTCTTAGGGAATAGATAGAAATATGATGGCTAGTTACATATCAGTGGTGTGTACCTTCTGGATGCTTCGGAGATATCTGCTAAGCAAGTAGGATAACTTCCAGGAGATCAGGATATTTGGAGAACAACTTTTAGAACTCCGTGTAGGAATTGTGAATTTTTGGATCAGTTGCTATGGTGTTTATTATGGACATTCTGATTTTTTCCAAGTTGGAATAAGATTAGGTGGAACAATTGCAAATTGTATTGCGAGCGTTGAAGGAGAAGAAACTGTATACTAAGTGGTCAAAGTGTGAATGTTGATTTAAGGAGGTGAGTTCCTTAGGCGTATTATTTTGGGTAAGGATAATTGTGGATCCGTCTAAATTAGATACGGTTATACGTTGAGAGTTTCCGAAGTTGTATACGGAGATTAGAAGCTCTTTGGTCTTAGTTGGTTACTATTGCATTTTGTGAAACAAAGTAAGGTGTTAGTTAGAGACGAGGTCAAGTGCGATAAGTTGGTAATGAATAAATTGACGGAACGAAATGTTTGGTGTTAAGAAAAACATGTTAAGAAAGTGTTGTAGGAGCACATGTAAGTGCAATTTATGCCAATTGATAATGGTTAGAGTGGAGGAACCCTTGAGGAAAAGAGAAAGTTAAACAGTAAGATGGAATGTGAGTCATTGAAGACATTATAGCGAATATATGTCAGAAAAAGTTGATAAGTTTCTATCACCAACTAAGTGACGAGATGGTATTATTGAGATTATGATTGGAATGAAATTAAAAGGTATACATATATGGATTATTGATGTTGTGAGATTTGAAGGAAAACCAAGAATTTAAGAATGTTGTTAGAATCCTATGTGGATAAAGACTTGGAATAGAGCGGAATGATTTGTAATGTATTTGGTATGCTAACAGGTCTTGAGTTAGAAAATTATTAATCATCATGGGATGATAAGTGAGTGAGAAGAGGACTATGTAATGTGTTGAGCAATGGTGTCTCATCGACGAGATCGAATGAGAAGGAAATTATGTAGGCATGTAAATCTCAAGGAGATTATTTGGATTGTGGTGCTTTAGGTGACTTTGAGTGCAAGTTCTAAATAAATGCTATTATAGTTAGTAATGATGGTTTATGCCTCATCATGGTTGTCAGCTACTTATTGATGAATTTAGGAACTGATCACCCTTAATCTATTGTTGATAGTAGACAGGATCATGTTGGACGTAATGAACTTGTCTTGCCAGCTTGATGGTGTGTAAGGTGACTGGCGTTTTACCGAGAGGGTAGTCGTTCACCACTTTGTGAGAGCCTAATAGAAAAGCAGATATGAAAGAGTTGGGATTTATTAAACAATTCAATAACTTGAGTTGTATACGACCTAACGTCGCAGAGTGGAAGGTTGAGGATATAAAAGGTGAGTAGTGATTTTCTGGTGAATATTAAAGACATTCATGAATTGGATGTGAAATTGTAGGCCTGATAGTTAATAGAAATCAAAGTGAGGGCAGTGACTTCAAAATAGACGATCAGAGTAGTGCAGCTAATGTATGATATAATGTAGTTCATTGCAAGTGTGTGATTGTAAGATTCAAGGGTTGAACATCATAAGCCTATGGGAATGATGCAAAACCATTGGACATTCCATAAGGGAGGTGATAGGTGAAGAGTTTATGTGTTATTAGCATTATTGTTGTGTTAATAGATGTATTAATTTAAATATTTTACTGATGAATCGTAGCATCGAAGTACTAATGTTGTGTGTCAATGTTGTTGGTATTATAGTTGGGACAATGTCCTTGTGAAGGTGTTGTTGTTGGATTAAAATGGTTAATGATGTTAAATGTTGAGGAGTGGTATTCAAGATACTGCCAGATATGACGTGGGAATTGGAAAGTTGGATGCGAGAGTTGTGTCAGGAGTGTGTTGCATCGGGTAATTTTCGAAGACGCAAATATTCTAAGTGGGGAGGAGTTGTAATGCCCCATTTAAATATTTAGTCATTTGATGATTGGATTTGTAGAACTATGTTGGCTTGACCAAAGGGGTGTGACAACTTAGTACAATTCAATAATTGGAGTAAGCTTTGAATAATATAATAATAATAATAATAATTATGGTGAAGGACGAAATATTCCATTATTATTAATAAAAATATTATTGTTGGTTAAATGGTGTATTTGCCACTAATGATATTACTGATATTATTATTAATATTATAACTATTATTATTATTATTATTATTCTTATTATTATTATTGGGAAATAATAAGGAATAATTGGGAGAGTGATAGAAGGAATTGGGAGATTTGTTTTCACGTGAAAAGAAAAGAAGAGAAGAGAGAGGAAGAGGAGCTAGGGCATGAGAGAAACAAGAGGAATTCACACCAGTTTTAAAGAATCAAAGCTCCAAATTGAGATAAAGGGGGAGAACGGGTTCTTTAAATGGTATTTATAACATGAGAGTGTAGTGATGGTTGTAACGCCTCGTTTTATTTAATATTATATTATATTAATATTTTCGAGTTACCGTTTGACGTTTATTTTTACGATGAATATTTAAATTAACCGTTATATCTGTTAATATATTTGGCGACGTTTTATTGGGACTGACAATTATTTTATTCGGTCCGATATTTGTTTTGAGGGACCGGTAATTATTTTATTCGGTCCGGTATTTGTTTTGAGGGACCTGTAATCATTTTATTCGGTCCGGTATTTGTTTTGAGGGACCGGTAATTATTTTATTCGGTCCGATATTTGTTTTGAGGGACCGATAATTATTTTATTCGGTCCGGTATTTATTTTGAGGGACCAGTAATTATTTTATTCGGTCCGGTTTTTATTCTATTCGGTTCGATAAAATATTATTCGGACCGATATTTAATTTTTCGGAGTTATTTTAATTATTTGGGGTAATAATATTATTTAGTGTTAATTAATAGTATATTTTAAGAAGGGCTTTTTGGTATTTGTCTAGCTTGTGTCTTGCTACTAAACAAACCAAATCCACTATCTCCTTGTTTTATGTCATAACGCAAAAACACACTTAGAGGCTTAGAGAGAACTAGAGAGAGTCTTGGAGGAAGAGAAGAACAAGAACACAAAGCTTGGGTTTTGGGTTGGTTGGAACATCAAGAATCATTCAAACATCTAAAGTAAGGGGTTTGATTTTCCAATGCTTATAGTTAGGGTTTGATTTGGTATATTTTGATTTGGGATAAAATTGATGTTATGGTTCTTGAGATTTGTTGAGATAAATTAGGAGAGTTAATTTATGTGTTAGTGTTGTGGGATTATTGTTATGTTAATAGAAATTAAATTAGGAAAGCTAAATTATATTAATTAAGTTTAGTTTATAACCTAAGAACTAAGAGTATGTTCATTATGAAGTTTAGAAACATGTGCTAGCAGCATATTCATAAAATGAAGTTTAGAAACATGTACTAGCAGTGTTTATAAAATGGAGTTTATAACAAAAGTAGCAGTATGCAATTGAAATGGAGTTAGCAAAACGTAAAGTAGCAATATGTTACGTTTCAATAGTTATTAGTTGTAGGTATAATAGAAGTTAGGCTTCTAAAATTAAATTAACAATATTAATTGAAATGAAGTTTAGTAATTGATATGAAGTTTAGAAAGAAAAAAACAAAAAGAAATAGCAGTACATTCATGCAGTATAGAAGTTTAGAAACTAAAATAAAACTAGCTTAATATTACGTTATGCAGTATAGAAGTTTAGCTGCTAAAACTAAACTTATCGTATGGAAAAATAAGTTTAGAAAAATTAATTAATTAATTAATGTTTTGTTTTTCTTTTCTTAATTTAATATATTAAATATTTATATTAATTAAATACAAATATGACATAAGTTAGCCGATTTAATTTGGAACCCGATTATGTTCCGATTTCCCAATTTGGGCGATGGAGCAAGTTGCTCCGAATTTAACGAAAATTGACGTGCTAGCTAATTTTGACGTGTAGAACGTCGTGGTGAGGTTAGTTTTTCGAGATTACGAGTTTTTAATGGAGCGACCCGAAATAAGTCAATTTACGGTTAAGTTGAACCGATTGCGTTTTAGTCGGTTTAAGTCGCGTATGGACAATCCAATTGCGACGTTAATGTTTATAATTGATTCTGATTATTGTGAATGACTTTTGCAACGATTATTAATGTTTGACTATTTTTCCGTGTTTGAAATTTAGTGAATTATTTGATAATGATGTGGTGTGATTAAATATGATGTTTGCGATGGTTTATTTATAATAAATACTTGATGATATGCGATGCGATGATATGTTTATCTCGATGTGGATGAATATGGCGACGTGGGTTTTATACCAATTTTGATGTGCGATGATGATGTTTTGTTGTGTCGTGTTTGTGATGTCGTGTTGTCGAGTCACATATATTGCATTGGCGACGAGGGCTTTTATGCCAAGCGACGAGGGCTTTTATGCCAAAGCGACGATGGGCTTTTATGCCGAATGTCCCTAATTATGGACAAAGCGACGGGGACCACATGCATAACATAGTCGTGTCTCATGGAGTTGGTTATGTTTATTTTTGAGTCTTTTGGCGTTGAGTTTTATTTGATGGCTTATAATGAATTGTGATGTTATATGATACCTTGTTTTGTGATGATTTTTGTGTTGAACATAAAGTGATTATGATGTGATAATTTCATGAAAATTATGTGATGGATATAACATAACGGTAAATAGACGATATGAGTTTATGGCGATGGAGTTTATGTATTATTTTGACATGATTATGGTGATTATGTGATGATATTAAAGTGTTGATCTTATATACTAAATGATGATTTTAAAGTATGTGAGATTTGATATTTGTTGACATATTCTTATTAACCTATATCATTTATGATTCCAAAACTATTTATATATTTTATCATGCCTTTAATTATATGTTTTGGAGTATCTCACCCTTTACTTGTTTCGCCGTTGCCTTTATATTGGTAACGTGCAGGTGATCCACGAGGATGATGAGGATTAGCTCGAGTCTCTTTATTTTGAGTCGCTTTGCTATGATAGTAGTAACACTCGGGATTTGGGCGACGTTATTATTTTGATAGGATAGTTTATGTATACTATGTTATGACTTTATGTATTGATGATAACATGATGATACATACATTTTGTGAACACATCTGCTGTGCTGTGATTAGTCATATGTTTATATGATGATTTATGTTATGAATCGGTATATCCAACTTTTGATTTTGTGATGTGCATTATAATGCAAAGTGATGAAAAACACGAATATGTGATACCTCAATTTATGTTAGGATGAAATTTTGAAACTCTGATTTTATTATTAATTACAAGGTGTAGAATTGGGGTGTTACATTAGTGGTATCAGAGCAGGTCGGTCTGTCCGGCCAAGTTGTTGAGTTTGTTGTCGTATATCAATCAAGTATTGTTATTTGTTGATTCTAATCCTTGTTTTGTTTTGAGCAGAAGTAGTTATGGCTGGAAGGAACACTGGTAGGAATGATGAGGCTCTTGCTGCTGCTATGCAGGCAATGGCTCAGGCTTTCCAAAACCCGCCGAATACTGACAAGAACGCCGAGTCTCGTAGTTTGGCAACCTTCCAAATAGAGAATCCTCTTACTTTCCAAGGAAAGTATGATCCCGAAGGTGCTTTGGCGTGGCTGAAGGAGATTGAAAGAATCTTTCGTGTGATGGATTGCACTCCTGTGCAAAGTATCCGTTATGGTACTCATAAACTAAGTGTTGAAGCGGATGACTGGTGGGTTGAAACCTGTCAGAGGCTTGAGATTGCTGGTGAGGAAGTGTCATGGGAAGTTTTCCGAAGGGAATTCATGAGGAAGTATTACCCGGAAGATGTTCGGGGAAAGAAGGAGATAGAGTTCCTTGAATTAAAGCAAGGAAGCATGTATATCAGTGATTATGCTGCAAGGTTCACTATGTTGGCCAAGTTCTATCCGCATTATGATGGGCCGAATGGCGAGTTCTCTAAATACATCAAGTTTGAAAATGGTTTGCGTCCTGAGATTAAGAAAGCTGTTGGTTATCAAAAAATCTGTGTCTTTTCAGATTTGATTGATAGTTGTAGGATCTTTGAGGAGGACAATAATGCTCATTATAGATTATGTATGATAAGAGAAACAAAGGTCAGCAAAGCCGTGGAAAACTGTATGATGCTCCAGCTGGTAAAGGGAAACAGAAAGCGTTTCAAGGGCGAAGAACTAGTGAGGGAGATGCTCCTGCTAGTATTTTTTGTTACAAGTGTGGGAAACCTGGCCACAAAAGTAATGTTTGTCGAAGCGATGTTAGAGATAGGGAGAATGAGCTGAGATGTTTCTGATATGGAGAAGTTGGCCATATGACTCGTGATTGTAGACATAAGGATGTGGTCTGTTTTAATTGTGGCGAGGGAGGTCACATTAGTGCTCAATGTAAGAAGCCTAAGAGGACTCAAGGAGCATGAAAGGTGTTTGCTTTGTCGGGCGCTCCGACGGCAAGCGAGGATGGTCTTTTCGAGGTACTAGTTTCATTAATATCTTTCCTCTTATTACTATTATTGATACTGGTGCTACTCACTATTTTATTGCTGTTGATTGTGTAAAGAGATTGGGTCTCACTTTGTCGTCTCTGGATAGAGATATGGTGGTAGAAGTTTCGGCTAAGGGAACGGTTACTACTTCTTTTGTGTGTGCAAGTTGCCCTTTATCAATCTTTGATAGATACTTTATGGTGGATCTTGTTTGTTTACGTTTGTCGGGTTGGACGTGGTTTTAGGTATGGACTGGTTAAAAGCTAATTATGTCCATATCAATTGCTATGACAACACTGTGGGGTTTTCTTCCTTAGTAGAAGAAGAACAATCTATGTTGATGTCGATGAAGCAGTTGAATGAGTTCATGAAGGATGAGGCATTGGTTTTCTTGTTGATGGAGACTCATTCTATGGAGAGTCAAGCTGAGATAGCAAACTTTCCGGTGGGGTGCGATTTTCCTGAAGTATTCGCTGATGAGATTCCTAGTGCACCTCCAGAAAGAGAAGTTGAATTTTTTGTGGATCTTGTCCCTGGTACCAGACCTATCTCTATGGCACCATATAAGATGTCCACATATGAGTTAGCAGAATTGAAGAGCCAATTAGAATATTTGCTCGAGAAGAAGTTTGTTAGACCTAGTGTGTCACCGTGGGGAGCTCCTGTGTTATTGGTGAAGAAGAAAGACGGTAGCATGAGACTTTGTATTGATTATCGTCGGTTGAATAAAGTGACTATCAAGAATAGGTATCCACTTCCTAGAATTTATGATTTGATGGACCGATTGGTTGGCGCTCGCATGTTTAGTAAGATTGATTTGAGATCGGGTTACCATCAAATAAGGGTGAAAGAAGAAGATGTTTAGAAAACTGCTTTCAGGACGAGGTGTGGATATTACGAATATTCAGTGATGCCTTTCGGTGTCACTAATGCACCGGGAGTATTCATGGAGTACATGAATCGTATATTCCATCCTTACTTGGATCGTTTCGTGGTTGTTTTCATTGATGATATTCTGGTTTATTCTAAATCGGAAGAAGAGCACGCAGAACATTTGCGCATCGTGTTGGAAGTTCTAAATGAGGAGAAGCCTTATGCTAAGTTGTCAAAGTGCGAGTTCTGGTTAAATGAAATGAGCTTTTTGGGGCATGTCATTTCTGGTGATGGCATTGCAGTTGATCCTTCTAAAGTTGATGTTGTGTTGAGATGGGAAACTCCTAAGTCTGTTACTGAGATTAGAAGTTTCTTAGGATTGGCTGGTTACTATAGAAGGTTCCTTGAAGGTTTTTCTAAGTTGGCGCTCCCTTTGACAAAGTTGACTTGTAAAGGAGATGCATTTGTGTAGGATGTCAAGTGTGAAGAAAGTTTTGCGGAATTAAAGAAAACGTTGACAACGTCTCTGATCTTGATTCTACCTAATCCTGAAGAACCGTTTGTTGTTCATTGTGATGCTTCTAAGATGGGTTTAGGTGGTGTACTTATGCAAAATGGAAAAGTGGTTGCTTATGCTTCTAGGCAATTGAAGATTCATGAGAATAATTATCCTACGCACGATTTGGAGCTTGCAGCAGTTGTTTTTGTGCTTAAGATTTGGAGGCATTATCTTTATGGTTCTAGATTTGAAGTATTTAGTGACCATAAAAGCTTGAAGTACTTGTTCGATCAGAAAGAGCTTAATATGAGACAAAGACGGTGGCTTGAATTGTTGAAAGATTATGATTTTGGATTGAATTACCATCCTGGTAAAGCTAATGTGGTGGCCAATGCTTTAAGTCGAAAGACTTTGCATATGTCACTGTTGATGGTGAAAGAGTTGGAATTGATTGAGCAATTTAGAGATATGAGTCTTGTAGTAGAAGTGACGCCGAAGAGTGTTATCTTGGGAATGTTAAGATCAATAATGATTTCCTTGATAGTGTTAGAGAAGCTCAGAAGCTTGATGTGAAACTTGTTGATTTGTTGGTTGGTATTGGACAAACTGAAAATGAAGATTTCAAGTTGGATGGGTGTATAGATAGGATTTGTATTCCCGATGATGTGGATTTGAAGAGAATGATCTTGGAAGAAAGTCATAGGTGTCCATCCCGGAGCGACCAAAATGTATCAAGATTTAAAGAAACTATTTTGGTGGTCGGGCATGAAGAGAGAGGTGGCTCAGTTTGTTTATGCTTGTTTGACTTGTCAGAAGTCTAAAGTGGAGCATCAGAAACCTGCAGGGTTGATGCAACCGTTAGAGATTCCAGAATGGAAATGGGATAGCATTTCTATGGAATTCGTAACAGGGTTACTGAATACACCAAGAGGACACGATGCGATTTGGGTGATTGTTGATAGGCTTACGAAGTCGACTCACTTTATTCCTATTAACATCACTTATCCCGTATCGAAGTTGGCGGAAATTTATACGCATATGATTGTGAGATTACATGGTATTCCTTTGTGTATTGTTTCGGATAGAGATCTGAGGTTTACTTCTGAATTTTGGAAGAGATTGCAAGAGGCTTTGGGTTCAAAGTTGAGGTTGAGTTCGACTTATCATCCTCAAACTGATGGTCAGACGGAAAGGACGATTCAATCGTTAGAAGACTTGTTACGTGCTTGTATTCTTGAACATGGTGGTTCATGGGATACATATCTTCCTTTGATTGAGTTTACTTATAACAATAGTTTTCATGCTAGTATTGGAATGACACCGTTCGAGGCTTTGTATGGTCGGAGGTGTAGAACTCCTTTGTGTTGGCATGAGTTGGGTGAAAGTGTGGTGCTTGGACCAGAATTGGTTAGAGAGATTACTGAGACGGTGAAGATGATTAGAGAAAAAATGATAATTTCTCAAAGTCGACAAAAGAGTTATCATGATAAAAGGAGAAAAGACTTGGAATTTCAAGATGGTGATCATGTATTTTTGCGAGTTAATCCTACAACCGGCGTTGGACGAGCATTGAAGTCAAAGAAGCTAACTCCTCGCTTTATTGGTCCTTACCAAATTACTAGTAAAGTGGGAAAAGTGGCTTATAGAGTGACGTTACCGCCAAATCTTTCGAACTTGCATGATGTGTTCCATGTGTCACAACTTCGGAAGTATGTTTCGTATCCTTCACATGTGATTGAGATGGATGATATTCAAGTGCGAGACAATCTTACGGTGGAGACGATGCCATTAAGGATCGAAGATCGTGAGATGAAGTCTCTTCGTGGCAAAGAGATCTCCTTGGTTAAAGTTGTTTGGATAGGAGCAGCTGGTGAAAGTGCGACGTGGGAGTTAGAAAGCAAGATGCGGGATTCCTATCCCGAGCTTTTCGAGTCAGGTAATTTCGAGGACGAAACTTTTATAAGTGGGGGAGAGTTGTAACGCCCCGTTTTATTTAATATTATATTATATTAATATTTTCGAGTTACCGTTTGACGTTTATTTTTGCGACGAGAATATCTAAATTAACCGTTATATCTGTTAATATATTCGGCGATGTTTTATTGGGACCGGTAATTATTTTATTCAGTCCGGTATTTGTTTTGAGGGACCGGTAATTATTTTATTCGGTCCGGTATTTGTTTTGAGGGACTGGTAATCATTTTATTCGGTCCAGTATTTGTTTTGAGGGACCGGTAATTATTTTATTCGGTCTGGTATTTGTTTTGAGGGACCGATAATTATTTTATTCGGTCCGATATTTGTTTTGAGGGACAGGAATCATTTTATTCGGTCCGGTATTTATTTTGAGGGACCGGTAATTATTTTGTTCGGTCCGGTTTTTATTCCGTTCAGTTCGGTAAAATATTATTTGGACCGATATTTAATTTTTCGGAGTTATTTTAATTATTTGGGGTAATAATATTATTTAGTGTTAATTAGTAGTATATTTTAAGAAGGACTTTTTGGTATTTGTCTAGCTTGTGTCTTGCTACTAAACAAACCAAACACACAATTTCTTTGTTTTATGTCATAATACAAAAACACACTTAGAGGCTTAGAGAGAACTAGAGAGAGTCTTGGAGAAAGAGAAGAACAAGAACACAAAGCTTGAGTTTTTGGTTGGTTGGAACATCAAGAATCATTCAAACATCTAAGGTAAGGGGTTTGATTTTCCAATGCTTATAGTTAGAGTTTGATTTGGTATATTTTGATTTGGAATAAAATTGATGTTAGGGTTCTTGAGATTTATTGAGATAAATTAGGAGAGTTAATTTAGGTGTTAGTGTTGTGGGATTATTGTTATGTTAATAGAAATTAAATTAGGAAAACTAAATTATATTAATTAAGTTTAATTTATAACCTAAGAACTAACAGTATGTTCATTATGAGGTTTAGAAACATGTACTAGCAGCATATTCATAAAATGAAGTTTAGAAACATGTACTAGCAGTGTTTATAAAATGGAGTTTATAACAAAAGTAGAAGTATGTAATTGAAATGGAGTTAACAAAACGTAAAGTAGCAGTATGTTACGTTTCAATAGTTATTAGCTGTAGGTATAATAAAAGTTAGGCTTCTAAAATTAAACTAACAATATTAATTGAAATGAAGTTTAGTAATTGATATGAAGTTTAGAAAAAAAAACAAAAAGAAATAGCAGTACATTCATGCAGTATAGAAGTTTAGAAACTAAAATAAAACTAGCTTAATATTATGTTATGCAGTATAGAAGTTTAGCTGCTAAAACTAAACTTACAGTACAGAAAAATAAGTTTAGAAAAATTAATTAATTAATTTATGTTTTGTTTTTCTTTTTTTAATTTAATATATTAAATATTTATATTAATTAAATACAAATATGACATAAGTTAGCCGATTTAATTTGGAACCCGATTATGTTTCGATTTCCCGATTTCGGCAATTTCGGCGACGGAGCAAGTTGCTCCGAATATAATGAAAATTGACGTGCTAGCTAATTTTGACGTGTAGAACGTCGTGGTGAGGTTAGTTTTTCGAGATTACGAGTTTTTAATGGAGCGACCCGAAATAAGTCAATTTACGGTTAAGTTGAACCGAGTTGCATTTTAGTCAGTTTAAGTCGCGTATGGATAATCCGATTGCGACGTTAATGTTTATAATTGATGCTGATTATTGTGAATGACTTTTGCGACAATTATTGATGTTTGACTATTTTTACGTGTTTGAAATTTAGTGAATTATTTGATAATGATGTGGTGTGATTAAATATGATGGTTGCGATAGTTTATTTATAATGAATACTTGATGATATGCGATGCGATGATATGTTTATCTCGATGTGGATGAATATGGAGACGTGGGTTTTATACCAATTTTGATGTGCGATGATGATGTTTTGTTGTGTCGTGTTTGTGATGTCGTGTTGTCGAGTCACATACATTGCATTGGCGACAAGGGCTTTTATGCCAAGCGACGAGGGCTTTTATGCCAAAGCGACGATGGACTTTTATGCCGAATGTCCCTAATTATGGACAAAGCGACGGGTACCACATGCATAACATAGTCGTGTCTCATGGAGTCAGTTATGTTTATTTTTGAGTCTTTTGGCGTTGAGTTTTATTTGATGGCTTATAATGAATTGCGATGTTATATGATACCTTGTTTTGTGATGATTTTTGTGTTGAACATAAAGTGATTATGATGTGATAATTTCATGAAAATTATGCGATGGATATAACATAACGGTAAAGCGACGATATGAGTTTATGGTGATGGAGTTTATGTCTTGTTTTGACATGATTATGGTGATTATGTGATGATATTAAAGTGTTGATCTTATACACTAAATGATGATTTTAAAGTATGTGAGATTTGATATTTGTTGACATATTCTTATTAACCTATATCATTTATGATTCCAAAACTATTTATATATTTTATCATGCCTTTAATTATATGTTTTGGAGTATCTCACCCTTTACTTGTTTCGCCGTTGCCTTTATATTGGTAACGTGCAGGTGATCCGCGAGGATGATGAGGATTAGCTCGAGTCTCTTTATTTTTAGTCGCTCTGCTCTGATAGTAGTAACACTCGGGATTTGGGCGACGTTATTATTTTGATAGGATAATTTATGTATACTATCTTATGACTTTATGTATTGATGATAACATGATGATACATACATTTTGTGAACACATCTGCTGTGCTGTGATTAGTCATATGTTTATATGATGATTTATGTTATGAATCGGTATATCCGACTTTTGATTTTGTGATGTGCATTATAATGCAAAGTGATGAAAAACACGAATATGTGATACCTCAATTTATGTTTGGATGAAATTTTGAAACTCTGATTTTATTATTAATTACGAGGGGTAGAATTAGGGTGTTACAAGGGTTCGTTTCCCTCTTAGGGTTTTGTGTAGATTTGGTGTATTATGATTCCTTTTGTTGATTGATGATATACCTATGTGATTCTATGTAGAATTGTTAATAATTTGATGTCCATGATATGATTGTTGTTGATAATCTTTGATGTTATGGTGTTGTCTCATGAAATTCCTAAATTAAAATTGTAGATCTAGAGAGAGATGATGAAAAGTGACGGTTTTGATGTAAAAAGTTGTTATAGAATAATGGTTAAATGAATTTTGATTAGGACTATGAGTTTTTGTGTGTAAAAAACATTATTTTGGCTCAAATTGGTAGCTTAGAAGTGTGTAAAACGAGCAGAATTTGTACTGGTGCAAAAAATTGGATTTTTGTGTTGCAGACTGCCATACGCATAGGTTTTAAATTCCGCATCTTTATTTTCAGTCCAAAATAATTATGTATCTGCAAAAGCCTTGTAATAGCTAGGACTTTAAACTTTCTGCATTTTATTTTTGCAAACTATAAACTGTTTAGATGTATGGCTAATAAGATTGTATGGCAAGAATGTCTGGAAAATTAAAACGGTAGATCACCTAATGTGCAAAGATTAAATAACTGAAACAAATCATATGCACATATTCACTCCTAGGGTACTCCTCACTTGGTTGCCTCAGAAAACAATAGTCATGTCCCTCAAACGTAGGGATATCTTAGCAAAATACCCTCAATCTAAAAGTCATCATAAAGATCATAGTCCCTTAACGTCCCTTGAGTTGCCTACGAGAAATGATCTTGTCCCTCGATGTTGCCTACGAATATATGATGACAGTCCCTTCGAAATGCTAAGGTATCCTTACATGTTGTCTTCAATGACCATTATGTCCCTTTCGATAGTCCCTCAAACTCCAACTACGATGCTACCTATTTCTCAATAGTAGGATATCATTGTCTAAAGGAAATGAGAATAGAAACAATCTTTTTTCGAGTAGGTAGATGCTAGTAGGTACTTGCTCAAATCAAAACTTTTCACACTTACACTTTTCAAACAAATTTTCAAAACAACTTCGTCACACCTTTGAAGACTGATACAAGGGTTATCACGAAGTCAAACTGTTTCAAAACAAAGCATATACACAAGCAATTTTTAAAAAGATGAGCAAGTCCCTAAGAGCCCATGGAAAACCATGGATAGAAAGGGTGCTAACACCTTCCCTTTCTATAATCTACCCCCCGTACTCAGAAACATCTCGAAAAAGGATTTTTTCTGTACTTTTTTCCTTTAGATTGGATGAAATAAAAGTCGGTGGCGACTCTTGCTTACCGCAACATTTGGCGAACAAAAAATGCAAACCAATATTTAACAGTCGGTTTTTCCACCGTATCACAGAACTGGCGACTCTGCTGGGGAATATAAGTGGTGTATACCTTAGGATTAGTTCATCATATTGTTTCTATTGTTTGAGTTGATTACTTTATTTTTGTGGACTTGGTATCAGAGTTACTATAGATCCTAACCCGGATCTGGGGAACACCTGTTAGGTAAGTAGCAATAAACTGTGAGGGAACTGTACGGCGTAGACCGATACGGTTGAAGCAGTAGCTATGTTGATGTGGCACATTAGTTGGTACTGGTATCCCTTATGGAGGAACAAGGAGAGTACGAGGCTGCTATGTGTGTCGTTAAGAATCAACTGACCTTAGAACCTATAATTGACCAACTTGGCCATAGGAAGTAGTGAGATAGCCGACCTCGGTGTAGAGTTGAGAACTGGTTGATACTCGATACTACACTAATTGAGACCATACTCTCGAGATAGTTTCGGCCGCAAGAAAAGATTGCGTGAGCTGAAACCATGACCGATGGAGGATGGTCAGTGATATTGAGAACCTCTAGAAACCGGTTACTATTATTAGGACAGGTTGAAACCAGCTGAACTTCAAGAGGGTAGTGCCTAGACCCCATGCAAGCCTGAAACTTAAGGATTCTTGGGTGGCTTGTTTTCCTTTACCATGTCTGTTATCTGCTATACCTGTTGTGTGTTTTATCATGACGTCATGCATCATAACATAACATTCATACTCCATTATACTAACCATTTCAAATTCTTTGAAATCATTTCATACGCATTCCATTATCATGCACATCATTACAGGTACCATTACAAGTTTCTCATCTCCTTCGCTATTTATTTCAGCACAAATGTCTTCTGAAATACCTTCTGATCAAGCTATCAAAGATCTTCAGGCACAAAATGCCCAATTCCAAGAGATGTTCTCGAACTTGGCTAAAGGGAAAGAAGATTTGAAGACTCTCATCCTGAAAGAGAAGAAGAAGAAGAAGAAGAAGAAGAAGAAGAAGGTGGTTCTTCTGAATATGGGTCACAGGTTTGGGAATAGGTTACGATAGGAAGCTGATCTATCTCATTCGTCCAAAGGAGGAGAGAATCAAGAGGAGGAAAAGGATCCTAGTCCAATGGTCTCTGATAATGATACTGATTTTGATAATGAATAGTACCCTCCTGCTGAGGATAGGTACAAACAACTTGAGGACCGTCTAAGTGCTATTGAGATTCAGAAGGTTCCCGGTTTGGACTTCGGAGATCTGGGACTAGCATCTAGGGTGGTGATCCCTCACAAGTTCAAAGCACCTGTTTTTGCTAAGTATGATGGAGCATCCTGTCCAAAACTCCATCTCCGCTCATACGTCAGAAAAATTTAACCTTACACTGCTGATAGGAATCTGTGGGTACATTTCTTTCAAGATAGTCTGTCAGGGACTCAGCTTGAATGGTTTTATCAATTGGAAGGAGCTAATGTCCGAAACTGGGAGGACCTTGCTGCTGCTTTCTACAAGCAGTACCAGTATAACGCCGACCTTGCTCCCACTCGTACTCAGCTTCAGGGTATGTCTATAGGTGCAAGCGAAGGTTTTAAGGACTATGCTCAAAAGTGGGGAGATTTGGCTGGAAGAGTCCAACCTCCGTTGTATGATAGAGAGTTGGTTGATATGTTTCTGGGGACGCTATCTGGTCCATTCTTTAATCATTTGATCGGTAACTCCTCAGTGGGTTTCACCGAGCTGATTCTGACTGGAGAAAGAGTAGAAGTTGGGATCCTAAGTGGTAAGATCCAAAAAAATACCTCTTAGAGTATAGAGAAGAAGTCATTTGGTGGCAAGAGGGAAGCCAATGCTGTGCACGGCCAGCAGAGGCGTAGCAAGGCAGACTACCATCAATCTGTAAGGGCAGTGTTGATCTCTAATTCGGCACGCACACAACGACCACAACAACGAAATTACCAGCCAAGGGTGGAAAGACCTCAAAGGAAGTTCACCCAAATCAACATGCCATTGTCACAAGCATTACAACACATGTTGAAGATGAATCTAATTACGGTGATAAACCCTCATTCGAACCCTAAGACTTCTTCTCCTAACTACAATCCTGATGCAAGGTGTGCATATCACTCCAACAGCCCGGGGCATGATATTGACGACTGTTGGAGGTTGAAATACAAAATTTGAGACCTGATTGATGAAGGAGCATTGGAATTCACACAAGATGGTCAACTGGAATGTTTATGTCGATCCTCCAAGGCCCACCATTTGAAGTGACAAGTTCTAACAAGAGGGCTTTTCGTTCATTAGAATTTTTAATTTGTAATTTTCTTTTGATTGTTCGAACATTTAGTCATGTCAAAACTTTATTATTTCATTAATGCATTGCATATGTCTGTTTTGAATCAATCCATTCGTATTCACTATTTCAAAAATGCATTCTTATTTCCTTTTGTGATATTCAACTCTCGATTAAAAACTCTAAGCCTTTAGAGGGAGGATGACGAAAATGATATCAAAATCTCTACAATATGCTTTTGAACAGACCCCGTTGGTGATGTACAGGCGTTGTTTCAAATCCTAAACAGTGGAGTTATAAGGAAGATAATCCCTAGTCAACCCCTTTGAGTCAAAGAAGTAGGAGTTTTTCTTTTCACACAAATTAAAACCCTTAATCACAACCTGGGGCAGGGTAGTTTTCTCAGTTAATCCAGGTGCACAATGAATGGCTTCAAAGATGTCCTTCCAAAACAAAAGATGGTGATGGTTCCCTATAATCGTCAAGACAGGCAGTCATTATCTCTCAAAATAAAAGCCCATTAAGTCAAAACCTATGAAGGAGACTTAAGAAAAAACTAGGGCATCCCGCTGACTGTAATCACAAAAGAAATAGTTCAGGCAAAAAACAGGGATAGTAAAACTAAAAAAAAAGAGGTTATCACAAATCCTCGACAAAAAAAAAAAGATTACAAAATGACTGCCTTTTTCAAGTAAACTGTCAGTATCCGAACCATCACTGGAATATCAGAGCAAAGACTCAAACGGATTCTAAACACGCAATTAACTGAACATAGGACTGAAGAACATCACGAAGAGCGGGTGGATACAAATAAATTTTGAGCCCTTATCCTTTGTTTCTTGAACCGTGAACTAGGCCACGTTATAACCCTTAAAAGTCCTAGCTGAAGCATGGATTAGTTCCAAAGAATACTGTTACAAAAGGTATCCTGACTCCTGTAGGACTTGCTGTAAATCCTGAGTTGACATCACACTTTTACAAAAAAAAACTTGTTTTACTAAAAAATGAATTTTCAAACTTCAAGACAGACATAAGCTTTGCATTCTTAAAATAACATTGTTTGCATATGACTATTTGTTCAACAACAGAGAAATTGGCATGACGAATATCTAGTGAACAAAAACCTTCTCAATAAAAAAGATCACCTCAAGTGGAAAAAACACTTCCAATTTTTTAACTTCAATTATATAAAAAAAGAACATTCACATCTATCTATAAATTTGTCCTTTCAAGAACATTCATTACAATAATATGTTTTTTTATAAATAACTATTTTATTTTTTTAACTTATTAAAACTCACATTTGAAACATGTTATGAATAGATTGAAGTATATTGAAAATCAAATAATATGTCAACTAACAACATGTTATGACAAAGTATCTCATAGAATTACATAATATCAATTACTTTAGCATCTAGTTACATAATAGATAAACAAAACATGATTATGGGTCTGATTTTAAGTGTTTAACTCTAGCTTAGGCATCTGAATATATGTAGTGTATTAATAATTTTTTATTTTTTATTAAATTAAATTTTTTAATTTAATTAAAATATAAAATATGAAAATGGAAGGACAGTAGCTTGGAGCAGTATAACACAAATATATTATAGATTGGATATAGTTAAAACTCAAATATATTATAGATTGTATATATAAATGATGAAAATAAAAAAAGAATTAAACTAATAAATTTTAATATTACTTTTAAAAAAATATGAATGAATATTTATACAAATTCTTTAAAAAATATTTTACTACTTTGATTATTCTTATCTTACTTTTAAATATTTTGAATAGAGAGAATATTTGTATATTAATTTGCAAATACAATTATAATGACTAAATTGTCCCTACAGGTTTGGTACGTGAACACACTAGTTTAAGAATTCCTAACCTTTAAATAAAACGTGACTCACGCAGAAATCATGGAATAAAAAATTGTTATAAATTTATGTCTGCACTAACCAATAAGACATATAATAGTTGCTAAGACCATGTGCAATGGTGTGTTTAATTGAACTCAACATGGCAAAATCATGTGTAATGGTGTGTTTAGAGTAGTGTTGAGTGTGTGTTGGAGGAGAGAGATGTTGAGAAAACTCAACACCATGTACACTGACGCATGGACTGATGTGGCAGTGGCTGGTTGGCTGACCAGATTTTTATCCATTTAATACTTTGAACTCAATTATTTCGTTGCAAATTAATTTTTTTTTTTTATATTTTTTTTACCAACATTCATGATTTTTTTTCCTCTATAAATAGAGACTTGGTTCATTTGATTTGGACACAGAAAAAAAAACTAAGTTTTTCACTATCTTAATTTTATTATTAGTGTTTATTTTGAAGTTAAGTGTCTTTTTTTAGTGAAATGGATCCCAATAATCATTTTAACACTCAAAATTCTGCTAATTTTCCATTTAACCAAAATCCCAACAATTTTCCAAATCCCAACAATTATTACAAAAAATTAAAAAATAAATTATTAAGTATTTATTATTTTAATTTAATTTTAATCGATAATTGTAATTTTATGTAATCATGAAAATAAAAATAAAATTTAAATAAGAATATGAAAATAAAAAGTGGTGGGGTAGGGTGTTGAGTGAAAAACCATTGGAGAGGGTAAAAGTTGAATGGGTGTTGAGTTATTAGGTGGAAGAAAGAGAAAATGATGTGGAGTGTTGGGAGTTGAAAAAGTGGGTGTTGAGTTTTTCAACCATTGTAAATGGTCTAATATCAATCTTCAAAAAAAAGACAATTGCAGACATAATCCTACATCACTTGAGATGTACTCTAAAATGCACAGTATAATATATAGATATGTATAAAATCCAAAAGTTGCAACATGGTCTAATGATGTTCTACTTCTTCTTGTAAACACACCCGAAAAGGGAAAATGGCATACATAAAATAACAAAACTCTAGAAATATTACAGTAAGTATATAACTAAATGATTATCATCTAGAAATACTTTTCTTTTTCATGTCTAAAGCACTCTACCTAACAAAGAATCTAGAACTTCACCCATAGAAAGTATGTCATTTCCACCTTTTAAAGCTTTACTTACTCTCATTCTTTTGACATACCTTAAGTAGGGTTTCAATATAGCTTTCAAGAATCTCTATTTTTAATAGAGTTGATTATTTATAGTCATGGTTGCTTTAAGTACTTGATTCACACAATTTTTCTGATACTGCAAATGTTGGCAAAAAATAGAACTGTAGAATCTACCAATGAGTTGTAAGAGAAATTTTAATGCTAACTTGGTAAATTTGTTGCATATATTTTATATATTTACATTTATATTTAAAATAAAAGAGAGGAAAAATATCATACACTACATAGAACA
Source organism: Vicia faba (assembly GCA_948472305.1). NCBI lineage: Eukaryota > Viridiplantae > Streptophyta > Magnoliopsida > Fabales > Fabaceae > Vicia > Vicia faba. The sequence goes on along the minus strand of OX451740.1, from coordinate 1,340,927,360 downwards.
AAGAATGTATCGATGTTGTTTTTAAAGCTTTTTTCAAAAATTCATTTCTAATTCGGCGTAAACAAAACAAAGCATAACATAACAGTCTGATTTGAAAAACCTGAACAGAAAAATGAAAATTGAATGAATGAAAATCGAAACTTGATCCCACAACTGACAGTTGAATCCTCCCTGTCCATTCCTTTCCATGCTTCAAGTTCACAAGTTTCTCTATAGATGCACCATCTACTTAATATTAGTTTCCCATATTTCTTACTTAATGTAAACTTAAATCTAGGAAATCGTCCTCCAAAAATTATGATGTGTTTTGCAATAGTATGAAGCATAAAAATAGCATACATGTAATTCCAATTGATTTAAGGATGTCTGATTTCTTAAAACTATATCATATGAGATATTGATTAATGCATTGAACACAAATGAATGAGTGAAATAGAAAAAAATAACTTCTGACAATCAACCTATATCTCAGCATCAATGGTTTTTGTTATCATCCCTACCATATTCTGCACCATCGAAATCAACAATGATCAAAACATGCAACATAAGAACTACCTCAAGAGCTACACAATAGTTTTGGCCCAACTTCTCAAGTTCTTCCATTACACAATCTATGATACATGGGGTACCTGAAAATCCAAAGTACAAATAGAACGGTTTTAAGAATAATGCATAGGATGACAGATTCAAAGACGGCATGTCACATTGAAACACCAATTTTTCAATCATGTGAAAGGACATCTAAACTTCTTAAGCTTTAAAACTCAACCGGAACCCAACATTCAACTATAATTTGAGTCAAGTAATAATATTAAAACTTGCACTTCACATTTAAGCAGTCCATCATTCCTTTTTCCAAATCCAAATGCATAAACAAAGACCTTTGTGTGAGCCACCAAAAAAGAATTGAAAAATATGTCAGTTTCGGGAACCTCAATGTAAAGCTCTTGTATTCTAAATGAGTTGATGATAAACTTCACTACTCAAGAGGAATATAAATCACACAAGGAACTATTCAGTGTACTGAACAATCAAATCAAGATAAACAATGAAGGAATATTGAAGAGTTAGTTACTTGCAGTTTTGTGGAAGAGCTAGGCTTGTGTCCATCATATCCTTACTCGGGCGAATTAGACACACTCTCACTGTTGAATCCTCCATTAGAAGTAACTCCAGAAACACGGTCAAAGAATTTCCTCATTTTAACAAAATTGCGATATGGTGAGATTTGTTAGAACCTTAAGTGAATAACATCCATGACAGCTATGAAACATTATATGCCCTTGAACGACATTCAACACAGATAGAACATCATCAATGGGTTTTCCAAAAAAAAATATTGAACAACATTTAAAATAAAGAAAACATTAAAATCGAACAACAACAAAGCGACAAACCGGTATTATTGTCACGGTGACAGATTGAACAGCTCTGGTGAGAGGAATTTGCAATGGGTACATTGAAATGGAGATCATTTTTCTTTTAAACGGATTATACCCAGATTACAATGCATTCTAACCATAACATTAAAGTTGATAAAGAGAGATAATAAGGGACTACCTCACATATGAAGTATTTATTATCAGGAGAAAACATCCAAATGCAATTGTAAAGATTGGTATGGCGAGTATTTTAACTACACAAATGCATGACTAGATTAAAATGGATCAATGTAGGTGTAGAGATACAAGACAATTATAATAGAATTTTGATTTGTGATCTTTTATTATACAGTAATGAGTAATACAATGATGTTGAGTCATGGTTGACTCATCAAGATAATTTTCTAATCAATATACATCAATGCCTAATTAATGTATACCAATGTCTAATCAATATAGAAATCATAAACAATTGATACAATAAATATTTTATATTCTAATATGCTCCCGTAGTCGAAACTGGAGATTGATGAATGTTGAGACTATCGCTGAAGTCATCAAATAACTGTAGTAGAATACCCTTTGTGAAAATGTCAGTTATTTGGTAACGAGACAGGACATATAGAACATGCACTTGATCTTTATCAACATTTTCACGCACAAAGTGGATATCCATTTCAATATGTTTTGTGCGTTGATGTTGGACAAATTACCTAACAAGTAGAAAAAACTGGTGTTGTCACAATAGAATAGAGTGACTTTTGTGACCAGACACTCGAGTTCTAACAACAAGTTTCAAAGCCAACATGATTCAGTAACAACATTAACAAAACCATGATACTTTGCTTCAGCACTAAAGGGAGATAAGGTTGGTTATCGTTTTGCAGATCAAGAAACCAAATTATCCCCAAGATAGACACAATATTCAGACATGGATCTTCTAGTTTCTGGACAGTCTCCCCGGTCATCATTAGTATATATGGTGAGTGTATCAACTAGGGAGGGAGAGATATGTAGACCGTGGGTAATTGTACCTTTAATGTACCTAATAATTCACTTCAAGGCAATGTGTTGTGTTCGTGGATCATGCATAAAGAGACACACTTGTTGGATGGCATAAGCTATATCAGGCATGGTAAAAGTTAAATATTGCAATGCACCTGCAAGGCTTCAATATTCATAGGGATTATGATATGGATTACCCGAGAGTCCACTAAGCTTTACTTTAGTGTCCACTGGGGTAGAAACTGGTTTGTAAGAAGACATGGTAGCTCGCTCAATTATCTCTTTGACATATTTATTTGAGATAGAAATATACCACTTGAATGTCTAGTAGCTGAGATACCCAGAAAGTAACCGAGAGGAATCAGATCTTTCATAGTAAATTCAGAACTGATTTTAGACATGATGGACTGATTAAGAGGATCAAATGAGACAGTAAGAATAATGTCATATACATAGAGAATAATGTCAAATGGTTGGTTTGAAGGGTGGTCGTGGTATGTGGCATGTTAGGTGTAGGAATGACATGTGTTGTTGATTTATGGTCAACGTAGGTAATGTGTGATATGGAAAAGGTTCATCATTTGTATTCAAAAATTCATAGCTTCAGGACTTGGGAACATGTGAAGTAGAGAAGGAAAAATATTTTCATCAAAAATAACATGTCTAGAAATGATTATTTTGCGACTAGAAAATTCAAAACACTTATATCCTCTATGGTTGAAGGGATATCATAATAAGACACATGGTGTTGACCTTTGCTGAAGTTTATTTCTAGTAGTGGAAGGGATTAATAGAAAACATAGACACCCGAAAAACTTTAAGATATGAGAATATGAGTGAAATTTTTGATAAAGAATTATAGTTGGTGTTTGAAGAGCTAACTTTTTGTTTGGATGAATATTTAGCAGATAGATAGTCATTTGAAGAGCATGATGCCAAAAAGAAAATGGTAGAGAGGAATGTGCAAGAAGTGTACAGATGATGTTGTTTATAGTACATATTTTTCTTTCGGCTTTTCCATTTTGAGGTGAGGTGTGAGAACATGAAAACCCAAAACTCATTCCATTTAGCTCACAAAATTTATGAAAATAAGTGTTGTCATACTCTTTATTGTTATCACATTAAAAATATTTTATATCTTGTTTAAATTGTGTTTTGATGTGATTACGGAATTGGAGAAAAATGGAGTAAGCTTGAGAATTATTTGCAATAGGAAAAGTCCATAAGAAATTCTTAAAATCATCAAGGAATAATATATAATAACAATAACAATCAGAACTAAGAGTTGGTGATGTTGAAATGATATGTGTCTGATGTGTTTTCTGCCCAAGAATGTTGGGTTGACGGTTTAGAGCGAGTAATTGCTGCCAATTTCAAGTTGTAGGGTATGGGCAAGGAGGGTGGCCCATGGCTTCCACTGTCTATCCTAAGGAGGATAGACCCATGTTTGTTGTGGAGATGGTTGATTCCATACCCCTTGTTGATAATGGTGTGATCGTCCTCCTCTACCACCACCACCACCGCGGTTTCGTCAACCACGCTTATTGCCTAAAACACCGCGTTTGCCTCGACTGCCGGTGTTACTTTTGTTGTTATGGCTTGAGCGAGTATAAGAAAAAACATGAGAGTTTTTTTATGAGAAGAAATAAATACAGAGTTATTAATGTTGTGTTATGTGTGTTTTTCCAGTGTCGTTTCTTCCAAGACTACCATAGACCGAGCCTTGTAAAAGGAGGCGGATTTTCAGAATGACAGATTTGAGATCCAACAATAGCATATGCATTGGAGAGACGGGAAACAAGTTAAAGCATCATGTGTTCGTTTGATACAAGAGCATCATCATTAGATGATTGATCAGAAAGAGACTTAGTGTGTTGGCAGTATAAGGAGGCGTCTGGAAATTGTTCCATGGTTGACTCATCAAGATAATTAGGTAATCAATATACATTAATGAAGATGCTAATAATTAATACAATAAATATTTTATATTCTAATAAATTAGAAAATACAAGTATATTCATAGATGCTTGAATTGATAAATATGAATCAGACTTTTTGTATAATCTAACTTCTTGTATATTGCTCTTATTGATAAATTACACACTCTTGGTCTTTTGTAGACTCAAAACAAAAAAACTATTACAATTCTAAAACAGTAAATTAAATTAAACATAATTGCTACATAACTACTAAAAACGATTGCCTTTCCTACTTCCATAGTTAATTCCCAATTATTTATTTCTAACCCATTTAATGTTTTTATTTCAACAAAACTCCTCCTTAAACATTAAATGCTTCTTCGATCCAGCATCCCAATCATCTTCCTGCCTCTTTCGAATACTTCTCTTGCAAGTGGTTTTGTAAGGATGTCAGCTGCTTGATCTCTGCTTGCCACATGCCTTAGTTCCACGCTTCCTTCTTTCACATGTTCACGTATGAAGTGAAATCGAACGTCTATATGCTTGCTTCGTTCATGATTGACTGGGTTCTTTGCCAGCTCAATAGCTGATTTGTTGTCCACGTGTATTATTGTTGGACCTTCCAGTTTCAGCTCCATCTTACTTATCAATCTTCTGAGCCACACTGCATGGCAAACGCACCAAGATGCTGCCACGTATTCTGCTTCACACGTTGAAAGTGTCACTATTGGCTGCTTCTTCGATAGCCAAGTGAAAGCTGTGTTTCCCATGAAAAACACGTATCCTGCAGTGCTCTTTCGATCATCAATGTCTCCACACCAGTCACTGTCAGAATATCCAACTAGCTTGTAGTCTTCAGTCTTTGAATAAAATATCCCAAGTGATACTGTTCCTTGGATGTATCTCAGAATTCGTTTCAGTGCTTTCCAGTGTGTGTGAACTGGCTCCTCCATGAATCTGCTCACTATGCCAACACTAAGTGAAATATCTGGCCTTGTGCATGTGAGATATCGAAGGCTGCCTACCAAGCTTCGATATTTGCTTCCTTCGACCCGTTCTCCTCCATCAAACTTCGACAGCTTTGTGCCTGGCTCCATTGGCGTCGAAATTGGATTACAATTCTTCATTTTATACTTTTCTAGGATTTCCTTTGCATACTTTTCTTGTGATATGAAAATCCCATCTTCTTCCTGTCGAACTTCCAGGCCAAGGAAAAATCTCATCAGACCTAAGTCTGTCATTTCGAATTCTCTTGTCATGGTGTTTTTGAAGTCTTCGATCATCTTAATGTTATTGCCTAGAAAAATGAGATCATCAACGTACAGTGCCACAAGTAATAAATCACTTCCATTTTTCTTCACATAGAGCGCTGGCTCATAAGGGCATTGCTCGAATCCACTCTCCTTAAAATATGTGTCTATGCGTGTGTTCCATGCCCTAGGTGCTTGCTTCAGCCCATACAATGATTTCTTCAGTTTCAGCACCTTCTTCTCTTCTCCAGCTCTCATGTATCCAAGTGGTTGTTCCACATAGATTTCTTCTTCGAGCACACCATTCAAAAATGCTGTCTTGACATCCATTTGAAATATTTTCCATTTGAACTGAGCAGCTTGAGAGATGAGTAGTCGAATTGTCTCCATTCTTGCGACAGGCGCGAATACTTCGTCATAGTCAATACCAGCTTTCTGCTTGTATCCCTTTGCAACCAGTCGTGCCTTGTATCTTTCGATCTCTCCTTGAGCGTTCATCTTTTTCTTAAATACCCACTTTACACCAATGGGTTGACATTCTTTTGGTAATTCGACAAGCTCCCAGGTTTTGTTGTGTTCGATTGCTTTAATTTCTTGATCCATGGCGCTTTTCCACTTTTCATCTCTTAATGCTTCTTCAACACTTATGTTTTCAGCATCTGCCAGGAGACACACAAGATGCACCTCACTTGTTGACTCATACAGATCTTGCAAACTTCTCATCTTAGGTTGTAGAGGTTCATCTCTTTCTTCTGTTTCTTCATGTTCTTCTGAAATTCTAGTTGGTACAGCTATAGTGGTTTCTTCGACTGTATCAACAGCCTCTGTCGAACTGTTCCAGTCCCACTTGCTGGCTTCATTCATTCGAACGTCTCTGCTTACAATTACTTTCTTGCTTATAGGGTTGAACAGCTTGTACCCTTTCGTCTTCTCATCATATCCAATAAATATGAACTTCTGGCTTTTGTCTTCGAGCTTTGTTCTTCGTTGGTCTGGTACATGCGCATAAGCTATGCTACCAAATACTTTGAGATGGGAGATTGTTGGCTTCTGACCACTCCATGCTTCTTGTGGTGTTTTGTCTTCTAGCTTCGAATGTGGACACCTATTCTGAATGTAAACAGCACATTGTACTGCTTCTGCCCAGAACTCTTTCAGCATACTCTTGCTTTTAAGCATTGATCGAACCATGTCAAAGATAGTTCGATTCTTCCTTTCAGCCACACCATTCTGCTGAGGTGAATATGGCGCTGTAAGGAATCTTCTTATCCCCTGTTCTTCACAGTATTTTACAAAGGCAATCGAAGTATACTCTCCTCCTCTGTCTGATCGAATTGCTTTGATGTTTCGATCTGTTGCCTTTTCCATCATCACTTTGAACTTCTTGAATACTTCGAGTGCTTCAGATTTTTCTTTCAGAAAATAGACCCAGGTTTTTCTTGAGTAGTCATCGATGAAGGAGATGAAGTATCTTTTTCCACTGAATGATTCTGGGGTAATTGGCCCACAGATATCAGTGTGTATTAATTCGAGTATCTGTTTGGCTTGATACTCTGCCTTCTTCTGAAATGATGTTCTGGTTTGTTTGCTGAGCACGCATTCTTCACAGAATTTTCCTTCGAACTCCATGTTTGGCAATCCATGCACCATGTTCTTCTTCGCCAACCTTTTCAGACCAGCATGATGTAGGTGACCAAAGCGCATGTGCCACAATGACGCTTTGTCTTGTACTTCGATCTGCAGACATTTCTCTCGAATGTTCCTCAAATTAAGTTTGTACATTCGATTTCTCTCCATTTCGACAGCAGCAATCAGATATCCTGCTTTATCCTTCAACTGCAGTGTTCGATCTTTCATCAGGATCGAAGCACCCTTTTCAGTGAGCTGTCCCAGACTTAATATGTTGGTCTTAAGATCTGGTACATAGTAGACATCTTCGATTGACCCAATCAAGCCATCCTTTTGCAAATAGCTGATTGTGCCCTTTCCTTCAACTTTCACCTTCGATGCATCTCCAAAAGACACGCTGCCATCTTCAACTCCCTTCATATCTTTAAACAGGTGTTTGTAACCACACATGTGATTACTTGCTCCTGAGTCAAGATACCAAATACTGTCATTGGTGTTGATTTCGTTTTGGGCCATCAGGAGGAACCCTTCATTCGATTCTGCTTCCAGGGCCAGATTTGTTGTCTCTTCAGTTTTCTTTTCATTTCGACAGTCTTTTGCAAGATGTCCTACTTTGTCACAGTTGTAACATTTGTAGGAATTGCAATCCTTCGCGTAATGGCCATACTTGCCACACTTGTAGCATTCGAAATTTGAGTAATTCGAACGACCACCTCTTTGGCCACGTCCTCTGCCACGCCAGTTTTGTTGGCTCGAATTTCCTCTTTCGAAGTTACTGCCTCTACCACTTCGACCACTGTCACGTCCTCCACGTCCACGTCCTCTTCCTCGAAAGTTGTTCGAGAAAAGTACTTTTTCATCTTTCGATTCTTTTGTTTGGTTTGCTTCTTCGTCTGCCTCTTCTTTCTTCTTCATCTTTCTTTGTTCATGTGCTTCGAGCGAACCAGTGAGCTCTTCGATTGAGAGCGTCGAAAGATCCTTCGATTCTTCTATAGCACACACCAGATTTACGAATTTGTCTGTTAAAGATCTTAAGATCTTTTCAACAACTCTTGCATCAGCCACTGTTTCTCCATTTCTTGTGAGTTGATTCACCACTTTCTGCACACGGGTGATGTAATCTGATACATTTTCTGTATCCTTCATTTGTATCCTCTCCAATTCGCCACGAAGCGTTTGGAGTCGAACCTGCTTCACTCTGTCTGCTCCTTTGAACACCCTCTCTAGTGTGTCCCACGCTTGTTTCGACGTAGTCGAACTAGCAATCTTCTCAAAGCCTGATTCATCCACAGTCCGGAACAACATATATAGTGCTGTTTTGTCCTTCGCTCGCAACTCCTTCAACGCCTTCATTTGGGCTGCTGTATATCCTCCAACTTCTGTTGGTTCTTCAAACCCATCATTGGTCACTTCCCACGCATCTAGAGATCCAAGAAGAGCTTTCATTTGGATGCTCCAGTTTTCATAGTTGGACTTCGTTAGCCGTGGTAACGGCATTTGGTTCATCATATTCGCCATTAGCTCTGATGCCAATTTGATAAATATGAATCAGACTTTTTGTATAATCTAACTTCTTGTATATTGCTCTTATTGATAAATTACACACTCTTGGTCTTTTGTAGACTCAAAACAAAAAAACTATTACAATTCTAAAACAGTAAATTAAATTAAACATAATTGCTACATAACTACTAAAAACGATTGCCTTTCCTACTTCCATAGTTAATTCCCAATTATTTATTTCTAACCCATTTAATGTTTTTATTTCAACATGAATTAGATTCTTCATTAAGTAAGTTCAATGCACATTGAAAACATCCTGATACAATATGACATACCTATGAAAAACATTATCTTAAATAGTGAAAGTTGTGGAAAAGCAAATGATAAGTGCACAAACAAAACTGCAAACCAGGCTTAGCTTTATCAGCTGATATGAACTAAACTATTAATATATGCTTAGGGAAGACGTACACAAGCAATAAACAATGTACCTTTTTCGCACATCACAACAAGATTCATATCATCACCATCACATTTTTTTGTGTTGACAACACACTTACTGAAATCATTCAAAACTTGCTTCTTTGATCATCTTAAACAAAAAACAAGGACAAACCGCAAAATATTTTTTTGCAAGCATATTTCTTAAAAAACATAAGTCTAAAGCACCAACAAAGTGAATGGTGCTCAAAATAGCTCACAACAAAATCATCATCCTATAAAGGTTGAAATATCAACAACACAAAAGCATCATCTTTAAAAGGATGGAACAACAACATCAAAAAATTTGTTTGAACATTAAACATAAAAATAATAGTAATAACAACATAAAAATTAAACACCATCATCAATTGCTCAAGTCATCACCGCCATCCTCATCAAAAATTGAATCTCCACTTTCTTCCTCCTCATCAACACCAGCTGCCTCCTCCTGATCATTTGGCATGCCCTCGGGCCAATTAGCATAAGCAATCAATTCCTCCCGAGTCCCCAAAGGGTGAGGAACCTGAGGATTACCAACATAAAGGTACAGTTGCTTCTTGTTAGCAAATTGACGCTCTTTGACCAGCCACATAAATTTGAGGGGAGGTGTTAATAAGGGAATAATTTGGTTTTCTTTATTTGTATATATTTCCATTCCTTGAATAGACTAGAAATCATAAATATAATATTTGTAATCAATAGTTGTAAATGCTCAAATTATTATATATAGAAGCAATACAATAAATAAAGGCAAGTAGCCATAATTCATGACAGTTTCCCCTACTAAGTTGTTTTTCTCCCACTCAAGCTATAATCTTGCAATTGTTTCAGTTATAGGATGTGGCTCACTCCATGAATTTTATTCATCAAAATAAACATCTTTACTGAAGAGAACTAGTATTGTCTTAGGATTGTACAACTTGTAGGAACCTATAGGATTATAGCCTGCAAAATAATTGGTTCACCTTTGTTGTCAAGCTTTTTTCTCCTTTATTCTGGAATGTGTTTGGAGCATAGTGAACCAAATATTTTGACATGCTTGACAAAAGGCTTGCTACCAAACCATAGTCAAGCCTTTTGGTAGGGCATCTGTTCAGAACATGAGCAACCATCATAATTGCTTCACCTTAGAAGGAGTGAGGAAGGTTTTGCTTGAGCATACTTATTACCATATTTAATATGATACTATTTCTTCTTTCTACAATCCCATTATGGTGGGGAGTGTAGGATGCAATTACTTCATGTAATATTTCATACTCCTTGTAGAAACTTTCTAGCTCACCAGAAGTAAATTCTCCTCCTCCATTTGTCCTCATAATCTTTATACACTTCCCAAAATATTTTTATTCTAAAGCCTTGAATCTTTTAAAGATGTTGAACACCTAACTTTTAGCATTAATAAAAAATAACCAAGGTTTTTCTGTTGAGACCATCCACAAATGATACAAAATATTTATTTCCTCCTAGTGATGGAACACTAAATGGCCCACAAACATCTGAGTAGTCAACATGTAAAACATCATTGGCATTTGATACAAGCCCAAGTCAAGAAGAGCCATCCAACACCATTGTAAGTGAGGAACGGACTAATGGGCTTGGCAAGAGACAAGTACGTAGGCCCAAATGGATGGAAGACTTTATTTGCAACCCATGATTCTAGAACCTTTGTGACATCAGCAACAGTTGGATTTTTATTTCTCATTCTGTTTGTTATTTCCACTCTCCGTTTTTTGCGCTTGTTGGTTAGAAGGTTGTGAGCAACCAATCCTTATTAATACAAGTGTAATAGCAAATCTAAGGCATGCTGAAAATCAATAAGAACTCTCTCTTTCTGAACTTTTTCTCTCCTTCCTTAATTTTCTTGGAGTCTACACTCACTCGAAGAGTGCTATCTTTGAACACTTAGCAGGCTAGGTGTATCATTGGTGCTTTCATTGATCATGAATCCCTCCGACATTATGAACGCCCTTCAATCCAAATTGGATGCTCAAGCAGTCACGTTTCGGGAGCTTCTTCAACAATCTCTCGATTCTCACTCTGACTCCATTCACCAGACACTCCATCAACACCTTTTGGAAGTCGATTCTAAAGTGGCCAACCTCCCTCATGCAACCCTGAAACATCCTTCGTTTTCCCAATCGGCAAATCGTTCGCTCAAATTGAGCGTTCCCCGTTTTGATGGTTCCAACGCGATGGATTGGCTCTTCCAAATTGAAGCGTTTTTTGATTTCCATGAGACGTCGTTGGATTCCCGGTTACAAATCGCTGCATTTCACATGGACGGCAGAGCTGCTGCGTGGTTCCAATGGGCGATGCGTAACAACCTTTTCACGTCGTGGACGGTGTTTTTAGATGCGGTTTGTCACCGTTTCGGTCCCAGCACTTATGAGGATGTAGAAGGTGATCTCTCTAAGCTTTCTCAAACTGGGACTGTGGCTGATTTCCAGGCTTTATTTGAGGACCTCATGAACAAGGTTAGTGGAATTTCTGAATCTCTACTCATAAGTTTTTTCATCACTGGGTTGAAACGCAATTTGTGTCGTGAGCTTCAATTCCACCGCCCTGCTTCTTTGATGGAAGCTTTTGCAATGGCGCGTGCGTATGAAGCGCGTTTGGATGACACTGTAGCTCCCACAAAATCTTGGAACCGAAATACCACTCCAAACCCAAGCCCAAATCATCATAACCCGACCCAACAATCCACCGCCCCATCTTCTCACTCGACTCAACCAGTAACTCCGAAACCCACAAACCAACCTCCTCTTTTACCCACTCCATCTTCCAATTTTCCTGTCCGTCATTTACCTCCGGCGGAGATTCGTGACCGTCGCTCTAAAGGTTTATGCTTCCGCTGTGATGACAAATGGAGCCCTTCCCATCGTTGTCGAAGCAAAGTGTTACTCCTTATCGGTGCTGATGAGGATACACCTGAGAGTGATTCCGAGGAGTTTCAACCTGAGGATGTTGCTGGTGATATCTCTAGCCTTAATGCGCTTTCTAGTCAGCTATTGGGCCGATCTCTACGCGTTTCAGGGATGTACGACGAGCATCGTTTCCAAATTCTCATTGATAGTGGAAGTACTCATAATTTCATCAATCCGATGTTGGTAGAGAAATTGGGATTACCTATGACCCCTTGTCCTCGTTTTCGAGTTGCTACAGGTTGTGGTTCATCACTTAGTTGTCAATATTGTTGTTTAGCAGTGCCTCTTGTTGTGCAAGGTATTAATTTTTCTGTGGATCTGTTTATGCTGGCTATTGAAGGTCCTGATGTGGTCTTAGGATTTCCTTGGTTACAATTATTGGGTAAGGTCTCACATGATTACTCTGCCCTTACCATGGAATTTTATTGGAATGATCAACAAGTGGTATTGCAAGGTGACACTTTACCAGTGTCTCATTCTGTGTCCTTACTGCAAGTTCAAGCCTTATTACAGAGTGTGGATGTTGCTGGAATTTTTACCCTCACTGCACACACAATTGAACCTGCAGAACCTAACTCCAATGTCCTTGACTTACCCTCTGATATCCCTATGGCTGCCACTGATGTCCTTCAGCGCTTTTCCAGCATTTTCATGGCTCCTACGGGTTTACCGCCACACCGCTCTGTTGATCATCGTATTCATCTGGTCGAGGGTACCAATCCCATCAATGTAAGGCCTTATCGATATCCACAGTTTCAGAAGGCAGAAATGGAAAAGCTGATTCGTGACATGCTTGAACAAGGCATTATTGTTCCTAGTCATAGTCCGTTTTCATCGCCGGTATTGTTGGTGCGCAAGAAGGATAACTCTTGGCGTTTTTGTGTGGATTACCGAGCATTAAATGTTGCGACTGTCAAGGACAAGTTTCCTATCCCTACCATTGATGAGTTGTTAGATAAGCTTGGGGGTGCTTCTATTTTCAGTAAATTGGACCTTCGCGCCGGTTATCATCAAATTCGTGTTCACTCAAGGGACACCTACAAGACAGCATTTCGGACCCATGAAGGTCACTTCGAGTTTCTCGTCATGCCGTTTGGCTTAACAAACGCTCCCTCCACGTTTCAAGCCACAATGAATCGCCTTTTCTCTTCATTTCTAAGGCGCTTCGTCATTGTTTTCTTTGACGATATTTTGATATACAGCCCCTCTTTAGAGGATCATTTGGTGCACTTGGAACTGGTATTAGATTATCTACATACTAATTCTTTTTATGTGAAGTTGTCTAAATGTCTATTCTGTCAAGATTCTATTGACTACCTGTTGGCTCCTAAATTCGACACCCTTGTTTTACTAGTATCAGTCATTAAAGCTGAAGGATGTTTTCGACCAGCTGGGTCCGTCGAAATGCCCATCGAAAGATGGCAATGTACTTAGAGGATTTCTTCCAAGGGAGAAGTTGGTTGCCTTCAACATCGAAGGTGTTTCTCGTCGAAGATGCTTCTCGACGAAGGTGTTCGATGGTTCAGAGTGGAACGGTTTGAAATTCAAGCGTTTGGAGGGAAAACGGTTTCCAGCGGTTACCAAGTGCAACGTGCAAAGATCTGGAGCGTCGAACGCTGAGAACGTGCCAAGTGGAGTCATCTCGAAGCAGTGTAACTGCCCGACGGTTACTTGGGATGTTTTAGTATAAATAGTAGTAGTTCACGCAGTTTCTCGCGTGTGTTCACAATTATATACAAAGTCACTCATATAGATTCGAGTACCCAGCGTGTGAGAAAGAATTGTTGAGAATGTATGTGTGAAACACCACTTTTATTAATCAAAGTCATTTACTTTTCCAGAAACTTTACTTGCTTTCTTCTTTACTTTTCCTGTCGAAGCCCTTTATTTCAAGCCTTCATTTATTTTATCAAAGTCCTTCTTCATGCAATTTACTTAAAGCCTCTTTATTTTCTTGTCATTTAACCATTATCCAATTTAATCAAAACCTCAAAATCAACCTATGTCTTAGGATCAATCTGATCGATCCCGCGAGTAACCAAATAAGTAACCATTTGGAGGATCAGCGGTTGTTTACCAATAACCACGGTAAACAAATTGGCACACCTGATGGGACTGTGTGTTGATTTTTGAAGTTTAACCTTTTAAAGCATAATCTCATCTTTTTCGAGGAGTGTTGTATGTTATTGAGAAGTGGTAGAATATACACTAACGATAACAATACTGCTAGAAGAAGGGAAGAGATGGCGAATCCGCCAAACAATAACGAAATCCCACAAACAAATGTGGGAGCAACGGTTATCCCGACCGTAAGTGAAGCGATAACCGCTGGTTCGACACCAGCAGTAACGGTCACAGCAACAGGGCCATTACCTCCGTTCACAGGCCCCAGAGTGCCTCTGGGAACTCCCCTGCCAAGGGGAAATTTAGGCACAAGGCCTTTTGTTCCCCCAGGATTTATGACAGGCGGTCATAATCGAGAACCACTCTATGGCATGCCAACTTCTGACTTGGCTAGCCTGACGAATGTTGCGTCCACTTTTTCAGACCCTTTAGTGAGTGCCTCTTCGCCACTCCAAGGTTCTGGAGTAGGTATGGCGAATAGAAATAGGACCCAACTCTTAGGAGGAACGTCCCAAGTAGCACATGGCCTTACAAATGCCTCGACAACAGTCTTGAGGCAACAAATGGACGAAAGCAACCATGATATGGTTCAAATGTTGGCACAAACTTTAAGTACAGTGCTGAACCCTCTAATACAAAACACTACTCAATCGAATCAGCAGATGACAGTGCAAATGACGCGTTTGGCTGATTTCTTTGGAGTACCCCAACCTATTCGACAGCCCCAAAGGGTGCAAATAAGGGGAAACCAGGGTGTGTTCTTAGAGGAAGAGACCACTATCAACCAAGTCCAACAGCCTGTCGAAGAAAACCTTAGGGCATGATTGGAGCAACCTGTCGAGGAACCTAGGGTAATAACCCCGGAGGTAAGGTTAGTTAACAGAAACCAAAATGCTGACGAAGTAGTTCAGCATATCCAATACCAAAACATGGGTCTGGAAAATAATCTGGCAACCAT
This sequence comes from Vicia faba, assembly GCA_948472305.1. Lineage (NCBI taxonomy): Eukaryota > Viridiplantae > Streptophyta > Magnoliopsida > Fabales > Fabaceae > Vicia > Vicia faba. The sequence continues at coordinate 1,340,912,183 of OX451740.1, read as the reverse complement.
GATCGAAAGGATCATGACTCAAAATGGGATGAACATGGGCTTTCGAAGGCCCAACTTTACATCCCCGTTGTCAGAATACGTGTTACAAACAGACTTACCTCCTAGATGTAAAGTCCCTAAATTCACTAAGTTCTCTGGGCACACGACAGAATCTACTGTCGAGCATGTGGCGAGATACTTGATCAAAGCAGGAGATATTTCGAACAACGAAAACCTGAGGATTAAGTACTTCCCAAGTTCTTTAACAAAGAACGCTTTTACTTGGTTTACAACTCTCCCCCCCAATTCGATCCATCATTGGACCCAGTTGGAAAGATTGTTCCACGAGCAATTCTACATGGGGCAAACCAAGATAAGTCTGAAAGAATTGGCCAGTGTAAAGAGACGTTTCACTGAACCTATAGACGAATATCTAAATAGGTTTAGGTTGCTCAAAGCGAGATGTTTTACACAAGTGTCGGAACATGAGTTAGTCGAAATAGCCGCAGGCGGTTTAGATTATTCCATTAGGAAGAAGTTAGACACTCAATACCTGAGAGACATGGCCCAACTGGCCGATAGAGTTCGACAGGTAGAACGCCTCAAAGCTGAAAAAGAAAAGGCAACGAAAACTCATAAGAGAGAGAGGATAGCGTATGTTGAGATGGATGACGAAGATCCAGAATCCTTCGACGATACTATAACTGTCGAAGAAGGAGAAGTCGATTTAGCGGAACTAAAACAAGGGCCACCATACTCTTGCAAACTGTTAGTCCCCTCAAGTGGGAAAAATCCCATTGGTCCAGAAAGGACCAACGATAGGTTCCCCAAAAAGACTTATAGTTTTGACATTACAAAATGTGATGAGATCTTTGACTTGCTTGTAAAAGATGGCCAAATGATAGTACCCCCAGGGGTAAAAGTGCCTCCTCTTGATCAAAGAAAGAAGAGAGGCTTTTGCAAATATCATAATTTTTTGGGCCATAAAACTTCTCAATGTTTTCTTTTCAGGAATCTTTTGCAAGACGCTATCGAAGAAGGGAGGTTGAAGTTTGCTGACAAGACCCCCATGGCTGTCGAATCTAATCCGTTGCAGGCTGAAGCCCACTATGCTGAGCCTTCAGAGGTGAACGTGATCGAGGCATCCAGGAGCCAGTCGAAGAGGCCAGGAATCACAATGGTCGAAGTCTCAAAGGACCATATCAACATGCCAATCTTTGGCAGTTTTTCTGGGAATTTATCCAGAAAGACAATTGAAGCGGTTCAGAAAGCGGTCGAAAGCCCAAAGCTGGAGACCGTTGAAGCCCAAAAAACTGGACCAAAACCCAGTTCTCACTTGGCCACAGTTAAAGGCCAGACGGAGAATTTGGAGATTCAAATGAAGCAGTTGACTCTTGCCAACAAAGATACAATGAATGTTAACATGGTCGAAGTCTCTGACCCAAAAGCATCAGAGGAGGCCATGAGGCAAGAACAAGCTAACAAGACTGCTTTCCCTCGGGAAAATGAAAATCTGGCAGATTTCCTGCAAAGATGCCTGTTGTACCCCAAAATTTGCCCTCCCATATTCTTCAAGAAATTGCCAAGTCAAGCTTCAAAGTTCCCCAAGGGTTGCATAGTGCAAGAACCTCCTAAGCAGTCAAAACTAGGGTTTGTGTTCTGATCAAGGAGTTGAAGTTTCCAAGGGTCCAATCAAGTCTCACAAGCCTACAAATATGGTCAATCATCCTCATATCAAGTTTCAAGACTTTCAGCACAAAATTGCACAGTCAAAACCCTAATTGCACTACAGTCAACTATAGGGGCAAAATGGTCATTTGGCAGTCAAAAGTTCAAATTTTTGGTCAACATCTCATTTTGAAGCCACAAACATCATTTGATCAATGCTTGATCATGATTCTCAAAACTTGGCTCAAAAATCACCAAGATGCAAAAGTTTCTATTTTTGGACAGTTGAAAAAGTCAACTGAAATTGACCAGGGCATAACTTTCACATGGATTATCAGAAAAATTCCATCCAAAGCTCATTTTGAAGAGAAAGACATTTCCTACAACTCATATTCATACTTCAAGTCCAAGAAATGCTCTCACAAAAAGTTATCAATTTCAACATTATAGGTCATTTTCAAAAGTCAACAAAAAAGGACTTTAAGTCAAAGGCCATAACTTGAGATTGGTAAATCAAAAATGACATGGGACCAAAGACATTGTTTAGAGGACTTCAAGACCTTTCTAAAATGTCCAAGAACATGAGCAAAGCTTAAAAATTGAGCAAGTTATGCATTGGAGAAGTTGGGAAATTTTTGTGAAATGGCCAAAATCATTTATCCTTGAAATCTCATTTTTGACAAAAGGGCCCCACTTTTTCCACTTGAATTGACTTGGCCATGCTTCCCACGTGTCCCATCTTTTATTTCAGATTTTTTTATTAATTTTTTCATTTTTATTGATTTTATTGGATTTAATTAATTTTAAATCTTTTAAAATCAAAAGAAATTCAAAAAAATTAATTTAAAGGGATATTTTGCTTTGATTAACCTTGAAGCATCATTATGTGCCTACCATTTTTCGTGCTAAGGCTTAAACAAGGCAAAAATTCAAATTTGAATCAAAATTGGAAAGTGTGATAATGGTGGTTTATGCCAAATCCTAAACATCAATGCAAGGCATTATTGGCCATAATTTTCATTCATACACATTGCATAAGACATGTACAAGTGAAAGTGTCCAGGTTCATTCAAGAGACATGCATATTTCAAAAAAGGAAAACTTTTAATGTGTCTGATTCTTGTCTCATGGCATTAAAGGCTTGGTTAAATGGTTGTCTCTTACCGTTACAAGACCCTCACACTCCTATAAATACAAGGGCCAGTGGCACATTACAACGGACGAAAAAACACACAACAGGAGAACGAAAGAAACATTGGAGAGAGGCTGCCCACAAAATCCATCAAAGGTTGCCAGAATTTTCCAAGCAAAGCCACCCTTCAGCAAAAGTAGCCAAGCCCAGAAGCCCAGATCGAAGGTGCCTACATTCAGGAAGTGCCCAAATCGAAGGTCCAATCTACTGGTAAGAGAGGGTAAACTGTCCAACCTTGTATTTGCATTACACATTCGTGCTTGTTGTTACCTTCAATTTACTATCCTAGACAGGATCAAAGGGCCTGGGTTTGGCCCCAGGTCATGTTCTTCGTTTGCTAACATTTGCTGCAGATTTATCCTGAAAAGACTCAGCGCACGCAGGATCGAAGGGCCTGGGGTTCGATACCAGGCCCTGAGTTTATTTTGCTAACATACTTTTGCAGGTATAGCATCCCAGATCGAAGGAGACACCTTCTCTGGATCGAAGCTTCCCAGACCTCCAGAATTATGCTTTTTTTATTTGCTGCCTGTTTCCGTCGTTTTTCTTATACTTATTTTGACTATTTTTATTTCTTTTTTTTTAATCAACATAAAATCAAAAACACAAAAAAATCAGAAAAGACAAAAAATAAATAATAATTTTATTTTAGTATTAATTTTGTAAATAAATCCCTTAATTAATTTAGATTTAATTTTAGGTTATAATTTAATTCTATTTCACAATAAACCAAAAATAATAAAAAATAGATCTTTAACACTTTTTCCTTTTTTTAATTAATTAAATATTTTGTCATCAACCATTAATTTTGTAAATAAGTTTTATAATTAATTAGTTTTAGGTTTTAACTTTAATGCATTTTCTTTAATAAATTAAAAACAATTAAAATTAGAATTAATTACTTGACTTTTAATTAGTTTAAATTTTCTTTAATGTCATAAATCAAAAAAACATAAAAATAAGTCATTTCTTTTATTTAACTTAATTATTTTAATTCCTTTAAAGGGTTCAACGCCCTCGCATTTGATTATTTTCTTTTTCGCGCGTTTCATTTATTTCTTTTGTGAATATAATGTACTTGTACCAAAGCCATGTAATAGTTATTAGACATTTCTTTTCTGCAATTTATTTTAAATCGGGTCTGGATTAATTTGGCGTTGTAGACCCGCGCCCTTGTAATAGCGTAGGACCTTTATCCTTTCCGCACTTTAAATTTTTGCACTTTTAACTGTTAAACAATAACATGAAAGAATGAATGCCCAAAAATAAAATCGAAACGTAGATCACCAATGCATGACAAAACAAACAATAAACTGAAAATGACACGCAATTCACACACCACCCCTAGGGTACGCCTCACTGTTGCCTTGCCTCGAAAGGTGGTCGTCGAGTAGAGGATGTCTTAGTAAGTCCTCATGATCCGGGAACCTGGCATGAGGGTAGCTTCTAAGGTGTCTTCCCATTGCTCTGGTGATCACCATGTCCCTACAAACTCGAATTGACCCGAACACCTCCAACGGTGGTGCTACCTACCTCTCAATGGTGGGATGGCACTACCTAAAGGACAATTACACAGCTTTATTCCTTAGGGTAGGTAGATTCTCATAGATACTTGCTCATCTCAAAAACAAACAAAATACTTTTCACACCTACACTTTCTAAAAGTTTTCAAACAAATTTTTCATACACTCTTGAGGACAGATACAAGAGTTACTTAGAAATTTTTCAAATGAAACTTTTTCAACCCACTCACACTTGAAAAGCAAACAAACCATTTTGAAAACACAAATGAGCAAGTATCTAAGAGCCCATGGATAACCATGGATAGAAAGGGTGCTAACACCTTCCCTTTCTATAATCTACCTCCCGAACCGAGAACTAATCTCATAAGGAATTTTTCTGTGCTTTTGTCCTTTCCTTGTTGGAGAAAATAAAAGACGGTGGCGACTCTTGCTTACCGCGACATTTCGCGAAACCAGCTTTAAAACAGTCAGTTCCAGATCCACCGATCACAGAACTGGCCACTCTGCTGGGGAATACTTAAAGTGAGGTGTACCTTAGGGTAGTTCATAACTGTGTTTTCAATTGCTTTGACTTGTTTGCTTTAAATTGCGGGACTGTCTTGGGAGTTCTATAGATCCTAACCCGGATCTGGGGATACCTTCTTAGAAAGTAGCAACAAGGCTGTGAGGGAACTGTGCGGGGTATACCGACATGGTTGAAGCAGTCTGCTACGTTGATGTGGCACTTTGGTGTGTACCGGTAACCCTTGAGTCAATCAAGGAGAGTACGGGGCCTCCATGTGGTGTCATGAAGCATCAACAGACCTTAGGAACCTTAATTGAACCATCTTGGCCTCCTTAGGGTAGTGAGATGACTACTTTGGTGTACTCCGAAGTTGGTTGATACTCGATACTACACTTAATTGAGGGTTGTTTTCTTGGGATATTTTGATCGCCAGTCAGTGGCTAAATCGAAACGATGAACAATGAAAGCAATCCAATGATATTGAGATCCTTAGAACCCGGTTACTTTGATAGGACAGGTTTGAGCCCACCAACTTCAAGAGGGTAATGCCCAGACCCCATGCTGACCTAAACTCTGAGGGTTTCTCTTGTGTTACTTGTGTGCCTTCTAACTTGACTACTTGTTATCTGACACTTGAGTTTTCTTGCAGGTCTTGTTTATAGTCCTTAATTGGGACTCATAACAGGGTTACTGAGTTTCTTGCAGGTTTTGTTTATAGTCCTTAAATTGGGACTCATAACAAGGTTACTGAGTTTCTTGCAGGTTTTGTTTAGAGTCCTTAATTAGGGACTCATAACAGGGTTTACCTACATTACCCCATGCATAGCATGACATCATACCATTGCATACATCTTAACCCATTTCAAGGATCTCAAGGGCTTGTGATGTAGGTCATGGTGAACCAACTGTCCCAGCAAGGGGCAAAGAGGATTTATTTTCCTCTAGCCAAGGTAGTCAGGGGCTATGACCCACTGGATATGGTGAGCCTTTGACCCTTAAAGAAGGACTCTCAACAAAGTACCTTCAGTCAAGCCACCAGTTTCCAATGCTAACGATTTTCTTGTTTACCCCGCGAGGTCCTTGAAAACATTGCATGCATACATAACATTGCATCACAGGTACCCTTTCTTTACAGGTCACTTACCCTCTCTGCTGTTTATTTCAGCATCATCATGTCTTCTGCACCATCCAATGAACAATCCATCAAGGCCCTCCAGGCTCAGAATGCCCAGTTCCAAGAGCTGATCATGAATTTGGCCCAGGGGCAGCAAGATCTGAAGACTCTGCTCCTGAAAAAGAAGAAGAAGAGGACTGTTTTGTTCAGCCCTAGACGCAGGTCTGGGAATACACCACAGGATGAAACTGAGAGAACAACTCCATCTGTTAGGATAGACAGTCCCCATGGGAGAGAGGTGCCTAGTCCAGTGGTCTCCGACAACGAGACGGAGTTCAATGATGAGCAGTACCCTCCAGCTGAGGACAGGTACAAACAGTTGGAAGACCGGCTAAATGCGATGGAGATACAAAAAGTGCCCGGCCTGGACTTCGAGGATTTAGGTCTGTCTTCTGGGGTAGTGATCCCGCACAAGTTTAAGGCACCTGCCTTTGCTAAATACGACGGGGCATCCTGTCCTAAATTGCATATCAGGGCTTACACAAGGAGGATCCAACCCTATACAGCTGACAAAAACCTATGGATCCATTTTTTCCAGGAGAGTCTTTCAGGGACTCAGCTCGAGTGGTTCTATCAACTGAGTGGAGCCAACATCCGCAGCTGGGAGGACTTGGCCACTGCATTCTACAAGCATTACCAGTACAATGCCGACCTCGCTCCCACGCGCACTCAGCTTCAGGGAATGTCTATGGGTGCAGGTGAAGGTTTCAAAGAATATGCTCAGAAATGGAGAGACCTTGCTGGAAGGGTACAGCCACCTTTGACTGACCGCGAGCTCGTCGACATGTTCTTGGGGACCCTGTCTGGTCCATTCTTCAACCACCTGATTGGGAATTCTGCTGCTGGGTTTACAGATCTGATCTTGACCGGGGAAAGAATAGAAGCTGGTATCAAGTCAGGGAAAATACAGACTGGTGACTCCTCGAACACTGAGAAGAAACCATCCAAGAGAGAATCTAGTGCTGTCAACGTAGTAGCTATTGCAAAGCCGGCCGGTGCTCCTCAGCGTCACCATCAACAAAGGGAAGAGAGACCTAAGAGGCAATTTACTCCCCTCGGCATGACCTTGTCACAAATATTGCCACAGTTGCTGGAAACTAAGCTGGTAACTCTCATGGACCCTCCAAAGAATCCCAACAGGACGCCTTCAAGGTATAACCCCAATGTTCGTTACGCCTATCATTCTGACAGCCCGGGGCACGCTACAGATGACTGTTGGACTTTGAGAAATAGAGTTCAAGATCTGATTGACGCAAAAGAAGTCCAGCTCGACTCCCCAGAGGCTCCCAATGTGATCACTGCTCCCTTGCCAAGACATGGCTAGGATTAGTTTTTGTTCATTCAAATATTCAAGTTGTAATTTTCTTTCAATTGTTCAAACATTTTGTTTCATGTCAAACTTGGTTATCTCATTAATGCATTACACTTGTCTGTTTTGAAGCAATTATGTTCACTATGCCTAAAACTGTTTTCATTTTTTTTGTGATGATTAACTCTTAAATAATAATTCTAAGCCTCTTGAGGGAGGATGACGAAAACGATACCACGATTTTTACAGTATGCTTTTGAATAGACCCCGCTGATGAGGTACAGGCATTGTTTCAATTCCTAAACACTGGAGTTATAAGGAAGATAATCCCTCGTCAACCCCTCTGAGCCAAAGAAGTAGGAGTTTTTCTTTTCGAAATTTAAAACCCTTAATCATAACCTGGGGCAGGGTAGTCTCTCAGTTGATCCAAGTGCATAACGAATGGCACCAAAGAGGTCCTTACAAAACAAAAGACAGTGATGGTTCCGAACAATCATACAAATAGGCAGTCATTATATCTCAAAAAAATAAAAACCCATTAAGTCAAAACCTATGAAGGAGACTTACAAAACTGGGGCATCCCGCTGACTGTAATCACAAAAGAAACAGTTCAGGCAGAAAAAATAGGGATAATAAAATCAAAAAAAAGAGGTCACACAAACCCTCAACAAAAAGAAATGACTGCCCATTCAGAATAAATCATCATTATCTGAACCATCACTGGTATATCAAAGCAAAGACTCAAACAAGGTCTAACGCACGATCAGCTGAGTTTAGGGTCGAAGAACATCACGAAGAGCGGGTGGGTACAAATAAATTTGATCCTTTATCCTTTGTTTCTTAAACCGTGAACCAGGCCACGTTATAACCCTTAAAAGTCCTAGCTGAAGCATGGGTTAGTTCGAAAGCATACTGGTACGAAAGGTATCCTGACTCCTTAAGGCTTGCGGTAAAAATAACGAGTTGACATCACAGTTCACAAAGAACTCACTTGTTTTATTAAAAAAAATTGCATTTTCAAAATCTTCAAGACAGACATAAGCTTTGCATTTTTGATATAACATTGTTTGCATATGACTATTTGTTTGAACATCAGGGAAATTCGCACGATGAATACCTAGTGAACAAAAGTACTCCCAACAAAGGGGCAGGCATACTCATCGTTCATCATCTGGGGCAGTTAAGTCAAGATTCGGAGAATCTCTCAAAATGTCGAACAGCCTGGGGCAAATCTCCGCCTGAGTCACCTAGGGCATTCCAGCAACGAATCTTGCCTGATCAAGCATCTTCTGATGGCATGGCAAAATACTTCCAACAGGGGCAACTCCCTGCATGCTAAGAGCATGGACATAGTCGAAAAGATACTACGCAAAATCAAAGACCCGCTAGGTCGACGCACCTAGGCAAGAATAAGGGCTTCCCGGCGAACCAAAAGGGTTCGGGCAAAAATAAGGGATGAAATGAAAAATCCGTACACCCGGCAAGTCGAAAACCTGAAAAGGCGGCTTGGGCAAAAACGGGTATCCCGGTGGACTGAAAACCCGAAAGGGCGGTCCAGGCAAAAATTAGGGATCAAAAGCGTACGACTATGTCCTGGCATCTCATCATATACCTACCAGAAGACTTGTCAAGCACCCTCATGGGCCTTCTTCTCCCACAGAAATTGGGGCAATAATGAGTTGTCTAAAGGATCCGGTTGCTCTATCCATCGGGGTACCAAGATAGGTTCGACTGAAGAATGCGACCCAGATACCTTCACTCCTCGCAGAGCATGAACGCGTCGTCCGGCTTTATTCAAAGAGTTATTTCCTTAACAGGATATAACTGGGTTATCCTCAGCCAAAAGCCACGGAAAGATCGCCGTCAACACAGTCTTCTTACCCCCAGCGAAGTCTATTCACACTTCCAACACAGCAAAGATATCCCCAGCGGAGTTATCATCAAATCTCAACAGCGTACCTCTCTCCCTACAGAGTATGGTTCCCCAGCAAGGTCGCTAGAGTCATTTCTCCCCGCAGAATAATCAGTTCGCCAATTTCATTCCCCAACGGAGTCATCTTCTCCTACCGGTATTCTTGCAATTATCATCCCCAGCGGAAGCAAAAGCTTATTCTTCAACATCAGCCCAGGAGTGACTTCCCGGCACCCGTCAAGGATTTACTTTCCTAGACGCAAAAACATACATCGCACTTCATACATCATAGCATTCATATACGCATCATACCTTACAAATCTCATTTATGTTGAGAGCATCATTGCTTGGTCCATATCATGCACTGCATATGACTGACCTTTACCTTTCAGGAAGGATACAGTTGAATGATCAGCTATAGACAAACACAGTCAGAATAGACAAATCCCATCATAAAAGACCAATCCAGTCAGAAAAGACAAATCCAGTCAAAGAATACAAATCCAGTTAAATCAATGCCTAAAGATTTCTCTGACACTCGTCGTTATAAACACTCGTCGTTATAGACACTCTTCGTCGTTATAGACACTCGTCGTCCTAGACACTCGTCGTTATAGACACTCGTCGTTATAGACACTCTTCGTCGTTATAGACACTCGTCGTCCTAGACACTCGTCGTTATAGACACTCGTCGTTATAGACACTCTTCGTCGTTATAGACACTCGTCGTCCTAGACACTCGTCGTTATAGACACTCGTCGTTATAGACACTCTTCGTCGTTATAGACACTCGTCGTCCTAGACACTCGTCGTTATAGACACTCGTCGTTATAGACACTCTTCGTCGTTATAGACACTCGTCGTTATAGACACTCGTCGTTATAGACACTCGTCGTTATAGACACTATTCGTCGTTATAGACACTCGTCGTCCTAGACACTCGTCGTTATAGACACTCGTCGTTATAGACACTCTTCGTCGTTATAGACCCTCGTCGTCATAGACACTCGTCGTTATAGACACTCGTCGTCCTAGACACTCGTCGTTATAGACACTAGTCGCTATAGACACCTGTCGTTAAAGACCACCCGTCCTTGGAAACAACCTGTCAGTAGAGACAACTTCATCACCGTTTGAAGCTCCAGACTCAGCTCCTGTAACCAGTCAGGACACATCTATGCCAAGCAGCTGAAAACCAACTCCTGCAACGTGTCAGGTAATCATTCTCTGTTTTGCAGGTACGCAAGTTCTCGCTAAGGAATCTCTTACGCGATCAACATCCAGATGGCATCTATAAGCCCATTATCCTATTCATCGACCTCTAGATGGCATCCATAAGCCCATTCTCATCATCCCACTGCTACTATATGAGCGCAAATTTCTGGGCACTCTAGTGTTCAATCATCTTCCACCCTCAGATTACGAAAGGCACGTCAGCCAATCTGCATCCTCAGGTCTAAGAAGATTGAACAGGGGCAACTGTTGTACCCCAAAATTTGCCCTCCCATATTCTTCAAGAAATTGCCAAGTCAAGCTTCAAAGTTCCCCAAGGGTTGCACAGTGCAAGAACCTCCTAAGCAGTCAAAACTAGGGTTTGTGTTCTGATCAAGGAGTTGAAGTTTCCAAGGGTCCAATCAAGTCTCACAAGCCTACAAATATGGTCAATCATCCTCATATCAAGTTTCAAGACTTTCAGCACAAAATTGCACAGTCAAAACCCTAATTGCACTACAGTCAACTATAGGGGCAAAATGGTCATTTGGCAGTCAAAAGTTCAAATTTTTGGTCAACATCTCATTTTGAAGCCACAAACATCATTTGATCAATGCTTGATCATGATTCTCAAAACTTGGCTCAAAAATCACCAAGATGCAAAAGTTTCTATTTTTGGACAGTTGAAAAAGTCAACTGAAATTGACCAGGGCATAACTTTCACATGGATTATCAGAAAAATTCCATCCAAAGCTCATTTTGAAGAGAAAGACATTTCCTACAACTCATATTCATACTTCAAGTCCAAGAAATGCTCTCACAAAAAGTTATCAATTTCAACATTATAGGTCATTTTCAAAAGTCAACAAAAAAGGACTTTAAGTCAAAGGCCATAACTTGAGATTGGTAAATCAAAAATGACATGGGACCAAAGACATTGTTTAGAGGACTTCAAGACCTTTCTAAAATGTCCAAGAACATGAGCAAAGCTTAAAAATTGAGCAAGTTATGCATTGGAGAAGTTGGGAAATTTTTGTGAAATGGCCAAAATCATTTATCCTTGAAATCTCATTTTTGACAAAAGGGGCCCACTTTTTCCACTTGAATTGACTTGGCCATGCTTCCCACGTGTCCCATCTTTTATTTCAGATTTTTTTATTAATTTTTTCATTTTTATTGATTTTATTGGATTTAATTAATTTTAAATCTTTTAAAATCAAAAGAAATTCAAAAAAATTAATTTAAAGGGATATTTTGCTTTGATTAACCTTGAAGCATCATTATGTGCCTACCATTTTTCGTGCTAAGGCTTAAACAAGGCAAAAATTCAAATTTGAATCAAAATTGGAAAGTGTGATAATGGTGGTTTATGCCAAATCCTAAACATCAATGCAAGGCATTATTGGCCATAATTTTCATTCATACACATTGCATAAGACATGTACAAGTGAAAGTGTCCAGGTTCATTCAAGAGACATGCATATTTCAAAAAAGGAAAACTTTTAATGTGTCTGATTCTTGTCTCATGGCATTAAAGGTCTGGTTAAATGGTTGTCTCTTACCGTTACAAGACCCTCACACTCCTATAAATACAAGGGCCAGTGGCACATTACAACGGACGAAAAAACACACAACAGGAGAACGAAAGAAACATTGGAGAGAGGCTGCCCACAAAATCCATCAAAGGTTGCCAGAATTTTCCAAGCAAAGCCACCCTTCAGCAAAAGTAGCCAAGCCCAGAAGCCCAGATCGAAGGTGCCTACATTCAGGAAGTGCCCAAATCGAAGGTCCAATCTACTGGTAAGAGAGGGTAAACTGTACAACCTTGTATTTGCATTACACATTCGTGCTTGTTGTTACCTTCAATTTACTATCCTAGACAGGATCAAAGGGCCTGGGTTTGGCCCCAGGTCATGTTCTTCGTTTGCTAACATTTGCTGCAGATTTATCCTGAAAAGACTCAGCGCACGCAGGATCGAAGGGCCTGGGGTTCGATACCAGGCCCTGAGTTTATTTTGCTAACATACTTTTGCAGGTATAGCATCCCAGATCGAAGGAGACACCTTCTCTGGATCGAAGCTTCCCAGACCTCCAGAATTATGCTTTTTTTATTTGCTGCCTGTTTCCGTCGTTTTTCTTATACTTATTTTGACTATTTTTATTTCTTTTTTTTTAATCAACATAAAATCAAAAACACAAAAAAATCAGAAAAGACAAAAAATAAATAATAATTTTATTTTAGTATTAATTTTGTAAATAAATCCCTTAATTAATTTAGATTTAATTTTAGGTTATAATTTAATTCTATTTCACAATAAACCAAAAATAATAAAAAATAGATCTTTAACACTTTTTCCTTTTTTTAATTAATTAAATATTTTGTCATCAACCATTAATTTTGTAAATAAGTTTTATAATTAATTAGTTTTAGGTTTTAACTTTAATGCATTTTCTTTAATAAATTAAAAACAATTAAAATTAGAATTAATTACTTGACTTTTAATTAGTTTAAATTTTCTTTAATGTCATAAATCAAAAAAACATAAAAATAAGTCATTTCTTTTATTTAACTTAATTATTTTAATTCCTTTAAAGGGTTCAACGCCCTCGCATTTGATTATTTTCTTTTTCGCGCGTTTCATTTATTTCTTTTGTGAATATAATGTACTTGTACCAAAGCCATGTAATAGTTATTAGACATTTCTTTTCTGCAATTTATTTTAAATCGGGTCTGGATTAATTTGGCGTTGTAGACCCGCGCCCTTGTAATAGCGTAGGACCTTTATCCTTTCCGCACTTTAAATTTTTGCACTTTTAACTGTTAAACAATAACATGAAAGAATGAATGCCCAAAAATAAAATCGAAACGTAGATCACCAATGCATGACAAAACAAACAATAAACTGAAAATGACACACAATTCACACACCACCCCTAGGGTACGCCTCACTGTTGCCTTGCCTCGAAAGGTGGTCGTCGAGTAGAGGATGTCTTAGTAAGTCCTCATGATCCGGGAACCTGGCATGAGGGTAGCTTCTAAGGTGTCTTCCCATTGCTCTGGTGATCACCATGTCCCTACAAACTCGAATTGACCCGAACACCTCCAACGGTGGTGCTACCTACCTCTCAATGGTGGGATGGCACTACCTAAAGGACAATTACACAGCTTTATTCCTTAGGGTAGGTAGATTCTCATAGATACTTGCTCATCTCAAAAACAAACAAAATACTTTTCACACCTACACTTTCTAAAAGTTTTCAAACAAATTTTTCATACACTCTTGAGGACAGATACAAGAGTTACTTAGAAATTTTTCAAATGAAACTTTTTCAACCCACTCACACTTGAAAAGCAAACAAACCATTTTGAAAACACAAATGAGCAAGTATCTAAGAGCCCATGGATAACCATGGATAGAAAGGGTGCTAACACCTTCCCTTTCTATAATCTACCTCCCGAACCGAGAACTAATCTCATAAGGAATTTTTCTGTGCTTTTGTCCTTTCCTTGTTGGAGAAAATAAAAGACGGTGGCGACTCTTGCTTACCGCGACATTTCGCGAAACCAGCTTTAAAACAGTCAGTTCCAGATCCACCGATCACAATGCCAGAAAAAGAAGTCAGAGGTGATGCTGTGTCCAAGATGCAGTTCGATCTTTGACAAAAAAGCTGCTGAGCATATTCAAGGCGTAAGAGCAGCAAATAAGAGAAGGGAAAATGTTGATCTTCGACATGACCCCAGAAGAGCCTCCCAAAGAGGTTCAAACCAAGAAAAAGGCCATTGACTTTCAGGCCTCCAACTAATGTACCGGTAGATACCTGGTACAAAACATCTGGTCGAAAGAGGCCAAGCAAGGAGAAATGGCACTCTTTCGACGTGCCAAGGGGTTCATCTTTAACACAAAAGAAAGAGCCTCAAGTTGCTGCCCCTAAAGTTGCATAGGTGTCAAGCAACTACAAAGGGAAAAATCCCATGTCTCGATCTCAATGGAGGAGATACCAGAGGAGATGAAAAGCTGAGAGGGAGGCTGCCAATGAACCAAAGGCAGAAACCAGTTCAAATGTTCCTCTAAGGAAGCAAAGGAAACCTCTGGAAAGAGAGCCAGTAACCAACAGGCTAGTTTGGCCTAACCAAGGTGAAATTGAGGACGAAGATGGTTCTGAGTCTGATGATACTTTGGACATCATGGTGAATATAGTCTCACTGCTGCCCAGAGAGTTCAACCGACAGGTTGAGTTCGAAACAAGTGATTGGGAAGTGGAGCAAGAAATGGCCAAACATAGGCCAGTGTGCTATTTCGTCATGGACAATGGCACTACTGAGGAACAAAATGGGTTCTTCGAACCACCTACAGAGGCGATGAAAAATCACCTCAAGCCTTTATTTATAAGGGCTAAGCTCGAAGAAACTACAGTGAATAAAATCTTGGTGGATTGTGGGGCAACCATCAACATTATTCCTCACTTTATGCTAAGGAAAGTTGGCAAAAGGGATGAGGACATCAAGCCTCACAACATGGTCCTGTCGAACTATGAGGGCGGCATAGGGACCACTATGGGAGTGATCCAATTGGATATCAAGGTAGGATCTATCCTTCGACCAACAATGTTTATGGTCATATCGGTCAAACCTAACTATAATCTTTTGTTGGGCCGTGAATGGATTCATGGTGTTGGAGCTGTGCCATCATCAATGCACCAGAGGCTGCTGCTATGGCGTCCAGATGGGATGGTCGAAAACATAGAGGCAGATCAAAGCTATTACCTGGGCGAAGTGAATCACCTAGGGCTGGCAGATTTCGACAAGAACTTGGCTCACATAGGGCCATGTCCAACACCTGACTTCGACTTGGCGCCAGCGCCAAATACTTTTTGTTCCCTATACCTGCACCCAGAGCATGGTTTTCAATGGGACAGAGAAGACTTGTCCCACATAGACTTCAGTGGGTTAACTGATATCCAACCAACTGGTTGGGGAAGTGAATTCAGTGATAATGACTGAGTCACAATCATTGAAGCAAATTTCGGCTTATGTAGCCGAAACAAAGATGATAACGGCTCTCGAAGCCGAAGTGAAGTACATGGCTACACAGGCCAATGATCGACAGTTATCTGCTGCAGGTCCAGGAAAGGATTTCGATCCAGAACCTCCTGATATCATGCCAGAAGGAATGCAGGAACAGAGGCTCGACGCCATATATGACAATGAGCCTTTGGGCTTCGAAAAGGACCCCTTGGCGAACAACATTAAAATGTTAGCGCAAGATCCTTTAGAAGAAATCAACTTAGGCGAAGGGTCAGAGAAAAAGCCAACTTACATCAGCGCCAAAATTGACCCAGAACTTAGGTTGGAAGTAATCCAATTGTTGAAAGAGTTCAAGGACTATTTTGCATGGGATTACGACGAAATGCCTGGTCTCGACAGAGGATTGGTAGAACTTCAGTTGCCAATCAAACCTGGGAAGAAGCCAATCAAGCAAAGTCCAAGACGCTTCGCTCCAGAAATACTGTCGAAGATCAAAACAGAAGTCGAAAGACTGCTGAAGTGCAAATTCATACGCGTTACAAGGTATGTCGAATGGATTGCAAACATTGTGCCAGTAATTAAGAAAAATGGTACATTGAGGGTGTGCATAGATTTTAGAGATTTAAATGCTGCTACACCCAAAGATGAATATCCTATGCCTGTGGCGGAAATGCTAGTCGATTCTGCCGCTGGCTATGAATACCTGAGTATGCTCGATGGTTATTCAGGATATAATCAAATATTCATTGCTGAAGAGGATGTGTCGAAAACAGCTTTTCGATGCCCTGGGGCCCTAGGCACTTACGAATGGGTAGTGATGCCTTTTGGCCTAAAGAACGCTGGGGCAACATACCAGCGAGCAATGAATTCTATCTTCCATGATTTTATTAACACTTTTATGCAAGTATATATTGATGACATTGTTATAAAATCTGTTTCCAGGAAGAATCATATTGACCACCTTCGACAATCATTCGAAAGAATGAGAGAACATGGTCTGAAGATGAACCCTTTGAAGTGTGCATTCTGTGTGAAAGCTGGAGATTTCTTGGGCTTCGTTGTCCACAAGAAAGGAATCGAAATCAACCAGAACAAGACGAAGGCTATTCTGGAAGCGAAAGCGCCATCAAATAAGAAGGAACTGCAATCTCTGTTAGGCAAGATAAATTTCTTAAGGAGATTTATATCTAACCTAAGTGGGAAAGCTCAAGCCTTTTCACCCTTACTTCGACTGAATAAAGAGGGGTTCGAATGGGGGCAAGAGCAACAAGAAGCCTTCGACAAAATCAAAGGGTACCTCACTAAGCCACCTATTTTGGTGCCTCCTTGTAGCAATAGGAGTATGAGATTGTACATAGCTGCATCCGACAAAACCTTGGGAAGCATGTTAGCCCAAGAAGATGAGAATGGAGTCGAAAGACCCATCTACTATCTTAGTAGAGTTTTGAACGATGCAGAAACTAGATATAGTGAAGTTGAAAAATTGTGTCTATGTCTGTATTTCTCTTGTACAAAACTCAAGCAATATATAAAACCAGTTGATGTGTATGTTTCGTCTCATTTTGATGTTTTCAAGTACATGTTGTCAAAACCTATCTTGCACAGTCGAATTGGCAAGTGGGCACTAGCATTAACTGAATACTCCTTGACCTTTATGCCTCTTAAGGCAGTGAAAGGACAAGTGGTTGCGGACTTTATAGTCGACCACTCAATTCAAGTTGAGGATATTAATTATGTGGAGATAGAACCTTGGAAATTCTACTTCGATGGTTCCAGCCATAAAGATGGAACAGGAGTAGGAGTCTTGATTATTTCTCCAGAAAAAATTCCAACAACATTCAAGTACAAGATATCAGGTTCTTGTTCGAACAATGAGGCTGAGTATGAAGCTCTAATTACTGGCCTTGAAATATTGTTGGAATTGGGGGCAACTCGAGTCGAAATAATGGGAGACTCAGAGTTAGTCATTAAGCAAGTCACAAAAGAATATAAATGCATAAGAGAGAATCTCATTATGTACTTTGTGATAGCAAATCGTTTATTGAAAAAATTTGAAATGGTCAATATTCGACACATACCCAGATTGGAAAATCAAATAGCCAACGACTTGGCACAAATTGCATCTGGGTACAAGATTTCAAAAACGAGATTACAAAGAGCAATCGAAGTTCGAGAAAAGATAAAAGTAACTTGTCTATCACCAACAGACTTGGAATCGACAAGACTAGGATATGCTGATCAAAGTAACTTCGAAATTTCGTTCATAGATAATTTGTCAGAGCAAGATTGGAGGAAGCCCATTGTGGATTATCTTCAAAATCCAGGAGCTTCGACAGAACGAAAAACAAAGTACAGGGCGTTGAGTTATGTACTCATGGGTAATGAGTTATTTAAAAAGACGCCTGAAGGGGTATTGCTAAAATGTTTAAGTGAAACTGAGGCATACATAGCCCTTTCGACTACGCACGCTGGAGCATGTGAGGCTCACCAAGTAGGCCATAAGATGAAATGGTTGTTGTTTCGACAAGGACTATACTGGCCCACTATGTTGAAAGATTGTGTCGAGTTCGCTAAAGGTTGCCAAGAATGTCAAGTCCATACAGGCATCCAACATGTACCAGCAAGTGAACTCCACTCGATAGTGAAACCTTGGCCCTTTAGAGGATGGGCGTTGGACCTCATTGGAGAGATTCGACCAGCATCATCAAAGAGTCAGAAGTATATATTGGTAGGCATTGATTATTTTACTAAGTGGATCGAAGCTATCCCTTTAGTCAATGTAGACCAGGAAAATGTCATTGAATTTATTCAAAAGAACATTATCTTTAGATATGGAATCCCTGAGACTATAACTACTGATCAAGGATCAGTTTTCACCGGTCAAAAGATGCAAGAATTCGCTCAGGAAACAGGTTTCAAACTCCTAACATCAACGCCTTATTATGCACAGGCAAATGGTCAAGTCAAAGCAGCGAACAAAGTAGTGATTGGCTTGATAAAAAAGCATGTTGGGAAGAAGCCCAAAAATTGGCATAAAACGTTAGACCAGATTTTGTGGGCTTGTCGAACATCCCCAAAAGAAGCCATAGGTACAACACCATATAGGCTAACTTTTGGCCATGACGCAGTGTTGCCAGCAGAAATTTGTCTTCAATCTGCAAGGGTTCAGAGACATTATGATATTCCCGCTGAAATTTATTGGGATATGATGTTAGACGAACTAGTGGATTTAGACGAAGAAAGATTGCGCGCTCTTGACCTACTCAGGCTTCATAAGAAAAGAGTAGAAGACTCTTATAATAAAAAGGTGAAACCTAAGGTATTTTCGCCTGAAGAACTAGTCTGGAAGGTGATTCTTCCCATGGATCGAAGGGATCGAAGCATGGGAAAATGGTCACCCAAATGGGAAGGACCATTCAGAGTTATCCAGACTTTTTCTGGTGGAGCCTATGAAGTCGAAGAGCTAGGTGAAGATAAAAGGCTCTTGAGAGTAAATGGTAAATATTTGAAAAAGTACAAACCTACACTCCAAGAGATAAAAATAAATAACAAGTAACGACTAAATTAACCATAAAGAAGCCAAAATGGAAAGTTTTTATAAATTAGCCAAAATGGCAATGTTGTCGAATACATATTACAAAATATGGTTAAAAGGCTGAATCAATCAGAAGGGGATGGAGTCCTTGAGTCGAAGGTATTTGGTTTGCTGCAGCTCCAATCTTTTGTTGCACAAGGCATTCGCCTGCGCAAGCTTGGCAATTTGATCGTCGAAGGCTTGAGCTTTCTCAGCAAATTCTAGGCCTTGTGTGATTTCAGCTTGACTTTCGGTGTCTGGAACAGTCGAGAGAAGCTCCTCCTTGCGCTTAGTATTGGCATTTATCTTAGCCTCTATTTCTTTGATTTGCGCCTGGAGGGAAGCATTCTCTCGATCGATGGCATCAACTTCTTCTTGTTTAGATGCTTTTTGCTTCGACAACTCCGCAATTCGAGAAGTTTTCTCTGCTACAGCAGTCCATGCAGAAGAGCTTTTGCCATATAACACTTCAAGCTGGCTATTAAAGCCCCTTTGTCGCCGATAATCTGCTGAGACTTGATCAATAATGGAGTGTAACTCCATGATAAAGCCTGAAACTTCTGGAGGCACAGCTAACAAGTCTACGGCATTCAAAACAGTCCCCAAGTAGGATGGAGCAGTAGGGTCCCCCTCCAAAGCTTTCATCAAGTCCTTCTTAAAAAACTGAGCCTTAACCTTCGTCAAAGCCTCATCGAGAGGAGAAGTTTCAGTGGACTTCCCCGACAGAGTAGGAGCCTCCTGACTAACATCAGACGAACTTTTGCTCTCGATGATGGCATTCAGATAGCCAACAGGATCAGTTTGTTTCAGGAGTTCTAAGTCTTCTTTCGACCTATGCTTTGTTGAGGTGACAGCCTTTGCAACAGCGTTGTCTTGGATTTGAGGCTGTTGAGTAGAATTTGCCTCGACTTGACTCTCTTCGACTCGGACTGTGGCAGTACCAGCGTCATCATGGTTCCCTTCGCCAGCTTCGCCTTGATCCTCTTCGCCAGCGTCACCGCGGTCCCCTTCGTCACGATTTTCTTCCGACAGATCCACCACCTGAGTCTCTTTTGGTTGTTGCTCTTCTGTTTGTGGATCCTCTGTTGGTTTTTCTGCTGTCTCAGCATTGGCTTCATTTATTTCAGTATTGGCTTCATCGTTCGCCAAGTCTTTTTCTTGTGGCCTGCTGAGTTCAGCAGAATCCAATGTTTCAGAAGTCCTTGGCGTTGAGCTTTCAGTGGTGTCCTGAAAAGAGAAGAAGAAGAATCTTCTAAATTCGAAAGAGACATAATCGAACGTAGGTATCGACACCTGAGTTACAAAGGGATCAAAGAGATTACCTGTAAAGTAGCTTCAGCCCCAGGGCTGGAATTGTCGCTTTCGACAGGTTTATTGAGAAGAACATTTAATTCCTCCTCCGTTGGCTCCTCAATGATTACTGGAGGTGGCCTGGGCTTTCTCCCAGCAACCTTTATTCTGATTGTTCGAGCTTCAGGAAGAGGAACGTCCTTCTTCAGCTTTCGCCTTTTTAGAGGGGCAGGGGGAGAATCATCTTCTTCGTCACTCCCGGATTCGACCGTCAGTGCTGGCCGTTTCTTGGGCGAAGATGCCTAAAAAACCAATTGGAGTTTGATTTAGAAGTTGCATCGAAAGTCAAAAAGTTAAAGCCAGAAGAAAATAATGAAAGTCTGGTTACCGATGCAGAAGGCTTTTTCGAAGGGCCTTCCCCCTGTTGGTTTGTTGTGGTCTTCGCCGGCGCTGTAGTCTTCGCCGGTGGTGGAGGTTTTGTTAAGGGGCCTCCTCCCTGTTGGCCTTCTGCAGCCTTCTTGGCTGCAGGCTTTCGAACAACTGAAAGTAGACAAAATAAGTAACAGGCCACCAGTCGAAAGAGAAAGACAAAGTAATTTGGAAGGATGAACTTACATTTCTTTATTTTGTCCAAGACAAGGACAAAGGATTTCTGAAGCTCATCCACGAAGTCCTTCTCGTCGAAAAACTCCTCAGCGTAGTAACTTTTCCACCACTCCTCGAAGGATGGTGAGCAGAGAAAGTTAAGCTGATAGTCAAACAACGAAAGAACTGTTCGACCAGCATATCTGCCGATATGCTTAGTGGCAGCGTCTTCAGTGTAGTCGTTGCAGAAGTATAACATAGATTTCTCCCTGGGAAAAATTGGAGAAGGCAGTGTTTGGATAATACCAAACTGGCGAGACACCAGGTTTGGTTGATACGCGATCAGACTCAAGTGAGTCTTAGAGCTCTTGAATCGCAGGGGCATTATTCTTGGTGTGAGAAATGCCTCCCACACTGTTGTATGTTCGTCGACCTGAGGACCGCTCGACGTCCTAGGATGTGGCCTTGTGAACCACTCTGGGCCAACCTTTCGTCGAGCAAACGGAGCCATGGTCGAAGCAAACTCTTTCCTTTTAGCAAACATCAAGACGAAGTTTGTAAAAGTTTGTTGAAGCTCCAGCCCATCTTCCGTTGGAGTCAACAGAGCCAATCTGGTTCCTTCGACGCATCTGTTTGCTATTTCTGGAGCCTGCTCATTTATTTGAGTCTTCTTAGGCAAGAAAGACTCGAAGGTGGCATTGAGCCACAGCTGAAGCAGCCAAAAAGGTCCAGCAAGCAGCAGACTGGCTCTGTTCTCGATGATCTTCAGAAGAGTCGCTCCGTTGCTAATCGACTCGTACAGACTCGCCAAAATCAATTCTGCCAAACAGATATTTTGGCCATGGTGGAGTTGAGTGGCGAGAGTGACCATCTTCTTGGTCACCTGTAAAGACTTGGAGCAAAACACAAAGCGTGTCAGCCATAAGGCTAGAAACGCAATATGTTCGACATCCGACACAGCATCTGTCGACTTATCGTGGTAGTGATTGATGAAGGTGGTGTAGGTTGGTTTTGTGGCAGAGAATCCAATCTGATCCTCCGACATTTCCTCCGGGTCGAAGTAATCCCCAGTGGGTCGAAGGCCAGTGATTGCGGCCACGTCGAAGAGCGTGGGAGTCAGCATTCCACAAGGAAGATGGAAGGTGAAATGGGTGTAATCCCAGAAGAGTAAAGAAGCTATCAACATCTCTGGGGAATAGTTAAGACCTGTCTTCGACAGCATAACCAGGTCGAATATCCCCATGTCTTTCCAGATTGAAGCCTGGCGTTTCTCCATTTTTTCCAGCCAAGCGCTATAATCAGGAGTGAGGCTAGGGCCAGACCTGAAAGCCCTAACACCTTTATTGAAGAAACGGAGGTCGATTTTCTCCTTAGCAGGATCCTCATTATCCTCTGCATCTTTCTTGGAGCATCCAACCGGTTTGAGTCTCTCAAGTACCGGAAAGTAACTTTTGATCTTCATGGCCTCAGCAATGCTTGGGTATAATGGGCCAGACATAGCAAATATTTGGTTGGAATATCCAACCGGAATCATGAGGTGGCGTGAATAAGCATCACGTACAGCAATGTCCAAAGGCTCAGGGACCCTTCGTTGACCCGTGGGAGTCACTACGGGAGCGGTGGAGAAAATCCTAGGTTTGACATTTCCAGAGGGAGTGTTGGCGCTAGGAGCGTTGGAAGAACCAGATGCCATTGTTGGTACTAAGGTTGAAGACGAAGTGAAGAACAGGGGGTTTGCAAAGTTGACAAGAGTTTGTATGCAAATGAGGAATTCTGAAAGCGAGGTAGCGTAAAAAGTCCCACAATGGGTACTTACCGCTATTTATAGTAGTTGGGGAAATCCCCAAATTCGAGGACATTAAATGCCATTTAATGTTGCAGAAGGTAGTGGGACACGTGGCGTTTCCTTGTTGTTGTAGTCGTTCTGCAGAAATGGAAGGGTGCAGCGTGCGCCCTCGTTTTTGGGAATTGTCATGATGACAATTTGTGAAAAGACGTTTGGCACACTGCACGCCGTACTGAAGTGACGTCTTAGGTACGGATGAATGATGGCTTTTCCTTGGGATTGTCAGTGGTTGGTAGAAGACAACAAAAAGTGCACAATTTAATTTGTGACTAAGAATGAAAAGACAGGTGTCGAATGGCATTTCAAAGAATGCCTTTTTCTTTCAGAGTCGAAATAAGGCATTCTTGGGGGGCAATTTGTTGGCTCCTAAATTCGACACCCTTGTTTTACTAGTATCAGTCATTAAAGCTGAAGGATGTTTTTGACCAGCTGGGTCCGTCGAAATGCCCATCGAAAGATGGCAATGTACTTAGAGGATTTCTTCCAAGGGAGAAGTTGGTTGCCTTTGATGTCGAAGGTGTTTCTCGTCGAAGATGCTTCTCGACGAAGGTGTTCGATGGTTCAGAGTGGAACGGTTTGAAATTCAAGCGTTTGGAGGGAAAACGGTTTCCAGCGGTTACCAAGTGCAACGTGCAAAGATCTGGAGCGTCGAACGCTGAGAACGTGCCAAGTGGAGTCATCTCGAAGCAGTGTAACTGCCCGACGGTTACTTGGGATGTTTTAGTATAAATAGTAGTAGTTCACACAGTTTCTCGCGTGTGTTCACAATTATATACAAAGTCACTCATATAGATTCGAGTACCCAGCGTGTGAGAAAGAATTGTTGAGAATGTATGTGTGAAACACCACTTTTATTAATCAAAGTCATTTACTTTTCCAGAAACTTTACTTGCTTTCTTCTTTACTTTTCCTGTCAAAGCCCTTTATTTCAAGCCTTCATTTATTTTATCAAAGTCCTTCTTCATGCAATTTACTTAAAGCCTCTTTATTTTCTTGTCATTTAACCATTATCCAATTTAATCAAAACCTCAAAATCAACCTATGTCTTAGGATCAATCTGATCGATCCTGCGAGTAACCAAATAAGTAACCATTTGGAGGATCAGCGGTTGTTTACCAATAACCACGGTAAACACTACCTTGTTCACATTGTCTCTTCCCAAGGTGTGCATGCTGATCCTAGCAAACTTGAAGCTATGAAAAAATGGCCTATTCCTACGACAGTGAAGCAACTCCGAGGTTTTTTGGGTCTTACCGGCTACTACCGTCGGTTTATAGCTAACTATGCGAGTATTGCAGCCCCTTTAACTGATCTTTTATGCCACGATGCTTTTGAGTGGACTGCAGCTGCAGACTCGGCTTTCCTCACTCTAAAAGCAGCCATGATGGTCGCCCCAGTACTTCGCCTTCCAGATTTTGCACAAGAATTCATCATTGAGACTGATGCATCGAATTTGGGGATTGGTGCTGTTCTAATGCAAGAGGGTCGTCCAATTGCTTTCTTTAGTAAAAAGTTGGGTCCTAAAATGCGTGCAGCCTCGGTTTACATCAAAGAATTACATGCCATTACGGAGGCTGTTTTGAAGTGGAGACAATACTTGCTTGGTCATTATTTTGTGATTCGGACTGATCACAAAAGCATTCGTGAACTACTCCAACAAGTTATCCAAACACCAGATCAACAAGTGTATGTTCGCAAATTGTTGGGATTTCAATTTCGAATTGAATACAAGCCGGGTGCCTCTAATAAAGTTGCAGATGCATTGTCACGTGTGCCGGCTGAGTGGCCTGAGGATTCTGTGACCAATTCTCCAGCATTTCAGGCATTGGTCTCTCAACCCACCTTCTCTATTATTCAGCAGTTGCAAAATGAGAACACGACAGACCCCTTTCTGGTGGAATTACACAACAAACAGCTCATGGGTACTCTCTCTTATCCGTTCTCGGTTGTGCATGGTTTAGTTGTTCACAAAGGTCGATATGTACTTGGTCCTACATCTCGTTTGTGTTTAAGTATTATTAGTGAATTCCATGACACTCCAAGTGGAGGACATGCTGGTGTAAAGCGCACGTTAGCCCGCATTGCAGCTAATTTTTTTCTGGCCTAAGATGCGTAAATCTGTTGAGGATTTCATTGCTTCTTGCCTCACTTGTCAACAGATCAAATACTCGACTCAAGTTCCGGCGGGATTATTATAACCACTTCCCATTCCAGAGTGTGTGTGGGAAGATGTCACAATGGATTTTATTACCAGCCTTCCTCCCTCTCACAACTCCACTGTCATTTTTGTGGTAGTTGACCGTTTGTCTAAATCGGCTCATTTTGGAAATCTCCCTACTGCATTTACAGCTTCCAAAGTAGCAGAATTATTTGTCTCATTGGTTGTTAAACTTCATGGCTTCCCATGTTCCATTGTGTCCGATAGAAACCCGGTGTTTTTGAGCACTTTTTGGCGGAAACTCTTTGAGTTAAGTGGCACTAAGTTGACTATGAGTAATGCTTATCACCCACAAACAGATGGCCAATATGAAGTGGTTAACCGCTGCCTTGAACAATACCTTCGCGCTTTTACTCAAGAGAAACCGTATTCATGGGTTACCTTATTACCATGGGATGAGTTGCACTATAACACCAGCTACCACAGCAGCTTAAAAATGTCCCCGTTTCAGGCCTTGTATGGTCGCACTCCTCCATTTATCCCCATGTACACTCGAGGCTCCACTACCATTGCCGCTCTTGATGAATCTTTGTTGGAGCGTGATGAACTGTTACGTGTTCTCAAAGCCAATTTATTAGCTGCTCAACACAAAATGGTTCAACAGGCCAATGCACATCGTCGCGACTTGCAGTTTGCTATCGGTGACTTAGTTCTGGTGCGGTTAAAACCTTACAAGCAGATTTCAGTTCGACAACAGCGCCAACACAAATTATCAAAGAAATTTTATGGGCCTTTTGAGATCGTTGAATGCATTGGAAAGGTGGCTTATCGTCTTCAGTTACCACCGGAGAGTCGTATCCATCCAGTTTTTCATGTTTCAAACTTGAAGCCGTTTCGCGGATCTGCCGTACCCTTTCCTCATGTTTTACCTCCTGATAGTGTATCTAACCAGCCTGTTGAGATTCCGGTAAGAATTGCTGCAACTCGTACTGTGTTAGTTAATGGCGTTCCACAGCAGCAAGTGCTCGTGCAGTGGGCTAATTGTCCACCGGATGAAGCCTCATGGGAAGATTTCGAGCATTTTCAAGCTGCTTTTCCATCCTTCCACCTTGAGGACAAGGTGGTATTTGAAGCGGCGGGGAATGATACAAGCCCAAGTCAAGAAGAGCCATCCAACACCATTGTAAGTGAGGAATGGACTAATGGGCTTGGCAAGAGACAAGTACGTAGGCCCAAATGGATGGAAGACTTTATTTGCAACCCATGATTCTAGAACCTTGGTGACATCAGCAACAGCTAGATTTTTATTCCTCATTCTGTTTGTTATTTCCACTCTCCGTTTTTTGCGCTTGTTGGTTAGAAGGTTGTGAGCAACCAATCCTTATTAATACAAGTGTAATAGCAAATCTAAGGCATGCTGAAAATCAATAAGAACTCTCTCTTTCTGAACTTTTTCTCTCCTTCCTTAATTTTCTTGGAGTCTACACTCACTCGAAGAGTGCTATCTTTGAACACTTAGCAGGCTAGGTGTATCAGCATTGGACATAATGTATGAACTAAAAGAGGTTTTTGGTTGCTTGATTATCAAACAATTGTTACAAATTTTCTTTGGGATCACAATTGAATGAAGACCAAGTACCATATATTTTGATCTAAATAGGCTTAAATCCTTGAAATTTAAGTGGCCTAACCTTAGGTTCCATAACTATGAATCATCTGATAATGTAGCAGTAGAAAAAAAATTGAGATTCAATAAAGGTTAGGTTTATCTTGAAGGTCCTGTCACTGGCCAATGGAGATTTCATGATAATTCTTTCAATTGTGTCATAGATCTCCAGAAAACCGTTAATCATGTGCATTGAGAATCCTTTTTACAAGAGCTTTCCCATACTGATCAAGTTACTCTTCATTCCAAGAACATAAAGCACATATGAGATCACATCTTTCCTTCCATCTTGCTTTGTGATTAACACATTTCCAGCACCCTCAGCCTCGATAACTCTGTTATTTGCAAACCTTATAGTTCTTTTCTTCTTTGAATCAAAATTAACAATCCAATCACGATGACATGTCATGTGATTTGAATACCCATAATCAATATACAAAGTTTTATAGTTGTGAGATTTTGGATTGGTGATTATCATCAACATCAAAGGTTGTTCTTCAAGATTTGCTTCATTATCTTCTTTGGTCATGTGTGCATGATGATCACTATGTGATAGAATCCTTTGATGATGTGTGTGGGTTGATTCCGCTACACATTTTATGGAAAAATATCCAATCCGAATACAATTGAAATATTTAATTATTTTTCGGTTAACACCTATTTTTTCCTCGCGAGTTACTGAAAATCCTTCTTTTATTGGAGCTTTCTGGTTGATCTTGATCAATCTTTCCTTGATTTTGGATTTGAATCTTTCTTCCAAAGCCACCTCTAGAATCTTTCACACAACCTCGACCTCTGATTTCCTTTGGAGTTATAGTGTAACGCCCCATTTAAATATTTAGTCATTTGATGATTGAATTTGTAGAACTATGTTGGCTTGACTAAGGGGGTGTGACAATTTAGTATGATTCGATAATTGGAGTAAGCTTTAAATAATATTATAATAATAATAATTCTGGTGAAAGAAGACATATCCCATTATTATTAATAAAAATATCATTTTTGGTTAAATGGTGTATGTGCCACTAATGATATTATTATTATTAATATTATAACTATTATTATTATTGTTGGTAAATAATAAGGAATAATCAGGAGAGTGGTAGAAGGAATTGAGAGATTTGTTTTCATGTGAAAAGAAGGGAAGAGAGAGGAATAGGAGCTAGGGCAGGAGGGAAACAAGAGGAATTCCCACCATTGTTGAAGATTTAAGCTCCAAATTGAGGTAAGGGGGAGAACAAGTTCTTTAAATGGTGATTATAACATGAGAGGGTAGTGAGGGTTCTTTTCCCTGTTAGGGTTTTGTGTAAATTTGGTGTATTATGATTCCTTTTGTTGATTGATGAAATATCTATGTAATTATATGTAAAATTGGGAATATTTTGATGTCCATGGTATGATTATTATTGATAACAGTTGGTTCAGTGTGCCATGGATTGCAAAAGTGCACGTGTTGGTAGAACTGTGTGGTTTTCTGATTCTGAAGATAATGCGGATTCGAGATTCATGTATAAGGTTCAGGTTGTAGTGTCTTTGGGAGGGAGTGATCACGTACTTGTGTTGTTCGCATCTCTAGTAGTAGATGACGATGTTATGGCTAATGATGTGCCAGTTGTGTGTGGGTCCTGATGCTTTCTCGGGGATGATTGCGACTTGTTATTAGAGCGAGATTTTGGATTGACATGAGATGATCTTTGAGGGTGAATGATTTAGAGTGGAACCGGGTGCTTTGGAATTATGTTGTTGAGTCGATGCAGGCTCTTCTGTCTAAGCAATATTGTGAATTCAAGGTTCTGGTCTATTGGACGATTGAGGCGTCTCTGAGAGAAGATGGTCAAGTATTATTGGTGGCTGCTTCATAGGGAATATAGAGAAATGTGATGGCTAGTTACACATCAGTGGTGTGTACCTTTTGGATGTTTCAGAGATATCTGCTAAGCAAGTAGGATAACTTCTAGGAGATGAGGATATTTGGAGAACAACTTTTAGAACTCTGTGTAGGCATTGTAAATTTTTTGATCAGTTGTTATGGTGTTTATTATGGACATTCTAATTTATTCCAAGTCGAAATAAGAGCAGGTGGAACAATTGTGAACTGTATTACGAGCGTTGAAGGAGAAGAAACTGTATACTAAGTGGTCAAGGTGTGAATGTTGATTTAAGAAGGTGAGTTCCTTAAGCGTATTGTTTCAGGTAAGGATAATTATGGATCCGTACAAAGTAGATAGATGTGGTTATATGTTGAGAGTTTCCAAAGTTGGATACGGAGATTAGAAGCTCTTTGGACTTAGTTGGTTACTATTGCATTTTGTGAAACAAAGTAAGGTGTTAGTTAGAGATGAGGTCAAGTGCGATAAGTTGGTAATGAACAAATGGAGGAAATGAAATGTTTGGTGTTAAGAAAAATGTGTTAAGAAAGTGTTGTAGGATCACATGTAGGTGCAATTTATGCCAATTGAGAATGGTTAGAGTGGAGGGACCCTTGAGGAAAAGAGAAAGTTAAATGGTAAGATGGAATGTGAGTCATTGAAGACATGATAGCGAATATATGTCAGGAAAAGTTGATAAGTTTTTATCACCAACTAAGTGACGAGATGGTATTATTGAGATTGTGATTGGAATGAAAGGTGGAAATATATGGATTCTTGATGTTGCGGGATTTGAAGGAAAACCAAGAATTTAGGAATGTTGTTAGAATCCTTTATATGGATAAAGACTTAGAATAGAGCAGAATGATTTGTAATGTATTTGGTATGCTAACAGGTCTTGAGTTAGAAAATTCTTAATCATCGTGGGATGATAAGTGAGTGAGAAATGGGCTATGTAATGTGTTGGACGATGGTGTCTCATCGACGAGATCGAATGAGAAAGAAATTGTGTAGGCACTTGTAAATCTCAAAGGAGATTATTTGGATTGTGGTGCTTTAGGTGATTTTGAGTGCAAGTTCTAAAGAAATACTATTATAGTTAGTAATGATGGTTTATGCCCATCATGGTTGTCAGCTACTTATTGACAAATTGAGGAAATGATCACCCTCAATCTATTGTTGGCAGTAGACGAGATTATGTTGGACAGGATGGACTTGTCTTGCCAGCTTGATGGTGCGTAAAGTGACTGACATTTTACTGAGAGGGTAGTCTTTCATCATTTCGTGAGAGCCTAATAGAAAATCAGATATGAAAGAGTTTGGATTTATTGAACAGTTCGGAGACTTGAGTTGTATACGACCTAACGTCGCAGAGTTGGAGGTTGAGGATATAAAAGGTGAGTAGTGATTTTCTGGAGAATATTAAAAACATTCAGGAACTGAATGTGAAATTGTAGGCCTGGTAGTTAATAGAAATCAAAGTGAGGCCAATGACTTTCAATTAGACGATCAGACTAGCGCAACTGATGTATGATATAACGCAGTTAGTTGCAAGTGTTTGATTGTAAGAGTCAAGGGTTGAACATCAGAAGCCTGCGGGAATGATGCAAAACTATTGGACATTACAGAAGGGAGGTGATAGGTAAAGAGATTATGTATTATTGGAATTATTGTTGTGTTAATAGATGTATTAATTTAAGTGTTTGACTGATGAATCATATCATCAAAGTACTAATGTTGTGTGCAAATATTGTCGGTATTATAGTTGGGACGATGTCCTTGTGAAGCTGTTGTTGTTGGATTAAAATGGTTAACGATGTTGAATGTTGATGATTGGTATTCAAGATACTTCTAGATATGACATGGGAATTGGAAAGTTGAATGCGAGAGTTGTGTCCGGAGTATGTTGCATCGGGTAATTTTCGAGGACGAAAATATTCTAAGTGGGAGAGAGTTGTAACGCCCCATTTAAATATTTAGTCATTTGATGATTGGGTTTGTATAACTATGTTGGCTTGACTAAAGGGGTTGAGAACTTAGTATGATTCAATAATTGGAGTAAGCTTTGAATAATATTATACTAATGATAATTCTGGTGAAGGACGAAATATCCCATTATTATTAATAAAAACATTATTGTTGGTTAAATGGTGTATTTCCCACTAAAGATATTATTATTACTATTAATACTATAACTATTATTATTATTATTATTATTATTATTATTATTATTATTATTATTATTATTATTATTATTATTATTATTATTATTATTATTATTATTATTATTATTGGGAAATAATAAGGAATAATTTGGAGAGTGGTAGAAGGAATTGGGATATTTGTTTTCACGTGAAAAGAAAAGAAGAGAAGAGAAGAGAAGAGAGGGGAAGAGGAGCTAGGGAAGGAAGGAAACAAGAGGAATTCCCACCATTGTTGAAGAATCAAAACTCCAAATTAAGGTAAATGGGGGAGAACGAGTTCTTTAAATGGTGATTATAACATGAAATGGTAGTGAGAGTTCATTTCCCTCTTAGGATTTTGTGTAGATTTAGTGTATTATGATTCCTTTTGTTGATTGATGATATACTTATGTGATTTTATGTAGAATTGTGAATAATTTGATGTCCATGATATGATATGATGAAAATTGAGGTTTTGATGCAGAAAGTTGTTATAGAATAATGGTTGAGTAAAATTGGATTATGACAATGAGTTGTTGTGTGTAAGAACATTGTTTTGGCTCAAATTGGTAGCTTAGAAGTGTGTAAAACGAGCAAAACATATACACCTCTAGGGCACCCCACTTTGGTTGCCTTCAGAAATAAAACAGTCATGAGGCAGGAACACTTTAGCAAAGACCCATAAATCAAAAGATCATAGTCCCTCGATGACCCTACAGTTGCCTTGTCGGTAAATGATATAGTCCCTAAACAAAATTGCTAAAGTGTATCCACAAGTTGCCTTTGTGACTGTAACGTCCCTTTCGAATGTCCCTAATACATCCAACGATAAGGTTACCTACTCACTAATAGTAGGATAGCACTGTCTAAAGGATAGGAGGAAAAGAACGACCCTTTTTGAGTATAAAAGTAGATAGCTGTTAGAAGTTTGCTCAAACATTTTGCACTTAAACAAAAAACTACTTTTCAAAAGCAATTTCAAAACACTTTGTATACTTTCTCTACTATCCCGAGAAACATTACAAAGTTCGTCGTACTAAGGTGTTTTCAAAACATTTTCAAACACAAAGCACAAAAGCATCTTGAAAAATGAACAAATCTCTAAGAGCCTGTAGAGAACTACGGATGGAAAGGGTGCTAACACCTTCCCTTTCCATAATCTATCCCCTTACTCAAAAAATTCTCGAAAGGGTCTTTTTTTTTCACCCTTTCCTTTGTTGAATAAAAGAAAAGTCGGTGGCGATTCTTGCTTACCGCAACATTTGCAAACACAAACGTAAAACCAATATTAAACAGTCGGTTCTGCCACCGTATCACAATATGCTTAGCTGTTGTAATGTATGATACTATGTTGTCATACTATGATGTTATGATGTGTAATGTTGTTGTTGAATGTTCATGATGAATTGATAATATGCGTAGTGGATTGTGATACTATGACACTATGTTCTTGTAATGTTTGATGAAGTGTGATACGATGATGTTGCATTGGATGTATGCAAGTATGTTGTTACTATTTGTTATTGTTATCGTTGCATGTATGGTAAGGTTTTATGCTCTGTTGTTAGCCTTTATTGGCAAGATATTGTGGGCTTATGTCCTATAGGTGTATATTTATGTTGTTGCATGTCGATGTTGCATGCATACATTGGTGAGGGCGTATGCCCTGTTGTTGGCTTGTAATAGCGTTGAGTTGAGGGCTTACGTCGTGTTGTTTCCCTATATGGTATTATGTTGCGGGCTTATGTTCTGTTGGTACCATATGCATTGAGTTGTTGTCGGTTGCATTGCATTGCACTATCTTGATTTTATATGGTGTTATGTGAATGACAAATGTGTTGCGAAGTATTTGGGTGAAATGTGAGTTATTTTATCTGTGTGATCTTAATACTCCTTAGCATGTGATATTCACTGTTATTTATTCAATGTAATTCTCACTCCTTTTTTGTAGTATTTGTTATGTATCTTAAATTCAAATTTATATTGAACCACGAGTTTTGTGGAGAATATTGTTATTAAAGTCGTAGTACTATGAGAATGAATAATTGGATATTTCTGCTATGTAAATAATTCTTTTATGAAAAATGAATTAATAAAATGATTTGAAATTTTATGAGTTTTTGAAAGACGTGACTTCCTACTTGTGTACTATGATGTATTTTCGTATATTATATTATAATTATTCTGGTGGAGAAAGTGGGTGTTATATGTAGCTTACTCTTCTTGAGGTATAAGTCTACGGTGCTTGATAATCATCGGGCTTCTCTAGACCTCTTTCAGTGAGTCTTTTCTCACGTGCCTCGAGAGAACCTTGAAGTTCTTCTACCTTCAATTCTCGGGCTTCTTGGTTTCTTCAATGGATATAACTATGTGGTCGAATTTGGGATTGAGTGTTCTCAAAATATTCTCTATAATAGTTTGATCTTAGATTTTTTCACCATAAGTCTTCATGGTATTCATGTGAGTGATCATTCTGTTGAAGAATTCAACTATCTTTTCATATTCTCCATTTGCATCAATTCGTATTGACGTCCCATCGTCTGTAATATCATCTTCTTCAATTGTTTTGCGCATTCATTGCATTTCTCCAGGATCTTCCACTCTTCTTGCGAAGTTGCAGCGCCTGCAATCTTCTTAAAGTGCGCATCATCAACACATTGATGAATCAGGAAGATTGATTTACAATCTTTCTTCTTAATTTCTTTGTGAAGCGTCTTCTGTGCATCTGTGGAATCTTCAGTGAGTATTGGATAACCTTCTTCAACGATTTATGTGGTTTCTTGATAGCCCAAAATGACCTTCATCTGCACATACCCCCGATCCCAATTCTTTCCATCGAGAACAGGAATATGTGTCGAGAAATTTGTGCCAATTAGTCCCATTGTGCATGTCGCAAAGATCCCTCAATCATAAACAAACTCTAATACCAATTTGTTGGGACAAATATAAAACCACACACACTTGATGAGAGAAAGGATGAGAGAGAAAAGTAGTTTCTATTACTCTAAATTCATATTTCAATACAATGAGAGAATGTTAATTAGTAGCAAACAAAAATAAATACTTCTAATAGAAAGTCAAATATAGAAATTCAACACCTAATTGTTTTGATAACTTCTAACAGATAACACTCTCTCTAAAGAGATTTAATAACACTACTCAATTTCCACTATAAGAATTAAACTAAAAAACAATACTTTACTGAGATTATGTTTAGCTTGATGCTTTGAGAATGTCATGTATGCTAATAACCTAATCAAGTAGATGGTATTGGCTGAAACCTACTTTTAGCACATGCCGACATATCATAATATTCTAAATGGTTGAAGCAATCACGAAAATCAGTAAAAAGTTTCTCGAACACCCTCCATTGAACTTTGACAGATGTAGTGTAAGGATGTGGAAGAAAAACCTGCTGAGAATTATTCCAAAATTAATTAGATGGTCCAAAGAGACAAAATATTGATGAGTAAAACTTAGAAGAAAACTTAGTAAAATCAAGAGAAAATTTCAAAGGCTAGTTGAAGTAGTTTATCAAACTAGGAGCTAAGTTATTGTGCGTGACAAAGAGATTGTAACTAAAACTCACATCCCCTCCGTGTGCAAGGTGTTTAAGTAAGCAAAAGGTGTGGTGGTTTTCTTCCAAATTATCCATAACAGCAAGCCAAACCATAGATGAAAGTTCATGAGCTACATCTCTTGATTTGTCACAAGTTATGAATTGATATGGTAAATGGAAAAGAAATGATCAAAGTTGTAATAAAACATTTTATGTAGTAATATAAGTAAAAGAGGATGTGGTATGACACATACCATTGATGGTTCCATGAAGTATTCCACTATGAGGAGGCATATTAGAAAGTTGAAGCCGCTCAGTCAAAAAAAGATAACTCTGTCCAAGTGTCATGAACTATTTGTTATAAATTGAACTTCTTGTTTAAAATATAAAAAAAAGGGATGTACAATTGAACTATCATCATCTTGACATTTGATATCAAAAGTTACATTGAACATAAACTATATCAGTATCAATATACAATAATGAAAATGAAATCGAATAGATACAAAATAAGTTTACAACATCCTTCCCCTTCCCCCAAAAAGTAGCAAGATCAAATGATATTACAACAATTACATCGAGGAGAGTCCCTTGTGGGCTATAGGCCTCCAATCTGTTTCTTCTTCCCCATATGTTCCATAACGACGACTCATGGAGTGTTATTGTTATATTGCTTTCAAGCAGTACAAGTTTTGAACTAGTGATCAATGCTCATCAGTAAAGTGATTGGGCTCTTGTAAACACAAATACACCTCCTCCACCAACAGCACGACCCAAAAGCATATCATCATCCAAATAACTCAGGTAATATAGTCCTCCTACCGATTCCCTGCAATCGAAAAGAGCATTATGTGTATAATTTGCCACTAAAGACACTTGAATCATTTCAACAGTGGGGCGTCATATATATATATACATATATACCTTCCCGAGTCCTTAACAAGGATTTGAGCTTTGAAAGTACGGAGATATTGCAAGATCTTCAGGAGAAAAGTACACTGTATGAGTTATGCCGTATGTATACATAGCTGGTTTGCAGTGGTCGTCATTCACATAAAATAGTAATTTATTTGAGGCAGAAACTTTTTGGTGGCATAAGCTACTGGTGTCAATGGTATGTCATATAAAGTGCGAGCATTCAAATTAAAAATGCAAGATGCAAAATGAAGGTTGAGATATACCTGTAAACTTATAAAAGATCTTGGTAGTATTGCTGGAGATATTAGAGCCTGGAGCTGTTCACTAATATTTATATCTTGAAGTGTGATCTGCTAGGTATAAATTGCATGTTGTTGAGACAAGCTTGGTGACCATTGTAGAAAACATGTTGGTGCAAGTAAAGATGATTACCTCTTGAAATTGAAGGTAAATATTGCGTGCGGAAACAAGAGTAAATTTGGCAGATACAAGCAATGTAGCACCTTCTTGTTCCTACAAGAGTTGGGCTGAAGGTGAGAACAATAG
This sequence comes from Vicia faba, assembly GCA_948472305.1. Classification (NCBI taxonomy): domain Eukaryota; kingdom Viridiplantae; phylum Streptophyta; class Magnoliopsida; order Fabales; family Fabaceae; genus Vicia; species Vicia faba. Next base: position 1,340,876,490 of record OX451740.1, on the reverse strand, counting down.
AGATCAAGGGTCAAGCAAAGTTTGTCATAAAATTTTGTTATTCCAAGCATCTAAGGTTAGCAAGAAACAATGTGTGAGCTAGCTTTTGAGGATTTAGACTTATAAGATTATTTAAACGCAGCCTTCAAGAAATTCTTAGTTAGCATGTAAAGCACGACGGGTCTTGAGGGTGTTTTACCTCGAAGAAATTTGGAATACTCCAACGGACAGCGTTGCGAATGATGCCTCCGGTAGAGTTATGACGGCATTCGAATTTCTGAAATATCTGTCCGACCTATGTCATGGCGGAAGCAAAGAAGGTAAGAATAAAATGGCATTAAATATGACAAGCATAGTTAAAGTTTAGTAATAGAATACTTGAAAGAAAGGAAGTGTAGCAGCAGCTTGGAATAGAACGAGAACATCAGGAGCAGAAGTATATTGGAGGCGCCAGGTTCCGTCGAGTTTGTTGAAATCAATTGGTTGACCGACGTTGGTTCCTTCTACATTCACCTAACATAACAGTATGAAACACATTGGTGGTTGGAGAAACAAAAAAGAAAGAGAGTGAGAAATTGAAAATACTAACTAGTGCTTGTTCTATAGAAGAACGTTGATGAGGAGTTGTCAAGAGTCCTCTTTGTGTGTCTTGAAGAGAGGTTAAAAGGACATGCTTTTTGTTCTCTAACACTGAATCATATACCTTCAAATTAAAACAAGCAAATAATTAATCAAGTAAAATTGGAAAATGAATGAATGAGAAAAGGAAACCTTGGAAGCAGATGTCATCATCATAGCCACGGAAACCTTGGAAGCAGATGCCATCATCATAGCCACGGAAGCCTTGTAATTGTTGGGTGTGTGATGAATTCTCCTCCTAGTTCTTGGAGTAACATTGCATAGTGGTGATGAATTCAAAGCCAACAATTCCATCCCCATTATCATGATTATCTAACAAAATGAGTCATTAATTGAACATGAATCAATGAGAATGGGAAATTAACCCTTTTTTTCCCCTTTGCTCAACTTCTGGCCGAGCTTCTTCTTCTTCTGCAGTTCACATCATATTATCTTAATTCTATATGGTATTGTGTTACTTCAATTCAACGAATCATGATTCCAACTCGTCAGGATGGCCGAGTGGTCTAAGGCGCCAGACTCAAGTTCTGGTTCTCGTGAGAGAGCGTGGGTTCAAATCCCACTTCTGACATTTTTCCAAGCAGTTGATCTGCTAGATCAATTTAATTTTTCCTCTCACAAGCAGTTGATCTTTTTCCTCTCACAAGCAGTTGATCTGCTAGATCAATTTAATTTTTCCTCTCACAAGCAGTTGATCTGCTAGAGTTGATCTTTTTCCTCTCACAAGCAGTTGATCTGCTAGATCAATTTAATTTTTCCTCTCACAAGCAGTTGATCTGCTAGAGTTGATCTTTTTCCTCTCACAAGCAGTTGATCTGCTAGATCAATTTAATTTTTCCTCTCACAACCATTTCACCAAGCAGTTGATCTGCTAGATCAATTTAATTTTTCCACCAATAATTGCTATTCAGTATTATAAATTTCATCATACATTTGTTTAGTAAACTATTGTGATTAATTTTACTAATTGAGATGTACTGATTGTTCATTTACATATGGTTTTGTATGTACAAACTATTATATAGAAAATGATCTCAACAACACCGTGTGAGTTTGTTGGCTCTACTTCCATAGTTTGGTTGATGAAAAATTTATGCAAAAATGCTGTATAACCACTGCACCTTATAACAGAACCAACACAAGAAAGTTTGAACAAAAGAACCACCCTAGTCACACAATATTAACTCATCTGAATCACGTCTCTATCCTTCTATTATTAATCAACTATTGTTATGAACTCCTCCTTATCCTTTATCATAACAAACTCCTCCTTATTTTTTTGTCCCAGGATATTGCATCAAAGGTGATTGTTGCTGACACACCTGTAGGGAAGTTCAACTTATGGTCATTATTTGAATGGTCATTGTTTGAATTCATAGGCTCTGAGTGTGAGATAGAGAAACAGATGCGGTTTATTTCTTTGAAGTATTTTGTTAATCAAATACACGGCATAAACAAAAAAATATAGACCATTCTTTAAAGAAATTTTTTATGAAAACTAAAATTGAATTTTAAATTATTATAGGAACGAAAAATATATTTAATCCTTTATTTTAAAATAAATCTAATGCATTCTTTTTTTTTACTATTATTATTTTAAATTCATTTGATTGCTTTTATAATAAAAATATATCTATTTAATTATTTTACTATTATTTTGGACAACTTATGAAAATAAGATGAAAATACATTATGAACAATGTTATAAGTTGTTTTCACAATACCTCTTAAATAAATAGTCTCATAAAACTTATGCTAATTGATATGTTAAAATAAATCAATCCAAATAAATTTTTAGTCTCATTGGTTTTTTAGTTTGTTAGTCTATTTAAATATTATTTAAATGGCTTACTTACATATGTCTAAAATAATAGGTTTTTATGTAGGATAACAGACTAACCCGATCTTAGAAAAAGTCAGACACAAACCTAAAAATAAACCTATGTCAGACTACAGACCAAACTTCAATTTTTTAAGCAGGTCAGACTTAGGCTTGGCAAAGCTTAGCTCGGCCCAGCCTATTTCCACCCCTATTTCCACCCCTAAGCCTATGATTGTTGTTGATAACCTTTGATGTTGGGGTGTTGTCCCATGAAATCCCTAAATTGAAATTGTAGATCTACAAGAGATGATGAAAAGTGAATTTTGGTGAAGAAGATTGTTGTAGATTAAGTGATTAGTGAAATTAGATGAAGTCTATAAGTTGTTGTGTGTAAAAATATTGTATTGGGTCAAATTGGTAGTTTGAAAAGTGTGTAAAATGAGAAGAATTCGTGCTGGTGCAAAAACAGGATTTTGTGTAGCAGACTGGCCATACGCGTATGGTACGCATATGGGGAACGTTCCCAGGGGCCATACCCGTATGGTACGCGCCCTATCCCTAAACCAACACGGTCTTCTGCTAGAACGCGTATGATGAGGGGCCATACACGTACGGACTAGCCAGTACGCATATGGAAATTCTTGAAGGGCTTTTGGGGGAAATCCCCTCTGGTTGTACGCGTATGATACACGGATGGAACGTGGCTGTTTTGGCCTTACGCGTTTGATACGCATATGAGATGGGCGGGGAAGAAGTCGTATGCGTATGGTTCGCGTATGGGCAGGCTGATATGTAGAAATTTCCTTTTTCGCGATTTCTTTCCCATTTTCGCGTGCAGTGTAGTTTCTTTTGGTCCGTAATGACTAGTATGACTTAGACGGATGTAGGAAGGTTTGTAATTATGAGAATTGTGTTGAAACGTAGAACTTAGGGGAAATTTTGTATTGTGTTGATGTTGAGTGAGGTGACTGTCGTATCCCAAATTTGGCCTACCTCGACGATTATATTTTCAAGATTAAAATAGAAGAAATATTTTAATTAAGGATGGTCCAGCAATATCTGATAGCCCATTCTTAAATCCAAGCCAACATGGGGGTGTATTTTAATTCAGGAGAGTGGGGCTTTCTAAATCAGAAAGACCCATGTACCCGTAAACCCATTCGCAAAGCATGTTGGTCAATGACCCATGAGATTCGAATATGGAAATTTATTTCAAAAAATATTTACTAAAATTCTTAAAGCCCACTTAAGTTTAAGTTGTTATTAGTAAAATAAAGAGGTTGAAATTAAATATATTAAAGCCCATTTAGGAATTATTGTTGTTAGTAAAGAAATGGGGTGAAAATTGCAATTAAAGGGCCATCGAATTTTATTTGGCCCATTGCTCGCTTGGGATTATTAAATAGTAAGGAGAGAGGTGTAATTACAAACTGTAGGTTCATGGTGTTTTCAGCAACCCATTTCCTGTTTTGGTTTAGGAAAAAAGAGGGCATTATTATTAAAGAAAATTCTCATTAGTATAAAGTAATAATATATATATTTCTTTAAGAGAATGTGATATTTTGCTGATAAACTTTTTATAATAATCTTTTATTTTTAAAGAGGATATTAGATTAAATATTATTTATTCCATTTATTAAGGATGCTTGTTTAGAGAAAGTTTCTGTTTGGACTGAGGTTTTTAAAGAGATTTGGGCCCAATTGCATTAAAAAACATGTTTGCTGTAAAATAAATTAAATAATGTTACAGGGCCCACTAAACCATTACTGCATCAATTGCAAAAATATTGCACATGTTTTTTTGGCCATTAACAACTATTGTAGATATTAAATCAAATCGCAGTTCAAACTATAATTGTACAGAATCTCTAAAAACTAAATTTGATCAAATCTTTACCTAAACTAAAATAGAATAATACCAAACCAATTGCAGATCACAAAATCAAATCTTCTTCTAAAATTAAACAAATCAAATCTTCTAAAGTCCAAGCCCAGGATACGTTACAAATATAATAGAAAACAAGAATACATTATCTGAGGATGTTTGCTTACAGAACCAAATTTGAAAATTACACAAAATCAAATCCGACGAATCAATTACATTCAATTGAATCAATTATACAAAACGAATCCCTAATTTATGTTCCTAAATCTATGATAACTTGTAACTACAATTCAAGCTAAACCCTATAAATACAAGCCTAAAATTAACAGAAAAGGGAGGAAAAATACAGAGGTACTAAAAACACAGAAGAGAAAGATACAGACAGAAGAACTTGAAGACAGAAGGGGAAGAACCAGTGTCGTCGTTAAAGAAGAGAAGTAAAATTGGGGTTTTATTATCTGAAACCATAATCGCCGTTTCTAGCCGCTTCTGCCGTGCACCATCAACTTCAACCTCTCATCACCGGGAACCACCGTTCGCAGGACCTACGAAATTAAAGAAGAAAAAAGAGATTAGTACCGGATCCAAGTCAGAATCGGAATCGCTACGGGAGGTAACTTAGCTTGTTTTTCTTTTTGATTGTTGATTTAGAATTTGGGGAAGGGTTGTTTGCCTTAGTGCCTCCGTGGGGGAGGTGGGAGAGTTAGGGGTTAAGGAAGAGAGAAAGAAGGGTTACGCGAGAGGGATAGGGGACTGGTTTTGGAGTGCTGCAGAAAAATGAAGTGATTTGTAAAAAAATATATATTAAGACAAATTTTTATATTCTGTATATTCCTATGCTAACGCGTGCGTCAATGTTATCATACTCCCACACTCTTATCTGTACGATCGTGATTGGACGACCGATAGACAAAGTCTCACGTTAAGCCCCGTACACCCTCACCCACGTAATCAAACCGGCCCTCTCAATTTACTTAATGGGTCGATCCCATTAATTTCTGCACCCCCCTTTTATGATTATTATATTTTAATTCTATTTTGTTATTATTATTATTTCTTTTATATTATATATTATCTATTTTTTATATTCTCATTATATTTAATATTATTTATTTATTTTTATAATTAATTAATATTATTATTAATATTAATATTATTATTATTATATTATTATTTATTATATTATCATGTAAATAAATTATTTTTCCTAACAAACTCATGCACACATATTTTCAATATTTGCATTAAAATATTTTTAGTCATGCATTAATTAATATTTTTGCAATTAATACGATTAAAAAATACTAAAATTGAAAATTTATGAAAATCATTCTTTAAAGAATTTTTTTATAAAAACTAAAATTGAATTTTAAATTATTATAGGAACGAAAAATATATTTAATCCTTTATTTTAAAATAAATCTAATGCATTCTTTTTTTTTACTATTATTATTTTAAATTCATTTGATTGCTTTTATAATAAAAATATATCTATTTAATTATTTTACTATTATTTTGGAGAACTTATAAAAATACGATGAAAACACATTATGAACAATGTTATAAGTTGTTTTCACAAGAACTCTTAAACAAATAGTCTCATAAAACTTATGCTAATTGGTATGTTAAAATAAATCAATCCAAATAAACTTTTAGTCTCATTGGTTTTTTAGTTTATTAGTCTATTTAAACATTATTTAAGTGACTTACTTACATATGTCTAAAATAATAGGTTTTTATGTAGGCTAACAGGCTAACCAGACCTTAGAAAATGTCAGACACAAACCTAAAAATAAGCCTATGTCACACTACAGACCAGACTTAGACTTCATTTTTTTTGGCAGGCCAGACTTAGACTTGGCAAAGCCTAGCTCGGCCCAATCTATTTCTACCCCTAATTCTCCCCCGTACTCCCCTCGTTATTGATTTGAAGAGGCATGTGATAAAGTGTTCAAAGAAATATTAGAAAAACACGCACAATTTTCTCATAACAATATAATTGCACTAAGGTTCAACTCTAAATACTTATATTTTTTTTACTTTAATTATGGATGTGGATCCGTTTGATCCGCCATTTTTATGGATTGGACTGAGGTTTTCGGTTTGATACCTTAAGTTAGCCCGCTCCGCCTAACCTGCTTAAAAAAGCAGGCCGAGGCGGGGCAGATTCTGCTTAGAATTTAAACAATTTTAACTATAAAAACAACACTTTTCTCTTAGGATTATATTGCTTGAATTGTATTATAAATTATTATACAGACAAATTGAATTATAATTGTAACATTTTTATATAGCTTTCTAATACATGCGTTGATTGGAAAAGCTTGAAATAAAAGAACAATTGTATGGCTTGCAGAATTATTAAGTTGTCAATACATTAACTCAGATGTTTTCTTTAAAAAAAGAAGGATTTGATTAGTGTATACGTGTGACGAATTTAGGATTTAACTATTGAGAAATCGGTCAATATAAAAGTCTATATGATGTAAATAATGAGAAAGTTTGGTGTTGATATTTTATACACTATTATTTTATGCACTGTGATGTTTTATGCATTGTAATTGTTATTATTGTTGGTTTTGTGTAAATTTTAAATTGGGTTCTTTTAATAGTTAGTTTTTAAATAGGATTATGATGATATGAATTATTTATTTATTTATTTTGATATTTTTTTATCGTGCTTGAGTTTTTTTTTGTTGGTAATTGGTCTTTATTTATGTTATTTTTGAATTGTTTGGACTTAAGACATGTTGAAGTTCTATTATGCGCTGCAAAATAATAAATTATTGTATCGACCTCTTTGGTAATAATTAATTTTTTTCTAAATTATGTAGTAAATCAAATTTCAAAATAAAATAAAAATTTGCAGGCCAACCTGTAATGCCTCATTTAAATATTTAGTTATTTGATGATTGAATTTGTAGAACTATGTTGGTTTGACTAAGGAGGTGTGAGAACTTAGTAAAATTCGATAATTGAAGTAGGCTTTGAATAATATTATAATAGTGATAATTCGGGTGAAGGATGAAATATTCCATTATTATTAATAAAAATATTATTGTTGGTTAAATGTCGTATTTGCCACTAATGATATTATTATTATTATTATTATTATTATTATTATTATTATTATTATTATTATTATTATTATTATTATTATTATTAATATTATAACTATTATCATTATTATTATTATTATTGGGAAATAATAATAAGGAATAATTAGAGAGTGACAAAATTATTTTGGGAGAAACTGCTTTCACGTGAAAAGAAGAGAAGAGAAGAGAAGAGAACCTAGGACAAAGGGGTGACAAGGAGAATCTCACCAAAATTGAAGAATCAAGGCTCCAAACTAAGGAAAGCTGGAAGAATAGGTTCTCTAAATGGTGACTATAACATGAGAGGATATTGAGGGTTCCTTTTCCTCTTAGGGTTTTGTGTAGATCTGGTGTATTATAATTCCTTTTGTTGATTGATGATATACATATATGATCCTATGTATAATTGTGAATAATTTGATGTCTATGAATGATTGTTGTTGATAACCTTTGATGTTGGGGTGTTGTCCAATGAAATCCCTAAATTGAAATTGTAGATCTACAAGAGATGATGAAAAGTGAGTTTTGGTGAAGAAGATTGTTGTAGATTAAGTGATTAGTGAAATTAGATGAAGTTTATAAGTTGTTATGTGTAAAAACATTGTTTTGGGTCAATTTGGTAGCTTGGAAGTGTGTAAAACGAGAAGAATTCGTGCTGGTGCAAAAACAGGATTTTGTGTAGCAGACTGGCCATACGCGTATTGTACGCATATGTGGGACGTTACGAGGGGTCGTGCGCGTATGGTACGCGCCCTGTCCCCAAACCAACACGATCTTCTGCTAGAACGCGTATGATGAGGGGTCATATACGTATGGACTAGCCAGTACGCGTATGGAAATTTTGGAAGGGTTTTTGGGGGAAAACCCCTCTGATGGTACACATATGATACGCGGATGAAACATGGTTGTTTTGGACTTACGCATTTGATACGCGTATGAGATGGGTGGGGAAGAAGTCGTACGCGTATGGTACGCATATGGGCAGAAGTTTCTGTTTTCGTGTTTTCTTTCCCATTTTCACGTGCAATGTAGTTTCTTTTGGTCCGTAATGACGAGTATGACATATACTGATGTAGGAAGGTTTGTAATGATGGGAATTGTGTTGAAACGTAGAACTTAGTGAGAATTTTGTATGGTGTTGATGTTGAGTGAGGTGACCTAAGATGTGGTTGTTATACGAATGATAAATGAAGAAATTGCTTAGGATGTTATGTTGTTGTAAATGTTATTGCCATCGAATATACATGATCAATTGATAACATGTTTAGTGATTGTGATGCTATAATGTTATATTATTGTAGTGTTGTTGTTATCGATAATACATGATAAATTGCCAATATGCTTAGTTATTGTGATGCTATGATTCTATGTTGTGATATTATGATGTTATGATGTGTAATGTTGTTGTTGTTGAATGTTCATGATGGATTGGTAGTATGCATAGTGAATTGTGATACTATGACACCATGTTGTTAAAATGTTGTTTTAATGTTTGATGAAGTGCGATACGATGATGTTGCATTGTTGGATGTATGATAATAAGTTGTTCTTATTTTCTATTGCTATCGTTGCATGTAAGGTGATGGCTTATGCTCTGTTGGGGTCCTTTATTGGCAAGATATTGTGGGCTTATGCTTTGTGGTTATATATTCACGTTGTTGCATGTTAGTGTTGCATGCATACATTAGTGAGGGCTTATGCCTTTTTGTTGGCATGTAATGGCGTTATGTTCAGGACTTATGCTCTGTTATTGCCCTATCTGGCATTATGATGAGGGCTTATGCCCTATTGGTACCACATGTATTTAGTTGTTGTCGGTTGCATTGCATTGCACCCTCTTGATTTTGTTAAATTGTAATTCGATTGTGTCGAAACTGTGTGTGTGTCAAAGGGAGGTTGCCCAGTCGAAGAGCTTGTGGATCGAAGCAAGCTACACACAGATTTGATTGGTTTTAGATTTAGATAAATTTGATTTAGATCTAAAATAGATAGATTTGATTTAGTACCAAAATAGGTATTTTGGGCTTTTATAGTTTTGGGCTTTGGCTTAGGGAGCAAGTTAACCTAAATTTATAAATAGAGGGAGTAACCCCTAATTTTGTAATTAAGTCAACTCATTGTAATCACAGAATTTGCAGTTGTAAGTTGTAATGCGATGACAGAACCGACTATTGTACTAGTTTTGCGTTTGTATTCACAAATGTTACGGTAAGAAAGATTTGTCACCGGCTTTTCTTTTATCCAACAAAGGAAAGGGTGAAAAGAACAGAAAAATACCTTTCGAGATTATTTCTGGGTAAGGGGTAAATTATGGAAAGGGAATGTGTTAGCATCCTTTCCATCCGTAGTTATCTACAGGCTCTTAAATGCTTAGCTCATTTGAAAAATACCTTGTGCCTTGTCTGTTTGAAAAGTATTTTGAAAGAAAGCGACTTAGTACGGCGAACTTTGTAATGTTTCTCGGATTGGTAGAAAACGTATACAAAGTATTTCGAAAAATGTTTTTGAAAGAAGTTTGGTGTAAAAGTTTGTTTTGAGCATAGCATCTAAGAACTATCTACTTTTACTCGAAAGGGTGTTCTTTTCCTCTTTTCCTTTAGACAGTTCTATCCTACTATTAGCGAGTAGGTAGCTCTATCTTTGGATTTTTTTTAGGAACATTCAAAGGGACATCGTATAGTCACAAAGGAAACTGGGAAAGAAACCTTAGTAACTACCCTAGGGTTTTAAGATCATACCGAGGCAACAACGAGAGGGTAATTTTTTATCTTTAAACCGGAGGGTAGCCACTAAAGTCTCTCACGTTTCGAGAGTTGTGACTGTTTTCCGAAGGCAACCAAAGTAAGGATACCCTAGAGGTGCACATGTGCAATTGTGTTTGTATTCAGTTATTTGTCTTGTGTTAGGTTTGCTAGCGTTTAATTTTAACCTCTTGCTATACAATCCTATTATCATGCATCTAAACAGTTTAAAGTTGCAGGAATTTAAAGTGCAGAAATGTAAAATCTATCTATGTAAAATCCTATTAGCGTTTGTTGTTGTTGAATGTTCATGATGAATTGATAATATGCATAATGAATTGTGATACTATGACACTATGTTGTTGAAATGTTGGTGTAATGTTTGATGAAGTGTGATACAATGATGTTGCATTTTGGATGTATACAAGTATGTTATTATTATCTGCTATTGCTATCGTTGCATGTATGGTGAGGGCTTATGCTCTGTTGGTGGCCATTATTTGCAAGATGTTATGGGCTTATGCCCTGTAGGTGTATATTTACGTTGTTGCATGTTGGTGTTGATGTTGAGTGATGTGGCCTAACATGTGGTTGTTGTACGAATGTTGTATGAAGGAATTGCTTAAGATGTTATGTTGTTGTAAACGTTGTTGCTATCGAATATACATGATAAATTGATAACATGTTTAGTTGTTGTGATGTTATGATGTTATGTTATTTTAGTGTTTTTTTTGTCGAATATACATGAGGAATTGTTAAAATGCTTAGTTGTTGTAATGTTATGATACTATGATGTTATGATACTATGATGTTATGATGTGTAATGTTGTTGTTGTTGAATGTTCATGATGGATTGATAATATGCGTAGTGGATTGTGATACTACGACACTATGTTGTTGAAATGTTGTTGTAATGTTTGATGAAGTGTGATGCAATAATGTTGCATTGTTGGATGTATGCAAGTATGTTGTTATTATTTTCTATTGTTATCGTTGCATGTATGGTGATGGCTTATGCTCTGTTGGTGGCCTTCATTGGCAAGATTTGTGGGCTTATGTCTTGTAGGTGCTTATTTACGTTGTTGCATGCATACATTGGTGATGGCTTATGCTATGTTTTTGGCCTGTAATGGCATTGTGTTGAGGGCTCATGCCCTGTTACTAGCACATGCATTGAGTTATTGTCGGTTGCATTGTATTGCACTATCTTGATTTGATGTGGTGTCATATGAATGATGAATGTGTTGCAAATTATTTGGGTGGAAGGTGGGTTATTTGAACTGTGTGATATTACTACTCCTTAACATATGATATTCACCGTTATTTATTAAATGCAATTTCACCCATTTTTTGTTGTTTTGTCTGTGCTCCTCTGGGAGTACATGTAATCAGGTACCTGAGTAGTGCTTGGAGTATCAGTTTTCGGATTGAGTCTTAGGAGTCACTCTGATACGTGACACATAATATTATGGGAATTTGTTTATGTTTATTATTTTTCATATTTGTTACGTGTTTTAACTTCAAATTTATGTTGAACCACGAGTTATGTTAAGAATGTTGTTATTAAATCCGTAGTGCTTTGAGAATGAATAGTTGGATATTTCCGCTGTGTAAATAATTCTTTTATGAGAAATAAAATAATAAAATGATTTGAAATTTTATGAGTTTTTGAAAGAAGTGACATCCTACTTGTGTACTATGATGTATTTTCGTATAATCATATTATAATTATTCTTGTGGGGAAAGTGGGGCGTTACAATAGGTATGAGAGTAGGTCGGTTCGTCCGGTCAAGTTGTTAAGTCTGTAGAGTGTGACAGTTGAATAATGTGGATGTGTTACTCCTTAGTGTGTGACGTGTGTTTGAAACACTGTAAGTGCCTTCTTATTTTTTTTCTTCTAATCACTTGTTTGTAGGAGAGAGATTGAAACTAGTGGGGGAGAAGTTATTTCTTCTTAAAGATGTTTTGGTTGCAAGAGGTGTGAATAGTTGGTTCAGTGTGCCATGGATTGCAAAAGTACAAGTGTTGGCAGGACTATTTGGTTTTCTGATTCCGAAGAGAATGCGGATTCGAGATTCATGTATAAGGGTTAGGTTATAGTGTCCCTGGGAGGGAGTGATCATGTACTTATGTTGTTCGCATATCTAGTAGTAGATGGCAATTTTTTGGCTAATGGTGTGCCAGTTGTGTGTGGGTCCTGATTCTTTCCTAGGGATGATTATGACTTGTCGTTAGAGCGAGATTTTGGATTGACGTGAGGTGATCTTTGATGGTGAATGATTTAGAGTGGAACCAAATGCTTTGGAATTATGTTGCTGAGTCGATGCAGACTCTTCCGTCTGAGGGATGTTGTGAATTCAAGGTTCCAGTCTGTTGGACGATTGAGGCGTCTTTGAGAGAAGACGGTCAAGTATTATTGGTGGTTGCTTCTTGGGGAATATATATAAATATGATGGCTAGTTACATATCAGTGGTGTGTACCTTCTGGATGCTTCAGAGATATCTGCTAAGCAAGTAGGATAACTTCTAGGAGATCGGGATATTTGGAGAACAACTTTTAGAACTTCGTGTAGGCATTGTGAATTTTTGGATCAGTTGTTATGGTGTTTATTATGGACATTCTGATTTATTCTAAGTCGAAATAAGATTAGGTGGAACAATTTCAAATTGTATTACGAGCATTGAAGGAGAAGAAACTGTATACTAAGTGGTCAAAATGTGAATGTTGATTTAAGGAGGTGAGTTCCTTAGGCGTATTATTTTGGGTAAGGATAATTGTGGATCCGTCCAAATTAGATACATTTATACGTTGAGATTTTTTGAAGTTGGATACAAAGATTAGAAGCTCTTTGGGCTTAGTTGGTTACTATTGCATTTTGTGAAACAAAGTAAAGTGTTAGTTAGAGACGAGGTCAAGTGCGATAAGTTGGTAATGAATAAATTGACGGAATGAAATGTTTGGTGTTAAGAAAAATATGTTAAGAAAGTGTTGTAGGAGCACATGTAGGTGATATTTATGCCAATTGAGAATGGTTAGAGTGGAGGAACCCTTGAGGAAAAGAGAAAGTTAAACAATAAGATGGAATGTGAGTCATTGAAGACATCGTAGCGAATATATGTCAGGAAAAGTTGATAAGTTTCTATCACCAACTAAGTGACGAGATGGTATTATTGAGATTGTGATTGGAATGAGATTAAAAGGTAGAAATATATGAATTATTGATGTTTTGAGATTTGAAGGAAAGCCGGGAATTTAGGAATGTTGTTAGAATCCTCTATATGGATAAAGACTTGGAATAGAGCGGAATGATTTGTAATGTATTTGGTATGCTAACAGGTCTTGAGTTAGAAAATTATTAATCATCGTGGGATGATAAGTGAGTGAGAAGAGGAATATGTAATGTGTTGGGCAATGGTGTCTCATCAACGAGATCGAATGAGAAGGAAATTATGTAGGCATGTAAATCTCAAGGAGATTATTTGGATTGTGGTGCTTTAGGTGACTTTGAGTGCAAGTTTTAAAGAAACGCTATTATAGTTAGTAATAATGGTTTATTCCTCATCATGGTTGTCGGCTACTTATTGACAAATTGAGGAACTTATCACCCTTAATCTATTGTTGATAGTAGACAGGATCATGTTGGACGGGATGAACTTGTCTTTCCATCTTGATGGTGTGTAAAGTGACTAATGTTTTACCAAGAGGGTAGTCGTTCACTATTTTGTGAGAGCCTAATAGAAAAGCAGATATGAAAGAGTTAGGATTTATTGAACAATTCAAAGACTTGAGTTGTATACGACCTAAGGTCGCAAAGTGAGAGGTTGAGGATATAAAAGGAGAGTAGTGATTTTATGGTGAATATTAAAGACAGTTAGGAACTGGATGTGAAATTGTAGGCCTAGTAGTTAATAGAAATCAAAGTGAGGGCAGTGACTTCAAAATAGACGATTAGAGTAGTGTAACTATTGTATGATATAATGCAGTTCACTGCAAGTGTGTGATTGTAAGACTCAATGGTTAAACATCATAAGCCTATGGGTATGATGCAAAACCATTGGACATTCCATAAGGGAGGAGATAGGTGAAGAGTTTATATGTTATTGGCATCATTGTTGTGTTAATAGATGTATTAATTTAAGTGTTCGACTGATGAATCGTAGCATCAAAGTACTAATGTTGTGTGTCAATGTTGTTGGTATTATAGTTGGGACAATGTCCTTGTGAAGGTGTTGTTGTTGGATTAAAATGGTTAATGATGTTAAATGTTGATGAGTGGTATTCAAGATACTGCCAGATATGACGTGGGAATTGGAAAGTTGAATGCGAGAGTTGTGTCTGGAGTGTTTTGCATCGGGTAATTTTCGAAGACGCAAATACTTCTAAGTGGGGAGGAGTTGTAACACCCCATTTAAATATTTAGTTATATGATGATTGGATTTGTAGAACTATGTTGGCCTGACTAAAGGGGTGTGAGAAGTTAGTATAATTCGATAATTGGAGTAAGCTTTGAAAAATATTATAATAATTATAATTATGGTGAAGGACGAAATATCCCATTATTATTAATAAAAATATTATTGTTGGTTAAATGGTGTATTTGCCACTAATGATATTATTGATATTATTATTAATATTATTATTAATATTATAACTATTATTATTATTGTTATTATTGGGAAATAATAAGGAATAATTGGGAGAGTGGTAGAAGGAATTGGGAGATTTGTTTTCACGTGAAAAGAAAAGAAGAGAAGAGAGAGGAAGAGGAGCTAGGGCATGAGAGAAACAAGAGGAATTCACACCAATTTTAAAGAATCAATGCTCCAAATTGAGGTAAAGGGGGAGAACGAGTTCTTTAAATGGTATTTATAACATGAGAGGGTAGTGAGGGTTCCTTTCCCTCTTAGGGTTTTGTGTAGATTTGGTGTATTATAATTCCTTTTGTTGATTGATGATATACCTATGTGATTCTATGTAGAATTGTGAATAATTTGATGTCCATGATATGATTGTTGTTGATAATCTTTGATGTTATGGTGTTGTCTCATGAAATTCTTAAATTAAAATTGTAGATCTAGAGAGAGATGATGAAAAGTGACGGTTTTGATGCAAAAAGTTGTTATAGAATAATGGTTAAATGAAATTGGATTAGGACTATGAGTTGTTGTGTGTAAAAACATTATTTTGGCTCAAATTGGTAGCTTAGAAGTGTGTAAAACGAGCATAATTTATACTGGTGCAAAAAAAAGTATTTTTGTGTTGCAAACAGCCATACGCGTATGAGAGAGGTCATACGCGTATGGGGGACATTCCCAGGGACGTACGCGTATGTTACGTGCCTTGTCCCCAAGCCGACACGACTTTCTACTAGAACACGTATGATACGCGTATCAGAGGAAGGCCATATGCATATGGGCTAGCCATTATGCGTATGGAAAGTTCTAGAGAGGTTTTGGGGAGAAATTTCCCTCTGGTGGTACGCGTATGATACACATATGGGATCTAGAAATTTTGGCCATACGCGTATGATACATAGGCATTGGGGCGAGAAAGTGATCCATACGCGTATGAGGCAGGGCCATACGCGTATGAACAAGCTGAGGTGCAGATTTGTCCATTTTCGTGATTTTCCCCCGTTTCCGCGTGCAGTGTAATTTCTCTTGGGTTGTAATGATTAGTATGACTTAAACGGATATAAGAAGGTTTGTACAAATGAGAATTGTGTTAAAACGTAAGACTTAGTGGAAATTTTGTATGGTGTTGATGTTGAGTGATGTGACCTAACATGTGGTTGTTGTACGAATGATGTATGAAGGTATTTCTTAGGATGTTGTGTTGTTGTAAACGTTGTTGCTATCAAATATACATTATGAATTGATAACATGTTTAGTTGTGTTGATGCTACGATGTTATGCTTTTGTAGTGTTATTATTGCCGAATATACATTAGGAATTGTTAATATGTGTTATACCCCAAAATTGCCCTCTCATTTTTCTCAAGGCATGCCCATTGAGGTCCCTAACTTGCCCAAGAATGACTAAGAATTGACCAAACTAATTCTCCTCCTAAGGCAACGAACCTCTAACTAGGGTTTTCAATTTTCATCAAGATGTGTGAGCTCCAAATTTCACAAGTGTTTTTCATGGTCCTAATATGCCTTCAAGATTGTCTATGCCAAGTTTCATGCCTTGCACAACAAGTTTGCCCAGTCAATTGCCCAAATGTTTGAAAATCAACCGTATTAGGTCAAAAGTCAATTGTGGCCCAAATACAGTCAAACTTCATGTTTTTGGTCAAAATCAACATTTTAAGTGATATCCATCATTTGATCAAGGGTTGATCATGATTCCTCAAGAAATGCTCCTAATTCATCAAAAGTCAAGAATTGCTAATTGGGGTTTCTATAGGAAAAGTCAACCAAACTTTGACCAAGGATAACTTTCACATACTTCATCCATTTCCCCCAAAAAAGATCATATTGAAGAGAATCACATTCCCTACAACTTCTCTTCAGCCCTCAAGTCCAAGAAATGCACCATTTGAAAGATACAAGCTCATACATTACATGTCATTTTCAGAAAGTCAACAAAAGCCACTTTTTTCCAAAATATTTTACATCAAGATAAAATCTTCAAATGCAAAATTGATCAAAAGAGTGATTTAAGTAGACATCTTGGCCTTTCCAAAAAGTCCAATATCATCATCATGAGATAAAAATTGAGCAAGTTATGCCTTGGCCAAGTTGGGAAAATTTGGGAATTTTCAAGAATTATGCATTGAGTAAATTTAAAGTTTTAAGGCAAGGGCTCAATTTCTTGGACTTCAAGCATCTTACTAAGTTTATAGAGGACCTCTAAAATTATTCTTGCCATACCTTGCATTTTCTACCTATTTTATTCATATTTATTTTAATTTATTTCAAATAAATATAAAATAAAATGTATAAAATAATTGGAAATGGGATTTGAGCTTTGGGTTGATGTTTGGGACAGCCTATGCCAATAAAATTTCGTGCAAAGGTGTCCACATTCATTCAAATTCAAAAAAGAACAAGTTTCCTTGTTTTTGGCCAAAGTTACAAATTTCATTCATGGCTTTGAAACGTTTGCTTTAAGGTTGTTTAAATCTTTGTTTTCTTGTCTCCTCACTCCTCTATATATAAACAAGCATCTAGCAAGCATTTCAAGACGCATACACAGTCTATAGAGAGCTCTACCATTTTTGCAAAATTATCAAAAGCGGTAAAAATTCTAAACCCACTTTGCAGGTACTTTTGGTCCAAACTAGTAATCATACATTGCTCTTGAGGTTCCCAGGGACTTGTTCCAACCATCCTCAAAGCTTGCAAGGTCCCAGATCACCGGATCCAAGCTATCACCATTTTGGTATAATCTCAAATTTGAATCTCTATTTTTATTAATTGTTGAATATTCTAATGTGTGTATACGAGTTTCTAGATATCCTTATAGCAGGTTAGGGGAATTACATGGAACGCGTGACATCTAGAACATGAGATACCATGTACCATCAAGTACTGCCCACACTGGATCCAAGGATGGACATGGGCTTCAGAATCCGGGCTTAGCGAAATTTCAATTTCACCCCCCATTCTACTTCAACCGTCAAGCCCGGTTCCTTTTCTTTTTGCTTTATTTAATTATTTCATCTCTTAATCATTTTAATTATAATAATAAAAAAACTCACAAAAAATTTAGGCTTAGACTTTTTTAATTAAATAATTAATTTTTTAATTAATTAATTAAAACTTTAACCTTTTTCTTAATTAAAAATGAATTAGAATTTAAGTCTAATTACTTTCTTTTCATAATAAATAAAAAACCACAAAAAAAGCTTACTTTATTTTTCTTAATTTAATTTTCTAAGTATACTTTAGGATAATTAATTTAATTATTTTTCTTAAATAAAAAACAACAAAAAAGAATTTTCTTATTAGGTTTTAGACGAACTTTCAACCTTTCACGCGTTATTTATTTTTCGCATCTTTATATTCATGTAACTGCATACTGGATGTAATAATTAATAGGATTTTATCTGTTTTCTTTATTTTCCTTCTCCCAATTTTTGTACATTGTAAATATTCCCCTCCCCGAAAGCCATGTAATAGTTTAGATTTACATTTTTTTCACTTTAAGGTCCTATGTCAGGAAGATCCAGCCTCACACTACTGACCGGAAGTTATGGGTCCATTTCTTCCAAGAAAGTTTAGTTGGCACGCAGCTGGAGTGGTTCTATCAGCTAGAAAGAACATACATTCATACCTGGGAAGACTTGGTTGCTTCTTTCTACAAGAAGTACCAATACAATGTTGACCTCTCTCTAACTCGTACACAACTTTAAAGCATGACTATGGGTTCTAGCGAAGGCTTCAAGGAATATGCCCAAAAATGGAGGGATCTAGATGGCAGGGTACAACCTCCTCTGAATGATTGGGAAATGGTAGACATGTTTATGGGAACTCTGACATGCTCATTCTTTAAGCTGCTGATTGGGAGTTCCTCATCCGGGCTCAAATAGATGGTTCTAACTGGAGAAAGGATCGAAAGTGGTATCAAGAGTGGGAAGATCCTAATGGCTGCATCTTCTAATGCTGAGAAGAAGCCATTTGCTGGTAAGAGGGAAGCCAATGCTGTGTATGACCAGAAGGGTCGTAATAAGGCAGACTACCACCAATCTGTAGGGGCAGCGCTGGTCTCTAATTCGGCACGGGTGCAACGACCACAACAATGGGGTAATCAGCGAAGGCAAGACGAGCCTAAGAGACGGTTTACCAAGATCAATATTCCGATGTATCGAACATTACAACATATGTTAAGGATGAATTTTGATTACGTTGATAGGACCTCATCCAAACCCTAAGACTTCTTCTCCTAACTACAATCCTGATGCAAGATGTGCCTATCATTGTGGTAGTCCTGGGCATGATACTAACGATTGTTGGGCATTGAAATACAAGATTCAAAATATAATTGACGCCAAGGAGATTGAGTTATACCCTCTTGAGACTCTCAACGTGATCACTGCTCCCATGCCAAATCATGGCCCGGGTTGAGAGCACTCTTGTTCATTTGAATTCTCAAGTTGTATTTTCTTTGTTTGTTCAAACAATTATTGTCATGTCAAACTTTGTTATTTCATTAATGTATTGCACATGTTTGTCTTGAATTAATTTGTTTTCATTATGCTTAAACTGCTTCCTTACTTCATTTTTGTGATATTCAATTCTTGATTAAAAGCTCTAAGCCTTTAGAGGGAGGATGACGAGAACGATACCACAATCTCTACAGTATGCTTTTGAACAAACCCCACTGAAGATGTACATGCGTTGTTTCAAATCCTAAATGGTGGAGTTATAAGGAAGATAATCCCTAGTCAACCCCTTTGAGCCTAAGAAGTGGGAGTTTTCTTTTCACACAAATTAAAACCTTTAATCATAACCTGGGGCAGGGTAGTTTTCTCAGTTAATTTAGATGTGAATTCAGTCGCAAGCTTTCCCTTCATACACGACAAATAGTGCAGAAGATGCTCTTCAAAAGATGGTGATGGTTCCACATAATCATTAAGAACAGGCAGTCATTATCTCTCAAAATAAAAGTCCATTATGTCAAAACCTATGAAGGAGACTTAAGAAAAAAACTGGGGCATCCCGCTGGCTGTAATCACAAAAGAAATAGTTCAGGCAAAAGACAGGGATAACAAAATAAAAATAGAAAGAGGTCCTACAAATCCTCAACAAAAAGAAAAGGTCACAAAAATGACTGCCTGCTTAAACAAACGTTTAATTTCTGAACCATCATCGGAATATCGGGGCCAACATTCCAGAACTCAACTGGGATTCGAAATGCACAATTAACTGAGCATAAGACTGAAGAACATCACGAAGAACAGGTGGGTAAAAATAAATTTTGAACCTTTATACTTTGTTTCTTAAACCGTGAACCAGACCACATTACAACCCCTAAAAGTCCTAGCTAAATCATGGGTTAGTTCGAGAGCATACTGTTACAAAGGTATCCTGACTCCTATAAGGTTTGCTATAAATCATGAGTTCATATCCCATTCTTACAAAATTTGTTTGTCTTACTAAAAAAAATGAATTTTCAAAAATTCAAGACAGACATAAGCTTTGCATTCTTTAACTGACATTGTTTGCATATGGTTAATTGTTCAAATGGAAGAGAAATTCACACAATAAATATTCAGTGAACGAAGACCCCCTCAATGGACAGAATCACCTCAGACAGAAAAAACATTCCTAATAACAGGCCTTTCATAATCAAGGGGCATGACATGGTGTCTAGTTAATCTGGGGCAGTCAAGTCAATATACAAAGAATCTCCCAAAAGTGTTGAATAGCCAGGGGAAGATCTCCATTTGAATCACTCGGGGCCTGTTACATCGATCAGGGATTCCGGCAAAAATTACTGTGAAATTTGAACCTTTGGTACCATCAAATTGCTTGTCTGTGCCAGTAGTATTAGATGGTTTCAGTATCATGTCTTCGAATCCTTCCATGGAAGTTCTTAGAAAAGATACATAGGAAATTCAAGACTATCAAAAACTTGATCAAACATCAGGTGCACCAGATTCATCCTAAAGCATCCCCACACAGGCTCCCACGTATGAAAGGGCACATGCGATCACATAAACATTTTTTTCGCATTTATACAACACTTGTTGTCATAGACGGTGACAACTCTCCACATTCTATGAGCGCAAACATAGTCAGAAAATACTACGCATGAAAAAGACCCGCTAGGTTGACATGCCTAGGCAAAATTAAGGGCATCCAGACGAACCAAAAGAGTTCGGGCAAAAATTAGGGATATATACAAAGAAATTGTACACCCGGCAAGTCAAAAACCTGAAAAGGCGGCTTGAGCAAAAAAGGGTATCCCGGTGGACTGAAAACCCGAAAGAGAGGTCCAGGAAAAAGTTAGGGATTAAAAACGTACGATTATGTCCCATCATCTTGTCATTTGTTTATCAGTAGAAGACTTATCATCCTAATCAGCATTTACCAAGCACCCCAGGAGTTGGGATGACACTCAAACCATCCACAAAGTCTCCGCAGGTCCTTTCTCTAGCAGGTACAGAGGCAGGGGCATCTTACTAAAAAGTTGCCACCATATCCTCAGCTTACAACCTAGTGATGTCAGGTGTTCTTGTATCCCCGACAGAACAGGAATTTCCAACTACTGCTCTGTCATCAGGTTTTCCCCAGTAAAGTCGTCAAACTTCTCAGGATTCCCCAATAGGATTTCACAAAATCCTCCGGCAGTGCACATAGCTTTCCTTCCCCTAAAAAGTTTATTTCTCTAACAACGGAAGATCATCTCCCAGTATTTCAACTTCAACAAATATCTGAAGACCTACATTCTTCATCACCAACTGCAATCAGGGATTTATTTTCCCTAATTCAACAACACTGTAATAGAACAACTGATACATTCACATATTGCATTCATACATCATTCTACAAACGTCATAGCATCTGCAGTACAAATGCATACATCCCAATCTCATTTATTTTAAGAACACCATTACATAATGCATTTCATACATCATGACATTGCATACAGCTAACGCTTTACCTTTTCGGGAAAGATCAATCAACAGATATTTATCATCAACAATTTTAAACAGGTCCAAGATTAGCTTCTGAAACAAAATAGAGTAATTATCCGTGCGACCAAATACATCTTTACACGGGCTCATCATGAAGCAATCTTAAATGGGTTTCTTCTGACTTCCAAATACAGCTTTACACAGGCTCATCATGAAGCAATATTACACGTGATTCTTCTAACTTCCAAATATAGCTTTACACGGGCTCAACATGAAGCAATCTTACACGGGTTTCTTCTAACTTACAAATATAGCTTTACACTGGCTCATCATGAAGCAATCTTACACGGGTTTCTTCTGACTTCCAAATATAGCTTTACACGGGCTCAACATGAAGCAATATTACACGGATTTCTTCTGACTTCTAAATACATCTTTACACGGGCTCATCATGAAGCAATCTTACACGAGTTTCTTCTGACTTCCAAATATAGCTTTACATGGACTCAACATGAAGTAATCTTACACGAGTTTCTTATGACTTCCAAATACAGCTTTACACGAGCTCAACATGAAGCAATCTTACACGGGTTTCTTCTGACTTCCAAATATAACTTTACACGGGCTCATCATGAAGCAATCTTACACGGGTTTCTTCTGACTTCCAAATAAAGCTTTACACGGGCTCAACATGAAGCAATCTTACACGGGTTTCATCTGACTTCCAAATACAACTTTATATGAGCTCTTCATGAAGCAATCTTACACGGGTTCCTTATCCTTCTGAAATGCAGCTTTACACGGTCTCTTCATGAAGCAATCTTACACGGGTTCCTTCTCCTTCTGAAATGCAGCTTTACACAGGCTCTTCATGAAGAAATCTTACACGGGTTCCTTCTTCTTCTGAAATGCAGCTTTACACGGGCTCTTCATGAAGCAATCTTACATGAGTTCCTTCTCCTTCTGAAATGCATCTTTACACGGGCTCTTCATGAAGCAATCTTACACGGGTTCATTCTCCTTCTGAAATACAGCTTTACACGGGCTCTTCATGAAGTAATCTTACACGGGTTCCTTCTCCTTCTAAAATACAACTTTTACACGTGCTCTTCATAAAGCAATTTGTGATGCGGTGGGAGAATTGACTTGAGGTTTTGCATTTGTGTTCACAAATGTCGCGGTTAGCAAGAGTCGCCACCAACTTTTATTTTATCCAAAAGGAAAGGTAAAAAAGAACAGGAAAGACCTTTGAGATGTTTTCTTGAGTTCTGGGGGTACATTATGAAAATGGAAGGTATTAGCACCCTTTTCATCCATGGTTTTCCATGGGCTCTTAGTTACTTGTTTAGATCACTTGCTTTGCTTTTGCAATTGTTTGAAATGGTGCTTTGTGTGGTTTTGAAAGTATTTTGAAAAGAGGCCATCGTTTTGGCAATCTTTGTAATGATTCTCGTCCGTAAGAATGTATACAAAGATGTTTGTCTTTTGAAAAATGTATCAATGTTTTGAAAGATGTTTGGAAATGTTTTGAAAAATGTGTGTTTGTTTGAAAAATAGCCAGGATTGTTTGCAAATGATCAAGTAACTAGAAGCTTATCTACCTACTCAAATGTCTTTCTTGTACATTTTTATTCCTTTGACATTGTTGATTTACCATTGCTTTGGTAAACAACCCTATCTTTGGATGTTAAACGGGATGGGCGTGGGTCATCGTATAACCATGATAGAAATGGTGCCAAGTATATTTAGCACTTTGAGGGACTAAGATCATTTGTTTTTAGGCAACCTTTTGATAGCGTCATCGAGGGACTATGATCTTTTGTTTTGTTTTATTTTGCCAAGATACCTAGCATGCATACCATGGCCATTTTGTAAGGCAACCAAGTGGGTGAAACCCTAGAGGTTCTTTGTGTGCAATGTGTTGTCGTTTTTCATGCATTTTTGTCTTGTATTAGGTCATGCTATTTGTTTGATTTTGTCTTATCATACAAACCCTAATTTACTAAACATGCATATAATGCGATAAATTGCGTAAAGTAAATCTAAGTTATTACAACAATATTATGGGAGGGGGGATACAATTTTTTTGAATGGGGGATATTGCTCAAAATAAAACCCTAAAAAAATTCTTACAACCCAATTGAATTTTTTCACAATAAATAAATAAACAATTATTTAAATATGCAATTAAATGTATGGATGCAAAATGTTTTTTGTATTAATTTTATATATGTAAAATAGAATTATTTAAGTCCTCAAAATAAGAAAAAATAATATTATTATTTTTGAAAGGGGGAACCCTAATTTTTTGGTTTAAAAGAAAATTATGTTTTCTATTATTTATTTGCCCATTTTTTTACAAGAAATAACAAATAAAATTATTTACAAGTATTAAAAATTAAAATATATATGGAAATAATATTTTATGTGTATGAACAATAAAAATAAAAATGTATAGTATTTATTTAAATATATTCACAATTTATTTAAGAAAATAAAGTATATTTATTTGAATAATCAATATTTTATGCAAAAAGTAAAATAAAAAAATAAAATAAAATATAAAAAATTAAGAAAATATTTTTGGGATTTTTTAATGTTCAGAAAAAAATATTAAAGTCAATAAACATAAAAGAAATGAAAAAATATGCAAAATATAAAAATATGCAAAGGGGGATGCAAATAGGAAACAAGGGGGTGTGAAAAGTAACAGGCCCAAGGCGCCAGGCCCTGAACACCAACTTCATCCCTGTCCTTGGCTTCGCGCGCGCATCCCATGTACAAACCTGTAACTTTCACATACATGCACAAAAGCAAAAACCCATAACACAAAACATGTAGCTCGTGATCTCAGGATTCCAGTGATATAAAAAACATAATCTAACTCTCAAGGATCATGGAGAATTTAATCACCCCTAATTTCTGACCTAGTTTTTTCATGAACTTCAAGCTTCAAATTCTCACTACTCACTTAATATAAATGGAAAGTATGCATATGTACAGCTTCAGCAAGTTAAGGACTACATTTTTGCTTCACAAATCGTGACCTAAGGATGCCTAAATAAGGAGATAGAACTTTAAAAAATACCTTGTTCAGCTGAGTTTGGATATGGAAATGTGGGGACTTTGAGTGAGGCCTGAAGATTGTGTGAGCTTCCTTGAAGTTCCCTCAAGCTTCTCCAATGCTCAGCTTGCCTTGAGGATGCTTGAAACTCCCTGCACGAGTCAACCTGCAACCTTCCAAAATGAAAATGGTGATGTTTGAAATAGGGCTTACAGAACCAGGACCAAGGCTTGGATAGTTTAGGTAGGATGCATGTAAAGTGTTTGAAGTGTTACAAAGCAAAACGCACGAGCCAATAATTAGTTGGCAAGAAATTTGCAGAAGCTGCCCTGTTTGGGCAGAAAAATGTGGTTTTGCCCATTTGCTTGCTTTTGAAGAAAGTTTGAGGTGACTATGCCAAAGGCCTGTACAGGATACCTTGTGGACTGCAGAGGGTTGGTATACTTTGCCTGATGCTTGTGGATCTTGCTTGCAACAAAAGATCAGGTCCATGGCTCAAGAAATGTAAAGTTGCAAAAAGGCTTGCTTTATCAAAGTAGTATTGTGAACTTTATGCCATTTTTGGATTAATTCATTATGCAATGCTTCAAAATCCAAAACAAAGCCATTATCCATTGATTTTGCATTTAATTATGGAGTGTAGAAGGGATTAGGACCTGTAATGCAAGGTACAATCATGCTTGAAACTGATTTGCAACTTGAAGCATTGTAAACATGGCTTGCACAAAAGTGACAAATTGCCATTTTCTCTTCTTCGATTCTCCCTAACCACAAATGATCTTGGAGAGTGCTTGGACATTTTGGAAATCTTGAAACATGCTCTAAAATACATATTTGAAATGCAACTTGAGATACCTCTTGGAACTAGGTGAAAAGTTTCCATGAAGTTAGGTCAAAAACCTGCCTAAACTAGGGCAAAATTTCACTAAGTTATTTAGTTTATGGACCCCTATTCACAAAATCATAACTTGAGATCCAAACATCATGTGGGAAAACTTTGTGAAGAAAAGTTGTATATTTCATTGAGGACTACAACTTTCATGTTGGAAGTTTTCTTTGAATCCAATTGCATCATGGTGAAAAAGTTGTGGAAAGTTGGGAAAAATAAGAAATTTTTCATACTCAGAAAATTCTAAGTTATGAAAAACTTCAAACTAAAACCCTAATTTTCAAAATTGGGTTTCTTGGTCAACAAGTTTCATATTTTGAGATATCTTGATGAATTATGACCCTTGGCACTTGATTTTGACCAAAAAGTCAAAGTTTGACTTTTTAGTGTACAATTGACTTTTGATCAGTTGACTACAAAATTCACCTGTCAATTCTATGCATTTGAGATCTTTTGAACTATGTGATTAGGTCAAGATGATGCTATTGAGTCCTTGAAATCATGCTTGAACCCAATTGGTCATTGTCTAGGTTAAAAATCAGAAATTGCCCTTTCTCAGTCAAAACCCTAATTTTGACCATTTTGCCCTTTTGATGATTTGATCAAATTTCTTGAGGAGTTGTGGTCCAAACTTGATCAAATGGTACATAGGAGGCTATAATTTTGTTGGGGATCAAAAATTATGAAGTTTGACTGTAAATTGGCCATGGTTGACTTTTTCCCCAATACAATTGATTTTTAGGTCAACTATCCAATTGACTGGGCAAAAATGTGATTCAAGGCTTGAAACTTGATATGAGCTATCTTAGGGGTCCAAGATGGTGTATGAAAGTCATATGTAGCATTGATGGTCCAAAAATCCTTGTGCAAACTCAAACCCTAATTTCAGGTCATCAGTGCAAGGTGAGGTCTTGAGTTGAGCAAACCTTAATCTTGTCTTGAGTCCAAGAAGTCTTGTGAGGAAAATCTTGATAAATGAGAGGGCAAATTTTGGGGTACAACAGCTGCCCCTGTTCAATCTTCTTGAACCCGAAGAGTTAGATTGGCGAGTTTTCCGTTCGTGACTCGAAGGTAAAAGATGATTGGACACTAGAGTGCCCCTAAATTTGCACTCTTCAAAATGTAGTTGAGGGAATGGGCTTAAAGATGCCATTTGGATAGGTGGTAAAATCTTGTTGGAAATGGGCTTAAAGATGCCATCCAAGAATGTTTGTTGAATTGTAAGTTGTAAGTCAAAAGAATGAGTATCAGAATGGTGTCCGTGTCTGGAAGGTATCTGAACTGTATCTGGGGACTGAGTCTGAATGAGCAAAGGAATAGCATCCGTATCTGGAGCATATCCAAGATGGGGAAAATCAAAATAAGTGACAGAATATCGACCGTGTCTGGAGCGTATCTAGACTGTATCTGAAGTTTTGAATCCGAATGAGTAATAGAATAGCATCCGCAGCTGAAGCGTATCTAAACTGTATCTGAGACCTGAGTATGAATGAGAAATAGAAGACTTCCGTGTCTGGAGTGTATCTGTACTGTATCTGAATTGGAAAAATGAATAAGGGCCAGAATGGCATCCGCGTCTGGAGTGTATCTGAACTAGAATCTGAATAAGTGACATAATGACTTCCGTGTCTGGAATGTATCTGGAATGTAATCTGATAGTTAAAATCTGAATGAGCAATAGAATAGCATCCGTGTCTGGAGCCTATCTGTATTGTATCATGATTGTATACTGTTAATGGTAGCTTGTTAATCTTATCCTGAAAAGGGTGAAATGTTAGCTGAAACACAAAGTTATGTTGCATGAAATGTATGATGCAATATATGTGTTATATCAATGTTTATGATATATGGATGTAATGTATGCGCATGTAAGCCGATTTGTTGTATTGCTGAGGAAAATAAATCCTTGACAGTTGGGGAAGAAGGTTTCAGCTCTGTCAAGGATCTGTAACTCAAAGTTTTAACTCCGCTGGGGGTTGGGAGTTTGAAGTTTTAACTCTGAAGGGGATTAAGGGTATGAAATTTTAGTTCCGCTGGGAATCTAGATGATGTACTGTAGGGATTGCTCATGGAATAGCCTAAAGACGTTTTCCTATCCTTTCAGTCTGTCAGTAATTTTTCTTTTCCATCCTGCTTATTTGTAAACAGTAATTATGTTCAAATGCATATGTTCATCAATGAATCATTGGACGCTTTTGCAAATAAAAACACAAGTGTAAAAGAAAAGAAGGCAAATAGTTTTCGGTACTTTGAAAGAGACATCTTTGTATTTACTTTGAATAAGTGTTTTATACAAAGGAGACATACATCCTAGTAAGAGGATGGTGTCATAAAAGTAAGAAAAATTTATACAAAGAATAGCTATGTGTGAAAAAATCCCATGGGGTTCCCATTCTGCTATAGCCTTCGTGTCTCTGAATATCTTGTCCATCGGTTTCTTCGTCCGAAGATGATTGAATTGATCAGAAGCCCATAGTTTGTCAGTGAAGAGATTGTCCTTAAAGTGATCCGATGAGACATAGTCATATGCTTTTAATTCCCTAACTTTTGGCTGGACCGCCCTTTCTGGTTTTCAGTCCACCGGGAAACCCTTTTTTGCCCAAGTCGCCCTTTCGGGTTTTCAACTTGCCGGGTGTACAGATTTTTTTTTTTTATCCCTAATTTTTGCCTGAACCGCCCTTTCGGGTTTTCGATTCACCGGGATACCCTTTTTTTGCCTAGGTGTGTCAACCTAGCGAGTCATTTATGCGTAGTATCTTTTGACTATGTCTGTGTTCGCAGGGTGCGGCAGGTCGTCATCGTCCATGGTGGTTAAGATCATTTGCCCACCAGAAAAGATGTTCTTGATCACAAATGGTCCTTCATAGGTAGGATTCCATTTGCCCCTGGGATCACTTTGTGGCAAGATAATGCGCTTGATCACTAGATCTCTGACTTGATATGTCTGGCGTCTGACTTTCTTGTTGAAAGCCCTGATCATCCGTTTTTGATACGTCTGACCATGATAAACAGCAGTAAGTCTCTTCTCGTCAATTAAGTTCAACTGATCAAGTCGGGTTTGAATCCAATCGTCTTCACTCAAACCAGCATCTTTTATGATTCTCAAGGAGGGAAAACGGTAACATTTCATGCCATTCCTTGTAGGTGACTGTCATCTTTTGTATGATCTTCTTGATATTTTTGTTCGCAGCTTTGACAGCACCGTTCATCTTTGGCCGATAGGGAGATGAATTGTGATGTTGAATCTTGAACAGCTCGCACAAAGCAGTGATCATAGTATTGTTCAGGTTTGTACCGTTATCAGTGATGATCCTTTTGGGGATACCGTAGCGGCAAATAAGGTTCTGCTTGATGAAGCGGGAAACAACATTCTTAGTAACGGATGCGAAGGAAGCTGCTTCGACCCACTTGGTGAAATAGTCAATGGCCACCAGAATGAAACGGTGTCCATTGGATGTTGTAGGCTTGATCTCTGCAATCATGTCGATTCCCCACATAGCGAAGGGCCAAGGAGATGTTAGGACATTTAGAGGAACCGGAGGCACGTGTACCTTGTCTGCATAGATTTGACATTTATGGCATGTGCGGGAATATTGATAGCAGTCAGCTTCCATGGTAGACCAGTAATAGCCTGCCCGTAGGATCTTCTTAGCCATCGTATGCCGGCTAGAGTGAGTGTCGAAGGTACCATCATGCAATTCAGCCATGATCTTTTCAGCTTCAGCTTTGTCCATACAATGGAGCAAAATAGAATCATGATTGCGCTTGTACAAGATGCCATTACTTAGGAAGAACTTTGTCGAGAATCTCCTTAAGAACTTTTTGTCATTGACTGAAGCTCCTTCAGGGTATTCCTGCGCCTCGAGATACTTTTTGACTTCATGAAACCACGGCTGGTCCACTACTTCTTCGGTGTTAATCTCGTGACAGTGTGCAGGTTTGTCCATCCGTTCAATGGTAATTTGGGGAGCCTCATTATCCCAGTTAAGTTTAAACATGGATGACATTGTATCTAGAGAATCTGCTAGCTGATTTTCTTCTCGCGGGAAGTGCTCTAAGGTAATCTGCTCGAAATGTGGTAGCAATGTCAAGACATGTTCTTTGTAAGGGATGAGGTTTGGATGCTTAGTATCCCACTCTCCTTTGATCTGACTGATGACCAAAGCTAAGTCCCCAAACACAATCAAAGATTTGATTCCCAAGTCTATGGCAGCCTTGAGTCCAAAGATGCATGCTTCATACTCTGCCATGTTGTTCGTACAGTTGAAGCAAAGTCTGGCGGTGAAAGGAGTATGGCAACCTTCTGGAGATATAAGCATAACACCGATACCGTTACCAAGCGCATTGGAGGCCCCATCAAAGTACAGGGTCCATCGGGATCCTTGTTCAGGTCTGTCATATGGTCTATTCTCTTCAATGTTATCCAATGTCATGATGTCCTCGTCAGGGAAGTCAAACCTCATGGATTGGTAATATTCGATAACTTGATGGGCTAGATGATCAGCTAGCACACTCCCCTTTATAGCTTTTTGGGTCGTGTACTTATATCGTATTCCGTTAGGATCATCTTCCATCTAGCTATTCTTCCGGACAAAGCAGGCTTCTCAAAGATGTACTTGATCGGATCCATCTTAGATATCAGCAGAGTGGTATGAGTCAACATATACTGCCTTAGCCGGCGAGCAGCCCATACCAAAGCGCAACAAGTTTTCTCGAGCAGTGAGTATCGGGTCTCAAAGTCGGTAAACTTTTTGCTAAGGTAATAAATGGCATGCTCTTTTCGGCCAGACTCGTCATGCTGCCCCAATATGCACCCCATTGAATTCTCTAGGACGGTCAGATACATGATTAGTGGTCTTCCTTTGACGGGTGGCATCAAGATAGGAGGTTCTAGAAAATACTCCTTGATTTTATTGAAATCAATTTGACAGTCATCATTCCATCGAACTACCTGATCTTTCTTCAACAGCTTGAAGATTGTTTCATAAGTAGATGTTAGGTGAGAAATGAACCTAACAATGTAGTTTAGGCGTCCCAAGAAACCTCTGACCTCCTTCTCAGTGCAAGGAGCAGGCATTTCTTGTATAGCTTTGACTTTGGCAGGATCAACCTCGATGCCTTTGTTGCTGACAATGAAACCTAAAAGTTTACCGGACCGGACCCCAAATGTACACTTGTTTGGGTTCAATCTGAGCTTGTACTCCTTCAACCTGACAAACAGCTTTTGCAAGTGATCAAGGTGTTCTTCTTCAGTTTGTGATCGGGCTATCATGTCATCTACGTAGACCTCTATCTCATGATGTATCATATCATGAAACAAAGCTACCATGGCGCGTTGATAGGTTGCCCCGGCATTCTTCAGTCCGAATGGCATCACTTTATAGCAGAACGTACCTGTGATCGGTGGATCTGGAACTGACTGTTTAACGCTAGTTCGCGAAATGTCGCGGAAGCAAGAGTCGCCACCGTCTTTTATTTTCTCCAAACGGAAAGGACAAAAGCACAGAAAAATTCCTTAAAGAGATTGCTCTCGGTTCGGGAGGTAGGTTATAGAAAGGGAAGGTATTAGCACCCTTTCTATCCATGGTTATCCATGGGCTCTTAGATACTTGCTCATTGTGTTTTCAAAAATGTTTGTTTGCTTCTCAATGTGGGTTTTAAAAGTTTCTTTGAAAAAATTCAGTTCGACTCGTACGTCAGAGTGTTTGAAAAAATTGCTTTGAAAGCTTTTGAAAATGTGTTGGTGTGAAAAGTCTTTTTAGTTTGTTTTGAAGAGAGCAAGTATCCTTGAGAACCTACCTACCCTAAGGAATTCGTCTGTATAGATGTCCTTAAAAGTAGTGCCATCCCACCATTGAGAGGTAGGTAGCACCACCGTTGGAGGTGTTCGGGTCAATTCGAAGGTTCGGGACATGGTGATCACCGGAGCAATAGGAAGACACCTTAGAAGCTACCCTCATGCCAGGTTCCCGGATCATGAGGACTTACTAAGACATCCTCTACTCGACGATCACCTTTCGAAAGGCAAGGCAACAGTGAGGCGTACCCTAGGGGTGGTGTGTGCGAATTCGTGTATCGTTTTCAGTTTATTGTTTGTCTTGTCATGCATTGGTGATCTAACGATTTGATTTTATTTTTGGGCATTCATTCTTTCATGTTATTGTTTAACAGTTAAAAGTGCGGGAATTTAAAGTGCGGAAAAGATAAAAGTCCTACGCTATTACAAAGGGCGAGGGTCTACAACGCCAAATTAATCCAGACCCGTTTTAAAATAAATTGCAGAAAAGAAATGTCTAATAGCTATTACATGGCTTTGGTACAAGTACATTATATCCACAAAAGAAATAAATGAAACGCGCGAAAAAGAAAATAATCAAATGCGAGGGCGTTGAACCCTTTAAAGGAATTAAAATAATTAAGTTATCTAAGATTAAAATTAAATGAAAAATGGTATTTTTGTGTTTTTTTATATTTAAAAGAAAAAAGAAAAATTAATTGAAATTAAATTAAATATTAGACCTAATTCTATTATTTTTCAAGTTTATTATGAAAATATTGACTTTTAACCTAATTTAACTCTAAATTAATTTATGTACAATTTTTTATTTATGGAAATAAATAAATAATATTATTATTCTGAAAAAAAAGGAAAATTAAAAAAGAAAATAAAAAGTTATTAAACCTAAACTCTATTTTTTGGATTTTAGTTATTAAAAGAATTAAATTTGAAAACCTAATTAAACTAAATAATTTACATTCTAATTTATTTATGAAAGTAATAAAAATCAAATTATATTTTTTTTTGTCTTTTCTGTATTTTTAATGTTTTTATTATATTTATGTGAAAATAATTAATTAAATAAATAGCAAATAAAAGAAATAAAAAGAAAGATTAAAGAAAGAATAAAAATTAATAAGGCAAACCAGGGGGGTAGACTCCAAAATTGTGAGGTGCAGGCCTAGCAAATCAGGCCCATTTGCATTGAATTGGTTGACTTTCCTGGATAGAGTGCTGCACGTTGACTGGAATCCATGATACACCTTTGGTCATGGCCCCTGGATTGCTTCTGATGGACGCGTGGAGGTTGATTTTTGAGTGTGCATGGTGTACCTGGACATTTGCAAAGCATAGAATTTCATTTGGAAAAATAATATGGAGTTTTGCCAGACCTGGGACTTGAACCCAGGTCATTGAGGTTAACGCATTGATACTTGTCCACTGAGCCACTTGTGTTTCAATTAACATAATATGGTTAACAAATAATAAATATTAAAACCAACGCATAATGGTCAAACGCACGCAAATTTGAATTCCTCCAATCCACTTGTGCCACGCCATCATCCCTTCCATTTTCCTGAAACACAAAGAAAGAAGGCAACGGTTTTTGAAGTGTAGCATTAGACAGCTTTTGAGAAAATAGCGATTAGGTCCCTGTAGCTCATAAATTTGTCGCGACCATATCTTCTTCTTCGTCTCTAAACGCTGAGTTCAACCATGGTGGTCATGGGCCCTAATTTTTCCTCTATGCAAAATCCCTAATTTGAGAAAACTGTAACCCTAGGATTCGCGCATGGTGGATTCTTATATACAGTGCAAAAACCAAATTGAATATAAGGGTTAGCTTGGAAACATCATATGGAACAAGAATATACTATTGAAATGCAATGAAGATGCTTAGAATGGAGAATACGATTTCAAATATTTTGAGATACAGTCTGAGTTAGGGGTACCAATTCAGGGTGTTTTAATTGATGTGAACGATTGAGAAACCTTCAGTGACGCCTCAGGATGCTATTAGGAAAACAATTAAGGCTTGAAACTCCCTTTTAACTTTGATTTCAGTTTTGACTTATATGGCTAATTTTTCAAAGTTCCAATCAGCTTTTGAGCGAGCCTTTTGCTGTGTTATGGTTAGGGTTGGACTCAGTGATCATAATGGAATGGAATTGGCTAGTTATTTGACCTAGATTCAAGCTCATGAAGGAATTAGTCTTAGGGTTTTCACTCTTAACCATTTTTCCTCCTTTTTAGCCAAAACCTAGACCTAGTGTGCAAATGAACCCTAGCCTGATTTCTTGAGTTGGTTCATGATACATAGAAATTGTCCAAGTTCACATGACACTATTCCATTGGTTTTTAAATTTTATTTGAATTTTCAAAGAATTAAAATGAATTAAATCATCAAAAATTAAATAAAATAAAAAAACCAATATTTGGTCTTGAAATTAACCATGGGACACGTGTGTGGCATGACAAGGATGAACCAAGTGGAAAAAATGGGGCCCTTTTGTCAAAAATTGGATTTTCAAGGATAGTTGACTTTTGCCATTTCACCAAAATATACCAACTTCTACAAGGCATAACTTGCTCAATTTTTAAACTTTTCACATGTTCTTGGACATTTTGGAAAGGTATTTGAGTCCTTTAACCAATGCCTTTGGTCCCATGTCATTTTGATTCACCAATCTCAAGTTATGGTCTTTGACTTAAAGTCCCTTTTTGTTGACTTTTGAAAATGACCTGTAATGTTGAAATTGATAACTTTTTGTGAGAGCATTTCTTGGACTTGAAGTATGAAGATGAGTTGTAGGAAATGTCTTTCTCTTCAAAATGAGCTTTGGATGGAATTTTTCTGATAATCCATGTGAAAGTTATGCCCTGGTCAATTTCAGTTGACTTTTTCAACTGTCCAAATATAGCAACTTTTGCATCTTTGATGATTTCTGAGCCAAATTTTGAGAATCATGATCAAGCATTGATCAAATGATGTTTGTGGCTTCAAAATGATATATTGACCAAAAATTTGAACTTTTGACTGCCAAATGACCATTTTGCCCCTACAGTTGACTGTAGTGCAATTTAGGGTTTTGACTGTGCAATCTTGAGCTGAATGCCATATGAGGATGCTTGACCATGTTTGTGAGCATATAAGACTTGATTGAGCCTTTGAAAACTTCATTCTCTTGATCAGAACCCAAACCCTAGTTTTGACTGTATGGGAGACTGTTGCACTGCACAACCCTTGGGGAATTTTCTAGCTTGGCTTGGCAATTTCTTGAGGAATATGGGAGGGCAAATTTTGGGGTATAACAGTTGCCCCTGTTCAATCTTCTTAGACCTGAGGATGCAGATTGGCTGACGTGCCTTTCGTAATCCGAGGGTAAAAGATGATTGGACACTAGAGTGCCCGGAAATTTGCGCTCACATGTTAGCACTGATGAGGGGATGGGCTTATAGATGCCATCTGGATGTTTGATTGCGTAAGAGATTCCTTGGAGAGAACCTGTATACCTGCAAAACAGAAAATGAGTACCTGACACGTTGCAGGAGCTAAATTTTTTAGATGCCTGGTATAGATGTGTCCTGACT
This sequence comes from Vicia faba, assembly GCA_948472305.1. Lineage (NCBI taxonomy): Eukaryota > Viridiplantae > Streptophyta > Magnoliopsida > Fabales > Fabaceae > Vicia > Vicia faba. The sequence goes on along the minus strand of OX451740.1, from coordinate 1,340,841,416 downwards.
GGTTACAGGAGCTGAGTCTAGAGCTTCAAACGGCGATGAAAGAACCAGGGATGATTACTTCCTTAGCATGAATGGTAAGAGAGCCTTGGGCGACTTTAACTTCGACAACGTTCGTTGAGAAAAATCTGGGGGATTTTAACTTCAACAACGCTCGTTGAGAAAAATCTGGGGTGTCTTCTACTGGGATAAGAATCAGGGAGATCTTAGGGTCGATCTGACTGAACCAGAGAGGCCTTTGACTGGGTAAGAATCAGGAAAATCTTGGGACGATTTAACTGAACCGGTCTAGGTCTTGAAATGTCTTCAACTGGATAAGCATCAGGGAGATCTTAGGGTCGATCTGACTGAACCAGAGAGGCCTTTGACTGGATAAGCATCAGGAAAATCTTGGGACGATTTAACTGAACCGGTCTAGGTCTTGAAATGTCTTCAACTGGATAAGCATCAGGGAGATCTTAGGGTCGATCTGACTGAACCAGAGAAGGCCTTTGACTGGATAAGCATCGGGAAAATCTTGGGACGATTTAACCGAACCGGTCTAGGTCTTGAAATGTAGCTTGAGAACTTAACTGGATCTTTCCTGAAAGATAAAAGTCAGTCATATGCAATGCATGATATGGATCAAGCAATGATGTTCTCAACATAAATGAGATTTGTATGATGCAGTGCGTTATGCATGCTGTAATGATGTATGTGATGTTTCACGTATGTTTTTGTCTAGGAGAGTAAATCCTTGACGGGTGCCGGGAAGTCGTATCCTGGGCTGATGTTGAAGTATTGATTTTGTTTCCGCTAGGGATGATAATTGCAATAATACCGGTAGGAGAAGATAACTCCGTTGCGGAATAACTTGGCAAATGGAAGATTCTGCGGGGAGAAAAAATGCTCTAGCGACCATGCTGGGAAGCAATACTCTGTGGGAAGAGATATGCCTTGCTGAGTTGTTGATAACCTGCTGAGGATACCGTTGTTATGTTGGAAGTATTGATGGACTTCGCTGGGGATAGGAAAGAATTACGTTGACGACGACCTTTCCTTGGCTTTTGGCTGAGGATAACCCAGTTATATCCTGTTAAGGAAATAACTCTTTAAACCAAGCCGAACGACGCGTTCGTGTTCTGCGAGAGGATAAGCTTCCAGGATTTACTGGGGATAAGCTTATTGCTTGGGGAGATGGACTCCAATTTCTGTGGAATTAGATTGGACTCTCCTGGAGAGATTTTGGACTGTAATTTTGTAAGTTGAAAGAGGGAACCTATGTAGGGTTGCCTGCTGATGAGCTCGTGTAAAACTGTATCTGAAATGGAGAAAGAACCTGGGTAGGGTTACTTTGATGATGAGTTCGTGTAAAACTTCGTTCTTGGAAAGGGAGAACCGGTGTAGGGTTTCTGAGTGACGAGTCCATGTAAAACTGCATCTTGAAGAGAAGGAACCGGTGTAGGGTTACTTTGATGATGAGTTCGTGTAAAACTTCGTTCTTGGAAAGGGAGAACCGGTGTAGGGTTTCTTTGATGATGAGTTCGTGTAAAACTGCATCTTGAAGAGAAGGAACCGGTGTAGGGTTACTTTGATGAGGAGTTCGTGTAAAACTTCCTGATGAACCGGGGTTAGGTTACTTGTGATAAATCCATGTAAGATTTCTAGAGGAACCGGGGTTAGGTTACCTGGATAAGTTTGTGTAAAAACTTCTTGATGAACCGGGGTAAGGTTATTTGTGATAAATCCATGTAAGATTTCTAGAGGAACCGGGGTTAGGTTACCTGGATAAGTTTGTGTAAAAAACTTCCTGATGAACCGGGGTTAGGTCATCTTGAGATAGGTCCATGTAGGACTTCAGGAGGAACCGGGGTTAGGTTACTTGGGTAAGTTTGTGTAAAAACTTCCGGAGGAACCGGGGTAAGGTTACCTGGATAAGTTCGTGTAAAACTTCTGGAGGAACCGGGGTAAGGTTGCTTCGGGATAAGTTTGTGTAAAACTTCTTGATGAACCGGGGTTAGGTCATCTTATGGAGGAGGAGTCTGTGTATGACTTTGTCTGAAGGTTGAGCAGAAACCGGTGTTGGGTTGCATGATTTTGATTAAGTGGATAATTGTCCTGTTGGTCTCGGACGTTAGCCCACGATCTGGAATTTGTAAAGGTAGATGGTAATCACTTTTATGTTGATCTGTCCTTTGTAATTTGGTTGACAGAGCAATTGGGTCGCCTGGATAGCTCATTATTGCCCCTGCTTCGGAGGTGAGGGAAGAGGATACCTGTGCGGGTGATCGACAAATCTTCGGGTAGGCAAGTGACGAGATACCAGAACATAGTCATACGCTTCGATCCCTAACTTTTGCCTGGACCGCCCTTTCGGGTTTTCAGTCCACCGGGATACCTATTTTTTGCCCCAGCCGCCTTTTCAGGTTTTCGACTTGCCGGGTGTACATGTTTTTCGTTTCATCCCTTCATTTTGCCCGAACCCTTTTTAGTTCGCCGGGAAGCCCTTATTTTTGCCTAGGTATGTCAACCTAGTGGGCCTTTGATTATGCGCCGTATTTTTTCGACTATGTCCGTGTCCTCAGGATGTAGGGAATTGCCCCTGTTAGAATTATTTTGTCATGCCACCAGAAGATCTTCGTTTGATCGTCCAATGCCCCAGGTGACTTAGACGGAGATTTGCCCCAGGCTGGTGGTGTCGCCATATTGTCAGAAGGTGTCTGATCGTGCAAGATTCGTTGCTGGATTACCCCCAAGTGACTCAGGCAGAGATTTGCCCCAGGCTTTTTGGCCTTTTGAGAGATTCTATGGATCTTGACTTAACTGCCCCAGATGGTAGACCATGATCATGCCGTGCCCCTTGATTGGAGATACTCTTGCTCATTAGACTTTCGTCATGCGAATTTCTATGCTGTTCAAACAAAAAGTCATATGCAAACAAAGTTATATCAAAAATGCAAAGCTTATGTCTGTCTTGAAGTTTTTGAAAATGCACTCTTTTCATAAAACAAGTGATTGTTTGTAAAACGTGATGTCAACTCGTTATTTTATTGCGAGCCTTAAGGAGTCAGGATACCTTTCGTAACGGTATGCTTTCGAACTAACCCATGCTTCGGCTAGGACTTTTAAGGGTTATATCGTGGCCTGGTTCATGGTTCAAGAAATAAAGGATAAAGGCTCAAATTTTATTTGTACCCACCCGCTCTTCGTGATGTTCTCCAAACCTAAACTCAGTTGATCATACGCTAGACCTTGTTCGAGTCTTTGTCCTGATGTTCCAATGATGGTTCAGATATTGATGATTTATTCTGAACAGGAAGTCATTTTTGTTTTTGTTGAGGGTTTGTAGGACCTCTTTCTTCTTTGATTTTGTTATCCCTATTTTTTGCCTGAACCGTTTCCCTTTTTTTTTTGGAATTACAGTCAGCGGGATGCCCCAGTTTCGAAAGTCTTCTTCATAGGTTTTGACTTATTGGGCTTTAGTTTTTTTTGTTTTGGTAATGACTGCCTGTCTTTATGATTATTCGGAACCATCATTGTTTTTTGTTTTGTAAGGACCTCTTTGGTGCCATTCGTTATGCACTTGGATCAACTGAGAGAACTACCCTGCCCCAGGTTATGATTAAGGGTTTTAATTTTCGAAAAGAAAAACTCCTACTTCTTTGGCTCAAAGGGGTTGACGAGGAATTATCTTCCTTATTACTCCAGTGTTTAGGAATTGAAACAATGCCTGTACCTCATCAGCGGGGTCCGTTCAAAAGCATACTGTAGAGATCGTGGTATCGTTTTCGTCATCCTCCCTCAAGAGGCTTAGAATTGTTAACCGAGCGTTGATCATCAGAAAAAATATGAAAATAATTTGCGTATAGTGAATACGAATATATTGCTTCAAGACAAACGTATGCGATGCATTAATGAAATAACAACGTTTTAACATGAATAAATGTTTGAACAAAAGAAAATTACAACTTGAAAAATTCTAATGAACAGAGGTCTTTTCATCTCAGGGCTTGTCACTTCAAATGGTGAGCCTTGGAGGGATGGTAGAAAAACTCAGCCTGACCATCTTGTGTGAATTCCAATGCTCCTTCATCAATCAGGTCCTGGATCTTGTTTTTCAAAGCCCAACACTCGTTTGCATCATGTCCTGGACAGGCAGAGTGGTAGGCACACCTTTTATTGGGATCATAAGCAGGATGTGCTGTGTTGAGGTTCTGGGGATGAGCCCTTAATGTGATCAGGTTCAATCTCAACAGGCGTTGTAAAGCTTGAAACAGCGACATATTGAGCGGGGTGAACTGCCTCCTGGGCTTGTCTGTCTGAAGTTGGTGAAGTTGCTGCTGAATTGGTGATACTGGAGCCATATGAGGAGCTTTCTCCTTGCCTCTTTGTCTCAAAGGTGGTTGAGCGATGATTGGCTTTTTACCCTTAGATGTTTGCCCCAGTTGGTTACCCTGAAGCAGTTTGTTGACGAGAACCCCGAGCTCATCTTGTCTTTGAGTTAAACCCTGAATGGCAGTCATCTGCCCCAGCATCTGGGCTTTCATTGCATCTATCTCAGCTTGCAGGCGTTCCAGCCGTTCGTCCTCAGTATTGTTCTTGGCAAAAGTCTCTATGAGAAGTGTTCTTAGCTCCTCCTGCCCCTTGGATAGATTCAGGAGGATTTCCCCGAACCGAGTCTCTTGAGCAAGAAGGTCCTGGTTGTCTTGTTGTGAAACCATTGCTGAAATAAACAGCGGGAAAGGTAAGTGACCTGCAACAAAGATGCCTGTTATGTAAGGATGAGTATGATATGCATGCAATGTTTTCAAGGATCTCGCGGGGTAAACAAGAAAATTTGTTAGCATTGGAATTTAGAGCTTGATTGAAGGACACCCATGTTATTGAGAACTCTTCTTCAAAAGTCAAAGGCTCACCATATCAAGTGGGTCATAGCCCCTGACTTTAGTCATCATGTCTGGTTTTGATTTCCAAACAACCTTGGTTAGGGAACCTTCTTCAGGAGTCAGAGCTCACCATATCAAGTGGGTCATAGCCTCTGACAACATTGGCTAGAGGAAAATAAATCCTCTTTGCCCCTTGCTAGATGTTTGATTTATATGACCTGTATCACAAGCCCTTGAGATCCTTGAAATGGGTTAGGATGTATGCAATGGTATGATGTCATGATATGCATGGGGTAATGTGAGTAACCCTGTTATAAGTCCCAATTAAGGACTGCAAAAACCTGCAAGAAACTTAGGATACCCTGTTATGAGTCCTAATTAAGGACTACAAACACAACCTGCAAGAGACAAATGTCAGGTAATAAGCATGCAAGTAGCTCAAGTAGGAAGGCACACAAGTCACACAAGAGAAGCCCTTAAAGTTTAGGCCAGCATGGAGTCTGGGTAGTACCCTCTTGAAGTTGGTGGGTTCAACCTGTCCTAATCAAAGTAACCGGGTTCTAAGGTTCCCAATATCACGGGATTGCTTTCATTGTTCATTGTTTCGATTTAGCCACTGAACTGGCGACCGAAATATTCCAGGAAAGCAACCCTCAATTGAGTGTAGTATCGAGTATCAACCAACCTCGGACTGCACCAAAATCAGTTATCTCACTACCCTAAAGAGGCCAAGATTGTTCAATTAAGGTTCCTAAGGTCTGTTGATGCTTCATGACACCACATGGAGGCCCCGTACTCTCCTTGACTGACTCAAGGGTTACCGGTACACACCAAAGTGCCACATCAACGTAGCAGACTGTTTCAACCATGTCGGTATACCCCGCACAGTTCCCTCACAGCCTTGTTGCTACTTTCTAAAAAGGTATCCCCCAGATCCGGGTTAGGATCTATAGAACTCCCAAGACGGTCCCACAATTTTAAAGCAAGCAAGGAAAGCAATTGAAAACACAGTTATGAACTATCCCTAAGGTACACCTCACTTTAAGTTTATTCCCCAGCAGAGTCGCCAGTTCTGTGATCGGTGGATCTGGAACTGACTGTTTAACGCTGGTTCGCGAAATGTCGCAGAAGCAAGAGTCGCCACCGTCTTTTATTTTCTCCAAACGGAAAGGACAAAAGCACAGAAAAATTCCTTAAAGAGATTGCTCTCGGTTCGGGAGGTAGGTTATAGAAAGGGAAGGTATTAGCACCCTTTCTATCCATGGTTATCCATGGGCTCTTAGATACTTGCTCATTGTATTTTCAAAAATGTTTGTTTGCTTCTCAATGTGGGTTTTAAAAGTTTCTTTGAAAAAATTCAGTTCGACTCGTACGTCAGAGTGTTTGAAAAAATTGCTTTGAAAGCTTTTGAAAATGTGTTGGTGTGAAAAGTCTTTTTTAGTTTGTTTTGAAGAGAGCAAGTATCCTTGAGAACCTACCTACCCTAAGGAATTCGTCTGTATAGATGTCCTTAAAAGTAGTGCCATCCCACCATTGAGAGGTAGGTAGCACCACCGTTGGAGGTGTTCGGGTCAATTCGAAGGTTCGGGACATGGTGATCACCGGAGCAATAGGAAGACACCTTAGAAGCTACCCTCATGCCAGGTTCCCGGATCATGAGGACTTACTAAGACATCCTCTACTCGACGATCACCTTTCGAAAGGCAAGGCAACAGTGAGGCGTACCCTAGGGGTGGTGTGTGCGAATTCGTGTATCGTTTTCAGTTTATTGTTTGTCTTGTCATGCATTGGTGATCTAACGATTCGATTTTATTTTTGGGCATTCATTCTTTCATGTTATTGTTTAACAGTTAAAAGTGCGGGAATTTAAAGTGCGGAAAAGATAAAAGTCCTACGCTATTACAAAGGGCGAGGGTCTACAACGCCAAATTAATCCAGACCCGTTTTAAAATAAATTGCAGAAAAGAAATGTCTAATAGCTATTACATGGCTTTGGTACAAGTACATTATATCCACAAAAGAAATAAATGAAACGCGCGAAAAAGAAAATAATCAAATGCGAGGGCGTTGAACCCTTTAAAGGAATTAAAATAATTAAGTTATCTAAGATTAAAATTAAATGAAAAATGGTATTTTTGTGTTTTTTTATATTTAAAAGAAAAAATAAAAATTAATTGAAATTAAATTAAATATTAGACCTAATTCTATTATTTTTTAAGTTTATTATGAAAATATTGACTTTTAACCTAATTTAACTCTAAATTAATTTATGTACAATTTTTTATTTATGGAAATAAATAAATAATATTATTATTCTGAAAAAAAAGGAAAATTAAAAAAGAAAATAAAAAGTTATTAAACCTAAACTCTATTTTTTGGATTTTAGTTATTAAAAGAATTAAATTTGAAAACCTAATTAAACTAAATAATTTACATTCTAATTTATTTATGAAAGTAATAAAAATCAAATTATATTTTTTTTGTCTTTTCTGTATTTTTAATGTTTTTATTATATTTATGTGAAAATAATTAATTAAATAAATAGCAAATAAAAGAAATAAAAAGAAAGATTAAAGAAAGAATAAAAATTAATAAGGCAAACCAGGGGGGTAGACTCCAAAATTGTGAGGTGCAGGCCTAGCAAATCAGGCCCATTTGCATTGAATTGGTTGACTTTCCTGGATAGAGTGCTGCACGTTGACTGGAATCCATGATACACCTTTGGTCATGGCCCCTGGATTGCTTCTGATGGACGCGTGGAGGTTGATTTTTGAGTGTGCATGGTGTACCTGGACATTTGCAAAGCATAGAATTTCATTTGGAAAAATAATATGGAGTTTTGCCAGACCTGGGACTTGAACCCAGGTCATTGAGGTTAACGCATTGATACTTGTCCACTGAGCCACTTGTGTTTCAATTAACATAATATGGTTAACAAATAATAAATATTAAAACCAACGCATAATGGTCAAACGCGCGCAAATTTGAATTCCTCCAATCCACTTGTGCCACGCCATCATCCCTTCCATTTTCCTGAAACACAAAGAAAGAAGGCAACGGTTTTTGAAGTGTAGCATTAGACAGCTTTTGAGAAAATAGCGATTAGGTCCCTGTAGCTCATAAATTTGTCGCGACCATATCTTCTTCTTCGTCTCTAAACGCTGAGTTCAACCATGGTGGTCATGGGCCCTAATTTTTCCTCTATGCAAAATCCCTAATTTGAGAAAACTGTAACCCTAGGATTCGCGCATGGTGGATTCTTATATACAGTGCAAAAACCAAATTGAATATAAGGGTTAGCTTGGAAACATCATATGGAACAAGAATATACTATTGAAATGCAATGAAGATGCTTAGAATGGAGAATACGATTTCAAATATTTTGAGATACAGTCTGAGTTAGGGGTACCAATTCAGGGTGTTTTAATTGATGTGAACGATTGAGAAACCTTCAGTGACGCCTCAGGATGCTATTAGGAAAACAATTAAGGCTTGAAACTCCCTTTTAACTTTGATTTCAGTTTTGACTTATATGGCTAATTTTTCAAAGTTCCAATCAGCTTTTGAGCGAGCCTTTTGATGTGTTATGGTTAGGGTTGGACTCAGTGATCATAATGGAATGGAATTGGCTAGTTATTTGACCTAGATTCAAGCTCATGAAGGAATTAGTCTTAGGGTTTTCACTCTTAACCATTTTTCCTCCTTTTTAGCCAAAACCTAGACCTAGTGTGCAAATGAACCCTAGCCTGATTTCTTGAGTTGGTTCATGATACATAGAAATTGTCCAAGTTCACATGACACTATTCCATTGGTTTTTAAATTTTATTTGAATTTTCAAAGAATTAAAATGAATTAAATCATCAAAAATTAAATAAAATAAAAAAACCAATATTTGGTCTTGAAATTAACCATGGGACACGTGTGTGGCATGACAAGGATGAACCAAGTGGAAAAAATGGGGCCCTTTTGTCAAAAATTGGATTTTCAAGGATAGTTGACTTTTGCCATTTCACCAAAATTTACCAACTTCTACAAGGCATAACTTGCTCAATTTTTAAACTTTTCACATGTTCTTGGACATTTTGGAAAGGTCTTTGAGTCCTTTAACCAATGCCTTTGGTCCCATGTCATTTTGATTCACCAATCTCAAGTTATGGTCTTTGACTTAAAGTCCCTTTTTGTTGACTTTTGAAAATGACCTGTAATGTTGAAATTGATAACTTTTTGTGAGAGCATTTCTTGGACTTGAAGTATGAAGATGAGTTGTAGGAAATGTCTTTCTCTTCAAAATGAGCTTTGGATGGAATTTTTCTGATAATCCATGTGAAAGTTATGCCCTGGTCAATTTCAGTTGACTTTTTCAGCTGTCCAAATATAGCAACTTTTGCATCTTTGATGATTTCTGAGCCAAATTTTGAGAATCATGATCAAGCATTGATCAAATGATGTTTGTGGCTTCAAAATGATATATTGACCAAAAATTTGAACTTTTGACTGCCAAATGACCATTTTGCCCCTACAGTTGACTGTAGTGCAATTTAGGGTTTTGACTGTGCAATCTTGAGCTGAATGCCATATGAGGATGCTTGACCATGTTTGTGAGCATATGAGACTTGATTGAGCCTTTGAAAACTTCATTCTCTTGATCAGAACCCAAACCCTAGTTTTGACTGTATGGGAGACTGTTGCACTGCACAACCCTTGGGGAATTTTCTAGCTTGGCTTGGCAATTTCTTGAGGAATATGGGAGGGCAAATTTTGGGGTATAACAGTACCCCATTGTGTAACAAAATTAGTTTTCTCCATGTCCTCAGGTGCCATTTTGATCTGGTTATAGCCTGAGAATCCGTCCATGAAAGACAATACTTTATGTTGAGCTGTATTGTCAACCAGGATGTCGATGTGCGAAAGTGGAAAGTCATCTTTAGGGCTGGCCTTATTTAAGTCTCTATAATCCACTCACATTCTCACTTTGTCGTCCTTCTTAGGCACAGGAACAATGTTGGCAACCCATTGTGGATAGGAAGTAACAGCCAGAAATCCAGCATTGAACTGCTTTATAACTTCTGCTTTGATCTTCTCTGACATGTCAGGTCTCATGTGGCAGACCTTTTGTTTCACAGGTGGACAGTCTTCTCTTGTGGGGAGACGATGAACCACAATGTCTGTATCAAGTCCTGGCATGTCTTCGTATGACCAGGCAAAGATCTCCATATAATCATGCAATAGCTGAATTAGGCGCTCTTTGACATTCGGATCTAGATTGGCACCTATCTTGATTTCCTTTTTGTCATCCTCAGTTCCCAAGTTGATTGTATCCAACTGCTCCTCATGAGGCTGAATTTCTTTTTCTTCTTGCTGTAGTAACCTGGCCAATTCCCCTGGCACCTCACAATCTTCCTCACCTTCGTATTCGGCTTGGTAGATCAGATCTTCAGAGTCACCGAAGGCTATAGCAGTATCGTTACCCATGGGATCCGGAATGGAAGGGTACCTGCATTTGTGAGTGTGGGTGTGTGTAAGGGATAGCCATCTTAAAACAAAAAAATGTAAAAGAAAGACAATGAGCACAAAAGGTTTAAATATGAAAAGCGTCCATGATTCATTAAAATGACATATGAAAATGAAATAAGAACCCTTACAAATGGACCTATGTGTCTCGGGTAAGACACAAGGTTGAAAAAGTACGAATTGTTTGTGAATTATTACAGTCCGACAGAAATGGAAAAGATAAATTACTGCGGTATGAAAGTAATCGGAACAAAGTCTTTTGCTTCCCAGTTGCACAGTCCTCCGCCAACAGTAGGAAAAATCCAGTCTTCCAAGCTGCCCTCTTCTTCACTGTCCTCTAGTGCATTAACCCCTTGGTGGCTGATCTTCATAGGTGGCCCTCCGGCACGGGAGCAGCGCACAACCTTCCGACCAATCGAAGTAAACCCCATGCCAAACTTGTCTGATTTGAAAGGAAAGTCGGGAAGCTTCCCCCAGATAGTGGATCCGCCTTCTTCCACTACTGCCCTAACGTCCTTTAAAGAAGACATCCGAGGTGGTTGTCTTGTGATCACATGAGTTGAGGACACCGCCTTGGTCGCCGCTATTTCTTCAGATACTTCTTCAAAGTGTTGGAAAGGAGTTTCGATGAATTCGCCATCCAATTCTACATAACGGAAAGAATTCAGATGACTGATCATGTATTCCTCTTCGCCATGAACAATTATGATTTTCCCCTGGACAGGGTACTTGAGCATTTGATGCAGAGTAGAAGTGACAGCTCCAGCATGGTGGATCCAAGGTCTTCCCAACAAGCATGAGTAGGAAGGACGGATGTCCATCACGTAAAATGTTGAATTGAATGTCTGGGTACCTACCTTGATCGGGATGTCCACCTCTCCATGGACCATCCTCTTAGAACCATCAAAGGCTCTGACAATTATATTGCTGGGTTTCAGGGTTAAGCCTTCATAATCCAATATATCTAAGGCTTTCTTTGGCAAGACATTTAGAGACGACCCAGTATCGACCAAGACATGAGCTAGGGTTGTCCCTCTGCATTCCACCGAGACATGCAAAGCATCATTATGTTTTCTCCCTTTCAAAGTTAAATCTGCATTGGAGAATCCCAGACCATTGTCAGCTGTTAAACTAGCCACACATTCTTGGAACTGATCAGTGGAGGTTTCTTGCGGCACGTGGGCCGTCTTCAAAAACTTGACCAAAGCTTTAGCATGTGCCTCAGAGCATATCAATAGGGCTAACATAGAGATTTTGGAGGGGGTCTGCCCCAGTTGTTCCACCATATCATAATCACTTTTCTTAATGATCCTCATAATTTCTTCTATCTCTTTCTGGGATGTTTCAGGAAAGACTAGTGATTGAGACTTCGTCAAGACAGGCTCCTCTTGAACATTCTTTCCTTTTTTCTCAGCAGCGGAAACAAGGATGGGAATTGTATTGTTATTGTTGGCGGATACACTTGCAGGTACAGTTACTGGTATCAGTGTAATCTTTGGAATGGCCGCGGGTCCAAAGACTACTGTTGGAGGAGCAATCTCTGGAGAAAAGATTCTTCCACTACGAGTAACTTTGCTTGTTCCAGCAATGTTACTAATGTCGGGATTATCTTCCTTAGAGCTTTCTTCTTCTGCGATCTGTTCAATCTGTTTGACACCATGGTAGTAAATTTCTCCACCATAGTTCCATGGTACCATTTTATCGGATTTATAAGGGGCTGGCCCAGGCATTGTTATCTTCAACGGAGCAGTCATAGGAGCAGATGTAATCCTAACTGGTTTTTTAGGAACCCTAGAAGGATTGGCGTATATGGTTATTATTGAAACTTCTGGAACTGGAATGGGTGAAATAGGAGCTTTCTCAAACAAAATTTCCTTGTTATCAATCAATTGTTGGATTCCTTTCTTCAACAGAGGACAGTCAAATGGGGAGGACAGGAAAGCATGGAAATCTTGGTCACAACCTGGGAACACCCCAGCTTTCAACAAATTTAGCTTGATGGTTAAGAGAGGAGTTAACACTTCATCCACAGTAGAAACAAACAGATCTTCTTCCATAGCATTGGAATTGTGCCCATGCCTAGGCATCAGTGCGGAGATAATATTTGGCTTTTCAGGAGCTTTAAATTCAACTTCCTTTGCGTCGACCAGATCTTGAATCTTGTTCTTCAGGGCCCAACAGTTGTTGGTGTCGTGCCCTGGACTTTTTGAATGGTAAGCACACCTGGCATTCGGATGGTAGTGTGGAGATGCAGTATTAGGGTTTTTAGGGTCCCCTTTTAGCATGGCCAGATTCAACGTCAAGAGATGGGGTAGGACTTGAGCAGGAGTCATGTTTATCTTGGTGAATTGCCTTACAGGCCTTTCCACCCTTTGCTGGTTATTTCTCGGCTGATCGTTTCTCGAATGGTTGTTTCTCGATTGGTCTGATGCAGACTTCTGAATCATAACGGCCCCCATAGTTGGTCGTCTTTCAATTCTTCCCCAATTTCTCTGGGCATAGACAACATACACTTCTTTCTTTCCCGTGAAGGGATTTTTTGCAACAGTTGAGGCAGACGCGTCCTTCTGAATTTTCCCGCTTCTAATACCAGCCTCCACTCTTTCGCCAGTTAGAATCAACTCAGTGAAACCTACAGAGGAGCTTCCGATCAGGTGATTAAAGAAAGGACCTGACAGAGTCCCCAAGAACGTGTCCACTAGCTCTCTTTCAGATAAAGGTGGTTGCACCCTTCCGGCTAAATCCCTCCACTTTTGGGCATAGTCTTTGAAGCCCTCATTGGTAGCCATAGCCATACTCTGTAGCTGAGTACGGGTTGGCGCCAAGTCGATGTTGTATTGATACTGTTTATAGAATGTGGCTGCCAAATCCTCCCAATTATGGACATCTTCTCTCTCCAACTGGTAGAACCAATCAAGCTGCGTCCCCGAAAGACTGTCCTGGAAAAGTGGACCCACAGGTCTTTGTCAGAAGAATGTGGTTGAATTTTACTAACATAAGATCGTAAGTGCATCTTTGGGAAAGACACCCCATCATACTTAGCAAACAGTGGCACCTTAAACTTAGGAGGGATTACAATTCCAGAAACCAACCCTAACTCTTCAAAATCCAGCCTCGGGACTCTCTGTATCTCCATGGCAGCCAGACGTTCTTCCAGGTTTTTGTATTTTTCATCGGCCGGAGGGTACTGCTGTTCAGAGTAGTCCTCATCCTCTTATTCTTCTTCTTCTGCTTCAGACTCAGATGGCATTGTCGTTCCTTTACCTTTTCCTTCCCCCTCTTCAGATGTTGATGGGAATTCCAGAGTCCGTCTGGCTTGTCCTTCAAACCTTCTGCCCATGATAACCACACCGGATCGCTTCTTCTTATTTTTCTCTTTCTCCTTCTCTAGTAGAGTCTTGAGCTCCTCCCGCCCCTTGGCCAAGGTCAAGAGTAGCTGTTGAAATTGTGAATTCTGAGCTTGCAAATATTTGACCGTTTGTTCAATATCCATCTTGCTGAAATAAACAACAGATAGATGAGGAAACTTGGTGTGAAGACCTGTCTATGCATATGATGAATGATATGTATTCATGTAATGCTTTCAAGGATTCAGAAATTCAAATTTGTTTTAAACAAAAAAAGAAACACACGTCATATTAATAAGATAGAATTATTAGTACATCAATGCCCCTTAGGCAAAATAATACAAAATTCTTAAGGTAAAAAGACGTTGCGCATTCTCTTTGGTGCTATGTAGGTGTTGAGAGTATGCTCTTTGTGAAGTTGACGAGTGAGTTCCAAAACCTTCTTCTCGCTTGCGTAGAATTGGGCTTCGAAAGTATCGCGCTCTCCCTTGCGCTGTATCCAACTCCTTTGTAAATCTTTGAGTGCTGTTGGCATGTCAGGATGTAGGAGGGTGTATGGAACCTCTCCTTCCACACTAGGCTCTATAATCACTGGGAGAATGGAGGGGTAAGGCATCATAATACTTTGGGCGCGGGTTCGTACCCACTTGAGGTAAGGATAAAGAGGGATGGAATTCTTGTGTCCCAAGGTCTTACTGTCCACCTTGTTGGGCATCCTCCAAGCTCGGATGAACCTTTGTCGGAGTCCTTGGTTGTTGTTGTCGTAGTCGAAAACCATTCCTTGAATCAGCATGTCATGTGGGCCATCCCTTCGGGCATACCCAAACTGTCTCAGAGCCAAGCAAGGGTTGTAGGTGATGCCTCCCCTAATGCCAAGTAGAGGGACATTAGGGAATTCCCCACAGCGGTCTATGATGATGACATTCTCTTTTGATCGAGAACACTAATGAATATCTGAATGGCTAAGAGTCATCAATCGTTGTGACCACCTCAAACCTTGCTCATTCTTCAAGACTGACTGGGGGAGATGAGAAATAAACCATCTTTCCAGTAGAGGAGTGCAACACATGAGAACACCTCTTTTCCTCATTGTACGAGTGTGAAAAGAGTGCAAGATATCTCCAAGTAATGTAGGCACTGGGTTGCGAGCCATGAAGATTTTGACAGCACTCACATCTATGAGTTGGTAAGGGTTAAGGAACAAGACCATCCCATAGATGAGAAGAGCTACAATCTCCTCAAAAGCTTGTAAGTCCAAGGAATTCCAGCAACTTTGGGCCTTCTCGAACAAGAACTTTGACAAGAAGCCTTTGACACCACTTCTAGTTTCCCAATGTGTTGTGACATCAGATGAGTGCAAGTGTAGGGCTTGAGAAATCTCTTCTGGCTTTGGATCTCTTTCCGTACCGTTGAAAGGTAGTTGATTGAGAATAGGAATCCTCAAGAGTTGAGAAAATTCCTCCAAAGTAGGCACCAGCTGGTAGTCAGGAAATGTGAAGCAGTGATGCAAAGGGTCAAAGAACTGGAAAAGAACTTTCATCATGTATTCCTCTGTGTTGGTGGTGACCAAGTTGAGTAGACGACCGTTTCTTTCGGTGAATGGAGAATTCTCAGGAATCCTTGAAGCTAGCTCCTTGAGTTGTGGAGGAATTCTTACAAGGTTGACTTGGATGGTTTTCCTGCGAAGTGAATCCATAACCTACAAAACAGGAACAAAGATGAAAATCCAAAATCCTTGAAATGGTTAGTGCATGCATATGATGCTTCATGATGTCCATGATGTTATGCACAAGTATATATGTACAAGCAAATCACACAAGTTCCTAGTTTAGGCTTGCATGGGGTTTCATAGGTAAGTACCCTCTTGAAGTTTAGTTGGCTCAACCTGTCCTAGAAATAGTAACCGGGTTCTAAGGAGCTCAATATCACTAGATTGTTTCCTTGTTCATTGTTTCAATTCAGCCTCTTTACTGGCGACCAGAATATTCCAAGGAACCAACCCTCAATGAGTGTAGTATCGAGGATCTACCAACTTCAGACTGCACCAAAGCTGGTCATCTCACTACATCCTAAAGGGCCAAGTTGGTCAAGTAAAGGTTCTAAAAGTCCATTAGTGCTTTATGACATCACTCAGCGGCCTCGTATTCTCTTTGATTGACTCAAAGGCTACCGGTACTGTGATACGGTGGGAGAACTGACTTGGGTTTTGCGTTTGTTTTTGCAAATGTTTCGGTTGAGCAAGAGTCGCCACCAAATTTTTATTTTATCCTAAGGAAAGGTTAAAAAGCACAGCAAAAACCTTTGAGATGTTTTCTTGGGTTCGGGAGTAGATTATAGAAAGGGAAGGTATTAGCACCCTTTCTATCCATGGTTATCCATGGGCTCTTAGTTACTTGCTTAGATCACTTGCCTTGCATTTTCAATTGTTTGAAATGGTGCTATGTGTGTGGGTTTGAAAATGTTTTGAAAAAGATGCCTTATCTAGGCAACCCTTGTAACAATTCTTTACTCGAATGTTTTACAAAAGGTGTTTGTCTTTTTGAAAAGATGTTTCAAGGTTTTTGAAAGTTGTTTTGAAAATGTAGTGATGTGTGGTTAAAAAATAGGCAAGTGTTTTTTGTTTTGCAAGTTGGCAAGTAACCAAGAGCTATCTACCCTAAATTTCTCAAAGATCTTTGCTATGTTTTAACCCTTTTAACAATTTTGTTCCACCATTGTATTTGGTGGACAATCTTGTGTTAGGACGTGAACGGGACGGGCGCGGGTCATCGTTTAGACCATGATTGCAATGGTGCCAAGTATCTTTGGGCAACTTTTCTTTAAGGGACTTGATCATTTTTAGGCAACTTTCGAAAGCGTCATCGAGGGACTATGATCATTTGAATTGTTTTGTTTTTGCCAAAGATACCTAACATGCAATATAGCCCATTATTGAAGGCAACAAGTGGAGTACCCTAGGGGTGCAAGTGTGATTATTGTTGTTCATTTTCATGCTCGTTTATCTTGAATTTAGGTCAAACTATTTTTGGTTAATTTTTGCATACAAACCCTAATTCTAACATGGCATAATTGGAAAGCTTTTAAATGCGAAAAATAAAAGGTCTTAAGTTATTACAACACAAATATGGGATGGGGGATACAAATGTTCAAATGGGGATATTTTAAGCAAGAAATAAAAACCTAAACTATTACATCCAAATTGAAATTTTACAAGGTATTTAATTACATAATAATTAAATAAAATAAAATAAATATGCAAAAATGCAAAAATGGTTTTCATATGTATGTAAAAAGGTATTTTTCATGTATCAAATAAACAAAAATAAAATGAATTAATTTTTTAGTATTTTAGGTATTTAGGGCAAAACCCTAATTTTATTAAATAAAATGTATTAATTATTTAATATATGTAATATTTATTAATTATGTACAAAAAAATAAATAAAAGAAAGTATATTGTCAAAAAGTGATTTTTTAAGTTAAATATTAATAAAAATAAAAAATGTATTATTTTTGTGTTTTTAACCTAAATATACTAATAAATATATATGTATTTACATTATTTATTAAATATATATATTATATAAAAAAAATTTAATATTTACAAAAAAATATATTTTTTTTATAAAAATGTTTTCATGAGATAATATAAAATAAAAAATCAGAAATAAAATATGTTTGTATTATTTTTTGTATTTTAAAATAAAAGTATCTATATTTATTTATTTACATATATCAAGTTAGAACAAATAAATGCCTAAAAATGCAAAAAAAAGGTGAAAAAATAATTTTAATATTTTTTATGCTTTTTCAAAAATAAATAAGTCAGAAACAAAAATCAAAAGTAAAAAATAATGAAAATAAAATGCAATGGGCCAAGGAGGTGCAAATGTGAAATCATGGTGTAAGAAGTAAAAAGATCACAAGCCCAGCCCATGAAAGGTTGTCTTCAACCTCTGAACAACAAAACAGAGTAACACGTGATCCCTGCTATCTTCTGATTCCTGGACTTTTAGCACAAACTTATAACATGAAAGATGTTAAGCATCAAGCCACGATTCCATACATATAAAAAACTCAACTTAACTCTCAGAAATGAGAGAGAATTTCTCCATCCCTAATTCTTAACCTAAGTTTTTGTCAATATTCAGATTCAAAATACTCTCAGCATATGCAATATAAATGGAAAATGAAGATATGTATAGCTTCAGGGCCATGAGTAGAACATTTTTCATTCATAAACCTAGAGCTAACTCTTCCTATATTGAGAGATAGAAATCCATGAACTTACCTGTTCAGCTTGGATCGTGTCTGGCAATGGAGGCACTTTCAAGGCAAGGTGAGGATTGGTACAGCTTGCTTGAAGTTCAGGGATGCTATTCCAACCTTTAACTTGCTTTGAAACCAACTGAATCAAGCTATGGCAATCAACCTGCAAAACAGAAAAAATGAAAATGGTGAAGTTGGTTAGAGGTGTTACAGGTCGTGTCCAATGCTTGGGATAGCTTGTATATGTGGTATGGAATGTGTATGAACAGGTCTTAGCAAGAATGCACGAGTGGACTGAGTTATGGAAGTCCAACTGCAGAGGTGACTCTGCTTTCTGCAGTAGGAGGGTGTTTTGAGGTTTGATGATGTTTGGAGGGTGCTTTGCTCGTGCCTTAGCTTAGGTTGGATGTTTGGAAGGTGTACCACAAGTTTGTCTTAGCTTGTGTTAGCAGAAATGAGAGTTCTTGTGTGTTATGCCAAGTTTCTTCACACTTAAGCAAGAAATGGCAAGTTGATTTCTAGACTTGTGCAGGCCCCTCTAATGTGCTGCAACCATCCCTCTTGATCAGTGTGACATGCTCCTGAACTTGTGCCAAAGAGATTTTCCTTGTACTTCTTGATTTGCAAATTTGACATAAAGTTCATCTTTTCAAAAATGGATATATTGCTTTTTCTAGTTATGGCTCAATCTTGTATGCAATGTTCAAACTCAAAGAATAACATCTTGGCACAAAGGTTTAGCATTTAATTTTGGAGTGTGGATGAGATAAAGGACCTGTAATCTAGCTTAGAGCATGCTGAGTTCAAAAATGCAAAGTTATGAACATGTAAATTGGCCATGAACAAAGTGAGTTTTGCCCATATTGCTAAATTCGATTCTCTCTAACCACAAGGTTGTTTGATGAGTTCTTGGACATTTTGGAAAGCTTGGAATGTGTAATACAATCCATCTTTGTAATTCAAATTGAAATTCCAAGTGGAAGCATGTGAAAAGTGGCCATGAAGTTAGGCAAAAATCCTGCCTAGAATAGGTCAAAAAATTTCGAAGTTAAGAATGTTTTGCACCCTTGTTCCAAAAATTGTAACTTGAGCTACAAGCTTCTTTTGAGGAAACTTTGTGAATCAAAGTTTTAGATTTTGCAATGGACTACAACTTTCATGTTTTGACTTTTGTTTGAATCAAAATTTTTCTTGATGAAAAGTGGGACAAAGTTAGGAAAAAATTAGGGATTTTCATAACTTAGAAAAATTCTAAGTTATGAAAATTCTTCATTTCAAACCCTAATTTGCAATTTTTGATTTCTTGATGAACAAGTTTCATGTTTTGACATGTTTTGATGAAATATGAATCTTGACACTTGATTTTGACCAAAAAGTCAAAGTTTGACTTTTCAGTATACAGTAAAAAATTGATCAATTGACTGGAAAATTCATCTGTCAATCTTGTGCATTTGGGATCTTTTGAACTTGTTGAACATGTCAAGACAATTCCATGGGGTCCTTGAGTCCATATGTGAGCTTGGTTTGCCATTGGCTGGGTCAAACAGTCAAAAATTGCCTTTGTGCAGTCAAAACCCTAAAAATGACCATTTTGCCCTTTTGGTGATCTGATCAAATTTCTTGTGGAATTGTGATCCAAACTTGATCAAATGGTCCATATGAATTCATAATGTTGATGTGAGTCAAAAATCATGAGGTTTGACTGTCAATTGACCATAGTTGACTTTTTCCCTAATACAGCTGATTTCCAAGTCAACTGTCCAATTGACTGGGCAAAGATTGGAATCAAGGCTTGAAACTTGGTATGGATAAACTTGTGAGTCCCACATGAAGCATGAAAGTCACCTTAGGCATTTTAGGTCAAAACATCTTTGTGCAAACTCAAACCCTAATTTGGGTCAACAGTGCAAGGAGGAGTCTTGAGCAGAGCAAACCCTAACTTGATCTTGAACTCCAAGGGTCCTGTGGTGAGAAAATATTGATGAAATGAGAGGGAAAATTTTGGGGTACAACAGTTGCCCCTGTTCAATCTTCTTGCACCTGAAGAGTTAGATTGGCAGGTTTGCCTTTCGCGTCTCGAAGGTAAAGGGAGATTGGACACTAGAATGCCCTTAAATTTGCACTCGTCAGAACAATGGATGCGGGAATGGGCTTAGAATTGCCATTCGGAGATGGGCTTAAAGATGCCATCTAGATGGGTGACAGACTCTTGTTGGGGATGGGCTTAAAGATGCCATCCGGAATGAGTATCAGAAAGGTATCCATATCTTGGAACATCACTGAATTGGGGGGGGGGGGGTCTTGAATAAGCAATGGATTGATGTCCGTGTTTGGAGAATCCGTAAACTGTTTTCAAAAATCTCGAGTTTGTACAAGCGATAGGTTAACATCCGTTAATGGAGAACCCGTAAACTGTTTTCAGAAGTCTGGAGGTTGAATAAGCAATAGAGCAGCATCCGTTGTTGGGAAGCGTCCGTAAACTGTTTTCAAAAGTCTCGAGTCTGTACAAGCGATAGGTTAACATCCGTTACTGGAGAACCCGTAAACTGTTTTCAGAAGTCTGGAGGTTGAATAAGCAATAGAGCAGCATCCGTTGTTGGGAAGCGTCCGTGAACTGTTTTCAAAAGTTGAGAAGAGTCTGAACAAGCGATAGGTTACATCCGTTACTGGAGAACCCGTGAACTGTTTTCAGAAGTCTGGAGATTGAATAAGCAATAGAGCAGCATCCGTTGTTGGGAAGCGTCCGTGAACTGTTTTCAAAAGTTGAGAAGAGTCTGAACAAGCGATAGGTTAACATCCGTTACTGGAGAACCCGTGAACTGTTTTCAGAAGTCTGGAGATTGAATAAGCAATAGAGCAACATCCGTTGTTGGGAAGCGTCCGTGAACTGTTTTCAAAAGTTGAGAAGAGTCTGAACAAGCGATAGGTTAACATCCTTTACTGGAGAACCCGTGAACTGTTTTCAGAAGTCTGGAGATTGAATAAGCAATAGAGCAGCATCCGTTGTTGGGAAGCGTCCGTAAACTGTTTTCAAAAGTTGAGAAGAGTCTGAACAAGCGATAGGTTAACATCCGTTACTGGAGAACCCGTGAACTGTTTTCAGAAGTCTGGAGATTGAATAAGCAATAGAGCAGCATCCGTTGTTGGGAAGCGTCCGTGAACTGTTTTCAAAAGTTGAGAAGAGTCTGAACAAGCGATAGGTTAACATCCGTTACTGGAGAACCCGTGAACTGTTTTCAGAAGTCTGGAGATTGAATAAGCAATAGAGCAGCATCCGTTGTTGGGAAGCGTCCGTAAACTGTTTTCAAAAGTTACATATGAACAAGTGATAGATTAACATCCGTTGTTGGGAAGAATCCATAAACTGTTTTCAGAAGTCTTGAAGTGGAGAAGGAACCGGTGTAGGGTTTCCTGATGATGAGTTCGTGTAAAACTGCATCTGGATGAATCTAGAATAAGTATCAGAATGTCGCCGTGTTTGGGTCACATCTGAACTATTTCTGGATGAATCTCGGAAGATGGTAATCTTTGTCTGTTGACTGATCTTTCCTGAAAAGGTAAAGAGTTAGTTGTATGCAATGTCATGATGCATGATGCAATGTATGTTATATCAATGTCTATGATATGAATGTGATGAATGCGCATGTAAGCTGATGAGCTATCTTGCTGAGGATAGATGAATCCTGGATGGCTGGAGACAAAAGAAACTTGACTGCTGCCGGGGAAAATAACTCCTTGGCTGCTGCCGGGGAGGGCCAGAATCTTTTGATCGCCGAGGGTGAGACATCCTTGTTGGTTACTGCTGGAGAATTAGGAGCCTGGGTTGTATACCAATCCTCTGGGGATTCTTGTCTTGAAGAGATCTTCACTGGAGAATATTCGAATATTCTGTGAGGAACTGAGGATGAGAGTCTTCAATCTGCTTGGGGAATACCAGATATTCAATCGTTGAGGGACCTTAGGACCACTGCGGGGAATTGGAATTTCCTTAGTGACTTGCAGGGTAAGAGGCTTTCTGATGATCTCTACTGGGGGAGTTCAGAACCTGATAGGCTCATGTTGGAGAGGTAAGACTGAGCATTTTCAGCTTGTGGGGAAAAGGTTCACTAGCCTGGTTCAGCTGGGGATTGATGGTTGGAAATTTTAGTTCCGCTGGGGATAGGATTTTCAGATCTTTAAGGCTCCACTAGGGACACTGAAACTTAACTCTGAGGGGAATTGAGCTCTGGAAGGCTCTCTGGCTGGAGAAATCAGTATTGGGAAAGCTTTCTCTGATGAGGATCCTAAAGTCTAACTCTGTTTAGGGAATTAAGTTCTGACTGAGGAATTTGGATTTTAAAATCTGCTCGGGATTTCCTTTGAAAGGGCATCAAGATATCGATCTACACCTTCAACTTATCAGTAATCATCTTCCTTGATTCATAAGGAAATTATTATGTTCAAATGCATATGCCTATTTAACAAAACATCGGACGTTTCTCAAATAAAACAATAGTGCAAAAGAAAAGAGAAAAGGAAGACGACGCAAATTTCTGGAAAAGTATTTGTATTAACTTTCTATGAGTATATTTGTACAAAGGAGACAGTCATCCTAGTAAGAGGATGTCGTCGTAAATATTGAAAAAATTTATACAAAAGAAAGATGGCTATGTGAAACAATTCCATGGGATTCCATTTTGCTATAGCCTTCGCAACTCTGAATATCTGTCCATTCAATGCTTCGTCTGCCGATGACTGGATTAATCAGAAACTTGGAACTGGTTGATGAAGAGATTGTCCTTAAAGTGATCCGACGAGACATAGTCATACGCTCTAATTCCCTAACTTTTGCCTGAATCGCCCTTTCGGGTTTTCGATCCACCGGGAAACCCCTTTTTGCCCAAGCCGCCCTTTCGGGTTTTCAACTTGCCGGTTGTACAAATTTTTTTTGCTTTTATCCCTAATTTTTGCCTGAACCGCCCTTTCGGGTTTTCGGTCCACCGGGATACCCCTTTTTGCCCAAGCCGCCCTTTCAGGTTTTCGACTTGTCGGGTTATTTATGCGTAGTATCTTTTGACTATGTCTACATTCGCAGGGTGCGGCAAATCGTCGCATCCATGGTGGTCAGGATCATTGCACCACCAGAAAATATGCTCTTGATCACAAATGGTCCTTCGTATGTAGGAGTCCATTTTCCCCTGGGATCACTTTGTGGTAGGATAATCCGCTTGATCACGAGATCTCCGACTTGATATACTTGACGTCTGACTTTCTTGTTGAAAGCCTTGATCATCCGTTTTTGATACATTTGACCATGGCAGACAGCAACGAGTCGCTTCTCATCGATCAAATTGAGTTGATCAAGTCGGGTCTGAATCCAATCATCTTCATTCAAACCTGCGTCCTTCATAATCCTTAGAGAAGGAATCTGAACTTCCATGGGCAGGACAACTTCCATGCCATATACCAAAGAAAATGGGGTTGCCCCGGTTGAAGTACGTGCCGTCATACGGTATCCATGCAGAGCAAACGGTAACATTTCATGCCAGTCTTTGTAAGTGACTGTCATTTTCTGAATGATCTTCTTAATATTTTTGTTCGCAGCTTCAACAGCACCGTTCATCTTCGGCCGATAGGGAGATGAATTGTGATGATAAATCTTAAACTGTTCGCACAATGCGGTGATCATAGTGTTATTCAGATTTGTACCGTTGTCTGTGATGATCCTGTCTGGAACACCATACCGATATATGAGGTTTTGCTTGATGAAGCGGGCAACCACATTTTTAGTAACAGAGGCGAAGGAAGCTGCTTCGACCCATTTGGTGAAATAGTCAATGGCAACCAGAATGAAACGATGTTCGTTGGATGCCGTGGGCTTGATCTCTCCAATCATGTCAATGCCCCACATTGCAAATGGCCACGGAGCTGTCAGAACATTGAGAGGAACCGGAGGGATATGAACCTTGTCAGCGTAGACTTGACACTTGTGGCAAGTACGGGAATGTTGATGGCAGTCAGCTTCCATGGTAGACCAGTAATAGTCTGCCCTTAGGATCTTCTTAGCCATTGTATGCCCGCTCAAGTGAGTGCCAAATGTGCCGCTGTGTATCTCGGTCATGATTAACTCTGCCTCAGCTTTGTCTACGCATCGGATTAAAACACAATCATGACTTCGTTTGTAGAGGATGTCGTTGCTCAGGAAGAACTTGGCAGCAAATTTCCTTAAGAACTTCTTGTCATTTACGGAAGCTCCTTCGGGATATTCTCTAGTCTGGAGATACCTTTTGATTTCATGGAACCAGGGTTGTTCCACTACTTCTTCGGTATTAATCTCGTGACAATGTGCAGGTTCATCCATTCGCTCGATGGTGATTTGGGGAGCCTCGTTATCCCAGTTGAGTTTAAACATGGAAGACATTGTAGCCAGAGCATCTGCTAGCTGATTCTCTTCTCGCGGGAAATGCTCGAAGGTAATTTGCTCGAAATGAGGCAACAATGTCAAGACATGTTCTTTGTATGGGATAAGATTAGGATGCTTGGTATCCCACTCTCCTTTGATTTGACTGATAACCAAAGCCGAGTCCCCGAATACGATCAAAGATTTGATCCCCAAGTCTATAGCAGCCTTGAGACCAAAGATGCAAGCTTCATATTCAGCCATGTTGTTTGTGCAGCTGAAGCAAAGTCGGGCCGTGAAAGGTGTGTGACAACCTTCCGGGGAAATGAGTACCGCACCGATACCGTTTCCAAGTGCATTTGAAGCACCATCAAAGTACAGGGTCCATCGGGATCCCTTTTCGGGTCCGTCATACGGTCCGTTACCTTCAATGTCGTTCAAATTCATGATGTCCTCGTCTGGGAAGTCAAATCTCATGGGTTGATAATCTTCGATAGCCTGATGAGCTAGATGATCAGCTAGTACACTCCCTTTTATAGCTTTTTGAGTGGTGTACTGGATGTCATACTCAGTTAGGATCATTTGCCATCTAGCTATTCTTCCAGATAAAGCGGGCTTCTCGAAGATATACTTGATAGGATCCATTTTGGAAATCAACAAGGTAGTATGAGTCAACATATACTACCTTAGTCGGTGAGCAGCCCATACCAAAGCGCAGCAAGTTTTCTCGAGCAGTGAGTAGCGAGTCTCACAGTCGGTAAACTTTTTGCTAAGGTAATAAATAACATGCTCTTTTCGACCAGACTCGTCATGCTGGCCCAAAACACACCCCATTGAGTTATCCAAGACGGTCAGATACATGATCAATGGTCTTCCTTCGATGAGTGCCATTAGAATAGGAGGTTCTAGCAAATACTCCTTGATCTTATCAAAAGCAGCTTGGCAATCATCGTTCCATTCGACTACCTGATCTTTCTTTAGTAGTTTGAAAATTGGCTCACAGGTAGAAGTCAGATGAGAGATGAATCTGGCAATATAGTTTAAGCGTCCCAAGAACCCTCTAACCTCTTTTTTAGTACGGGGAGCAGGCATTTCTCGTATTGCTTTCACCTTTGCTGGATCGACCTCAATGCCTTTGTTGCTGACAATGAATCCTAGAAGTTTACCAGACCTAACTCCAAAAGTGCACTTACTTGGATTCAACCTGAGTTTGTATTCTTTCAACCTGGCAAACAGCTTTTCCAGGTGTTCAAGGTGTTCCTCCTCTGTTTGTGACCGAGCTATCATATCGTCTACGTAAACTTCGATCTCATGATGTATCATATCATGAAATAAAGCTACCATGGCGCGTTGATAAGTTGCCCATGTGTTCTTTAGTCCGAACGACATCACTTTGTAACAGAAAGTACCCCATTGTGTGACAAAGGTTGTTTTCTCCATGTCTTCGGGGGCCATTTTGATTTGATTGTAACCCGAGAATCCATCCATGAAGGAAAACACTTTGTGCTGAGCTGTATTGTCAATCAAAATGTCAATGTACGGTAGCGGAAAATCATCTTTGGGGCTGGCCCTATTCAAATCCCGGTAGTCCACACACATTCTGACTTTGCCATCTTTTTTAGGTACTGGCACGATGTTAGCAACCCATTGTGGATAGGATGTAACAGCCAGAAAGCCAGCGTTGAATTGCTTCATTACTTCTGCTTTGATCTTCTCAGACATGTCGGGCCTCATTCGGCGGACTTTTCGCTTGATCGATGGACAATCCTCTCTTGTAGGGAGACGGTGAACCACGATGTATGTGTCTAAACCCGGCATGTCTTCATAAGACCAGTCGAAGATTTCAACGTACTCATTTAACAGCTGTATCAAGCGCTCCTTGACACTTGGTTCCAGATTGGCACCCACTTGTACCTCCTTCCGGTCTTCCTCCGTTCCTAAGTTGACAGTTTCCAACAACTCTTCGTGAGGTAAGATGGCCCTTTCCTCTTGCTGTAGAAGCATGGCTAATTCCCCTGGTACTTCACAACCTTCGTCATCTTTATACTCGGCTTGATTGACCAGATCATCAGAGTTATTGAAGGACATAGCAGAATAGTCACCCATGGAATCCAGAGTGGATGGGTACCTGCATTTGTGAGTGTGGGTGTGTGTAAGGGATAGCCATCCTTAAACAAAAAATGCAAAAGGAAAGAAAATGAACACATCAGTTTATCAATGAAAAACGTCCAATGAATCATTAAACATGGCATATGGATATGAAGATAATCAAAACCCTTACAAATGGACCTACATGCCCCGGGCAAGGCATGAGGTGAAAAAGTAGCGTACGGATTGTTCAAAAGTAATTATTACAGACCATAGGAAATGTTTGACAGATAATTACTGATTAATAAAAGTAATGGGGACAAAGTCCTTTGCCTCCCAGTTGCATAGTCCTCCTTTGATAGTTGGGTAGATCCACTCTTCGATGTTAGCCTCCTCGTCTTCACCCTCCAAAGCGTTGATTCCGTAAGGAGAAATCTTGATGGACGCTCTTTCAATCTTTGAGCGGCGCATAACTTTCTCTCCTGCAGCCGTGAATCCTAAACCAAACTTGTCTGTTTTGTGAGGAATATCAGGCAACTGTCCCCATATTGAATTCTTCTCTTCCTTCATTGCGGCCTTCGCGTCTTTTAGAGATGCCATCCTGGCCATCTGCTTTGGTACCTCAGCTACCACTTTTGCTACTGTTATTTCAGGAGAGACTTCTTCGAAGTGCTGGAATGGTGTCTCAATGAATTCACCCTCTACCTCTACATA
Source organism: Vicia faba (assembly GCA_948472305.1). Classification (NCBI taxonomy): domain Eukaryota; kingdom Viridiplantae; phylum Streptophyta; class Magnoliopsida; order Fabales; family Fabaceae; genus Vicia; species Vicia faba. Next base: position 1,340,814,246 of record OX451740.1, on the reverse strand, counting down.
CTGAAAGGAGTTCAGGTGGCTGATCATATATTCCTCTTCACCGTGGACGGTTATGATCTTTCCCTTGACAGGGTACTTCAGCATTTGATGTAAGGAAGAGGTGACTGCCCCGGCATTGTGTATCCATGGCCTCCCCAGTAAGCAAGAGTATGACGGACGGATGTCCATCACGTAGAAAGTCGAGGGGAACACTTCTGTGCCAACTTTAATGGGAATGTCCACCTCCCCATGTACCATTCTTTTTGACCCGTCAAATGCCCTTACAATGATATTGCTTGGCCTCAACTCCAAGCCTTCACAATCTAAACGGTCGAGAGCCTTCTTGGGCAGCACGTTCAGAGAAGAACCAGTGTCGACTAGAACATGGGCCAGAGTAGTTCCTTGGCATTCCACTGACACATGTAATGCGTCGTTGTGCTTTCTTCCTTTTGGGGTCAGGTCGGCATCAGAGAAACCTAAACCATTGTCTGCAGTAAGACTGGCTACACAGTCTTGGAATTGGTCGGCAGAGGTTTCCTGGGGCACATGGGCTGTCTTCAGGAATTTGATCAGTGCCTTGGCGTGCGCTTCTGAGCAAAGCAGTAATGCTAACATGGAGATCTTCGAGGGGGTTTGCCCCAGTTGCTCTACCACGTCATAATCACTCTTTTTAATTATCTTCAGGATCTCCTCCATCTCTTTCTTAGAGGTTTCCGGGATGGCCAAAGGTTGAGCCCTCGTCCTGACGAGCTCATCTTGGGTTCCTTTACCCTTATCAGCAGAGGTAGGAGGGACAATACCAGGAACAACAACATCTTCAATCAACGGGGTTCTAGCGGAAAGTTTTATTGGTGCAGGAATAACTTTGGCAGCAGATGAGGGTCCAAAGATTGCCTTTGGGGGGGCAATCTCTGGAGAAAATATTCTCCCACTTCGGGTAATCTTGCTTGTGCCTGAAATGTTTCCAATGCTGGCATCTTCTTCATCAGAGCTTCCTTCGGTTACTTCTACTTGTTTAATACCATGGTAGTAGATGTCTCCATCGTAATTCCATGGTATTGATTTTTCAGAAAGGTAGGGGACAGGCCCTGGCATTGTTATCTTCAGAGGAACAGACTTTGTAGCTGATGTAATCTTAACAGGCTTTTTGACGGCCTTGGAAAGATTGGCGTGAATGGTGATAATTGAAACATCTTCATGAGGGGTTGGAATAGCAGAAACTTTTTCAAACAGAATTTGTTGACTGTCCATTAGGCCTTGGATGCCTTTCTTCAGTAATGGACAGTCAAATGGCAGGGAGTAACAACAGTAGCAATCTTCTTTGCATCCCGGGAAAATCCCGGCCTTCAACAGATTTAACTTGATGGTTAACAGCGGAGTCATCAGATCATTGACATCAGAAACATACAAATCTTCCTCAATAGCATGGACATTTCGACCGTGCTTCGGCATCGGAGCAGATATTACGTTTGGCTTCTCTGGAGCGTCGAACTCCACCTCTTTCGCCTCTATCAAGTCTTGAATTTTATGCTTGAGTGCCCAACAATCATTGGTGTCGTGTCCGACACTGTCAGAATGGTAGGCGCATTTAGCATTTGGATGGTAATGTGGAGAGGATGTATTCACATTTTTTGGTGCCTCTTTGATAGTGGCGAGATTCAACTTTAATAGATGGGGAAGTACTTGCGCTGGCGTCATATTAATGCGGGTGAACTGCCATTGTGGTTGTTCTACCCGTTGTTGATTTGGTCTGGACTGGTTATAACGAGGCTAATCACTTGATGGATTTTGGATAATCACGGCCCCCACAGTCGGCCGGCGCTCAGTCTTCCCTGTTCTTCTCTGAGAGTACACAACAACCGCTTCCTTCTTTGCTGGAAATGATTTCTTAACAGTTGCAGATGCAGAGGTATCCTTCTGAATCTTCCCATTCTTGATACCGGCTTCTACCCGCTCGCCAGTCAGAATTAACTCAGTAAACCCTGCGGAAGAGCTACCGCTCAGATGGTTAAAGAATGGACCAGACAGGGTTCCCAGGAACATATCAACAAGTTCTCTATCAGAAAGAGGTGGCTGCACTCTTCCAGCCAGATCGCGCCACTTTTGGGCATATTCCTTGAATCCTTCTCCTGAGGCCATCCCCATACTCTGTAGTTGAGTACGGGTTGGTGCCAGGTCAGAGTTATACTGATATTGGCGATAAAAAGCAGCTGCCAAATCCTCCCAGCTGTGTACCTCTGATCTCTCAAGATTGTAGAACCAGTCCAGCTGAGTACCAGATAGGCTATCTTGAAAGAAATGTACCCAAAGGTTTCTGTCAGAAGTGTGAGGTTGGATTCTTCGGACGTACGACCTTAGATGCATCTTCGGGCAAGACAAACCGTCATATCTTGCAAAAATGGGCACTTTAAACTTCGGGGGGATCACAATTCCAGCAATTAATCCCAAATCTTCGAAATCTAAGCCGGGAACTCTCTGCAGCTCCATGGCTGCCAACCTGTCTTCCAAGTTTTTGTACTTATCATCAGCGGGCGGGTATTGTTGCTCTGAGTAGTCCTCATCTTCTTCAGCCTCTTCTTCTTCAGCTTCGGATTCGGAAGGTACCGCAGCCCCTTTTCCTTTACTGGTTCCCTCTTCGGATGTAGGGGGAAATTCAAGAACCCTTCTGGCTTCACCCTCAAACCTTCTTCCCAAGGTAGCCACCCCGACTCTCTTCTTCTTCTTTTTCACTTGCTCTTTGTTCCCTAGCAGGAGTTTTAGATCCTCCTAACCCTTTGCCAAGGTCATCAGGAGGTGCTGGAACTGTGAGTTTTGAGACTGCAAATCCTTGATCGTCTGTTCGAGATCCATCTTACTGAAATAAACAGCAGAAAGATAAGGAAACCTGGTGCGGAGACCTGCTTATGCGCATGATGAATGATATGCTTATTTATGCAATGCATTCAAGGTTTTAGAAATTCAAAATTGTTGCAAACAAAAAGAACACACGTCATATTAATAAGAAGAAATTTGTCAGTACATAAATGCCCCATGGGCCAAATATTACAAAAACTTCTCAAGGTAAAAAGACATTGCGCATCCTCTTTGGTGCGATGTAGGTGTTGAGGGTCTCTTCCTCATGGAGTCGGCGGGTAAGCTCCAAAACCTTCTTCTCACTGGCGTAGAAGCTGGCTTCAAAAGTGTTCCGCTCCTCCTTAAGTTGGATCCAGCTCTTCTGCATCTCCTCCCACGATGTAGGCATGTCAGAATATAGGATGGTGTAGGGAACCTCTCCTTCTGTAACGGGCTCTTTAATCACATGGAGAACATGAGGATAAGGCATCATTAGACTCTGGGCTCGGGCTCGCACCCATTTGAGGTAAGGCTCAAGAGGGATAGAGTTCTTGTGCCCCAGTGTCTTGCTGTCAACCTTGTTGGGCATCCTCCAAGCTCTGATGAATCTTTGGCGAAGTCCTTGCACATCGTTGTCGAAGTCAAAAACTAGGTCAGGAGTCAACATGTCGTGAGGGCCATCTCTTCGTGCATATCCAAATTGTCTCAAGGCTAGACAAGGGTTGTAGGTAATGCCTCCTCTAATGCCTAGTAAAGGAACATTAGGGAACTCTCCATAACGATCGACGGTGATGACATTTTCTCTGGACCGAGAACACCAATGTACATCAGAGTGAGTAAGGGTCATCAACCGTTGTGACCACCTTAGGCCTTGGTCATTCTTCAAGACAGATTGTGGAAGGTGCGAAATAAACCACCTTGCAAGGAGAGGAGTACAGCACATGAGAACACCCCTCTTTCTCATTGTTCGTGTGTAAAATGAGTGAAGAATGTCCCCAAGTAATGTTGGTATTGGATTTCTGGATAAGAAGATCTTGACGGCGTTGACATCTACAAGCTGGTCAGGATTTGGGAACAAGACTAAACCATAGATGAGGAGGGCCACAATTTCTTCAAAGGCTTGTAGGTCCAATGAATTCCAACACTCTTGTGCCTTCTCAAACAAGAATTTTGCCAAAAAGCCTTTGACACCGCTTCTAGTTTCCCAATGCCCCTTGATGTCAGATGGTTGCAAGTGTAGTGCTTGAGCAACATCTTCAGGCTTTGGTTCCTTTTTCGTACTGTTGTAGGGTAGTTGATTAAGGATAGGAACTCTCAGGAGTTGAGAAAATTCCTCCAAAGTGGGCACCAATTGGTAGTCAGAGAAAGTGAAACAGTGGTGAAGAGGGTCAAAGAACTGGAACAGCACCTTCATCATGTCCTCTTCAATGTTGGTGTTGACTAGGCTGAGCAATCTACCATGTCTTTCACTGAAGGGAGAGCTTTTCGGGATTCTTGATGTGAGCTCCTTGAGTTGAGGAGGGATTTTCACAAGGTTGACTTGGATAGTTTTCCTGCGAGGAATTTCCATGACCTACAAAACAAGAACAAAGATGAAGATCTAAACCCTTGAAATGGTTAGTGGATGCATATGATGCTTTATGATGTTTATTGTTGTACCCCAAAATTTTCACTCCCATATTCTTCAAGATTTTCCAAGATCAAGGTTCAAAATCTCCCAAGGGTTGCACAGTCCAATGGCCTCCTAACAGTCAAAAATCAGGGTTTTGGTTCTGACAAAGAAATTGAGGTTTCCAAGGGTCCAAACAAGTCCCACATACCCACATACATTGTCAAGCATCCATATGTCAAGTTTCAAGACTCACAGCACCAAATTGCACAGTCAAAAACCCTAATTGCTTCACAGTCAACTGCAGGGGCAAAATGGTCATTTGACAGTCAAAAGTCAAAAAATTTGGTCAACATCTTATTTTGAAGCCACAAACATCATTTGATCAATTCTTGATCATGATTCTCAAGGCATGGCTCAAAAAGTCTCAAGATGCAAAAGTTTCTATATTTGGACAGTTGAAAAAGTCAACTGCAAATTGACCAAGGCATAACTTCCACATGGTTTATCAGAAAAATTCCACCCAAAGCTCATTTTGAAGAGAATGACATTTCCTACAACTCATCTTCACACTTCAAGTCCAAGAAATGCTCTCACAAAAAGTTATCAATTTCAACATTATAGGTCATTTTCAAAAGTCAACAAAAAGACACTTTAAGTCAAAGACCATAACTTGAGATTGGTAAATCAAAATGACATGGGACCAAATACATTGGTTAGAGGACTTCAAGACCTTTCCAAAATGTCCAAGAACATGATCAAAGCTTAAAAATTGAGCAAGATATGCCTTGTGGAAGTTGGGAAATTTTTGGGAATCTTGAAAAGTCAACTTTGCTTCAAATGCCTCAAAATTGCTAATGGGCCTCAATTTCTTCCATGAATCATTACCCAAAGGCCATGCACGACCCATTAAGCTAAAAGGGAGTTATTTTCTTATTTTTAATTAATTAATTGAATTTTTAATCCCATTAATTCATTTAATTAAAATTAATTATGAGAAAAATACTAAAGCATGTGTTTTGAATCTTTTTATGCAGCTAATATGTTCATTATGAGCTCAAGATTTCGTGCACATTCTAAAAGGAAAGAATCTTCCATGATTTGGCATAATTAGCATGAAAAAGATTGAAAAAAGATCATGGAAAATCAAATATTCAAGATCATTAAACCAATGGATTTTGGGCTGACTTTTAACCTAATTCTACTCATATACATGTATACAATTGAAACCTAAGGCTAGGGACACACAGGCTGCACAGAAACCTAAAGAACAAACTTGCATTTTTTTTGACGAAAGGTGAGAAACTGTTTTCATACATAGAGCTGGTTTCAAGGCCTCAAAAGCATTCCACAAGCTTGCCAAGACATCCAGGAAACTTTTACAATCAAAGCCAAGTATCCATACATCCAGAAGTGGTAGAATGACATCGCCCTGTTCATAGAATTTTTCATATTCGTATTTCAATTCACATGCATTTTCCATCTGTTTTTAATGTTGATTTACACTAACATGAGCATTCTGAAGCTATTGGTGTTCTCCAATTGAATTAATACTGCCTGTGTCAAAAGCTGCCATTGATGGTCGCTAGGGTTTCAGAGCTACAAATTTAGGGCTTTACGCATCTGGAAAAATTGGACAATAAAACCAGTACCATTGAAATCAGGAGATCCAAACGAGTTGATCTCACACCTCGCGCCTTTTTTCTTTTTGACTATCACCTAGTCGCTATTTTTCAGGTTGAAGCTTAGTGGGGGTTTAAAACCCCCGCTATTTACTTATATTTGCAGAAAAAAGAGGAAGACGAAGATGGCATGTCTGGACATGGTTGGTCAGTTTGAATACTGGCGCGTTTTTTTTATTATTACAGCATAATAGTGTTTTTCACATATATTAATCATGTTCCATTAAAATAACAAAGAAACGCGTTGGTTGGGTTGGTAGATGCGTTGTCATGCAAGTACTAGGACCTGGGTTCGATTCCCAGGTCCCCCATATAATTTGTTCCCATTTTTCATAAAGCGTTCCAGTGTACAACACGCCCAGAAGTCCATCATATACTCTCATACGTGGCTTGCCAAGTGGCCATGAGCGTCCATCCAGTGGCCAGGAACCAAAGTTCATGGTGTACCCCAGTCAACGCGCGTGCATATAATCTGAAAAGTCAGCATGGATCAAACTTCTATTGGGCCAGATTCCTCAAATAACACCTCTCAATTGGGTCAGCCACCCCCATGGTTTGCATATTTTTGTTCTTTATTTTAATTTTCCTTTTATTCTTTTATTTGTTTTATTGTTTTATTTAACTCATAAAAACAATTTTCATAATACAAAAAATCAGAAATCATAAAAATAAAAATATGTTTTATTTAATATTTAATGCATTAACATTTTTGTAAATAAATTTTAATAATCAACTTAGTAAAATTAGGTTTAAATTTAAATGTTTTCTTTAAATAACTAAAAAATGTAGAAATTAGGTTTTTAGCATTTTTTATTCTTTTGCTTAAATAAATAATTTTTCTTATTATTATTATTATTATTATTATTAACTATTAATTATTTTGTAAATACTCATGTAATTAAATAATTAGTATAAATTAGGTTAAAACTTTGATCTTTTTCTTTAATAATTAAAAAATATTTAGAATTAGGGTTTCTTTTAATTAATTCTCTTTATTTCCATTAAATACAAAAAACATAAAAAATAATTTCTTTTCTTTATTTAATCATTAATTAATTTGTAATTTCAATTTAATTTCTTTAAAGGGTCCAACGCCCGCGCATATTCGATTCTAATTTCTTTTCGCGCGCTTGTTCTTATTTTTTGTTCTAAATATAATGTAATTGCCCAAAGCCTTGTAATAGTAATTAGGAAATTTATTTATTTTCTGCATTTTATTAAAAAACGGGTCTTTGTTAATTTGGCGATGTATAGACCCGCGCCTTGTAATAGCGTAGGACCTTTTACTTTTCGCATTTTAATTTTCGCACCTTTTAACTGCTAATCACATGAAAGAATGAATGGCCCAAATAAAATCAAAGCGTAGCTCACCCAATGCATGATCAAGATAAAACATAATTTAAAATGACACACAATTCACACACCACTCTTAGGGTACGCCTCACTGTTGCCTTGCCCCTCGAAACGTGGTCGTCGAGTACAGGACGTTTTAGTAAGTCCTTATGTCCATGAACATGGCATAAGGGTAGCTTCTAAGGTGTCCTACTATTGCTCTGGTGACCACACTGTCCCTACAAGCTCGAATTGTGGTCGTCGAGTATAGGACGTTTTAGTAAGTCCTTATGTCCGTTGATCCATATGCCTCAAAACAAGTTGCCTCGGAAAAGTTGCCTCGGAATAAAAAAGGATCAATGGCATAAGGGTAGCTTCTAAGGTGCCCTGCTGTTGCACTGGTGACCACACTGTCCCTTAAACGAATTGACCTGAACACCTCCAACGGTCGTGCTACCTACCTCTCAATGGTGGGATGACATTACCTTAAGGAAATTTACACAGCCTAATTCCTTAGGGTAGGTAGATGACTCGTAGATACTTGCTCTAATTCAAAACAAATCAAAAACTCTTTTCACACCGACACTTTTCAAAAAGCTTTCAAAAACAATTTTTCAAACACTCTTGAGGACTGATACAAGAGTCGATCTGAAACTTTAAACGAAACTTTTTTCAAACCCACTCACAATTGAAAAGCAAACAAACATTTTGAAAACACAAATGAGCAAGTATCTAAGAGCCCATGGATAACCATGGATAGAAAGGGTGCTAACACCTTCCCTTTCTATAAATCTACCTCCCGAACCGAGAAACAATCTCATAAGGAATTTTTCTGTGCTTTTGTCTTTTCCATGTTGGAGAAAATAAAAGACGGTGGCGACTCTTGCTTCCGCGACATTTCGCGAACCAGCGTTAAAACAGTCAGTTCCAGATCCACCGATCACAGAACTGGCGACTCTGCTGGGGAGTTAAGATAGTGAGGTGTACCTTAGGACTAAGATCATTTGTGTTTTCAATTGTTGTGTTTGTTTGCTTTATTATTGTGGGTTGCATCGGAGTTACATAGATCCTAACCCGGATCTGGGGATACCCTGTTAGGTAGCATAAGCTGTGAGGGACCTGTCCGGCGTAGACCGACATGGGTGAAACAGTAGCTACGTTTGTGTGGCGCCTTGGTCTGTACCGATATCCCTTGTGTCACAACGAGGAGAATATGGGTCTTCTGAGGAGTCATTAAGCACCAACCGACCTTAGAACCTTAAATGACCCAACTTGGCCAATAGAACAGTAGCAGTATGCTACGCCCATTGAGGCTAAACTCTCGTGATGGTTCTGGCCGCAAGAAAAGGTTGCGATGCTGGAGTTATGACCGGTTGAGGGTAGTCAGTGATATTGGGATCCTCTAGAACCCGTTTACTTCTGATAGGACAGGTCCTAACCAACAAACTGAAAGAGGGTAATACCTAGACCTCATGCTGGCCTAAACTCTAAGGGCTATGGTGTGACTTGTGTGCTTTCATACTTGACTACTTGCATGCTTGTTATCTGACACTTGAGTTTCTTGCAAGTTTTATTTATAGTCCTTAATTGGGACTCATAACAGGGTTTACCTACATTACCCCATGCATAGCATAACATCATACCATTGCATACATCCTGCATAAGGACTAACCCATTTCAAGGATCTCAAGGGCTTGTGATGCAGGTCATGATGAATCAAACGTCTAGCAAGGGGCAAAGAGGATTTATTTTCCTCTAGCCAAGGTTGTCAGAGGCTATGACCCACTTGATATGGTGAGCTTTGACACTTGAAGAAGGTTCCCCGAGCCAAGATTGTCAGGGGCTATGACCCACTCAATATGGTGAGCTGTGACCCTTGAAGAAGGACTCTCAACAACAGGAAGTTCCTTCAATCAAGATACCAGATTCTAATTTTAACAAATTTTATTGTTTACCCCGCGAGACCCTTGAAAACGTCACATGCATACATACACATCATTGCATAACAGGTACCCTTGTTACAGGTCACTTACCATCTTCGCTGTTTATTTCAGCAATGGCTTCCCAACAAGATAACCAGGATCTTCAGGCTCAAGAGATTCAGTTCAAGGAGATCTTCCTAAGCCTATCCAAGGGGCAAGAAGAGTTAAGGACACTCCTCATGGGGAATCTGGCCAAGCAAAACCCCGAAGATGACAAGGACGAACGGCTGAAACGTCTACAAGATGAGGTAGACACATTGAAAACCCAGATGCTGGGGCAAAGGTCTCTCATCCAAGGTTTAGCTCGGGAGCAAGAAGAGTTGAGGACCATGATCAGTCAACTCCATCAAGACAGATACAACATGAAGCAACCAGTCCAAGTCAGGGACCAAGTCATTAATCAGCCTCCAAGAAGTCAAAGGTTTGGTTTAATGAATGGGCCTCTCCAAGCTGCTACTACTTCACAGGTCCAACAACGACCTCGCCAAGAACAACGGGCTGATCAGAGCAAGCCAGACAAGCCTAAAAGGCAGTTCACCAAGCTCAACGTGTCATCGTCTCAAGCTTTACAACAATTGTTGAGGTTGAATCTGGTGACGTTAAGGGACCCTCCTAAGAATCTCAACACAACCTCCCTAAAGTACAATCCTGAGGAAAGATGTGCATACCACTCTGACAGTCCAGGACATGACACCGACGACTGCTGGGCTCTGAAGAATAAGATCCAAGACCTGATTAATGAAAGAGCTGTGGATTTCACCCAGATGGGCCAGGCTGAATGCTCCTGCCATCCCTACAAGATGCATCAGTCGAAGTAACAAGCTCTGAGACGAAAAGACTTTTTGTTCATTAGGATTTTCAAGTTGTAATTTTCTTTTGTTCAAACATTTACTCATGTTAAACGTTGTTATTTCATTAATGCATCGCATATGTCTGTTTTGAACCAATATATTCGCATTCGCTATATTCAAACTGTTTTCATATTTTTGTGATGATTAAACTCTTGATTGAAAATTCTAAGCCTCTTGAGGGAGGATGACGAAAACGATACCACGATCTTTACAGTATGCTTCTGAACAGACCCCGCTGATGAGGTATAGGCATGGTTTCAAATCCTAAACAGTGGAGTTATAAGGATGATAATCCCTCGTCAACCCCTTTGAGCCAAAGAAGTAGGAGTTTTTTTTCTTTTCAAAAAACTAAACCCTTAATCATAACCTGGGGCAGGGTAGTCTTCTCAGTTGATCCAAGTGCATAACGAATGGCACCAAAGAGGTCCTTACAAAACAAAAGACAATGATGGTTCCGAACAATCGTAAAGACATGCAGTCATTACTTCTCAAAACGAAAACCCATTAAGTCAAAACCTATGAAGGAGACTTACGAAAACTGGGGCATCCCGCTGACTGTAATCACAAAAAGGAACAGTTCAGGCAAAAAGAATAGGGATAATAAAATCAAAAAAAAAGAGGTCCAACAAACCCTCAACAAAAAGAAATGACTGTCTATTCAAAATAAACTGTCAATATCCGAACCATCATTGGAATATCAGGACAAAGACTCAAACAAGGTCCAACGCACGATCAGCTGAGTTTAGGTTTGAAGAACATCACGAAGAACGGGTGGGTACAAATAATTTGAGCCTTTATCCTTTGTTTCTTAAACCGTGAACCAGGCCACATTATAACCCTTAAAAGTCCTAGCTGAAGCATGGGTTAGTTCGAAAGCATACTGTTACGAAAGGTATCCTGACTCCTTAAGGCTTGCTGTAAAATACTGAGTTGACATCATATCTTTACAAAACTCACTTGCTTTTACAAAAAATGCATTTTTTAAAATTTCAAGACAGACATAAGCTTTTGCATTCTTAAAATAACATTGTTTACATATGACTAGTTATTTGAACAGCAGAGAAATTCGCACGACGAATATCCTATGAACAAAAATCTTCTCAACAAAAGAGTCACCTCCAGTGGAAGAAACACTTCCAATCAAGGGGCATGGCATGATCAGTGTCCATCATCTGGGGCAGTCCAGTCAAGATTTGGAGAATCTCTCAAAAGGCCAACCAGCTTGGGGCAAATCTCCGCCTGAGTCACTTGGGGCATTCCAACAACGAATCTTGCCTGATCAAACATCTTCTGGTGGCATGGCAAAACACTTCTAACAAGGGCAACTCCCTACATTATGAGAGCACGAACATAGTCAAAAAATACTATGCATAATCAAAGACCCGCTAGGTTGACACACCTAGGCAAAAATAAGGGCTTCCCGGCGAACCAAAAGGGTTCGGGCAAAAATAAGGGATGAAAATGAAAAAATATGTACACCCGGCAAGTCGAAAACCTGAAGAGGCGGCTTGGGCAAAAAAGGGTATCCCGGTGGACTGAAAACCCGAAAGGGCGGTCCAGGCAAAAATTAGGGATCAAAGCGCACGACTATGTCCTGTCATCTCGTCACTTGCCTACCAGAAGAAGATTTGTCAAACAGCAGTCATCAAACACCTTCACAGGTACTTTCTTCTCCAACAGAAACAGGGGCAATAATGGGTTGTCTAAGCGATCTAATTGCTCTGTCCACCAAGGTACCAAGGTGAGTTCAGCTGAAGAATGTAACCAAGATATCTTAAGTCCCCAGAAAGTGAACCAGCAAGTCAATGCACTCTTCCCAAGCAGAGTTATCCTGACAGCCTTAAGGCAGTTGGGTATCCCCAAGAGATCTCAACATTCCCCAGCACAATATACAGATATACTTAACAAGCATCCCCGGCAGTCTTGATCTAAGATTGTTCCCCGGCGGTATACCAGACATTCAGTGGAGTCAATTCCTCAAAACAGTTCAAGATTTCCCCAGGAGAGTCCAGTCTGAAGATTTCCCCAGGAAAGTTGAATCAATCTCCCCAGTAGGAAGCTTATCCCCAGTAGATTTTGGAAGCTTATCCCCTGCATAGCACGAACGCATCTCCCGGCTTTATTCAGAAGGTTATTTCCCCACCAAGATATAACTGGGTTATCCTTAGCCAATAACCAGGGAAAGATCGTCCCCGACGAAGTCTTCCTATCCCCCAGCGGAGTTCATCATATTCTTCAACAAAACTCAACAATGGTATCCCCAATGGAGTTCTCATTCATCTCAGCGAAGCACCTCTCCTCCCACAGAGTATTGTTCCCCAGCAAGATCGCTAGAGTAGTTATTCCCTGCAGAATAATCTCTTCATCAAGTTTATTCCCCAACGGAGTCATCTTCTCCTACCGGTTCATTCTTGCAATCTTCATCCCCAGCAGAAACGAAGAACTCTCTTCAACCATCAGCCCAGGATTTAACTCCCGGCATTCGTCAAGGATATATTTTCCTAGACGAAAATACATTCAAAAACATCACATACATCATGATACATGCATAAACGAATCATATCTTACAATCTCATTTATGTTGAGAACATCATTGCTTGATCCATGGCATGCATTCATACGACTGACTTTTACATTTCAGGAAAGATCCAGTTAAGTTCTCAGCTATTCCAAGACCTTGTCGGTTCAGTTAAATCGACTCCTAAAGATTTTTCTGATGCCGATCCAGTCAAAGGCCTTCTCTGGTCCAGTTAAATCGATTCTTAAAGATTTTCCTGATGAAGACTCAGTTGAAGATTCCAAGACCTTGCCTGGTTCAGTTAAATCGACTCCTAAAGATTTTTCTGATGCCGATTCAGTCAAAGGCCTTCTCTGGTCCAGTTAAATCGATTCCTAAAGATTTTCCTGATGAAGACTCAGTTGAAGATTCCAAGACCTTGCCTGGTTCAGTTAAATCGACTCCTAAAGATTTTTCTGATGCCGATCCAGTCAAAGGCCTTCTCTGCTCCAGTTAAATCGACTCCTAAAGATTTTCCTGATGAAGACTCGGTTGAAGATTCCAAGACCTTGCCTGGTCCAGTTAAATCGACTCCTAAAGATTTTTCTGATGCCGATCCAGTCAAAGGCCTTCTCTGGTCCAGTTAAATCGATTCCTAAAGATTTTCCTGATGAAGACCCAGTTGAAGATTCCAAAACCTTGCCTGGTTCAGTTAAATCGACTCCTAAAGATTTTTCTGATGCCGATCCAGTCAAAGGCCTTCTCTGGTCCAGTTAAATCGATTCCTAAAGATTTTCCTGATGAAGACCCAATTGAAGATTCCAAGACCTTGCCTGGTTCAGTTAAATCGACTCCTAAAGATTTTTCTGATGCCGATCCAGTCAAAGGCCTTCTCTGGTCCAGTTAAATTGATTCCTAAAGATTTTCCTGATGAAGACCCAGTTGAAGATTCCAAGACCTTGCCTGGTTCAGTTAAATCGACTCCTAAAGATTTTTCTGATGCCGATCCAGTCAAAGGCCTTCTCTGGTCCAGTTAAATCGATTCCTAAAGATTTTTCTGATGCCGCTCCCGTAAAAGTTATTCCAAGATCTCCTCTAGTCCAGCTAAATCGATTCCTAAAGATTTCTCTGAGACGAAAACCTTTTGAAGTTCCAGACTCGATTCCTGTATCTCGCCAGGGCACGTCTGAAAGGTTCTCTCATCGTCCCGTTGAGGTAGTAATCGCCCAAAGGTTCTCTCATCGTCCCGTTGAGGTAGTAATCGCCCAAAGGTTCTCTCATCGTCCCGTTGAGGTAGTAATCGCCCAAAGGTGTTTTAGACTTATAAGATTATTTAAACGCAGCCTTCAAGAAATTCTTAGTTAGCATGTAAAGCACGACGGGTCTTGAGGGTGTTTTACCTCGAAGAAATTTGGAATACTCCAACGGACAGCGTTGCGAATGATGCCTCCGGTAGAGTTATGACGGCATTCGAATTTCTGAAATATCTGTCCGACCTATGTCATGGCGGAAGCAAAGAAGGTAAGAATAAAATGGCATTAAATATGACAAGCATAGTTAAAGTTTAGTAATAGAATACTTGAAAGAAAGGAAGTGTAGCAGCAGCTTGGAATAGAACGAGAACATCAGGAGCAGAAGTATATTGGAGGCGCCAGGTTCCGTCGAGTTTGTTGAAATCAATTGGTTGACCGACGTTGGTTCCTTCTACATTCACCTAACATAACAGTATGAAACACATTGGTGGTTGGAGAAACAAAAAAGAAAGAGAGTGAGAAATTGAAAATACTAACTAGTGCTTGTTCTATAGAAGAACGTTGATGAGGAGTTGTCAAGAGTCCTCTTTGTGTGTCTTGAAGAGAGGTTAAAAGGACATGCTTTTTGTTCTCTAACACTGAATCATATACCTTCAAATTAAAACAAGCAAATAATTAATCAAGTAAAATTGGAAAATGAATGAATGAGAAAAGGAAACCTTGGAAGCAGATGTCATCATCATAGCCACGGAAACCTTGGAAGCAGATGCCATCATCATAGCCACGGAAGCCTTGTAATTGTTGGGTGTGTGATGAATTCTCCTCCTAGTTCTTGGAGTAACATTGCATAGTGGTGATGAATTCAAAGCCAACAATTCCATCCCCATTATCATGATTATCTAACAAAATGAGTCATTAATTGAACATGAATCAATGAGAATGGGAAATTAACCCTTTTTTTCCCCTTTGCTCAACTTCTGGCCGAGCTTCTTCTTCTTCTGCAGTTCACATCATATTATCTTAATTCTATATGGTATTGTGTTACTTCAATTCAACGAATCATGATTCCAACTCGTCAGGATGGCCGAGTGGTCTAAGGCGCCAGACTCAAGTTCTGGTTCTCGTGAGAGAGCGTGGGTTCAAATCCCACTTCTGACATTTTTCCAAGCAGTTGATCTGCTAGATCAATTTAATTTTTCCTCTCACAAGCAGTTGATCTTTTTCCTCTCACAAGCAGTTGATCTGCTAGATCAATTTAATTTTTCCTCTCACAAGCAGTTGATCTGCTAGAGTTGATCTTTTTCCTCTCACAAGCAGTTGATCTGCTAGATCAATTTAATTTTTCCTCTCACAAGCAGTTGATCTGCTAGAGTTGATCTTTTTCCTCTCACAAGCAGTTGATCTGCTAGATCAATTTAATTTTTCCTCTCACAACCATTTCACCAAGCAGTTGATCTGCTAGATCAATTTAATTTTTCCACCAATAATTGCTATTCAGTATTATAAATTTCATCATACATTTGTTTAGTAAACTATTGTGATTAATTTTACTAATTGAGATGTACTGATTGTTCATTTACATATGGTTTTGTATGTACAAACTATTATATAGAAAATGATCTCAACAACACCGTGTGAGTTTGTTGGCTCTACTTCCATAGTTTGGTTGATGAAAAATTTATGCAAAAATGCTGTATAACCACTGCACCTTATAACAGAACCAACACAAGAAAGTTTGAACAAAAGAACCACCCTAGTCACACAATATTAACTCATCTGAATCACGTCTCTATCCTTCTATTATTAATCAACTATTGTTATGAACTCCTCCTTATCCTTTATCATAACAAACTCCTCCTTATTTTTTTGTCCCAGGATATTGCATCAAAGGTGATTGTTGCTGACACACCTGTAGGGAAGTTCAACTTATGGTCATTATTTGAATGGTCATTGTTTGAATTCATAGGCTCTGAGTGTGAGATAGAGAAACAGATGCGGTTTATTTCTTTGAAGTATTTTGTTAATCAAATACACGGCATAAACAAAAAAATATAGACCATTCTTTAAAGAAATTTTTTATGAAAACTAAAATTGAATTTTAAATTATTATAGGAACGAAAAATATATTTAATCCTTTATTTTAAAATAAATCTAATGCATTCTTTTTTTTTACTATTATTATTTTAAATTCATTTGATTGCTTTTATAATAAAAATATATCTATTTAATTATTTTACTATTATTTTGGACAACTTATGAAAATAAGATGAAAATACATTATGAACAATGTTATAAGTTGTTTTCACAATACCTCTTAAATAAATAGTCTCATAAAACTTATGCTAATTGATATGTTAAAATAAATCAATCCAAATAAATTTTTAGTCTCATTGGTTTTTTAGTTTGTTAGTCTATTTAAATATTATTTAAATGGCTTACTTACATATGTCTAAAATAATAGGTTTTTATGTAGGATAACAGACTAACCCGATCTTAGAAAAAGTCAGACACAAACCTAAAAATAAACCTATGTCAGACTACAGACCAAACTTCAATTTTTTAAGCAGGTCAGACTTAGGCTTGGCAAAGCTTAGCTCGGCCCAGCCTATTTCCACCCCTATTTCCACCCCTAAGCCTATGATTGTTGTTGATAACCTTTGATGTTGGGGTGTTGTCCCATGAAATCCCTAAATTGAAATTGTAGATCTACAAGAGATGATGAAAAGTGAATTTTGGTGAAGAAGATTGTTGTAGATTAAGTGATTAGTGAAATTAGATGAAGTCTATAAGTTGTTGTGTGTAAAAATATTGTATTGGGTCAAATTGGTAGTTTGAAAAGTGTGTAAAATGAGAAGAATTCGTGCTGGTGCAAAAACAGGATTTTGTGTAGCAGACTGGCCATACGCGTATGGTACGCATATGGGGAACGTTCCCAGGGGCCATACCCGTATGGTACGCGCCCTATCCCTAAACCAACACGGTCTTCTGCTAGAACGCGTATGATGAGGGGCCATACACGTACGGACTAGCCAGTACGCATATGGAAATTCTTGAAGGGCTTTTGGGGGAAATCCCCTCTGGTTGTACGCGTATGATACACGGATGAAACGTGGCTGTTTTGGCCTTACGCGTTTGATACGCATATGAGATGGGCGGGGAAGAAGTCGTATGCGTATGGTTCGCGTATGGGCAGGCTGATATGTAGAAATTTCCTTTTTCGCGATTTCTTTCCCATTTTCGCGTGCAGTGTAGTTTCTTTTGGTCTGTAATGACTAGTATGACTTAGACGGATGTAGGAAGGTTTGTAATAATGAGAATTGTGTTGAAACGTAGAACTTAGGGGAAATTTTGTATTGTGTTGATGTTGAGTGAGGTGACTGTCGTATCCCAAATTTGGCCTACCTCGACGATTATATTTTCAAGATTAAAATAGAAGAAATATTTTAATTAAGGATGGTTCAGCAATATCTGATAGCCCATTCTTAAATCCAAGCAAACATGGGGGTGTATTTTAATTCAGGAGAGTGGGGCTTTCTAAATCAGAAAGACCCATGTACCCGTAAACCCATTCGCAAAGCATGTTGGTCAATGACCCATGAGATTCGAATATGGAAATTTATTTCAAAAAATATTTATTAAAATTCTTAAAGCCCACTTAAGTTTAAGTTGTTATTAGTAAAATAAAGAGGTTGAAATTAAATATATTAAAGCCCATTTAGGAATTATTGTTGTTGTTGTTAGTAAAGAAATGGGGTGAAAATTGCAATTAAAGGGCCATCGAATTTTATTTGGCCCATTGCTCGCTTGGGATTATTAAATAGTAAGGAGAGAGGTGTAATTACAAACTGTAGGTTCATGGTGTTTTCAGCAACCCATTTCCTGTTTTGGTTTAGGAAAAAAGAGGGCATTATTATTAAAGAAAATTCTCATTAGTATAAATTAATAATATATATATTTCTTTAAGAGAATGTGATATTTTGCTGATAAACTTTTTATAATAATCTTTTATTATTAAAGAGGATATTAGATTAAATATTATTTATTCCATTTATTAAGGATGCTTGTTTAGAGAAAGTTTCTGTTTGGACTGAGATTTTTAAAGAGATTTGGGCCCAATTGCATTAAAAAACATGTTTGCTGTAAAATAAAAGAAATAATGTTACAGGGCCCACTAAACCATTACTGCATCAATTGCAAAAATATTGCACATGTTTTTTTGGCTATTAACAACTATTGTAGATATTAAATCAAATCGCAGTTCAAACTAAAATTGTACAGAATCTCTAAAAACTAAATTTGATCAAATCTTTACCTAAACTAAAATAGAATAATACCAAACCAATTGCAGATCACAAAATCAAATCTTCTTCTAAAATTAAACAAATCAAATCTTCTAAAGTCCAAGCCCAGGATACGTTACAAATATAATAGAAAACAAGAATACATTATCTGAGGATGTTTGCTTACAGAACCAAATTTGAAAATTACACAAAATCAAATCCGACGAATCAATTACATTCAATTGAATCAATTATACAAAACGAATCCCTAATTTATGTTCCTAAATCTATGATAACTTGTAACTACAATTCAAGCTAAACCCTATAAATACAAGCCTAAAATTAACAGAAAAGGGAGGAAAAATACAGAGGTACTAAAAACACAGAAGAGAAAGATACATACAGAAGAACTTGAAGACAGAAGGGGAAGAACCAGTGTCGTCGTTAAAGAAGAGAAGTAAAACTGGGGTTTTATTATCTGAAACCATAATCGCCGTTTCTAGCCGCTTCTGCCGTACACCATCAACTTCAACCTCTCATCACCGGGAACCACCGTTCGCAGGACCTACGAAATTAAAGAAGAAAAAAGAGATTAGTACCAGATCCAAGTCAGAATCGGAATCGCTACGGGAGGTAACTTAGCTTGTTTTTCTTTTTGATTGTTGATTTAGAATTTGGGGAAGGGTTGTTTGCCTTAGTGCCTCCGTGGGGGAGGTGGGAGAGTTAGAGGTTAAGGAAGAGAGAAAGAAGGGTTACGCGAGAGGGATAGGGGACTGGTTTTGGAGTGCTGCAGAAAAATGAAGTGATTTGTAAAAAAATATATATTAAGACAAATTTTTATATTCTGTATATTCCTATGCTAACGCGTGCATCAATGTTATCATACTCCCACACTCTTATCCGTACGATCGTGATTGGACGACCGATAGACAAAGTCTCACGTTAAGCCCCGTACACCCTCACCCACGTAATCAAACCGGCCCTCTCAATTTACTTAATGGGTCGATCCCATTAATTTCTGCACCCCCCTTTTATGATTATTATATTTTAATTCTATTTTGTTATTATTATTATTTCTTTTATATTATATATTATCTATTTTTTATATTCTCATTATATTTAATATTATTTATTTATTTTTATAATTAATTAATATTATTATTAATATTAATATTATTATTATATTATTATTTATTATATTATCATGTAAATAAATTATTTTTCCTAACAAACTCATGCACACATATTTTCAATATTTGCATTAAAATATTTTTAGTCATGCATTAATTAATATTTTTGCAATTAATACGATTAAAAAATACTAAAATTGAAAATTTATGAAAATCATTCTTTAAAGAATTTTTTTATAAAAACTAAAATTGAATTTTAAATTATTATAGGAACGAAAAATATATTTAATCCTTTATTTTAAAATAAATCTAATGCATTCTTTTTTTTTACTATTATTATTTTAAATTCATTTGATTGCTTTTATAATAAAAATATATCTATTTAATTATTTTACTATTATTTTGGAGAACTTATAAAAATACGATGAAAACACATTATGAACAATGTTATAAGTTGTTTTCACAAGAACTCTTAAACAAATAGTCTCATAAAACTTATGCTAATTGGTATGTTAAAATAAATCAATTCAAATAAACTTTTAATCTCATTGGTTTTTTAGTTTATTAGTCTATTTAAACATTATTTAAGTGACTTACTTACATATGTCTAAAATAATAGGTTTTTATGTAGGCTAACAGACTAACCAGACCTTAGAAAATGTCAGACACAAACCTAAAAATAAGCCTATGTCACACTACAGACCAGACTTAGACTTCATTTTTTTTGGCAGGCCAGACTTAGACTTGGCAAAGCCTAGCTCGGCTCAATCTATTTCTACCCCTAATTCTCCCCCGTACTCCCCTCGTTATTGATTTGAAGAGGCATGTGATAAAGTGTTCAAAGAAATATTAGAAAAACACGCACAATTTTCTCATAACAATATAATTGCACTAAGGTTCAACTCTAAATACTTATATTTTTTTTACTTTAATTATGGATGTGGATCCGTTTGACCCGCCATTTTTGTGGATTGGACTGAGGTTTTCGGTTTGATACATTAAGTTAGCCCGCACCTCCTAACCTGCTTAAAAAAGCAGGCCGAGGCAGGGCAGATTCTGCTTAGAATTTAAACAATTTTAACTATAAAAACAACACTTTTCTCTTAGGATTATATTGCTTGAATTGTATTATAAATTATTATACAGACAAATTGAATTATAATTGTAACATTTTTTATATAGCTTTCTAATACATGCGTTGATTGGAAAAGCTTGAAATAAAAGAACAATTGTATGGCTTGCAGAATTATTAAGTTGTCAATACATTAACTCAGATGTTTTCTTTAAAAAAAGAAGGATTTGATTAGTGTATACGTGTGACGAATTTATGATTTAACTATTGAGAAATCGGTCAATATAAAAGTCTATATGATGTAAATAATGAGAAAGTTTGGTGTTGATATTTTATACACTATTATTTTATGCACTGTGATGTTTTATGCATTGTAATTGTTATTATTGTTAGTTTTGTGTAAATTTTAAATTGGATTCTTTTAATAGTTAGTTTTTAAATAGGATTATGATGATATGAATTATTTATTTATTTATTTTGATATTTTTTTATCGTGCTTGAGTTTTTTTTTTGGTAATTGGTCTTTATTTATGTTATTTTTGAATTGTTTGGACTTAAGACATGTTGAAGTTATATTATGCGCTGCAAAATAATAAATTATTGTATCGACCTCTTTGGTAATAATTAATTTTTTTCTAAATTATGTAGTAAATCAAATTTCAAAATAAAAAAAATTTTGCAGGCCAACCTGTAACACCTCATTTAAATATTTAGTTATTTGATGATTGAATTTGTAGAACTATGTTGGTTTGACTAAGGAGGTGTGAGAACTTAGTAAAATTCGATAATTGAAGTAGGCTTTGAATAATATTATAATAGTGATAATTCTGGTGAAGGATGAAATATTCCATTATTATTAATAAAAATATTATTGTTGGTTAAATGTCGTATTTGCCACTAATGATATTATTATTATTATTATTATTAATATTATAACTATTATCATTATTATTATTATTATTATTATTGGGAAATAATAATAAGGAATAATTAGAGAGTGACAGAATTATTTTGGGAGAAACTGCTTTCACGTGAAAAGAAGAGAAGAGAAGAGAAGAGAAGCTAGGACAAAGGGGTGACAAGGAGAATCTCACCAAAATTGAAGAATCAAGGCTCCAAACTAAGGAAAGCTGGAAGAATAGGTTCTCTAAATGGTGATTATAACATGAGAGGATAGTGAGGGTTCCTTTTCCTCTTAGGGTTTTGTGTAGATCTGGTGTATTATAATTCCTTTTGTTGATTGATGATATACATATATGATCCTATGTATAATTGTGAATAATTTGATGTCTATGGATGATTGTTGTTGATAACCTTTGATGTTGGGGTGTTGTCCAATGAAATCCCTAAATTGAAATTGTAGATCTACAAGAGATGATGAAAAGTGAGTTTTGGTGAAGAAGATTGTTGTAGATTAAGTGATTAGTGAAATTAGATGAAGTTTATAAGTTGTTATGTGTAAAAACATTGTTTTGGGTCAATTTGGTAGCTTGGAAGTGTGTAAAACGAGAAGAATTCGTGCTGGTGCAAAAACAGGATTTTGTGTAGTAGACTGGCCATACACGTATTGTACGCATATGTGGGACGTTACGAGGGGTCGTGCGCGTATGGTACGCGCCCTGTCCCCAAACCAACACGATGTTCTGCTAGAACGCGTATGATGAGGGGTCATATACGCATGGACTAGCCAGTACGCGTATGGAAATTTTGGAAGGGTTTTTGGGGGAAAGCCCCTCTGATGGTACACATATGATACGCTGATGAAACATGGTTGTTTTGGACTTACGCATTTGATACGCGTATGAGATGGGTGGGGAAAAAGTCGTACGCGTATGGTACGCATATGGGAAGAAGTTTCTGTTTTCGTGTTTTCTTTCCCATTTTCACGTGCAGTGTAGTTTCTTTTGGTCCGTAATGACGAGTATGACATATACTGATGTAGGAAGGTTTGTAATGATGGGAATTATGTTGAAACGTAGAACTTAGTGAGAATTTTGTATGGTGTTGATGTTGAGTGAGGTGACCTAAGATGTGGTTATTGTACGAATGATAAATGAAGAAATTGCTTAGGATGTTATGTTGTTGTAAATGTTATTGCCATCGAATATACATGATCAATTGATAACATGTTTAGTGATTGTGATGCTATAATGTTATATTATTGTAGTGTTGTTGTTATCGACAATACATGATAAATTGCCAATATGCTTAGTTATTGTGATGCTATGATTCTATGTTGTGATATTATGATGTTATGATGTGTAATGTTGTTGTTGTTGAATGTTCATGATGGATTGGTAGTATGCATAGTGAATTGTGATACTATGACACCATGTTGTTAAAATGTTGTTGTAATGTTTGATGAAGTGCGATACGATGATGTTGCATTGTTGGATGTATGATAATAAGTTGTTATTATTTTCTATTGCTATCGTTGCATGTAAGGTGATGGCTTATGCTCTGTTGGGGTCCTTTATTGGCAAGATATTGTGGGCTTATGCTTTGTGGTTATATATTCACGTTGTTGCATGTTAGTGTTGCATGCATACATTAGTGAGGGCTTGTGCCTTTTTGTTGGCATGTAATGGCGTTATGTTCAGGACTTATGCTCTGTTATTGCCCTATCTGGCATTATGATGAGGGCTTATGCCATATTGGTACCACATGTATTTAGTTGTTGTCGGTTGCATTGCATTGCATTGCACCCTCTTGATTTTGTTAAATTGTAATTCGATTGTGTCGAAACTGTGTGTGTGTCAAAGGGAGGTTGCCCAGTCGAAGAGCTTGTGGATCGAAGCAAGCTACACACAGATTTGATTGGTTTTAGATTTAGATAAATTTGATTTAGATCTAAAATAGATAGATTTGATTTAGTACCAAAATAGGTATTTTGGGCTTTTATAGTTTTGGGCTTTGGCTTAGGGAGCAAGTTAACCTAAATTTATAAATAGAGGGAGTAACCCCTAATTTTGTAATTAAGTCAACTCATTGTAATCACAGAATTTGCAGTTGCAAGTTGTAATGCGATGACAAAACCGACTATTGTACTAGTTTTGCGTTTGTATTCACAAATGTTACGGTAAGAAAGATTTGTCACCGGCTTTTCTTTTATCCAACAAAGGAAAGGGTGAAAAGAACAGAAAAATACCTTTCGAGATTATTTCTGGGTAAGGGGTAAATTATGGAAAGGGAATGTGTTAGCATCCTTTCCATCCGTAGTTATCTACAGGCTCTTAAATGCTTAGCTCATTTGAAAAATACCTTGTGCCTTGTGTGTTTGAAAAGTATTTTGAAAGAAAGCGACTTAGTACGGAGAACTTTGTAATGTTTCTCAGATTGGTAGAAAACGTATACAAAGTATTTCGAAAAATGTTTTTGAAAGAAGTTTGGTGTAAAAGTTTGTTTTGAGCATAGCATCTAAGAACTATCTACTTTTACTCGAAAGGGTGTTCTTTTCCTCTTTTCCTTTAGACAGTTCTATCCTACTATTAGCGAGTAGGTAGCTCTATCTTTGGATTTTTTTTAGGAACATTCAAAGGGACATCGTATAGTCACAAAGGAAACTGGGAAAGAAACCTTAGTAACTACCCTAGGGTTTTAAGATCATACCGAGGCAACAACGAGAGGGTAATTTTTTATCTTTAAACCGAAGGGTAGCCACTAAAGTCTCTCACGTTTCGAGAGTTGTGACTGTTTTCCGAAGGCAACCAAAGTAAGGATACCCTAGAGGTGCACATGTGCAATTGTGTTTGTATTCAGTTATTTGTCTTGTGTTAGGTTTGCTAGCGTTTAATTTTAACCTCTTGCTATACAATCCTATTATCATGCATCTAAACAGTTTAAAGTTGCAGGAATTTAAAGTGCAGAAATGTAAAATCTATCTATGTAAAATCCTATTAGCGTTTTTTGTTGTTGAATGTTCATGATGAATTGATAATATGCATAGTGAATTGTGATACTATGACACTATGTTGTTGAAATGTTGGTGTAATGTTTGATGAAGTGTGATACAATGATGTTGCATTTTGGATGTATACAAGTATGTTATTATTATCTGCTATTGCTATCGTTGCATGTATGGTGAGGGCTTATGCTTTGTTGGTGGCCTTTATTTGCAAGATGTTATGGGCTTATGCCCTGTAGGTGTATATTTACGTTGTTGCATGTTGGTGTTGATGTTGAGTGATGTGGCCTAACATGTGGTTGTTGTACGAATGTTGTATGAAGGAATTGCTTAAGATGTTATGTTGTTGTAAACGTTGTTGCTATCGAATATACATGATAAATTGATAACATGTTTAGTTGTTGTGATGTTATGATGTTATGTTATTTTAGTGTTTTTTTTGTCGAATATACATGAGGAATTGTTAAAATGCTTAGTTGTTATAATGTTATGATACTATGATGTTATGATACTATGATGTTATGATGTGTAATGTTGTTGTTGTTGAATGTTCGTGATGGATTGATAATATGCGTAGTGGATTGTGATACTACGACACTATGTTGTTGAAATGTTGTTGTAATGTTTGATGAAGTGTGATGCAATAATGTTGCATTGTTGGATGTATGCCAGTATGTTGTTATTATTTTCTATTGTTATCGTTGCATGTATGGTGATGGCTTATGCTCTGTTGGTGGCCTTCATTGGCAAGATTTGTGGGCTTATGTCCTGTAGGTGCTTATTTACGTTGTTGCATGCATACATTGGTGATGGCTTATGCTATGTTGTTGGCCTGTAATGGCATTGTGTTGAGGGCTCATGCCCTATTACTAGCACATGCATTGAGTTATTGTCGGTTGCATTGTATTGCACTATCTTGATTTGATGTGGTGTCATATGAATGATGAATGTGTTGCGAATTATTTGGGTGGAAGGTGGGTTATTTGAACTGTGTGATATTACTACTCCTTAACATATGATATTCACCGTTATTTATTGAATGCAATTTCACCCATTTTTTGTTGTTTTGTCTGTGCTCCTCTGGGAGTACATGT
This sequence comes from Vicia faba, assembly GCA_948472305.1. Taxonomy (NCBI): domain Eukaryota; kingdom Viridiplantae; phylum Streptophyta; class Magnoliopsida; order Fabales; family Fabaceae; genus Vicia; species Vicia faba. The sequence goes on along the minus strand of OX451740.1, from coordinate 1,340,788,749 downwards.
AATCAGGTACCTGAGTAGTGCTTGGAGTATGAGTTGTCGGATTGAGTCTTAGGAGTCACTCTGATACGTGACACATAATATTATGGGAATTTGTTTATGTTTATTATTTTTCATATTTGTTACGTGTTTTAACTTCAAATTTATGTTGAACCACGAGTTATGTTGAGAATGTTGTTATTAAATCCGTAGTGCTTTGAGAATGAATAGTTGGATATTTCCGCTGTGTAAATAATTCTTTTATGAGAAATAAAATAATAAAATGATTTGAAATTTTATGAGTTTTTGAAAGAAGTGACATCCTACTTGTGTACTATGATGTATTTTCGTATAATTATATTATAATTATTCTTGTGGGGAAAGTGGGGCGTTACAATAGGTATGAGAGTAGGTCGGTTCGTCCGGTCAAGTTGTTAAGTCTGTAGAGTGTGACAGTTGAATAATGTGGATGTGTTACTCCTTAGTGTGTGACGTGTGTTTGAAACACTGTAAGTGCCTTCTTATTTTTTTCTTCTAATCACTTGTTTGTAGGAGAGAGATTGAAACTAGTGGGGGAGAATTTATTTCTTCTTAAAGATGTTTTGGTTGCAAGAGGTGTGAATAGTTGGTTCAGTGTGCCATGGATTGCAAAAGTACAAGTGTTGGCAGGACTATTTGGTTTTCTGATTCCGAAGAGAATGCGGATTCGAGATTCATGTATAAGGGTTAGGTTATAGTGTCCCTGGGAGGGAGTGATCATGTACTTATGTTGTTCGCATATCTAGTAGTAGATGGCGATTTTTTGGCTAATGGTGTGCCAGTTGTGTGTGGGTCCTGATTCTTTCCTAGGGATGATTGTGACTTGTCGTTAGAGCGAGATTTTGGATTGACGTGAGGTGATCTTTGATGGTGAATGATTTAGAGTGGAACCAAATGCTTTGGAATTATGTTGCTGAGTCGATGCAGACTCTTCCGTCTGAGGGATGTTGTGAATTCAAGGTTCCAGTCTGTTGGACGATTGAGGCGTCTTTGAGAGAAGACGGTCAAGTATTATTGGTGGTTGCTTCTTGGGGAATAGATATAAATATGATGGCTAGTTACATATCAGTGGTGTGTACCTTCTGGATGCTTCGGAGATATCTGCTAAGCAAGTAGGATAACTTCTAGGAGATCGGGATATTTGGAGAACAAATTTTAGAACTTCGTGTAGGCATTGTGAATTTTTGGATCAGTTGTTATGGTGTTTATTATGGACATTCTGATTTATTCCAAGTCGAAATAAGATTAGGTGGAACAATTTCAAATTGTATTACGAGCATTGAAGGAGAAGAAACTGTATACTAAGTGGTCAAAATGTGAATAATGATTTAAGGAGGTGAGTTCCTTAGGCGTATTATTTTGGGTAAGGATAATTGTGGATCCGTCCAAATTAGATACATTTATACGTTGAGATTTTTTGAAGTTGGATACAAAGATTAGAAGCTCTTTGGGCTTAGTTGGTTACTATTGCATTTTGTGAAACAAAGTAAAGTGTTAGTTAGAGACGAGGTCAAGTGCGATAAGTTGGTAATGAATAAATTGACGGAATGAAATGTTTGGTGTTAAGAAAAATATGTTAAGAAAGTGTTGTAGGAGCACATGTAGGTGATATTTATGCCAATTGAGAATGGTTAGAGTGGAGGAACCCTTGAGGAAAAGAGAAAGTTAAACAATAAGATGGAATGTGAGTCATTGAAGACATCGTAGCGAATATGTCAGGAAAAGTTGATAAGTTTCTATCACCAACTAAGTGACGAGATGGTATTATTGAGATTGTGATTGGAATGAGATTAAAAGGTAGAAATATATGAATTATTGATGTTTTGAGATTTGAAGGAAAGCCGGGAATTTAGGAATGTTGTTAGAATCCTCTATGTGGATAAAGACTTGGAATAGAGCGGAATGATTTGTAATGTATTTGGTATGCTAACAGGTCTTGAGTTAGAAAATTATTAATCATCGTGGGATGATAAGTGAGTGAGAAGAGGAATATGTAATGTGTTGGGTAATGGTGTCTCATCAACGAGATCGAATGAGAAGGAAATTATGTAGGCATGTAAATCTCAAGGAGATTATTTGGATTGTGGTGCTTTAGGTGACTTTGAGTGCAAGTTTTAAAGAAACGCTATTATAGTTAGTAATAATGGTTTATTCCTCATCATGGTTGTCGGCTACTTATTGACAAATTGAGGAACTGATCACCCTTAATCTATTGTTGATAGTAGACAGGATCATGTTGGACGGGATGAACTTGTCTTTCCAGCTTGATGGTGTGTAAAGTGACTGATGTTTTACCAAGAGGGTAGTCGTTCACTATTTTGTGAGAGCCTAATAGAAAAGCAGATATGAAAGAGTTAGGATTTATTGAACAATTCAAAGACTTGAGTTGTATACGACCTAAGGTCGCAAAGTGAGAGGTTGAGGATATAAAAGGAGAGTAGTGATTTTATGGTGAATATTAAAGATAGTTAGGAACTGGATGTGAAATTGTAGGCCTAGTAGTTAATAGAAATAAAAGTGAGGGTAGTGACTTCAAAATAGACGATTAGAGTAGCGTAACTATTGTATGATATAATGCAGTTCACTGCAAGTGTGTGATTGTAAGACTCAATGGTTAAACATCATAAGCCTATGGGTATGATGCAAAACCATTGGACATTCCATAAGGGAGGAGATAGGTGAAAAGTTTATATGTTATTGGCATCATTGTTGTGTTAATAGATGTATTAATTTAAGTGTTCGACTGATGAATCGTAGCATCAAAGTACTAATGTTGTGTGTCAATGTTGTTGGTATTATAGTTGGGACAATGTCCTTGTGAAGGTGTTGTTGTTGGATTAAAATGGTTAATGATGTTAAATGTTGATGAGTGGTATTCAAGATACTGCCAGATATGACGTGGGAATTGGAAAGTTGGATGCGAGAGTTGTGTCTGGAGTGTTTTGCATCGGGTAATTTTCGAAGACGCAAATACTTCTAAGTGGGGAGGAGTTGTAACGCCCCATTTAAATATTTAGTTATATGATGATTGGATTTGTAGAACTATGTTGGCTTGACTAAAGGGGTGTGAGAACTTAGTATAATTCGATAATTGGAGTAAGCTTTGAAAAATATTATAATAATTATAATTATGGTGAAGGACGAAATATCCCATTATTATTAATAAAAATATTATTGTTGGTTAAATGGTGTATTTGCCACTAATTATATTATTGATATTATTATTAATATTATTATTAATATTATAACTATTATTATTATTGTTATTATTGGGAAATAATAAGGAATAATTGGGAGAGTGGTAGAAGGAATTGGGAGATTTGTTTTCACGTGAAAAGAAAAGAAGAGAAGAGAGAGGAAGAGGAGCTAGGGCATGAGAGAAACAAGAGGAATTCACACCAATTTTAAAGAATCAATGCTCCAAATTGAGGTAAAGGGGGAGAACGGGTTCTTTAAATGGTATTTATAACATGAGAGGGTAGTGAGGGTTCCTTTCCCTCTTAGGGTTTTGTGTAGATTTGGTGTATTATAATTCCTTTTGTTGATTGATGATATACCTATGTGATTCTATGTAGAATTGTGAATAATTTGATGTCCATGATATGATTGTTGTTGATAATCTTTGATGTTATGGTGTTGTCTCATGAAATTCTTAAATTAAAATTGTAGATCTAGAGAGAGATGATGAAAAGTGACGGTTTTGATGCAAAAAGTTGTTATAGAATAATGGTTAAATGAAATTGGATTAGGAATATGAGTTATTGTGTGTAAAAACATTATTTTGGCTCAAATTGGTAGCTTAGAAGTGTGTAAAACGAGCATAATTTATACTGGTGCAAAAAAAAGTATTTTTGTGTTGCAAACTGCCATACGCGTATGAGAGAGGTCATACGCGTATGGGGGACATTCCCAGGGTCGTACGCGTATGGTACGTGCCTTGTCCCCAAGCCGACACGACTTTCTACTAGAACGCGTATGATACGCGTATCAGAGGAAGGCCATATGCATATGGACTAGCCATTATGCGTATGGAAAGTTCTAGAGAGGTTTTGGGGAGAAATTTCCCTCTGGTGGTACGCGTATGATCCACATATGGGATCTAGAAATTTTGGCCATACGCGTATGATACATAGGCATTGGGGCGAGAAAGTGATCCATACGCGCATGAGGCAGGGCCATACACGTATGAACAAGCTGAGGTGTAGATTTGTCCATTTTCGTGATTTTCCCCCGTTTTCGCGTGCAGTGTAATTTCTCTTGGGCTGTAATGATTAGTATGACTTAGACGGATATAAGAAGGTTTGTACAAATGAGAATTGTGTTGAAACGTAAAACTTAGTGGAAATTTTGTATGGTGTTGATGTTGAGTGATGTGACCTAACATGTGGTTGTTGTACGAATGATGTATGAAGGTATTTCTTAGGATGTTATGTTGTTGTAAACGTTGTTGCTATCAAATATACATTATGAATTGATAACATGTTTAGTTGTGTTGATGCTATGATGTTATGCTTTTGTAGTGTTATTATTGCCGAATATACATTAGGAATTGTTAATATGTGTTATACCCCAAAATTTGCCCTCTCATTTTTCTCAAGGCATGCCCATTGAGGTCCCTAACTTGCCCAAGAATGACTAAGAATTGACCAAACTAATTCTCCTCCTAAGGCAACGAACCTCTAACTAGGGTTTTCAATTTTCATCAAGATGTGTGAGCTCCAAATGTCACAAGTGTTTTTCATGGTCCTAATATGACTTCAAGATTGTCTATGCCAAGTTTCATGCCTTGCACAACAAGTTTGCCCAGTCAATTGCCCAAATGTTTGAAAATCAACCGTATTAGGTCAAAAGTCAATTGTGGCCCAAATACAGTCTGTGATACGGCGGGAGAACTGGCTATGGTTTTGCGTTTGTTTTTGCAAATGTTTCGGTTGAGCAAGAGTCACCACCGACTTTTTATTTTATCCTAAGGAAAGGTTTAAAAAGCACAGCAAAAAACCTTTGAGATTTTTCTTGGGTTCGGGGAGTAGATTATAGAAAGGGAAGGTATTAGCACCCTTTCTATCCATGGTTATCCATGGGCTCTTAGTTACTTGCTTAGATCACTTGCCTTTTGTTTTCAATTGTTTTAAATGGTGCTTGTGTGTGTGTGGGTTTGAAAATGTTTTGAAAAGAAACCATTGTGGTGGCAACCTTTGTAATGATCCATGTGGGGATGTATACAAAGATGTAGGTCTTTTGAAAAAGTTTTCATTTGTTTTTGAAAGTTGTTTTGAAAGTGTAGTGATGTGTGGTTTTTTTGAAATAGGCAAGTGTTATAGTTTGCAAGATTGATTCAAGTAACTAAGAGGTTATCTACTCCTAAATTTCTCAAAGTTTATTGCTATGTTTTAACCCTTTTAATAAGTTTGTTCCACCATTGTATTTGGTGGACAATATCATGTTAGGATGTGAAAGGGACAGGCGCGGGTCATCGTTTTAGACCATAATTGCAATGGTGCCAAGTATCTTTGGGCATTTTCTTTAAGGGACTTGATCATTTGTTTTGGCAATATTTTGAAAATGTTATCGAGGGACTATGATCATTTGATTTATTTGTTTTGCCCAAAGAGACCTAACATGCAATATGGCCCATTTATTTGAAGGCAACAAAGTGGAATACCCTAGGGGGTGCAAGTGTGATTTGTGTGTCCATTTTCATGCTTGTTTGTCTTGAGATTAGGTCATAACTATTTTGTTCATTTTATTCGCATATAAACCCTAATTCTAACATTGTATATTTAGAAAGCGATAAAGTGCGAAATTTAAACTCCTACGCTATTACAACACAATAATATAGGGAGGGGGGTACAATGTTTCAAATGGGGATTTTGACAAGGAATTTAAACCTAAAACTATTACATCAAGATTTGAATTATTTACAAGATGATTTAATTGCATAAATAAAATAGAAATAGAACAAATATGCAAGAATGCAAAAAAAAAGGGTTTTTCATATGTATGAAAAAAAGTATTATTTATGTAAAATAAAAAGAAAATAAAAGATATTATTTTTGGAGTATTTTTGAATTTAGGGCAAAACCCTAATTTTTATTAAATGAAATGTATTATTATTTAATTTAATACAAGTATTTATTTATTATATACAAAATAAAATAAAGTGAAGTATTTGTCAAAAATGTATTTTTATATTAAATATTAATAAAATAAAATATGTATTTTTTTAGTATTTTTATTCTAAGTATACTAATACATATGTATTTATTTGTATAATTTTCTAAATATATATTATATATACAAAATAATAATATTTAATATTTATATAAAAATATATTTTATGTAAAATGTTTTCAAGAGGTAATATAAAATAAAAATCAGAAAATAGCATGTTTGTATTATTTTTTGGCTATTTTAAATAAAAGGCAAATTTATTTATTTATGTACAAAACTAACTAATAGTCAAATAAATATCAAAATAAATGCAAAAAATATAAAAAAAATATTTTCAATGTTTTTTATGAATTGAATAAAAATATGGAAACAAAATCAAAAAGAAAATATAGAAAATAACAAGTAAAAATCAAAATGGGCCAGGGGGGTGTCAAAGTAGAAACAAGGTGCAAATAAGAAAAACACTCCAAGCCCAGCCCAGAAGACCTGTCTTCTTCAACCTCCAGCAAACAATGTTCAAAAATGCGCGTTTGGTTCTAACATTCAAACATCCTGATTCTTTGATCTTTTGCACAAACTTCCAACACAAAAAATGTTAAGCATGAAACCACGATTTCAAATATATAAAGAACATCTCCTAACTCTCAGAAACGAGAGAGAATTTTAACAATCCCAAATCCTGACCTAAGTTTTCTACCATTTTCAGACCTTAAATTCTCACAGCTCAGGCAAAAGAAATGAAAAGTAAAAGAATGTACATGTTCAGTGGCATGAGTAGAACATTGTTTATTCACAAACTTAAAGCTAATGATGCCTAATAAGAGAGATACGAATTCAAAAACTTACCTGTTCAGTTGAAGTTCTATCTGGAAATGTAGGAACTTTCAGTGCAAGGTGATGATTGGAAAAGCTTCCTTGAGGTCCAGGGATGCTATTCCAATGTTTACTTTGTCTTGAAAGCTTCTGAATCGAGCTAGAGAACTTCACCTGCAAGTCAGAAATGTGAAAATGGTGGAACCAGTTAGAGGTATTACAGGTCGTGTTTTTGCTTTTGGTTAGCTTGCATAGATGGTATGGAAGATGTGTGAACTGGTTTGGGCAAGAAAGCTTGAGAGAAATGAAAGATAGCACTCAAACTGCAGGCCTTGCCCTGTTTTTGCAGTTTGAGAGTGATTATGGCAAGGGGAGTGTTTGAGAGGTGCTAGGGTCGTGCAAAAGCTTGGTTCTGATCTTTGGAATGTGTTTGATAAGTTTGTCTAAGTGTGCCTAAGCTGATATGAGAGTTGTGTGATGTTATGACACTTTTCTTCTTTCTTAAGCAACATAAGCCAACTTGTGTTTCTAGGCATGTAGAGGGCCCCTAATATGCTGCATAATCCCTCCTTGATCAGTGTGTTATGCTCATAATCTTGTGCCATTCAGATTTGCAATGTACTTGTTGGATTTTCAATTTGACATAAAGCTACCTTTTACAAAAATGGCCAATTTGCTTTATCTACTTTGGGATTAAACCTTTAGACAATGCTTGAACTCAAAGAACATGGTCTTGGCACAAAGAATATGCATTAAATTTATGAGTGTTGGATGGTTTAAGGACCTGTAATCTAGCTTAAGGCATGCTGAGTTCAAATTGCAAGGTTATGGACATGTAACTTGGTCATGAACAAAGTGAGTTTTTGCCATATTGTGAAATTCGATTCTCCCTAACCATGAGGTTGTTTGAGAAGTTCTTGGACATTTTGGAAAGCTTGGAATGTGTACTACAATCCATCTTTGAAGTGCAATTTGAAATTCCAAGTGTAAGTATATGGAAAATGGTCTTGAAGTTAGGTAAAAACTTGTCCAAAATAGGTCAAATTTTCACTATGTTAAGAATGGTTTAGTGCCCTTATTCAAAAATTTGTAACTTGAGATACAAACCTCATTTGGGAAAACTTTGTGAATCAAAGTTGTAGATTATGCAACAAGCTACAACTTTCATGTTTTGACTTTTGTTTGAATCCAAATGAATCTTGGTGAAAAAGTGGGGCAAAGTTGGAAAAAAATTAGGGTTTTCCATAACTTAGAAAAATTCTAAGTTATGAAAAATTCCATTTCAAACCCTAATTTGCAATTCTTGGTTTCTTGGTGAAAAAGTTTCATGATTTGGCATGTTTTGATGAAAAATGAATCTTGACTCTTGATTTTGACCAAAAAGTCAAAGTTTGACTTTTCAGTATACAGTCAAAATTGATCAATTGACTGGGAAATTCAACTGTCAATCTTGTGTACTTGGGATCTTTTGAGTTTGTTGAGCATGTCAAGATAATTCCATGGGGTCCTTGAGTCCATATGTGAGCTTGGTTTGCCATTGGCTAGGTCAAACAGTCAAAAATTGCCTTTGTGCAGTCAAAACCCGAAAAATGACCATTTTGCCCTTTTGGTGATCTGATCAAATTTCTTGTGGAATTGTGATCCAAACTTGATCAAATGGTCCATATGAGTTCATAATGTTGATGTGGATCAATTTTCATGAGATTTGACTGTCAATTGACCACAGTTGACTTTTTCCCCAATACAGTTGATTTTTTAGGTCAACTGTCCAATTGACTGGGTAAAACTTGGAATCAGGACTTGAAACTTGGTATTGGTAAACTTGGGAGTCCAACATGAAGCATGAAAGTCATCTTAGGATTTTTAGGTCAAAACATCTTTGTGCCAACACAAACCCTAATTTGAGTCAACAGTGTAAAGAGAAGTCTTGAGCAGAGGAAACCCTAACTGGATCTTGGTCTTCAAAGGTCTGGTGATGAGAAAATGTTGAGGAAATGGGAGGGCAAATTTTGGGGTACAACAGTTGCCCCTGTTCAATCTTCTTGGACCTGAAGAGTTAGATTGGCAAGTTTGCCTTTCGTGACTCGAGGGTAAAAGAAGATTGGACACTAGAGTGCCCGGAAATTTGCACTCGCATGTTGGAGTCTCAACAATGGGATGTCGGGAATGGGATTACAGATGCCATTTGGAGATGTGACAGAAACTTGTCGGGAATGGGCTTATAGATGCCATTTGGAAGTGTTGATCGCATAAGAGATTCCTTAGCGAGTACTTGTGTATTTGAGAAAGACAGATGTTTTCCTGGCTTGTTACAAGTGTTTGATCTTCAATCTCTTTATGCAGATATGCCCTGGCTAGATACAGGTGTCGAGTCTACAAATGGTTGCTCACAGATATGCCCTGGCTGGACACAGGAATCGAATCTGGAAATAGTTGTCAACAGATATGCCCTGGCTGGATACGGGAATCGAATCTGGAAATAGTTGTCAACAGATATGCCCTGGCTGGATACAGGAATCGAATCTTCGAACTCTTCAGACGTGCCCTGGCTAGATACAAGAATCGAATCCGGAAATATGGTCAACAGATATGCCCTGGCTGGATACAAGAGTCGAATCTGGAAATGTTGTAGTTGATAGATGTGCCCTGGCTGGATACAGGAATTGAATCTTCAAACTTCTTCAGACGTGCCCTGGCTAGATACAGGAATCGAGTCTGGAAACTGATCACTCTCAGATGTGCCCTGGCTAGGTACAGGTATCGAATCTGGAATTGTGACAATTGAAGGTAGTTGTCTTTGGGATTGTTCTTTTCCCTGAAAAGGCAAAAACATAAGTTGTATGCAATGTCATGATGTATGATATGCATGATGTCATGATGTTCAACATGAGATAGTTCTGTATGCACTTCATCACGTATGTAAGCAAGATGTATGAAAATGTGAAATGTTTATGAATGTAATTCCGTCTTAGGAAAATAAATCTTTGACGATCAGCCGAAGAATTGCTCTGTGAAAGAGAAACTTTGCTGAAGTTTTGACGAGAGGCCTGCTGAGGACTTTAATGATGGATTCCGCTGGGGAACACCAAAGATAAACTCCGCCGGGGATTGAAGGAACTTTGCCGAGGGCGATCTTCCGTGGTAATTAGCTGAGGATAACCCAGTTATAAGCCCTTGCGAGGAATAACTCTGAATAAAGCTCGGGAGAGACGTCCGTATTCTGCAGGGAACAAGCTTCCAGAATCTACTGGGGATAAGCTTTTAGACCTGCCGGGGAAAGTTGACGACTTCACTGGGGGAAGTATTGCTGAATCTTGCCTTACTCTGCGGGGAGCTGAGATCATTTGGTCACATTCTTCAGTCGAATCTACCTGGGTACCTTAGCGGACAAAGCAACCATACTACGTCAGACAACTTCACATTGCCCCTGTCTCTGATGTCACCTGTAATTAATCTTTTGTTTTATATGCAAATATTTATGAGTCAGCAATTTTAATGTCAAATGCATATATCAAAAATGAACATTGGACGTTCTTCGCAAAACAAAACAGAAAAAAAGGAAAAACAATGGCAATTTGTATGGACAAGTGAATTTATATTGATTTGAACTTTGCCTGTGAATGGGCGTTTTTTTTTGTACAAGAGGCTGACATCCTAGTAAGAGGATGCCGCCGAATAACACAGAATTTACAATTTTGAAAAGAAAACAAAACAGCTATGTGAATAATCCTACTGGGTTCCAACTCTGCTATCGCCTTTATGTCTCCAAGCGTCTCATCGCTTTGTTGCCTAGTTGAAGATGAAGCTGATTGATCGATACCGTTTGAACTTGAGGTTGATACCGGATTCTGGATGCAAGGTGATCTAATGAGACATAGTATTACGCTTTAATCCCTAACTTTTGCCTAGACCTCCCTTTCGGGTTATCAGTCCACCAGGATACCCATTTTTGCCCAAGCCGCCTTTTCAGGTTTTCGACTTGCCAGGTGTACAGATTTTTTCATTTCATCCCTTATTTTTGCCCGAACCCTTTTGGTTCGCCGGGAAGCCCTAATTTTTGCCTAGGTATGTCAACCTAGCGGGTCTTTTATTCATGCGTAGTATCTTTTCACTATGTCTGCATTGGCGGGGTGAGGAAGGTCGTCACCATCCATGGTGGTTAGGATCATGGCTCCTCCTGAGAACACATGTTTAACCACAAATGGCCCTTCGTAAGTAGGGGTCCATTTGCCCCGGGGATCACTTTGAGGAAGGATGATGCGTTTGATTACCAGGTCCCCAACTTGATACTCATGTGGTCTGACTTTCTTGTTAAATGCCCTGATCATCGGTTTTTGATACGTCTGACCATGACAGATAGCGGTGAGTCTCTTTTCGTCAATCAGATTTAATTGATCCAGTCGAGTCTGGATCCAGTCATCTTCACTCAAGTCTGCATCCTTCATTATTCAGAGAGAGGGTATCTGGACTTCAATTGGCAAGACTGCCTCCATGCCATAGACCAAGGAGAAGGGAGTTGCCCCGGTTGACGTCCTTGCTGAGGTACGGTACCCATGAAGAGCGAACGGTAACATCTCGTGCCAATCTTTATAGGTCACTGTCATCTTCTGCACAATTTTCTTGATATTTTTATTAGCTGCCTCTACAGCCCCATTCATCTTTGGCCGGTAGGGGGAAGAATTGTGGTGCTGTATCTTGAATTGTTCACAGAGTTCAGTGATCATCTTGTTATTGAGATTGGTACCATTGTCCGTAATGATTCTTTCTGGGACACCGTACCGACAGATCAGATTATGCCGGATGAAACGTGCCACGACGCTCTTGGTTACTGTTGCGTAGGAAGCTGCCTCAACCCACTTCGTGAAGTAATCGATCGCCACTAAGATGAAACGATGCCCATTGGATGCCGTCGGTCGGATCTCACCGATCATATCGATGCCCCACATTGCAAAAGGCCAAGGTGCCGTCAGGACGTTCAAAGGAACCGGAGGGATATGCACCTTGTCAGCATAGATCTGGCATTTATGACAAGTCCGAGAGTGTTGGTAACAATCGGCTTCCATTGTGGACCAGAAATATCCTGCCCGAAGGATTTTCTTAGCCATGGTGTGTCCGCTGGAATGTGTCCCGAATGTACCTTCATGCAATTCTATCATGATCTTCTCTACTTCGGCCTTATCCACACAACGTAGCAGAGTTGAATCATGATTCCTTTTGTAGAGGATGCCGTTGCTGAGGAAGAATTTTGCCGCAAACCTTCTCATGAACTTCTTGTCATTGACAGATGCACCTTCAGGGTATTCCTGAGCTTCCAAGTACCTCTTCACCTCATGATACCAGGGTTTCTCAGTCACCTTCTCAGCCTCAAGTTCGCAGCAGTATGCCGGTTCGTCCAACTTCCAGATAATGATCCGGGGAGCCTCATTGTCCCATTTAACTTTGAACATTGAAGACATCGTGGCTAGTGCGTCCGCTAGCTGGTTCTCCTCTCTTGGGAAGTGCTCAAAAGTTATTTCTTCAAAGTGGGGAAGCAAGGTTGACACATACTCCTTGTAAGGAATAAGGTTTGGGTGTTTCATATCCCACTCGCCTTTGATCTGATTGATCACGAGAGCGGAATCTCCGAAGACACTCAGAAACTTGATCCTTAAGTCGATTGCAGCTTGTAAACCCATGATACATGCCTCATATTCTGCCATGGTGTTGGTGCAGTTGAAACATAATCGGGCGGTGAGTGGAGTATGAGTTCCTTTGGGAGATATGATTACAGCGCCGACGCCGTTACCCAAAGCATTGGAGGCTCCGTCAAAATGCATAGACCATCGGGATCCTTCCTCAGATCCTTCATCCGGTCCAGGTACTTCACAGTCAGTTACCACCATGATGTCTTCGTCCGAAAAATCAAAGTTCAATGATTGGTAATCGTCCACAGGTTGGTGTACCAAATGATCTGCCAGTACACTTCCTTTAATCGCTTTCTGAGTTGTATACTGGATGTCGTACTCTGTCAAGATCATTTGCCATCTCGCTATTCTTCCAGACAGAGCAGGCTTTTCAAATATATACTTGATGGGATCCATCTTTGAAATCAATAGAGTAGTGTGAGTCAGCATATACTGTCTCAGCCGGCGAGCAGCCCATACTAGAGCGTAGCAAGTTTTCTCAAGCAGTGAGTAACGAGACTCACAGTCGGTAAACTTTTTGCTCAAGTAATAAATAGCGTGCTCTTTTCGGCCGGACTCGTCATGCTGCCCCAGCACACACCCCATTGAATTGTCAAGTACTGTCAAGTATAATATTAGAGGTCTTCCTTCCACTGGTGGCATAAGAATGGGTGGCTCTTGGAGATATTCCTTTATCTTTTCAAAGGCAGCTTGACATTCATCGTTCCAGCGTACTACTTGATCCTTCTTCAGTAACTTGAAGATTGGCTCACAAGTAGCAGTCAGATGTGAGATGAATCGGGCAATGTAATTCAGTCGTCCCAGGAAGCCTCTGACTTCTTTCTCTGTCTTTGGAGTCGGCATCTCTTGTATGGCTTTTACCTTGGCAGGGTCCACCTGAATACCTTTATCACTTACAATGAAACCTAGCAACTTTCCGGATCTTACCCCAAAGGTGCATTTGTTGGGATTCAACCTCAGCTTGTATAACTTGAGTCGGTCAAACAATTTCCTCAGATGATCAAGGTGCTCCTCCTCAGTTTGATACCTCGCAATCATGTCATCAACGTATACCTCAATCTCATGATGGATCATATCATGAAATAAAGCAACCATGGCACGTTGATAGGTTGCCCCAGCATTTTTCAATCCGAATGGCATGACCTTATAACAGAAGGTGCCCCACTGAGTCACAAAGGTAGTCTTTTCCATATCCTCTGGAGCCATCTTGATTTGATTATACCCCGAAAAACCATCCATGAAGGAGAACACCTTGTGTTGTGCAGTATTGTCAACAAGAACATCGATGTGAGGTAAGGGGAAGTCATCCTTGGGGCTTGCCCTGTTCAAGTCCCTATAGTCGACACACATTCTGACTTTACCGTCTTTCTTCGGCACTGGCACCACATTGGCAACCCACTGAGGGTAAGAAGTTACTTCTAGAAACCCGGCGTCGAACTGCTTCATAACCTCAGCCTTGATCTTTTCAGACATCTCTGGGCGCATACGTCAGACCTTTTGCTTTACCGGAGGGCAATCTTCTTTGGTTGGCAGGTGATGAACTACAATGTCGGCATCCAAACCAGGCATGTCTTCATAGGACCAAGCAAATATCTCCATGTAATCACGTAGCATCTGGATCAATCGTTGCTTCACGTTGAGCTCTAGATTAGCCCCAATCTTGACCTCTTTCCTATCTGTCTCAGTACCCAGGTTAATCGTTTCTACCGGCTCTTCATGTGGTTGAATAGCCCTCTCTTCCTGGAGTAGCAGTCTTGCGAGTTCACCAGGCACTTCGCAATCATCTTCACCTTCGTCTTCGGCCAAGTTGATCGGATTCTCGAAGTCATAACTGGCGGTAGCAGAGCTGTTACCAGTGAGATCCAGAGTGGATTGAAACCTGTATAAGTGAGTGTGTGTAAATATAGCTGTTTTGCAATATATATAACATAGAAAGAAAAAGAGCACAAGATTTGAAATGCAACAAACGTCCAATGTTTTGATTGATGATATATGGAAATGTCATACAAAAAACCCTCACAAATGGAGCTACGATGCCCCGGGTAGGACACCGAGCCAACAAAGTTTTAACATATTATTTGTTACAAATTGGAAATCAAAAGAAATTAATTACTGCGTGACAAATGTGATAGGTGTAAAATCCTTTGTCGTCCAGTTGCTTGGTCCGTCGCTGGTAGTCGGGTAGATCCAACTGTCAAACTCTGCTTCCCCTACATCCTCCTCAATAGCATTCACCCTTGGGTTGGAGATAAACACCGGAGCCTTTCTGATCTTTTCCTTGTGCACAGCCCTCTGAGCCTCTGCAGTAAAGCCCAGCCCATACTTGTCGTTCTTTTGAGTGAAGTCAGGAAGCTGACCCCAGTTTGTACAATTGCCTTTCTCGATTACAGCCCGGGCATCCTTCAAGGACGCCATCTTCAACGGAGAGTCTTCTTCAACTATTGCTTCAGCTGATGCCAACACTGGAGGTACTTCCTCAAAATGCTGAAAGGGGGTTTCAATAAATTCCCCGTCCATCTCGATATACCGGAATGAATTCAAGTGACTAACCATGTATTCCTCCTCACCCTGCACAGTAACAATCTTCCCTTTGACAGGGTACTTGAGCTTTTGGTGTAGAGTGGACGTTACTGCCCCAGCTTTATGAATCCAGGGTCGACCCAACAAGCAGGAGTAAGATGGACGAATATCCATTACATAGAATGTTGAGTTGAAAACTTGGGAACCCACACGAATAGGGATGTCCACTTCACCGTGCACCATCCTCTTAGAACCGTCGAAGGCTCTAACAATGATGTTACTAGGTTTCAAATCCAGGCCCTCACAATCCAAGCGATCCAATGATTTCTTGGGTAAAACATTCAGGGAAGAGCCGGTATCCACTAACACGTGTGAGAGAGTAGTGCCCCTGCATTCTATGGAAACATGCAGGGCATCATTGTGATTTTTCCCTTTGGCGGTAAGGTCAGCATCTGAGAACCCCAAGCCATTGTCAGCCGTCAAATTAGCCACACAGTCGGTGAATTGATCCACGGAGGTCTCTTGCGGCACATGGGCCGTTTTCAGAAATGAAATCAGGGCTTTTGCATGGGCCTCTGAGCATAGTAGTAGTGATAACATAGAGATTTTGGAGGGCGTATGCCCCAACTGTTCAACAACATTAAAGTCACTCTTTTTGATAATTTTAAGGATTTCCTCCATTTCTTGTTGGGAGGCTTCCACAACAGTCTTCTTTTTTGGTGCCTCCGTCCTGGCAGGCAAATCGGTAGCAACTTATTTGCCCCGAGTATCAGAAGACTCAGCGGCAGTAGTAGACACAGGAACTTGAACTGGAACATGCACACTTGCGGGTGTGATGGTGAGAGGTTTTCGGATAACTGGCGGTGCAATGTCAGGCGAGAAGAGCCTACCACTGCGGGTAATCTTGGCGGGACCAGTGATGTTACTGATACTGGTATTGGTGTTGAACTCCTGCTTCACCCCAAGCACATACACGTCGGCTCCATAATTCCATGGAACAGCTTTATCAGACTCATACGGGAGAGGCCCCGGGACAGTAATAGTGATGGGTGCAACAGACATAATTTGGACTGGTTTCTTTACGGGAGCTTTGGCAGGATTGTAGATTGTGACAACAGATATTTCTTCAATGGAAACAGACGGAACAACAGTTTTCTTGAACAGGATTTCCTTGCTATCCATTAGGCTTTGGATGCCTGATTTCAGCAGTGGACAACCGGTAGGGATAACAGCACACAGGAGGCAACCCTTACTACAACCCGGAAATAAACCGGCTAGTAGTAAGTTCCTCTTAACAGTCAAAAGAGGGGTAACAACTTCATTCACCGAAACAACATACAATTCTTCCTCAATGGCATTTACTCTATGCTGGGGCATAGGAGCAGTTACAACATTTGGTCTCTCAGGCGCTTCAAACTGAATTTCCTTTGCGTCGATAAGATCTTGCACTTTGTTTCTCAAGGCCCAGCAATCATCAGTAGTGTGCCCGGGACTATCAGAATGATAAGCACACCGGGCATTTGGGTTATACTTAGGAGACGTAGTATTCACGACTTTAGGAGCTTCTTTGGTGGTAACCAAATTGGTTGATAGCAGTTGGGGTAAAATTTGAGATAAGGTCATACTCAGCCGAGTATACTGCCTCTTGGGCCTTTCGCTTCTTTGTTGATTGTACTGCTGAGGAGCAGCAGCAGGTTTTGAAATGACCAAAGCATTGACGGCCTGGCGACTTTCGGGCTTGACTTGTCTTCTAGGACCATAGACGGCACTTGCTTCTTTCTTAAAAGGCCTCTTCTCAGTACTTGTAGCAACACTCTTCTGAATTTTTCCTGACTTGATGCCAGCTTCTATTCTTTCGCCCGTTAAGATCAAATCGGTAAACCCCGCTGAAGAGTTACCAATCAGATGATTGAAAAATGGCCCAGATAGGGTCCCTAGAAACATATCAACAAGTTCACGATCGGTTAAAGGAGGCTGCACCCTGCCAGCCAAATCCCTCCATTTTTGTGCGTACTCTTTGAATCCTTCGCCTGTTCCTAACGACATACCCTGAAGCTGGGTACGAGTAGGGGCAAGGTCAGAATTGTATTGGTATTGTTTGTAGAAAGCGGTGGCCAAATCTTCCCAATTTCGGACACTGGTTCCCTCTAACTGATAAAACCACTCCAACTGAGCTCCAGAAAGGCTGTCTTGAAAGAAATGAATCCAGAGGTTTTTATCTGCCGTATAAGGCTGGATCTTTCTCACGTAGGACCTAAGATGCATTTTTGGACAGGACAGCCCATCATACCTTACAAACACTGGCACTTTGAATTTTGGGGGAATCACAATCCCGGCAACCAAACCCAAGTCTTCAAAATCCAAACCCGATACTCTTTGTAACTCCATGGCGGCTAATTTGTCTTCTAACCCTTTGTATTTATCATCAGCTGGAGGGTATTGCTGGTCAGAATAATCTTCATCCTCTTCAACCTCTTCTTCCTCCGCATCAGACTCGGAAGGCACCGCAACTCCATCCCTCTTACTAGTCCCTTCATCAGAAGTAGGAGGAAATTCAAGCACTCTCCGAGCTTCTCCGTCAAATCTTCTCCCCAAAGTAGCCACCCCGAGTCTCTTTTTCTTCTTCTTCACTGGGTCTTTGTTCCCCAATTGAGTCTTGATATCCTCCTTACCCTTAGCCAAGGTCATCAGGAGTTGCTGGAACTGTGCATTCTGAGCCTGTAGGTCTTTGATTGTTTGCTCGAGATCCATCCTACTGAAATAAACAGCAGACAGATAAGGAAACCTGGAATGAGACCTGCTTATGCACATGATGAATGGTATGCTTATGTATGCAATGCATTCAAGGATTTAGGACATTCAAAATTGTTTTAGACAAAGAAGAACGCACGTCATATTAATAAGAAGAAATTTGTCAGTACATAAATGCCCCATGGGCCAAATATTACAAAATAAACTTCTTAAGGCAGAAAGACATTGCGCATCCTCTTTGGTGCGATGTAGGTATTTAGGGCCTCTTGCTCGTGGAGTCGGAGGGTAAGCTCTAGAACCTTCTTTTCACTGGCGTAGTAGCTAGCTTCAAAAGTATTCCGTTCCTCCTTGAGCTGAATCCAACTTTTCTGCATTTCCTCCCACGATGTAGGCATGTCTGGATGTAGGATGGTGTAGGGAACCTCTCCTTCATTGACGGGCTCTTTAATCACTAGGAGTACATGAGGATAAGGCATCATTATACTTTGGGCTCGGGCTCGTACCCACTTGAGATAGGGCTCAAGAGGGATGGAGTTCTTGTGTCCCAGAGTCTTGCTATCAACCTTGTTGAGTTTTCCCCAAGCTCTGATGAATCTTTGGCGAAGTCCTTGCGCATTGTTGTCGAAGTCAAAAACTAGGTCAGGAATCAACATGTCATGAGGACCATCCCTCCGTGCATATCCAAATTGCCTCAAAGCTAGGCAAGGGTTGTAGGTGATACCCCCTATAATTCCAAGTAAAGGAACATTAGGGAATTCTCCGCAACGATCGACAATGATGACATTTTCTCTGGACCGAGAACACCAATGCACATCAGAATGAGTAAGAGTCATCAACCGTTGGGACCACCTTGTACCTTGGTCATTCTTCAAGACAAATAGTGGAAGGTGCGAAATAAACCACCTTGCAAGGATAGGAGTACAACACATGAGAACGCCCCTCTTTCTCATTGTTTGTGTGTAAAATGAGTGAAGAATGTCCCCAAGCAATGTTGGTATTGGATTTCTGGACAAGAAGATTTTGACGGCGTTGACATCTACCAATTGGTTAGGATTTGGGAACAAGATCAACCCATAGATAAGGAGTGCCACAATCTCTTCAAAGGCTTGTAGGTCCAATGAGTTCCAACATTCTTGTGCCTTCTCAAACAAGAATTTTGCTAAGAATCCTTTGACGCCGCTTCTGGTTTCCCAATGCCCCTTGATGTCGGATGGTTGTAGATGTAATGCTCGAGCAACATCTTCTGGCTTTGGTTCCTTTTCCGTACCGTTGAAGGGTAGTTGATTAAGGATAGGGATTCTTAGGAGTTGAGAAAACTCCTCCAAAGTGGGTACCAACTGATAATCAGGGAAAGTGAAACAGTGGTGAAGAGGGTCAAAGAACTGGAATAGCACTTTCATCATGTCTTCTTCAATGTTGGTGTTGACTAGGCTGAGCAGTCTACCATGTCTTTCAGTGAAGGATGAGTTTTCCGGAATTCTTGAGGTGAGCTCCTTGAGTTGAGGAGAGATTCTCACAAGGTTGACTTGAATGGTATTTCTGCGAGGAATTTCCATGTCCTACAAAACAAGAACAAAGATGATGATCCAAAACCCTTGAAACGGTTAGAGAATGCATATGATGTTTCATGATGTTTATGATGTATGCACAAAACATATGTACAAGCAAATCACACCAAACCCTAGTTTCAGGCTTGCATGGGGTTTCATAGGTAAGTACCCTCTTGAGTGTAGTTGGCTTAAAAAACCTGTCCTATAAATAGTAACCGGGTTCTAAGGAGCTCAATATCACTGGATTGTTTTCATTGTTCATGGTTTTGGTTTAGCCACTTAACTAGCGACCAAAATATTCCAAGAAAACAAACCTCAATGAGTGTAGTATCGAGTATCTACCAACTTCGGACTGCACCAAAGTCGGTCATCTCACTACCCCTAATAAAAGGCCAAGATGCTCAAGTAAGGTTCTAGGTCATTAGTGTTTAGTGACAT
Organism: Vicia faba; assembly: GCA_948472305.1. Taxonomy (NCBI): domain Eukaryota; kingdom Viridiplantae; phylum Streptophyta; class Magnoliopsida; order Fabales; family Fabaceae; genus Vicia; species Vicia faba. The sequence goes on along the minus strand of OX451740.1, from coordinate 1,340,768,807 downwards.
CACTCAGCGGCCCCGTACTTTCCTTGATTGAACTCAAGGGTTACCGGTACTCACAAATATGTCACACTAATATAGCTATTGCTTAGACCGTGTCGGTATACCCCACACAGTTTCCACAACGTATTGCTATCTATGAATGTTTCCCAAAATCCGGGTGTAGGATTGCAAACCCAAACAATAGAGCCAAAGTATAAAGCAAACAATTCAAACAATTTGTCATGCAAAGGGGGTGATCTAAGCCCTAAGGTTACTCCACTTTTAAAGTTTTCCCCAGCAGAGTCGCCAGTTCTGTGATACGGCGGGAGAACTGACTATGGTTTTGTGTTTGTTTTCGCAAATGTTTCGGTTGAGCAAGAGTCGCCACTGACTTTTTATTTTATCCTAAGGAAAGGTTTAAAAAGCACAGCAAAAAACCTTTGAGATTTTTCTTGGGTTCGGGGAGTAGATTATAGAAAGGGAAGGTATTAGCACCCTTTCTATCCATGGTTATCCATGGGCTCTTAGTTACTTGCTTAGATCACTTGCCTTTTGTTTTCAATTGTTTTAAATGGTGCTTGTGTGTGTGTGGGTTTGAAAATGTTTTGAAAAGAAACCATTGTGGTGGCAACCTTTATAATGATCCATGTGGGGATGTATACAAAGATGTAGGTCTTTTGAAAAAGTTTTCATTTGTTTTTGAAAGTTGTTTTGAAAGTGTAGTGATGTGTGGTTTTTTTGAAATAGGCAAGTGTTATAGTTTGCAAGATTGATTCAAGTAACTAAGAGGTTATCTACTCCTAAATTTCTCAAATTTTATTGCTATGTTTTAACCCTTTTAATAAGTTTGTTCCACCATTGTATTTGGTGGACAATCTCATGTTAGGATGTGAAAGGGACAGGCGCGGGTCATCGTTTTAGACCATAATTGCAATGGTGCCAAGTATCTTTGGGCATTTTCTTTAAGGGACTTGATCATTTGTTTTGGCAATATTTTGAAAATGTTATCGAGGGACTATGATCATTTGATTTGTTTGTTTTGCCCAAAGAGACCTAACATGCAATATGGCCCATTTATTTGAAGGCAACAAAGTGGAATACCCTAGGGGGTGCAAGTGTGATTTGTGTGTCCATTTTCATGCTTGTTTGTCTTGAGATTAGGTCATAACTATTTTGTTCATTTTATTCGCATATAAACCCTAATTCTAACATTGTATATTTAGAAAGCGATAAAGTGCGAAATTTAAACTCCTACGCTATTACAACACAATAATATAGGGAGGGGGTACAATGTTTCAAATGGGGATTTTGACAAGGAATTTAAACCTAAAACTATTACATCAAGATTTGAATTATTTACAAGATGATTTAATTGCATAAATAAAATAGAAATAGAACAAATATGCAAGAATGCAAAAAAAAGGGTTTTTCATATGTATGAAAAAAAGTATTATTTATGTAAAATAAAAAGAAAATAAAAGATATTATTTTTGGAGTATTTTTGAATTTAGGGCAAAACCCTAATTTTTATTAAATGAAATGTATTATTATTTAATTTAATACAAGTATTTATTTATTATATACAAAATAAAATAAAGTGAAGTATTTGTCAAAAATGTATTTTTATATTAAATATTAATAAAATAAAATATGTATTTTTTTAGTATTTTTATTCTAAGTATACTAATACATATGTATTTATTTGTATAATTTTCTAAATATATATTATATATACAAAATAATAATATTTAATATTTATATAAAAATATATTTTATGTAAAATGTTTTCAAGAGGTAATATAAAATAAAAATCAGAAAATAGCATGTTTGTATTATTTTTTGGCTATTTTAAATAAAAGGCAAATTTATTTATTTATGTACAAAACTAACTAATAGTCAAATAAATATCAAAATAAATGCAAAAAATATTAAAAAAATATTTTCAATGTTTTTTATGAATTGAATAAAAATATGGAAACAAAATCAAAAAGAAAATATAGAAAATAACAAGTAAAAATCAAAATGGGCCAGGGGGGTGTCAAAGTAGAAACAAGGTGCAAATAAGAAAAACACTCCAAGCCCAGCCCAGAAGACCTGTCTTCTTCAACCTCCAGCAAACAATGTTCAAAAACGCGCGTTTGGTTCCAACATTCAAACATCCTGATTCTTTGATCTTTTGCACAAACTTCCAACACAAAAAATGTTAAGCATGAAACCACGATTCCAAATATATAAAGAACATCTCCTAACTCTCAGAAACGAGAGAGAATTTTAACAATCCCAAATCCTGACCTAAGTTTTCTACCATTTTCAGACCTTAAATTCTCACAGCTCAGGCAAAAGAAATGAAAAGTAAAAGAATGTACATGTTCAGTGGCATGAGTAGAACATTGTTTATTCACAAACTTAAAGCTAATGATGCCTAATAAGAGAGATACGAATTCAAAAACTTACCTGTTCAGTTGAAGTTCTATCTGGAAATGTAGGAACTTTCAGTGCAAGGTGATGATTGGAAAAGCTTCCTTGAGGTCCAGGGATGCTATTCCAATGTTTACTTTGTCTTGAAAGCTTCTGAATCGAGCTAGAGAACTTCACCTGTAAGTCAGAAATGTGAAAATGGTGGAACCAGTTAGAGGTATTACATGTCGTGTTTTTGCTTTTGGTTAGCTTGCATAGATGGTATGGAAGATGTGTGAACTGGTTTGGGCAAGAAAGCTTGAGAGAAATGAAAGATAGCACTCAAACTGCAGGCCTTGCCCCGTTTTTTCAGTTTGAGAGTGATTATGGCAAGGGGAGTGTTTGAGAGGTGCTAGGGTCGTGCAAAAGCTTGGTTCTGATCTTTGGAATGTGTTTGATAAGTTTGTCTAAGTGTGCCTAAGCTGATATGAGAGTTGTGTGATGTTATGACACTTTTCTTCTTTCTTAAGCAACATAAGCCAACTTGTGTTTCTAGGCATGTAGAGGGCCCCTAATGTGCTGCATAATCCCTCCTTGATCAGTGTGTTATGCTCATAATCTTGTGCCATTCAGATTTGTAATGTACTTGTTGGATTTTCAATTTGACATAAAGCTACCTTTTACAAAAATGGCCAATTTGCTTTATCTACTTTGGGATTAAACCTTTAGACAATGCTTGAACTCAAAGAACATGGTCTTGGCACAAAGAATATGCATTAAATTTATGAGTGTTGGATGGTTTAAGGACCTGTAATCTAGCTTAAGGCATGCTGAGTTCAAATTGCAAGGTTATGGACATGTAACTTGGTCATGAACAAAGTGAGTTTTTGCCATATTGTGAAATTCGATTCTCCCTAACCATGAGGTTGTTTGAGAAGTTCTTGGACATTTTGGAAAGCTTGGAATGTGTACTACAATCCATCTTTGAAGTGAAATTTGAAATTCCAAGTGGAAGTGTATGGAAAATGGTCTTGAAGTTAGGTAAAAACTTGTCCAAAATAGGTCAAATTTTCACTAAGTTAAGAATGGTTTAGTGCCCTTATTCAAAAATTTGTAACTTGAGATACAAGCCTCATTTGGGAAAACTTTGTGAATCAAAGTTGTAGATTATGCAACAAGCTACAGCTTTCATGTTTTGACTTTTGTTTGAATCCAAATGAATCTTGGTGAAAAAGTGGGGCAAAGTTGGGGAAAAATTAGGGTTTTCCATAACTTAGAAAAATTCTAAGTTATGAAAAATTCCATTTCAAACCCTAATTTGCAATTCTTGGTTTCTTGGTGAACAAGTTTCATGATTTGGCATGTTTTGATGAAAAATGAATCTTGACTCTTGATTTTGACCAAAAAGTCAAAGTTTGACTTTTCAGTATACAGTCAAAATTGATCAATTGACTGGGAAATTCAACTGTCAATCTTGTGTACTTGGGATCTTTTGAGTTTGTTGAGCATGTCAAGATAATTCCATGGGGTCCTTGAGTCCATATGTGAGCTTGGTTTGCCATTGGCTAGGTCAAACAGTCAAAAATTGCCTTTGTGCAGTCAAAACCCTAAAAATGACCATTTTGCCCTTTTGGTGATCTGATCAAATTTCTTGTGGAATTGTGATCCAAACTTGATCAAATGGTCCATATGAGTTCATAATGTTGATGTGGGTCAATTTTCATGAGATTTGACTGTCAATTGACCACAGTTGACTTTTTCCCCAATACAGCTGATTTTTTAGGTCAACTGTCCAATTGACTGGGTAAAACTTGGAATCAGGACTTGAAACTTGGTATGGGTAAACTTGGGAGTCCAACATGAAGCATGAAAGTCATCTTAGGCTTTTTAGGTCAAAACATCTTTGTGCCAACACAAACCCTAATTTGAGTCAACAGTGCAAAGAGAAGTCTTGAGCAGAGGAAACTCTAACTGGATCTTGATCTTCAAAGGTCTGGTGATGAGAAAATGTTGAGGAAATGAGAGGGCAAATTTTGGGGTACAACACAGTCAAACTTCATGTTTTTGGTCAAAATCAACATTTTAAGTGATATCCATCATTTGATCAAGGGTTGATCATGATTCCTCAAGAAATGCTCCTAATTCATCAAAAGTCAAGAATTGCTAATTGGGGTTTCTATAGGAAAAGTCAACCAAACTTTGACCAAGGATAACTTTCACATACTTCATCCATTTCCCCAAAAAAAGATCATATTGAAGAGAATCACATTCCCTACAACTTCTCTTCAGCCCTCAAGTCCAAGAAATGCACCATTTGAAAGATACAAGCTCATACATTACATGTCATTTTCAGAAAGTCAACAAAAGCCACTTTTTTTCCAAAATATTTTACATCAAGATAAAATCTTCAAATGCAAAATTGATCAAAAGAGTGATTTAAGTAGACATCTTGGCCTTTCCAAAAAGTCCAATATCATCATCATGAGATAAAAATTGAGCAAGTTATGCCTTGGCCAAGTTGGGAAAATTTGGGAATTTTCAAGAATTATGCATTGAGTAAATTTAAAGTTTTAAGGCAAGGGTGCAATTTCTTGGACTTCAAGCATCTTACTAAGTTTATAGAGGACCTCTAAAATTATTCTTGCCATACCTTGCATTTTCTACCTATTTTATTCATATTTATTTTAATTTATTTCAAATAAATATAAAATAAAATGTATAAAATAATTGGAAATGGGATTTGAGCTTTGGGTTGATGTTTGGGACAGCCTATGCCAATAAAATTTCGTGCAAAGGTGTCCACATTCATTCAAATTCAAAAAAGAACAAGTTTCCTTGTTTTTGGCCAAAGTTACAAATTTCATTCATGGCTTTGAAACGTTTGCTTTAAGGTTGTTTAAATCTTTGTTTTCTTGTCTCCTCACTCCTCTATATATAAACAAGCATCTAGCAAGCATTTCAAGACGCATACACAGTCTATAGAGAGCTCTACCATTTTTGCAAAATTATCAAAAGCGGTAAAAATTCTAAACCCACTTTGCAGGTACTTTTTGTCCAAACTAGTAATCATACATTGCTTTTGAGGTTCCCAGGGACTTGTTCCAACCATCCTCAAAGCTTGCAAGGTCCCAGATCACCGGATCCAAGCTATCACCATTTTGGTATAATCTCAAATTTGAATCTCTATTTTTATTAATTGTTGAATGTTCTAATGTGTGTATACGAGTTCCTAGATATCCTTATAGCATGTTAGGGGAATTACATGGAACGCATGACATCTAGAACATGAGATACCATGTACCATCAAGTACTGCCCACACTGGATCCAAGGATGGACATGGGCTTCAGAATCCGGGCTTAGCGAAATTTCAATTGCACCCCCCATTCTACTTCAACTGTCAAGCCCGGTTCCTTTTCTTTTTGCTTTATTTAATTATTTCATCTCTTAATCATTTTAATTATAATAATAAAAAAACTCACAAAAAATTTAGGCTTAGACTTTTTTAATTAAATAATTAATTTTTTAATTAATTAATTAAAACTTTAACCTTTTTCTTAATTAAAAATGAATTAGAATTTAAGTCTAATTACTTTCTTTTCATAATAAATAAAAAACCACAAAAAAAGCTTACTTTATTTTTCTTAATTTAATTTTCTAAGTATACTTTAGGATAATTAATTTAATTATTTTTCTTAAATAAAAAACAACAAAAAAGAATTTTCTTATTAGGTTTTAGACGAACTTTCAACCTTTCACGCGTTATTTATTTTTCGCATCTTTATATTCATGTAACTGCATACTGGATGTAATAATTAATAGGATTTTATCTGTTTTCTTTATTTTCCTTCTCCCAATTTTTGTACATTGTAAATATTCCCCTCCCCAAAAGCCATGTAATAGTTTAGATTTACATTTTTTTTCACTTTAAGGTCCTATGTCAGGAAGATCCAGCCTTACACTACTGACCGGAAGTTATGGGTCCATTTCTTCCAAGAAAGTTTAGTTGGCACGCAGCTGGAGTGGTTCTATCAGCTAGAAAGAACATACATTCATACCTGGGAAGACTTGGTTGCTTATTTCTACAAGAAGTACCAATACAATGTTGACCTCTCTCTAACTCGTACACAACTTTAAAGCATGACTATGGGTTCTAGTGAAGGCTTCAAGGAATATGCCCAAAAATGGAGGGATCTAGATGGCAGGGTACAACCTCCTCTGAATGATTGGGAAATGGTAGACATGTTTATGGGCACTCTGACATGCTCATTCTTTAAGCTGCTGATTGGGAGTTCCTCATCCGGGCTCAAATAGATGGTTCTGACTGGAGAAAGGATCGAAAGTGGTATCAAGAGTGGGAAGATCCTAATGGCTGCATCTTCTAATGCTGAGAAGAAGCCATTTGCTGGTAAGAGGGAAGCCAATGCTGTGTATGACCAGAAGGGTTGTAATAAGGCAGACTACCACCAATCTATAGGGGCAGCGCTGGTCTCTAATTCGGCACGCGTGCAACAACCACAACAATGGGGTAATCAGCGAAGGCAAGACGAGCCTAAGAGACGATTTACCAAGATCAATATTCCGATGTATCGAACATTACAACATATGTTAAGGATGGATTTGATTACGTTGATAGGACCTCATCCAAACCCTAAGACTTCTTCTCCTAACTACAATCCTGATGCAAGGTGTGCCTATCATTGTGGTAGTCATGGGCATGATACTAACGATTGTTGGGCATTGAAATACAAGATTCAAAATATAATTGACGCCAAGGAGATTGAGTTAGACCCTCTTGAGACTCTCAACGTGATCACTGCTCCCATGCCAAATCATGGCCCGGGTTGAGAGCACTCTTGTTCATTTGAATTCTCAAGTTGTATTTTCTTTGTTTGTTCAAACAATTATTGTCATGTCAAACTTTGTTATTTCATTAATGTATTGCACATGTTTGTCTTGAATTAATTTGTTTTCATTATGCTTAAACTGCTTCCTTACTTCCTTTTTGTGATATTCAATTCTTGATTAAAAGCTCTAAGCCTTTAGAGGGAGGATGACGAGAACGATACCACAATCTCTACAGTATGCTTTTGAACAAACCCCATTGAAGATGTACATGCGTTGTTTCAAATCCTAAATGGTGGAGTTATAAGGAAGATAATCCCTAGTCAACCCCTTTGAGCCTAAGAAGTGGGAGTTTTCTTTTCACACAAATTAAAACCTTTAATCATAACCTGGGGCAGGGTAGTTTTCTCAGTTAATTTAGATGTGCATTCAGTCGCAAGCTTTCCCTTCATACACGACAAATAGTGCAGAAGATGCTCTTCAAAAGATGGTGATGGTTCCACATAATCATTAAGAACAGGCAGTCATTATCTCTCAAAATAAAAGTCCATTATGTCAAAACCTATGAAGGAGACTTAAGAAAAAAACTGGGGCATCCCGCTGGCTGTAATCACAAAAGAAATAGTTCAGGCAAAAGACAGGGATAACAAAATAAAAATAGAAAGAGGTCCTACAAATCCTCAACAAAAAGAAAAGGTCACAAAAATGACTGCCTGCTCAAACAAACGTTTAATTTCTGAACCATCATCGGAATATCGGGGCCAACATTCCAGAACTCAACTGGGATTCGAAATGCACAATTAACTGAGCATAGGACTGAAGAACATCACGAAGAATGGGTGGGTAAAAATAAATTTTGAACCTTTATACTTTGTTTCTTAAACCGTGAACCAGGCCACGTTACAACCCCTAAAAGTCCTAGCTAAAGCATGGGTTAGTTCGAGAGCATACTGTTACAAAGGTATCCTGACTCCTATAAGGTTTGCTATAAATCATGAGTTCATATCCCATTCTTACAAAATTTGTTTGTCTTACTAAAAAAAATGAATTTTAAAAAATTCAAGACAGACATAAGCTTTGCATTCTTTAAATGACATTGTTTGCATATGGTTAATTGTTCAAATGGAAGATAAATTCACACAATAAATATTCAGTGAACGAAGACCCCCTCAATGGACAGAATCACCTCAGACAGAAAAAACATTCCTAATAACAGGCCTTTCATAATCAAGGGGCATGACATGGTGTCTAATTAATCTAGGGCAGTCAAGTCAATATACAAAGAATCTCCCAAAAGTGCTGAATAGCCAGGGGAAGATCTCCATTTGAATCACTCGGGGCCTGTTACATCGATCAGGGATTCCGGCAAAAATTACTGTGAAATTTGAACCTTTGGTACCATCAAATTGCTTGTCTGTGCCAGTAGTATCAGATGGTGTCAGTATCATGTCTTCGAATCCTTCCATGGAAGTTCTTAGAAAAGATACATAGGAAATTCAAGACTATCAAAAACTTGATCAAACATCAGGTGCACCAGATTCATCCTAAAGCATCCCCACACAGGCTCCCACGTATGAAAGGGCACATGCGATCACATAAACATTTTTTCGCATTTATACAACACTTGTTGTCATAGACGGTGACAACTCTCCACATTCTATGAGCGCAGACATAGTCAGAAAATACTACGCATGAAAAAGACCCGCTAGGTTGACAGGCCTAGGCAAAATTAAGGGCATCCCGACGAACCAAAAGAGTTCGGGGAAAAATTAGGGATATATACAAAGAAATTGTACACCCGGCAAGTCAAAAACCTGAAAAGGCGGCTTGAGCAAAAAAGGGTATCCCGGTGGACTGAAAACCCGAAAGAGAGGTCCAGGAAAAAGTTAGGGATTAAAAACGTACGATTATGTCCCATCATCTTGTCATTTGTTTATCAGTAGAAGACTTATCATCCTAATCAGCATTTACCAAGCACCCCAGGAGTTGGGATGACACTCAGACCATCCACAAAGTCTCCGCAGGTCCTTTCTCTAGCAGGTACAGAGGCAGGGGCATCTTACTAAAAAGTCGCCACCATATCCTCAGCTTACAACCTAGTGATGTCAGCTGTTCTTGTATCCCCGACAGAACAGGAATTTCCAACTACTGCTTTGTCATCAGGTTTTCCCCAGTAAAGTCTTCAAACTTCTCAGGATTCCCCAATAGGATTTCACAAAATCCTCCGGCAGTGCACATAGCTTTCCTTCCCCTAAAAAGTTTATTTCTCTAACAACGGAAGATCATCTCCCAGTATTTCAACTTCAACAAATATCTGAAGACCTACATTCTTCATCACCAACTGCAATCAGGGATTTATTTTCCCTAATTCAACAGCACTGTAATAGAACAACTGATACATTCACATATTGCATTCATACATCATTCTACAAACGTCATAGCATCTGCAGTACAAATGCATACATCCCAATCTCATTTATTTTAAGAACACCATTACATAATGCATTTCATACATCATGACATTGCATACAGCTAACGCTTTACCTTTTCGGGAAAGATCAATCAACAGATATTTATCATCAACAATTTTCAACAGGTCCAAGATTAGCTTCTGAAACAAAATAGAGTAATTATCCGTGCGACCAAATACATCTTTACACGGGCTCATCATGAAGCAATCTTAAATGGGTTTCTTCTGACTTCCAAATACAGCTTTACACGGGCTCATCATGAAGCAATATTACACGTGATTCTTCTAACTTCCAAATATAGCTTTACACGGGCTCAACATGAAGCAATCTTACACGGGTTTCTTCTAACTTCCAAATACAGCTTTACACTGGCTCATCATGAAGCAATCTTACACGGGTTTCTTCTGACTTCCAAATATAGTTTTACACGGGCTCAACATGAAGCAATATTACACGGGTTTCTTCTGGCTTCTAAATACATCTTTACACGGGCTCATCATGAAGCAATCTTACACGGGTTTCTTCTGACTTCCAAATATAGCTTTACACGGACTCAACATGAAGTAATCTTACACGAGTTTCTTATGACTTCCAAATACAGCTTTACACGAGCTCAACATGAAGCAATCTTACACGGGTTTCTTCTGACTTCCAAATATAACTTTACACGGGCTCATCATGAAGCAATCTTACGCGGGTTTCTTCTGACTTCCAAATACAGCTTTACACGGGCTTAACATGAAGCAATCTTACACGGGTTTCATCTGACTTCCAAATACAACTTTATATGAGCTCTTCATGAAGCAATCTTACACGGGTTCCTTCTCCTTCTGAAATGCAGCTTTACACGGTCTCTTCATGAAGCAATCTTACACGGGTTCCTTCTCCTTCTGAAATGCAGCTTTACACAGGCTCTTCATGAAGAAATCTTACACAGGTTCCTTCTTCTTCTGAAATGCAGCTTTACACGGGCTCTTCATGAAGCAATCTTACACGAGTTCCTTCTCCTTCTGAAATGCATCTTTACACGGGCTCTTCATGAAGTAATCTTACACGGGTTCATTCTCCTTCTGAAATACAGCTTTACACGGGCTCTTCATGAAGTAATCTTACACGGGTTCCTTCTCCTTCTAAAATACAACTTTTACACGTGCTCTTCATAAAGCAATTTGTGATGCGGTGGGAGAATTGACTTGAGGTTTTGCATTTGTGTTCGCAAATGTCACGGTTAGCAAGAGTCGCCACCAACTTTTATTTTATCCAAAAGGAAAGGTAAAAAAGAACAGGAAAGACCTTTGAGATGTTTTCTTGAGTTCGGGGGGTACATTATGAAAATGGAAGGTATTAGCACCCTTTTCATCCATGGTTTTCCATGGGCTCTTAGTTACTTGTTTAGATCACTTGCTTTGCTTTTGCAATTGTTTGAAATGGTGCTTTGTGTGGTTTTGAAAGTATTTTGAAAAGAGGCCATCGTTTTGGAAATCTTTGTAATGATTCTCGTTCGTAAGAATGTATACAAAGATGTTTGTCTTTTGAAAAATGTATCAATGTTTTGAAAGATGTTTGGAAATGTTTTGAAAAATGTGTGTTTGTTTGAAAAATAGCCAGGATTGTTTGCAAATGATCAAGTAACTAGAAGTTTATCTACCTACTCAAATGTCTTTCTTGTACATTTTTATTCCTTTGACATTGTTGATTTACCATTGCTTTGGTAAACAACCCTATCTTTGGATGTTAAACGGGATGGGCGTGGGTCATCGTATAACCATGATAGAAATGGTGCCAAGTATATTTAGCACTTTGAGGGACTAAGATCATTTGTTTTTAGGCAACCTTTTGATAGCGTCATCGAGGGACTATGATCTTTTGTTTTGTTTTATTTTGCCAAGATACCTAGCATGCATACCATGGCCATTTTGTAAGGCAACCAAGTGGGTGAAACCCTAGAGGTGCTTTGTGTGCAATGTGTTGTCGTTTTTCATGCATTTTTGTCTTGTATTAGGTCATGCTATTTGTTTGATTTTGTCTTATCATACAAACCCTAATTTACTAAACATGCATATAATGCGATAAATTGCGTAAAGTAAATCTAAGCTATTACAACAATATTATGGGAGGGGGGATACAAGTTTTTTGTATGGGGGATATTGCTCAAAATAAAACCCTAAAAAAATTATTACAACCCAATTGAATTTTTTCACAATAAATAAATAAACAATTATTTAAATATGCAATAAAATGTATGGATGCAAAATGTTTTTTGTATTAATTTTATATATGTAAAATAGAATTATTTAAGTCCTCAAAATAAGAAAAAATAATATTATTATTTTTGAAAGGGGAAACCTTAATTTTTTGGTTTAAAAGAAAATTATGTTTTCTATTATTTATTTGCCCATTTTTTACAAGAAATAACAAATAAAATTATTTACAAGTATTAAAAATTAAAATATATATGGAAATAATATTTTATGTGTATGAACAATAAAAATAAAAATGTATAGTATTTATTTAAATATATTCACAATTTATTTAAGAAAATAAAGTATATTTATTTGAATAATCAATATTTTATGCAAAAAGTAAAATAAAAAAATAAAATAAAATACAAAAAATTAAGAAAATATTTTTGGGATTTTTTAATGTTCAGAAAAAAATATTAAAGTCAATAAACATAAAAGAAATGAAAAAATATGCAAAATATAAAAATATGCAAAGGGGGATGCAAATAGGAAACAAAGGGGTGTGAAAAGTAACAGGCCCAAGGCGCCAGGCCCAGAACACCAACTTCATCCCTGTCCTTGGCTTCGCGCGCGCATCCCATGTACAAACCTGTAACTTTCACATACATGCACAAAAGCAAAAACCCATAACACAAAACATGTAGCTCGTGATCTCAGGATTCCAGTGATATAAAAAACATAATCTAACTCTCAAGGATCATGGAGAATTTAATCACCCCTAATTTCTGACCTAGTTTTTTTATGAACTTCAAGCTTTAAATTCTCACTACTCACTTAATATAAATGGAAAGTATGCATATGTACAGCTTCAGCAAGTTAAGGACTACATTTTTGCTTCACAAATCGTGACCTAAGGATGCCTAAATAAGGAGATAGAACTTTGAAAAATACCTTGTTCAGCTGAGTTTGGATATGGAAATGTGGGGACTTTGAGTGAGGCCTGAAGATTGTGTGAGCTTCCTTGAAGTTCCCTCAAGCTTCTCCAATGCTCAGCTTGCCTTGAGGATGCTTGAAACTCCCTGCACGAGTCAACCTGCAACCTTCCAAAATGAAAATGGTGATGTTTGAAATAGGGCTTACAGAACCAGGACCAAGGCTTGGATAGTTTAGGTAGGATGCATGTAAAGTGTTTGAAGTGTTACAAAGCAAAACGCACGAGCCAATAATTAGTTGGCAAGAAATTTGCAGAAGCTGCCCTGTTTGGGCAGAAAAATGTGGTTTTGGTGTTTGAGAATGTTTGGGATGTTAGGCAATCGTGTATTTGCTTGCAACAAGTTTTCTGAAGTTGTTTAGAATGATACAAAGTCTTCTCTTTATCATATATCCAAGTTCTATTGACTTTTGCCCATTTGCTTGCTTTTGAAGAAAGTTTGAGGTGACTATGCCAAAGGCCTGTACAAGCTAGCTTGTGGATTGCAGAGGGTTGGTATACTTTGCCTGATGCTTGTGGATCTCGCTTGCAACAAAAGATCAGGTCCATGGCTCAAGAAATGTAAAGTTGCAAAAAGGCTTGCTTTATCAAAGTAGTATTGTGAACTTTATGGCATTTTTGGATTAATTCATTGTGCAATGCTTCAAAATCCAAAACAACGCCATTATCCATTGATTTTGCATTTAATTATGGAGTGTAGAAGGGATTAGGACCTGTAATGCAAGGTACAAGCATGCTTGAAACTGATTTGCAACTTGAAGCATTGTAAACATGGCTTGCACAAAAGTGACAAATTGCCATTTTCTCTTCTTCGATTCTCCCTAACCACAAATGATCTTGGAGAGTGCTTGGACATTTTGGAAATCTTGAAACATGCTATAAAATCCATATTTGAAATGCAACTTGAGATACCTCTTGGAACTAGCTGAAAAGTTTCCATGAAGTTAGGTCAAAAACCTGCCTAAACTAGGGCAAAATTTCACTAAGTTATTTAGTTTATGGACCCCTATTCACAAAATCATAACTTGAGATCCAAACATCATGTGGGAAAACTTTGTGAAGAAAAGTTGTAGATTTCATTGAGGACTACAACTTTCATGTTGGAAGTTTTCTTTGAATCCAATTTCATCATGGTGAAAAAGTTGTGGAAAGTTGGGAAAAATAAGAAATTTTTCATACTCAGAAAATTCTAAGTTATGAAAAACTTCAAACTAAAACCCTAATTTTCAAAATTGGGTTTCTTGGTCAACAAGTTTCATATTTTGACATATCTTGATGAATTATGACCCTTGGCACTTGATTTTGACCAAAAAGTCAAAGTTTGACTTTTAGTGTACAATTGACTTTTGATCAGTTGACTACAAAATTCACCTGTCAATCCTATGCATTTGAGATCTTTTGAACTATGTGATTAGGTCAAGATGATGCTATTGAGTCCTTGAAATCATGCTTGAACCCAATTGGTCATTGTCTAGGTTAAAAATCAGAAATTGCCCTTTCTCAGTCAAAACCCTAATTTTGACCATTTTGCCCTTTTGATGATTTGATCAAATTTCTTGAGGAGTTGTGGTCCAAACTTGATCAAATGGTACATAGGAGCCTATAATTTTGTTGGGGATCAAAAATTATGAAGTTTGACTGTAAATTGGCCATGGTTGACTTTTTCCCCAATACAACTGATTTTTAGGTCAATTATTCAATTGACTGGGCAAAAATGTGATTCAAGGCTTGAAACTTGATATGAGCTATCTTAGGGGTCCAATATGGTGTATGAAAGTCATATGTAGCATTGATGGTCCAAAAATCCTTGTGCAAACTCAAACCCTAATTTCAGGTCATCAGTGCAAGGTGAGGTCTTGAGTTGAGCAAACCTTAATCTTGTCTTGAGTCCAAGAAGTCTTGTGAGGAAAATCTTGATAAATGAGAGGGAAAATTTTGGGGTACAACAGCTGCCCCTGTTCAATCTTCTTGAACCTGAAGAGTTAGATTGGCGAGTTTTCCGTTCGTTACTCGAAGGTAAAAGATGATTGGACACTAGAGTGCCCCTAAATTTGCACTCGTCAAAATGTAGTTGAGGGAATGGGCTTAAAGATTCCATTTGGATAGGTGGTAAAATCTTGTTGGAAATGGGCTTAAAGATGCCATCCAAGAATGTTTGTTGAATTGTAAGTTGTAAGTCAAAAGAATGAGTATCAGAATGGTGTCCGTGTCTGGAACGTATCTGAACTGTATCTGGGGACTGAGTCTGAATGAGCAAAGGAATAGCATCCGTATCTGGAGCGTATCCAAGATGGGGAAAATCAGAATAAGTGACAGAATAGCGACCGTGTCTGGAGCGTATCTAGACTGTATCTGAAGTTTTGAATCTGAATGAGTAATAGAATAGCATCCGCGTATGAAGCGTATCTAAACTGTATCTGAGACCTGAGTATGAATGAGAAACAGAAGACTTCCGTGTCTGGAGTGTATCTGTACTGTATCTGAATTGGAAAAATGAATAAGGGCCATAATGGCATCCGCGTCTGGAGTGTATCTGAACTAGAATCTGAATAAGTGACATAATGACTTCCGTGTCTGGAATGTATCTGGAATGTAATCTGATAGTTAAAATCTGAATGAGCAATAGAATAGCATCTGTGTCTGGAGCCTATCTGTACTGTATCATGATTGTATACTGTTAATGGTAGCTTGTTAATCTTATCCTGAAAAGGGTGAAATGTTAGCTGAAACACAAAGTTATGTTGCATGAAATGTATGATGCAATATATGTGTTATATCAATGTTTATGATATATGGATGTAATGTATGCGCATGTAAGCTAATTTGTTGTATTGCTGAGGAAAATAAATCCTTGACAGTTGGGGAAGAAGGTTTCAGCTCTGTCGGGGATCTGTAACTCAAAGTTTTAACTCCGCTGGGGGTTGGGAGTTTGAAGTTTTAACTCTGAAGGGGATTAAGGGTATGAAATTTTAGTTCCGCTGGGAATCTAGACGATGTACTGTAGGGATTGCTCATGGAATAGCCTAAAGACGTTTTCCTATCCTTTCAGTCTGTCAGTAATTGTTCTTTTCCATCCTGCTTATTTGTAAACAGTAATTATGTTCAAATGCATATGTTCATCAATGAATCATTGGACGCTTTTGCAAATAAAAACACAAGTGTAAAAGAAAAGAAGGCAAATAGTTTTCGGTACTTTGAAAGAGACATCTTTGTATTTATTTTGAATAAGTGTTTTATACAAAGGAGACATACATCCTAGTAAGAGGATGGTGTCATAAAAGTAAGAAAAATTTATACAAAGAATAGCTATGTGTGAAAAAATCCCATGGGGTTCCCATTCTGCTATAGCCTTCGTGTCTCTGAATATCTTGTCCATCGGTTGCTTCGTCCGAAGATGATTGAATTGATCAGAAGCCCATAGTTTGTCAGTGAAGAGATTGTCCTTAAAGTGATCCGATGAGACATAGTCATATGCTTTTAATTCCCTAACTTTTGCCTGGACTGCCCTTTCGGGTTTTCAGTCCACCGGGAAACCCTTTTTTTCCCAAGTCGCCCTTTCGGGTTTTCAACTTGCCGGGTGTACAGATTTTTTTTATTTATCCCTAATTTTTGCCTGAACCGCCCTTTCGGGTTTTCGATTCACCGGGATACCCTTTTTTTGCCTAGGTGTGTCAACCTAGCGGGTCATTTATGCGTAGTATCTTTTGACTATGTCTGTGTTCGCAGGGTGCGGCAGGTCGTCGTCGTCCATGGTGGTTAAGATCATTTACCCACCAGAAAAGATGTTCTTGATCACAAATGGTCCTTCATAGGTAGGATTCCATTTTCCCCTGGGATCACTTTGTGGCAAGATAATGCGCTTGATCACTAGATCTCTGACTTGATATGTATGGCGTCTGACTTTCTTGTTGAAAGCCCTGATCATCCGTTTTTGATACGTCTGACCATGACAAACAGCAGTAAGTCTCTTCTCGTCAATTAAGTTCAACTGATCAAGTCGGGTTTGGATCCAATCGTCTTCACTCAAACCAGCATCTTTCATGATTCTCAAGGAGGGAATCTGAACCTCGATAGGTAAAACAGCCTCCATGCCATATACTAAGGAATAAGGTGTTGCCCCAGTTGATGTGCGCACCATGGTACGGTACCCGTGGAGAGAAAACAGTAACATTTCATGCCATTCCTTGTAGGTGACTGTCATCTTTTGTATGATCTTCTTGATATTTTTGTTTGCAGCTTTGACAACACCGTTCATCTTTGGCCGATAGGGAGATGAATTGTGATGTTGAATCTTGAACTGCTCGCACAAAGCAGTGATCATAGTATTGTTCAGGTTTGTACCGTTATCAGTGATGATCCTTTCGGGGATACCGTAGCGGCAAATAAGGTTCTGCTTGATGAAGCGGGAAACAACATTCTTAGTAACGGATGCGAAGGAAGCTGCTTCGACCCACTTGGTGAAATAGTCAATGGCCACCAGAATGAAACGGTGTCCATTGGATGTTGTAGGCTTGATCTCTGCAATCATGTCGATTCCCCACATAGCGAAGGGCCAAGGAGCTGTTAGGACATTTAGAGGAACCGGAGGCACGTGTACCTTGTCTGCATAGATTTGACATTTGTGGCATGTGCGGGAATATTGATAGCAGTCAGCTTCCATGGTAGACCAGTAATAGCCTGCCCGTAGGATCTTCTTAGCCATCGTATGCCCGCTAGAGTGAGTGCCGAAGGTACCTTCATGCAATTCAGCCATGATCTTTTCAGCTTCAGCTTTGTCCATACAATGGAGCAGAATAGAATCATGATTGCGCTTGTACGGGATGCCATTACTTAGGAAGAACTTTGCCGAGAATCTCCTTAAGAACTTTTTGTCATTGACTGAATCTCCTTCAGGGTATTCCTGCGCCTCGAGATACTTTTTGACTTCATGAAACCACGGCTGGTCCACTACTTCTTCGGTGTTAATCTCGTGACAGTGTGCAGGTTTGTCCATCCGTTCAATGGTAATTTGGGGAGCCTCATTATCCCAGTTAAGTTTAAACATGGATGACATTGTATCTAGAGCATCTGCTAGTTGATTTTCTTCTCGCGGGAAGTGCTCTAAGGTAATCTGCTCGAAATGTGGTAGCAATGTCAAGACATATTCTTTGTAAGGGATGAGGTTTGGATGCTTAGTATCCCACTCTCCTTTGATCTGACTGATGACCAAAGCTAAGTCCCCAAACACAATCAAAGATTTGATTCCCAAGTCTATGGCAGCCTTGAGTCCAAAGATGCATGCTTCATACTCTGCCATGTTGTTCGTACAGTTGAAGCAAAGTCTGGCGGTGAAAGGAGTATGGCAACCTTCTGGAGATATAAGCATAACACCGATACTGTTACCAAGCGCATTGGAGGCCCCATCAAAGTACAGGGTCCATCGGGATCCTTGTTCAGGTTCGTCATATGGTCTATTCTCTTCAATGTTATCCAATGTCATGATGTCCTCGTCAGGGAAGTCAAACCTCATGGATTGGTAATATTCGATAACTTGATGGGCTAGATGATCAGCTAGCACACTCCCCTTTATAGCTTTTTGGGTCGTGTACTTATATCGTATTCCGTTAGGATCATCTTCCATCTAGCTATTCTTCCGGACAAAGCAGGCTTCTCAAAGATGTACTTGATCGGATCCATCTTAGATATCAGCAGAGTGGTATGAGTCAACATATACTGCCTTAGCCGGCGAGCAGCCCATACCAAAGCGCAACAAGTTTTCTCGAGCAGTGAGTATCGGGTCTCACAGTCGGTAAACTTTTTGCTAAGGTAATAAATGGCATGCTCTTTTCGGCCAGACTCGTCATGCTGCCCCAATACGCACCCCATTGAATTCTCTAGGACGGTCAGATACATGATTAGCGGTCTTCCTTTGACGGGTGGCATCAAGATAGGAGGTTCTAGAAAATACTCCTTGATTTTATTGAAAGCAATTTGGCAGCCATCATTCCATCGAACTACCTGATCTTTCTTCAACAGCTTGAAGATTGTTTCATAAGTAGATGTTAGGTGAGAAATGAACCTAACAATGTAGTTTAGGCGTCCCAAGAAACCTCTGACCTCCTTCTCAGTGCAAGGAGCAGGCATTTCTTGTATAGCTTTGACTTTGGCAGGATCAACCTCGATGCCTTTGTTGCTGACAATGAAACCTAAAAGTTTACCGGACCGGACCCCGAATGTACACTTGTTTGGGTTCAATCTGAGCTTGTACTCCTTCAACCTGACAAACAGCTTTTGCAAGTGATCAAGGTGTTCTTCTTCAGTTTGTGATCGGGCTATCATGTCATCTACGTAGACCTCTATCTCATGATGTATCATATCATGAAACAAAGCTACCATGGCGCGTTGATAGGTTGCCCCGGCATTCTTCAGTCCGAATGGCATCACTTTATAGCAGAACGTACCCCACTGTGTAACAAAAGTAGTTTTCTCCATGTCCTCAGGTGCCATTTTGATCTGGTTATAGCCTGAGAATCCGTCCATGAAAGAAAATACTTTATGCTGAGTTGTATTGTCAACCAGGATGTCGATGAGCGAAAGTGGAAAGTCATCTTTATAGCTGGCCTTATTTAAGTCTCTATAATCCACGCACATTCTCACTTTGTCGTCCTTCTTAGGCACGGGAACAATGTTGGCAACCCATTGTGGATAGGAAGTAACAGCCAGAAATCCAGCATTGAACTGCTTTATAACTTCTACTTTGATCTTCTCTGACATGTCAGGTCTCATGTGGCAGACCTTTTGTTTCACAGGTGGACAGTCTTCTCTTGTGGGGAGACGATGAACCACAATGTCTGTATCAAGTCCTGGCATGTCTTCGTATGACCAGGCAAAGATCTCCATATAATCATGCAATAGCTGAATTAGGCGCTCTTTGACACTCGGATCTAGATTGGCACCTATCTTGATTTCCTTTTTGTCATCCTCAGTTCCCAAGTTGATTGTATCTAACTGCTCCTCATGAGGCTGAA
Source organism: Vicia faba (assembly GCA_948472305.1). NCBI lineage: Eukaryota > Viridiplantae > Streptophyta > Magnoliopsida > Fabales > Fabaceae > Vicia > Vicia faba. The sequence goes on along the minus strand of OX451740.1, from coordinate 1,340,748,939 downwards.
TTTCTTTTTCTTCTTGCTGTAGTAATCTGGCCAATTCCCCTGGCACCTCACAATCTTCCTCACCTTCGTATTCGGCTTGGTAGATCAGATCTTCAGAGTCACCGAAGGCTATAGCAGTATCGTTACCCATGGGATCCGGAATGGAAGGGTACCTGCATTTGTGAGTGTGGGTGTGTGTAAGGGATAGCCATCTTAAAACAACAAAATGTAAAAGAAAGACAATGAGCACAAAAGGTTTAAATATGAAAAGCGTCCATGATTCATTAAAATGACATATGAAAATGAAATAAGAACCCTTACAAATGGACCTATGTGTCTCGGGTAAGACACAAGGTTGAAAAAGTACGAATTGTTTATGAATTATTACAGTCCGACAGAAATGGAAAAGATAAATTACTGCGGTATGAAAGTAATCGGAACAAAGTCTTTTGCTTCCCAGTTGCACAGTCCTCCGCCAACAGGATTAAAAATCCAGTCTTCCAAGCTTCCCTCTTCTTCACTGTCCTCTAGTGCATTAACCCCTTGGTGGATGATCTTCATAGGTGGCCCTCCAGCACGGGAGCGGCACACAACCTTCTGACCAATCAAAGTAAACCCCATGCCAAACTTGTCTGATTTGAAAGGAAAGTCGGGAAGCTTCCCCCAGATAGTGGATCCGCCTTCTTCCACTACTACCCTGACATCCTTTAAAGAAGACATCCGAGGTGGTGGTCTTGTGATCACATGAGTTGAGGACACCGCCTTGGTCGCCGCTATTTCTTCAGAGACTTCTTCAAAGTGTTGGAAAGGAGTTTCGATGAATTCGCCATCCAATTCTACATAACGGAAAGAATTCAGATGACTGATCATGTATTCCTCTTCGCCATGAACAGTTATGATTTTCCCCTGGACAGGGTACTTGAACATTTGATGCAAAGTAGAAGTGACAGCTCCAGCATGGTGGATCCGAGGTCTTCCCAACAGGCATGAGTAGGAAGGACGGATGTCCATCACGGAAAATGTTGAATTGAACGTCTGGGTACCTACCTTGATCGGGATGTCCACCTCTCCATGGACCATCCTCTTAGAACCATCAAATGCTCTGACAATTATATTGCTGGGTTTCAGGGTTAAGCCTTCACAATCCAATCTATCTAAGGCTTTCTTTGGCAAGACATTTAGAGACGACCCAATATCGACCAAGACATGAGCTAGGGTTGTCCCTCTGCATTCCACCGAGACATGCAAAGCATCATTATGTTTTCTCCCTTTCAAAGTTAAATCTGCATTGGAGAATCCCATACCATTGTCAGCTGTTAAACTAGCCACACATTCTTGGAACTGATCAGTGGAGGTTTCTTGCGGCACGTGGGCCGTCTTCAAAAACTTGACCAAAGCTTTAGCATGTGCCTCAGAGCATATCAACAGGGCTAACATAGAGATTTTGGAGGGGGTCTGCCCCAGTTGTTCCACCATATCATAATCACTTTTCTTAATGATCCTCATAATTTCTTCTATCTCTTTCTGGGATGTTTCAGGAATGACTAGTGATTGAGACTTCGTCAAGACAGGCTCCTCTTGAACATTCTTTCCTTTTTTCTCAGCAGCGGAAACAAGAATGGGAATTGTATTGTTATTGTTGGCGGATACACTTGCAGGTACAGTTACTGGTATCGGTGTAATCTTTGGAATAGCCGCGGGTCCAAAGACTACTGTTGGAGGAGAAATCTCTGGAGAAAAGATTCTTCCACTACGAGTAACTTTTCTTGTTCCAGCAATGTTACTGATGTCGGGATTATCTTCCTTAGAGCTTTCTTCTTCTGCGATCTGTTCAATCTGTTTGACACCATGGTAGTAAATTTCTCCACCATAGTTCCATGGTACCATTTTATCGGATTTATAAGGGGCTAGCCCAGGCATTGTTATCTTCAACGGAGCAGTCATAGGAGCAGATGTAATCCTAACTGGTTTTTTAGGAACCCTGGAAGGATTGGCGTATATGGTTATTATTGAAACTTCTAGAACTGGAATGGGTGAAATAGGAGCTTTCTCAAACAAAATTTCCTTGTTATCAATCAATTGTTGAATTCCTTTCTTCAACAGAGGACAGTCAAATGGGGAGGACAGGCAAGCATGGAAATCTTGGTCACAACCTGGGAACACCCCAGCTTTCAACAAATTCAGCTTGATGGTTAAGAGAGGAGTTAACACTTCATCCACAGTAGAAACAAACAGATCTTCTTCCATAGCATTGGAATTGTTCCCATGCCTAGGCATCAGTGCGGAGATAATATTTGGCTTTTCAGGAGCTTCAAATTCAACTTCCTTTGCGTCGATCAGATCTTGAATCTTGTTCTTCAGGGCCCAACAGTTGTTGGTGTCGTGCCCTGGACTTTTTGAATGGTAAGCACACCTGGCATTCGGATGGTAGTGTGGAGATGCAGTATTAGGGTTTTTAGGGTCCCCTTTTAGCATGGCCAGATTCAATGTCAAGAGATGGGGTAGGACTTGAGCAGGAGTCATGTTTATCTTGGTGAATTACCTTACAGGCCTTTCCACCCTTTGCTGGTTATTTCTCGGCTGATCGTTTCTCGAATGGTTGTTTCTCGATTGGTCTGATGCAGACTTCTGAATCATAACGGCCCCCATAGTTGGTCGTCTTTCAATTCTTCCCCGATTTCTCTGGGCATAGACAACATACACTTCTTTCTTTCCCGCGAAGGGATTTTTTGCAACAGTTGAGGCAGACGCGTCCTTCTGAATTTTCCCGCTTCTAATACCGGCCTCCACTCTTTCGCCAGTTAGAATCAACTCAGTGAAACCTACAGAGGAGCTTCCGATCAGGTGATTAAAGAAAGGACCTGACAGAGTCCCCAAGAACATGTCCACTAGCTCTCTTTCAGATAAAGGTGGTTGCACCCTTCCGGCTAAATCCCTCCACTTTTGGGCATAGTCTTTGAAGCCCTCATTGGTAGCCATAACCATACTCTGTAGCTGAGTACGGGTTGGCGCCAAGTCGGTGTTGTATTGATACTGTTTATAGAATGCGGCTGCCAAATCCTCCCAATTATGGACATCTGCTCTCTCCAACTGGTAGAACCAATCAAGCTGCGTCCCCGAAAGACTGTCCTGGAAAAAGTGGACCCACAGGTCTTTGTCAGAAGAATGTGGTTGAATTTTACTAACATAAGATCGTAAGTGCATCTTTGGGAAAGACACCCCATCATACTTAGCAAACAGTGACACCTTAAACTTAGGAGGGATTACAATTCCAGAAACCAACCCTAACTCTTCAAAATCCAGCCCCGGGACTCTCTGTATCTCCATGGCAGCCAGACGTTCTTCCAGGTTTTTGTATTTGTCATCGGTGTTGTACCCCAAAATTTGCCCTCGCGCTTTTCCACAAAGAAATCTCAGCTTCAAACATTTCCTGACTTCTCAAACTAACTCAAGAATCGGACAAACGGACTTTTCTTGACGGTCAAGCAAAATTAGGGTTTTACTGATTTTCAGAGCTCTGAATTGTTTCATACAGTGGGCTTAGGGTTTGGTTGGTTTTTGGTTCAATTTTGATCAAGCGAGCGTGATTTGGCATTTAATCAGGAATTAGGGTTTCATGGGCATATTCTCAGAAGAATTTGAATTCCACAACACTTTGCGGTTTATTTCAAGATTCGGATTAAAAGTCGCGTTATCTTGGTTTAATCAACAAAAGAGACAGTGGTTTGAATTCAGTACATTTTGATTGGGCCAGTCAGATGCAAGATGCAGTTTTGAAATTCACAGTGTTCATGTGTTTGATCAGTCTATCTGGGTTAATTGCTGCTTTGCTTTGGATTTTGGATTAGACAGACTTAATTGGTCAATGTTGTTTTATTTAAGTTATTTATTATTCTGAAATTAAATGATTGAATTTATTTTTCAATTGTTTTAATTCTAAGAATTTTAAATAAATAAATAAACAATAAGGAAATTAGAATTAATTAGATAATTTGAATTTTTATTGATATTTAAATTATTTGTACAAATTGTTGTTTATTACAAACGATAATTTACATTTAATTTAAATATTACAATAGAATGAAAAAATATCCTATTTTCTAATTACTCTTCATTCTTCACTCCGCTCCGGCATTCCATCTTTCATCTGCAAAAAGAAATAAGAAAGTCAGAAAGAATTAAAATTAGCAGAGACGGATAAAAATGCTCATCATTAGGGGCCACTGACTGGGATCAGTTGCCCTCTCTGCAAATCACGGGATTTCTCCCGGTTCACAGAGAGGGAAGATTATTTTATCTCATGAAATGCAAATGTCAAAAATGCATAGTTTCTAAAAGATTTGCAAGCTGCATAGATTCAAAATCCAAACTAAACTGAAAAAGTTCAATCCAAACTCTCCATCCAAAACAAAGTCCACTCAAAGAAAATCAGGAAAGTGCTCAAAACTGTCATGGAAAGACTTTTGCCAAGATATCAAAAAGCAGAAAATCTACACAAATTGTCAAAAGAAAGATAAAGGAGATGCAGTAGTGTATTATGCAAGTGATCTTTTCATCATTTCCCACAAAGGCCCCTTCAGAACAGTACAGTAAAATCATATAAAAATCCTAAGCTGTACTTTGAGAGAGAGAAAAGAGATTAAAGCAGGCAGGGGTTTAGGCTCAGTTCAGACAGTTCAGCAGATAGACAGGAAAAGATTATCAAAAGCCAACTTGATTAGGCACAGTTCAACATAGGCAGCAGAGATACAAATCCAAGAAGCTCAGTTCAGACAAGACCATACAGTAGCAAGAAAAAAAAGGAACAAATTTACATCTCAGAACCAAGCTAAAAAACACGACTGTCATAACCAAAGCCAACTCTGCATAATAAAGGAGCATAGCAGTTCAGCTCAGTTCAGGAGGGCAAGATAGCAGTTCAGAAAAGAATAGGAGAAATATACAAGAACTCAAAAAACATCCTGCCCAACAAAAAGAGACCACATTTCAGAACCAAGCAAAACCACTACAGTCATAACCAAACAACAACTCTGCATAAGAAAAAAAGAGCAAATATACAACACAGTTCAGGGATATCAGTTCAGAAGAGGGCAGCATAGCAGGATAGGAAGGAAGAGGGGAGATACCAAACTGAGTTCAAATCATAACCTCACCATACCAACATCCTAAAACCCAAAACTCAAAGGCTACTGAACTGGCAAAAGCTAAAAACAAATAGCCTCAACTTTCAAACCACATAACACATTCTCAAAAATCATTACCTCACCATCAAACCAACCCAAGCCACAAAGCCAAGTTCCAACACTGAACATTCCAACACCTAGCCTCAGAATTTCTTCATCACAGGCATCTCAGTAAGGCACATCTCAAAGCACGCATAAGCAATCACATACATCAAGCAAGGGTTTAAACCAACGAATCAAGGCATCATATTTTAAACCAAGGCAACAATTCAAAAGCGTCAAAGAGCCTCAGAAGCAAAGCTTCATCACAGGCAAGGCAGCAATGTCCTAAGCCCTCAAGCAAATACACAGTGGAAGAAGAAGAGGTAAAGAAGCGATATATTAGGGTTTTCTCAGTACGAATATCATCATCAAAAACCTAAGCATAAGCAACAAGAACGAAGTTACCAAAAAGGCGTCCAAGCAAGCATCAAGCTTCAGCCCCTCATCGCGCGTCACGCCCTTGGCCTCCTAGTTTTCCTCATCTCTCTCCTCCATCTCCAAAGGTAACCCTCTCCTTCTTTCTTTTTTCAAAACCTCCAACAACCATTAACAACGAAGGAATCAGAATAAAAAAGATGAACGAGATCAATGCATGTAAAACTAAAACGAATAAGAAAATGAATGTACCGTATATCCGTTGCCCCCTAGTGTCCGGTGGGAGGGAGGAGAAAAATGGAGAACCGGTGGCCTTGGGCTGACGAAATCAGAAGCTGGCGAGATAGAACGATCGGAGAAGAAGGAAGCGAACGCATGCCGCCACTGCCAAATGCCTAACCCTAATTTCGTTCAAAGAATCCAAACGTGGGCTTAACCTTGTTCTGAACTGCCAAATTCCAAGCCCAAATTAACACTTCATTATGTTTTCTTAAACACTAACCAATATCTCTAATCATTTATCTAACACTAACCATTTATTTACTTCTTTTGTTTTATCAAATATTAAACTCTTGCTTTATTTTATTGTATAAACATATTTACTTCTTTGTTTTTCTTTTGTAAAATACTAATCATTTTTTTTTTATTATTATTATTATTTCTATTCTTTGTAAAATACCCACTTAATTAAAAAATACATTTTTTTATGTATCATAAGGCTACAACATTTTTTTTATAAGATATTTTGTACATACATACCATATTAAAAGTTAATTTTATACATATCATATAAATTAAGTCTGAAAACATTTTCTTTTAATTAATATATATTTGTATATAAAATAATACATATCATTTTTATAATATAATTAAAATTGAAAACTTTCTTTTTATTAACATATACATTTGTACATAACAATTCAAATACATTTATTTTCTAAATATCGAAATTCACAAATATTTGGACTAAAATACTTTCCAATTAAAAACTTAACATTTAATCAAAACACTTCTTTTCTTTTGTACATAATTAACATGTAAATCAAAAAATACAAGATTAAAACATATATCTAGGTCAAAACCCTAATACGGCTTAATTTCGCATTTCGCATTTGTACATATTTACACTTGCACATACATGTACACTTGTACACAAATACATACACATTTCCCTATACCCACTTTATCTTATATCTGTATATTTGATATTCATTTGATCGCGACATTCGATTTGGTTGTAAATTATTGGGTACTATAAGTCTCATCCCCTTGTACATTTATACCCCCACTCCCGGACATTATTTTGTAATAGCGTAGATTTACATTCCGCAATTTACAGCTTTTCAATTATACCATGGTTAGACCTAGGGTTTGTATGTACATAAAATCAAACGCTAGATAACCTAAGACAAGACAAATACCTGTAATCAATACACCATCACACTTGCACCCCCTAGGGTAATCCCACATGTTGCCTTCCAAATGGGCCATGCTTGCACGTCGAATGTCTTTGGCAAAACAAAATCAAATGATCATAAGTCCCTCGATGACGCTTTCGAAAGTCGCCTATCAAAATGATCAAGTCCCTTCAAGCAAATTGCCAAAGACACTTGGCACCATTGCATTCGTGGTCCATACGATGACCCACGCCCGTCCCGAATAAACTTCCTAAACGCAAGATTGTCCACCAATTTCAATGGTGGAACAAAATTGTTAAAAGGGGTTAAAACATGACAAAAAACCTTTGAGTACAATAGGGTAGACAAAACTCTTAGTTACTTGAGATCAAACTTGCAAAAACACTTGCCTTCTTTTCAAAAACCACAATCCACGACACTTTCAAAAATCAAACTTTTCAAACTTTTGAAACATCTTTTCGAAAAGATATGCACCTTTGTAAAACATTCGAGTAAAGAATTATTACAAGGTTGGCCTAAGACAAGGCATCTTTTTCCAAAACATTTTTCAAAACAACCCACACACGCACTATTTTCAAAGCAATCGAAAAACAAGGCAAGTGATCTAAAAAGCCAAGTAAACTAAGAGCCCATGGATAACCATGGATGAAAAGGGTGCTAATACCTTCCCTTTTCATAATCTACCCCCCGAACCCACGAAATATCTCAAAAGGTTTTTGCTGTGCTTTTTTAACCTTTCCTTTAGGATAAAATAAAAAGTCGGTGGCGACTCTTGCTAACCGCACAAGTGCGAATACGAACGCAAAACCTCAAGTCAGTTCTCCCACCGTATCACAGAACTGGCGACTCTGCTGGGGATAAATTTAAAGTGGGGTTACCTTAGGGTTTAGATCACCTTTACTTTCAAATTGATTGCTTTGTTTGCTTTACATTTATGGGCTTTGTATCGGAGTTCTATAGACCCTAACCCGGATCTGGGGAAACCCTTTTAGGTAGCAACAAGGCTGTGAGGGAACTGTGCGGGGTATACCGACATGGTTGAAGCAGTCTGCTACGTTGATGTGGCACTTTGGTGTGTACCGGTAACCCTTGAGTTCAGTCAAGGAGAGTACGGGGCCGCCGCGTGGTGTCGCGAAGCATCAACTGACCTTAGAACCTTAATTGACCATCTTAGCCTTTTTAGGGTAGTGAGATGACTACTTTGGTGTACTCCGAAGTCGGTTGATACTCGATACTACACTCAATTGAGGGTTGCTTTCCTGGAATATTTCGGTCGCCAGTTCAGTGGCTAAATCGAAACGATGAACAATGAAAGCAATCCAGTGATATTGGGACCTCTAGAACCCGGTTACTTTTGATAGGACAGGTTTTAACCAACAAACTGAAAGAGGGTAGTACCTGAACCTCATGCAAGCCTAGACCTAAGGCCTTGTGTGCTTTGTGTGAATATTGTTTGCCTGTATATACACTTACTTGCCTGTGCATACATAACATCATGACATCATACCATAGCATTTTAGCATTTTCAGTAACCATTTCAAGGATCTCGAGGATTCTTTTGATGCAGGGCTACGTTGAACCAGAGATCTATCAAGGGGCAAGAGGTTTCTCTTCTAACCAATCCAATCAAAGTCCAAGAACAACAACTTGAATCAGTGGCTATGACCCACTCGACATGGTGAGCTTGATTCTCGTGGAAAGACGTCCACCGGTGCAGAGATCTCCAATCCAAGAGCAGAGTTCAACCTCTAACATTTTTCTTGTATTTACCCCAAGAGATCCTTGAAAACATGCATCATGCATTGCATTTTGACGACCTTTCCTTTTTCAGGTTTCCTTACTCTCCTGCTGTTTATTTCAGCAAGAGATGGCTCTAGAACGGTCTGTCAAAGACATCCAAGACCAGACTGCTCAACTGCAGGAGATGTTCATGAACTTGTCTCTGGGGCAAGAAGAGATGAAAGCTCTCCTCACCAACGGCCTGGGGAATTCCAACAATGCCAGGAGTGATCAGATTGCGGAGCTGCAGTTTGATTTGACAACACTGAGGACTCAAATGATGGGACAGTTGGTGGGCCAGATGGCTCTCATCCAAGACCTATCTCAAAGACAAGAGGAACTCAGAGTTCTGGTCCGCCAATTGCTTCAAAACAACCAACTGGGGCAAACATCTGAGGTCGAAGAGCAAGTCACCGCTCAGCCTCCACCCACTCAAGAGGACAAGGGGAAAGCTCCTCTGCTAGCTTCAGGGTCACAAACCCCTCAACAACCTCGCCGGCGTCAGCGGGGCAATCGGCGTAGACAAGAAACGTCGGGAAGGCAGTTCACAGAGACTGACATACCGTCATCTCTAATTCTGGAGCGCTTGTTGGAGGTTAATCTGACTGCTTTGAGGGATCCTATCCGGAATCCTAATACCTCCGCTCCTGACTATCATCCCGATGCATTTTGTGTTTACCATTCCTATAGCCCAGGACATGACACCGATAACTGTTGGGCCTTGAAGAACAAGATTCAAGATCTGATTGACATTGGGGTGCTGAGGTTCATGCCAAACGGCGAGATGAAGATATTCCGTTAAAGGGGTTCTCCGCTTGAAGTGACGAAGCTCGAATTGAAAGACTTTTGCTTCTTTTTGAATTTTTCAAAGTTGTAATTTCTTTTGCTGTCAAACAATTATCTGTTGATGTTAAACTCTGTTTTCATTAATGCATTGCATATGTTTGTCTTGAATTCATCCATTCGTTTCACTACTCTTATGCTTTTCTTTATGATATTTGACTCTTGATAAAAAGCTGCAAGCCTTTAGAGGGAGGATGACGAAACAATACCATGATCTTATACAGTATGCTTTTGAACAGACCTTGCTGATGATGTACAGGCATTTCTTTCAATTCCCAAACACTGGAGTTATAAGGAAGTTAATCCCTAGTCAACCCCTTCGAGCCAAAGAAGTAGGAGTTTCCTGTTCTAAAACAATCAAAACCTTTGATATAAACCTGGGGCAGGGTAGTATCTCAGTTAATTCAAAAGAAAACGCACATTGAAGTCGCAAACTCTCGGTTCGTAATACAACGAACGACGTCGAAAAAGAAAGCATTCCTTCGGAATCAAAAGACCAGGGTGGTTCCCTATTACATAGACAGTCAATCTCTCAAAAGAGAAAAGCCCACTGAGCCAGAACCTATGAAGGAGGCTTAAAAGCTGGGGCATCCCGCTGACAGTAATCCCGAAAACGGTAACAGTCAGGCAAAAGTTAGGGATAACAAATCAAAATCAAAATAGTGAGGTCGTTACAAAACCCTCAACAACATGAAAAATGTTGAAAAAGAAAAAAGGAGATGATGACTGTCTCCCAAAAATTCAAACCAGTGAACCATCGCCCAAAAGTCGTTCCAAACTCAAAACAGAGTGCAACACTGTTAACTGAGCTTAGGTTGAAGAACATCACGAAGAGCGGGTGGGTACAAATATACTTTGAGCCTTTATCCTTTGTTTCTTAAACCGTGAACCAGGCCACGTTACAACCCTTCAAAAGTCCTAATTGAAGCATGGGTTAGTTCGAAAGCATACTGTTACAAAAGGTATCCTGACTCCTGTAGGGCTTTGCTCTAAATCTTGTGTTAACTTGTCTTATGAAGAGTTTTCTGCTAAAAAAAAAAACGCATTTTCCAAAACTTCGAGACAAACATAACTTTGCATTATTCGAATATCACTGTCTGCATTTGACCCTTTTGTTTGACAGCGAAGAAATTCATACAGCGGATGTTCGGAGGAACGAAAACTCTCTCAGTAAGTCGAAATCACCTCAAGAGGATAAAACTTCCATCAAATCTCCTATCAACAAGGGGCACGACATATCGCAATTCAATTAACCTGGGGCAGTCCAGTCAAGATCCAACAGATCTTTCAAAGTTCAATTAACCTGGGGCAGTCCAGTCAAGATCCAACAGATCTTTCAAAGTTCAATTAACCTGGGGCAGTCCAGTCAAGATCCAGCAGATCTTTCAAAGTTCGGTTAACCTGGGGCAGTCCAGTCAAGATTTCAAGAAATCTCTCAATATGCAGAGTAATCTGATTCAAGATTCCTTCATCACCACTTGGGGCATTCGAATGTCAAAAGTGTTCAACAAATCAACTACAACATTTCCAGACTCGATTCCTGTATCTAGCCAGGGCACGTCTGAAGAGTTTGAAGATTCGATTCCTGTATCCAGCCAGGGCATATCTATCAACTATTATAATTCCAGATTCGACTCCTGTATCCAGCCAGGGCATATCTGTTGACCACATTTCCAGACTCGATTCCTGTATCCAGCCAGGGCATATCTATTGACCATTGCCAGACTCGACTCCTGTATCTAGCCAGGGCATGTCTGAAGAGTTTGAAGCTTCGATTCCTGTATCCAGCCAGGGCATACAAATCAACTATCACCTTTCCAGATTCGACTCCTATATCCAGCCAGGGCATGTCTGAAGAATTCCAGATCAACACCTGCAACAACCCAGGAAACATCTGTGAACGACCGATTGTAGACCAACACCTGTAATAAACCAGGATTTTATCTACATCACCACTTGGGGCATTCGAATGTCAAAAGTGTTCAAAACCCGATGCAGTTTTACACAAGCTCATCATCAGGAAACCCTACACCGGTTCCCCTGCAAGACTTCTGAAAACAGTTCATGGATTCTTCCCAAGTAACGGATGTTAATCTATCAACTTGTTCAGATGCAACCTTTGAATTTAGTTTACGGACGCTTCCCAACAACGGATGTTGCTCTATTGCTAATTCAACCTCAAGACTTCTGAAAACAGTTCATGGATTCTTCCCAAGTAACGGATGTTAATCTATCAACTTGTTCAGATGCAACCTTTGAATTTAGTTTACAGACGCTTCCCAACAACGGATGTTGCTCTATTGCTAATTCAACCTCAAGACTTCTGAAAACAGTTCATGGATTCTTCCCAAGTAACGGATGTTAATCTATCAACTTGTTCAGAGGCAACCTTTGAATTTAGTTTCCGGACGCTTCCCAACAACGGATGTTGCTCTATTGCTAATTCAACCTCAAGACTTCTGAAAACAGTTCATGGATTCTTCCCAAGTAACGGATGTTAGTCTATCAACTTGTTCAGATGCAACCTTTGAATTTAGTTTCCGGACGCTTCCCAACAACGGATGTTGTTCTATTGCTGATTCCCCTTCAAGACTTCTGAAAACAGTTCACGGGTTCTCCAAGTAAACGGATGTTAACCTATCACTTGTTCAGATTCTTCTCAAGACTTCTGAAAACAGTTCACGGGTTCTCCAAGTAAACGGATGTTAACCTATCACTTGTTCAGATTCTTCTCAAGACTTCTGAAAACAGTTCATGGATTCTTCCCAAGTAATGGATGTTAATCTATCAGTTGTTCAGATGCACCTTCGAATTTAGTTTACGGACGCTTCCCAACAACGGATGTTGTTCTATTGCCGGTTCAACTTCAAGATTTCTGAAAACAGTTTACGGGTTCTCCAAGTAAACGGATGTTAACCTGTCGCTTGTTCAGATTCTTCTCAAGGATAACCACCACGGAAGATCGCACTCGCCAGATTCTCCCTATCTCCAGCAAAATTCCTTCAATCCCCAGCAGAGTCAGACTTTCAAACTTTCTCCCCACAGAGTTTTGAGGAGGCATATCTTGAGTTCCCCAGTGAAGTCTCCAGGGTTACCTCCCATCAAGCCAAAGATTCTCAATCTGGTCTCCCCGGCATGAGTCTACTAGTTGGAGCTCCCCAGTAGAGGTCATCAGGAATTCTCTTCCCCAGTGATTGCCAAGGATTTATTTTCCCCGGCGGCAGTCATGACGCTTTTGTCTTCAGCCATCTCGGAATCATGTATCCTTGGCAAGATTAGCTCATCAGTTTACATGTGCACTCATTACATTCATATCATAAACACTAAATGTCACATGCATTGCATCATGCATCATAACATTGCATACAACTAACCCTTTGCCTTTTCAGGTAAGATCAGTCGACAGACACAGATCATCTCCTGAGACTCATCCAAAAATAGTTCAGATGTGACCCGGACACGGCAACATCTTGATACTTATTCCAGATTCATTCAGACGCATCAGCAGAAACCTTACACCGGTTCCTCTTCAACTTCTCAGCTTCTGAAACAAGTTTACGGATTCTTCCCTACAACGGATGTCAATCTACCGATTTGTTCAGACTCTTCTCAAACTTTTGAAGACAGTTTACAGATTTTTCCCTACAACGGAGGTCAATCTACCGACTGATTCAGACTCCTCTCAATTTTTGAAATTTGGTTACGGACGCTTCCCAACAACGGATGCTGCTCCATTGCTTGTTCAGTCCCAACTCCTGAAAATAGTTTACAGACTCTCCAGACACGGACATCAATCTGTTGCTTGTTCAGACCCCGATTCAGAGATATTCCAAAACAGGGATGCCCTTCTGATACTCGACCACTTACCATTGACGTACAGTTCAACATCGTCATATGGCATCTATAAGCCCATCCTCCTACCAGCAATCGCCGAATGGCGTCTGTAAGCCCATTCTCAGATGGCATCTCTAAGCCCATCCCCCGACAAATTTCTTTCGCACCAGGTGGCATCTTTAAGCCCATCATCAAATGGCATCTATAAGCCCATTCACCTCCACCGTCACTTCGACGAGCGCAAATTTTCTGGGCACATTAGTGTTCAATCTCCTTCTACCTTCAAGTCGCGAAAGGCAAACTTGCCAATCTAACTCTTCAGGTCCAAGAAGATTGAACAGGGGCAACTGTTGTACCCCAAAATTTGCCCTCGCGCTTTTCCACAAAGAAATCTCAGCTTCAAACATTTCCTGACTTCTCAAACTGACTCAAGAATCGGACAAACGGACTTTTCTTGACGGTCAAGCAAAATTAGGGTTTTACTGATTTTCAGAGCTCTGAATTGTTTCATACAGTGGGCTTAGGGTTTGGTTGGTTTTTGGTTCAATTTTGATCAAGCGAGCGTGATTTGGCATTTAATCAGGAATTAGGGTTTCATGGGCATATTCTCAGAAGAATTTGAATTCCACAACACTTTGCGGTTTATTTCAAGATTCGGATTAAAAGTCGCGTTATCTTGGTTTAATCAACAAAAGAGACAGTGGTTTGAATTCAGTACATTTTGATTGGGCCAGTCAGATGCAAGATGCAGTTTTGAAATTCACAGTGTTCATGTGTTTGATCAGTCTATCTGGGTTAATTGCTGCTTTGCTTTGGATTTTGGATTAGACAGACTTAATTGGTCAATGTTGTTTTATTTAAGTTATTTATTATTCTGAAATTAAATGATTGAATTTATTTTTCAATTGTTTTAATTCTAAGAATTTTAAATAAATAAATAAACAATAAGGAAATTAGAATTAATTAGATAATTTGAATTTTTATTGATATTTAAATTATTTGTACAAATTGTTGTTTATTACAAACGATAATTTACATTTAATTTAAATATTACAATAGAATGAAAAAATATCCTATTTTCTAATTACTCTTCATTCTTCACTCCGCTCCGGCATTCCATCTTTCATCTGCAAAAAGAAATAAGAAAGTCAGAAAGAATTAAAATTAGCAGAGACGGATAAAAATGCTCATCATTAGGGGCCACTGACTGGGATCAGTTGCCCTCTCTGCAAATCACGGGATTTCTCCCGGTTCACAGAGAGGGAAGATTATTTTATCTCATGAAATGCAAATGTCAAAAATGCATAGTTTCTAAAAGATTTGCAAGCTGCATAGATTCAAAATCCAAACTAAACTGAAAAAGTTCAATCCAAACTCTCCATCCAAAACAAAGTCCACTCAAAGAAAATCAGGAAAGTGCTCAAAACTGTCATGGAAAGACTTTTGCCAAGATATCAAAAAGCAGAAAATCTACACAAATTGTCAAAAGAAAGATAAAGGAGATGCAGTAGTGTATTATGCAAGTGATCTTTTCATCATTTCCCACAAAGGCCCCTTCAGAACAGTACAGTAAAATCATATAAAAATCCTAAGCTGTACTTTGAGAGAGAGAAAAGAGATTAAAGCAGGCAGGGGTTTAGGCTCAGTTCAGACAGTTCAGCAGATAGACAGGAAAAGATTATCAAAAGCCAACTTGATTAGGCACAGTTCAACATAGGCAGCAGAGATACAAATCCAAGAAGCTCAGTTCAGACAAGACCATACAGTAGCAAGAAAAAAAAGGAACAAATTTACATCTCAGAACCAAGCTAAAAAACACGACTGTCATAACCAAAGCCAACTCTGCATAATAAAGGAGCATAGCAGTTCAGCTCAGTTCAGGAGGGCAAGATAGCAGTTCAGAAAAGAATAGGAGAAATATACAAGAACTCAAAAAACATCCTGCCCAACAAAAAGAGACCACATTTCAGAACCAAGCAAAACCACTACAGTCATAACCAAACAACAACTCTGCATAAGAAAAAAAGAGCAAATATACAACACAGTTCAGGGATATCAGTTCAGAAGAGGGCAGCATAGCAGGATAGGAAGGAAGAGGGGAGATACCAAACTGAGTTCAAATCATAACCTCACCATACCAACATCCTAAAACCCAAAACTCAAAGGCTACTGAACTGGCAAAAGCTAAAAACAAATAGCCTCAACTTTCAAACCACATAACACATTCTCAAAAATCATTACCTCACCATCAAACCAACCCAAGCCACAAAGCCAAGTTCCAACACTGAACATTCCAACACCTAGCCTCAGAATTTCTTCATCACAGGCATCTCAGTAAGGCACATCTCAAAGCACGCATAAGCAATCACATACATCAAGCAAGGGTTTAAACCAACGAATCAAGGCATCATATTTTAAACCAAGGCAACAATTCAAAAGCGTCAAAGAGCCTCAGAAGCAAAGCTTCATCACAGGCAAGGCAGCAATGTCCTAAGCCCTCAAGCAAATACACAGTGGAAGAAGAAGAGGTAAAGAAGCGATATATTAGGGTTTTCTCAGTACGAATATCATCATCAAAAACCTAAGCATAAGCAACAAGAACGAAGTTACCAAAAAGGCGTCCAAGCAAGCATCAAGCTTCAGCCCCTCATCGCGCGTCACGCCCTTGGCCTCCTAGTTTTCCTCATCTCTCTCCTCCATCTCCAAAGGTAACCCTCTCCTTCTTTCTTTTTTCAAAACCTCCAACAACCATTAACAACGAAGGAATCAGAATAAAAAAGATGAACGAGATCAATGCATGTAAAACTAAAACGAATAAGAAAATGAATGTACCGTATATCCGTTGCCCCCTAGTGTCCGGTGGGAGGGAGGAGAAAAATGGAGAACCGGTGGCCTTGGGCTGACGAAATCAGAAGCTGGCGAGATAGAACGATCGGAGAAGAAGGAAGCGAACGCATGCCGCCACTGCCAAATGCCTAACCCTAATTTCGTTCAAAGAATCCAAACGTGGGCTTAACCTTGTTCTGAACTGCCAAATTCCAAGCCCAAATTAACACTTCATTATGTTTTCTTAAACACTAACCAATATCTCTAATCATTTATCTAACACTAACCATTTATTTACTTCTTTTGTTTTATCAAATATTAAACTCTTGCTTTATTTTATTGTATAAACATATTTACTTCTTTGTTTTTCTTTTGTAAAATACTAATCATTTTTTTTTTATTATTATTATTATTTCTATTCTTTGTAAAATACCCACTTAATTAAAAAATACATTTTTTTATGTATCATAAGGCTACAACAATTTTTTTATAAGATATTTTGTACATACATACCATATTAAAAGTTAATTTTATACATATCATATAAATTAAGTCTGAAAACATTTTCTTTTAATTAATATATATTTGTATATAAAATAATACATATCATTTTTATAATATAATTAAAATTGAAAACTTTCTTTTTATTAACATATACATTTGTACATAACAATTCAAATACATTTATTTTCTAAATATCGAAATTCACAAATATTTGGACTAAAATACTTTCCAATTAAAAACTTAACATTTAATCAAAACACTTCTTTTCTTTTGTACATAATTAACATGTAAATCAAAAAATACAAGATTAAAACATATATCTAGGTCAAAACCCTAATACGGCTTAATTTCGCATTTCGCATTTGTACATATTTACACTTGCACATACATGTACACTTGTACACAAATACATACACATTTCCCTATACCCACTTTATCTTATATCTGTATATTTGATATTCATTTGATCGCGACATTCGATTTGGTTGTAAATTATTGGGTACTATAAGTCTCATCCCCTTGTACATTTATACCCCCACTCCCGGACATTATTTTGTAATAGCGTAGATTTACATTCCGCAATTTACAGCTTTTCAATTATACCATGGTTAGACCTAGGGTTTGTATGTACATAAAATCAAACGCTAGATAACCTAAGACAAGACAAATACCTGTAATCAATACACCATCACACTTGCACCCCCTAGGGTAATCCCACATGTTGCCTTCCAAATGGGCCATGCTTGCACGTCGAATGTCTTTGGCAAAACAAAATCAAATGATCATAAGTCCCTCGATGACGCTTTCGAAAGTCGCCTATCAAAATGATCAAGTCCCTTCAAGCAAATTGCCAAAGACACTTGGCACCATTGCATTCGTGGTCCATACGATGACCCACGCCCGTCCCGAATAAACTTCCTAAACGCAAGATTGTCCACCAATTTCAATGGTGGAACAAAATTGTTAAAAGGGGTTAAAACATGACAAAAAACCTTTGAGTACAATAGGGTAGACAAAACTCTTAGTTACTTGAGATCAAACTTGCAAAAACACTTGCCTTCTTTTCAAAAACCACAATCCACGACACTTTCAAAAATCAAACTTTTCAAACTTTTGAAACATCTTTTCGAAAAGATATGCACCTTTGTAAAACATTCGAGTAAAGAATTATTACAAGGTTGGCCTAAGACAAGGCATCTTTTTCCAAAACATTTTTCAAAACAACCCACACACGCACTATTTTCAAAGCAATCGAAAAACAAGGCAAGTGATCTAAAAAGCCAAGTAAACTAAGAGCCCATGGATAACCATGGATGAAAAGGGTGCTAATACCTTCCCTTTTCATAATCTACCCCCCGAACCCACGAAATATCTCAAAAGGTTTTTGCTGTGCTTTTTTAACCTTTCCTTTAGGATAAAATAAAAAGTCGGTGGCGACTCTTGCTAACCGCACAAGTGCGAATACGAACGCAAAACCTCAAGTCAGTTCTCCCACCGTATCACAATCGGCCAGAGGGTACTGCTGTTCAGAGTAGTCCTCATCTTCTTCTTTTTCTTCTTCTTCTTCTGCTTCAGACTCAGATGGCACTGCCGTTCCTTTACCTTTTCCTTCCCCCTCTTCAGATGTTGATGGGAATTCCAGAGTCCGTCTGGCTTGTCCTTCAAACCTTCTGCCCATGATAACCACACCAGATCGCTTCTTCTTATTTTTCTCTTTCTCCTTCTCTAGTAGAGTCTTGAGCTCCTCCCGCCCCTTGGCCAAGGTCAAGAGTAGCTGTTGAAATTGTGAATTCTGAGCTTGCAAATATTTGACCGTTTGTTCAATATCCATCTTGCTGAAATAAACAACAGATAGATGAGGAAACTTGGTGTGAAGACATGTCTATGCATATGATGAATGATATGTATTCATGTAATGCTTTCAAGGATTCAGAAATTCAAATTTGTTTTAAACAAAAAAAGAAACACACGTCATATTAATAAGATAGAATTATTAGTACATCAATGCCCCTTAGGCAAAATAATACAAAATTCTTAAGGTAAAAAGACGTTGTGCATCCTCTTTGGTGCTATGTAGGTGTTGAGAGTATGCTCTTTGTGAAGTTGACGAGTGAGTTCCAAAACCTTCTTCTCGCTTGCGTAGAATTGGGCTTCGAAAGTATCACGCTCTCCCTTGAGCTGTATCCAACACCTTTGTAAATCTTCGAGTGTTGTTGGCATGTCAGGATGTAGGAGGGTGTATGGAACCTCTCCTTCCATACTAGGCTCTATAATCACTGGGAGAATGGAGGGGTAAGGCATCATAAGAATTTGGGCGCGGGTTCGTACCCACTTGAGGTAAGGCTAAAGAGGGATGGAATTCTTGTGTCGGAGTCCTTGGTTGTTGTTGTCGTAGTCGAAAACCATTCCTTGAATCAGCATGTCATGTGGGCCATCCCTTCGGGCATACCCAAACTGTCTCAGAGCCAAGCAAGGGTTGTAGGTGATGCCTCCCCTAATGCCAAGTAGAGGGACATTAGGGAATTCCCCACAGCGGTCTATGATGATGACATTCTCTTTTGATCGAGAACACCAATGAATATCTGAATGGCTAAGAGTCATCAATCGTTGTGACCACCTCAAACCTTTCTCATTCTTCAAGACTGACTGGGGGAGATGAGAAATAAACCATCTTGCCAGTAGAGGAGTGCAACACATGAGAACATCTCTTTTCCTCATTGTACGAGTGTGAAAAGAGTGCAAGATATCTCCAAGCAATGTAGGCGCCGGGTTGCGAGCCATGAAGATTTTGACAACACTCACATCTATGAGTTGGTAAGGGTTAGGGAACAAGACCATCCCATAGATGAGAAGAGCTACAATCTCCTCAAAAGCTTGTAAGTCCAAGGAATTCCAGCAACTTTGGGCCTTCTCGAACAAGAACTTTGACAAGAAGCCTTTGACACCACTTCTAGTTTCCCAATGTGTTGTGACATCAGATGAGTGCAAGTGTAGGGCTTGAGCAATCTCTTCTGGCTTTGGATCTCTTTCCGTACCGTTGAAAGGTAGTTGATTGAGAATAGGAATCCTCAAGAGTTGAGAAAATTCCTCTAAAGTAGGCACCAGCTGGTAGTCAGGAAATGTGAAGCAGTGATGCAAAGGGTCAAAGAACTGGAAAAGAACTTTCATCATGTATTCCTCTGTGTTGGTGGTGACCAAGTTGAGTAGACGACCGTGTCTTTCGGTGAATGGAGAATTCTCAGGAATCCTTGAAGCTAGCTCCTTGAGTTGTGGAGGAATTCTTACAAGGTTGACTTGGATGGTTTTCCTGCGAAGTGAATCCATAACCTACAAAACAGGAACAAAGATGAAAATCCAAAATCCTTGAAATGGTTAGTGGATGCATATGATGCTTCATGATGTCCATGATGTTATGCACAAGTATATATGTACAAGCAAATCACACAAGTTCCTAGTTTAGGCTTGCATGGGGTTTCATAGGTAAGTACCCTCTTGAAGTTTAGTTGGCTCAACCTGTCCTAGAAATAGTAACCGGGTTCTAAGGAGCTCAATATCACTAGATTGTTTCCTTGTTCATTGTTTCAATTCAGCCTCTTTACTGGCGACCGGAATATTCCAAGGAACCAACCCTCAATGAGTGTAGTATCGAGGATCTACCAACTTCGGACTGCACCAAAGCCGGTCATCTCACTACATCCTAAAGGGCCAAGTTGGTCAAGTAAAGGTTCTAAAAGTCCATTAGTGCTTCATGACATCACTCAGCGGCCTCGTATTCTCTTTGATTGACTCAAAGGCTACCGGTGCTGTGATACGGTGGGAGAACTGACTTGGGTTTTGCGTTTGTTTTCGCAAATGTTTCGGTTGAGCAAGAGTCGCCATCGACTTTTTATTTTATCCTAAGGAAAGGTTAAAAAGCACAGTAAAAACCTTTGAGATGTTTTCTTGGGTTCGGGGAGTAGATTATAGAAAGGGAAGGTATTAGCACCCTTTCTATCCATGGTTATCCATGGGCTCTTAGTTACTTGCTTAGATCACTTGCCTTGCATTTTCAATTGTTTGAAATGGTGCTTTGTGTGTGGGTTTGAAAATGTTTTGAAAAAGATGCCTTATCTAGGCAACCCTTGTAACAATTCTTTACTCGAATGTTTTACAAAAGGTGTTTGTCTTTTTGAAAAGATGTTTCAAGGTTTTTGAAAGTTGTTTTGAAAATGTAGTGATGTGTGGTTAAAAAATAGGCAAGTGTTTTTTTGTTTTGCAAGTTGGCAAGTAACCAAGAGCTATCTACCCTAAATTTCTCAAAGATCTTTGCTATGTTTTAACCCTTTTAACAATTTTGTTCCACCATTGTATTTGGTGGACAATCTTGTGTTAGGACGTGAACGGGACGGGCGCGGGTCATCGTTTAGACCATGATTGCAATGGTGCCAAGTATCTTTGGGCAACTTTTCTTTAAGGGACTTGATCATTTTTAGGCAACTTTCGAAAGCGTCATCGAGGGACTATGATCATTTGAATTGTTTTGTTTTTGCCAAAGATACCTAACATGCAATATGGCCCATTATTGAAGGCAACAAGTGGAGTACCCTAGGGGTGCAAGTGTGATTAGTGTTGTTCATTTTCATGCTCGTTTATCTTGAATTTAGGTCAAACTATTTTTGGTTAATTTTTGCATACAAACCCTAATTCTAACATGGCATAATTGGAAAGCTTTTAAATGCGAAAAATAAAAGGTCCTAAGTTATTACAACACAAATATGGGATGGGGGGTACAAATGTTCAAATGAGGATATTTTAAGCAAGAAATAAAAACCTAAACTATTACATCCAAATTGAAATTTTACAAGGTATTTAATTACATACTAATTAAATAAAATAAAATAAATATGCAAAAATGCAAAAATGGTTTTCATATGTATGTAAAAAGGTATTTTTCATGTATCAAATAAACAAAAATAAAATGAATTAATTTTTTAGTATTTTAGGTATTTTGGGCAAAACCCTAATTTTATTAAATAAAATGTATTAATTATTTAATATATGTAATATTTATTAATTATGTACAAAAAAATAAATAAAAGAAATTATATTGTCAAAAAGTGATTTTTTAAGTTAAATATTAATAAAAATAAAAAATGTATTATTTTTGTGTTTTTAACCTAAATATACTAATAAATATATATGTATTTACATTATTTATTAAATATATATATTATATAAAAAAAATTTAATATTTACAAAAAAATATATTTTTTTTATAAAAATGTTTTCATGAGATAATATAAAATAAAAAATCAGAAATAAAATATGTTTGTATTATTTTTTGTATTTTAAAATAAAAGTATTTATATTTATTTATTTACATATATCAAGTTAGAACAAATAAATGCCTAAAAATGCAAAAAAAAAGGTGAAAAAATAATTTTAATATTTTTTATGCTTTGTCAAAAATAAATAAGTCAGAAACAAAAATCAAAAGTCAAAAATAATGAAAATAAAATGCAATGGGCCAAGGAGGTGCAAATGTGAAATCATGGTGTAAGAAGTAAAAAGATCACAAGCCCAGCCCATGAAAGGTTGTCTTCAACCTCTGAACAACAAAACAGAGTAACACGTGATCCCTGCTATCTCCTGATTCCTGGACTTTTAGCACAAACTTATAACATGAAAGATGTTAAGCATCAAGCCACGATTCCATACATATAAAAAACTCAACTTAACTCTCAAATGAGAGAGAATTTCTCCATCCCTAATTCTTAACCTAAGTTTTTGTCAATATTCAGATTCAAAATACTCTCAGCATATGCAATATAAATGGAAAATGAAGATATGTATAGCTTCAGGGCCATGAGTAGAACATTTTTCATTCATAAACCTAGAGCTAACTCTTCCTATATTGAGAGATAGAAATCCATGAACTTACCTGTTCATCTTGGATCGTGTCTGGCAATGGAGGCACTTTCAAGGCAAGGTGAGGATTGGTACAGCTTGCTTGAAGTTCAGGGATGCTATTCCAACCTTTAACTTGCTTTGAAACCAACTGAATCAAGCTATGGCAATCAACCCGCAAAACAGAAAAAATGAAAATGGTGAAGTTGGTTAGAGGTGTTACAGGTCGTGTCCAATGCTTGGGATAGCTTGTATATGTGGTATGGAATGTGTATGAACAGGTCTTAGCAAGAATGCACGAGTGGACTGAGTTATGGAAGTCCAACTGTAGAGGTGACTCTACTTTCTGCAGTAGGAGGGTGTTTTGAGGTTTGATGATGTTTGGAGGGTGCTTTTCTCGTACCTTAGCTTAGGTTGGATGTTTGGAAGGTGTACCACAAGTTTGTCTTAGCTTGTGTTAGCAGAAATGAGAGTTCTTGTGTGTTATGCCAAGTTTCTTCACACTTAAGCAAGAAATGGCAAGTTGGTTTCTAGACTTGTGCAGGCCCCTCTAATGTGCTGCAACCATCCCTCTTGATCAGTGTGACATGCTCCTGAACTTGTGCCAAAGAGATTTTCCTTGTACTTCTTGATTTGCAAATTTGACATAAAGTTCATCTTTTCAAAAATGGATATATTGCTTTTTCTAGTTATGGCTCAATCTTGTATGCAATGTTCAAACTCAAAGAATAACATCTTGGCACAAAGGTTTAGCATTTAATTTTGGAGTGTGGATGAGATAAAGGACCTGTAATCTAGCTTAGAGCATGCTGAGTTCAAAAATGCAAAGTTATGAACATGTAAATTGGCCATGAACAAAGTGAGTTTTGCCCATATTGCTAAATTCGATTCTCTCTAACCACAAGGTTGTTTGATGAGTTCTTGGACATTTTGGAAAGCCTGGAATGTGTACTACAATCCATCTTTGTAATGAAAATTGAAATTCCAAGTGGAATCATGTGAAAAGTGGCCATGAAGTTAGGCAAAAATCCTGCCTAGAATAGGTCAAAAAATTTCTAAGTTAAGAATGTTTTGCACCCTTGTTCCAAAAATTGTAACTTGAGCTACAAGCTTCTTTTGAGAAAACTTTGTGAATCAAAGTTGTATATTTTGCAATGGACTACAACTTTCATGTTTTGACTTTTGTTTGAATCAAAATGTTTCTTGATGAAAAAGTGGGACAAAGTTAGGAAAAAATTAGGGATTTTCATAACTTAGAAAAATTCTAAGTTATGAAAATTCTTCATTTCAAACCCTAATTTGCAATTTTTGATTTCTTGATGAACAAGTTTCATGTTTTGACATGTTTTGATGAAAAATGAATCTTGACACTTGATTTTGACCAAAAAGTCAAAGTTTGACTTTTCAGTATACAGTCAAAAATTGATCAATTGACTGGAAAATTCATCTGTCAATCTTGTGCATTTGGGATCTTTTGAACTTGTTGAACATGTCAAGACAATTCCATTGGGTCCTTGAGTCCATATGTGAGCTTGGTTTGCCATTGGCTGGGTCAAACATTCAAAAATTGCCTTTGTGCAGTCAAAACCCTAAAAATGACCATTTTGCCCTTTTGGTGATCTGATCAAATTTCTTGTGGAATTGTGATCCAAACTTGATCAAATGGTCCATATGAATTCATAATGTTGATGTGAGTCAAAAATCATGAGGTTTGACTGTCAATTGACCATAGTTGACTTTTTCCCTAATACAGCTGATTTTCAGGTCAACTGTCCAATTGACTGGGCAAAGATTGGAATCAAGGCTTGAAACTTGGTATGGATAAACTTGTGAGTCCCACATGAAGCATGAAAGTCACCTTAGGCATTTTAGGTCAAAACATCTTTGTGCAAACTCAAACCCTAATTTGGGTCAACAGTGCAAGGAGGAGTCTTGAGCAGAGCAAACCCTAACTTGATCTTGAACTCCAAGGGTCCTGTGGTGAGAAAATATTGATGAAATGAGAGGGAAAATTTTGGGGTACAACAGTTGCCCCTGTTCAATCTTCTTGCACCTGAAGAGTTAGATTGGCAGGTTTGCCTTTCGCGTCTCGAAGGTAAAGGGAGATTGGACACTAGAATGCCCTTAAATTTGCACTCGTCAGAACAATGGATGCGGGAATGGGCTTAGAGATGCCATTCGGAGATGGGCTTAAAGATTCCATCTGGATGGGTGACAGACTCTTGTCGGGGATGGGCTTAAAGATGCCATCCGGAATGAGTATCAGAAAGGTATCCATATCTTGGAACATCTCTGAATTGGGGGGGGGGGTCTTGAATAAGCAATGGATTGATGTCCGTGTTTGGAGAATCCGTAAACTGTTTTCAAAAATCTCGAGTTTGTACAAGTGATAGGTTAACATCCGTTACTGGAGAACCCGTAAACTGTTTTCATAAGTCTGGAGGTTGAATAAGCAATAGAGCAGCATCCGTTGTTGGGAAGCGTCCGTAAACTGTTTTCAAAAGTCTCGAGTCTGTACAAGCGATAGGTTAACATCCGTTACTGGAGAACCCGTAAACTGTTTTCAGAAGTCTGGAGGTTGAATAAGCAATAGAGCAGCATCCGTTGTTGGGAAGCGTCCGTGAACTGTTTTCAAAAGTTGAGAAGAGTCTGAACAAGCGATAGGTTAACATCTGTTACTGGAGAACCCGTGAACTGTTTTCAGAAGTCCGGAGATTGAATAAGCAATAGAGCAACATCCGTTGTTGGGAAGCGTCTGTGAACTGTTTTCAAAAGTTGAGAAGAGTCTGAACAAGCGATAGGTTAACATCCGTTACTGGAGAACCCGTGAACTGTTTTCAGAAGTCTGGAGATTGAATAAGCAATAGAGCAGCATTCGTTGTTGGGAAGCGTCCGTGAACTGTTTTCAAAAGTTGAGAAGAGTCTGAACAAGCGATAGGTTAACATCCGTTACTGGAGAACCCGTGAACTATTTTCAGAAGTCTGGAGATTGAATAAGCAATAGAGCAGCATCCGTTGTTGGGAAGCGTCCGTGAACTGTTTTCAAAAGTTGAGAAGAGTCTGAACAAGCGATAGGTTAACATCCGTTACTGGAGAACCCGTGAACTATTTTCAGAAGTCTGGAGATTGAATAAGCAATAGAGCAGCATCCGTTGTTGGGAAGCGTCCGTGAACTGTTTTCAAAAGTTGAGAAGAGTCTGAACAAGCGATAGGTTAACATCCGTTACTGGAGAACCCGTGAACTGTTTTCAGAATTCTGGAGATTGAATAAGCAATAGAGCAGCATCCGTTGTTGGGAAGCGTCCGTAAACTGTTTTCAAAAGTTGCATATGAACAAGTGATAGATTAACATCCGTTGTTGGGAAGAATCCGTAAACTGTTTTCAGAAGTCTTGAAGTGGAGAAGGAACCGGTGTAGGGTTTCCTGATGATGAGTTCGTGTAAAACTGCATCTGGATGAATCTGGAATAAGTATCAGAATGTCGCCGTGTTTGGGTCACATCTGAACTATTTCTGGACGAATCTCGGAAGATGATGATCTTTGTCTGTTGACTGATCTTTCCTGAAAAGGTAAAGAGTTAGTTGTATGCAATGTCATGATGCATGATGCAATGCATGTTATATCAATGTCTATGATATGAATGTGATGAATGCGCATGTAAGCTGATGAGCTATCTTGCTGAGGATAGATGAATCCTGGATGGCTGGAGACAAAAGAAACTTGACTGCTGCCAGGGAAAATAACTCCTTGGCTGCTGCCGGGGAGGGCCAGAATCTTTTGATCGCCGAGGGTGAGACATCCTTGTTGGTTACTGCTGGAGAATTAGGAGCCTGGGTTGTATACCAATCCTCTGGGGATTCTTGTCTTGAAGAGATCTTCACTGGAGAATATTCGAATATTCTGTGAGGAACTGAGGATGACAGTCTTCAATCTGCTTGGGGAATACCAGATCTTCAATCGTTGAGGGACCTTAGGACCACTGCGGGGAATTGGAATTTCCTTAGTGACTTGCAGGGTAAGAGGCTTTCTGATGATCTCTACTGGGGGAGTTCAGAACCTGATAGGCTCATGCTGGAGAGGTAAGACTGAGCATTTTCATCTTGTGGGGAAAAGGTTCACTAGCCTGGTTCAGCTGGGGATTGATGGTTGGAAATTTTAGTTCCGCTGGGGATAGGATTTTCATATCTTTAAGGCTCCACTAGGGATACTGAAACTTAACTCTGAGGGGAATTGAGCTCTGGAAGGCTCTCTGGATGGAGAAATCAGTATTGGGAAAGCTTTCTCTGATGAGGATCCTAAAGTCTAACTCTGTTTAGGGAATTAAGTTCTAACTGAGGAATTTGGATTTTAAAATCTGCTCGGGATTTCCTTTGAAAGGGCATCAAGATATCGATCTGCACCTTCAACTTATCAGTAATCATCTTCCTTGATTCATAAGGAAATGATTATGTTCAAATGCATATGCCTATTTAACAAAACATCAGACGTTTCTCAAATAAAACAATAGTGCAAAAGAAAAGAGAAAAGGAAGACGACGCAAATTTCTGGAAAAGTATTTGTATTAACTTTCTATGAGTATATTTGTACAAAGGAGACAGTCATCCTAGTAAGAGGATGTCGTCATAAATATTGAAAAAATTTATACAAAAGAAAGATGGCTATGTGAAACAATTCCATGGGATTCCATTTTGATATAGCCTTCGCAACTCTGAATATCTGTCCATTCAATGCTTCGTCTGCCGATGACTGGATTGATCAGAAACTTGGAACTGGTTGATGAAGAGATTGTCCTTAAAGTGATCCGACGAGACATAGTCATACGCTCTAATTCCCTAACTTTTGCCTGAATCTCCCTTTCGGGTTTTCAATCCACCGGGAAACCCCTTTTTGCCCAAGCCGCCCTTTCGGGTTTTCAACTTGCCGGTTGTACAGATTTTTTTTGCTTTTATCCCTAATTTTTGCCTGAACCGCCCTTTCGGGTTTTCGGTCCACCGGGATACCCCTTTTTGCCCAAGCCGCCCTTTCGGGTTTTCGACTTGCCGGGTTATTTATGCGTAGTATCTTTTGACTATGTCTGTGTTTGCAGTGTGCGGCAAATCGTCGCCATCCATGGTGGTCAGGATCATTGCACCACCAGAAAATATGCTCTTGATCACAAATGGTCCTTCGTATGTAGGAGTCCATTTTCCCCTGGGATCACTTTGTGGTAGGATAATCCGCTTGATCACGAGATCTCCGACTTGATATACTTGACGTCTGACTTTCTTGTTGAAAGCCTTGATCATCCGTTTCTGATACATTTGACCATGGCAGACAGCAGCAAGTCGCTTCTCATCGATCAAATTGAGTTGATCAAGTCGGGTCTGAATCCAATCATCTTCATTCAAACCTGCGTCCTTCATAATCCTTAGAGAAGGAATCTGAACTTCCATGGGCAGGACAGCTTCCATGCCATATACCAAAGAAAATGGGGTTGCCCCGGTTGAAGTACGTGCCGTCGTACGGTATCCATGCAGAGCAAACGGTAACATCTCATGCCAGTCTTTGTAAGTGACTGTCATTTTCTGAATGATCTTCTTAATATTTTTGTTCGCAGCTTCAACAGCACTGTTCTTCTTCGGCCGATAGGGAGATGAATTGTGATGATAAATCTTAAATTGTTCGCACAATGCGGTGATCATAGTGTTATTCAGATTTGTACCGTTGTCTGTGATGATCCTGTCTGGAACACCATACCGACATATGAGGTTTTGTTTGATGAAGCGGGCAACCACATTTTTAGTAACAGAGGCGAAGGAAGCTGCTTCGACACATTTGGTGAAATAGTCAATGGCAACCAGAATGAAACGATGTCCGTTGGATGCCGTGGGCTTGATCTCTCCAATCATGTCAATGCCCCACATTGCAAATGGCCACGGAGCTGTCAGAACGTTGAGAGGAACCGGAGGGATATGAACCTTGTCAGCATAGACTTGACACTTGTGGCAAGTACGGGAATGTTGATGGCAGTCAGCTTCCATGGTAGACCAGTAATAGCCTGCCCTTAGGATCTTCTTAGCCATTGTATGCCCGCTCAAGTGAGTGCCAAATGTGCCGCTGTGTATCTCGGTCATGATTAACTCTGCCTCAGCTTTGTCTACGCATCGGAGTAAAACACAATCATGGCTTCGTTTGTAGAGGATGTCGTTGCTCAGGAAGAACTTGGCAGCAAATTTCCTTAAGAACTTCTTGTCATTTACGGAAGCTCCTTCGGGATATTCTCTAGTCTGGAGATACCTTTTGATTTCATGGAACCAGGGTTGTTCCACTACTTCTTCGGTATTAATCTCGTGACAATGTGCAGGTTCATCCATTCGCTCGATGGTGATTTGGGGAGCCTCGTTATCCCAGTTGAGTTTAAACATGGAAGACATTGTAGCCAGAGCATCTGCTAGCTGATTCTCTTCTCGCGGGAAATGCTCGAAGGTAATTTGCTCGAAATGAGGCAACAATGTCAAGACATGTTCTTTGTATGAGATAAGATTAGGATGCTTGGTATCCCACTCTCCTTTGATTTGACTGATAACCAAAGCCGAGTCCCCGAATACGATCAAAGATTTGATCCCCAAGTCTATAGCAGCCTTGAGACCAAAGATGCAAGCTTCATATTCAGCCATGTTGTTTGTGCAGCTGAAGCAAAGTCGGTCCGTGAAAGGTGTGTGACAACATTCCTGGGAAATGAGTACCGCACCGATACCGTTTCCAAGTGCATTTGAAGCACCATCAAAGTACAGGGTCCATCGGGATCCCTTTTTGGGTCCGTCATACGGTCCGTTACCTTCAATGTCGTTCAAATTCATGATGTCCTCGTCTGGGAAGTCAAATCTCATGGGTTGATAATCTTCGATAGCCTGATGAGCTAGATGATCAGCTAGTACACTCCCTTTTATAGCTTTTTGAGTGGTGTACTGGATGTCATACTCAGTTAGGATCATTTTCCATCTAGCTATTCTTCCAGATAAAGCGGGCTTCTCGAAGATATACTTGATAGGATCCATTTTGGAAATCAACAAGGTAGTATGAGTCAACATATACTGCCTTAGTCGACGAGCAGCCCATACCAAAGCGCAGCAAGTTTTCTCGAGCAGTGA
Source organism: Vicia faba (assembly GCA_948472305.1). Taxonomy (NCBI): domain Eukaryota; kingdom Viridiplantae; phylum Streptophyta; class Magnoliopsida; order Fabales; family Fabaceae; genus Vicia; species Vicia faba. The sequence goes on along the minus strand of OX451740.1, from coordinate 1,340,719,140 downwards.
GTAGCGAGTCTCATAGTCGGTAAACTTTTTGCTAAGGTAATAAATAGCATGCTCTTTTCGACCAGACTCGTCATACTGGCCCAAAACACACCCCATTGAGTTATCCAAGATGGTCAGATACATGATCAATGGTCTTCCTTCGACGGGTGGCATTAGAATAGGAGGTTCTAGCAAATACTCCTTGATCTTATCAAAAGCAGCTTGGCAATCGTCGTTCCATTCGACTACCTGATCTTTCTTTAGTAGTTTGAAAATTGGCTCACAGGTAGAAGTCAGATGAGAGATGAATCTGGCAATATAGTTTAAGCGTCCCAAGAACCCTCTAACCTCTTTTTCAGTACGGGGAGCAGGCATTTCTCGTATTGCTTTCACCTTTGCTGGATCAACCTCAATGCCTTTGTTGCTGACAATGAATCCTAGAAGTTTACCAGACCTAACTCCAAAAGTGCACTTACTTGGATTCAACCTGAGTTTGTATTCTTTCAACCTGGCAAACAGCTTTTCCAGGTGTTCAAGGTGTTCCTCCTCTGTTTGTGACCGAGCTATCATATCGTCTACGTAAACTTCGATCTCATGATGTATCATATCATGAAATAAAGCTACCATGGCGCGTTGATAAGTTGCCCCTGCGTTCTTTAGTCCGAACGACATCACTTTGTAACAGAAAGTACCCCATTGTGTGACAAAGGTTGTTTTCTCCATGTCTTCGGGGGCCATTTTGATTTGATTGTAACCCGAGAATCCATCCATGAAGGAAAACACTTTGTGCTGAGCTGTATTGTCAATCAAAATGTCAATGTACGGTAGCGGAAAATCATCTTTGGGGCTGGCCCTATTCAAATCCCGGTAGTCCACACACATTCTGACTTTGCCATCTTTTTTAGGTACTGGCACGATGTTAGCAACCCATTGTGGATAGGATGTAACAGCCAGAAAGCCAGCGTTGAATTGCTTCATTACTTCTGCTTTGATCTTCTCAGACATGTCGGGCCTCATTCGGTGGACTTTTTGCTTGATCGGTGGACAATCCTCTCTTGTAGGGAGACGGTGAACCACGATGTCTGTGTCTAAACCCGACATGTCTTCATAAGACCAGACGAAGATTTCAACGTACTCATTTAACAGCTGTATCAAGCGCTCCTTGACACTTGGTTCCAGATTGGCACCCACTTGTACCTCCTTCCGGTCTTCCTCCGTTCCTAAGTTGACAGTTTCCAACAACTCTTCGTGAGGTAAGATGGCCCTTTCCTCTTGCTGTAGAAGCCTGGCTAATTCCCCTGGTACTTCACAACCTTCGTCATCTTCATACTCGGCTTGATTGACCAGATCATCAGAGTTATTGAAGGACATAGCAGAATAGTCACCCATGGAATCCAGAATGGATGGGTACCTGCATTTGTGAGTGTGGGTGTGTGTAAGGGATAGCCATCCTTAAACAAAAAATGCAAAAGGAAAGAAAATGAACACAGCAGTTTATCAATGAAAAACGTCCAATGAATCATTAAACATGGCATATGGATATGAAGATAATCAAAACCCTTACAAATTGACCTACATGCCCCGGGCAAGGCATGAGGTGAAAAAGTAGCGTACGGATTGTTCAAAAGTAATTATTACAGACCACAGGAAATGTTTGACAGATAATTACTGATTAATAAAAGTAATGGGGACAAAGTCCTTTGCCTCCCAGTTGCATAGTCCTCCTTTGATAGTTGGGTAGATCCACTCTTCGATGTTAGCCTCCTCGTCTTCACCCTCCAAAGCGTTGATTCTGTAAGGAGAAATCTTGATGGGCGCTCTTTCAATCTTTGAGCGGCGCATAGCTTTCTCTCCTGCAGCCGTGAATCCTAAACCAAACTTGTCTGTTTTGTGAGGAATATCAGGCAACTGTCCCCATATTGAATTCTTCTCTTCCTTCATTGCGGCCTTCGCGTCTTTTAGAGATGCCATCCTGGCCATCTGCTTTGGTACCTCAGCTACCACTTTTGCTATTGTTATTTCAGGAGAGACTTCTTCGAAGTGCTGGAATGGTGTCTCAATGAATTCACCCTCTACCTCTACATACCGAAAGGAGTTCAGGTGGCTGATCATATATTCCTCTTCACTGTGGACGGTTATGATCTTTCCCGTGACAGGGTACTTCAGCATTTGATGTAAGGAAGAGGTGACTGCCCCAGCATTGTGTATCCATGGCCTCCCCAGTAAGCAAGAGTATGACGGACGGATGTCCATCACGTAGAAAGTCGAGGGGAACACTTCTGTGCCAACTTTAATGGGAATGTCCACCTCCCCATGTACCATTCTTTTTGACCCATCAAATGCCCTTACAATGATATTGCTTGGCCTCAACTCCAAGCCTTCACAGTCTAAACGGTCGAGAGCCTTCTTGGGCAGCACGTTCAGAGAAGAACCAGTGTCGACTAGAACATGGGCCAGAGTAGTTCCTTGGCATTCCACTGACACATGTAATGCGTCGTTGTGCTTTCTTCCTTTTGGGGTCAGGCCGGCATCAGAGAAACCTAAACCATTGTCTGCAGTAAGACTGGCTACACAGTCTTGGAATTGGTCGGCAGAGGTTTCCTGGGGCACATGGGCTGTCTTCAGGAATTTGATCAGTGCCTTGGCATGCGCTTCTGAGCAAAGCAGTAATGCTAACATGGAGATCTTCGAGGGGGTTTGCCCAAGTTGCTCTACCACGTCATAATCACTCTTTTTAATTATCTTCAGGATCTCCTTCATCTCTTTCTTAGAGGTTTCCGTGATGGCCAAAGGTTGAGCCCTCGTCCTGACGAGCTCATCTTGGGTTCCTTTACCCTTATCAGCAGAGGTAGGAGGGACAATACCAGGAACAACAACATCTTCAATCAACGGGGTTCTAGCGGAAAGTTTTATTAGTGCAGGAATAACTTTGGCAGCAGATGAGGGTCCAAAGATTGCCTTTGGGGGGGCAATCTCTGGAGAAAATATTCTCCCACTTCGGGTGATCTTGCTTGTGCCTGCAATGTTTCCAATGCTGGCATCTTTTTCATCAGAGCTTCCTTCGGTTACTTCTACTTGTTTAATACCATGGTAGTAGATGTCTCCATCGTAATTCCATGGTATTGATTTTTCAGAAAGGTAGGGGACAGGCCCTGGCATTGTTATCTTCAGAGGAACAGACTTTGTAGCTGATGTAATCTTAACAGGCTTTTTGACGGCCTTGGAAAGATTGGCGTGAATGGTGATAATTGAAACATCTTCAGTAGGGGTTGGAATAGCAGAAACTTTTTCAAACAGAATTTGTTGACTGTCCATTAGGCCTTGGATGCCTTTCTTCAGTAATGGACAGTCAAATGGCAGGGAGTAACAACAGTAGCAATCTTCTTTGCATCCTGGGAAAATCCCGTCCTTCAACAGATTTAACTTGATGGTTAACAACGGATTCATTAGATCATTGACATCAGAAGCATACAAATCTTCTTCAATAGCATGGACATTTCGACCGTGCTTCGGCATCGGAGCAGATATTACGTTTGGCTTCTCTGGAGCGTCGAACTCCACCTCTTTCGCCTCTATCAAGTCTTGAATTTTATGCTTGAGTGCCCAACAATCATTGGTGTCGTGCCCGACACTGTCAGAATGGTAGGCGCATTTAGCATTTGGATGGTAATGCGGAGAGGATGTATTCACATTTTTTGGTGCCTCTTTGATAGTGGCGAGATTCAACTTTAATAGATGGGGAAGTACTTGCGCTGGCGTCATATTAATGCGGGTGAACTGCCATTGTGGCCGTTCTACCCGTTGTTGATTTGGTCTGGACTGGTTATAACGAGGCTGATCACTTGATGGATTTTGGATCATCACGGCCCCCACAGTCGACCGGCGCTCAGTCTTCCCTGTTCTTCTCTGAGAGTACACAACAACCGCTTCCTTCTTTGCTGGAAATGATTTCTTAACAGTTGCAGATGTAGAGGTATCCTTCTGAATCTTCCCATTCTTGATACCGGCTTCTACCCGCTCGCCAGTCAGAATTAACTCAGTAAACCCTGCGGAAGAGCTACCGATCAGATGGTTAAAGAATGGACCAGACAGGGTTCCCATGAACATATCAACAAGTTCTCTATCAGAAAGAGGTGGCTGCACTCTTCCTGCCAGATCGCGCCACTTTTGGGCATATTCCTTGAATCCTTCTCCTGAGGCCATCCCCATACTCTGTAGTTGAGTACGGGTTGGTGCCAGGTCAGAGTTATACTGATATTGGCGATAAAAAGCAGCTGCCAAATCCTCCCAGCTGTGTACCTCTGATCTCTCAAGATTGTAGAACCAGTCCAGCTGAGTACCAGATAGGCTATCTTGAAAGAAATGTACCCAAAGGTTTCTGTCAGAAGTGTGAGGTTGGATTCTTCGGACGTACGACCTTAGATGCATCTTCGGGCAAGACAACCCGTCATATCTTGCAAAAATGGGCACTTTAAACTTCGGGGGGATCACAATTCCAGCAATTAATCCCAAATCTTCGAAATCTAAGCCGGGAACTCTCTACAGCTCCATGGCTGCCAACCTGTCTTCCAAGTTTTTGTACTTATCATCGGCGGGCGGGTATTGTTGCTCTGAGTAGTCCTCATCTTCTTCAGCTTCGGATTCGGAAGGTACCGCAGCCCCTTTTCCTTTACTGGTTCCCTCTTCGGATGTAGGGGGAAATTCAAGAACCCTTCTGGCTTTACCCTCAAACCTTCTTCCCAAGGTAGCCACCCCGACTCTCTTCTTCTTCTTTTTCACTTGCTCTTTGTTCCCTAGCAGGACTTTTAGATCCTCCTGACCCTTTGCCAAGGTCATCAGGAGGTGCTGGAACTGTGAGTTTTGAGACTGCAAATCCTTGATCGTCTGTTCGAGATCCATCTTACTGAAATAAACAGCAGAAAGATAAGGAAACCTGGTGCGGAGACCTGCTTATGCGCATGATGAATGATATGCTTATTTATGCAATGCATTCAAGGTTTTAGAAATTCAAAATTGTTGCAAACAAAAAGAACACACGTCATATTAATAAGAAGAAATTTGTCAGTACATAAATGCCCCATGGGCCAAATATTACAAAAACATCTCAAGGTAAAAAGACATTGCGCATCCTCTTTGGTGCGATGTAGGTGTTGAGGGTCTCTTCCTCATGGAGTCGGCGGGTAAGCTCCAAAACCTTCTTCTCACTGGTGTAGAAGCTGGCTTCAAAAGTGTTCCGCTCCTCCTTAAGTTGGATCCAGCTCTTCTGCATCTCCTCCCACGATGTAGGCATGTCAGAATATAGGATGGTGTAGGGAACCTCTCCTTCCGTAACAGGCTCTTTAATCACAGGGAGAACATGAGGATAAGGCATCATTAGACTCTGGGCTCGGGCTTGCACCCATTTGAGGTAAGGCTCAAGAGGGATGGAGTTCTTGTGCCCCAGTGTCTTGCTGTCAACCTTGTTGGGCATCCTCCAAGCTCTGATGAATCTTTGGCGAAGTCCTTGCGCATCGTTGTCGAAGTCAAAAACTAGGTCAGGAGTCAACATGTCGTGAGGGCCATCTCTTCGTGCATATCCAAATTGTCTCAAGGCTAGACAAGGGTTGTAGGTAATGCCTCCTCTAATGCCTAGTAAAGGAACATTAGGGAACTCTCCATAACGATCGACGATGATGACATTTTCTCTGGACCGAGAACACCAATGTACATCAGAGTGAGTAAGGGTCATCAACCGTTGTGACCACCTTAGGCCTTGGTCATTCTTCAAGACAAATTGTTGAAGGTGCGAAATAAACCACCTTGCAAGGAGAGGAGTACAACACATGAGAACACCCCTCTTTCTCATTGTTCGTGTGTAAAATGAGTCAAGAATGTCCCCAAGTAATGTTGGTATTGGATTTCTGGATAAGAAGATCTTGACGGCGTTGACATCTACAAGCTGGTCAGGATTTGGGAACAAGACTAAACCATATATGAGGAGGGCCACAATTTCTTCAAAGGCTTGTAGGTCCAATGAATTCCAACACTCTTGTGCCTTCTCAAACAAGAATTTTGCCAAAAAGCCTTTGACACCGCTTCTAGTTTCCCAATGCCCCTTGATGTCAGATGGTTGCAAGTGTAGTGCTTGAGCAACATCTTCAGGCTTTGGTTCCTTTTCCGTACCGTTGTAGGGTAGTTGATTAAGGATAGGAACTCTCAGGAGTTGAGAAAATTCCTCCAAAGTGGGCACCAATTGGTAGTCAGGGAAAGTGAAACAGTGGTGAAGAGGGTCAAAGAACTGGAACAGCACCTTCATCATGTCCTCTTCAATGTTGGTGTTGACTAGGCTGAGCAATCTACCATGTCTTTCACTGAAGGGAGAGCTTTCCGGGATTCTTGATGTGAGCTCCTTGAGTTGAGGAGGGATTTTCACAAGGTTGACTTGGATAGTTTTCCTGCGAGGAATTTCCATGACCTACAAAACAAGAACAAAGATGAAGATCTAAACCCTTGAAATGGTTAGTGGATGCATATGATGCTTTATGATGTTTATGATGTATGCACAAAACATATGTACAAGCAATTCACACCAAACCCTAGTTTCAGGCTTGCATGAGGTTTCATAGGTAAGTACCCTCTTGAGTGTAGTTGGCTTAAAAACCTGTCCTATAAATAGTAACCGGGTTCTAAGGAGCTCAATATCATTGGATTGTTTTCATTGTTCATTGTTTTGGTTTAGCCACTTAACTAGCGACCAAAATATTCCAAGAAAACAACCCTCAATGAGTGTAGTATCGAGTATCTACCAACTTCGGACTGCACCAAAGCCGGTCATCTCACTACCCCTAATGAAAGGCCAGGATGGTCAAGTAAGGTTCTAGGTCATTAGTGCTTAGTGACATCACTCAGCGGCCCCGTACTCTCCTTGATTGAACTCAAGGGTTACTGGTACTCACAAATATGTCGCACTAATATAGCTATTGCTTCAACTGTGTCGGTATACCCCGCGCAGTTTCCACAACGTATTGCCATCTATGAATGTTTCCTCAAATCCGGGTGTAGGATTGCAAACCCAAACAAGAGAACCAAGATATAAAGCAATCAAAGCAAACAATTAATCATGCAAGAGGGTGATCTAAACCCTAAGGTTACTCCGCTTTAAAGGAAGTCCCCAGCAGAGTCGCCAATTCTGTGATACGGTGGGAGAACTGACTTGGGTTTTGCGTTTGTTTTCGCAAATGTTTCGGTTGAGCAAGAGTCGCCACCGACTTTTTATTTTATCCTAAGGAAAGGTTAAAAAGCACAGCAAAAACCTTTGAGATGTTTTCTTGGGTTCGGGGAGTAGATTATAGAAAGGGAAGGTATTAGCACCCTTTCTATCCATGTGTTGTACCCCAAAATTTGCCCTCTCTTTCTTCAGGAAACCATCTTGGATTTTCAAGGTCCCTCTGAAACGAATCAAAGTCCTGAGTTATCTTTTTTGCCCAAGCAAACCACTTACAAGAGCAAGATGATCACACAAGCTCCAAAGACAACGCTTTTATCTTGAGAAAAATCAAATTCTAAGTACTTGGAACATTTCTCTAAAAAATGAGTGTTTAAGAAAAAATCAGCGCTTCAGAACTTCTGGACCAATTCCAGATAAAAACGGTCAGAAGTTGCAAGCTTGGCTCAGCGTAGTCAGAAGGTGGCTTTTCAGCAGCTACATCAGCTCAATCAGAAGTTGTAAACATGGTTCAGTATGTAAGCCTCAGACAGAACATGCCCCTTTCAGCAGTTATACAAGCTCAGTCAGAATTTGCTAAAGGAATGCAAGAGAAGCAGGGAGGTTTGAAGGCTCTTTCAGAACATGCTGAAATCAGAAGATGAAAAGGTCAGAAGAGTAGGTGTTACAATGATACAGAATCTCTAAGCCCAGGAGGTCCAGAAGTAAATCCAAGGAACGTATCAGAAAATCAGGAGAACCTCCAGAACTTACTAAGACAACATGAAGCCAAGGCCAGAGCATGGTTTACGCTGTTCTTTTTTGAAACAGAACTGCTGATTCAACGTTGGTTTCCATTACCAGAATATTGATGTTGATAGGTATTATCACCATTTAATGCTCATTAATGCTTCCAACCACTCCTGAACATTCACGTTTGGCTTGGAAAATGCTTTTGTGCAGATTCTGGCATGGGTCTACGCGCCACCGCCCACTTCAGAGGTCACTTCTCCCCAATCCACGCCTGCTGCTGCAGCCTAGGCTGAAGGCTATCTGTTATCACAACTTCCCAGGAATTTCTGTCAAAGAGCAATTCAAACTCTGTTGGCGCTTTAATGTTCAAGGCACCCACAAGAACTTTGCCTATAAATAGAGAGTCATTGTCCACTGCAAAGAGGCGTTCAAAAAAAAAGAAACAGAAAAATTGCTAAGAGAGAAACAGAAACTCTTAGCAACATAGCGTTCTGAAACTCTGCCAAAATCTCCAGTTTGTTTCATAACTTTGAGTTTCTCACCTTCAAACTTCATCAAATACCCAGTTTTCTTTGTGAACCAAAAACACCCTTTCCAAACTTCTGACCCTACGTACGCATACACCTTTACCTACCCTTTTCAAAGAGAATCTGTCCAGAACACCACCAGAGCCAAAAGCTAGCTTTTACCCACAAACTTTTCCAACAGCCAGGTAAGCACCTGCTGACCTTCACCACGCTGCTAAGCATCATCAGCTGTGCATACTCAAATAAACATAATGTAAATATCATGTTGTTGCTGTTTATATTCTGAGGATTTTCATACCTCAGAACGTTCTGAGCCAGTATAGGACTTGCCTGTGACCTTGTTGGTTCTGACCTCTGAAACATTTTTTTTACATTTGCTGGATCTGTTCCAAATATGTTTCCTGTTTTGTGGAATAACAACAAAATTGCAGATGTTCTGATTTGTACAGGGGAAAGCCAAGTGCTGACTTTGACGTTAGCACATCTGAAGCCTGTATTGCTGTCAATAATATCAGAACCTCTGAGAGTTATTGCCTTTTCAGCAGAATCAGAACTTCTGGTTTCTCCACTAACAAACTTCTGTATTGCAGCGCAGGGGAGTCAGAACTTCTGATTTCCCCACTAACAAGGTTCTGTTTTGCAGGTGCCAGAGTCAGAAGTTCTGACTCATACAGTTTAACCAAGGGGTTGATCATCTGGCAGCGGATCTGAGTCAGAACTTCTGATAACCTCTCAGCAGCGCGCTGGCTCCCTCTCTCTCTCTCTATATCTTGTTTTTTGCTATTTTCTTTTTTGTCTATTTTTCTCGTTGAACCCCCCATGTACAAATGTGTATCCCCATCCCCTAATTGTTGTAATAGCGTAGGATTTTATATTTCCGCTTCTTATTGCTAGTAATTAGGACGTGTATGGCAAGATAAAATCAATGAAATAGAAAAACCTAATTCAAAGAAAAAACTCTTGTATGCAATAAAACACACTTGCACACTAACACCCCTAGGGTTACATCCACTTGTTGCCTTTCAAAATTAGGCCATATTGCATGTTAGGTCTCTTTGGGCAAAACAAACAATTCAAATGATCATAGTCCCTCGATGACGCTTTCGAAAGTTGCCTAAAAAAATGATCAAGTCCCTTAAAAGAAAAATTGCCCAAAGATACTTGGCACCATTGCAATTATGGTCTAAACGATGACCCGCACCCGTCCCTTTAACATCCTAACACAAGATTGTCCACCAAATACAATGGTGGAACAAAATTGTTAAAAGGGTTAAAACATAGCAATAATCTTTGAGAAATTAGGAGTAGACAACTCTTGGTCACTTGCCAACTTGCAAAACAAAAAGCTTGCCTATTTTCAAAACAACACATCACAATACACTTTCAAAACAAACTTTCAAAAATATTGAAAACTTTTTCAAAAGACATACACCTTTGTATACATCCCAACATGGATCATTACAAAGGTTGCCACCACATTGGCCTCTTTTCAAAACATTTTCAAACCCACACACAAAGCACCATTTCAAACAATTGAAAATTAAGGCAAGTTGATCTAAGCAAGTAACTAAGAGCCCATGGATAACCATGGATAGAAAGGGTGTTAATACCTTCCCTTTCTATAATCTACTCCCCGAACCCAAGAAAACATCTCAAAGGTTTTTTCTGTGCTTTTTAAACCTTTCCTTAGGATAAAATAAAAAGTCGGTGGCGACTCTTGCTCAACCGAAACATTTGCGAAAACAAACGCAAAACCATAGTCAGTTCTTCCACCGTATCACAGAACTGGCGACTCTGCTGGGGATAAATTTAAAAGTGGAGTAACCTTAGGGCTTAGATCAACCTCTTGCATGACTAATTGTTTGATTTGAATGCTTTATACTTTGGCTCTATTGTTTGGGTTTGCAATCCTACACCCAGATTTTTGGGAAACATTTCATAGATAGCAATACGTTGTGGAAACTGTGCGGGGTATACCGACACGGTCGAAGTAATAGCTATATTAGTGCGACATATTTGTGAGTACCGGTAACCCTTGAGTTCAATCAAGGAGAGTACGGGGCCGCTGAGTGATGTCACTAAGCACTAATGACCTAGAACCTTACTTGACCATCTTGGCCTTTTATTAGGGGTAGTGAGATGACCGGCTTTGGTGCAGTCCGAAGTTGGTAGATACTCGATACTACACTCATTGAGGGTTGTTTTCTTGGAATATTTTGGTCGCTAGTTAAGTGGCTAAACCAAAACAATGAACGATGAAAACAATCCAATGATATTGAGCTCCTTAGAACCCGGTTACCATTTATAGGACAGGTTTTTAAGCCAACTACACTCAAAAGGGTACTTACCTATGAAACCCCATGCAAGCCTGAAACTAGGGTTTGGTGTGATTTGCTTGTACATATGTTTGTGCATACATCATAAACATCATAAAACATCATATGCATTCACTAACCATTTCAAGGGTTTGGATCTTCATCTTTGTTCTTGTTTTGTAGGTCATGGAAATTCCTCGCAGAAAAACCATCCAAGTCAACCTTGTGAGAATCTCTCCTCAACTCAAGGAGCTCACCTCAAGAATTCCGGAAAGCTCATCCTTCAGTGAAAGACATGGTAGACTGCTCAACTTAGTCAACACCAACATTGAAGAAGACACGATGAAAGTGCTATTCCAGTTCTTTGACCCTCTTCACCACTGTTTCACTTTCCCTGATTACCAGTTGGTGCCCACTTTGGAGGAGTTTTCTCAACTCCTAAGAGTCCCTATCCTTAATCAGCTACCCTTCAACGGTACGGAAAAGGAACCAAAGCCGGAAGATGTTGCTCGAGCATTACATCTACAACCATTCGACATCAAGGGGCATTGGGAAACCAGAAGCGGCGTCAAAGGATTCTTAGCAAAATTCTTGTTTGAGAAGGCACAAGAATGTTGGAATTCATTGGACCTACAAGCCTTTGAAGAAATTGTGGCACTCCTTATCTATGGGTTGGTCTTATTCCCAAATTCTGACCAATTGGTAGATGTCAACGCCGTCAAAATCTTCTTGTCCAGAAATCCAATACCAACATTGCTTGGGGACATCCTTCACTCATTTTACACACGAACAATGAGAAAGAGGGGTGTTCTCATGTGCTGTACTCCTCTCCTTGCAAGGTGGTTTATTTCGCACCTTCCACAATCTGTCTTGAAGAATGACCAAGGCTCAAGGTGGTCCAAACGATTGATGACTCTTACCCACTCTGATGTACATTGGTGTTCTCGGTCCAGAGAAAATGTCATCATCATCGATCGTTGTGGGGAGTTTCCTAATGTTCCTTTACTTGGAATTAGAGGAGGTATCACCTACAACCCTTGCCTAGCTTTGAGGCAATTTGGATATGCACGGAGGGATGGCCCTCATGACATGTTGATTCCTGACCTAGCTTTTGACTTCGACAACGATGCGCAAGGACTTCGCCAAAGATTCATCAGAGCTTGGGGAAGGCCCAACAAGGTTGATAGCAAGACTCTGGGACACAAGAACTCCATCCCTCTTGAGCCTTATCTCAAGTGGGTACGATCCCGAGCCCAAAGTCTAATGATGCCTTATCCTCATGTTCTCCCTGTGATTAAAGAGCCTGTTAAGGAAGGAGAGGTTCCCTACACCATCCTATATCCTGACATGCCTACATCGTGGGAGGAAATGCAGAAAAGTTGGATTCAGCTCAAGGAGGAACGGAACACTTTTGAAGCCAGCCTCTACGCTAGTGAGAAGAAGGTTCTAGAGCTTACCCGCCGACTCCATGAGCAAGAGGCCCTCAACACCTACATCTCACCAAAGAGGATGCGCAATGTCTTTTTACCTTGAGAAGTTGTTTTTGTAATATTTGGCCCATGGGGCATTTATGTACTAACCAATTTCTTCTTATTAATATGACGTGCGTTCTTTTTTGTCTGCAACAAGTTTGAATATTCTAAATCCTTGAATGCATTGCATACATAAGCATACCATTCATCATGTGCATAAGCAGGTCTCACTCCAGGTTTCCTTATTTGTCTGCTGTTTATTTCAGTAGGATGGATCTCGAGCAAACAGTCAAAGACCTGCAAGCTCAAAATGCACGGTTCCAGCAACTCCTAACGACCTTGGCTAAGGGTCAGGAGGATCTCAAGACCTTGCTGGGGAATAAAGACCCAGTGAAAAAGAAGAAAAAGAGACTCGGGGTGGCTACTTTAGGGAGAAGATTTGACGGAGAGGCCAGGAGAGTGCTTGAATTTCCTCCTATTTCTGATGAAGGAACCAGTAAAGGAGGTGGGGCTGCGGTACCTTCCGAGTCCGATGTGGAAGAAGAGGAGGTTGAAGGGGATGAAGACTATTCTGACCAACAATACCCTCCAGATGATGATAAATACAAGGGTTTAGAAGACAGGTTGGCCGCCATGGAATTACAAAGAGTACCGGGTTTGGATTTTGAAGACTTGGGTTTGGTTGCCGGGATTGTAATTCCCCCAAAATTCAAAGTGCCAGTGTTTGTGAGGTATGATGGGCTGTCCTGTCCAAAAATGCATCTCAGGTCCTACGTAAGAAAGATCCAACCCTATACGGCAGATAAGAACCTTTGGATACATTTCTTTCAAGACAACCTTTCTGGAGCTCAATTGGAGTGGTTTTATCAGCTAGAGGGAACCAGCGTCCGAAACTGGGAAGACTTGGCCACCGCCTTCTACAAACAATACCAGTATAATTCTGACCTTGCTCCCACACGTACCCAACTTCAGGGTATGTCGCTGGGAACCGACGAAGGATTCAAAGAATATGCACAAAAATGGAGGGATTTGGCTGGCAGGGTGCAGCCTCCTTTAACCGACCGTGAACTTGTTGATATGTTTCTAGGGACCCTATCTGGGCCATTCTTCAATCATCTGATTGGTAACTCTTCCGCGGGGTTTACCGATTTGATCTTAACAGGCGAAAGAATAGAAGCTGGCATCAAGTCAGGAAAGATTCAGAAGGGTGTTGCTGCAAGTGTTGAGAAGAAACCTTTTAAGAAGGAAACGATTGTGGTATATTCTCAGAGAAGAGCAGGGAAGACGGAGCGTCGGCCAACTGTGGGGGCCGTAATGATTCAAAACCCTTCAAGTGAGCAGCCTCGTTATAACCAGTCCAGACCAAATCAGTAACGGGTGGAACAGCCACAATGGCAGTTCACTCACATTAATATGACTCCAGCGCAAGTGCTTCCCCATCTGTTAAAGTTGAATCTCGCCACTATCAAAGAGGCACCAAAGAATGTGAATACGTCTTCTCCGCATTATCATCCTAATGCTAAATGCGCCTACCATTCTGACAGTGTCGGGCACGACACCAATGATTGTTGGGCACTCAAGCATAAAATCCAAGACCTGATAGAGGCAAAGGAGGTGGAATTTGACGTTCCGGAGAAGCCTAATGTGATATATGCTCCCATGCTGAAGCACGGCCGAAATGTCAATGCCATTTAAGAAGATTTGTATGTTGCTGATGTCAATGATCTGATAACCCCATTGTTAACCATCAAGTTGAATCTGTTAAAAGTCGGGATTTTCCCAGGATGTAAGGAAGACTGCTTTTGTTGTTACTCTCTGCCGTTTGATTGTCCGTTACTGAAGAAAGGCATCCAAGGCCTAATGGACAGTCGACAAATTTTGTTTGAAAAAGTTTCTGCTGTTCCAATTCATACTGAAGATGTCTCAATCATAACCATTCACGCCAATCTTTCCAAGGCCGTCAAAAAGCCTGTTAAGATTACACCAGCTACAAAATCTGTTCCTTTGAAGATAACGATGCCAGGGCCTGTCCCCTATGTTTCTGAGAAGTCAATACCATGGAACTATGGCGGTGACGTCTACTACCATGGTATCAAACAAATCGAAATAACTGAAGAAAGTTTGGATGATGAAGAAGCCAGCATTGGAAACATTGTAGGCACGAGCAAAATCACCCGGAGCGGGAGAATATTTTCTTCAGAGATTGCCCCTCCAAGAGAAATCTTTGGACCCTCATCTGCCGACAAGGTCATCCCTGCACCAATAAAACTCTCTGCTAGAACCCCTTTGATTGAAGATGTTGTTGTTCCTAGTATTGTCCCTCCTACCGCTGTTGATAAAGGTAAGGGAATCCAAGATGAGCTCGTCAGGACGAGGGCTTAACCCTTGGTCATCCCGAAAACCTCCAAGAAGGAAATGGATGAGATCTTGAAGATAATCAAAAGGAGTGATTACGATGTGGTAGAACAACTGGGGCAAACCCCCTCAAAAATCTCCATGCTGGCACTACTACTTTGCTCGGGAGCGCACGCTAAAGCTCTGATAAAATTCCTCAAGGCAGCCCATGTGCCCCAGGAAACCTCTGCAGATCAATTTCAAAATTGCGTGGCTAGCCTTACTGCGGACAATGGATTAGGTTTCTCTGATGCCGACCTAACTCCTAAAGGTAGAAACCACAATGATGCGTTGCACATCTCAGTCGAGTGCCGAGGAACTACTCTCGCACATGTCTTGGTCGACACTGGTTCGTCGCTGAATGTACTGCCTAAGAAGGCCTTGGACCGACTAGATTGTGAAGGGTTGGAGTTGAAACCGAGTGATATTGTTGTCAGAGCTTTCGATGGTTCGAAGAGAATGGTCCATGGGGAGGTTGAAATTCCCATCAAGATAGGCACTGAGGTGTTTAAATCTACTTTCTATGTGATGGACATTCGCCCGTCATACTCTTGCTTGTTGGGTCGGCCTTGGATACACCAGGCTGGGGCAGTCACCTCCTCCCTGCATCAGATGTTGAAGTATCCTGTCAAGGGAAAGATCATTACTGTCCATGGTGAAGAGGAGTACATGATTAGCCACTTGAACTCTTTCCGGTATGTGGAGGTAGAAGGGGAATTCATTGAGACGCCTTTTCAGCATTTCGAAGGAGTCCTCCCTGAAATAACAGTAGCAAAGTTTGCAGCTGAGACACCGAGGCAGATGGCCAGGATGGCATCTCTGGAGGACGCAAAGACCGCAATAAAGGAGGGGAAGAATTCAGCATGGGGGCAGTTGCCTGATATTCCACATAAAATAGACAAATTTGGATTAGGGTTCACTACCGCAGGCCAGAAAGCTATGCGCCGTTCGAAGATTGAGAGAGCGCCAGTCAAAATTTCTCCCTACGGAATCAACGCTTTGGAGGATGAAGACAAAGAGAGCAGCATCGAAGAGTGGATTTACCCAACTGTCAAAGGAGGATTATGCAACTGGGAGGCAAAAGACTTTGTCCCCATCAATTTTATTCATCAGTAATTTATCTGTCAAACATTTCCTTTTGGTCTGTAATATTTATTTTCAAACAATCCGTACACTATCTTTTCACCTCATGCCTTGCCCGGGGCATGTAGGTCCATTTGTAGGGGTTTTGATTATTTTTCATATCCATATGCCATGTTTAATGATTCATTGGACGTTTTTCATTTGATAAACTGTTGTGTTCACTTTCTTTCCTTTTGCATTTTTTGTTTAAGGATGGCTATCCCTTACACACACCCACACTCACAAATGCAGGTACCCATCCACTACGGATTCTATGGGTGACGATTCTGCTATATCCTTCAATAACTCTGAAGATCTGGTCAATCAAGACGAGTATGAAGATGATGAAGGTTGTGAAGTACCAAGGGAACTAGACAGACTTCTACAGCAAGAGGAAAGGTCCATCTTACCGCACGAAGAGTCATTGGAAACTGTCAACTTAGGGACCGAGGAAGACCGGAAGGAGGTGCAAGTGGGTGCCAATCTGGAGCCAAGTGTCAAGAAACGCCTGATACAATTGTTGAATGAGTATGTTGAAATCTTCGCGTGGTCTTATGAAGACACGCCGGGTTTAGACACAGACATCGTGGTTCACCGTCTCCCCACAAGAGAGGATTGTCCACCGATCAAGCAAAAAGTCCGCCGAATGAGGCCTGACATGTCTGAAAAGATCAAAGCAGAAGTGATGAAGCAATTCGACGCTGGCTTTCTGGCTGTTACGTCCTATCCTCGATGGGTCGCTAACATCGTGCCAGTACCTAAGAAAGATGGCAAAGTCAGGATGTGTGTGGACTACCGGGATTTGAATAGGGCCAGCCCCAAAGATGATTTTCCACTTCCACACATTGACATTTTGATCGACAATACAACTCAGCACAAAGTGTTTTCCTTCATGGATGGATTCTAAGGCTACAATCAAATCAAAATGGCCCCCGAGGATATGGAGAAAACAACTTTTGTCACACAATGGGGCACTTTCTGTTACAAGGTGATGCCGTTCGGGCTGAAGAACGCAGGGGCAACTTATCAACGCGCCATGGTAGCTTTGTTTCATGATATGATACATCATGAGATTGAAGTTTACGTAGACAATATGATAGCTCGGTCACAAACAGAGGAGGAGCACCTTGAACATCTAGAAAAGTTGTTTGCCAGATTGAAAGAATACAAACTCAGGCTGAATCCAAGTAAGTGCACTTTTGGAGTTAGGTCTGGTAAACTTCTGGGATTTATTGTAAGCAACAAAGGCATTAAAGTCGATCCAGCAAAAGTGAAAGTAATACAAGAGATGCCCGCTCCCCGTACTAAAAAGGAGGTTAGAGGGTTCTTGGGGCGCTTGAATTATATTGCCAGATTCATCTCCCTTCTGACTTCTACCTGTGAGCCAATTTTCAAACTCTTGAAGAAAGATCAGGTAGTTGAATGGAACAACGATTGCCAAGCTGCTTTCGATAAGATCAAGGAGTATTTGCTAGAACCTCCTATTCTGATGCCACCTGTCGAAGGAAGACCATTGATCATGTATCTGACCGTCTTGGATAACTCAATGGGGTGTGTTTTGGGCCAGCATGACGAGTCTGGTCGAAAAGAGCATGCTATTTATTACCTTAGCAAAAAGTTTACCGACTGTGAGACTCGCTACTCACTGCTCGAGAAAACTTGCTGCGCTTTGGTATGGGCTGCTCGCCGACTAAGACAATATATGTTGACTCATACTACCTTGTTGATTTCCAAAATGGATCCTATCAAGTATATCTTCGAAAAGCCCGCTTTATCTGGAAGAATAGCCAGATGGCAGATGATCCTGACTGAGTATGACATCCAGTACACCACTCAAAAAGCTATAAAAGGGAGTGTACTAGCTGATCATCTGGCTCATCAAGCTATCGAAGATTATCAACCCATGAGATTTGACTTCCCAGACGAGGACATCATGAATTTGGACAGCATTGAAGGTAATGGACCGTATGACGGACCCGAAAAGGGATCCCGATGGACCCTGTACTTTGATGGTGCTTCAAATGCACTTGGAAACGGTATCGGTCCGGTACTCATCTCCCCGGAAGGTTGTCACACACCTTTCACGGCCCGACTTTGCTTCAGCTGCACAAACAACATGGCTGAGTATGAAGCTTGCATCTTTGGTCTCAAGGCCGCTATAGACTTGGGGATCAAATCTTTGATCGTATTTGGGGACTCGGCTTTGGTTATCAGTCAAATCAAAGGAGAGTGGGATACCAAACACCCTAATCTTATCCCGTACAAAGAACATGTCTTGACATTGTTGCCTCATTTCGAGCAAATTACCTTCGAGCATTTCCCGCGAGAAGAGAATCAGCTAGCAGATGCTCTGGCTACAATGTCCTCCATGTTTAAACTCAACTGGGATAACGAGGCTCCCCAAATCACCATCGAGCGAATGGATGAACCGGCACATTGTCACGAGATTAATACCGAAGAAGCAGTGGAACAACCTTGGTTCCATGAAATCAAAAGGTATCTCGAGACTAGAGATTATCCCGAAGGAGCGTCCGTAAATGACAAGAAGTTCTTAAGGAAATTTGCGGCCAAATTCTTCCTGAGCAACAACATCCTTTACAAACGAAGACATGATTGTGTATTACTCCGATGTGTAGACAAAGCTGAAGCAGAGTTGATCATGACTGAGATACACAACGACACATTTGGCACTCACTTGAGCGGGCATACAATGGCTAAGAAGATCCTAAGGGCAGGCTATTACTGGTCTACCATGGAAGCTGACTGCCATCAACATTCCCGTACTTGCCACAAATGTCAAGTCTACGCTGACAAAGTTCATATCCCTCCGGTCCCTCTCAACATTCTGACTGCTCCTTGGCCATTTGCAATGTGGGGAATTGACATGATTGGAGAGATCAAGCCCACGGCTTCCAACGGACACCGTTTCATTCTGGTTGCCATTGACTACTTCACCAAATGGGTCGAAGCAGCTTCCTTCGCCTCTGTTACTAAGAATGTGGTTGCCCGCTTCATCAAGCAAAATCTCATATGCCGGTATGGTGTTCCAGACAGGATCATCACAGACAACGGTACTAATCTGAATAACATGCTGATCACCGCTTTGTGCGAACAGTTCAAGATTTATCATCACAATTCATCTCCCTATCGGCCGAAGATGAACGGTGCTGTTGAAGCTGCGAACAAAAACATTAAGAAGATCATTCAGAAAATGACAGTCACTTACAAAGACTGGCATGAGATGTTACCGTTTGACCTACATGGATACCGTACGACGGCACGTACTTCAACCGGGGCAACCCCATTTTCGTTGGTATATGGCATGGAAGCTGTCCTGCCTATGGAAGTTCAGATTCCCTCCCTAAGGATTATGAAGGATACAGGCTTGAATGAGGATGATTGGATGCAGACCCGACTTGATCAACTCAATCTGATCGACGAGAAGCGACTCGCTGCTATATGTCATGGTCAGACGTATCAAAAACGGATGATCAAGGCCTTCAATAAGAAAGTCAGACGTCAAGTGTATCAAGTCGGAGATCTCGTAATCAAGCGGATTATCTTGCCACAAAGTGATCCCAGGGGTAAATGGACTCCTACATATGAAGGACCATTTGTGATCAAGAGCATATTTTCTGGTGGTACGATGATTCTAACCACCATGGACGGCGACGATTTTCCGCACCCTGCGAACGGAGACATAGTCAAAAGATACTACGCATAAAAAAAAAACCGACAAGTCGAAAACCCGAAAGGGCGGCTTGGGAAAAAATGGGCATCCCGGTGAACCGAAAACCCGAAAGGGCGGTTCAGGCAAAAATTAGGGATAAAAACAAAAAAATTTATACACCCGGCAAGTCGAAAACCCGAAAGGGTGGCTTGGGAAAAAAAGGGGTTTCCCGGTGGATCGAAAACCCGAAAGGGCGGTTCAGGCAGAAGTTAGGGAATTAAAGCGTATGACTATGTCTCGTCGGATCACTTCAAAGACGATCTCTTCATCAACCAGTTCCAGGTTTCTGATCAATCCAGTCATCAGCAGACGAAGCATTGGACGGACAAATATTCAGAGTTGTGAAGGCTATAGCGGAATGGAATCCCATGGAATTATTTCACGTAGCCATCTTTATTTTGTATAAATCTTTCAATATTTACGACAAAATCCTCTTGCTAGGATGATTGTCTCCTTTGTACAAATATACTCAGAGAAGGTTAATACAAATACTCTTCCCAGAAATTTGTGTCATTTCCTTTTTCTTTTTTCTCTTGCACTAATTGTTTTATTTTGAGAAACGTCCAATGTTTTGTTAAATAGGCATATGCATTTGAACATAATCATCTCCTTATGAATCAAGAAAGAGGATTACTGATAGGTTGGAGATGCAGTCGGATATCTTGATACCCCTTCAAAGGAAACCCCCAGGAGAGTTGGAATCCATATCCCCAGCAAGTTTTGAAGCTTATCCCCTGCAGAGTACGGATGTCTCTCCCAAGCTTTATTCAAGTTATTCCTCACAAGGGCTTATAACTGGGTTATCCTCAGCTAATTGCCTCGGAAGATCGCACTCGGCAAATTTCTTCCTATCCCCAGCAGAGTTCATCAGAGTCCCCCAACATAACTTATCAATACAATCCCCCCAGAGGAGTTTATCTTTGTCATCCCCAGCCAGAGAATCCTCCAGAACTCAATTCCCCTCAGAGTTTAAGTTTCAGTATCCCCAGCAGAACTAAAACTTCAAACTATCTATCCCCAGCGGAGCCAGACTAGTGAACCTTTTCCCCACAGAAATGCTTCTCACTAGACTAGAGATTCTCAGTCTTATCTCCCCAGCTTAAGTCTGCCAGGTTCTAAAATCCCCAGTAGACATCATCCGAATTTCTTTTACCCTGCAAGTCACCAAGGAAATTCCAAGTCCCCGCAAATGGTTCTAAGGCCCCTCAACAATTGAAGGTCTGGTATTCCCCAGGAAAATCTGAAGACCCTCAGTTCTCAGTTCCTCATTGTATATTCGAAATTCTCCAGTAAAGATCTCCTCAAAACAGGGATTCCCCAGAAGATTGGTATACAACCCAAGCCCCTTATTCTCCAGCAACCACCAGGAATTATTCTTCCCGGCAGCAGTCAAGATTCTTCAGCCATTTCGGATTCATCTATCCTTCGCAAGACAGCTCTCCAGCTTACATGCGCGTTCATTTACATCCATATCATATAACATACGTTGCATCATGCATCATGACATTGCATACAACTAACCCTTTACCTTTTCAGGTAAGATCAGTCGACAGACAAAAATCATTATCTCCCGAGATTCTTTCCAGGAATAGTTCAGATGTGACCCAGACATGGCAACATTCTGATTCTTATTCCAGATTCATCCAGATGCAGTTTCACACGAGCTCATCTTCAGGAAGCCCTACGCCGGTTCCTCTTCAACCTCAAGACTTCTGAAAACAGTTTATGGATTCTTCCCAACAACGGTTGTTAATCTATCGCTTGTTCAGATGCAACTTTTGAAAACAGTTTACGGACGCTTCCCAACAACGGATGCTGCTCTATTGCTTATTCAATCTCAAGACTTCTGAAAATAGTTTATGGATTCTTCCCAACAACGGATGTTAATCTATCGCTTGTTCAGATGCAACTTTTGAAAACAGTTTACGGACGCTTCCCAACAACGGATGCTGCTCTATTGCTTATTCAACCTCAAGACTTCTGAAAACAGTTTATGGATTCTTCCTAACAACGGATGTTAATCTATCGCTTGTTCAGACGCAACCTTTGAAAACAGTTTACGGACGCTTCCCAACAATGGATGCTGCTCTATTGCTTATTCAACTTCCATATTTCTGAAAACAGTTCACGGGTTCTCCAAGTAACGGATGTTAACCTATCGCTTGTTCAATTTCTTCTCAAGACTTCTGAAAACAATTTATGGATTCTTCCCAACAACGGATGTTAATCTATCGCTTGTTCAGACGCAACCTTTGAAAACAGTTTACGGACGCTTCCCAATAACGGATGCTGCTCTATTGCTTATTCAACTTCCAGATTTCTGAAAACAGTTCACGGGTTCTCCAAGTAACGGATGTTAACCTATCGCTTGTTCAGTTTCTTCTCAAGACTTATGAAAACATTTTATGGATTCTTCCCAACAACGGATGTTAATCTATCGCTTGTTCAGACGCAACCTTTGAAAACAGATTACGGATGCTTCCCAACAACGGATGCTGCTCTATTGCTTATTCAACTTCCAGATTTCTGAAAACAGTTCACGGGTTCTCCAAGTAACGAATGTTAACCTATCGCTTGTTCAGTTTCTTCTCAAGAGTTCTGAAAACAGTTTGTGGATTCTTCCCAACAACGGATGTTAATCTATCACTTGTTCAGATGCAACTTTTGAAAACAGTTTACGGATGCCTCCAGATACGGATGTTAACCTATTTCTTATTCAAGCCCCAGTTCAGAGATGGTTCAAAACATGGACACCTGTCTGATTTTCATTCCAGATGGCATCTTTAAGCCCATCCCCGACAAAATTCTGTCACCCTTCCAGATGGCATCTTTAAGCCCATCTCCAAATGGCATCTCTAAGCCCATTTCCGCATCCATTGCTTTGACGAGTGCAAATTTAAGGGCACTCTAGTGTCCAATCTCCTTTTACCTTCGAGTCGCGAAAGGCAAAATTGCCAATCTAACTCTTCAGGTTCAAGAGGATTGAACAGGGGCAACTGTTGTACCCCAAAATTTGCCCTCTCTTTCTTCAGGAAACCATCTTGGATTTTCAAGGTCCCTCTAAAACGAATCCAAGTCCTGAGTTATCTTTTTTGCCCAAGCAAACCACTTACAAGAGCAAGATGATCACACAAGCTCCAAAGACAACGCTTTTATCTTGAGAAAAATCAAATTCTAAGTACTTAGAACATTTCTCTAAAAAATGAGTGTTTAAGAAAAAATCAGCGCTTCAGAACTTCTGGACCAATTCCAGATAAAAACGGTCAGAAGTTGCAAGCTTGGCTCAGCGTAGTCAGAAGGTGGCTTTTCAGCAGCTACATCAGCTCAATCAGAAGTTGTAAACGTGGTTCAATATGTAAGCCTCAGACAGAACATGCCCCTTTCAGCAGTTATACAAGCTCAGTCAGAATTTTCTAAAGGAATGCAAGAGAAGCAGGGAGGTCTGAAGGCTCTTTCAGAACATGCTGAAATCAGAAGATGAAAAGGTCAGAAGAGTGGGTGTTACACTGATACAGAATCTCTAAGCCCAGGAGGTCCAGAAGTAAATCCAAGGAACGTATCAGAAAATCAGGAGAACCTCCAGAACTTACTAAGACAACAGGAAGCCAAGGCCAGAGCATGGTTTACGCTGTTCTTTTTTGAAACAGAACTGCTGATTCAACATTGGTTTCCATTACCAGAATATTGATGTTAATAGGTCTTATCACCATTTAATGCTCATTAATGCTTCCAACCACTCCTGAACATTCACGTGTGGCTTGGAAAACGCTTTTGTGCAGATTCTGGCATGGGTCTACGCGCCACCGCCCACTTCAGAGGTCACTTCTCCCCAATCCACGCCTGCTGCTGCAGCCTAGGCTGAAGGCTATCTGTTATCACAACTTCCCAGGAATTTCTGTCAAAGAGCAATTCAAACTCTGTTGGCGCTTTAATGTTCAAGGCACCCACAAGAACTTTGCCTATAAATAGAGAGTCATTGTCCACTGCAAAGAGGCGTTCAAAAAAAAGAAACAGAAAAATTGCTAAGAGAGAAACAGAAACTCTTAGCAACATAGCGTTCTGAAACTCTGCCAAAATCTCCAGTTTGTTTCATAACTTTGAGTTTCTCACCTTCAAACTTCATCAAATACCCAGTTTTCTTTGTGAACCAAAAACACCCTTTCCAAACTTCTGACCCTACGTACGCATACACCTTTACCTACCCTTTTCAAAGAGAATCTGTCCAGAACACCACCAGAGCCAAAAGCTAGCTTTTACCCACAAACTTTTCCAACAGCCAGGTAAGCACCTGCTGACCTTCACCACGCTGCTAAGCATCATCAGCTGTGCATACTCAAATAAACATAATGTAAATATCATGTTGTTGCTGTTTATATTCTGAGGATTTTCATACCTCAAAACGTTCTGAGCCAGTATAGGACTTGCCTGTGACCATGTTGGTTCTGACCTCTGAAACATTTTTTTTTACATTTGCTGGATCTGTTCCAAATATGTTTCCTGTTTTGTGGAATAACAACAAAATTACAGATGTTCTGATTTGTACAGGGAAAAGCCAAGTGTTGACTTTGAAGTTAGCACATCTGAAGCCTGTATTGCTGTCAATAATATCAGAACCTCTGAGAGTTATTGCCTTTTCAGCAGAATCAGAACTTCTGGTTTCTCCACTAACAAACTTCTGTCTTGCAGCGCAGGGGAGTCAGAACTTCTGATTTCCCCACTAACAGAGTTCTATTTTGCAGGTGCCAGAGTCAGAAGTTCTGACTCATACAGTTTAACCAAGGGGTTGATCATCTGGCAGCGGATCTGAGTCAGAACTTCTGATGACCTCTCAGCAGCGCGCTGGCTCCCTCTCTCTCTCTCTATATCTTGTTTTTTGCTATTTTCTTTTTTGTCTATTTTTCTCGTTGAACCCCCCATGTACAAATGTGTATCCCCATCCCCTAATTGTTGTAATAGCGTAGGATTTTATATTTCCGCTTCTTATTGCTAGTAATTAGGACGTGTATGGCAAGATAAAATCAATGAAATAGAAAAACCTAATTCAAAGAAAAAACTCTTGTATGCAATAAAACACACTTGCACACTAACACCCCTAGGGTTACATCCACTTGTTGCCTTTCAAAATTAGGCCATATTGCATGTTAGGTCTCTTTGGGCAAAACAAACAATTCAAATGATCATAGTCCCTCGATGACGCTTTCGAAAGTTGCCTAAAAAAATGATCAAGTCCCTTAAAAGAAAAATTGCCCAAAGATACTTGGCACCATTGCAATTATGGTCTAAACGATGACCCGCGCCCGTCCCTTTAACATCCTAACACAAGATTGTCCACCAAATACAATGGTGGAACAAAATTGTTAAAAGGGTTAAAACATAGCAATAATCTTTGAGAAATTAGGAGTAGACAACTCTTGGTCACTTGCCAACTTGCAAAACAAAACGCTTGCCTATTTTCAAAACAACACATCACAATACACTTTCAAAACAAACTTTCAAAAATATTGAAAACTTTTTCAAAAGATATACACCTTTGTATACATCCCAACATGGATCATTACAAAGGTTGCCACCACATTGGCCTCTTTTCAAAACATTTTCAAACCCACACACAAAGCACCATTTCAAACAATTGAAAATTAAGGCAAGTTGATCTAAGCAAGTAATTAAGAGCCCATGGATAACCATGGATAGAAAGGGTGCTAATACCTTCCCTTTCTATAATCTACTCCCCGAACCCAAGAAAACATCTCAAAGGTTTTTGCTGTGCTTTTTAAACCTTTCCTTAGGATAAAATAAAAAGTCGGTGGCGACTCTTGCTCAACCGAAACATTTGCGAAAACAAACGCAAAACCATAGTCAGTTCTCCCACCGTATCACACCATTGTTATCCATGGGCTCTTAGTTACTTGCTTAGATCACTTGCCTTGCATTTTCAATTGTTTGAAATGGTGCTTTGTGTGTGGGTTTGAAAATTTTTTGAAAAAGATGCCTTGTCTAGGCAGCCCTTGTAACAATTCTTTACTCGAATGTTTTACAAAAGGTGTTTGTCTTTTTGAAAAGATGTTTCAAGGTTTTTGAAAGTTGTTTTGAAAATGTAGTGATGTGTGGTTAAAAAATAGGCAAGTGTTTTTTTGTTTTGCAAGTTGGCAAGTAACCAAGAGCTATCTACCCTAAATTTCTCAAAGATCTTTGCTATGTTTTAACCCTTTTAACAATTTTGTTCCACCATTGTATTTGGTGGACAATCTTGTGTTAGGACGTGAACGGGACGGGCGCGGGTCATCGTTTAGACCATGATTGCAATGGTGCCAAGTATCTTTGGGCAACTTTTCTTTAAGGGACTTGATCATTTTTAGGCAACTTTCGAAAGCGTCATCGAGGGACTATGATCATTTGAATTGTTTTGTTTTTGCCAAAGATACCTAACATGCAATATGGCCCATTATTGAAGGCAACAAGTGGAGTACCCTAGGGGTGCAAGTGTGATTAGTGTTGTTCATTTTCATGCTCGTTTATCTTGAATTTAGGTCAAACTATTTTTGGTTAATTTTTGCATACAAACCCTAATTCTAACATGGCATAATTGGAAAGCTTTTAAATGCGAAAAATAAAAGGTCCTAAGTTATTACAACACAAATATGGGATGGGGGGTAAAAATGTTCAAATGGGGATATTTTAAGCAAGAAATAAAAACCTAAACTATTACATCCAAATTGAAATTTTACAAGGTATTTAATTACATAATAATTAAATAAAATAAAATAAATATGCAAAAATGCAAAAATGATTTTCATATGTATGTAAAAAGGTATTTTTCATGTATCAAATAAACAAAAATAAAATGAATTAATTTTTTAGTATTTTAGGTATTTAGGGCAAAACCCTAATTTTATTAAATAAAATGTATTAATTATTTAATATATGTAATATTTATTAATTATGTACAAAAAAATAAATAAAAGAAAGTATATTGTCAAAAAGTGATTTTTTAAGTTAAATATTAATAAAAATAAAAAATGTATTATTTTTGTGTTTTTAACCTAAATATACTAATAAATATATATGTATTTACATTATTTATTAAATATATATATTATATAAAAAAAAATTAATATTTACAAAAATATATATTTTTTTTATAAAAATGTTTTCATGAGATAATATAAAATAAAAAATCAGAAATAAAATATGTTTGTATTATTTTTTGTATTTTAAAATAAAAGTATCTATATTTATTTATTTACATATATCAAGTTAGAACAAATAAATGCCTAAAAATGCAAAAAAAAAAGGTGAAAAAATAATTTTAATATTTTTTATGCTTTGTCAAAAATAAATAAGTCAGAAACAAAAATCAAAAGTCAAAAATAATGAAAATAAAATGCAATGGGCCAAGGAGGTGCAAATGTGAAATCATGGTGTAAGAAGTAAAAAGATCACAAGCCCAACCCATGAAAGGTTGTCTTCAACCTCTGAACAACAAAACAGAGTAACACGTGATCCCTGCTATCTCCTGATTCCTGGACTTTTAGCACAAACTTATAACATGAAAGATGTTAAGCATCAAGCCACGATTCCATACATATAAAAAACTCAACTTAACTCTCGGAAATGAGAGAGAATTTCTCCATCCCTAATTCTTAACCTAAGTTTTTGTCAATATTCAGATTCAAAATACTCTCAGCATATGCAATATAAATGGAAAATGAAGATATGTATAGCTTCAGGGCCATGAGTAGAACATTTTTCATTCATAAACCTAGAGCTAACTCTTCCTATATTGAGAGATAGAAATCCATGAACTTACCTGTTCAGCTTGGATCGTGTCTGGCAATGGAGGCACTTTCAAGGCAAGGTGAGGATTGGTACAACTTGCTTGAAGTTCAGGGATGCTATTCCAACCTTTAACTTGCTTTGAAACCAACTGAATCAAGTTATGGCAATCAACCTGCAAAACAGAAAAAATGAAAATGGTGAAGTTGGTTAGAGGTGTTACAGGTCGTGTCCAATGCTTGGGATAGCTTGTATATGTGGTATGGAATGTGTATGAACAGGTCTTAGCAAGAATGCACGAGTGGACTGAGTTATGGAAGTCCAACTGCAGAGGTGACTCTGCTTTCTGCAGTAGGAGGGTGTTTTGAGGTTTGATGATGTTTGGAGGGTGCTTTGCTCGTGCCTTAGCTTAGGTTGGATGTTTGGAAGGTGTACCACAAGTTTGTCTTAGCTTGTGTTAGCAGAAATGAGAGTTCTTGTGTGTTATGCCAAGTTTCTTCACACTTAAGCAAGAAATGGCAAGTTGGTTTCTAGACTTGTGCAGGCCCCTCTAATGTGCTGCAACCATCCCTCTTGATCAGTGTGACATGCTCCTGAACTTGTGCCAAAGAGATTTTCCTTGTACTTCTTGATTTGCAAATTTGACATAAAGTTCATCTTTTCAAAAATGGATATATTGCTTTTTCTAGTTATGGCTCAATCTTGTATGCAATGTTCAAACTCAAAGAATAACATCTTGGCACAAAGGTTTAGCATTTAATTTTGGAGTATGGATGAGATAAAGGACCTGTAATCTAGCTTAGAGCATGCTGAGTTCAAAAATGCAAAGTTATGAACATGTAAATTGGCCATGAACAAAGTGAGTTTTGCCCATATTGCTAAATTCGATTCTCTCTAACCACAAGGTTGTTTTATGAGTTCTTGGACATTTTGGAAAGCTTGGAATGTGTACTACAATCCATCTTTGTAATGCAAATTGAAATTCCAAGTGGAAGCATGTGAAAAGTGGCCATGAAGTTAGGCAAAAATCCTGCCTAGAATAGGTCAAAAAATTTCTAAGTTAAGAATGTTTTGCACCCTTGTTCCAAAAATTGTAACTTGAGCTACAAGCTTCTTTTGAGGAAACTTTGTGAATCAAAGTTTTAGATTTTGCAATGTACTACAACTTTCATGTTTTGACTTTTGTTCGAATCAAAATTTTTCTTGATGAAAAAGTGGGACAAAATTAGGAAAAAATTAGGGATTTTCATAACTTAGAAAAATTCTAAGTATGAAAATTCTTCATTTCAAACCCTAATTTGCAATTTTTGATTTCTTGATGAACAAGTTTCATGTTTTGACATGTTTTGATGAAAAATGAATCTTGTCACTTGATTTTGACCAAAAAGTCAAAGTTTGACTTTTCAGTATACAGTTAAAAATTGATCAATTGACTGGAAAATTCATCTGTCAATCTTGTTCATTTGGGATCTTTTGAACTTGTTGAACATGTCAAGACAATTCCATGGGGTCCTTGAGTCCATATGTGAGCTTGGTTTGCCATTGGCTGGGTCAAACATTCAAAAATTGCCTTTGTGCAGTCAAAACCCTAAAAATGACCATTTTGCCCTTTTGGTGATCTGATCAAATTTCTTGTGGAATTGTGATCCAAACTTGATCAAATGGTCCATATGAATTCATAATGTTGATGTGAGTCAAAAATCATGAGGTTTGACTGTCAATTGACCATAGTTGACTTTTTCCCTAATACAGCTGATTTCCAGGTCAACTGTCCAATTGACTGGCCAAAGATTGGAATCAAGGCTTGAAACTTGGTATGGATAAACTTGTGAGTCCCACATGAAGCATGAAAGTCACCTTAGGAATTTTAGGTCAAAACATCTTTGTGCAAACTCAAACCCTAATTTGGGTCAACAGTGCAAGGAGGAGTCTTGAGCAGAGCAAACCCTAACTTGATCTTGAACTCCAAGGGTCCTGTGGTGAGAAAATATTGATGAAATGAGAGGGCAAATTTTGGGGTACAACAGGTACCAACAAATATGTCGCACTAATATAGCTATTGCTTAGACCATGTCGGTATACCCCACACAGTTTCCATAACGTATTGCTATTTACCTATGAATGTTTTCCAAATCCGGGTAGAGGATTCAAACCCCAAACAATAGAACCAAAGTGTAAAGCATACAAGTCAAGCAAGATAAGCATGTAAAGGTGATCTAAAACCCTAAGGTAACCCAACTTTTATAAGAATATCCCCAACAGAGTCGCCAGTTCTGTGATGTGGTGGGAGAACTGACTTGAGGTTTTGCGTCTGTGTTCTCAAATTTCGCGGTTAGCAAGAGTTGCCACCGACTTTTATTTTATCCAAAAGGAAATGTAAAAAAGCACAGGAAAGACCTTTGAGATGTTTTCTTGAGTTCAGGGGGTAGATTATGAAAAGGGAAGGTATTAGCACCCTTTTCATCCATGGTTTTCCGTGGGCTCTTAGTTACTTGTTTAGATCACTTGCTTTGCTTTTACAATTGTTTGAAATGGTGCTTTGTGTGGTTTTGAAAGTATTTTGAAAAGAGGCCATCATCTTGGCAATCTTTGGAAATGTTTTGAAAAATGCGTGTGTTTGTTTGAAAAATAGCAAGGATTGTTTGAAAATGATCAAGTAACTAGAAGCTTATCTACCTACTCAAAAGTAATTCTTGTACATTTTTATTCCTTTGACATTGTTGGTTTACCATTGCTTTGGTAAACAACCCTATCTTTGGATGTTAAACGGGACGGGCGTGGGTCATCATATAACTATGATAGCAATGGTGTCAAGTATCTTTAGCACTTTGAAGGACTAAGATCATTTGTTTTTAGGCAACCTTTTGATAGCGTCATCGAGGGACTGTGATCTTTTGTTTTGTTTTGTTTTGCCAAGATACCTAGCATGCATACCATGGCCATTTTGTAAGGCAACCAAGTGGGTGAAACCCTAGAGGTGCTTTGTGTGCAATGTGTTGTCATTTTTCATGCATTTTTATCTTGTATTAGGTCATGCTATTTGTTTGATTTTGTCTTATCATACAAACCCTAATTTACTAAACATGCATCCTGATTTCCTCCACTCGGTAACCATGCATCCTGGTTTTTCTCCACTCAAGCCTTTTCCAAGATTTTCTCAACTGCAATATTTTCTCCTATATATATGTGGTAGTTCAATGGATGAGGGTCGGAGAATTTTTCCAGAGACCAAAATTTCTACTTTCCTGCAATTATTCTATTTTCTTGTTTTAGAGTTTTTTTCTACACTACTGTAATTTCTATTTCCAGCATTAGTTTTAGAGTGTTAATTCTTCATTTAAGAATTAACACAATTTATTGATTTCGATTGAGCTTCAAGGAATATTGTAACATCCAAGATTACCATAGCAACATTATTTCCAGGTTTTTTATGCAATTAATATTTATTCATTCTTGTATTATGGCGTTTATTTTTATGAATATTATTTTAAATTGCATAGTTATTAAATATATTATGTCCGGCTAAATTAATTGTACCGGTATGTGACTCCTAAGTACCGAAGGAATTCAGTGATACCTTGGCTAAAAACATTTATAAAACAATTTTTGGTTTCCAATTTCCATGTTTAATTTAACTACCCTTGTCACGAGAGTGAGAGGATAATTAACACGATTTTGCCACGAGAGTGGGAAATTAACTAAGGCAAGAACCTGCATGGAAGAGCTGGGGTTCAACCCAGATAGTGGTAACGAAACATTAATTTTTAAATACACGAGAGTGTTTTAATAAATTAATTAAACTCAAATTGTTTTCAAAAAGTGTTATTAAATTTAAAGTGCATCCACTAGGTTTAGTAGCATGACTTATTTCATGAACACGAGAGTGTATGTCTCAGGCTTTTAAACAATTCGTTTTTACCGAAATACTTTATATGCCAAGCGATTCACTGAATTCCTGAAGTCCGACTATCACATACCGGTATAACTATTACTATTATTTTTAATTAAACTATTTCCCCCCTAAAACCAAATATTCATCGCTTAGTTAAACAAATTGTAGCATTAGATCGTATGCGATTGATCCTCAGTCTCTGTGGGTTCGATAATCATTTAAAACTAGAAAGACTAAACTGTATACTTGCCGTTAGTATCCCAATAGACTTATAAAGTCCCGATCAAGTTTTTGGCGCCGTTGCCGGGGACTGATTAATCAATTAAGTACGATTCTTCTGTTGCGCGTTTAGACTAGGCAACAGAAACCCTCTTTTGATTTGTATGCCAAATACTCACTCCCGAAGCGAGCCTTTGCATCTATAAATCTTGTCCCAATTACTATGTATCACCCAAAACTTTTCTACAACTCCCACTCCGAGTATTTCGAGGAATCATAAGAATCCCATAAATCCGACCTCGAAATACTATTAGAGAATTTCAATGCGTCACAGACTCATTCTCAACCGAATTACCTTTCCAACCACCAATCCCAACGTTTTGAGGAATCGCAAGAATATTATAATTCCAACCAAACTTATCCTCAACCAAATTTCCCCTACAATCATTACACCCAATATTTCGAGGAGACGCAAGAACCCTATAAATCCGACCTCGAAATATTAATGGAAAATTTTAATGAAATATCAATGACGACAAAGTTCTTTGTGGAAACACAAAATGCGACTCTAACTCACTTTGAAGAATCATAAGAATCACATGATTTCAACTTCGAAACATCAATGGAGGATTCCAATGCGATGCTAATTCACTCTAGGTTAGAATCTCTGATAGAGCACTTTGTAGAGACACAAACTGTCCAGAACGAAGAGTTTAGAAAACAAAGTCTTCAAAACAGTGAAAACCTTAGGCAACTGACCACTGTGGTTGAGTCGCTCGCGACTCACAACATAGCCTTAGAGACTCAAATCTTCCAGATTGAACAAAACCCTCTAGGACCCTTCCCTGAGGAGAAATTAGATGTTGTAACAACCAGTAGTGAAAAACAAGTTGAAAATCCTAAGGAGAGTGATAATGAGGTTGAGGAGAGTGATGATGTGATTGAGGAAAGTTCAGATGAGAAAAGAGTAAAGATTGAGAAAAACCCTCCAACACCATCTAAAAGGGAGGTTGTAGAAGAGGTAGAGAAGGGAGCACCTATTGTTATGCCTCATCCCTATACCCCACCGTTTCCTTTCTTGAAAAGTTTTATGGAAGCTCAGATAGACTCCCAATCTAAAACATATGTGGAGGTATTGGAAAATATCCACACTAATGCACCCTTGTTGGAAGTCTTGCATAAAAAGAGAAAATTAGAGGACCGTGAAACTAGGGTTATAATTACTGTTAAGAAGGTAAGGTTAACCTTTGAGGTGGTGGATGAAATCACTAAGCCTAAACTTGAAAATAGGATACTTAGGATAGATCCAGAACCACCACCACAAGTTCAAAAGAATGAACCACCCCACAGAAGAAAGAAAAGAAAAGGTGAGGGATATGTGAGATGGCTTGATAAGTGGCCATGGAAAATGATGATTACTAAAAGTTCAACCGAGGAGTCATTCTCGAGAGAACCACCATGAGTGCTTGCACTCCTGAGCCGTCGAGCTATCGACGTTAAAAACAGCGATTAGTGGGAGGCAACCCACCTATTTGTTTTTGTTATTATTTCCGTTTGTTTTTATTTTTATTTTTATTTTCTATTCCATTTCTAGATATATTTCTTTTAAAGCATTATTTTCATTATTTTCTTTTTCATTTTTCCTAAAAAAAATTTATACAACTGCTGCTGATTTTCAAACAACTTTACATGTTTTTTGAAAAAAGTCTTTTTCTATCCTACCTTCTCCCCTGATTTGCTTTCCCCATTTGCTATTTACTATGGAAACCACTTTTAGAGGCAGAAACCAAATGAGGAGGTTTGAGGAATTATCACACAGAAATATTGGTATGACCTTATATCATGATGAACCAACAATGGACACTTTAGGCATTAAGGATAGTGTCCATTATCTGTTTAGCCAGTTGGGGTGGGAAAAAGCCCACATTAAATCTAGGTTTGTTACATACCGCGAGCTTACCCTTGAATTTCTAAGCTCCTTAGTTCATATACCCGAGCGCGGTTTCGGAACTAGAAAGGGATTTATAGCTTTCAGGTTATTTGGTATTGAATTTGCTTACACCCATAAAGAATTAGCCGACCTTCTAGGATTCCCTAGTGGACCTTTTGCTTTTTCTACCATACAAGCAGAGTTAATGGATTTTGAGCTAGACTATTTTTGGGGGACTTTAACTGGAAATTACCACCCTGAGCCGGATAGCATGGATAATAATGAAATACACAACCCCGTTATCTGCTATTTCTACAAGATTCTAGCACATACCATTTTCGGCAAAGAACAGAACCGCACTGTCGTATCTAAAGATGAGATATTTTTTCTGCAGTGTATGACCCAGGGTCGACCTGTAAATGCAGTGCCATTCTTAATACAGACCTTTTCCCGCATTGTTGAGAACCCTAGTGAGCCAATCATCATAGGAAGCCTTGTTACCATGATTGCTAACGCCCTCGGACTTAGATACCAGCTACATAGGTGTACACAATTTGGTTCAATCCTCCCTATGAACATTGATTTTTGTTTCCACCTACGAATAATAGATAACCTAGGTCCTGCACCCTTCGATTACTTGATAAGGGACGAAGTAGTCACGGTATTTACACTTCCTAACCATGCCAAAACAAGTGCCCACAATCGCGACAATTGGCTGTATGAGCTTAACCCTCCCGAACACCCTTCGACACCTGAGACACCCCAATCCTACCAAGTTTATGATACCACAATGTCTGATGAGAATGACCCCGAGACCCCTGTGACGACTATCACGCCTCCCCAACTAGAAAGAAGGCTCGTCACACATCATTGACGAGCGTAATGCGTTATTTAAGCGCATTACGACCGTCACACGCGTAAAGAGGAACGTTATGAATTAGTGGAGACGTGGGCAACGTGAGGGCAGGATTCTTCTCCTATATTTCCTCCACTCAGTAACCATGCATCCTGGTTTTGCTCCACTCAAGCCTTTTCCAAGATTTTCTCAACTGCAATATTTTCTCCTATATATATGTGGTAGTTCAATGGATGAGGGTCGAATAATTTTTCCAGAGACCAAAATTTCTACTTTCCTGCAATTATTCTATTTTCTTGTTTTAGAGTTTTTTTTCTACACTACTGTAATTTCTATTTCCAGCATTAGTTTTAGAGTGTTAATTCTTCATTTAAGAATTAACACAATTTATTGATTTCGATTGAGCTGCAAGGAATATTGTAACATCCAAGATTACCATAGCAACATTATTTCCAGGTTTTTATGCAATTAATATTTATTCATTCTTGTATTATGTCGTTTATTTTTATGAATATTATTTTAAATTGCATAGTTATTAAATATATTTTGTCCGGCTAAATTAATTGTACCGATATGTGACTCCTAAGTACCGAAGGAATTCAGTGATACCATGGCTAAAAACATTTATAAATCAATTTCTGGTTTCCAATTTCCATGTTTAATTTAACTACCCTTGTCACGAGAGTGAGAGGATAATTAACACGATTTTGCCACGAGAGTGGGAAATTAATTAAGGGAAGAACCTGCATGCGAGAGCTGGGGTTCAACCCAGATAGTGGTAACGAAACATTAATTTTTAAATACACGAGAGTGTTTTAATAAATTAATTAAACTCAAATTGTTTTCAAAAAGTGTCATTAAATTTAAAGTGCATCCACTAGGTTTAGTAGCATGACTTATTTCATGAACACGAGAGTGTATGTCTCAGGCTTTTAAACAATTCGTTTTTACCGAAATACTTTATATGCCAAGTGATTCACTGAATTCCTGAAGTCTGACTATCACATACCGGTATAACTATTACTATTATTTTTAATTAAACTATTTTCCCCCTAAAACGAAATATTCATCGCTTGGTTAAACAAATTGTAGCATTAGATCGTATGCGATTGATCCTCAGTCTCTGTGGGTTCGATAATCATTTAAAACTAGAACGATTAAACTGTATACTTGCAGTTAGTATCCCAATAGACTTAAAAAGTCCCGATCAAAATTCAAGCTTCAAATTCTCACTACTCATTTAATATAAATGGAAAGTATGCATATGTATAGCTTCAGCAAGTTAAGGACTACATTTTTGCTTCACAAATCGTGACCTAAGGATGCCTAAATAAGGAGATAGAACTTTGAAAAATACCTTGTTCAGCTGAGTTTGGATATGGCAATGTGGGGACTTTGAGTGAGGCCTGAAGATTGTGTGAGCTTCCTTGAAGTTCCCTCAAGCTTCTCCAATGCTCAACTTGCCTCGAGGATGCTTGAAACTCCCTGCACGAGTTAACCTGCAACCTTCCAAATTGAAAATGGTGATGTTTGAAATAGGGCTTACAGAACCAGGACCATGGCTTGGATAATTTAGGTAGGATGTATGTAAAGTGTTTGAAGTGTTACAAAGTAAAACGCACGAGCCAATAATGAGTTGGCAAGAAATTTGCAGAAGCTGCCTTGTTTGGGCAGAAAAATGTGGTTTTGGTGTTTGAGAATGTTTGGGATGTTAGGAAATCGTGTATTTGCTTGCAACAAGTTTTATGAAGTTGTTTATAATGAAACAATGTCTTCTCTTTATCAGATATCCAAGTTCTCTTGACTTTTGCCCATTTGCTTGCTTTTGAAGAAAGTTTGAGGTGACTATGCCAAAGGCCTGTACAGGCTAGCTTGTGGACTGCAGAGGGTTGGTATACTTTGCCTGATGTTTGTGGATCTTGCTTGCAACAAAATATCAGGTCCATGGCTCAATAAATGTAAAGTTGCAAAAAGGCTTGCTTTATCAAAGTAATATTGTGAACTTTATGCCATTTTTGGATTAATTCATTGTGCAATGCTTCAAAAGCCAAAACAAATCCATTATCCATTGATTTTGAATTTAATTATGGAGTGTAGAAGGGATTAGGACCTGTAATGCAAGGTACAAGCATGCTTGAAACTGATTTGCAACTTGAAGCATTGTAAACATGGCTTGCACAAAAGTGACAAATTGCCATTTTCTCTTCTTCGATTATCCCTAACCACAAATGATCTTGGAGAGTTCTTGGACATTTTGGAAAGCTTGCAACATGATCTACAATCCATATTTGAAATTCAACTTGATATACCTCTTGGAACTTGTTGAAAAGTTTCCATGAAGTTAGGTCAAAAACCTGCCTAAACTAGGGCAAAATTTCACTAAGTTATTTAGTTTATGGACCCCTATTCACAAAATCATAACTTGAGATCCAAGCATCATTTGGGAAATGTTTGTGAAGAAAAGTTGTATATTTCATGGAGGAATAAAACTTTCATGTTGGAAGTTTTCTTTGAATCCAATTGCATCATGGTGAAAAAGTTGTGGAAAGTTGGGAAAAAATAAGAAATTTTTCATACTTAGAAAAATTCTGTTATGAAAAATTTCAAACTAAAACCCTAATTTTCAAAATTGGGTTTCTTGGTCAACAAGTTTCATATTTTGACATATCTTGATGAATTATGACCCTTGGCACTTGATTTTGACCAAAAAGTCAAAGTTTGACTTTTCAGTGTACAATTGACTTTTGATCAGTTGATTGCAAAATTTATCTATCAATCCTATGCATTTGAGATCTTTTGAACTATGTGATTAGGTAAAGATGATGCTATTGAGTCCTTGAAATCATGCTTGAACCCAATTGGTCATTGGCTAGGTTAAAAATCATAAATTGCCCTTTCTCAGTCAAAACCCTAATTTTGACCATTTTGCCCTTTTGATGATTTGATCAAATTTCTTGAGGAGTTGTGGTCCAAACTTGATCAAATGGTACATAGGATTCTAGAATGTTGTTGGGGATAAAAAATTATGAAGTTTGACTGTAAATTGGCCATGGTTGACTTTTTCCCCAATACACCTGATTTTTAGGTCAACTGTCCAATTGACTGGGCAAAAATGTGATTCAAGGCTTGAAACTTGATATGAGCAATCTTAGGGGTCCAAGATGGTGTATGAAAGTCATATGAAGCATTGATGGTCCAAATATCCTTGTGCAAACTCAAACCCTAATTTCAGGTCATCAGTGCAAGGTGAGGTCTTGAGTTGAGCAAACCCTAATCTTGTCTTGAGTCCAAGAAGTCTTGTGAGAAAAATCTTGATAAATGAGAGGGTAAATTTTGGGGTACAACACAATCTTACATGGGTTCCTTCTCCCTCCTTCTGAAGTTTTTCACGGGCTTATCCCGAAGCAGCCCTACCCAGGCTCCTTCTGAAGTTTTACACAGACTTATCCCGAAGCAGCCCTACCCAGGCTCCTTCTGAAGTTTTACACTGACTTATCCCAAAACAGACCTACCCAGGTTCCTTCTCACAATCTCCAAATGTAGTTCTACACAGACTCATCCTAAGGAAACCCTGCCCAGGTTCCTTTTCTTGAATTTCCAGATGCAGTTTTACACGGACTCATCCTGAGGCAACCCTACCCAGGTTCCTTCTCTTGAATTTCCAGATGCAGTTTTACATGGACTCATCCTGAGGCAACCCTACCCAGGTTCCTTCTCACAATTTCCAGATGCAGTTTTACACGGACTCATCCTGAGGCATCCCTACCCAGGTTCCTTCTTACAATTTCCAGATTTAGTTTTACACGGACTCATCCTGAGGCAACCCTACCCAGGTTCCTTCTCACAATTTCCAGATGCAGTTTTACACAAACTCATCCTGAGGCAACCCTACCCAGGTTCCTTCTCTTGAATTTCTAGGTGCAGTTTTACACGGACTCATCCTGAGGCAACCCTACCTGGGTTCCTTCTTACAATTTCCAGATGTAGTTTTACCTTGACTCATCCTGAAGCTACCCTACCCAGGCTCCCTCTCATTTATCTCCTAAAACAGCCCTACCCAGGTTCCTTCTCATATACTTCCAGATGAAGTCTTACCCGGACTCATCCTGAAACAGCCCTATACAGGTTTCTTATGATACGTTTCCAAATAGAAGTTAATTTCATTCTCCCTAGCAAATTACTGCGAAGCCTGGATTTCAACCAGAAAACAACAAACTTTCATCTCTCCAATCCAGAGATAACCCCTCAGTAGAGCCGTGGACAACTGAAGTTCCTAAACTCTATTCCCTATAGAGTTTTCCTCAAACAGGAAAACAACAGAAATCAACATCCCCCAGTGGACTCCTCCTCAGACAACAGGAACAGGAATCCCCATAAAGAGACCTCTTATGGAGTCAGCATCTACTCTGGATGGCATTTTTAAGCCCATCTCCAGAGACTCTACGTCATGTACTCTGGATGGCATCTTTAAGCCCATCTCCGACGACTCTCCGTCATGTTCTTTGGATGGAATCTCTAAGCCCATCTCCGACGACTCTCTGTCATGTTCTTTGGATGGAATCTCTAAGCTCATCTCCGACGACTCTCCGTCATATTCCTCGGATGGAATCTTTAAGCCCATCTGCGACAGTCTTCTATCATCTTTTCCAAATGGCATCTGTAAGCCCATTCCATACACAATCAACCAACACATCATCGAGTACAAATTTTTGGGCACTCTAGTGTTCAATCATCTTCCACCTTTAGATCACGAAAGGCAAACAAGCCAATCTACATCTTCAAGTATAAGAAGATTTAACAGGGGCAGTTGTTGTACCCCAAAATTTGCCCTCTCATTTTTTTCAAGGCATGCCCATTGAGGTCCCCAACATTCCCAAGAATGACTTAGAATTGACCAGACTAATTCTCCTCCCAAGGCAATGAACCTCTAACTAGGGTTTTTAATTTTCATCAAGATGTGTGAGCTCCAAAGGTCTCAAGTGTTTTCAATGGTCCTAATATGACTTCAAGATTGTCTATGCCAAGTTTCATGCCTTGTACAACAAGTTTTCTTAGTCCATTGCCCAAATGTTTGAAAATCAACTATATTAGGTCAAAAGTCAACTGTAGCCCAAATACAGTCAAGCTTCATGTTTTTGGTCAACATCAATATTTTGAAGTGATATCCATCATTTAATCAAGGGTTGATCATGATTCCTCAAGAAATGCTCCTAATTCATCAAAAGTCAAGAATTGCTAATTATGGTTTCTATAGGAAAAGTCAACCAAACTTTGACCAAGCATAACTTTCACATACTTCATCCATTTCCCCCAAAAAAAGGATAATATTGAAGAGAATATCATTCCCTACAATTTCTCTTCAGCCCTCAAGTCCAAGAAATGCACCATTTGAAAGATACAAGCTCATACATTACATGTCATTTTCAGAAAGTCAACAAAATCCACTTTTTGCCAAGACCTTTTACATCAAGATAAAATCTTCAAATGCAAAATTTATCAAAAGAGGAATTGAAGTAGACATCTTGGGCTTTCCAAAAAGTCCAATATCATCATCATGAGATAAATTTGAGCAAGTTATGGCTTTCCCAAGTTGGGAAAATTTGGGAATTTTCAAGAATTATGCATTGAGCAAATTTGAAGTTTTAAGGAAATGGACCAATTTCTTAGACTTCAGGCATCTTCCTAAGTTTATAGAGGACCTCTAAAGTTATTCTTGTCATGCCTTGAATTTGCTAACTATTTTATTCATATTTATTTTAATTTATTTCAAATAAATATAAAATAAAATGTATAAAATGATTGGAAATGGGCTTTGAGCTTTGGGTTGACGTTTGGGACAGCCTAGGCCCATAAAATTTCGTGCAAAGGTGTCCATATTCATTCAAATTCAAAAAAGGATAAGTTTCCTTATTTTTGGCCAAAATTACAAATTTCATTCATGGTTTTGAAACGTTTGCTTTAAGGTTGTTTAAACCTTTGTTTTCTTGTCTCCTCATTCCTCTCTATATAAACAAGCATCTAGCAAGCATCTCAAGACGCCTACACAGCCTAGAGAGAGCTCTACCATTTTTGCAAAATTATCAAAATCGGTAAAAATTCGAAACCCACTTTGCAGGTACTTTTGGTCCGAACTACAAATCATACATTGCTCTTGAGGTTCCCAGGGACTTGTTCCAACCATCCTTAAAGCTTGCAAGGTATCCAAGCTATCACCAGTTTGATATAATCTCAAATTCGAATCTCTATTTTTATTAATTGTTGAATGTTCTAATGTGTGTATATGAGTTCCTGGATATCCTTAGAGCAGGTTAGGGGAATTACATGGAATGCATGACATCTAGAACATGAGATACCATGTACCATCAAGTACTGTCCACATTGGATCCAAGGATGGACCTGGACTTCACAATCCGGGCTTAGCGAAATTTCAATTGCACCCCCCATTCTACTTCAGCCGTCAACCCAATTCCTTTTCTTTTTGTTTTATTTAATTATTTCATCTCTTAATCATTTTAATTATAATAATAAAAAAAATCACAAAAAATTTAGGCTTAGACATTTTTAGTTAAATAATTAATTAAAATTTTAACTTTTTTCTTAATTAAAAATGAATTAGAATTTAAGTCTAATTACTTTCTTTTCATAATTAAAAAAAAAACCACAAAAAAGGCTTAGTTTATTTTTTCTTAATTTAATTTTCTAAGTAGACTTTAGGATAATTAATTTAATTATTTTTCTTAAATCAAAAACAACAAAAAAGAATTTTCTTATTAGGTTTTAGACGAACTTTCAACCTTTCGCGCGTTATTTATTTTCGCATCTTTATATTCATGTAACTGCATACTGGATGTAATAATTAATAGAATTTTATCTGCTTTCTTTATTTTTCTTCTCCCAATTTTTTTACATTGTAAATATCCCCTTCCCGAAAGCCATGTAATAGTTTAGATTTACACTTTTCGCACTTTATTTTCTGTACATATAACTGCTAGTAACTAGGCGTGTACGAAAAGACTGAAATCAAACGTTAGCAAACTTAACAAAAAAACAAAAATAACTGAACATAACACACTTGCACATATACACCTCTAGGGTACCCCACTTTGGTTGCCTTCAGAAATAAAACAGTCATGAGGCAGGAACACTTTAGCAAAGACCCATAAATCAAAATATCATAGTCCCTCGATGACTCTACAGTATCCTTGTCGGTAAATGATATAGTCCCTAAACAAAATTGCTAAAGCGTCTCCACAAGTTGCCTTTGTGACTGTAACGTCCCTTTCGAATGTCCCTAATACATCCAACGATAAGGCTACCTACTCACTAATAGTAGGATAGCACTGTCTAAAGGATAGGAGGAAAAGAACGACCCTTTTTGAGTATAAAAGTAGATAGCTGTTAGAAGTTTGCTCAGACATTTTACACTTACACAAAAAACTACTTTTCAAAAACAATTTCAAAACACTTTGTATACTTTATCTACTATCCCGAGAAACATTACAAAGTTCGTCGTACTAAGGTATTTTCAAAACATTTTCAAACACAAAGCACAAAAACATCTTGAAAAATGAGCAAACCTCTAAGAGCCCGTAGAGAACTACGGATGGAAAGGGTGCTAACACCTTCCCTTTCCATAATCTATCCCCTTACTCAAAAAATTCTCGAAAGGGTCTTTTTCTTTTTTTTTCACCCTTTCATTTGTTGAATAAAAGAAAAGTCGGTGGCGATTCTTGCTTACCGCAACATTTGCAAACACAAACGTAAAACCAGTATTAAACAGTCGGTTCTGCCACCGTATCACAATATGCTTAGCTGTTGTAATGTATGATACTATGATGTTATGATGTGTAATGTTGTTGTTGAATGTTCATGATGAATTGATAATATGCGTAGTGGATTGTGATACTATGACACTATGTTCTTGTAATGTTTGATGAAGTGTGATACGATGATGTTGCATTGTTGGATGTATGCAAGTATGTTGTTACTATTTGTTATTGTTATCGTTGCATGTATGGTAAGGGTTTATGCTCTGTTGTTGGCCTTTATTGGCAAGATATTGTGGACTTATGTCCTATAGGTGTATATTTATGTTGTTGCATGCATACATTGGTGAGGGCGTATGCCCTGTTGTTGGCTTGTAATAGCGTTGAGTTGAGGGCTTATGTCGTGTTGTTTCCCTATATGGTATTATGTTGTGGGTTTATGTTCTGTTGGTACCATATGTATTGAGTTGTTGTCGGTTGCATTGCATTGCACTATCTTGATTTTATATGGTGTTATGTGAATGACAAATGTGTTGCAAAGTATTTGGGTGAAATGTGAGTTATTTTATTTGTGTGATCTTAATACTCCTTAGCATGTGATATTCACTGTTATTTATTCAATGTAATTTTCACTCCTTTTTTGTAGTATTTGTTATGTATCTTAAATTCAAATTTATATTGAACCACGAGTTTTGTGGAGAATATTGTTATTAAAGTCGTAGTACTATGAGAATGAATAATTGGATATTTCTGCTATGTAAATAATTCTTTTATGAAAAATGAATTAATAAAATGATTTGAAATTTTATGAGTTTTTGAAAGACGTGACTTCCTACTTGTGTACTATGATGTATTTTCGTATATTATATTATAATTATTCTGGTGGAGAAAGTGGGTGTTATATGTAGCTTACTCTTCTTGAGGTATAAGTCTACGATGCTTGATAATCATCGGGCTTCTCTAGACCTCTTTCAGTGAGTCTTTTCTCACGTGCCTCGAGAGAACCTTGAAGTTCTTCTACCTTCAATTCTCGGGCTTCTTGGTTTCTTCAATGGATATAACTATGTGGTCGAATTTGGGATTGAGTGTTCTCAAAATATTCTCTATAATAGTTTGATCTTAGATTTTTTCACCATAAGTCTTCATGGTATTCATGTGAGTGATCATTCTGTTGAAGAATTCAACTATCTTTTCATATTCTCCATTTGCATCAATTCGTATTGACGTCCCATCGTCTGTAATATCATCTTCTTCAATTGTTTTGCGCATTCATTGCATTTCTCCAGAATCTTTCACTCTTCTTGCGAAGTTGCAGCGCCTGCAATCTTCTTAAAGTGCGCATCATCAACACATTGATGAATCAGGAAGGTTGATTTACAATCTTTCTTCTTAATTTCTTTGTGAAGCGTCTTCTGTGCATCTGTGGAATCTTCAGTGAGTATTGGATAACCTTCTTCAACGATTTATGTGGTTTCTTGATAGCCCAAAATGACCTTCATCTGCACATACCCCCGATCCCAATTCTTTCCATCGAGAACAGGAATATTTGTTGAGAAATTTGTGCCAATTAGTCCCATTGTGCATGTCGCAAAGATCCCTCAATCATAAACAAACTCTAATACCAATTTGTTGGGATAAATATAAAACCACACACACTTGATGAGAGAAAGGATGAGAGAGAAAAGTAGTTTCTATTACTCTAAATTCATATTTCAATACAATGAGAGAATGTTAATTAGTAGCAAACAAAAATAAATACTTCTAATAGAAAGTCAAATATAGAAATTCAACACCTAATTATTTTGATAACTTCTAACAGATAACACTCTCTCTAAAGAGATTTAATAACACTACTCAATTTCCACTATAAGAATTAAACTAAAAAACAATACTTTACTGAGATTATGTTTAGCTTGATGCTTTGAGAATGTCATGTATGCTAATAACCTAATCAAGTAGATGGTATTGGCTGAAACCTACTTTTAGCACATGCCAACATATCATAATATTCTAAATGGTTGAAGCAATCACGAAAATCAGTAAAAAGTTTCTCGAACACCCTCCATTGAACTTTGACAGATGTAGTGTAAGGATGTGGAAGAAAAACCTGCTGAGAATTATTCCAAAATTAATTAGATGGTCTAAAGAGACAAAATATTGATGAGTAAAACTTAGAAGAAAACTTAGTAAAATCAAGAGAAAATTTCAAAGGCTAGTTGAAGTAGTTTATCAAACTAGGAGCTAAGTTATTGTGCGTGACAAAGAGATTGTAACTAAAACTCACATCCCCTCCGTGTGCAAGGTGTTTAAGTAAGCAAAAGGTGTGGTGGTTT
Source organism: Vicia faba (assembly GCA_948472305.1). Classification (NCBI taxonomy): domain Eukaryota; kingdom Viridiplantae; phylum Streptophyta; class Magnoliopsida; order Fabales; family Fabaceae; genus Vicia; species Vicia faba. The sequence goes on along the minus strand of OX451740.1, from coordinate 1,340,674,896 downwards.
TCTTCCAAATTATCCATAACAGCAAGCCAAACCATAGATGAAAGTTCATGAGCTACATCTCTTGATTTGTCACAAGTTATGAATTGATATGGTAAATGGAAAAGAAATGATCAAAGTTGTAATAAAACATTTTATGTAGTAATATAAGTAAAAGAGGATGTGGTATGACACATACCATTGATGGTTCCATGAAGTATTCCACTATGAGGAGGCATATTAGAAAGTTGAAGCCGCTCAGTCAAAAAAAGATAACTCTGTCCAAGTGTCATGAACTATTTGTTATAAATTGAACTTCTTGTTTAAAATATAAAAAAAAGGGATGTACAATTGAACTATCATCATCTTGACATTTGATATCAAAAGTTACATTGAACATAAACTATATCAGTATCAATATACAATAATGAAAATGAAATCGAATAGATACAAAATAAGTTTACAACATCCTTCCCCTTCCCCCAAAAAGTAGCAAGATCAAATGATATTACAACAATTACATCGAGGAGAGTCCCTTGTGGGCTATAGGCCTCCAATCTGTTTCTTCTTCCCCATATGTTCCATAACGACGACTCATGGAGTGTTATTGTTATATTGCTTTCAAGCAGTACAAGTCTTGAACTAGTGATCAATGCTCATCAGTAAAGTGATTGGGCTCTTGTAAACACAAATACACCTCCTCCACCAACAGCACGACCCAAAAGCATATCATCATCCAAATAACTCAGGTAATATAGTCCTCCTACCGATTCCCTGCAATCGAAAAGAGCATTATGTGTATAATTTGCCACTAAAGACACTTGAATCATTTCAACAGTGGGGCGTCATATATATATATATATATATATACCTTCCCGAGTCCCTAACAAGGATTTGAGCTTTGAAAGTACGGAGATATTGCAAGATCTGCAGGAGAAAAGTACACTGTATGAGTTATGCCGTATGTATACATAGCTGGTTTGCAGTGGTCGTCATTCACATAAAATAGTAATTTATTTGAGGCAGAAACTTTTTGGTGGCATAAGCTACTGGTGTCAATGGTATGTCATATAAAGTGCGAGCATTCAAATTAAAAATGCAAGATGCAAAATGAAGGTTGAGATATACCTGTAAACTTATAAAAGATCTTGGTAGTATTGCTGGAGATATTAGAGCCTGGAGCTGTTCACTAATATTTATATCTTGAAGTGTGATCTGCTAGGTATAAATTGCATGTTGTTGAGACAAGCTTGGTGACCATTGTAGAAAACATGTTGGTGCAAGTAAAGATGATTACCTCTTGAAATTGAAGGTAAATATTGCGTGCGGAAACAAGAGTAAATTTGGCAGATACAAGCAATGTAGCACCTTCTTGTTCCTACAAGAGTTGGGCTGAAGGTGAGAACAATAGAGATCAAGGGTCAAGCAAAGTTTGTCATAAAATTTTGTTATTCCAAGCATCTAAGGTTAGCAAGAAACAATGTGTGAGCTAGCTTTTGAGGATTTAGACTTATAAGATTATTTAAACGCAGCCTTCAAGAAATTCTTAGTTAGCATGTAAAGCACGACGGGTCTTGAGGGTGTTTTACCTCGAAGAAATTTGGAATACTCCAACGGACAACGTTGCGAATGATGCCTCCGGTAGAGTTATGACGGCATTCGAATTTCTGAAATATCTGTCCGACCTATGTCATGGCGGAAGCAAAGAAGGTAAGAATAAAATGGCATTAAATATGACAAGCATAGTTAAAGTTTAGTAATAGAATACTTGAAAGAAAGGAAGTGTAGCAGCAGCTTGGAATAGAACGAGAACATCAGGAGCAGAAGTATATTGGAGGCGCCAGGTTCCGTCGAGTTTGTTGAAATCAATTGGTTGACCGACGTTGGTTCCTTCTACATTCACCTAACATAACAGTATGAAACACATTGGTGGTTGGAGAAACAAAAAAGAAAGAGAGTGAGAAATTGAAAATACTAACTAGTGCTTGTTCTATAGAAGAACGTTGATGAGGAGTTGTCAAGAGTCCTCTTTGTGTGTCTTGAAGAGAGGTTAAAAGGACATGCTTTTTGTTCTCTAACACTGAATCATATACCTTCAAATTAAAACAAGCAAATAATTAATCAAGTAAAATTGGAAAATGAATGAATGAGAAAAGGAAACCTTGGAAGCAGATGTCATCATCATAGCCACGGAAACCTTGGAAGCAGATGCCATCATCATAGCCACGGAAGCCTTGTAATTGTTGGGTGTGTGATGAATTCTCCTCCTAGTTCTTGGAGTAACATTGCATAGTGGTGATGAATTCAAAGCCAACAATTCCATCCCCATTATCATGATTATCTAACAAAATGAGTCATTAATTGAACATGAATCAATGAGAATGGGAAATTAACCCTTTTTTTCCCCTTTGCTCAACTTCTGGCCGAGCTTCTTCTTCTTCTGCAGTTCACATCATATTATCTTAATTCTATATGGTATTGTGTTACTTCAATTCAACGAATCATGATTCCAACTCGTCAGGATGGCCGAGTGGTCTAAGGCGCCAGACTCAAGTTCTGGTTCTCGTGAGAGAGCGTGGGTTCAAATCCCACTTCTGACATTTTTCCAAGCAGTTGATCTGCTAGATCAATTTAATTTTTCCTCTCACAAGCAGTTGATCTTTTTCCTCTCACAAGCAGTTGATCTGCTAGATCAATTTAATTTTTCCTCTCACAAGCAGTTGATCTGCTAGAGTTGATCTTTTTCCTCTCACAAGCAGTTGATCTGCTAGATCAATTTAATTTTTCCTCTCACAAGCAGTTGATCTGCTAGAGTTGATCTTTTTCCTCTCACAAGCAGTTGATCTGCTAGATCAATTTAATTTTTCCTCTCACAACCATTTCACCAAGCAGTTGATCTGCTAGATCAATTTAATTTTTCCACCAATAATTGCTATTCAGTATTATAAATTTCATCATACATTTGTTTAGTAAACTATTGTGATTAATTTTACTAATTGAGATGTACTGATTGTTCATTTACATATGGTTTTGTATGTACAAACTATTATATAGAAAATGATCTCAACAACACCGTGTGAGTTTGTTGGCTCTACTTCCATAGTTTGGTTGATGAAAAATTTATGCAAAAATGCTGTATAACCACTGCACCTTATAACAGAACCAACACAAGAAAGTTTGAACAAAAGAACCACCCTAGTCACACAATATTAACTCATCTGAATCACGTCTCTATCCTTCTATTATTAATCAACTATTGTTATGAACTCCTCCTTATCCTTTATCATAACAAACTCCTCCTTATTTTTTTGTCCCAGGATATTGCATCAAAGGTGATTGTTGCTGACACACCTGTAGGGAAGTTCAACTTATGGTCATTATTTGAATGGTCATTGTTTGAATTCATAGGCTCTGAGTGTGAGATAGAGAAACAGATGCGGTTTATTTCTTTGAAGTATTTTGTTAATCAAATACACGGCATAAACAAAAAAATATAGACCATTCTTTAAAGAAATTTTTTATGAAAACTAAAATTGAATTTTAAATTATTATAGGAACGAAAAATATATTTAATCCTTTATTTTAAAATAAATCTAATGCATTCTTTTTTTTTACTATTATTATTTTAAATTCATTTGATTGCTTTTATAATAAAAATATATCTATTTAATTATTTTACTATTATTTTGGACAACTTATGAAAATAAGATGAAAATACATTATGAACAATGTTATAAGTTGTTTTCACAATACCTCTTAAATAAATAGTCTCATAAAACTTATGCTAATTGATATGTTAAAATAAATCAATCCAAATAAATTTTTAGTCTCATTGGTTTTTTAGTTTGTTAGTCTATTTAAATATTATTTAAATGGCTTACTTACATATGTCTAAAATAATAGGTTTTTATGTAGGATAACAGACTAACCCGATCTTAGAAAAAGTCAGACACAAACCTAAAAATAAACCTATGTCAGACTACAGACCAAACTTCAATTTTTTAAGCAGGTCAGACTTAGGCTTGGCAAAGCTTAGCTCGGCCCAGCCTATTTCCACCCCTATTTCCACCCCTAAGCCTATGATTGTTGTTGATAACCTTTGATGTTGGGGTGTTGTCCCATGAAATCCCTAAATTGAAATTGTAGATCTACAAGAGATGATGAAAAGTGAATTTTGGTGAAGAAGATTGTTGTAGATTAAGTGATTAGTGAAATTAGATGAAGTCTATAAGTTGTTGTGTGTAAAAATATTGTATTGGGTCAAATTGGTAGTTTGAAAAGTGTGTAAAATGAGAAGAATTCGTGCTGGTGCAAAAACAGGATTTTGTGTAGCAGACTGGCCATACGCGTATGGTACGCATATGGGGAACGTTCCCAGGGGCCATACCCGTATGGTACGCGCCCTATCCCTAAACCAACACGGTCTTCTGCTAGAACGCGTATGATGAGGGGCCATACACGTACGGACTAGCCAGTACGCATATGGAAATTCTTGAAGGGCTTTTGGGGGAAATCCCCTCTGGTTGTACGCGTATGATACACGGATGGAACGTGGCTGTTTTGGCCTTACGCGTTTGATACGCATATGAGATGGGCGGGGAAGAAGTCGTATGCGTATGGTTCGCGTATGGGCAGGCTGATATGTAGAAATTTCCTTTTTCGCGATTTCTTTCCCATTTTCGCGTGCAGTGTAGTTTCTTTTGGTCCGTAATGACTAGTATGACTTAGACGGATGTAGGAAGGTTTGTAATTATGAGAATTGTGTTGAAACGTAGAACTTAGGGGAAATTTTGTATTGTGTTGATGTTGAGTGAGGTGACTGTCGTATCCCAAATTTGGCCTACCTCGACGATTATATTTTCAAGATTAAAATAGAAGAAATATTTTAATTAAGGATGGTCCAGCAATATCTGATAGCCCATTCTTAAATCCAAGCCAACATGGGGGTGTATTTTAATTCAGGAGAGTGGGGCTTTCTAAATCAGAAAGACCCATGTACCCGTAAACCCATTCGCAAAGCATGTTGGTCAATGACCCATGAGATTCGAATATGGAAATTTATTTCAAAAAATATTTATTAAAATTCTTAAAGCCCACTTAAGTTTAAGTTGTTATTAGTAAAATAAAGAGGTTGAAATTAAATATATTAAAGCTCATTTAGGAATTATTGTTGTTAGTAAAGAAATGGGGTGAAAATTACAATTAAAGGGCCATCGAATTTCATTTGGCCCATTGCTCGCTTGGGATTATTAAATAGTAAGGAGAGAGGTGTAATTACAAACTGTAGGTTCATGGTGTTTTCAGCAACCCATTTCCTGTTTTGGTGTAGGAAAAAAGAGGGCATTATTATTAAAGAAAATTCTCATTAGTATATACCCTTTTTAGTCCTTTAAGTTTACCCCAAGGTCCATTTTGGTCCTTTATCTAAAAAAAGTGTCAAACTGGTCCTATAATTCTTTCAAAAGGACCATAGGAGTCCTTTCCGTCCAAAAGGCCCAAACGGACGTTTGGTTTGCATGCGTGGCAGGTGACATGGAATGTTATCATCTTCAAGCTGGTTCCAGAAATCCTCAAATTCTAGGGTTCCAGAAATCCTCAATTTTCCCATTTTGAATTTGAAATTCCCTCAATATGATGAAGGAAGCATCATCAGAGATCCGGTCTTCGTACGATTGCAATAGAGATGGAAGCTTAGATGGAAAGTTGCGATGGAGACCTATATGTGGTTGTGGAGAATCTGCGATTCTTCGAAGGGCTACCACCGTCACAAACTTTGGGAAGCAATTCTGGGGTTGTCGTCATTACAAGGTAAGCATGAAATTAAAATGGGTTTTCATATATTCTTGTTCTTGTTCTGAGATGAATCTGGATGTCACCATTACAGGGTTCATCTGAATCTGGGTGTGGATACTTTCAATGGTTCTTTGATGATGTGGTGGATGAGAAGGATCAGTTTATAAAGAAGCAGAATAATAGGTTGGAGAAGCTGCAAAATGAGCTTGATGGAGCAAAGATGGAGATACATCATCTAAAGGAAAGGAAGGATGGGCTGAAACATAAGATAATGGAGTTACAAATTGAAATGAAGAAGATGAAGAATTCTCAGAAAAAATGGAAAAGATTCTTCTTTATTATGTTAGTTGTGGTAATTTGGATGATGTTGTAATAGATTCATATGTAACACAGTCTCAATTTGAACATGGTATCATTATGAATTTGAATTTTTGTATCAACTTGAATTTTTGTATCAACTTGAATTTTTGATCAATGTAACATACTGTAAAACATAATGTAGCAATTTTTGTATCAATGTAGCATTTTGATCAATGTAACGTACTGTAAAACTAGTAGCATTTTTGTATCAATGTAAAACATAATGTAACATACTGTAACTAGTAGCATTTTGATCAATATACTGTAGCAATTGAATATAGGTAACAACATATAATTATAAGGTGGTGGATACCACTAAGTTGCATACAAAAGAACCTGATATTACAGGTCCAATCCAAACAGCCTGATATTACAGGTCAAAACAAAAACTTGTCCTTCTTGATATTACATGATCAAAACAACTTAACATAACCAATTCTAATATTACAAGTTAACAAAACAACATAACAACTATAGGTCCAATCCTAATCCAAAACAGACATAAAAGTAAACTAAAGTTTCCACTTTGGTGCTGCTCTTTTAGTTGGTGTTGTCCTTCTTGTTGTTGGACCTACAACAGTTATTGATGCCTTTAACCTCGTTGTTGGACCTGGTGGGACAAATGGTGCATTTGGCCTTCTAACTGACAACTTTTTGGATGATTTAGATTGAGATGGCTGAGAAGCTTGACCAGGACCTGACTTAGATGCTTGAGATGTGACAAATGGTGCATTTGGCCTTCTAACTGATAACTTTTTGGATGATTTAGATTGAGATGCCTGAGAACCTTGACCAGGAACTGACTTAGATGCTTGAGATGCCACTGGTACAGATGCCACTGGTACAGATGATGCCACTGGTACAGATGCCACTGGTACAGATGCTTGAGATGGTTGAGAAGGCACTGGTACAGATGCTTGAGATGGTTGAGAAGGCACTGGTACAGATGCTTGAGATGGTTGAGAAGGCACTGGTACAGATGCTTGAGATGGTTGAGAAGGCACTGGTACTTGTGGTACAGATGGTGCTTGTGGTACAGATGGTTGAGCTGCATGTGGTACTTGTGTATTAGTTGTCTGACTAGTAGAAGGCACCTTACAAGTAAGCTTGTTGTGACCTACCTGCTTACACTTGCTACACTTTATAATGAATCCTGTTCTTCTCATCTTTTTATCAGTACCATCTAGCTCACCTTGCTCTAAATTCCTCCTTTTCTTTGGCCTTCCAGGCATTTTCCTGAATTTGGGTGGCATAACATCAGGGTACTCAGTTGTAACCCATATGTTTGAGCCATTAACAGGGAATATGACAGGTTTGTACACTTGCAAATATCTAGATTTCCTGTAATAATCAGGAATGTATTCATCAATCCTATGGTTCCTATTCTTGATTGCTGCAAGTGAATGAACACATGGTAGGCCTGTTAGCTCCCATCTTCTGCATGAACAGATTTTTTCCTTCAAGTTTACAGTGAATTTTTCAGCAGAATTTTCCAGATGCCTCACTTGAAACATATGCTCATCAGACATCCTAACACAAAAATGGACATTCCAAATTAAGACATCAAATGGACATTCCAAAGTCAGACATTCTAACACAGAAAAAATGCTTGTTTTAATAATTTTACCTGGGAAGCCACATGTTTGTGAATGAACTTGTTTTCTCAACTTTTTTCATAATGTTTGGCAACACTTCTACATCTGTCAATTTCTGAAACCTCATCCTGTTTGTAGCCCATCTCTCCATCATGTATATCCTAATTTCTTCCACCATGGTTATTAATGGCTTGGCCCTTGACTCCAAAATAACATTATTAAAGGATTCTGACATATTATTGAGAACTGCATCGCATTTGTTATGAGTCTTGAAGTATGATCTGCTCCAAAACCTTGGAGGGGTAGACATCATGTGCTTGTATGCTTCTCCATTGATATGTTTCATAACTTCCATCTCTCTTTCCCAAGCTTGGTAGTAAGTTGATTTGGATGCCTTCCATATAATTTCCTTTAGTTTTTTTCCTGGAAATCTCTTCCTAAAGTTGTTGTAGAGATGCCTAACACAGAATCTTTGTTCAACTGTAGGCAGCAGTTCCTCCATTGCAGGCAATAATCCCTGGGTCATGATATGTATATAACTTAATTATTAAACATGAGAATACCAAGATAAACATGAGAATTTAATTATTAAAAATACTAATCAATTGAGAATTAACAATAGAGTCATACCTTTTGTTGATCAGAAATAAAAGTGTATGTGAGACACTCTTCTCTTCCACCTAGATCACCAATAAGAAGCTCCAAGAACCATGTCCAACTTTCCTTGTTTTCACTCTCCACTACTGCATATGCTATTGGTAGCATTTGATCATTGGGATCTCTGCCTATGGCTGACAGGATTTGACCTCCACAAAGCCCTTTCAAAAAACATCCATCAAGCCCTATGAAATGTCTACTTAACCTGAAGCTTTCCTTATAAGCTGCCAAGCATATGTAAATCCTTTTGAAGTGTAATTTCTGAACACCACTACCTTCTTGAGCTGGTTGGACATGTACTTTCACAGTTGACCCTGGGTTAGATCTTAACAACTCATGTGCATAGTCATAAATCCTTGTATAATCCCCTAAGAATGACCCATCAACCATGTCTCTTGCTGCAAACCTAGCCCTTATAGCCTTGGTTTTGTTGACCCCCACACTCCACTTCCTCTGCACCTTTTCCTTAATGTCCTTAAGCTTCAATCTAGGGTTGGTTTTAAGTGCATTCTGTAACCTCTTGCTAAGCCATTTAGTCTTCAACAACTTCACATGATATTATCTACTACAACTATGGGTGTCTATCACCTTTCTTAGTTGCCAAGTATCCTCAACATCCAACTTAGCCCAATAACCTTCCCATTCACATCCATCCTTACACCTAACCCTAACCCTTATCTTGTCATTTTTGATGTACTTTAAATTTCTGCCAGATTGGACTGCATAAGAGGTAACTGCTTCCTTGATATCTTCTTTTGTACTAAAATATGTACCCACTTCCCATTTGTAATTGGACATATCCTTTAGAAGCTTGAAAATGGGATACTTCTTTCTCTTGGTAGTATTGCTATCTTCACTATCACAATCACTTACAAGATCCTCACTTTCATTATCACTTCCTTTATCACTTCCTTTATCACTTCCTTTACTATCTTCTTTATTTGGTTCAGTTTCACAGAGATCAGTTACTTCTTCCATACCTTCTTCCTCTTCCAAGTCAGTATCACAGTCATCAGTTTCATCATCAAATACAACCTCCTTTGCACTATCATACGAAAAGCTACTATCATCAGAGCTATCATCATCAGAACTATCATCATCGTTCTGTCCAACAGCATTTTCACTTGCCTCCTTCTGTCCAACATCATCTTCACTTGCCTCATTCTATATAACAACATCTTCACTTGCCTCCTTCTGTCCAACAACATCTTCAATTGCCTCCTTCTGTATAACAACATCTTCACTTGCCTCCTTCTGTCCAACAGCATCCTCACTTACCTCATTTTGTCTAACTGCATCATCTTCCATTACATTCAGGGGTATCTCATCTAAAATAACTTCACTCTCATCAACATACTCAGGCTGTGACAATGGGTGTTGAATAAAGACTTCAACACGTAAATGAACCCTATATAGATCATCAATCTCTAAGGCCCCTTTGTCATCAAACAACAGATTCATTCCAGCAGTTGGATCCTTATAGTATATCTTCTCTATGGCTGGGTAACCTAGTTCCTTAATAGCACCCAATAACTCAAAATAACCCCACATATCAGCATCTACTCTCAAATCAGCAATCTCACCTCCTTCGTACACACTCAAGTCCTCACTAACAAATTGACCACTGTGGTGTATCGTAATATTAAGAATTTCCTCCATTACACACAATGCCCTAAATAGAGAGATGAATTTCAGAGAAGGGAGACGAATTTCATGGAAACCCTAACTATGAAAATAGAATTGTTGCAGAAAGCAGAAACTTACCTCTGATGAGAAGTCTGGTTTCACCTTCAAGGAAACATGCAATGGATGAGTGGTAATGCCACATAAGAGTGTCAAATTGACTTTTAAGTGGAATTGCCACATGCAATTTTTCTAAACTCACGTGTAATGCCACATAAGCGCTGCCATTAAACATTACTAACGGAGTGGATGGAAAGGACAAACGTGGTCCTTTTGAAAGAATTATAGGACCAGTTTGACACTTTTTTTAGATAAAGGACCAAAATGGACCTTGGGGTAAACTTAAATGACTAAAAAGGGTATTTTGCCAAAGTAATAATATATATATTTCTTTATGAAAATGTGATATTTTGCTGATAAACTTTTTATAATAATTTTTTATTATTAAAGAGGATATTCGATTAAATATTATTTATTCTATTTATTAAGGATGCTTGTTTAGAGAAAGTTTCTATTTGGACTGAGGTTTTTAAAGAGATTTGGGCCCAATTGCATTAAAAAACATGTTTGCTGTAAAATAAAAGAAATAATGTTACAGGGCCCACTAAACCATTACTGCATCAATTGCAAAAATATTGCACATGTTTTTTTTGGCTATTAACAACTATTGTAGATATTAAATCAAATCGCAGTTCAAACTAAAATTGTACAGAATCTCTAAAAACTAAATTTGATCAAATCTTTACCTAAACTAAAATAGAATAATACCAAACCAATTGCAGATCACAAAATCAAATCTTCTTCTAAAATTAAACAAATCAAATCTTCTAAAGTCCAAGCCCAGGATACGTTACAAATATAATAGAAAACAAGAATACATTATCTGAGGATGTTTGCTTACAGAACCAAATTTGAAAATTACACAAAATCAAATCCGACGAATCAATTACATTCAATTGAATCAATTATACAAAACGAATCCCTAATTTATGTTCCTAAATCTATGATAACTTGTAACTACAATTCAAGCTAAACCCTATAAATACAAGCCTAAAATTAACAGAAAAGGGAGGAAAAATACAGAGGTACTAAAAACACAGAAGAGAAAGATACAGACAGAAGAACTTGAAGACAAAAGGGGAAGAACCAGTGTCGTCGTTAAAGAAGAGAAGTAAAATTGGGGTTTTATTATCTGAAACCATAATCGCCGTTTCTAGCCGCTTCTGCCGTGCACCATCAACTTCAACCTCTCATCACCGGGAACCACCGTTTGCAGGACCTACGAAATTAAAGAAGAAAAAAGAGATTAGTACCAGATCCAAGTCAGAATCGGAATCGCTACAGGAGTTAACTTAGCTTGTTTTTCTTTTTGATTGTTGATTTAGAATTTGGGGAAGGGTTGTTTGCCTTAGTGCCTCTGTGGGGGAGGTGGGAGAGTTAGGGGTTAAGGAAGAGAGAAAGAAGGGTTACGCGAGAGGGATAGGGGACTGGTTTTGGAGTGCCGCAGAAAAATGAAGTGATTTGTAAAAAAATATATATTAAGACAAATTTTTATATTCTGTATATTCCTATGCTAACGCGTGCATCAATGTTATCATACTCCCACACTCTTATCCGTACGATCGTGATTGGACGACCGATAGACAAAGTCTCACGTTAAGCCCCGTACACCCTCACCCACGTAATCAAACCGGCCCTCTCAATTTACTTAATGGGTCGATCCCATTAATTTTTGCACCCCCCTTTTATGATTATTATATTTTAATTCTATTTTTTTATTATTATTATTTCTTTTATATTATATATTATCTATTTTTTATATTCTCATTATATTTAATATTATTTATTTATTTTTATAATTAATTAATATTATTATTAATATTAATTTTATTATTATATTATTATTTATTATATTATCATGTAAATAAATTATTTTTCCTAACAAACTCATGCACACATATTTTCAATATTTGCATTAAAATATTTGTAGTCATGCATTAATTAATATTTTTGCAATTAATACGATTAAAAAATACATAAATTGAAAATTTATGAAAATCATTCTTTAAAGAAATTTTTTATAAAAACTAAAATTGAATTTTAAATTATTATAGGAACGAAAAATATATTTAATCCTTTATTTTAAAATAAATCTAATGCATTCTTTTTTTTTACTATTATTATTTTAAATTCATTTGATTGCTTTTATAATAAAAATATATCTATTTAATTATTTTACTATTATTTTGGAGAACTTATAAAAATACGATGAAAACACGTTATGAACAATGTTATAAGTTGTTTTCACAAGACCTCTTAAACAAATAGTCTCATAAAACTTATGCTAATTGGTATGTTAAAATAAATCAATCCAAATAAACTTTTAGTCTCATTGGTTTTTTAGTTTATTAGTCTATTTAAACATTATTTAAATGACTTACTTACATATGTCTAAAATAATAGGTTTTTATGTAGGCTAACAGGCTAACCAGACCTTAGAAAAGGTCAGACACAAACGTAAAAATAAGCCTATGTCACACTACAGACCAGACTTAGACTTCATTTTTTTTGGCAGGCCAGACTTAGACTTGGCAAAGCCTAGCTCGGCCCAATCTATTTCCACCCCTAATTATCCCCCGTACTCCCCTCGTTATTGATTTGAAGACGCATGTGATAAAGTGTTCAAAGAAATATTAGAAAAACACGCACAATTTTCTCATAACAATATAATTGCACTAAGGTTCAACTCTAAATACTTATATTTTTTTTACTTTAATTATGGATGTGGATCCGTTTGACCTGCCATTTTTGTGGATTGGACTGAGGTTTTCGGTTTGATACCTTAAGTTAGCCCGCTCCGCCTAACCTGCTTAAAAAAGCAGGCGGAGGCGGGGCAGATTCTGCTTAGAATTTAAACAATTTTAACTATAAAAACAACACTTTTCTCTTAGGATTATATTGCTTGAATTGTATTATAAATTATTATACAGACAAACTGAATTATAATTGTAACATTTTTTTATATAGCTTTCTAATACATGCGTTGATTGGAAAAGCTTGAAATAAAAGAACAATTGTATGGCTTGCAGAATTATTAAGTTGTCAATACATTAGCTCAGATGTTTTCTTTAAAAAAAGAAGGATTTGATTAGTGTATACGTGTGACTTATTTAGGATTTAACTATTAAGAAATCGGTCAATATAAAAGTCTATATGATGTAAACAATGAGAAAGTTTGGTGTTGATATTTTATACACTATTATTTTATGCACTGTGATGTTTTATGCATTGTAATTGTTATTATTGTTGGTTTTGTGTAAATTTTAAATTGGGTTCTTTTAATAGTTAGTTTTTAAATAGGATTATGATGATATGAATTATTTATTTATTTATTTTGATATTTTTTTATCGTGCTTGAGTTTTTTTTTGGTAATTGGTCTTTATTTATGTTATTTTTGAATTGTTTGGACTTAAGACATGTTGAAGTTCTATTATGCGCTGCAAAATAATAAATTATTGTATCGACCTCTTTGGTAATAATTAATTTTTTTCTAAATTATGTAGTAAATCAAATTGCAAAATAAAAAAAAATAAAAAAAAATTTGCGCCAACCTGTAACGCCTCATTTAAATATTTAGTTATTTGATGATTGAATTTGTAGAACTATGTTGGTTTGACTAAGGAGGTGTGAGAACTTAGTAAAATTCGATAATTGAAGTAGGCTTTGAATAATATTATAATAGTGATAATTCTGGTGAAGGATGAAATATTCCATTATTATTAATAAAAATATTATTGTTGGTTAAATATCATATTTGCCACTAATGATATTATTATTATTATTATTATTATTATTATTATTATAACTATTATCATTATTATTATTATTATTATTATTATTGGGAAATAATAATAAGGAATAATTAGAGAGTGACAAAATTATTTTGGGAGAAACTGCTTTCACGTGAAAAGAAGAGAAGAGAAGAGAAGAGAAGCTAGGACAAAGGGGTGACAAGGAGAATCTCACCAAAATTGAAGAATCAAGGCTCCAAACTAAGGAAAGCTAGAAGAATAGGTTCTCTAAATGGTGATTATAACATGAGAGGATAGTGAGGGTTCCTTTTCCTCTTAGGGTTTTGTGTAGATCTGGTGTATTATAATTCCTTTTGTCGATTGATGATATACATATATGATCCTATGTATAATTGTGAATAATTTGATGTCTATGAATGATTGTTGTTGATAACCTTTGATGTTGGGGTGTTGTCCAATGAAATCCCTAAATTGAAATTGTAGATCTACAAGAGATGATGAAAAGTGAGTTTTGGTGAAGAAGATTGTTGTAGATTAAGTGATTAGTGAAATTAGATGAAGTTTATAAGTTGTTATGTGTAAAAACATTGTTTTGGGTCAATTTGGTAGCTTAGAAGTGTGTAAAATGAGAAGAATTCGTGCTGGTGCAAAAACAGGATTTTGTGTAGCAGACTGGCCATACGTGTATTGTACGCATATGTGGGACGTTCCGAGGGGCCGTGCGCGTATGGTACGCGCCCTGTCCCCAAACCAACACGATCTTCTGCTAGAACGCGTATGATGAGGGGTCATATACGTATGGACTAGCCAGTACGCGTATGGAAATTTTGGAAGGGTTTTTGGGGGAAATCCCCTCTGATGGTACACATATGATACGCGGATGAAACGTGTTTGTTTTGGACTTACGCATTTGATACACGAATGAGATGGGTGGGGAAGAAGTCGTACGCGTATGGTACGCATATGGGCAAAAGTTTCTGTTTTCGTGTTTTCTTTCCCATTTTCACGTGCAGTGTAGTTTCTTTTGGTCCGTAATGACGAGTATGACATATACTGATGTAGGAAGGTTTGTAATGATGGGAATTGTGTTGAAACGTAGAACTTAGTGAGAATTTTGTATGGTGTTGACATTGAGTGAGGTGACCTAAGATGTGGTTATTGTACGAATGATAAATGAAGAAATTGCTTAGGATGTTATGTTGTTGTAAATGTTATTGCCATCGAATATACATGATCAATTGATAACATGTTTAGTGATTGTGATGCTATAATGTTATATTGTTGTAGTGTTGTTGTTATCGATAATACATGATAAATTGCCAATATGCTTAGTTATTGTGATGCTATGATTCTATGTTGTGATATTATGATGTTATGATGTGTAATGTTGTTGTTGTTGAATGTTCATGATGGATTGGTAGTATGCATAGTGAATTGTGATACTATGACACCATGTGGTTAAAATGTTGTTGTAATGTTTGATGAAGTGTGATATGATGATGTTGCATTGTTGGATGTATGATAATAAGTTGTTATTATTTTCTATTGCTATTGTTGCATGTAAGGTGATGGCTTATGCTCTGTTGGGGTCCTTTATTGGCAAGATATTGTGGGCTTATGCTCTGTGGTTATATATTCACGTTGTTGCATGTTAGTGTTGCATGCATACATTAGTGAGGGCTTATGCCTTTTTGTTGGCATGTAATGGCATTATGTTCAGGACTTATGCTCTGTTATTGCCCTATCTGGCATTATGATGAGGGCTTATGCCCTATTGGTACCACATGTATTTAGTTGTTGTCAGTTGCATTGCATTGCACCCTTTTGATTTTGTTAAATTGTAATTCGATTGTGTCGAAACTGTGTTGTGTCAAAGGGAGGTTACCCAGTCGAAGAGCTTGTAGATCGAAGCAAGCTACACACAGATTTGATTGGTTTTAGATTTAGATAAATTTGATTTAGATCTAAAATAGATAGATTTGATTTAGTACCAAAATAGGTATTTTGGGCTTTTATAGTTTTGGGCTTTGGCTTAGGGAGCAAGTTAACCTAAATTTATAAATAGAGGGAGTAACCCCTAATTTTGTAATTAAGTCAACTCATTGTAATCACAGAATTTGCAGTTGCAAGTTGTAATGCGATGACAGAACCGACTGTTGTACTAGTTTTGCGTTTGTATTCACAAATGTTGCGGTAAGAAAGATTTGTCACCGGCTTTTCTTTTATCCAACAAAGGAAAGGGTGAAAAGAATAGAAAAATACCTTTCGAGATTATTTCTGAGTAAGGGGTAAATTATGGAAAGGGAATGTGTTAGCATCCTTTCCATCCGTAGTTATCTACAGGCTCTTAAATGCTTAGCTCATTTGAAAAATACCTTGTGCCTTGTGTGTTTGAAAAGTGTTTTGAAAGAAAGCGCCTTAGTACGGCGAACTTTGTAATGTTTTTCGGATTGGTAGAGAACGTATACAAAGTATTTCGAAAAATGTTTTTGAAAGAAGTTTGGTGTAAAAGTTTGTTTTGAGCATATCATCTAAGAACTATCTACTTTTACTCGAAAGGGTGTTCTTTTCCTCTTTTCCTTTAGACAGTTATATCCTACTATTAGCGAGTAGGTAGCTCTATCTTTGGATTTTTTTAGGGACATTCAAAGGGACATCGTATAGTCACAAAGGAAACTGGGAAAGAAACCTTAGTAACTACCCTAGGGTTTTAAGATCATACCGAGGCAACAACAAGAGGGTAATTTTTTATCTTTAAACCGGAGGGTAGCCACTAAAGTCTCTCACGTTTCGAGAGTTGTGACTGTTTTCCGAAGGCAACCAAAGTAAGGATACCCTAGAGGTGCACATGTGCAATTGTGTTTGTATTCAGTTATTTGTCTTGTGTTAGGTTTGCTAGCGTTTAATTTTAACCTCTTGCTATACAATCCTATTATCATGCATCTAAACAGTTTAAAGTTGCAGGAATTTAAAGTGCAGAAATGTAAAATATATCTATGTAAAATCCTATTAGCGTTTGTTGTTGTTGAATGTTCATGATGAATTGATAATATGCATAGTAAATTGTGATACTATGACACTATGTTGTTGAAATGTTGGTGTAATGTTTGATGAAGTGTGATACAATGATGTTGCATTTTTGATGTATACAAGTATGTTATTATTATCTGCTATTGCTATCGTTGCATGTATGGTGAGGGTTTATGCTCTGTTGGTGGCTTTTATTTGCAAGATGTTATGGGCTTATGCCCTGTAGGTGTATATTTACGTTGTTGCATGTTGGTGTTGATGTTGAGTGATGTGGCCTAACATGTGGTTGTTGTACGAATGTTGTATGAAGGAATTGCTTAAGATGTTATGTTGTTGTAAACGTTGTTGCTATCGAATATACATGATAAATTGATAACATGTTTAGTTGTTGTGATGTTATGATGTTATGTTATTTTAGTGTTGTTTTTGTCGAATATACATGAGGAATTGTTAAAATGCTTAGTTGTTGTAATGTTATGATACTATGATGTTATGATACTATGATGTTATGATGTGTAATGTTGTTGTTGTTGAATGTTCATGATGGACTGATAATATGCGTAGTGGATTGTGATACTACGACACTATGTTGTTGAAATGTTGTTGTAATGTTTGATGAAGTGTGATGCAATAATGTTGCATTGTTGGATGTATGCAAGTATGTTGTTATTATTTTCTATTGTTATCGTTGCATGTATGGTGATGGCTTATGCTCTGTTGGTGGCCTTTATTGGCAAGATTTGTGGGCTTATGTCCTGTAGGTGCTTATTTACGTTGTTGCATGCATACATTGGTGATGGCTTATGCTATGTTGTTGGCCTGTAATGGCATTGTGTTGAGGGCTTATGCCCTGTTACTAGCACATGCATTGAGTTATTGTCGGTTGCATTGTATTGCACTATCTTGATTTGATGTGGTGTCATATGAATGATGAATGTGTTGCGAATTATTTGGGTGGAAGGTGGGTTATTTGAACTGTGTGATATTACTACTCCTTAACATATGATATTCACTGTTATTTATTGAATGCAATTTCACCCATTTTTTGTTGTTTTGTCTGTGCTCCTCTGGGAGTACAGGTAATCAGGTACCTGAGTAGTGCTTGGAGTATGCGTTGTCGGATTGAGTCTTAGGAGTCACTCTGATACGTGACACATAATATTATGGGAATTTGTTTATGTTTATTATTTTTCATATTTGTTACGTGTTTTAACTTCAAACTTATGTTGAACCACGAGTTATGTTGAGAATGTTGTTACTAAATCCGTAGTGCTTTGAGAATGAATAGTTGGATATTTCCGCTGTGTAAATAATTCTTTTATGAGAAGTAAAATAATAAAATGATTTGAAATTTTATGAGTTTTTGAAAGAAGTGACATCCTACTTGTGTACTATGATGTATTTTCGTATAATCATATTATAATTATTCTTGTGGGGAAAGTGGGGCGTTACAATAGGTATGAGAGTAGGTCGGTTTGTCCGGTCAAGTTGTTGAGTCTGTAGAGTGTGACAGTTGAATAATGTGGATGTGTTACTCCTTAGTGTGCGACGTGTATTTGAAACACTGTAAGTGCCTTCTTATTTTTTTCTTCTAATCACTTGTTTATAGGAGAGAGATTGAAACTAGTGGGGGAGAAGTTATTTCTTCTTAAAGATGTTTTGGTTGCAAGAGGTGTGAACAGTTGGTTCAGTGTGCCATGGATTGCAAAAGTACAAGTGTTGGCAGGACTATTTGGTTTTCTGATTCCGAAGAGAATGCGGATTCGAGATTCATGTATAAGGGTTAGGTTATAGTGTCCCTGGGAGGGAGTGATCATGTACTTATGCTGTTCGCATATCTAGTAGTAGATGGCGATGTTATGGATAATGGTGTGCCAGTTGTGCGTGGGTCCTGATTCTTTCCTAGGGATGATTGTGACTTGTCGTTAGAGCGAGATTTTGGATTGACGTGAGGTGATCATTGATGGTGAATGATTTAGAGTGGAACCAAATGCTTTGGAATTATGTTGCTGAGTCGATGCAGACTCTTCCGTCTGAGGGATGTTGTGAATTCAAGGTTCCAGTCTGTTGGACAATTGAGGCGTCTTTGAGAGAAGACGGTCAAGTATTATTGGTGGTTGCTTCTTGGGGAATAGATAGAAATATGATGGCTAGTTACATATCAGTGGTGTGTACCTTCTGGATGCTTCGGAGATATCTGCTAAGCAAGTAGGATAACTTCTAGGAGATCGGGATATTTGGAGAACAACTTTTAGAACTCCGCGTAGGCATTGTGAATTTTTGGATCAGTTGTTATGGTGTTTATTATGGACATTCTGATTTATTCCAAGTCGAAATAAGATTAGGTGGAACAATTGCAAATTGTATTACGAGCATTGAAGGAGAAGAAACTGTATACTAAGTGGTCAAAATGTGAATGTTGATTTAAGGAGGTGAGTTCCTTAGGCGTATTATTTTTGGTAAGGATAATTGTGGATCCGTCCAAATTAGATACGTTTATACGTTGAGATTTTTTGAAGTTGGATACAAAGATTAGAAGCTCTTTGGGCTTAGTTGGTTACTATTGCATTTTGTGAAACAAAGTAAAGTGTTAGTTAGAGACGAGGTCAAGTGCGATAAGTTGGTAATGAATAAATTGACGGAATGAAATGTTTGGTGTTAAGAAAAATATGTTAAGAAAGTGTTGTAGGAGCACATGTAGGTGATATTTATGCCAATTGAGAATGGTTAGAGTGGAGGAACCCTTGAGGAAAAGAGAAAGTTAAACAGTAAGATGGATGTGAGTCATTGAAGACATCGTAGCGAATATATGTCAGGAAAAGTTGATAAGTTTCTATCACCAACTAAGTGACGAGATGGTATTATTGAGATTGTGATTGGAATGAGATTAAAAGGTAGAAATATATGAATTATTGATGTTTTGAGATTTGAAGGAAAGCTGGGAATTTAGGAATGTTGTTAGAATCCTCTATGTGGATAAATACTTGGAATAGAGCGGAATGATTTGTAATGTATTTGGTATGCTAACAGGTCTTGAGTTAGAAAATTATTAATCATCGTGGGATGATAAGTGAGTGAGAAGAGGAATATGTAATGTGTTAGGCAATGGTGTCTCATCAACGAGATCGAATGAGAAGGAAATTATGTAGGCATGTAAATCTCAAGGAGATTATTTGGATTGTGGTGCTTTAGGTGACTTTGAGTGCAAGTTTTAAAGAAACGCTATTATAGTTAGTAATAATGGTTTATTCCTCATCATGGTTGTCAGCTACTTATTGACAAATTGAGGAACTGATCACCCTTAATCTATTGTTGATAGTAGACAGGATCATGTTGGACGGGATGAACTTGTCTTTCTAGCTTGATGGTGTGTAAAGTGACTGATGTTTTACCAAGAGGGTAGTCGTTCACTATTTTGTGAGAGCCTAATAGAAAAGCAGATATGAAAGAGTTGGGATTTATTGAACAATTCAAAGACTTGAGTTGTATATGACCTAAGGTCGCAAAGTGGGAGGTTGAGGATATAAAAGGAGAGTAGTGATTTTCTGGTGAATATTAAAGACAGTTAGGAACTGGATGTGAAATTGTAGGCCTAGTAGTTAATAGAAATCAAAGTGAGGGTAGTGACTTCAAAATAGACGATTAGAGTAGCATAACTATTGTATGATATAATGCAGTTCACTGCAAGTGTGTGATTGTAAGACTCAATGGTTAAACATCATAAGCCTATGGGTATGATGCAAAACCATTGTACATTCCATAAGGGAGGAGATAGGTGAAGAGTTTATATGTTATTGGCATCATTGTTGTGTTAATAGATGTATTAATTTAAGTGTTCGACTGATGAATCGTAGCATCAAAGTACTAATGTTGTATGTCAATGTTGTTGGTATTATAGTTGGGACAATGTCCTTGTGAAGGTGTTGTTGTTGGATTAAAATGGTTAATGATGTTAAATGTTGATGAGTGGTATTCAAGATACTTCCAGATATGACGTGGGAATTGGAAAGTTGGATGCGAGAGTTGTGTCTGGAGTGTTTTGCATCGGGTAATTTTCGAAGACGCAAATATTTCTAAGTGGGGAGGAGTTGTAACGCCCCATTTAAATATTTAGTTATATGATGATTGGATTTGTAGAACTATGTTGGCTTGACTAAAGGGGTGTGAGAACTTAGTATAATTCGATAATTGGAGTAAGCTTTGAAAAATATTATAATAATGATAATTATGGTGAAGGACGAAATATCCCATTATTATTAATAAAAATATTATTGTTGGTTAAATGGTGTATTTGCCACTAATGATATTATTGATATTATTATTAATATTATTATTAATATTATAACTATTATTATTATTGTTATTATTATTATTATTATTGGGAAATAATAAGGAATAATTGGGAGAGTGGTAGAAGGAATTGGGAGATTTGTTTTCACGTGAAAAGAAAAGAAGAGAAGAGAGAGGAAGAGGAGCTAGGGCATGAGAGAAACAAGAGGAATTCACACCAATTTTAAAGAATCAATGCTCCAAATTGAGGTAAAGGGGGAGAACGGGTTCTTTAAATGGTATTTATAACATGAGAGGGTAGTGAGGGTTCCTTTCCCTCTTAGGGTTTTGTGTAGATTTTGTGTATTATAATTCCTTTTGTTGATTGATGATATACCTATGTGATTCTATGTAGAATTGTTAATAATTTGATGTCCATGATATGATTGTTGTTGATAATCTTTGATGTTATGGTGTTGTCTCATGAAATTCTTAAATTAAAATTGTAGATCTAGAGAGAGATGATGAAAAGTGACGGTTTTGATGCAAAAAGTTGTTATAGAATAATGGTTAAATGAAATTGGATTAGGAATATGAGTTGTTGTGTGTAAAAACATTATTTTGGCTCAAATTGGTAGCTTAGAAGTGTGTAAAACGAGCATAATTTATACTGGTGCGAAAAAAAGTATTTTTGTGTTGCAGACTGCCATACGCGTATGAGAGAGGTCATACGCGTATGGGGGACATTCCCAGGGTCGTACGCGTATGGTACGCGCCTTGTCCCCAAGCCGACATGACTTTATACTAGAACGCGTATGATACACGTATCAGAGGAAGGCCATATGCATATGGGCTAGCCATTATGCGTATGGGAAGTTCTAGAGAGATTTTGGGGAGAAATTTCCCTCTGGTGGTACGCGTATGATACACATATGGGATCTGGAAATTTTGGCCATACACGTATGATACATAGGCATTGGGGCGAGAAAGTGATCCATACGCGTATGAGGCAGGGCCATACGCGTATGAACAAGCTGAGATGCAGATTTGTCCATTTTCGTGATTTTCCCCCATTTTCGCGTGCGGTGTAATTTCTCTTGGGCTGTAATGATTAGTATGACTTAGACGGATATAAGAAGGTTTGTAATAATGAGAATTGTGTTGAAACTTAAAAATTAGTGGAAATTTTGTATTGTATTGATGTTGAGTGATGTGACCTAACATGTGGTTGTTGTATGAATGATGTATGAAGCTATTTCTTAGGATGTTATGTTGTTGTAAACGTTGTTGCTATCAAATATACATTATGAATTGATAACATGTTTAGTTGTGTTGATGCTATGATGTTATGCTTTTGTAGTGTTATTATTGCCGAATATACATTAGGAATTGTTAATATGTGTTATACCCCAAAATTTTCCCTCTCATTTTTCTCAAGGCATGCCCATTGAGGTCCCTAACTTGCCCAAGAATGACTAAGAATTGACCAAACTAATTCTCCTCCTAAGGCAACGAACCTCTAACTAGGGTTTTCAATTTTCATCAATATGTGTGAGCTCCAAATGTCACAAGTGTTTTTCATGGTCCTAATATGCCTTCAAGATTGTCTATGCCAAGTTTCATGCCTTGCACAACAAGTTTGCTCAGTCAATTGCCCAAATGTTTGAAAATCAACCGTATTAGGTCAAAAGTCAATTGTGCCCAAATACAGTCAAACTTCATGTTTTTGGTCAAAATCAACATTTTAAGTGATATCCATCATTTGATCAATGGTTGATCATGATTCCTCAAGAAATGCTCATAATTCATCAAAAGTCAAGAATTGCTAATTGGGGTTTCTATAGGAAAAGTCAACCAAACTTTGACCAAGGATAACTTTCACATACTTCATCCATTTACCCAAAAAAAGATCATATTGAAGAGAATCACATTCCCTACAACTTCTCTTCAGCCCTCAAGTCCAAGAAATGCACCATTTGAAAGATACAAGCTCATACATTACATGTCATTTTCAGAAAGTCAACAAAAGCCACTTTTTTCCAAAATATTTTACATCAAGATAAAATCTTCAAATGCAAAATTGATCAAAATAGTGATTTAAGTAGACATCTTGGCCTTTCCAAAAAGTCCAATATCATCATCATGAGATAAAAATTGAGCAAGTTATGCCTTGGCCAAGTTGGGAAAATTTGTGAATTTTCAAGAATTATGCATTGAGTAAATTTAAAATTTTAAGGCAAGGGCTCAATTTCTTAGACTTCAAGCATCTTACTAAGTTTATAGAGGACCTATAAAATTATTCTTTCCATGCCTTGCATTTTCTACCTATTTTATTCATATTTATTTTAATTTATTTCAAATAAATATAAAATAAAATGTATAAAATAATTGGAAATGGGATTTAAGCTTTGGGTTGATGTTTGGGACAACCTAGGCCAATAAAATTTCGTGCAAAGGTGTCCACATTCATTAAAATTCAAAAAAGAACAAGTTTCCTTGTTTTTGACCAAAGTTACAAATTTCATTCATGGCTTTGAAACGTTTGCTTTAAGGTTGTTTAAACCTTTGTTTTCTTGTATCCTCACTCCTCTATATATAAACAAGCATCTAGCAAGCATTTCAAGACGCATACACAGTCTATAGAGAGCTCTACCATTTTTGCAAAATTATCAAAAGCGATAAAAATTCTAAACCCACTTTGCATGTACTTTTGGTCCAAACTAGTAATCATACATTGCTCTTGAGGTTCCCAGGGACTTGTTCCAACCATCCTCAAAGCTTGCAAGGTCCCAGATCACCGGAT
The DNA here is from genome assembly GCA_948472305.1 of Vicia faba. Lineage (NCBI taxonomy): Eukaryota > Viridiplantae > Streptophyta > Magnoliopsida > Fabales > Fabaceae > Vicia > Vicia faba. The sequence continues at coordinate 1,340,650,917 of OX451740.1, read as the reverse complement.
CCAAGCTATCACCATTTTGGTATAATCTCAAATTTGAATCTCTATTTTTATTAATTGTTGAATGTTCTAATGTGTGTATACGAGTTCCTAGATATCCTTATAGCAGGTTAGGGGAATTACATGGAACGCATGACATCTAGAACATGAGATACCATGTACCATCAAGTACTGCCCACACTGGATCCAAGGATGGACATGGGCTTCAGAATCCGGGCTTAGCGAAATTTCAATTGCACCCCCCATTCTACTTCAACCGTCAAGCCCGGTTCCTTTTCTTTTTGCTTTATTTAATTATTTCATCTCTTAATCATTTTAATTATAATAATAAAAAAACTCACAAAAAATTTAGGCTTAGACTTTTTTAATTAAATAATTAATTTTTTAATTAATTAATTAAAACTTTAACCTTTTTCTTAATTAAAAATGAATTAGAATTTAAGTCTAATTACTTTCTTTTCATAATAAATAAAAAACCACAAAAAAAGCTTAGTTTATTTTTCTTAATTTAATTTTCTAAGTATACTTTAGGATAATTAATTTAATTATTTTTCTTAAATCAAAAACAACAAAAAAGAATTTTTCTATTAGGTTTTAGACGAACTTTCAACCTTTCGCGCGTTATTTATTTTTCGCATCTTTATATTCATGTAACTGCATACTGGATGTAATAATTAATAGGATTTTATCTGTTTTCTTTATTTTCCTTCTCCCAATTTTTGTACATTGTAAATATTCCCCTCCCCAAAAGCCATGTAATAGTTTAGATTTACATTTTTTTCACTTTAAGGTCCTATGTCAGGAAGATCCAGCCTCACACTGTTGACCGGAAGTTATGGGTCCATTTCTTCCAAGAAAGTTTAGTTGGCACGTAACTGGAGTGGTTCTATCAGCTAGAAAGAACAGACATTCATACCTGGGAAGACTTGGTTGCTTCTTTCTACAAGAAGTACCAATACAATGTTGACCTCTCTCTAACTCGTACACAACTTTAAAGCATGACTATGGGTTCTAGCGAAGGCTTCAAGGAATATGCCCAAAAATGGAGGGATCTAGATGGCAGGGTACAACCTCCTCTGAATGATTGGGAAATGGTAGACATGTTTATGGGCACTCTGACATGCTCATTCTTTAAGCTACTGATTGGGAGTTCCTCATCCGGGCTCAAATAGATGGTTCTGACTGGAGAAAGGATCGAAAGTGGTATCAAGAGTGGGAAGATCCCGATGGCTGCATCTTCTAATGCTGAGAAGAAGCCATTTGCTGGTAAGAGGTGTGATCGGTGGAAATAGAACTGACTGTTTTTTAATGCTGGTTCGCAAAATGTCGCGGTAAGCAAGAGTCGCCACCGTCTTTTATTTTCTCCAACAAGGAAAGGACAAAAGCACAGCAAAATTCCTTTTCGAGATGTTTCTCGGGTTCGGGAGGTAGATTATAGAAAGGGAAGGTGTTAGCACCCTTTCTATCCGTGGTTACCCACGGGCTCTTAGGTACTTGCTCACTATGTTTTCAAAATTGCTTTTCTTTGTGTTTGTGGGTTTTGAAAAGAGTTTTGTTTGAAAACTTCGATTTAACTCTTGTATCTGTCCTCAAGAGTGTATGAAGTGTTGTTTGAAAACTTTGTTTGGAAAAGTGTAAGTGCGAAAAGTATTTTTGTTTTGAAAGAGCAAGTACCTGAGAACCTCTACCTACTCAAAAGAAATTAAGCTGTGTAAATGTCCTTTAGACAGTGCTATCCCACTATTGAGAAGTAGGCAGCACCGTCGTTGGATTTTTCGGGTCAATTGATTAAGGGACATGTGGTCACTAAAGCAAGGGTAGGACGCCTTAGCGATAACCCTAATGTCTTAGATCATTTTTTATCGAGGCAACCGTTTCGAGGAAACTTTGATCTTTAGACAAGAGGGCGACCTCTAAAACACCCTATACTCAATGACCACGTCGAGGCAACCAAGTGAGGCGTACCCTAAGAGTGGCATGTGCACGTGTGTCAAGTTTCAGTTTATATTATCGTTGTATATGTTATGGTGAGCTACAATTGATTTTAATTTAAGATAAATCTTGACATGCATAGCCTAGTTAGCATACATCTAGCAGTTAATGGTTGTGGAAAATAAAACTAAGCTATTACAAGGCGTCGAGTATTTACATCGCCAAAAACAAACCCTTGAAAAAGTAAATTGCGGAAAATAAATAAAAGCGATAAAAAGGTCCTAAATTAAAGCTATTACATCCTCAGAGCAAATACAATTATATGATAAAAATAATATGCGCGAGAAAAAATTGAATCAGAGAGTTTTTAGGGTTTTGACCCTTTTTTAAGAAAGAAAGAGATTTTTTGTTATTTTGCATTTAATTAAATTAAACCTAGACTAATTAATTAATTAAATAAAAGAAAGATATTTTTTTGAGTTTTTTTATGTTTTTTAAGGAAATAAAATAAGATGATTAAATATATTAAAAGAAAAACCCTAATTCTACATTGATTTTAAATTATTGCAAAAAAGTTAAAATTAACCTAATTAAAACTAAATTAATTAATTACTTATTTATTTACAAAATAACTAATTAAATTTAATAAATAAGAATATTATATTTTTGTGTTTTCTGAATTTTGTTATGAAAATAAATATTAATTTGTTAGTGAAAATAATAATTATAAAAAATAATAATTAAATGAAAGAGATAAAAAGAAAAGAAAAGAAATAAACTTGAAGGGGGGTGTTGGGCCCAATTTTGTGGTGTATCAGCAATTCTGAAGCCCATTAACAATTCCAGCCCTGTTGACTTTCCTGATCACCCATGCGTATGTTGACCAGAGAGCATGGTGGTCTTCCACTCATGACCATTGGATCTATGCTTGGAGACATCTGGTGCACTGAGGTTTGAGGTGTATGGTGGACCTCACTTTGAAACTTGCACGTGAATACCTGTGAAATAAAAATAACAAGGTTTTGGGGGGACCTGGGATTCGAACCCAGGTCCCAATGCTTCCAGGCCAGCGTCCCTGCCACTACACCATCATGCTTCAATTGATATTATAATAATAAGCAATTAATATATATGGAAACAATCACAATGCTGTAAATAAAAATTAAAACGCGCGCTTTTTCAAATTGGCCAACCAGATATCAACACATCATCGTCTTCAACCTTTGTCCTGTGTAAATAACATCAAATAGCGGGGGTTTTTAACCTCCACTAACTCCTGCAAGGAAAAATAGCGAATAGAACCACAACAATCATAAATATTTCGCGAGGTATGGGTTTTGATCGTCTTGGCCTCACGATTTCAACCATGTATCTCATTAGTCCCAATTTTTCCTGGTTTAGAAAGCCCTAATTTAAAGTTTGAAAACCCTAGAAATTTGATCATGGCATCTTTCAATTCAGGGCGTTACAGTTCAATTCAATCATGCCATTAGCTTTGTATGATCTCTAGCAATGCAAAACAATCACAAAAACATGTTAAATGCGCATGAATTAAGAGATATGATTTTGAATAGGAAGTGCAAATCGTGAAACTGTATGGAGCGATTCCTTTAGCTTTGATGCTGGAATTTGATTGCAAAATGTTCTTGGGACCTCCCACAATGTATTTGGATGAACAAAACGCCTAGAATTGGCCTAGAATGCAAGAACAAGTTTTGAGTTTTCTTGGAATTTCTTGAATTTGCTATGGCCGTTTCAGGGTTAGCTTGCATACATATAGGAGAAACAAATTAGGTCAAAGTTTTGGATCCAATCCATGTGCATTGAAGATTAAATCCTTGATTGAAAATCAAATATTCTTGATTTTCCATGATTGAACAATGTTGCCAAATTTGGATTTTTTTTGTATCTTTGACTTGTGCACGAATTTGCCAGCATGTTTTGATCATATTTGGTTCACAAATTGATTTAAAAATCAAATCTTCTATTTTCTTATGATTTAAATTAATTAAATGAATTAATATGTATTAAAAATCCAATTAATCAATAAAAATAAGAAAATAAATCCAATTCATCTTGGTGGGTCGTGCATAAGTCAGGGGTGAGGTTTCAAGAAGAGATTTGAGGCCCATTAGCAAAAAGAAGGTGTTTTGAGCAAAGTTGACTTTTGCAAATTCATGAAAATTTCCCAACTTCCCCAATGCACAACTTGCTCAATTTTGATCATATGACCATGTTCTTGGACATTTTGGAAAGATATTGAAGTCCTCTAACCAATTCCTTTGGTCCCATGTCATTTGGATTTACCAATCTCAAGTTATGGCCTTTGACTCAAAGTGTACTTTTGTTGACTTTTGAAATTGACCTATAATGTAAAAATTGGTAACTTCTTGTGAGAGCATTTCTTGATCTTGGAGTGTGAAGATGGAGTGTAGGAGATTGCATCCTATTCAAAATTAGCTTTGGATGGAATTTTTCTGATAAACCATGAAAAAGTTATGCCCTTGTCAAAGTATAGTTGACTTTTTTACTGTCCAAAAATAGTAACTTTTACATCTTGATGATTTTTGAGCTATTCTTGTGGGATCATGATCAGGACTTGATCAAATGATGATTGTGAACTAAAAATAATATGTTGACCAAAAATTCTGACTTTTGACTGCAAAATGACCATTTTGCCCCTGTAGTTGACTGTGGATCAAATGGAGCTTTTGACTGTGCAAATTGGCACTGTGAGTCTTGAAACTTGGCATGTAGATGCTTGAGAATGTATATAGGTCTATGGGACTTGATTGAACCATTGAAAACCCCAAATTCCTTGAAAGAACCAAAACCCTAATTTCAGCTGTCTTAGGAGGTAATTTGACTGTACAACCTCTTGGGCCATTTTGAGCAATGTGAAAATCAATCTTGACAAATCTTGAGGAATATGGGAGGGAAAATTTAGGGGTACAACAAGAAGGAAGACAATGCTGTGTATGACCAAAAGGGTCGTAATAAGGCAGACTACCACCAATCTGTAGGGGCAGCGCTAGTCTCTAATTCGGCACGCGTGCAACGACCACAACAATGGGGTAATTAACAAAGGCAAGACGAGCCTAAGAGACGGTTTACCAAGATCAATATGCCGATGTCTCGAACATTACAACATATGTTAAGGATGAATTTGATTACGTTGATAGGACCTCATCCAAACCCTAAGACTTCTTCTCCTAACTACAATCCTGATGCAAGGTGTGCCTATCATAGTGGTAGTCCTGGGCATGATACTAACGATTGTTGGGCATTGAAATACAAGATTCAAAATATAATTGACGCCAAGGAGATTGAGTTCGACCCTCTTGAGACTCCCAACGTGATCACTGCTCCCATGCCAAATCATGGCCCGGGTTGAGAGCATTCTTGTTCATTTGAATTCTCAAGTTGTATTTTCTTTGTTTGTTCAAACAATTATTGTCATGTCAAACTTTGTTATTTCATTAATGTATTGCACATGTTTGTCTTGAATTAATTTGTTTTCATTATGCTTAAACTGCTTCCTTACTTACTTTTTGTGATATTCAATTCTTGATTAAAAGCTCTAAGCCTTTAGAGGGAGGATGACGAGAACGATACCACAATCTCTACAGTATGCTTTTGAACAAACCCCGCTGAAGATGTACATGCGTTGTTTCAAATCCTAAATGGTGGAGTTATAAGGAAGATAATCCCTAGTCAACCCCTTTGAGCCTAAGAAGTGGGAGTTTTCTTTTCACACAAATTAAAACCTTTAATCATAACCTGGGGCAGGGTAGTTTTCTCAATTAATTTAGATGTGCATTCAGTCGCAAGCTTTCCCTTCATACACGACAAATAGTGCAGAAGATGCTCTTCAAAAGATGGTGATGGTTCCACATAATCATTAAGAACAGGCAGTCATTATCTCTCAAAATAAAAGTCCATTATGTCAAAACCTATGAAGGAGACTTAAGAAAAAAACTGGGGCATCCCGCTGGCTGTAATCACAAAAGAAATAGTTCAGACAAAAGACAGGGATAACAAAATCAAAATAGAAAGAGGTCCTACAAATCCTCAACAAAAAGAAAAGGTCACAAAAATGACTGCCTACGTACTCAAACAAGCGTTCAATTTCTGAACCATCATCAGAATATCGGGGCCAACATTCCAGAACTCAACTGGGATTCGAAATGCACAATTAACTAAGCATAGGACCGAAGAACATCACGAAGAATGGGTGGGTAAAAATAAATTTTGAACCTTTATCCTTTGTTTCTTAAACCGTGAACCAGGCCACGTTACAACCCTTAAAAGTCCTAGCTGAAGCATGGGTTAGTTCGAGAGCATATTGTTACAAAGGTATCCTGACTCCTATAAGGTTTGCTATAAATCATGAGTTGATATCCCATTCTTACAAAATTTGTTTGTCTTACTAAACAAAATGAATTTTCAAAAATTCAAGACAGACATAAGCTTTGCATTCTTTAAATGACATTGTTTGCATATGGTTAATTGTTCAAATGGAAGAGAAATTCACACAATAAATATTCAGTGAATGAAGACTCCCTCAATGGACAGAATCACCTCAGACAGAAAAAACATTCCTAATAACAGGCCTTTCATAATCAAGGGGCATGACATGGTGTCTAGTTAATCTGGGGCAGTCAAGCCAATATACAAAGAATCTCCCAAAAGTGCTGAATAGCCAGGGGAAGATCTCCATTTGAATCACTCGGGGCCTGTTACATTGATTGGGGATTCCAGCAAAAATTACTGTGAAATTTGAACCTTTAGTACCATCAAATTGCTTGTCTGTGCCAGTAGTATCAGATGGTGTCAGTATCATGTCTTCGAATCCTTCCATGGGAGTTCTTAGAAAAGATACATAGGAAATTCAAGACTATCAAAAACTTGATCAAACATCAGGTGCACCAGATTCATCCTAAAGCGGCCCCACACAGGCTCCCACGTATGAAAGGGCACATGCAATCACATAAACATTTTTTCGCATTTATACAACACTTGTTGTCATAGACGGTGACAACTCTCCACATTCTATGAGCGCGTGCATATTCAGAAAATACTACGCATGAAAAAGACCCGCTAGGTTGACAGGCCTAGGCAAAATTAAGGGCATCCCGACGGACCAAAAGAGTTCGGGAAAAAATTAGGGATATATACAAATAAAATGTACACTCGGCAAGTCAAAATCCTGAAAAGGCGGCTTGAGCAAAAAAGGGTATCCCGGTGGACTGAAAACCCGAAAGGGCGGTCCAGGAAAAAGTTAGGGATTAAAAACGTACGATTATGTCCCATCATCTTGTCATTTGTTTATCAGTAGAAGACTTATCATCCTAATCAGCATTTACCAAGCACCCCAGGAGTTGGGATGACACTCAAACCATCCACAAAGTCTCCGCAGGTCCTTTCTCCAGTAGGTACAGAGGCAGGGGCATCTTACTAAAAATTTGCCGCCATATCCTCAGCTTACAACCTAGTGATGTCAGGTGTTCTTGTATCCCCGGCAGGACAGGAATTTCCAACTACTGCTCTGTCATCAGGTTTTCCCCAGTAAAGTCGTCAAACTTCTCAGGATTCCCCAATAGGATTTCACAAAATCCCCCGACAGTGCACATAGCTTTCCTTCCCCAAAAAAGTTTATTTCTCTAACAACGGAAGATCATCTCCCAGTAGTTCAACTTCAACAAATATCTGAAGACCTACATTCTTCATCACCAACTGCAATCAGGGATTTATTTTCCCTAATTCAACAACACTGTAATAGAACAAATGATACATTCACATATTGCATTCATACATCATTCTACAAACATCATAGCATCTGCAGTACAAATGCATAGATCCCAATCTCATTTATTTTGAGAACACCATTACATAATGCATTTCATACATCATGACATTGCATACAGCTAACGCTTTACCTTTTCGGGAAAGATCAATCAACAGATATTTATCATCAATAATTTTCAACAGGTCCAAGATCAGCTTCTGAAACAAAATAGAGTAATTATCTGTGCGACCAAATACATCTTTACACGGGCTCATCATGAAGCAATCTTAAATGGGTTTCTTCTGACTTCCAAATACAGCTTTACACGGGCTCATCATGAAGCAATCTTACACGTGATTCTTCTGACTTCCAAATATAGCTTTACACGGGCTCAACATGAAGCAATCTTACACGGGTTTCTTCTAACTTCCAAATACAGCTTTACACTGGCTCATCATGAAGCAATCTTACACGGGTTTCTTCTGACTTCCAAATATAGCTTTACACGGGCTCAACATGAAGCAATATTACACGGGTTTCTTCTGACTTCTAAATACATCTTTACACGGGCTCATCATGAAGCAATCTTACATGGGTTTCTTCTGACTTCCAAATATAGCTTTACACGGACTCAACATGAAGTAATCTTACACGGGTTTCTTATGACTTCCAAATACAGCTTTACAAGGGCTCAACATGAAGCAATCTTACACGGGTTTCTTCTGACTTCCAAATATAACTTTACACGGGCTCATCATGAAGCAATCTTACGCGGGTTTCTTCTGACTTCCAAATACAGCTTTACACGGGCTCAACATGAAGCAATCTTACACGGGTTTCATATGACTTCCAAATACAACTTTATATGAGCTCTTCATGAAGCAATCTTACACGGGTTCCTTCTCCTTCTGAAATGCAGCTTTACACGGTCTCTTCATGAAGCAATCTTACACGGGTTCCTTCTCCTTCTGAAATGCAGCTTTACATAGGCTCTTCATGAAGAAATCTTACACGGGTTCCTTCTTCTTCTGAAATGCAGCTTTACACGGGCTCTTCATGAAGCAATCTTACACGGGTTCCTTCTCCTTCTGAAATGCATCTTTACACGGGCTCTTCATAAAGCAATCTTACAAGGGTTCATTCTCCTTCTGAAATACAGCTTTACACGGGCTCTTCATGAAGTAATCTTACATGGGTTCCTTCTCCTTCTAAAATACAACTTTTACACGTGCTCTTCATAAAGCAATTTGTGATGCGGTGGGAGAACTGACTTGAGGTTTTGCGTTTGTGTTTGCAAATGTCGCGGTTAGCAAGAGTCGCCACCGACTTTTATTTTATCCAAAAGGAAATGTAAAAAAGCACAGGAAAGACCTTTGAGATGTTTTCTTGAGTTCGGGGGGTACATTATGAAAAGGGAAGGTATTAGCACCCTTTTAATCCATGGTTTTCCGTGGGCTCTTAGTTACTTGTTTAGATCACTTGCTTTGCTTTTGCAATTGTTTGAAATGGTGCTTTGTGTGGTTTTGAAAGTATTTTGAAAAGAGGCCATCGTTTTGGCAATCTTTGTAATGATTCTCGTTCGTAAGAATGTATACAAAGATGTTTGTCTTTTGAAAAATGTTTCAATGTTTTGAAAGATTTTTGGAAATGTTTTGAAAAATGTGTGTTTGTTTGAAAAATAGCCAGGATTGTTTGCAAATGATCAAGTAACTAGAAGCTTATCTACCTACTCAAAAGTCTTTCTTGTACATTTTTATTCCCTTGACATTGTTGATTTACCATTGCTTTGGTAAACAACCCTATCTTTGGATGTTAAACGGGACGGGCGTGGGTCATCGTATAACCATGATAGTAATGGTGTCAAGTATCTTTAGCACTTTGAGGGACTAAGATCATTTGTTTTTAGGCAACCTTTTGATAGTGTCATCAAGGGACTATGATCTTTTGTTTTGTTTTGTTTTGCCAAGATACCTAGCATGCATACCATGGCCATTTTGTAAGGCAACCAAGTGGGTGAAACTCTAGAGGTGCTTTGTGTGCAATGTGTTGTCATTTTTCATGCATTTTTGTCTTGTATTAGGTCATGCTATTTGTTTGATTTTGTCTTATCATACAAACCCTAATTTACTAAACATGCATATAATGAGATAAATTACGTAAAGTAAATCTAAACTATTACAACAATATTATGGGAGGGGGGATACAAGTTTTTTGAATGGGGGATATTGCTCAAAATAAAACCCTAAAAAAATTATTACAACCCAATTGAATTTTTGCACAATAAATAAATAAACAATTATTTAAATATGCAATAAAATGTATGGATGCAAAATGTTTTTTTGTATTAATTTTATATATGTAAAATAGAATTATTTAAGTCCTCAAAATAAGAAAAAATAATATTATTATTTTTGAAAGGGGAAACCCTAATTTTTTGGTTTAAAAGAAAATTATGTTTTCTATTATTTATTTGCCCATTTTTTACAAGAAATAATAAATAAAATTATTTACAAGTATTAAAAATTAAAATATATATGGAAATAATATTTTATGTGTATGAACAATAAAAATAAAAATGTATAGTATTTATTTAAATATATTCACAATTTATTTAAGAAAATAAAGTATATTTATTTGAATAATCAATATTTTATGCAAAAAATAAAATAAAAAAATAAAATAAAATGCAAAAAATTAAGAAAATATTTTTGGGATTTTTTAATGTTCAGAAAAAAATATTAAAGTCAATAAACATAAAAGAAATGAAAAAATATGCAAAATATAAAAATATGCAAAGGGGGGTGCAAATAGGAAACAAAGGGGTGTGAAAAGTAACAGGCCCAAGGCGCCAGGCCCAGAACACCAACTTCATCCCTGTCATTGGCTTCGCGCGCGCATCCCATGTACAAACCTGAAACTCTCACATACGTGCTCAAAAGCAAAAACCCATAACACAAAACATGTAGCTCATGATCTCACGATTCCAGTGATATAAAAAACATAATCTAACTCTCAAGGATCATGGAGAATTTAATCACCCCTAATTTCTGACCTAGTTTTTTCATGAACTTTGATAACGAGAAATTGTATCATATAATTACTACGCTTTTTCCGATTTTTATAATACATTGAGTCGTCTAACTCCTAATTATTCCGAGTTTTTGTGTCTTTTCACAGGTACAACATGTGTCAACTCAAATCAGTGAAAAAGGACCACATGAAGGAAGCTAACCAAGAAACAAAGGAGAAAGAACCAAATCTGCAAATTCTGCAGATTTTGTAGCTGTGACAACCGTCACGCCTCCCCAACTAGAAAGAACACTCGTCACACATCATTGACGAGCGTAATGTGTATTTTAAGCGCATTACGACCGTCACCCACCTGTGACGAACGTCACACGCGTAAAGAGGAACGTTATGAATTAGTGGAGACGTGGGCAACGTGAGGGCAAAATTCTTCTCCTATATTTCCTCCACTCAGTAACCATGCATCCTGGTTTTTCTCCACTCAAGCCTTTTCCAAGATTTTCTCAACTGCAATATTTTCTCCTATATATATGTGGTAGTTCAATGGATGAGGGTCGAAGAATTTTTCTAGAGACCAAAATTTCTACTTTCCTGCAATTATTCTATTTTCTTGTTTTAGAGTTTTTTTCTACACTACTGTAATTTCTATTTCCAGCATTAGTTTTAGAGTGTTAATTCTTCATTTAAGAATTAACACAATTTATTGATTTCGATTGAGCTGCAAGGAATATTGTAACATCCAAGATTACCATAGCAACATTATTTCAGGGTTTTTTGTGCAATTAATATTTATTCATTCTTGTATTATGTCGTTTATTTTTATGAATATTATTTTAAATTGCATAGTTATTAAATATATTATGTCCAGCTAAATTAATTGTACCGGTATGTGACTCCTAAGTACCGAAGGAATTCAGTGATACCTTGGCTAAAAACATTTATAAAACAATTTCTGGTTTCCAATTTCCATGTTTAATTTAACTACCCTTGTCACGAGAGTGAGAGGATAATTAACACGATTTTGCCACGAGAGTGGGAAATTAATTAAGGCAAGAACCTGCATGCGAGAGCTGGGGTTCAACCCAGATAGTGGTAACGAAACATTAATTTTTAAATACACGAGAGTGTTTTAATAAATTAATTAAACTCAAATTGTTTTCAAAAAGTGTTATTAAATTTAAAGTGCATCCACTAGGTTTAGTAGCATGACTTATTTCATGAACACGAGAGTGTATGTCTCAGGCTTTTAAACAATTCGTTTTTACCGAAATACTTTATATGCCAAGCGATTCACTGAATTCCCGAAGTCCGACTATCACATACCGGTATAACTATTACTATTATTTTTAATTAAACTATTTCCCCCCTAAAACCAAATATTCATCGCTTAGTTAAACAAATTGTAGCATTAGATCGTATGCGATTGATCCTCAGTCTCTGTGGGTTCGATAATCATTTAAAACTAGAACGACTAAACTGTATACTTGCAGTTAGTATTCCAATAGACTTATAAAGTCCCGATCAAGTTTTTGGCGCCGTTGCCGGGGACTGATTAATCAATTAAGTACGATTCTTCTGTTGCGCATTTAGACTAGGCAACAGAAACCCTCTTTCAATTTGTATGCCAAATACTCACTCCCGAAGCGAGCCTTTGCATCTACAAATCTTGTCCCAATTACTATGTATCACTCAAAATTTTTCTACAACTCCCACTCCGAGTATTTCGAGGAATCACAAGAATCCCATAAATCCGACCTCAAAATACTATTGGAGAATTTCAATGCGTCACAGACTCATTCTCAACCGAATTACCTTTCCAACCACCAATCCCAACGTTTTGAGGAATCTCAAGAATATTATAATTCCAACCAAACTTATCCTCAACCAAATTTCCCCTACAATCACTACACCCAATATTTCGAGGAGACGCAAGAACCCTATAAATCCGACCTCGAAATATTAATGGAAAATTTTAATGAAATATCAATGATGACAAAGCGCTTTGTGGAAACACAAAATGCGACTCTAACTCACTTTGAAGAATCAGAAGAATCACATGATTTCAACTTCGAAACATCAATGGAGGATTCCAATGCGATGTTAATTCACTCTAGGTTAGAATCTCTGATAGAGCACTTTGTAGAGACACAAACTATCCAGAACGAAGAGTTTAGAAAATAAAGTCTTCAAAACAGTGAAAACCTTAGGCAACTGACCACTGTGGTTGAGTCGCTCGCGACTCACAACATAGCCTTAGAGACTCAAATCTTCCAGATTGAACAAAACCCTCTAGGACCCTTCCCTGAGGAGAAATTGGATGTTGTAACAACCAGTAGTGAAAAACAAGTTGAAAATCCTAAGGAGAGTGATAATGAGGTTGAGGAGAGTGATGATGTGATTGAGGAAAGTTCAGATGAGAAAAGAGTAAAGATTGAGAAAAAATCTCCAACACCATCTAAAAGGGAGGTTGTAGAAGAGGTAGAGAAGGGAGCACCTATTGTTATGCCTCATCCCTATACCCCACCGTTTCCTTTCTTGAAAAGTTTTATGGAAGCTCAGATAGACTCCCAATCTAAAACATATGTGGAGGTATTGGAAAATATCCACACTAATGCACCCTTGTTAGAAGTCTTGCATAAAAAGAGAAAATTAGAGGACCGTGAAACTAGGGTTATAATTACTGTTAAGAAGGTAAGGTTAACCTTTGAGGTGGTGGATGAAATCACTAAGCCTAAACTTGAAAATATGATACTTAGGATAGATCCAGAACCACCACCACAAGTTCAAAAGAATGAACCACCCCACAGAAGAAAGAAAAGAAAAGGTGAGGGATATGTGAAATGGCTTGATAAGTGGCCATGGAAAATGATGATTACTAAAATTTCAACGGAGGAGTCATTCTCGAGAGAACCACCATGAGTGCTTGCACTCCTGAGCCGTCGAGCTATCAACGTTAAAAACAACGATTAGTGGGAGGCAACCCACCTATTTGTTTTTGTTATTATTTCCGTTTGTTTTTATTTTTATTTTGATTTTCTATTCCATTTCTAGATATATTTCTTTTAAAGCATTATTTTCATTATTTTCTTTTTCATTTTTCCTAAAAATATTTTATACAACTGCTGCTGATTTTCAAACAACTTTACATGTTTTCTGAAAAAAGTCTTTTTCTATCCTACCTTCTCCCCTGATTTGCTTTCCCCCTTTGCTATTTACTATGGAAACCACTTTTAGAGGCAGAAACCAAATGAGGAGGTTTGAGGAATTATCACACAGAAATATCGGTATGACCTTATATCATGATGAACCAACAATGGACACTTTAGGCATTAAGGATAGTGTCCATTATCTGTTTAGCCAGTTGGGGTGGGAAAAAGCCCATATTAAATCTAGGTTTGTTACATACCGCGAGCTTACCCTTGAATTTCTAAGCTCCTTAGTTCATATACCCGAGCGCGGTTTCAGAACTAGAAAGGGATTTATAGCTTTCGGGTTATTTGGTATTGAATTTGCTTACACCCATAAAGAATTAGCCGACCTTTTGCTTTTTCTACCACCCAAGCAGAGTTAATGGATTTTGAGCTAGACTATTTTTGGGGGACTTTAACTGGAAATTACCACCCTGAGCCGGATAGCATGGATAATAATGAAATACACAACCCCGCTATCCGCTATTTCCACAAGATTCTAGCACATACCATTTTCGGCAAAGAACAGAACCGCACTGTCGTATCTAAAGATGAGATATTTTTTCTGCAGTGTATGACCCAGGGCTGACCTGTAAATGCAGTGCTATTCTTAATACAAACCTTTTCCCGCATTGCTGAGAACCCTAGTGAGCCAATCATCATGGGAGGCCTTGTTACAATGATTGCTAACACCCTCGGACTTAGATACCAGCTACATAGGTGTACACAATTTGGTTCAATCCGCCCTATGAACATTGATTTTTGTTTCCACCTACGAATAATAGATAACCTAGGTCCTTCACCCTTCGATTACTTGATAAGGGACGAAGTAGTCACAATATTTACACTTCCTAACCATGCCAAAACAAGTGCCCGCAATCGCGACAATTGGCTGTATGAGCTTAACCCTCCCGACCACCCTTCGACACCTGAGACACCCCAATTCTACCAAGTTTATGATACCACAATATCTGATGAGAATGACCCCGAGACCCCTCCTGGTTACCATGATGGTAACAACATCGTAGAGGAAGTTGATGCCCCTGCAATAACAAAAGGGGAATATGCTGAAAATTTGAATAAAATCTTTTCTACGCTGGATGTTTATTAGACGGACATCAATGGAATCAAGAACGAGTTGAAGGGTATGCGTATGGACGTGATAGGCTTAACTGATATAACTGTGGAGCAGTTTTATCACATAAATGCAGCTTTCGAAGATTTGAAGACGCGATTGGGATGAAGCAGCAAAATCAACACTTATTTTTACCTTGTGTTTTATGTTTCTAGGCAGTTTATGATTACATTTTAAACAAGTTTACTCTTTACAGTTTTTAAAGTTCTGTTAGAAACATATATTTATTTCAATTTCAGTTTATTTTCATTTCGATTTCAGTTTATTTTCATTTTATTTCATTTTCATTTTTCATTAAATTTACTGTGTGTTACATCAAATATTATATCCACTGATCATATTATCATTTTGCAAAATTTTGTTATACGATGTATGTTGGAAATACTCTGCATGTATTGAATTACTGTGTTATAATGTTTTGGAATTATACTGTTTCGTTCATTTCATAAATATGATTCTTTGCACCCGTAACGATCGTAACGTCCCCATGACGAGCGTAACACGCGTTTCACCGTGTTACACCCGTCAGCCCAATGTGACGATCGTCACGCGCGCCCAATAGCCGATCCTGCTATTACAGAAGCCGTTCCACCTTCCTCTTATTCTTCCCTTTTTCCCAAAACCGTAACAGTACCCATTCCAATTTTCTCTCAAATTCCAACACTCTAACACCTAAACTCCATCAACCCACTACTCAATCCACATTCCAAACCATTTTCATGATTAAATCTTTTGCATGCACTATGGCCAACAACCAGCAAATCCCCAATCTCACTTTCAGAGCCGGCGAGCAAGGTGAAACCCAACGACTCAAATTCCAGAAGTTCCAACGCCGCGGTCTCCAACCTACACGGTATGTTGACCTTGATTGTTTGAGGAATTTGGGACTGCTAGACAGCGTCCGACAACTTTTGCAGAATGTGAACTTATGGAACCTGTGCCGCGAACCGCAACCCATTTACGAAACTCTCACCTTTGAGTTTCTGAGTTCCTTTGCATACATTACTCCCCCTGGTGCCAAGAACCAACTCTCAGGCGTGGCCAAATTTCGCATGTTTGGCACTGAGCATCAGCTGCCCCAAAACCGACATCGCACGGCTGTTATGTTTCTATTCTGACGAAGGTGTCCACCTCCGGGTGCCGGATAATTTTGGCGAGGAAGATTTTAACTTATGGCACAGTATGACGAACATTCGTGCCGGATCTTACGACCACCTCAACACCACACATATTCATAATCCGGCTATCCGATACTTTCACCGCATCCTCTACAACACCATCTTTGCCCGAGACAACAATCACAAGCTCAACTCCAAGGAGCTATTCTTCATGCATTGCGCATTCACAGGGCAAAAGATCAACGCCGCCCCATTTTTACTGACTCACATTCACTCTATTTGTGCTAGAGGCGGAAAACCCTTTTATTTCTGAGGGCTAGTCACTTCACTTGCCATAGCTCTGAACTATGGATCACTACAAGGCCGCACATCTCATTTATGAGCGGGAGGATGGCAGATTCCACCCTGTGATCAGAAACACTGTTTATCATAACATCACTTTGCCTTGCAGGGACCGAATCGATCCATAAAACCGAGCTAACTGGTTATTCGATCCTGCAGCTCCCGCGGGGCGTGCTCCTACTCATGAAGACCAACCTAATGCCCCCGCAGACGAAATGCAAGAAGAGCTGGACAGTGCTCCCCCCGTCCACGACATTCCAGGACCTTCATCTACACCACCTCCTATTAATCTTGAAGACATTCTCCGCGCCATTCATATGCAAAATCAAATGAGCGCAGCACTTGAAAGAAGACAACAGGAACAATATGAGTATCTATGCGCTCAAAACACTCAGATCTTGACTGGACAGCGGAGCATGAATGAGAGGTTGGACGAGGCCCTGTCGGAACTCAATGCCCTAAGTCTGGATGTCAACACCCTTGGTTACCAGGATACTGACACATAAGCCACTCCTACCAGACGCTCTCGCACCAGGAGTAGAGGACGTGGTCACCAGTAGTTTTCTTTATTTTCAATGTAGTTTACTTTTTTCTGTTTCATTTCCTTTCTGTTTTTTTTTTGTAATTGTACTTCCCCGCCTATATACCGCAACATTGAGGACAATGTCGGATTTAGTGTGGGAGAGGTACCTTTCCATCTTTTATAAACTAGTAAATTTTTATGATATGTCTCGATTCAAATTCTTCACTTTATTTAGCCATACCGAAATTTTTTTATCTTCGCATTAGCCCAACATACCTATTTTAACGAAATCCCAGTTGAGGAAGCCGAAAACGACATAACAAGATCGATACGGTTATGACACCGTAGACTTCCTACTTACGCGATCCGTTTCAATAACCATTATACCGATATCTGGAGTTTTAAGTTCTAGAGTAACCCCTAGTAGTTTATACTAGCAGTCAACACCGTCTTGACATAAACCACGTGGAGAATCGATGAATATAAGTGTTTGATGCCTGATTCTAAAAATATCCTTCCTATCTCGCTGCTAAAAGAAAAGAAATTTTGTGCACCAAAATATACAGTCACATATAAGAGCTGAGCAAATAATGAAGGAATTCAGTGTTCGTTAGTTCAAAGGTATCTGGTTCTGAACTCGGTAGGGCGTGCTACGGCCCGATCCCCCACAACCTCCAATTTGGATAACATATGTAGGGTTGCCACATTCGTGTACCAGACCCCGTGCTAAAAGGATCAAAGTCACTAACCGGTTACTCCACTATGTGCGTGCTAAGACAAAGGGCTTAATGTGATTGCGCCAGAATGAAACCGGGTGAAATAGATACGAGGAACTCTGGGCAGAATTATGACGAAACTGTTGGATAGCTCGTTTGAAATGGAAGCCTACGACTAAGCTTATTGCTTGTGTCATTAGCGTATCTTTAGTGTTTCACTCAAGTATCGGCCGAACCGACGAGGATTTCCCGAAATTGCTTTAAAAATTCAAGGTATGTCATGCATATACGCTTGACAAAACTTGTCCGACCTTTCGAATGACTATTTGCTTGAGGACAAGCAAAGGTTTAAGTATGGGGGAATTTAATAACGAGAAATCGTATCATATAATTACTATGCTTTTTCCGATTTTTATAATACATTGAGTCGTCTAACTTCCGATTATTCCGAGTTTTTGTGTCTTTTCACAGGTACAACATGTGTCAACTCAAATCAGTGAAAAAGGACCACATGAAGGAAGCTAACCAAGAAACAGAGGAGAAAGAACCAAATCTGCAAAGTCTGCAAATTTTGTAGTTGTGACGACCATCACACCCTGTGATGACCGTCACGCCTCCCTAACAAGAAAGAAGGCTCGTCACACATCATTGACGAGCGTAATGCGTTATTTAAGCGCATTACGACCGTCACACGCGTAAAGAGGAACATTATGAATTTGTGGAGACGTGGGCAACGTGAGGGCATAATTCTTCTCCTATATTTCCTCCACTCAGTAACCATGCATCCTGGTTTTGCTCCACTCAAGCCTTTTCCAAGATTTTCTCAACTGCAATATTTTCTCCTATATATGTGGTAGTTCAATGGATGAGGGTCGAAGAATTTTTCCAGAGACCAAAATTTCTACTTTCCTGCAATTATTCTATTTTCTTGTTTTAGAGTTTTTTTCTACACTACTGTAATTTCTATTTCCAGCATTAGTTTTAGAGTGTTAATTCTTCATTTAAGAATTAACACAATTTATTGATTTCGATTGACCTGCAAGGAATATTGTAACATCCAAGATTACCATAGCAACATTATTTCCAGGTTTTTTATGCAATTAATATTTATTCATTCTTGTATTATGTCGTTTATTTTTATGAATATTATTTTAAATTGCATAGTTATTAAATATATTATGTCCGGCTAAATTAATTGTACCGGTATGTGACTCCTAAGTACCGAAGGAATTCAGTGATACCTTGGCTAAAAACATTTATAAAACAATTTCTGGTTTCCAATTTCCATGTTTAATTTAACTACCCTTGTCACGAGAGTGAGAGGATAATTAACACGATTTTGCCACGAGAGTGGGAAATTAATTAAGGCAAGAACCTGCATGCGAGAGCTGGGGTTCAACCCAGATAGTGGTAACGAAACATTAATTTTTAAATACACGAGAGTGTTTTAATAAATTAATTAAACTCAAATTGTTTTCAAAAAGTGTTATTAAATTTAAAGTGCATCCACTAGGTTTAGTAGCATGACTTATTTCATGAACACGAGAGTGTATGTCTCAGGCTTTTAAACAATTCTTTTTTACCGAAATACTTTATATGCCAAGCGATTCACTGAATTCCCGAAGTCCGACTATCACATACCGGTATAACTATTACTATTATTTTTAATTAAACTATTTCCCCCCCTAAAACCAAATATTCATCGCTTAGTTAAACAAATTGTAGCATTAGATCGTATGTGATTGATCCTCAGTCTCTGTGGGTTCGATAATCATTTAAAACTAGAACGACTAAACTGTATACTTGCAGTTAGTATCCCAATAGACTTATAAAGTCCCGATCAAACTTCAAGCTTCAAATTCTCACTACTCAGTTAATATAAATGGAAATTATGCATATGTATAGCTTCAGCAAGTTAAGGACTACATTTTTGCTTCACAAATCGTGACCTAAGGATGCCTAAATAAGGAGATAGAACTTTGAAAAATACCTTGTTCATCTGAGTTTGGATATGGCAATGTGGGGACTTTGAGTGAGGCCTAAAGATTGTATGAGCTTCCTTGAAGTTCCCTCAAGCTTCTCCAATGCTCAGCTTGCCTTGAGGATGCTTGAAACTCCCTGCACGAGTCAACCTGCAACCTTCCAAAATGAAAATGGTGATATTTGAAATAGGGCTTACAGAACCAGGACCATGGCTTGGATAATTTAGGTAGGATTTATGTAAAGTGTTTGAAGTGTTACAAAGCAAAACGCACGAGCCAATAATGAGTTGGCAAGAAATTTGCAGAAGCTGCCCTGTTTGGGCAGAAAAATGTGGTTTTGGTGTTTGAGAATGTTCGGGATGTTAGGAAATCGTGTATTTGCTTGCAACAAGTTTTATGAAGTTGTTTAGAATTATACAATGTCTTCTCTTTATCAGATATCCAAGTTCTCTTGACTTTTGCCCATTTGCTTGCTTTTGAAGAAAGTTTGAGGTGACTATGCCAAAGGCTTGTACAGGCTAGCTTGTGGACTGCAGAGGGTTGGTATACTTTGCCCGATGTTTGTGGATCTTGCTTGCAACAAAATATGAGGTCCATGGCTCAAGAAATGTAAAGTTGCAAAAAGGCTTGCTTTATCAAAGTAGTATTGTGAACTTTATGCCATTTTTGGATTAATTCATTGTGCAATGCTTCAAAAGCCAAAACAAATCCATTATCCATTGATTTTGCATTTAATTATGGAGTTTAGAAGGGATTAGGACCTGTAATGCAAGGTACAAGCATGCTTGAAACTGATTTGCAACTTGAAGCATTGTAAACATGGCTTGCACAAAAGTGACAAATTGCCATTTTCTCTTCTTCGATTCTCCCTAACCACAAATGATCTTGGAGAGTTCTTGGACATTTTGGAAATCTTGCAACATGATCTAAAATCCATCTTTGAAATGAAACTTGAGATACTTCTTGGAACTGGGTGAAAATTTTCCATGAAGTTAGGTAAAAAACCTGCCTAAACTAGGGCAAAATTTCACTAAGTTATTTAGTTTATGGACCCCTATTCACAAAATAATAACTTGAGATCCAAGCATAATTTGGGAAAAGTTTGTGAAGAAAAGTTGTATATTTCATTGAGGACTAAAACTTTCATGTTGGAAGTTTTCTTTGAATCCAATTGCATCATGGTGAAAAAGTTGTGGAAAGTTGGGAAAAAATAAGAATTTTTCATACTTAGAAAAATTCTGTTATGAAAAATTTCAAACTAAAACCCTAATTTTCAAAATTGGGTTTCTTAGTCAACAAGTTTCATATTTTGACATATCTTGATGAATTGTGACCCTTGGCACTTGATTTTGACCAAAAAGTCAAAGTTTGACTTTTCAGTGTACAGTTGACTTTTGATCAGTTGACTGCAAAATTCATCTGTCAATCCTATGCATTTGAGATCTTTTGAACTATGTGATTAGGTAAAGATGATGCTATTGAGTCCTTGAAATCATTCTTGAACCCAATTGGTCATTGGCTAGGTTAAAAATCATAAATTGCCCTTTCTCAGTCAAAACCCTAATTTTGACCATTTTGCCCTTTTGATGATTTGATCAAATTTCTTGAGGAGTTGTGGTCCAAACTTGATCAAATGGTACATAGGATCCTAGAATGTTGTTGGGGATCAAAAATTATGAAGTTTGACTATAAATTGGCCATGGTTGACTTTTTCCCCAATACAGCTGATTTTTAGGTCAACTGTCCAATTGACTGGGCAAAAATGTGATTCTAAGCTTGAAACTTGATATGAGCAATCTTAGGGGTCCAAGATGGTGTATGAAAGTCATATGAAGCATTGATGGTCCAAATATCCTTGTGCAAACTCAAACCCTAATTTCAGGTCATCAGTGCAAGGTGAGGTCTTGAGTTGAGCAAACCCTAATCTTGTCTTGAGTCCAAGAAGTCTTGTGAGAAAAATCTTGATAAATGAGAGGGTAAATTTTGGGGTACAACACAATCTTACATGGGTTCCTTCTCCCTCCTTCTGAAGTTTTTCACGGGCTTATCCTGAAGCAGCCCTACCCAGGCTCCTTCTGAAGTTTTACACAGACTTATCCCGAAGCAGCCCTACCCAGGCTCCTTCTGAAGTTTTACACTGACTTATCCCAAAGCAGACCTACCCAGGTTCCTTCTCACAATCTCCAGATGCAGTTCTACACAGACTCATCCTAAGGAAACCCTGCTCAGGTTCCTTCTCTTGAATTTCCAGATGCAGTTTTACACGGACTCATCCTGAGGCAACCCTACCCAGGTTCCTTCTCTTGAATTTCCAGATGCAGTTTTACATGGACTCATCCTGAGGCAACCCTACCCAGGTTCCTTCTCACAATTTCCAGATGCAGTTTTACACGGACTCATCCCGAGGCATCCCTACCCAGGTTCCTTCTTACAATTTCCAGATTTAGTTTTACACGGACTCATCCTGAGGCAACCCTACCCAGGTTCCTTCTCACAATTTCCAGATGCAGTTTTACACAAACTCATCCTGAGGCAACCCTACCCAGGTTCCTTCTCTTGAATTTCTAGGTGCAGTTTTACACGGACTCATCCTGAGGCAACCCTACCTGGGTTCCTTCTTACAATTTCCAGATGTAGTTTTACCTTGACTCATCCTGAAGCTACCCTACCCAGGCTCCCTCTTATTTATCTCCTAAAACAGCCCTACCCAGGTTCCTTCTCATACACTTCCAGATGAAGTCTTACCCGGACTCATCCTGAAACAACCCTATACAGGTTTCTTATGATACGTTTCCAAATAGTAGTTAATTTCATTCTCCCTAGCAAATTACTGCGAAGCCTGGATTTCAACCAGAAAACAACAAACTTTCATCTCTCCAATCCAGAGATAACCCCTCAGTAGAGCCGTGGACAACTGAAGTTCCTAAACTCTATTCCCTATAGAGTTTTCCTCAAACAGGAAAACAACAGAAATCAACATCCCCCAGTGGACTCCTCCTCAGACAACAGGAACAGGAATCCCCACAAAGAGACCTCTTATGGAGTCAGCATCTACTCTGGATGGCATCTTTAAGCCCATCTCCGAAGACTCTACGTCATGTACTCTGGATGGCATCTTTAAGCCCATCTCCGACGACTCTCCGTCATGTTCTTTGGATGGCATCTCTAAGCCCATCTTCGACGACTCTCTGTCATGTTCTTTGGATGGAATCTCTAAGCTCATCTCCGACGACTCTCCGTCATATTCCTTGGATGGAATCTTTAAGCCCATCTGCGACAGTCTTCTATCATCTTTTCCAAATGGAATCTGTAAGCCCATTCCATACACAATCAACCAACACATCATCGAGTACAAATTTTTGGGCACTCTAGTGTTCAATCATCTTCCACCTTTAGATCACGAAAGGCAAACAAGCCAATCTACATCTTCAAGTATAAGAAGATTTAACAGGGGCAGTTGTTGTACCCCAAAATTTGCCCTCTCATTTTTTTCAAGGCATGCCCATTGAGGTCCCCAACATTCCCAAGAATGACTTAGAATTGACCAGACTAATTCTCCTCCCAAGGCAATGAACCTCTAACTAGGGTTTTTAATTTTCATCAAGATGTGTGAGCTCCAAAGGTCTCAAGTGTTTTCAATGGTCCTAATATGACTTCAAGATTGTCTATGCCAAGTTTCATGCCTTGTACAACAAGTTTTCTTAGTCCATTGCCCAAATGTTTGAAAATCAACTATATTAGGTCAAAAGTCAACTGTAGCCCAAATACAGTCAAGCTTCATGTTTTTGGTCAACATCAATATTTTGAAGTGATATCCATCATTTAATCAAGGGTTGATCATGATTCCTCAAGAAATGCTCCTAATTCATCAAAAGTCAAGAATTGCTAATTATGGTTTCTATAGGAAAAGTCAACCAAACTTTGACCACGCATAACTTTCACATACTTCATCCATTTCCCCCCAAAAAAGGATAATATTGAAGAGAATATCATTCCCTACAATTTCTCTTCAGCCCTCAAGTCCAAGAAATGCACCATTTGAAAGATACAAGCTCATACATTACATGTCATTTTCAGAAAGTCAACAAAATCCACTTTTTGCCAAGACCTTTTACATCAAGATAAAATCTTCAAATGCAAAATTTATCAAAAGAGGAATTGAAGTAGACATCTTGGGCTTTCCAAAAAGTTCAATATCATCATCATGAGATAAAATTGAGCAAGTTATGGTTTTCCCAGATTGGGAAAATTTGGGAATTTTCAAGAATTATGCATTGAGCAAATTTGAAGTTTTAAGGAAATGAACCAATTTCTTGGACTTCAAGCATCTTCCTAAGTTTATAGAGGACCTCTAAAGTTATTCTTGTCATGCCTTGAATTTGCTAACTATTTTATTCATATTTATTTTAATTTATTTCAAATAAATATAAAATAAAATGTATAAAATGATTGGAAATGGGCTTTGAGCTTTGGGTTGACGTTTGGGACAGCCTAGGCCCATAAAATTTCGTGCAAAGGTGTCCACATTCACTCAAATTCAAAAAAGGATAAGTTTCCTTGTTTTTGGCCAAAATTACAAATTTCATTCATGGTTTTGAAACGTTTGCTTTAAGGTTGTTTAAACCTTTGTTTTCTTGTCTCCTCATTCCTCTCTATATAAACAAGCATCTAGCAAGCATTTCAAGACGCCTACACAACCTAGAGAGAGCTCTACCATTTTTGCAAAATTATCAAAATCGGTAAAAATTCGAAACCCACTTTGCAGGTACTTTTGGTCCGAACTACAAATCATACATTGCTCTTGAGGTTCCCAGGGACTTGTTCCAACCATCCTTAAAGCTTGCAAGGTATCCAAGCTATCACCATTTTGATATAATCTCAAATTCGAATCTCTATTTTTATTAATTGTTGAATGTTCTAATGTGTGTATATGAGTTCCTGGATATCCTTAGAGCAGGTTAGGGGAATTACATGGAATGCATGACATCTAGAACATGAGATACCATGTACCATCAAGTACTGTCCACATTGGATCCAAGGATGGACCTGGACTTCACAATCCGGGCTTAGCGAAATTTCAATTGCACCCCCCATTCTACTTCAGCCGTCAACCCAATTCCTTTTCTTTTTGTTTTATTTAATTATTTCATCTCTTAATCATTTTAATTATAATAATAAAAAAAATCACAAAAAATTTAGGCTTAGACATTTTTAGTTAAATAATTAATTTTTTTAATTAATTAATTAATTAAAATTTTAACCTTTTTCTTAATTAAAAATGAATTAGAATTTAAGTCTAATTACTTTCTTTTCATAATAAAAAAAACCACAAAAAAGGCTTAGTTTATTTTTTCTTAATTTAATTTTCTAAGTAGACTTTAGGATAATTAATTTAATTATTTTTCTTAAATCAAAAACAACAAAAAAGAATTTTCTTATTAGGTTTTAGACGAACTTTCAACCTTTCGCGCGTTATTTATTTTTCGCATCTTTATATTCATGTAACTGCATACTGGATGTAATAATTAATAGAATTTTATCTGCTTTCTTTATTTTTCTTCTCCAAATTTTTTTACATTGTAAATATCCCCTTCCCGAAAGCCATGTAATAGTTTAGATTTACACTTTCTGCACTTTATTTTCTGTACATATAACTGCTAGTAACTAGGCGTGTACGAAAAGACTGAAATCAAACGTTAGCAAACTTAACAAAAAAACAAAAATAACTGAACATAACACACTTGCACATATACACCTCTAGGGTACCCCACTTTGGTTGCCTTCAGAAATAAAACAGTCATGAGGCAGGAACACTTTAGCAAAGATCCATAAATCAAAAGATCATAGTCCCTCGATGACCCTACAGTTGCCTTGTCGGTAAATGATATAGTCCCTAAACAAAATTGCTAAAGCGTCTCCACAAGTTGCCTTTGTGACTGTAACGTCCCTTTCGAATGTCCCTAATACATCCAACGATAAGGCTACCTACTCACTAATAGTAGGATAGCACTGTCTAAAGGATAGGAGGAAAAGAACGACCCTTTTTGAGTATAAAAGTAGATAGCTGTTAGAAGTTTGCTCAAACATTTTGCACTTACACAAAAAACTACTTTTCAAAAACAATTTCAAAACACTTTGTATACTTTCTCTACTATCCCGAGAAACATTACAAAGTTCGTCGTACTAAGGTGTTTTCAAAACATTTTCAAACACAAAGCACAAAAGCATCTTGAAAAATGAGCAAACCTCTAAGAGCCCGTAGAGAACTACGGATGGAAAGGGTGCTAACACCTTCTCTTTCCATAATCTATCCCTTTACTCAAAAAATTCTCGAAAGGGTCTTTTTCTTTTTTTTTTCACCCTTTCATTTGTTGAATAAAAGAAAAGTCGGTGGCGATTCTTGCTTACCGCAACATTTGCAAACACAAACGTAAAACCAGTATTAAACAATCAGTTCTGCCACCGTATCACAATATGCTTAGCTGTTGTAATGTATGATACTATGTTGTCATACTATGATGTTATGATGTGTAATGTTGTTGTTGAATGTTCATGATGAATTGATAATATGCGTAGTGGATTGTGATACTATGACACTATGTTCTTGTAATGTTTGATAAAGTGTGATACGATGATGTTGCATTATTGGATGTATGCAAGTATGTTGTTACTATTTGTTATTGTTATCGCTGCATGTATGGTAAGGGTTTATGCTCTGTTGTTGGCCTTTATTGGCAAGATATTGTGGACTTATGTCCTATAGGTGTATATTTATGTTGTTGCATGTCGATGTTGCATGCATACATTGGTGAGGGCGTATGCCCTGTTGTTGGCTTGTAATAGCGTTGAGTTGAGGGCTTATGTCGTGTTGTTTCCCTATATGGTATTATGTTGTGGGCTTATGTTCTGTTGGTACCATATGCATTGAGTTGTTGTCGGTTGCATTGCATTGCACTATCTTGATTTTATATGGTGTTATGTGAATGACAAATGTGTTGCGAAGTATTTGGGTGAAATGTGAGTTATTTTATTTGTGTGATCTTAATACTCCTTAGCATGTGATATTCACTGTTATTTATTCAATGTAATTCTCACTCCTTTTTTGTAGTATTTGTTATGTATCTTAAATTCAAATTTATATTGAACCACGAGTTTTGTGGAGAATATTGTTATTAAAGTCGTAGTACTATGAGAATGAATAATTGGATATTTCTGCTATGTAAATAATTCTTTTATGAAAAATGAATTAATAAAATGATTTGAAATTTTATGAGTTTTTGAAAGACATGACTTCCTACTTGTGTACTATGATGTATTTTCGTATATTATATTATAATTATTCTGGTGGAGAAAGTGGGTGTTATATGTAGCTTACTCTTCTTGAGGTATAAGTCTACGGTGCTTGATAATCATCGGGCTTCTCTAGACCTCTTTCAGTGAGTCTTTTCTCATGTGCCTCGAGAGAACCTTGAAGTTCTTCTACCTTCAATTCTCGAGCTTCTTGGTTTCTTCAATGGATATAACTATGTGGTCGAATTTGGGATTGAGTGTTCTCAGAATATTCTCTATAATAGTTTGATCTTAGATTTTTTCACCATAAGTCTTCATGGTATTCATGTGAGTGATCATTCTGTTGAAGAATTCAACTATCTTTTCATATTCTCCATTTGCATCAATTCGTATTGACGTCCCATCGTCTGCAATATCATCTTCTTCAATTGTTTTGCGCATTCATTGCATTTCTCCAGGATCTTCCACTCTTCTTGCGAAGTTGCAGCGCCTGCAATCTTCTTAAAGTGCGCATCATCAACACATTGATGAATCAGGAAGATTGATTTACAATCTTTCTTCTTAATTTCTTTGTGAAGCGTCTTCTGTGCATCTGTGGAATCTTCAGTGAGTATTGGATAACCTTCTTCAACGATTTATGTGGTTTCTTGATAGCCCAAAATGACCTTCATCTGCACATACCCCCGATCCCAATTCTTTCCATCGAGAACAGGAATATTTGTTGAGAAATTTGTGCCAATTAGTCCCATTGTGCATGTCGCAAAGATCCCTCAATCATAAACAAACTCTAATACCAATTTGTTGGGACAAATATAAAACCACACACACTTGATGAGAGAAAGGATGAGAGAGAAAAGTAGTTTCTATTACTCTAAATTCATATTTCAATACAATGAGAGAATGTTAATTAGTAGCAAACAAAAATAAATACTTCTAATAGAAAGTCAAATATAGAAATTCAACACCTAATTGTTTTGATAACTTCTAACAGATAACACTCTCTCTAAAGAGATTTAATAACACTACTCAATTTCCACTATAAGAATTAAACTAAAAAACAATACTTTACTGAGATTATGTTTAGCTTGATGCTTTGAGAATGTCATGTATGCTAATAACCTAATCAAGTAGATGGTATTGGCTGAAACCTACTTTTAGCACATGCCAACATATCATAATATTCTAAATGGTTGAAGCAATCACGAAAATCAGTAAAAAGTTTCTCGAACACCCTCCATTGAACTTTGACAGATGTAGTGTAAGGATGTGGAAGAAAAACCTGCTGAGAATTATTCCAAAATTAATTAGATGGTCCAAAGAGACAAAATATTGATGAGTAAAACTTAGAAGAAAACTTAGTAAAATCAAGAGAAAATTTCAAAGGCTAGTTGAAGTAGTTTATCAAACTAGGAGCTAAGTTATTGTGCGTGACAAAGAGATTGTAACTAAAACTCACATCCCCTCCGTGTGCAAGGTGTTTAAGTAAGCAAAAGGTGTGGTGGTTTTCTTCCAAATTATCCATAACAGCAAGCCAAACCATAGATGAAAGTTCATGAGCTACATCTCTTGATTTGTCACAAGTTATGAATTGATATGGTAAATGGAAAAGAAATGATCAAAGTTGTAATAAAACATTTTATGTAGTAATATAAGTAAAAGAGGATGTGGTATGACACATACCATTGATGGTTCCATGAAGTATTCCACTATGCGGAGGCATATTAGAAAGTTGAAGCCGCTCAGTCAAAAAAAGATAACTCTGTCCAAGTGTCATGAACTATTTGTTATAAATTGAACTTCTTGTTTAAAATATAAAAAAAAGGGATGTACAATTGAACTATCATCATCTTGACATTTGATATCAAAAGTTACATTGAACATAAACTATATCAGTATCAATATACAATAATGAAAATGAAATCGAATAGATACAAAATAAGTTTACAACATCCTTCCCCTTCCCCCAAAAAGTAGCAAGATCAAATGATATTACAACAATTACATCGAGGAGAGTCCCTTGTGGGCTATAGGCCTCCAATCTGTTTCTTCTTCCCCATATGTTCCATAACGACGACTCATGGAGTGTTATTGTTATATTGCTTTCAAGCAGTACAAGTCTTGAACTAGTGATCAATGCTCATCAGTAAAGTGATTGGGCTCTTGTAAACACAAATACACCTCCTCCACCAACAGCACGACCCAAAAGCATATCATCATCCAAATAACTCAGGTAATATAGTCCTCCTACCGATTCCCTGCAATCGAAAAGAGCATTATGTGTATAATTTGCCACTAAAGACACTTGAATCATTTCAACAGTGGGGCGTCATATATATATATATATATATACCTTCCCGAGTCCCTAACAAGGATTTGAGCTTTGAAAGTACGGAGATATTGCAAGATCTGCAGGAGAAAAGTACACTGTATGAGTTATGCCGTATGTATACATAGCTGGTTTGCAGTGGTCGTCATTCACATAAAATAGTAATTTATTTGAGGCAGAAACTTTTTGGTGGCATAAGCTACTGGTGTCAATGGTATGTCATATAAAGTGCGAGCATTCAAATTAAAAATGCAAGATGCAAAATGAAGGTTGAGATATACCTGTAAACTTATAAAAGATCTTGGTAGTATTGCTGGAGATATTAGAGCCTGGAGCTGTTCACTAATATTTATATCTTGAAGTGTGATCTGCTAGGTATAAATTGCATGTTGTTGAGACAAGCTTGGTGACCATTGTAGAAAACATGTTGGTGCAAGTAAAGATGATTACCTCTTGAAATTGAAGGTAAATATTGCGTGCGGAAACAAGAGTAAATTTGGCAGATACAAGCAATGTAGCACCTTCTTGTTCCTACAAGAGTTGGGCTGAAGGTGAGAACAATAGAGATCAAGGGTCAAGCAAAGTTTGTCATAAAATTTTGTTATTCCAAGCATCTAAGGTTAGCAAGAAACAATGTGTGAGCTAGCTTTTGAGGATTTAGACTTATAAGATTATTTAAACGCAGCCTTCAAGAAATTCTTAGTTAGCATGTAAAGCACGACGGGTCTTGAGGGTGTTTTACCTCGAAGAAATTTGGAATACTCCAACGGACAACGTTGCGAATGATGCCTCCGGTAGAGTTATGACGGCATTCGAATTTCTGAAATATCTGTCCGACCTATGTCATGGCGGAAGCAAAGAAGGTAAGAATAAAATGGCATTAAATATGACAAGCATAGTTAAAGTTTAGTAATAGAATACTTGAAAGAAAGGAAGTGTAGCAGCAGCTTGGAATAGAACGAGAACATCAGGAGCAGAAGTATATTGGAGGCGCCAGGTTCCGTCGAGTTTGTTGAAATCAATTGGTTGACCGACGTTGGTTCCTTCTACATTCACCTAACATAACAGTATGAAACACATTGGTGGTTGGAGAAACAAAAAAGAAAGAGAGTGAGAAATTGAAAATACTAACTAGTGCTTGTTCTATAGAAGAACGTTGATGAGGAGTTGTCAAGAGTCCTCTTTGTGTGTCTTGAAGAGAGGTTAAAAGGACATGCTTTTTGTTCTCTAACACTGAATCATATACCTTCAAATTAAAACAAGCAAATAATTAATCAAGTAAAATTGGAAAATGAATGAATGAGAAAAGGAAACCTTGGAAGCAGATGTCATCATCATAGCCACGGAAACCTTGGAAGCAGATGCCATCATCATAGCCACGGAAGCCTTGTAATTGTTGGGTGTGTGATGAATTCTCCTCCTAGTTCTTGGAGTAACATTGCATAGTGGTGATGAATTCAAAGCCAACAATTCCATCCCCATTATCATGATTATCTAACAAAATGAGTCATTAATTGAACATGAATCAATGAGAATGGGAAATTAACCCTTTTTTTCCCCTTTGCTCAACTTCTGGCCGAGCTTCTTCTTCTTCTGCAGTTCACATCATATTATCTTAATTCTATATGGTATTGTGTTACTTCAATTCAACGAATCATGATTCCAACTCGTCAGGATGGCCGAGTGGTCTAAGGCGCCAGACTCAAGTTCTGGTTCTCGTGAGAGAGCGTGGGTTCAAATCCCACTTCTGACATTTTTCCAAGCAGTTGATCTGCTAGATCAATTTAATTTTTCCTCTCACAAGCAGTTGATCTTTTTCCTCTCACAAGCAGTTGATCTGCTAGATCAATTTAATTTTTCCTCTCACAAGCAGTTGATCTGCTAGAGTTGATCTTTTTCCTCTCACAAGCAGTTGATCTGCTAGATCAATTTAATTTTTCCTCTCACAAGCAGTTGATCTGCTAGAGTTGATCTTTTTCCTCTCACAAGCAGTTGATCTGCTAGATCAATTTAATTTTTCCTCTCACAACCATTTCACCAAGCAGTTGATCTGCTAGATCAATTTAATTTTTCCACCAATAATTGCTATTCAGTATTATAAATTTCATCATACATTTGTTTAGTAAACTATTGTGATTAATTTTACTAATTGAGATGTACTGATTGTTCATTTACATATGGTTTTGTATGTACAAACTATTATATAGAAAATGATCTCAACAACACCGTGTGAGTTTGTTGGCTCTACTTCCATAGTTTGGTTGATGAAAAATTTATGCAAAAATGCTGTATAACCACTGCACCTTATAACAGAACCAACACAAGAAAGTTTGAACAAAAGAACCACCCTAGTCACACAATATTAACTCATCTGAATCACGTCTCTATCCTTCTATTATTAATCAACTATTGTTATGAACTCCTCCTTATCCTTTATCATAACAAACTCCTCCTTATTTTTTTGTCCCAGGATATTGCATCAAAGGTGATTGTTGCTGACACACCTGTAGGGAAGTTCAACTTATGGTCATTATTTGAATGGTCATTGTTTGAATTCATAGGCTCTGAGTGTGAGATAGAGAAACAGATGCGGTTTATTTCTTTGAAGTATTTTGTTAATCAAATACACGGCATAAACAAAAAAATATAGACCATTCTTTAAAGAAATTTTTTATGAAAACTAAAATTGAATTTTAAATTATTATAGGAACGAAAAATATATTTAATCCTTTATTTTAAAATAAATCTAATGCATTCTTTTTTTTTACTATTATTATTTTAAATTCATTTG
This sequence comes from Vicia faba, assembly GCA_948472305.1. Classification (NCBI taxonomy): domain Eukaryota; kingdom Viridiplantae; phylum Streptophyta; class Magnoliopsida; order Fabales; family Fabaceae; genus Vicia; species Vicia faba. The sequence continues at coordinate 1,340,618,762 of OX451740.1, read as the reverse complement.
ATTGCTTTTATAATAAAAATATATCTATTTAATTATTTTACTATTATTTTGGACAACTTATGAAAATAAGATGAAAATACATTATGAACAATGTTATAAGTTGTTTTCACAATACCTCTTAAATAAATAGTCTCATAAAACTTATGCTAATTGATATGTTAAAATAAATCAATCCAAATAAATTTTTAGTCTCATTGGTTTTTTAGTTTGTTAGTCTATTTAAATATTATTTAAATGGCTTACTTACATATGTCTAAAATAATAGGTTTTTATGTAGGATAACAGACTAACCCGATCTTAGAAAAAGTCAGACACAAACCTAAAAATAAACCTATGTCAGACTACAGACCAAACTTCAATTTTTTAAGCAGGTCAGACTTAGGCTTGGCAAAGCTTAGCTCGGCCCAGCCTATTTCCACCCCTATTTCCACCCCTAAGCCTATGATTGTTGTTGATAACCTTTGATGTTGGGGTGTTGTCCCATGAAATCCCTAAATTGAAATTGTAGATCTACAAGAGATGATGAAAAGTGAATTTTGGTGAAGAAGATTGTTGTAGATTAAGTGATTAGTGAAATTAGATGAAGTCTATAAGTTGTTGTGTGTAAAAATATTGTATTGGGTCAAATTGGTAGTTTGAAAAGTGTGTAAAATGAGAAGAATTCGTGCTGGTGCAAAAACAGGATTTTGTGTAGCAGACTGGCCATACGCGTATGGTACGCATATGGGGAACGTTCCCAGGGGCCATACCCGTATGGTACGCGCCCTATCCCTAAACCAACACGGTCTTCTGCTAGAACGCGTATGATGAGGGGCCATACACGTACGGACTAGCCAGTACGCATATGGAAATTCTTGAAGGGCTTTTGGGGGAAATCCCCTCTGGTTGTACGCGTATGATACACGGATGGAACGTGGCTGTTTTGGCCTTACGCGTTTGATACGCATATGAGATGGGCGGGGAAGAAGTCGTATGCGTATGGTTCGCGTATGGGCAGGCTGATATGTAGAAATTTCCTTTTTCGCGATTTCTTTCCCATTTTCGCGTGCAGTGTAGTTTCTTTTGGTCTGTAATGACTAGTATGACTTAGACGGATGTAGGAAGGTTTGTAATAATGAGAATTGTGTTGAAACGTAGAACTTAGGGGGAATTTTGTATTGTGTTGATGTTGAGTGAGGTGACTGTCGTATCCCAAATTTGGCCTACCTCGACGATTATATTTTCAAGATTAAAATAGAAGAAATGTTTTAATTAAGGATGGTCCAGCAATATATGATAGCCCATTCTTAAATCCAAGCCAACATGGGGGTGTATTTTAATTCAGGAGAGTGGGGCTTTCTAAATCAGAAAGACCCATGTACCCGTAAACCCATTCGCAAAGCATGTTGGTCAATGACCCATGAGATTCGAATATGGAAATTTATTTCAAAAAATATTTATTAAAATTCTTAAAGCCCACTTAAGTTTAAGTTGTTATTAGTAAAATAAAGAGGTTGAAATTAAATATATTAAAGCTCATTTAAGAATTATTGCTGTTAGTAAAGAAATGGGGTGAAAATTACAATTAAAGTAATAATATATATTAAAGAATATATATTTCTTTAAGAGAACGTGATATTTTGCTGATAAACTTTTTATAATAATGTTTTATTATTAAAGAGGATATTAGATTAAATATTATTTATTCCAGTTATTAAGGATGCTTGTTTAGAGAAAGATTCTGTTTGGACTGAGGTTTTTAAAGAGATTTGGGCCCAATTGCATTAAAAAACATGTTTGCTGTAAAATAAAAGAAATAATGTTACAGGGCCCACTAAACCATTACTGCATCAATTGCAAAAATATGGCGCATGTTTTTTGGCTATTAACAACTATTGTAGATATTAAATCAAATCGCAGTTCAAACTAAAATTGTACAGAATCTCCAAAAACTAAATTTGATCAAATCTTTACCTAAACTAAAACAGAATAATACCAAACCAATTGCAAATCACAGAATCAAATCTTCTTCTAAAATTAAACAAATCAAATCTTCTAAAGTCCAAGCCCAGGATACGTTACAAATATAGTAGAAAACAAGAATACATTATCTGAGGATGTTTGCTTACAAAACTAAATCCGAAAATTACACAAAATCAAATCCGACGAATCAATTACATTCAATTGAATCAATTATACAGAACGAATCCCTAATTTATTTTCCTAAATCTATGATAACTTGTAATGACAATTAAAGCTAAACCCTATAAATACAATCCTAAAATTAACAGAAAAGGGAGGAAAAATACAGAGGTACTAAAAACGCAGAAGAGAAAGATACAAACAGAAGAACTTGAAGAGAGAAGGGGAAGAACCAGTGTCGTCGTTGAAGAAGAGAAGTAAAATTGGGGTTTTACTATCTGAAACCATAATCTCCGTTGCTAGCCGCGTCTGTCGTGCACCATCATCTTCAACCTCTCATCACCGAGAACCACCATTCGCAGGACCTACGAAATCAAAGAAGAAAAAAGAGATTAATACCGAATCCAAGTCAGAATCAGAATCGCTACAGGGGGTAACTTAGCTTGTTTTTCTTTTTGATTGTTGATTGGGAATTTGGGGAAGGGTTGTTTTCCTTAGTGCCGCCGCCGGGGAGGTGGGAGAGTTAGGGTTAAGGAAGAGAGAAAGAAGGGTTACGCGAGAGGGATAGGGGACTGTTTTTGGAGCGCTACAGAAAAATGAAGTGATTTGTAAAAAAAAAATATATTAAGACAAATTTTTATATTCTGTATATTCCTATGCTAACACGTGCATCAATGTTATCATACTCCCACACTCTTATCCGTACGATCGTGATTGGACGATCGATAGGCCAAGTCTCACGTTAAGCCCCGTACACCCTCACCCACGTAATCAAACCGACCCTCTCAATTTACTTAATGGGCCGATCCCATTAATTTCTGCACCCCCCTTTTATGATTATTATTTTTTAATTCTATTTTTATTATTATTATGATTTATTTTATATTATATATTATCTATTTTTTTTTATATTCTCATTATATTTAATATCATTTATTTCTTTTTATAATTAATTATTATTATTATTAATATTAATTTTATTATTATATTATTATTTATTATATTATCATGTAAATAAATTATTTTTCCTAACAAACTCATGTACACATATTTTCAATATTTGCATTAAAATATTTTTAGTCATGCATTAATTAATATTTTTGCAATTAATACGATTAAAAAATACTAACAAATCTCAAACTATTTTTTGCGAACAAACTAATCTAAACAACTGTTTTTTGCAAAAGGGTTTCAAACGGATTTTGACTAATCGTGCATTTAGTCAAAATCTCCACAATCACTACTCCCGGTCAAATGTGAGGCGATTCAAAATACATTTGCAACCCCTAAAAAACACCAACCTATACGAACTACGAATTGGGACTCTGATTCCTCATAAGAGGATACGTAGGCATACGACTAAAATCGTGGCGAGTTCCCCTATTAAAACTTAAAACCTTGTTTCACCCAAACCTAAACCTAAACCTAGTATCCTTAAGAATAAGGTAGATGAAAGGTGCCTAACACCTTCCTTTCGGCTAGAACCGAGTCCGAAACCTAGAATCTCTGTCTGCGAAATAAGGTTTCCTATTAAATGTGGTTATTGTACGAATGATGTATGAAGAAATTGCATAGGATGTTATGTTGTTGTAAATGTTATTGCCATCGAATATACATGATCAATTGATAACATATTTAGTGATTGTGATGCTATAATGTTATGTTGTTGTAGTGTTGTTGTTATCTAATATACATGATAAATTGCTAATATGCTTAGTTGTTGTGATGTTATGATGCTATGTTGTGATATTATGATGTTATGATGTGTAATGTTGTTGTTGTTGAATGTTCATGATGGATTAGTAGTATGTGTAGTGAATTGTGATACTACGACACCATGTTGTTAAAATGTTGTTGTAATGTTTGATGAAGTGCGATACAATGATGTTGCATTGTTGGATGTATGCTAGTAAGTTGTTATTATTTTCTATTGTTATTGTTGCATATATGGTGATGGCTTATGCTCTGTTGGTTCCCTTTATTGGCAAGATATTGTGCGCTTATGCCATGTGGTTGTATATTCATGTTGTTGCATGTTGGTGTTGCATGCATACATTGGTGAAGGCTTATGCCCTTTTGTTGGCCTGTAATGGCGTTATGTTGAGGGCTTATGCCTTGTTGTTTCCCTATTTGGAATTATGATGAGGGCTTATACCCTGTTGGTACCAAATGCATTTAGTTGTTTTCAGTTTCTTTGCATTTCACCATCTTAATTTGATGTTGTGTTAGATGAGTGAAGAATGTATTGTGAAGTATTGTGTGAAATGTTTATTTTGTGAATTATGTGAACTGTGTGAATTACTACTGGTTAGCATATGATATTTCACCGTATATTTATTGATTGTAATTCTCACCCCTTTTCTGTTGTTGTGTTTGTGCTCCTCTGAGAGTTATAGATAATAAGGTACCCGAGTAGTGCTTGAAGTATGAGTTGCCTGACTGAGTCTTAGGAGTCGCTCTGATACGTAATATGAGATTTGGGAATTTTCTATGTTTTACGTTGTTATATTTGTTACGTATCTTACCTTTATATTTATGTTAAACCCAGAGTTTTGTGAAGAATGTTGGTATTTAAGCCGTAGTGCTATGAAAATGAATATTTGATATTTCCGCTGTGTAAATAATTCTTTTATGAAAAATGAAGTAATAAAATAATTTGAAATATTATGATATTTTAAAAGATATGACATCCTACTTATGTACTCTGATGTATTTTCGTCTATTATATTATAATTATTCTTGTGGGAAAAGTGGGGTGTTACACAGCCAACCAACCTGCCAGCTCATTAGTAAACGGGACATGCTTAACTTTTGAGCTCAGACGCCTAAGTTGGCCCGCCTCGCCCCGTCCCACTTTTGGTTCAGCTTAAACAGGGCGAGCCTAAATAGGACGGGCCGCTATCTTTGCCATCCCTTATTATGCTCATATTAGAGATGGTATTGAAATGTATATTTTTTTAGGTGATATAATCTTACTTAAAGAATCGTGGAAAACATTAAGTGAAACGTTGGAGACGAGTCTTAGAAGAGTATGCCTTCCCCTTGAGTAACATGTCCAACACATATTTCCTTTGGGCCTTCCTTCTAGATTAAACCTTTAGCTTCTAATCCAGCTCTTGTTAGAACAAGATTTGGATCTATGTTTAATCTCTGTGTTTTGATAATAATAAGTAAAGGTGTTCATATCCAAACCAATCTAAATAAAAAATCGAAAACCGATCCAAAAAATCAAAAACTGCAAAAAACCGAAAATTATTGGTTGTGTTTGGATGTCATTTTGTGAAAACCGATCGGTTCGGATCTTATTTCAGATTAATTTTTCAAAACCGATCCAAACCAAACTGAACCACATACATATATTTTTATACTTATTTACTTTTTATTAGTATGATATGTTACATGAATATATTATTAGATTATAATAGTTTTTTTAATAATATTTATTAGCTTGGCATAATCTATTTATTTTTATTGTTTCAACCATAATCGATCACTCTCATTTTGTAATATTAACTTTTAATATACTATAGGTTATATATTATATCAAATCTATGATTTATTAGTAGTTTTATAATATTAATAAAAATATAATGTGTAATTTAGATATCCAAAAACTGATCTAAATTAAACCGCATAAAATTGGATCGAATTGGATTTTTTCAATATATCATCTAAAACTGAACCAAACTGCAAGTAAATTTATCTTTGGATCGGATGAGTTTTTGCCTTAAAACTGATCCAAATCGAACCGCGAGCACCCCTAATAACAAGCATATATTTTATGATAAATAATTTTAGTACCAATGGTTTCATTGAGCGTGTAGATACATTATTAGAATTATGGATAGTCTCAATCAAGATATCATCAAAATCACTTCACCACTCAGAAGAAGAACCATTGATTTTTGTTTCTAATGTAACATTAGTAGTTCTATGGAATGTTAAATGTTCGACAAGAAAATAACCTAAATGAGTTTCAAAGTAGAAAGAGTTTCTGATAAGTTGTTGCTTCAAGATCAGAAATCAAGAGGATACAAGAAACAAGCTTCCAACGCAGAAGACCAGAGGTCAAGACTAGTTCATTAGAAGAGGTGTTGCTTACAATTCTAAAGAAGAAGTTAAGATTCGCAACACATATAGAAAAATCTTCTACTCCAATATCAGGAGTCAAGATTTGCTCATCAGAAAAGTTGTTGCTCATGTTTCTGAAGACAAAGTCAAGATTCTAAAGACTCGGAGAATTCATGGAATACGTACTTTCATTTAACATCAGAAGTATTCCATCTAAAGAAAGGATCAAAGAAAGAATGATTTTCTGGACACATATTTAATCAACATCACAAAGTCCATCAGAAGACAAGATCAATGGATGATATCTTCTCAAGCCAATCTACTTAACAGAAGTAATATTTATTAGAAGAAAGACATCATCAAAAACACCACTGCACTCAATAGAAGAAATATTGTGACTGTTACTATAGAAACATCAGCAGTTTTAAGGAATACTGAATGTTCATCAGAAAGAGAATAAATCCAAAGATCAAGAGATCAGAAATAAGGAACTCAATGTTAAAATCATATGTACTAATATAAGTTATTGCTTCAGAAATCAGACATCAGATATGCATCTTAGAAAAGTTGATTATCAAGAATCAAGGATCAACTCAAGAAGTCAAGATCAGAAAAGCTTTCGTTCAAAGAAGACATTATATATATAAAGACAATATTCAACTATATGAAAGACTCAAGCTATACAATAATGAAAAATCTTCTGGATCATTATCGCTCCTCAATCAAAATGAATCCAGCAAGAAGAAAAGAAGACAAAGAAAAAATAGAGAGATATCTTCCAAGCTTACTACTTCAAGTCAGAAGTAAATCATCAGAAGATAAAGTCTTTAAAAACTTAGCCACGAAGTTTATAATACAGTCAATACGTTTAAGATATTCCACTACACGCTTATGTATTGTACTATGTTGTCTCCCACGGTGAAATACTAATGTTACTGTATGTTGTACCCCAAAATTTTCTCTCTCACTTATCAAGAATTTGCTCATAAGATCTCCTTGGGTCCAAGACTGCACTAGGGTTTGATTAGCTCAAGACACCTCCTTAAGCACTAATGACCAAAATTAGGGTTTGAGTTTGCACAAGGATTTTTGAACTTCCAATGTACCATATGAATTTCATGGATCATTATGGACCCTCAAGATCACTCATGTCTAGTTTCAAGCCTTGGATCACACTTTTGCTCAGTCAATTGAGCATGTTGACCTAAAAATCAGCTGTATTGGGGAAAAAGTCAACCATGGCCAATTTACAGTAAAAATTCACAATTTTTGATCCACATCAACATTGTAAACTCATATGTATCATTTGATCAAGTTTGGAGCATAATTCCTCAAGAAATTTGATCCTCTAAAAGGGTAAAATGGTCAAAATTAGGGTTTTGACTAGGAAAGGGCAATTTCTGATTTTTGACCTAGCAAATGGTCAATTGGTTTAAGGCATGATCTCAAGAGTCCAATTTCATAATTTTACCTAATGACATGGTTCAAAACATTGCAAGTCCATTGGATTTACAAATGAATTTTCAGTCAACTAATCCAAAGTCAACTGTATATTGAAAAGTCAAACTTTGACTTTTTGGTCAAATTCAAGTGCCAAAGATCATAATTCATCAAAACATGTCAAAATATGAAACTTATTCATCAATAAATCAAAAAGTCAAGATTTCATTTTGAAAATTCAAAATTTCTAAACTTAGAAATTTTTCTAAGTGTTGAAAATTTCTTATTTTTTCATAACTTTGAGCAAATTTTTCACCATGATGAAAAGTGATTCAAGATAAACTCCCAACATGAAAGTTGTAGATCTACATGAAATCTAAAACTTTGCTTCATACAACTTATTCCAAAAGTGCTTGGATCTCAAGTTATAATTTTATGAACATGTAGTCATGAAACAAAACACTTAGTGAAATTTTGCCCTAATTTGGTCAGGATTTTGACCCAAATTCATGGAAATTTTTCATATAGTTCCAAGGTTAATCTTCAAAATCAATTCAAAGATGGTTTTTAGAGAACATTACAATCTTTCCAAAATGTCCAATAACTACTTGAGATCATTCTTGAGTAGGGAGAATTGAAGAGATGAAGTTAGGGTTTTGTCACTTGAATTATGAGTCATTTTGTGATGAACCAAATTCATAATTCAAACTATGCTGCATAAACACTACTTTGCAGGCCTCAAAATTGTTAGACACTCCAAAATTAATGGTTTACACAGCTGTTAGAGGTCTCACTTCAAGCATTTAATGCATGAACATGCTTTATATCCATTTTTGGAAGAAAGGTTACATTGCCATTTTGATAAAGTGACTTTTTGTACAAAACTTATTCTTGAGCCTTGCACTTGTTCTCTTCTGATCAAGCAAGTCCTATAACTCATGAGAAATGGTTTAGACACTTACAATCACCCATCCCATGCTTGTACCTTCTCTTGAAAACTTGTTTCCCACTTTTCTTCAAAATCAAGTAACCTAGCCAAAAGCTGAGAAACTTGTACTTCTGATTGTCTAAACTACTCCAATCCTTTTGCTTATACATACACAAACTATTGACATCAAACAGATGAATGCTCATGCCTTTAAAACACCTAGAACTGATAAACACATCTCATAATTCCATTTTCACATAAACTGACCAAAAACTTGAAACTCACAATCTACTCGTGCGTTTCTTGGCCTTTTGGTTTCTAAAGTTTCTAAACATCTTATAGAATTGACCCTACACCCTGTTACAGAACTGTAACACCATTAAAACCATCCTCCATTTTCAAAAACAGAGCTCTGCACATTGACTTCTCCAGACCATTTCAGCCATCCATTGCTCAAGCTAATCATTGCATTAGCTTCTTGGGACCTCAAGGAAGCTAACCTGATCATCGCCATCACTTGAAACAAGCTCAAACTCAAAATACGATTTCCAGTTTTGAGGTAAGTTTTCTTAACTTTGAACTCTTCATACAAGCATCATTAATGATTTATTTATGAACAAAACATGTAGATATCATTGCCCTAAAGCTAACCATGTTTATAGTTTCCATTAATTTTGCTTGAGCTTAGAGAATTTTAAGATTGAAGTTTCTGAGATTTTTAGGGTTCATTTTTTGCTTTGATCTATAGTTTTAATGCTTTACATTTTTGAAACCGTGAGGAAATTTGCTACAAGTTTCATGTTTACAGTTTTCATTTTTGATGTGAAATGAGCAAGTTACAGTTGTCTGGCTGGAGGTTGAAGATGAAGTAGTCAGGGCGCATTTTATATCATATACTTATTGTTTTGCTTATGTTAACGGATGTATAACCACCCCAGTGGTAGAAGCACACGCCTGTAACCTTTGGGACTTGGGTTCGAGCCCCAATGGTACCCTTTTGTACTTTTTTTCACACTTTTTGCATCATTCTGGCTTTTTTGCAGGCGCCTGGGCCTCATTGGGATTTTATTGTTTTTTTATTATTTTTGCTTTCTAACCCCTGTAGACTATTTGCGCCCCTGGCCCAGTTTATTTTATTTTCTTATTTTTATTTCATTTATTTTCTTTAATATTTTTCCTAATATTAAAAAATCATAAAAAATACAAAAAAATAATAGATTTATATTTTGACTTAGTTTATTTTATTTTTCTCACAGAAAATATTTTATTTAACTATATTTTACTAACTAGTCTTGTAAATTTAGTTTAAAACTTGGTTATTATTTATTTTCTTTTACACTAATAAAAATATATTTATTTTAATGGGAAAAAGGGCCAAAAATATTTTATAATACTATAAATATTTTCAAGACAAAAATACCAAAAAAATACTTTTCTTAAACTTATTTTCTTTAATCAATTAATGAATTAGGGTTTTATTAATTTATTTTCTTAGTGAATTAGGTTTACTTTTAAGTTTAATTAATCATTTTCTTTAACTAATTAGGTTAAAACAAATTCACTTTTCTCTAAAAAAATCCAAACAAATATCCATTTGCTTCACATTTTGCATTTTTTGTACATTGTATTCATTTAATTCCTTGTACATTGGTATCAATTCAATTTGGTTGTAATAGATTAATTAGGTTTATATTCTTGCAATCCCTATTTACCATTTTTACGACCCCCTCCCACAAATATTGTAATAGCGTAGTAACTTTAAATTCCGCAATTTATCGCTTTATATACAAATGCTAGTAATTAGGGTTTGTATGGAAAAACTAAAACCAATACTTAGAAAACCCTAATTCAAGACAAAATCAAGCATGAAAACAATACATTTACACACAAGCATCCCTAGGGTAAATCCACTTGCTTGCCTTTACAAAATGGCCATATTACGCATGTGAGGTATCTTAGCAAAAACAAGCAAAAAAAAGTATAAGATCATAGTCCCTCGATGACGTTATCTAAGTTTCCTTTCAAATGATCTTAGTCCCTAAAATAGAATGCTAAGTGTTGTACCCAAAAATTTGCCCTCTCATATTCCTCAAGACATTGCAAAGAAAAATCTCCAAGTGGCTCAAGGTAGCTCAAGAATTGGACAGACAAGCTATCTCCTAAGGCATTCAACCCCAAATTAGGGTTTTGTGTTGCATCAAGATCCTTGAGTCCAAATGACCTCAAATTCTCACCAATGTTCTAATATATTCCCAAGATCATCCATGTCAAATTTCAAGCCTTACAGAGGAAGTTTGCTCAGTCAATTGCTCAAAGGTCCAAAAATCGACTGTGTTAGGGTAAAAGTCAACTGTGACCCAAATACAGTCAAACTTCAATATTTTTTTGTCAACATTCTAATTTTGAAGTATATTTCATCATTTTATCAAGTTTTGATCATGATTCATCAAGGATTGCTCAAAATTCATCAAGATTCAAAAGTTGCTAAATTAGGGTTTTGCAAGAAAAGTCAACTCAACTTTGACCAAGCATAACTTTCTCATACTTTATGAGAAATGACCCATCCAAATCTCATTTTGAAGAGGATGCAATTTCATACAATCCATATTCATACCCCAAGATCAAAAAATACACTCACAAGAAGTTATGAATTTGGACATTATAGGTCATTTTTGAAAGTCAACAAAAACACCTTTTTTTCCAAAGCTTATAACTTGATCATGGAATATCAAAATGAGATACTACCAAACGGGTTAGTTAGAGGACATCTCAAGCTTTCTAAAAAGTCTAAGAACACTTCCAAAAGTTCAAAATTGAAGAAGTTATGCATTATTGAAGTTGGACTTTTTTGCAAAATTGCCAAAAGTCAACTATCCTCAAAACTTCAAATTTTGTCAAATGGGCCCATTCTTTTCCACTTTATTTGAGTTTTCATAGTTGCCCACGTGTCCTAGCTTCAGCCCTGAGCCCATATTTCATTTTTATTATTTAATTTAATTCTTAATTTAATTTATTTATTTTAAATCAAATAAAATCATAGAAAATCCAAAGCATTGATAATTCATGATCTCTTGGCTATTTCAGGCTCCACATTCAATCATTATCATCATCAAATTCGAATCAAACCAAATCATGTGCAAAAAGATTGAAATGAATCAAATTTGGAAGGTTTTTCATGGAGAATCAAATCAAATTTGCAATCATTATTGGAGCAAGATTTGAACCAAATTTGTTACCCTAATACACTGAGCATTACATAAGCAAGCATAAGGGACGAAAATAAGGGTTGGAAACGGTAGAGAGAGGTAGAACAAGAATTGGAAAATTCACAAAAAAGTGAGAGATCAAAGTCCATGTTAGAGGCAGTTTCAAGACACGAGACCTGTTCCAATCATTTCCTAGGCATTCACACGAGCTACCTGGATCAAAAGCAAGCATTTTCAGGCCCCTACAAGCACTGTAAGTCTCACGAAACACAACCCTGTTCTTGAAATCAGTTTGACTTGTTCTTGCATCATTTGAGAAAACTATTGGCATGATTGTAATCATAAGAACATTTCCAAGCTATTTGCATCATTTAATTTCATTTATATGGTCTGTATTGCAATTCGCCATAGCTAGGTTTTGCTTGGAGTTTTTGGGCGTTTTTATTTCAGGAACAATTGAAGCACATAATGGACATGGTTGTGACCGGGAGGATGAGATGAATACAACCATGCCCTTGGAATTCATTTTTGTGACCTGTACAGGATTTGGGAGATGGACATGCCTATAGCTACGAACTCCTGTCTGTTCGTATAGGTATTTGTGGTTTTAGCCACGGAAGAGAGGTTGGGGATGATGCGTGGTGTCCCATCACTGGGCCATTCAAATCAAGCGCGCGTTTTTATTATTTTTCTGGCAATAATTTCGTTTTCATATAATATTATTTGTTTATATTATAATAACAACTAAAGCAGTGTAGCATGGTGGCAAGCGTGTTAGTGCAAATTCCTTCAGGACCTGGGTTCGAATCCCAGGTCCCCCACTTTCTTAATATTTTTTCTTTTCAGGTGATTGTATGCACACTTCAGCTTGCAGTACACCATACTCCCTCATGCATCCAAGAGACAGATGGTCAATGGCCATATCTGATGGCTAGGGATTAAAGGACCACCAAGGCACTGGTCAACGCATGCATATTGGATCAGAGAAGTCAAAAAAGGCTAGCAATATCGGGCTTAAGAAATTGCTCCTCACACCCCTTAATTCAGGCCCAATACTTCTCTCTTATATTTTTTTTTATTTTAATTGTTTTATTTAATTTCTAACCAATCACAAAATTCCTCTTTTATTAAATAAAATCACAAAAATATTTCTTATTTCAATCAAATTTTTAACTTTTATTTTTTCTTAATAAATTTATTAATTAACTAGTTTTTTTAATTAGAAAACTTTAACTTTTTTTTTGTAAATAATTTTAATTAATTAGATTTAATTAGATATTAACCATTAATTGAATTATTATTATTTCTTTCCTAAATAATCAAAAACTCAAAAAACAATTTATTTTTCATTTAATTAATTTGTTAACTTAATTTAGGAATTTAATACAGGTTTAATTTCTTTTCCTTAAATAAAAACAACAAAAAACCAAAAAAAGACTTGTCATTTTCCCAAAGGGTCAAAACCCTAAATTTCGCACTCGATTAAATTTACCGCATGCTTTACTTTTTTATCCAATAATGTACGTGTTTCCGGATTGTAATAGTTAAATAGGACTTTTAATTAGTTTTATCGCTTTATTTTATTTTTTAAAGGGTTTGTCTTTGGCGATGTAAATACCCGACGCCTTGTAATTTAATTTCCGCACCTTTAATTTTTGCAAATTATAACTGTTAGATGTTTGATAATAGGGTTTGCATGACAAGACTGAATGTTAATCTTAAAATCAAAATTAGATCACCTTTAACATGTACAAAGATAAAAATAACTGAAAACAATACACTCGCACATGCGCACTCTTAGGGTACACCCTACTTGGTTGCCTTCGTACACGGTCATTGAGTATAGGTCGTTTTAGAGGTCGCCCTCTTGTCTAAAAGAGCATAGTCGCCTCAAAATTATTGCCTTGGATATTGTTGCCTCAAACAAATGATCTAAGACATTAGGGTTACCGCTAAGGCGTCCTAACATTGCTTTAGTGACCGCACGTCCCTCATTCGAATTGACCCTCAAACTCCAACGACAGTGCTACCTACTCATTAATAGTGGGATAGCATTGTCTAAAGGAAATTAGCATAAAACGATTCCTTTTTCGAGTAGGTAGATGTTTCTTAGATACTTGCTCTTTCAAAAGCAAAATCTTTTTTACACTTACACTCCTTTTCGAACAAAGTTTTCAAAAACACTTCATACGCTCTTGAGGACAGAAGCAAGAGTTAAATCAAAGTTTTCAAAAAAAAAACTTTTTCAAACCCACAAGCAAAAAGAAAGCAATTTTGAAAACAATTGAGCAAGTACCTAAGAGCCCGTGGATAACCACGGATAGAAAGGGTGCTAATACCTTCCCTTTCTATAATCTACCCCCCGAACCCGAGAAATATCTTGAAAAAGGAATTTTTCTGTGCTTTTTTCCTTTCCTTGTTGGATAAAATAAAAATCGGTGGCGACTCTTGCTTACCGCGACATTTTGCGAAAACAAACGCAAAACGCAAACCAGCATTCTAGAAAACAGTCAATTCTTCCCATCGTATCACAGAACTGGCGACTCTGCTGGGGACGCTTATAAGTGGGGTGTACCTTAGGAATAATTTATAATGTTTTCAATTGCTTGACTTGTATGCTTTATCTTTGTGGGTTTGAATTGGAGTTACTATAGATCCTAACCCGGATTTGGGGGATACCCTTTAGGTAAGTAGCAATAAACTATGAGGGAACTGTACGGTATAGACCAATACGGTTGAAGCAATAGCTACATTGGTGTGGCACTTTAGTTTGTACCGATATCCCTTATGGCGCAACGAGGAGAATATGGGTATTCTAAGGGGTCATTAAGCACCAACTGACCTTAGAACCTTTAAATTGACCAACTTGGCCATATAACAGTAGCAGTATGCTACACTCATTGAGACCAAACTCTCGCGATGATTCTGGCCGCAAGAAAAGGTTGCTAAACTGGAATTATGACCGATCGAGGATGGTCAATGATATTGAGATCCTCTAGAACCCGATTACTATTTCTAGGACAGGTTTGAACCAACTGAACTGAAAGATGGTAGTACCTAGACTCCTTGCCAGCCTGAAATCTAAGGGCTATCTGTGTGACTTGTGTGCCCTTACCATGTTTGCTATTTGTGAATACTTGTGATGTGTTTCTATCATGACATCATGCATCATGACATTGCATGCATCTTACATTGGACTAACCCATTTCAAAGACAGAGGGCGTTCATCTTTGTTCTGTTTTGTAGGTCATGGCACCCATGCGTAGAAACACCATTCGGATCAACTTTGTCCAGATTCTCACTCAGCTTAAGGAATTGGTTGCAAAGATGTCAGATACTTCCTCCTTTATCAGAAGACATGGTCACCTCCTGGGTTTGGTCACTTCTAAATTGGACGAACAAATGATGAGTGTCTTAGTCCAGTTCTTTGATCCACTGTACCATTGCTTTACTTTTCCGGACTACCAGTTGGTCCCTACCTTGGAAGAGTTCTCTGATCTACTTGGTATCTCTATTCTGGAGCAGACCCCGTTCATAGGTTGGGAGAATATCCTTAGGCCAGAAGAAATTGCTTCAGCCCTCCATCTGACAAAGGCTGAGGTAATGTCTAATTGGGAAACTCGTAGTGGAACAAATGGCTTCTTGACTAAATTCTTGGTTGGTAAGGCTAATCAGTTCTGGGAGAGTCTAGACTTCCAGGCATTTGAAGACATTCTGGCTCTTCTCATATATGGTTTGGTGTTGTTTCCTAACTCAGATTCTTTCGTTGACGTGAATGCAGTGAAGATTTTCATGTACGGTAATCCTGTGCCCACTCTCTTGGGTGACATTCTTCACTCTCTTTATGCCCGTACTGCTCGGAAGCGGGGAACCCTTATATGCTGTGCGCCATTGCTGGCAAGGTTGTTTATTTCTCACCTCCCCAAATCAGTTTTGAAGAACAAGGAAGGCATGGGCTGGGCCTACAGGATTATGTCCCTCTCTCACATGGATATCATTTGGACTATTAAGGGCCTGGAAGATGTGGCTATTATTTATCGTTGTGGGGAATACCCTAATGTTCCACTGATAGGAACCAATGGAGGGATCACTTATAATCCGTGCTTGGCCTTACGTCAGTTTGGGCGAGCTAGGAGGTAAGGACCTCATGAGTTGCTGATGCCGAGCATTGTCTTTGACTTCCAAGGGGATAGTGACGAGCCACGCCGCAGGTTCATACGAGCTTGGGATAGAGTATACAGGTCTGATCTGCACGAGCTAGGTGCAAAGACTTCTCTTCCGATGGAGCCATATCTCCGATGGGTTCGAATCCGTGCCCAAAAGCTGGGAATGCCGTACGAAGCCGTCTTGCCTATAATTGTTGAGGTTGCTGATGAAGAAGGGGTGCCTCCTACCATCCTCCATCCATACATGCCTACTGACATTGGGGCATTAAAGAGATCGTGGATGCAGCTGAGAGAAGAGCGGGATACTTATAGAGAAAAGTATCACGAGCAAGAGCAAAAGATTCAGAAGTTGACAAGGCAGCTGGAGAACGAGCGGATCCTCAATGACTATGTCCGCACCAACAAGAAACGACCATGGGAGCACTGATTTCCTTTTTGATAATTTTTAGTTTTTCCTTACTTTTCAGTTTCTCTTTCTTGTAAAGCCTTAAAGGCATCTGTTGAACAATTGAATTTCAAGTTTATCTAATAAAAGTGTGTTTCATTTTGGTTTACAAATTTGAATCCCTAAAGTATTTGAAATCATATCATGCGCATATCATTCCCATGCACCTTATAACAGGTACCCTTAATGGTTTTTCTCATCCTTTTTGCTGCTTATTTCAGCATCATGTCTTCTGAAACATCAACTGAACAAGCAATCAAGGCTCTGCAAGCTCAAAACGCCTAGTTCCAGGAATTGTTCATGAGTTTGGCTAAGGGTCAGCAAGATCTGAAGACCCTTATCTTGAAAGAGAAGAAGAAGAAGAAGAAGATAGTCCTATTTAATACGGGTCACAGATTCGGAAACGATTTGCGAGAAGAGGTTGATCTGACCCACTCATCTGGAGGGGGAGATAATCAGGAAGAAAGGAGGGCTCTTAGCCCTGTGGTTTTCGACAACGAGACTGACTTCGACGAAGACCAGTATCCTCCGGCTGAGGATAGATATAAGTAGCTTGAAGACCGGTTGAGCGCGATGGAAGTTCAGAAAGTGCTTGGTCTGGACTTTGGTGATTTGGGTCTATCATTTGGGGTGGTGATTCCCCATAAGTTCAAAGCACCGATCTTCGCTAAATACGACGGGGTTTCTTGCCCAAAGCTTCACCTCTGTTTGTATGTTAGAAAGATTCAGCCATACACCGCTGACAAGAACCTCTGGATCCACTTCTTTCAAGACAGTCTCTCAGGGACTCAGCTTGAATGGTTTTACCAGCTGGAAGGAGCTAGTATCCGTAATTGGGAAGATTTGGCCGCTGCTTTCTACAAGCAGTACCTATACAATGCCGACCTCGCTCCCACGCGTACCCAACTCCAGGGTATGTTTATGGGTGCGGGCGAAGGTTTCAAAGATTATGCTCAAAAGTGGAGGGACCTTGCTGGAAGGGTGCAACCTCCCTTGGCCGACAGGGAATTAGTAGATATGTTTCTGGGGACCTTGTCTGGTCCGTATTTCAACCATCTGATTGGAAGTTCTTCGTCTGGGTTTACGAAGCTAATTATAACCGGGGAAAGGGTTGAGGCCGATATCAAATCCAGTAAAATATAGAAGGGTGCTTCATCAGGCACCGAGAAGAAGCCTTTTAAGAAAGAGTCCAGTGCTGTTTACAGTTCAAAAAGCC
Organism: Vicia faba; assembly: GCA_948472305.1. NCBI lineage: Eukaryota > Viridiplantae > Streptophyta > Magnoliopsida > Fabales > Fabaceae > Vicia > Vicia faba. Next base: position 1,340,601,169 of record OX451740.1, on the reverse strand, counting down.
ATAATAGACCTGAATGCCGCCAAGCAGTTAATGCAGTGGTTATATCAAGACCCATTGTTGCTGCTCAGCGCAACAATCAGCCAAGGACCGAGAGGCCGCGAAGACAATTCACTCAGCTCAACATGACTTTATCTCAAATTCTGCCGCAGTTATTGAAAACCAACTTGGTGATTCTGAAGGAGGCCCCGAAGACTCCCAACACTACATCACCCATGTACGATCCGAATGCCCGCTGTGCTTTTCACTCCGATAGCCCGGGGCATGATACAAATAACTGTTGGGTCTTGAAGAACAAGGTACAGGACCTGATTGATGCTAAGGAAATTGAGTTCGAAGCACCTGAAAGACCTAATGTTATGACTGCTCATATGCCCAAGCATGGAGTAAATGCTGTAGATGAAGACTCATTTGTGGTTACTGTGAAAGACATTGTTACTCCCTTAATGACTGTGAAGAAGAACCTTTTGTTAGCCAGTTTATTTCCGGGTTGTGGCGAAGGTTGCCGTATGTGTTCCGTCCTACCTACCGGTTGCCATCTTTTGGAATCAGGTGTCCAACGCCTGATGGATAATAAAGAAATTCTGTTTGAGAATACTTTTGTTCCTTTGGTTCCTACTGAAGAAGTTGCTACAATCACCATTTTCGACAATTCTTCCAAGGCTTCCTCGAGAAAGCCTGTTAGAATTACATCCATTCCAAGAATTGCACCATTGATCATCACCATTCCTGGGCCTATCCCTTATACATCAAATAAAGCTGTCCTATGGCACTACGGGGCTGACGTATATTATCACGGAGTTAAACAAGATTCGGATGATGATACTGACGTCAGCAATGTTGTTGGATCTAGTAAAGTCACTCGCAGCGGAAGACTTTTCTCCCCTGAGATCTCTGCACCAGTTGTTCCGAAGCCTGTTGTTATTACACCTGCCAGTGTACCTGCTACTGTCCTTGTTCAAGTTCCAATTCTTACCCCTGTTACCGAGTCATCTGACACTCGGGGCAAAGGGACCACCGGTGAGCCTGCCCAGACGGAGGCACCAAAGATGATTACTGTTGAAGCCTCTAGACAAGAGATGAAGGAGATTCTGAAGATCATCAAAAGGAGCGACTACAGTGTAGTCGAGCAGCTGGGGCAAACCCCATCCAAAATCTCTATGTTGTCTTTGTTGCTTTGCTCAGAAGCCCATGCCAAGACTCTGATTGCTTTCCTGAAAACTGCGCACGTGCCGCAAGAAACTTCCGCTGATCAGGTCAAAGACTGTGTGGCGAGTTTAACTGTTGATAACGGGTTGGGTTTCTCTGACGCCGACTTGACTGCTAAGGGGAAGAATCATAATGACGCTCTGCACGTCTCCATTGAGTGCAGGGGCACTAGTCTTGCTCACGTATTGGTAGATACTGGGTCATCGCTGAATGTGTTACACAAGAAAGCTCTAGACCGGTTAGACTGTAAAGGGTTGGAGCTAAAACCAAGCCACATTGTGGTCAGGGCCTTTGATGGGTCCAAGAGGATGGTGCACGGAGAAGTGGATATTCCGATTAAGGTTGGTTCTCAGGTTTTCGCATCTACATTCTATGTGATGGACATTCGGCCATCTTATTCTTGTTTTCTGGGTCGCCCGTGGATCCACAAAGCTGGGGCAGTAACGTCAACGCTCCACCAGAAGCTAAAGTACCCGGTAAAAGGGAAAATTATGACAGTACAAGGATAGGAGGAGTACATGGTGAGCCACCTCAACTCTTTTCGATATGTGGAGATGGACAGGGAGTTCATTGAGACCCCGTTTCAACATTTTGAAGAGGTTCCCCAGACGCTGGCATTAACTGAAACTGTTATCGAAGATCCTCCAATGAAGATGGCTTCCTTCAAGGATGCCCGGGATGTTGTTGAGAAAGGTGGGTGTGCAAATTGGCGCCAACTCCCTGATTATGCACATAAGACTAACAAGTTTGGTTTGGGTTTCACTGCAGAAGCTCAAAGGGCTGTTCGGAGTGCTCAGATCGGAAGACCTCCCCTGTTCATCAACAATTCAGGAGTGAATGCCATTGAAGACGATGTTGAAGAATCTGAGTTTGACAGTTGGATTTACCCAAATGCCGATGGTGGATTAAGCAATTGGATGACAGAGGACTTCGTCCTAATTTCTTTTATTACCCAGTAATGAGACTTTTGTTTTAAGTTTGTAACAGAAAATGTTTTAAACTTTACGGCCCAGTGTCTTACCCGGGGCACTGTGGCTTCATTTGTGAGGGCTTTATATGTGTCATCTACATATATCATTAATAAAAGCATTGGACGTTTCTTGCATTTCAAATTTTGTGCTCCTTGTTTTTTCTTTTATTATATATTGCAAAAAAACTATTTTACACACACTCACATATACAGGTCTACATCCACTCTGGATCTCACTGGTAATGACTCTGCTACTGCCAGTTATGACTTCGAAAGTCCGATCAACTTAGCGGACAACGAAGGTGAAGATGATTGCGAAGTGCCTGGTGAACTTGCTAGACTGTTACTTCAAGAAGAGAGGGGCATACAACCGCATGAGGAGCCCGTGGAAACGGTAAATTTGGGTACGGAGATGGACAAGAAAGAGGTCAAGATCGGTGCAAATCTAGAGCTTAGTGTTAAGCAACGACTGATTTAGATGCCGCGAGACTACGTTGAGATCTTTGCCTGGTCTTATGAAGATATGCCTAGGTTGGATATCAATATTGTGGTTCATCGATTGCCTACCAAAGAAGACTGTCCTCCAGTAAAACAGAAGGTCCGCCGAATGCGCCCAGAGATGTCTGAGAAAATCAAGGCTGAAGTTATGAAACAATTTGATGCCAGTTTTCTAGCAGTTACATCTTACCCGCAGTGGGTAGCCAATGTGGTTCCAGTGTCGAAGAAAGATGGCAAGGTTCGGATGTGTGTTGACTATGGGGAACTGAACAGGGCGATCCCCAAGGATGATTTCCCTCTGCCTCATATCGACATTCTGGTTGACAACACCCCACATCATAAGGTCTTCTCCTTTATGGATGGTTTCTCCGATTATAATCAGATTAAGGTGGCTCCCGAAGACATGGAAAAGACAACCTTTGTTACTCAGTGGGGTACCTTTTGATACAAGGTCATTCCTTTCAGTTTGAAGAATGCTGGGGCAACATGTCAGCGCGCCATGGTCGCCTTGTTCCATGACATGATCCATCATGAGATTGAGGTATACGTTGACGACATGATTGCAAGGTCCCAAACTGAAGAAGAACATCTGGACCACCTTCAAAAGTTATTTGACAGGTTGAAGTTGTACAAGGTGAGGTTAAACCCGAACAAGTGCACCTTCCGGGTGAGATCTGGTAAGCTGCTGGGTTTCATTGTTAGCGATAAAGGTATTCAGGTGGATCCTGCAAAAGTGAAAGCTATACAGGAAATGCCAGCTCCCCGAACAGAAAAAGAAGTCAGAGGCTTTCTAGGACGTCTGAACTACATTGCCCGATTCATCTCACACCTGACTACTACTTGTGAGCCAATCTTCAAGCTACTGAAGAAAGATCAAGTGGTAAGATGGAATGATGAATGTCAGGCCGCTTTCGAAAGGATCAAAGAATATCTCCAAGAGCCGCCTATTCTGATGCCCCCAATTGAAGGGAGACCTCTGATCTTATACTTGATAGTGCTCAACAACTCAATGGGGTGTGTGCTGGGTTAGCATGACGAGTCTGGCCGAAAAGAGCATGCTATTTATTACCTTAGCAAAAAGTTTACCGACTGCGAGACCCGATACTCGTTGCTCGAGAAAACTTACTGCGCTTTGGCATGGGCTGCTCGCCGGCTGAGACAGTATATGCTGACTCACACTATTCTATTGATATCAAAGATGGATCCAATCAAGTATATCTTTGAGAAGCCTGCCTTGTCCGGAAGAATAGCAAGATGGCAGATGATCTTGACTGAGTATGACATCCAGTACACGACCCAAAAGGAAATCAAGGGAAGTGTGTTGGCAGACCATTTGGCACATCAGGCAGTGGATGATTACCAGTCTATGAACTTTGAATTCCCGGATGAGAATATCATGATAGTGACCAACTGTGAAGAACCTGGACCAGATGAAGGACCTGAGGAAGGATCCTGATGGTCTATGTACTTTGATGGAGCTTTGTACGCTTTGGGTAATGGCATCGACACCGTGATCATATCTCCTAAAAGCTCTCATACTCCGTTCACCGCCCGACTATGTTTCAACTGCACCAACAATATGGCGGAGTATAAAGCGTGCATCATGGGTCTTCGAGCATCAATTGACCTAAGGATTAATTTTCTAAGTGTTTTCGGAGATTCCGCTCTCGTGATCAGTCAGATCAAATGCGAGTGGGATACGAAACACCCAAATCTTATTTCTTACAAGGAGTATGTGTTGACGTTGCTTCCGCATTTAGAGGAGACAAACTTTGAACACTTCCCGAGAGAGGAAAATCAGTTAGCGGACACGCTGGCTACGATGTCTTCCATGTTCAAAGTCAATTGGGACAATGAAGCTCCCCGAATTATCATTGAAAGGTTGGACGAACCTGCACATTGCTATGACATTGAGACTGAAGAAGTAGCAGATAAACCCTGGTTTCATGAGGTAAAGAGATATCTCGAAGCTCAGGAATACCCCGAGGGTGCATCTGTTAATGATAAGAAGTTTCTGAGGAAGTTCGCGATGAAGTTCTTCATCAGCAATGACATCCTTTACAAGCGTAACCATGATTCAACCTTATTGCGATGTGTGGATAAAAACGAGGCAGAAAGGATCATGGCAGAGTTACATGAAGGTACTTTCGGAACTCATTCCAGTGGAAACACCATGGCAAAGAAGATCCTTCGGGCAGGATATTTTTGGTCCACAATGGAAGCCAACTATTATCAGCATTCTCGGACCTGTCACAAGTGCCAAGTCTATGCTGATAAGGTGCACATACCTCAAGTTCCTCTGAACGTCTTGACAGCCCCGTGGCCTTTCGCAATGTGGGGCATTGATATGATTGGTGAGATTAGACCTACGGCATCCAACGGGCATCGTTTCATCTTTGTAGCAATTGATTACTTTATGAAGTGGGTTGAAGCGGCTTCCTTTGCCACTGTAACCAAGAACGTCATGGCACGGTTTATTTGGCACAATCGGATCTGTCGATATGGTGTACTAGAGAGGATCATTACAGACAATGGTACAAATCTCAATAATAAAATGATCACCGAGCTCTGCAAGCAATTCAAGATACAACATCACAACTCTTCTCCCTACTGGCCGAAGATGAATGGGGCTGTTGAAGCGGCTAATAAGAACATCAAGAAGATTATGCAGAAGATGACGGTGACGTACAAAGATTGGCACGAGATGTTACCATTTGCTCTTCATGGGTACCGTACATCAGCGCGGACGTCAATAGGGGAAACTCCCTACTCTTTGGTTTATGGCATGGAGGCCGTCTTGCCCATTGAAGTTCAGATACTCTCTCTTCGGATTATGAAGGATGCAGGTTTGGGCGAAGATGACTGGATTCAGACCCGGCTTGATCAACTGAACCTAATCAATTAAAAAAGGCTTACTGCTATTTGCCATGGTCAAACGTATCAAAAACAGATGATCAAGGCATTTAACAAGAAAGTCAGACGACAAGAGTATCAAGTTGGGGACCTGGTTATCAAGCGCATCATACTGCCACAAGGTTATCCCAGGGGCAAATGGACCCCTACTTATGAAGGGCCATTTGTGGTTAAGAACATTTTCTCAGGAGGAGCTATGATTCTAACCACCATGGATAATGACGACCTTCCTCACACCGTCAATGTAGACATAGTGAAAAGATACTACGCATAATCAAAGACCCGCTAGGTTGACTGGCCTAGTAAAAAATAAGGGCTTCTCGACGAACCAAAAGGGTTCGGGCAAAAATAAGGGATGAAAATGAAAAAACTGTACACCCGGCAAGTCGAAAACCTGAAAAGGCGGATTGGGCAGAAAAGGGTATCCCGGTGGACTGAAAACCCGCGAGGGCGGTCCAGGCAAAAATTAGGGATCAAAGCGTAACACTATGTCTCATTGGATCACCTTGTAACCATACTTCGGTATCGACTATCAAGCTTGGACGACACTAATTAATCTGATCTACCTTCAACCAAGTAGCAAAGTGATGAGATGCTCAAGGATATAAAGGCAATAGCAGAGTTGGAACCCAGTGGGATTATTCACATAGATGTTTTGTTTAGTTTTTCACAAATTGTGTAAATTCTATTATTCGGCGGTGTCCTCTTACTAGGACGTCAACCTCCTTACAAAAAACGCCTACTTACAGGCCAAACTTCAAAATCAATACAACTCATTTTCAGAGAAATTTCAAACTGTTTTTCCTTTATCTGTTTTGTTTTGCAAAGAAAGTCCAATGTTCATTTTTGATATATGCATTTGACATTAATTGCTGCTCATGAACATTTACATGCGAAACAAAAGACCATTAGATGTAATATCAGAAACAGGGGCAAATAAGAATTGTCCAAACTGTACAGTTGCTCTGTCCACCAGGTACAAGGTAAATTCAGCGGAAGAATATGATTGAGATGCATTCATTCCCCGCAGAGTAAGACAGTAATGTTAACTCTCCCCAGCTGAGACTTGCAACTGCGAATGAATCGGTAATATTCTCCTCAAGGAGAGTTTATCTACTATCAGCACTGAAAGGTCTTGATATTCCCCAGTGGAGTGTAAGGATATTTCCCGGTAGAGTACAAAGTATCCCCAATGGAGTTTGAAATTTTTCCCAATGCAACCTGAAAAAGCTTCCCCAGTAGAGTTTGGAGAATCATCCCCAGTAAACTTCGGAAGATTGTCCCCAGCAAAGTTCAAAGGATTATCCCCATAAGAGTCTAAAGGGTTATCCCCAGTGATGTTTCAACTGAAAGATCATCCCCAGCGAAGTTCTTTCCTTTCACAAACAAGAAGTCAATCCCCAACAGGATTCAGTACCACCAGCAACGGTAATTCATCCCCGGCGGAATTTATCGGTGGAATCCTCAGCAGAGCATCTCTTCCCCACAAAGTAATCTCCTCATTAGTTTATTCCCCAATGGAGTTATCCTCTCCTGCAGGTTTATTCTCACAACATCTTTGTTCGCCACCCCCAGCAGAAACAAAGAATTCAACTCTTTTCTCCAGCATCTATCCAGGATTTATTATCCCCAGCTACAAACATCACATTCTAGTCCATCATGACATATGCATGAACACGTTATACAACAAAATATCATTTATTTTGAGAACATCATTGTTTGATACATATCATGAATTTCATACAGCTAACCTTTGCTTTTCAGGAAGGATGCAGTTAAGTTCTCAGCTATGAAGCTTTTACCCCTAGTCGAAGTACTGACCGGTTCTTAAATCTCAACGGAATTATCCTTGGTTGAATTACAGATAAGGTTCTAAATCTCGACAAGTTCCTCCGTTGAAGTATGGACGAGTTCTTAAATCTCAATAGAATTATCCTCTGTTGAATTACAGACAAGTCTTAAATCTCGATGAAGATGTTTCCCTCAGTCGAAGTACTGACCGGTTCTTAAATCTTAACGGAATTATCCTCAGTTGAATTACAGATAAGGTTCTAAACCTCGACAAGTTCCTCCGTCGAATTACTGAAAGTTCTTAAATCTCAACAGAATTATCCTCCGTTGAATTATAGACAAGTCCTAAATCTCGATGAAGATGGCGTCCCTCAGTCGAAGTACTGACCAGTTCTTAAATCTCAACTGAATTATCCTCGGTTGAATTACAAATAAGGTTCTAAATCTCGGCAAAGTTCCTCCGTCGAATTACTGACAGTTCTTAAATCTCAACAGAATTATCCTCCGTTGAATTACAGACAAGTCCTAAATCTCGATGAAGATGTTTCCCTCAGTCGAAGTACTGACAGGTTCTTAAATCTCAACTGAATTATCCTCGGTTGAATTACAGATAAGGTTCTAAATCTAGGCAAAACTCCTCCGTCGAAGTACTGACAGTTCTTAAATCTCAACATAATTATCCTCCGTTGAATTACAGACAAGTCCTAAATCTCGATGAAGATGTTTCCCTCAGTCGAAGTACTGACCGGTTCTTAAATCTCAACTGAATTATCCTCGATTGAATTACAGATAAGGTTCTAAACCTCGATAAGTTCCTCCGTTGAATTACTGACAGTTCTTAAATCTCAATAGAGTTATCATCCATTGAATTACAGACAAGTCCTAAATCTCGATGAAGATGGCTTCCCTCAGTCGAAGTACTGACCGGTTCTTAAATCTCAACTGAATTATCCTCAGTTGAATTACAGATAAGGTTCTAAATCTCGGCAAAGTTCCTCCGTCGAATTACTGACAGTTTTTAAATCTCAACAAAATTATCCTTCGTTGAATTACAGACAATCCTAAATCTCGATGAAGATGTTTCCCTCAGTCGAAGTACTGACCGGTTCTTAAATCTCAACTAAATTATCCTTAGTTGAATTACAGATAAGGTCCTAAATCTCGACCAAAGTTCCTCCGTCGAATTACAGACAGGTTCCTAAATCTCAGCAGAGTTTTCTCAGTTGAATTACGGGCAAGTTCTTAAATCTTGACGAAGATGTTTCCCCCCAATTGAATTACGGACAAGTTCTTAAAACTAAGCGGAGGTTTTCTCTCAGCTGAAGTACATGCAAGTTTCTAAATCTCAACAAAGATCAAGCTTCCCCAGCGGAATCTTCCACAATAACAGGTATGCAAGTTCTCGCTAAGGAATCTCTTATGCGATCGACACTCCTGCAGATGGCATCTTTAAGCCCACCCTCCTGCCAGCAACCTCCAAATGGCATCTGTAAGCCCATTCCCGACATCACAAGGCTGATACCACTTCATGCGAGTGCAAATTTCTGGGCACTCTAGTGTTCAATCATCTTCCACCTTCAGATCACGAAAGGCATGAAAGCCAATCTACATCCTCAGGTCTAAGAAGATTGAATAGGGGCAGCTGTTGTACCCCAAAATTTTCCCTCTCATATTCCTCAAGACATTGCAAGAAAAATCTCCAAGTGGCTCAAGGTAGCTCAAGAATTGGACAGACAAGCTATCTCCTAAGGCTGTCAACCCCAAATTAGGGTTTTATGTTGCATCAAGATCCTTGAGTCCAAATGACATCAAATGCTCACCAATGCCCTAATATATTCCCAAGATCGTCCATGTCAAATTTCAAGCCTTGCAGAGGAAGTTTGCTCAGTCAATTGCTCAAAGGTCCAAAAATCTATTGTGCTAGGGCAAAAGTCAACTGTGACCCAAATACAGTCAAACTTCAAGATTTTTTTGTCAACATTCTCATTTCTAAGTATATTTCATCATTTTATCAAGGGTGGATCATGATTCATCAAGGATTGCTCAAAATTCATTAAGATTCAAAAGTTGCTAAATTAGGGTTTTGTAGGAAAAGTCAACTCAACTTTGACCAAGCATAACTTTCTCATACTTTATGAGAAATGAACCATCCAAAGCTAATTTTGAATAGGACATAATTTCCTACAATCCATCTTCATACCCCAAGATCAAAAAATACACTCACAAGAAGTTATAAATTTGGACATTATAGGTCATTTTTGAAAGTCAACAAAAACACCTTTTTTGCCAAAGCTTATAACTTGAGCATGGAATATCAAAATGAGATGATACAAAAATGGTTGGTTATAGGACATCTCAAGATTTCTAAAAAGTACAAGAACACTTCCAAAAGTTCAAAATTGAAGAAGTTATGCATTATTGAAGTTGGACTTTTTTGCAAAATTGCCAAAAATCAACTATCCTCAAAACATCAAATTTTGTCAAATGGGCCCATTCTTTTCCACTTGATTTGAGTTTGCATAGTTTCCCACGTGTCCTAGCTTCAGCTCTGAGCCAATATTTTATTTTTATTATTTAATTTGATTTTTAATTGAATTTATTTATTTTAAATCAAATAAAATCATAGAAAATCCAAAGCATTGATAATTCATGATCTCTTGGCTATTTCAGGATCCACATTTAATCATTATCATCATCCAATTCGAATCAAACCAAATCATGTGCAAAATGATTGAAATGAATCAAATTTTGAAGGTTTTTCATGGAGAATCAAATCAAATTTGCAATCATTATTGGAGCAAGATTTGAACCAAATTTGTTACCCTAATACACTGAGCATTACATAAGAAAGCATAAGGGACGAAAATAAGGGTTGGAAACGGTAGAGAGAGGCAGAACAAGAATTGGAAAATTCACAAAAAAGTGAGAGATCAAAGTCTAAGTTAGAGGCAGTTTCAAGACACGAGACCTGTTCCAATCGTTTCCTAGGCATTCACACGAGCTACCTGGATCAAAAGCAAGCATTTTCAGGCCCCTACAAGCACTGTAAGTCTCACGAAACACAAACCTGTTCTTGAAATCTATTTGACTTGTTCTTGCATCATTTGAGAAAACTATTAGCATATTTGTAATCATAAGAACATTTCCAAGCTATTTGCATCATTTAATTTCATTTATATGGTCTGTATTGCAATTCGCCATAGCTAGGTTTTGCTTGGAGTTTTTGGGCGTTTTTATTTCAGGAACAATTGAAGCACATAATGGACATGGTTGTGACCGGGAGGATGAGACGAACACAACCGTGCCCTTGGAATTCATTTTTGGGACCTGTACAAGATTTGGGAGATGGACATGCCTATAGCTACGGACTTCTGTCCGTTGGTATAGGTATTTGAGTTTTTAGCCACGGACGAGAGGTTGGGGATGATTTGTGGCGTCCCATCATTGGGCCATTCAAATCAAGCGCGCGTTTTTATTATTTTTCTGGAAATTATTTCGTTTTCATATAATATTATTTGTTTATATTATAATAACAACTAAAGCAGTGTAGCATGGTGGCAAGCGTGTTAGTGCAAATTCCTTCAGGACCTAGGTTCGAATCCCAGGTCCCCCACTTTCTTAATATTTTTTCTTTTCAGGTGATTGTATGCACGCTTCAGCTTGCAGTACACCATACTCCCTCATGCATCCAAGAGACAGATGGCCAATGGCCATATCTGATGGCTAGGGATTAAAGGACCACCAAGGCACTGGTCAACGCATGCATATTGGATCAGAGAAGTCAAAAAAGGCCAGCAATATTGGGCTTAAGAAATTGCTCCTCACACCCCTTAATTCAGGCCCAATACTTCTCTCTTATATATATTTTTTATTTTTTTATTTTAATTGTTTTATTTAATTTCTAACCAATCACAAAATTCCTCTTTTATTAAATAAAATCACAAAAATATTTCTTATTTCAATCAAATTTTTAACTTTTATTTTTTCTTAATAAATTTATTAATTAACTAGTTTTTTTTAATTAGAAAACTTTAACTTTTTTTTTGTAAATAATTTTAATTAATTAGATTTAATTAGATTTTAACCATTAATTGAATTATTATTATTTCTTTCCTAAATAATCAAAAACTTAAAAAATAATTTATTTTTCATTTAATTAATTTGTTAACTTAATTTAGGAATTTAATTCAGGTTTAATTTCTTTTCCTTAAATAAAAACAACAAAAAACCAAAAAAAGACTTGTCATTTTCCCAAAGGGCTATCTGTGTGACTTGTGTGCCCTTACCATGTTTGCTATTTTTGAATACTTGTGATGTGTTTCTATCATGACATCATGCATCATGACATTGCATGCATCTTGCATTGGACTAACCCATTTCAAAGACAGAGGGGATTCATCTTTATTCTGTTTTGTAGGTCATGGCACCCATGCGTAGAAACCCCATTCGGATCAACTTTGTCCAGATTCTCACTCAGCTTAAGGAATTGGTTGCAAAGATGTCAGATACTTCCTCCTTTATCAGAAGACATGGTCACCTCCTGGGTTTGGTCACTTCCAAATTGGACGAACAGATGATGAGTGGCTTAGTCTAGTTCTTTGATCCACTGTACCATTGCTTTACTTTTCCGGACTACCAGTTGGTCTTTACCTTGGAAGAGTTCTCTGATCTACTTGGTATCTCTATTCTGGAGCAGACCTCGTTCACAGGTTGGGAGAAGATCCTTAGACCGGAAGAAATTGTAATCTCAAGCCTCAACTCAACTTTAGTTTTGATGAAAGACAAACAAGCACTATGACAAGAAGGAAAAGAAGTGGAATTAGCTTAAAGCATCATTCACTCAAAGCTTCAAGGATCATGGCAAGCAAACAAGTATATCAATTCTCATTTGAACTAAATTAATTAGAAATGCTCAAAAATGATATACACACTTTCCATAACACTTCACTTAAAGTTTAAAGCAAATTCTAAGTTTTTCACTAATGTAAATCGATTAACACATCATGTAAATCGATTTACACATGTTTTTTCAAAAACTGATTGCCCCTGGCAACAATCGATTTAAATGGAGTGTAAATCGATTGATTACTGAACTGAGTTAATTTTTTAACACTAGTAAATCGATTAACATATCATGTAAATCGATTTCACTTCAATTTTTTTGAAAACAAGAACGTTACAAACCCGTGTAATCGATTTACATCTAATGCTAATCGATTTACACGTTGTAATTTTTGAAAAATCTGAACTTGATTCAAGATATCCTTCACACCTTTTCTCCAATGGTTGCATGGTGATACATTGCATCTTCTCAAGTTTTACAAACAGAAAAGTGGTATCCATTTGGAAAGGTATCTTGATTGCTTTAAATACTAAATATTTCAAATTATAAAACAACTCTTCTCTCATGCAATAATTCTAAACATTGTAAAATATTCATACTTCATATTTCTTATTTTTTAAGAACAAAGATTTTCTGCACTTTCACACATATAAGAACATAAATCTTTGAGCATTTTCTAACCATTGTGTTACAGTTTGAATTGCTTACAAGAGAAGAAAGAAGAAACTTCATTGAAGTCACTCTATGTGATCAACATCTTTCAAGAAATCATATTTCATAGAATTATACTAAGTGTAACTTATTTCCAGGATTGTTGGAATTAAGTATTAGAATACTTTTTTACTTTGTTGTCCACTGTTGGAAACAAGAGGTATCTTTTGAGAGGATTGTTCTCAAGAGACTTATTGGAAATCCAAGAGGGTGTTCTTGGTATTTGTTAGTGTCTTTAGTTGATAAGACTAGGAAGAGTCTTATAAAAGTTCTAACAAAATAGTGAAATCTCTTGCGTGTTTGCAAGGGGACTGGACGTAATTCCGGGGTGTGGAAGGAACCAGGATAAATCTCCGTGTCTCTTTACTTTATGCACTTTACTGTTTTCCATAGCACTAAAACAAAACCAGAAAGTGTAAAATAAATCAAAAATCGACCACCACCTAATTTACCCCCCTCTTAGGCGCAATCTTAAACTTACAATTGGTATCAGAGCAGGTTATAAGTAACCTGCTCCTAGAGATCCAGAATGGCTTCTGCAAATCAACAACCCATTTTCAGAGATGGTGGTAGTAACAACAAGCCTCCTCTATTTTGTGGCGAATACTTTGATTTTTGGAAAATACGCATGAGGGCGCATCTAGAATCACAAGGAGAAGAAATCTGGGATGCCGTAGAAAATGTTCCATTCATTCGTATAACAGTTATCAACGGTGTCGGCACGGCTAAACCCAAAACTGCATGGGATGATGACGACAAGAAAAAAGTCCTCTATGATAAAAAGGACGTAAATCTACTTCAAGGTGCACTATGCGTGGATGAGTTCTTTTGTCTATCTGCATGTAAATCGGCGAAAGAAATATGGGACACCTTGGCACAAACACATGAAGGAACCGTTGAAGTTAAGAGATCAAGGCTGAATACTTTAAGTCAAGAATACGAGTTATTCCGAATGCAGCCCAGAGAAACCATTGTCGACCTACAAAAGAGATTCATCCACTTAACAAATCACTTAAATGCTCTTGGTAAAACCTTGACAAATGATGAACTCAACTTGAAAGTCCTTAGATCATTGACTAGGGAATGGCAACCAAAGGTAACGACAATCTCGGAAAAGAAGAGTCTCTCCGCAATGACTTCCGCTACATTATTTGGCAAACTTCAAGAATACAAAACGGAACTCGGTAGACTTGAAAAACATGAGAATCTAGAAAAGAAATCCAAAAACATTGCTTTAAAAATTGATTCAAAGGAAGTAGTAAAAGAAGACAATCCGGAAGAAGATGAAAATTTCATGCTTCTTGTTAAAAGACTTGGGAAGTTTTTTTGGCAGAAATGACAAGGGCGGATCTCATGCAAATAAGAGAAAGCACTTCAAGAAAAGAGAAGCCTCCACATCAACATAAGATGTCTCATGTTATGAATATGGAAAGCAAGGACATATCAAGCCAAACTGTCCAAATCTCCCAAAGAAAAACGGATTCAAAGGAAAGGACTCAAAACACAAGAAAGCCTACATAACATTGGAAGATAATGATATGAGTAGTACATCGGAATCGGAAAGCGACGAATGTGCAAATTTAGCCATAATGGCATCGCATCACTCCGACGATGAAGAAGAGGTTAGTAATGAATTTAATCTTTTTGATGATGATGTTCAAGGTGCCATTGATTAACTCTTGAAAGAATGCAAAAGTTTATACAAAAAGGTGTCAAGCCAAGAAAAAGAACTTCTAATTTGTCACGAAAAAATTGACACCATGACTAAAGATTTTGATCTTCAAAAACAGAATTTTATAAAAGAAAAGGAAAACTTTGCATGCACCAAGTGTGAATCAAATGTCTTTCAAATTGTTCAATTGAAAAGAGTCATTGAACGATATGAAAAAGGACAAATAGGATTGGAAGGATTACTAAGCCAACAACGTTATCCAAATGATAAAAGAGGTCTTGGTTATGTGAATACTAAGAAACCAAGTAACAATCCCACTGTTTTTGTAAAGGCTAGTAATAGTTCCAATCCCAAGATAGTAGAAAATAAGCAAGTTGTTCATAATCATCAAAAGAAAAAGCCTAATGTATCTAAAAGGAAACAAATTCCTAGATACAAGAGCAAATTTGTTCCAAACTGTTTTTACTGTGGTATTGTTGGACACACACCTAATGCATGCTATATTAGAAATTTCAGTATGGCTAGTGGACACTATGCATGGGTGAAAAAAGGGAACTAACTATGAAGGACCCAAAGCCACTTGGGTACCTAACAAGAAATAATTTGTTTTTGTAGGTATGCTTGAAATCCACATCAAACCTTTGGTATCTTGACAGTGGATGTTCAAAGCATATGACAGGAGATGTACACCAATTTTCATATCTAGTACATAAAGCCAAAGGGTATGTCACCTATGGAGACAACAACAAAGGAAAGATTCTTGGCGTTGGAATAGTTGGCACACCTCCATCCATTAAAATTGAGGATGTTCTCTATGTTGAAGGATTAAAGCACAACCTTCTTAGCATAAGTCAACTTTGCGATAAAGGGTTCAAAATCAAATTCAACAAAGAAGAATGCCTAATTATGGATGAGGCAACCAATGAGGTAAAACTCAAAGGTATAAGATCTAACAATATTTTTATGATTACATTAGATGATTTGCCTATGAAGTTACAATGTCTCATGGTAAACAACAATGACGCTTGGTTATGGCACAAGAGGATTGCTCACATACACATGGAGCACTTGAACAAATTAGTTAAGCATGACTTAGTTATTGGTCTACCAAAGATGAAATTCATCAAAGACAAATTATGTAGTGCATGCCAAAAGGGCAAACAAACCAAATCAACTTTCAAACCAAAGAATGTGGTTTCAACATCAAGACCACTTCAATTGTTGCACATGGATCTTTTTGGTCCATCTAGAACAAGAAGCTTCGGAGGTAACATTTATGCTTTAGTTATTGTAGATGATTTTTCCCGTTTTACTTGGACTTTGTTTTTAGTGCACAAAAATGACGCATTCAAGGCATTCAAGAGATATGCAAAACAAGTTCAAAATGAGAAGTCATTAAAGATAACATCAATCCGAAGTGATCATGGTGGAGAGTTCCAAAACAGTCTGTTTGAAGAATTTTGTGAAGAAAATGGGATCTTCCACAATTTTCCAGCACCTCCGCCTCCTCAATACACCGAACCACCTCTACAACAACAGTTTCCATATCAAGGACCCTTCTAATATTTTCCTGGCCAATATTATTAAATTCATGTTCTTTATCATTATGTTTTTTGTTTGATAATTGCTCCAAGTGTTAGTTTTGTATTATGTGTATTTGAACTTCGTATGATATTTTTAGAAATTTGCGTTTTAGTTTATGTTCATATCTGTTTCATTTTGTTATAAGTATCATCTTATGTTACATCTTTCCCTTCTTTTTGATAATGTCAAAGGGGGAGAAGGATGTGATAGCACTTTATGTTTGTTTGTTTCAGTTTTCTTTTCAGGGCAAGTTTTCAAATCTTTTTCTCCATAGGGTGAGAAATCTATCTTAGGGGGAGAAAACTCCTTTTGCTCCAATTCTGAACAACTCATAAAGAAAGATGGTTTGTCATCATCAAAAAGGGGGAGAATGTAATCTCAAGCCTCAACTCAACTTTAGTTTTGATGAAAGACAAACAAGCACTATGACAAGAAGGAAAAGAAGTGGAATTAGCTTAAAGCTTCATTCACTCAAAGCTTCAAGGATCATGGCAAGCAAACAAGTATATCAATTCTCATTTGAACTACATTGATTAGAAATGCTCAAAAATGATATACACACTTGCCACAACACTTCACTTAAAGTTTAAAGCAAATTATAAGTTTTTCATGAATGTAAATCGATTAACACATCATGTAAATCGATTTACACATGTTTTTTCAAAAACTGATTGCCCCTGGCAGCAATCGATTTACATGGAGTGTAAATCGATTGATTACTGAACTGAGTTAATTTTTTAACACTAGTAAATCGATTAACACATCATGTAAATTGATTTACACTTCAAAGTTTTTGAAAACAAGAACATTACAAACCCGTGCAATCGATTTACATCTAATGCTAATCGATTTACATGTTGTAATTTTTGAAAAATCTGAACTTGATTCAAGATATCCTTCACACCTTTTCTCCAATGGTTGCATGGTCATACATTGCATCTTCTCAAGTTTTACAAACAGAAAAGTGGTAACCATTTGGAAAGGTATCTTGATTGCTTTAAATACTAAATCTTTCAAATTATAAAACAACTCTTCTCTCATGCAATAATTCCGAACTTTGTAAAATATTCAAACTTCATATTTCTTATTTTTTAAGAACAAAGATTTTCTACACTTTCACACATATAAGAACAGAAATCTTTGAGCATTTTATAACCATTGTGTTATAGTTTGAATTGCTTACAAGAGAAGAAAGAAGAAACTTCATTGAAGTCACTCTATGTGATCAACATATTTCAAGAAATCATATTTCATAGAATTATACTAAGTGTAACTTATTTCCAGGATTGTTGGAATTAAGTATTAGAATACTTTTGTACCTTGTTGTCCATTGTTGGAAACAAGAGGTATCTTTTGAGAGGATTGTTCTCAAGAGACTTATTGGAAATCCAAGAGGGTGTTCTTGGTATTTGTTATCGTCTTTAGTTGATAAGACTAGGAAGAGTCTTGTAAAAGTTCTAACAAAATAGTGAAATCTCTTGCGTGTTTGCAAGGGGACTGGACGTACTTCCGGGGTGTGGAAGGAACCAGGATAAATCTCCGTGTCTCTTTACTTTCCGCACTTTACCGTTTTCCATAGCACTAAAACAAAACCAGAAAGTGTAAAATAAATCAAAAATCGACCACCACCTAATTCACCCCCCTCTTAGGCGCAATCTTAAACTTACAATTGGTATCAGAGCAGGTTATAGGTAACCTGCTCTTAGAGATCCAGAATGGCTTCCGTAAATCAACAACCCGTTTCCAGAGATGGTGGTAGTAACAAAAAGCCTCCTCTATTTTGTGGAGAATACTTTGATTTTTGGAAAATACGCATGAGGGCGCATCTAGAATCATAAGGAGAATAAATCTGGGATGCCATAGAAAATGGTCCATTCATTCCTATAACAGTTATCAACGGTGTCAGCACGGCTAAACCTAAAACTGCATGGGATGATGACGACAAGAAAAAAGTCCTCTATGATAAAAAGGCCGTAAATCTACTTCAAGGTGCACTATGCATGGATGAGTTCTTTCGTGTATCTGCATGTAAATCGGCGAAAGAAATATGGGACACCTTGGTACAAACACATGAAGGAACCGTTGAAGTTAAGAGATCAAGGCTGAATACTTTAAGTCAAGAATACGAGTTATTCCGAATGCAGCCTAGAGAAACCATTCTCGACCTACAAAAGAGATTCATCCACTTAACAAATCACTTAAATTCTCTTGGTAAAACCTTGACAAATGATGAACTTAACTTGAAAGTCCTTAGATCATTGACTAGGGAATGGCAACCAAAGGTAACGGCAATCTCGGAAAAGAAGAGTCTCTCCGCAATGACTTCCGCTACATTATTTGGCAAACTTCAAGAATACGAAACAGAACTCGACAGACATGAAAAACATGAGAATCTAGAAAAGAAATCCAAAAACATTGCTTTAAAAAGTGATTCAAAGGAAGTAGTAAAAGAAGACAATCCGGAAGAAGATGAAAATTTCATGCTTCTTGTTAAAAGACTTGGGAAGTTTTTTGGCAGAAATGACAAGGGCAGATCTCATGCAAATAAGAGAAAGCACTTCAAGAAAAGAGAAGCCTCCACATCAACACAAGATGTCTCATGTTATGAATGTGGAAAGAAAGGACATATCAAGCCAAACTGTCCAAATCTCCCAAAGAAAAACGGATTCAAAGGAAAGGACTCAAAACACAAGAAAGCCTACATAGCATGGGAAGATAATGATATGAGTAGTACATCGGAATCGGAAAGCGACGAATGTGCAAATTTAGCCTTAATGGCATCGCATCACTCCGACGACGAAAAAGTGGTTAGTAATGAATTTAATCTTTTTGATGATGATGTTCAAGGTGCCATTGATGAACTCTTGAAAGAATGCAAAATTTTATACAAAAAGGTGTCAAGCCAAGAAAAAGAACTTCTAATTTGTCACGAAAAAATTGACACCATGACTAAAAATTTTGATCTTCAAAAACAGAATTTTATAAAAGAAAAGGAAAACTTTGCATGCACCAAGTGTGAATCAAATGTCTTTCAAATTGTTCAATTGGAAAGAGTCATTGAACGATATGAAAAAGGATAAATAGGATTGGAAGGATTACTAAGCCAACAACGTTATCCAAATGATAAAAGAGGTCTTGGTTACGTGAATACTAAGAAACCAAGTAACAATCCCACTACTTTTGTAAAGGCTAGTAATAGTTCCAATCCCAAGATAGTAGAAAATAAGCAAGTTGTTCATAATCATCAAAAGAAAAAGCCTAATGTATCTAAAAGAAAACAAATTCCTAGATACAAGAGCAAATTTGTTCCAAACTGTTTTTACTGTGGTATTGTTGGACACACACCTAATGCATGCTATATTAGAAATTTCAGTATGGCTAGTGGACACTATGCATGGGTGAAAAAGGGAACTAACTATGAGGGACCCAAGGCCACTTGGGTACCTAACAAGAAATAATTTGTTTTTGTAGGTATGCTTGAAATCCACATCAAACCTTTGGTATCTTGACAGTGGATGTTCAAAGCATATGACATGAGATTTACACCAATTTCATATCTAGTACATAAAGCCAAAGGGTATGTCACCTATGGAGACAATAACAAAGGAAATATTCTTGGCGTTGGAATAGTTGGCACACCTCCATCCATTAAAATTGAGGATGTTCTCTATGTTGAAGGATTAAAGCACAACCTTCTTAGCATAAGTCAACTTTGCGATAAAGGGTTCAAAATCAAATTCAACAAAGAAGAATGCCTAATTATGGATGAGGCAACCAATGAGGTAAAACTCAAAGGTATAAGATCTACCAATATATTTATGATTACTTTAGATGATTTGTCTATGAAGGTACAATGTCACATGGTAAACAACAATGACGCTTGGTTATGGCACAAGAGGATTGCTCACATACACATGGAGCACTTGAACAAATTAGTTAAGCATGACTTAGTTATTGGTCTACCAAAGATGAAATTCATCAAAGACAAATTATGTAGTGCATGCCAAAAGGGCAAACAAACCAAATCAACTTTCAAACCAAAGAATGTGGTTTCAACATCAATACCACTTCAATTGTTGCACATGGATCTTTTTGGTCCATCTAGAACAAGAAGCTTCAGAGGTAAGATTTATGCTTTAGTTATTGTAGATGATTTTTCCTGTTTTACTTGGACTTTGTTTTTAGTGCACAAAAATGACGCATTCAAGGCATTCAAGAGATATGCAAAACAAGTTCAAAATGAGAAGTCATTAAAGATAACATCAATCCGAAGTGATCATGGTGGAGAGTTCCAAAACAGTCTGTTTGAAGAATTTTGTGAAGAAAATGGGATCTTCCACAATTTTCCAGCACCTCCGCCTCCTCAATACACCGAACCACCTCTACAACAACAATTTCCATATCAAGGACCCTTCTAATATTTTCCTGGCCAATATTATTAAATTCCTGTTCTTTATCATTATGTTTTTTGTTTGATAATTGCTTCAAGTGTTAGTTTTGTATTATGTGTATTTGAACTTCGTACGATATTTTTAGAAATTTGTGTTTTAGTTTATGTTCATATCTGTTTCATTTTGTTATAAGTATCATCTTATGTTACATCTTTCCCTTCTTTTTGATAATGTAAAAGGGGGAGAAGGATATGATAGCACTTTATGTTTGTTTGTTTCAGTTTTCTTTTCAGGGCAAGTTTTCAAATCTTTTTCTCCATAGGGGGAGAAATCTATCTTAGGGGGAGAAAACTCCTTTTGCTCAAATTCTAAACAACTCATAAAGAAAGATGGTTTGTCATCATCAAAAAGGGGGAGAATGTAATCTCAAGCCTCAACTCAACTTTAGTTTTGATGAAAGACAAATAAGCACTATGACAAGAAGGAAAAGAAGTGGAATTAGCTTAAAGAATCATTCACTCAAAGCTTCAAGGATCATGGCAAGCAAACAAGTATATCAATTCTCATTTGAACTAAATTGATTAGAAATGCTCAAAAATGATATACACACTTGCCACAACACTTCACTTAAAGTTTAAAGCAAATTCTAAGTTTTTCACTAATGTAAATCGATTAACACATCATGTAAATCGATTTACACATGTTTTTTCAAAAACTAATTTCCCCTGGAAGCAATCGATTTACATGGAGTGTAAATCGATTGATTACTGAACTGAGTTAATTTTTTAACACTAGTAAATCGATTAACACATCATGTAAATCGATTTACACTTCAATTTTTTTGAAAACAAGAACGTTACAAACCCGTGCAATCGATTTATATCTAATGCTAATCGATTTACACGTTGTAATTTTGGAAAAATCTGAACTTGATTCAAGATATCCTTCACACCTTTTCTCCAATGGTTGCATGGTCATACATTGCATCTTCTCAAGTTTTACAAACAGAAAAGTGGTATCCATTTGGAAAGGTATCTTGATTTGTTTAAATACTAAATCTTTCAAATTATAAAACAACTCTTCTCTCATGCAATAATTCTGAACTTTGTAAAATATTCAAACTTCATATTTCTTATTTTTTAAGAACAAATTTTTTTTGCACTTTCACACATATAAGAACAGAAATCTTTGAGCATTTTCTAATCATTGTGTTACAGTTTGAATTGCTTACAAGAGAAGAAAGAAGAAACTTCATTGAAGTCACTCTATGTGATCAACATCTTTCAAGAAATCATATTTCATAGAATTATACTAAGTGTAACTTATTTCCAGGATTGTTGGAATTAAGTATTAGAATACTTTTGTACCTTGTTGTCCATTGTTAGAAACAAGAGGTATCTTTTGAGAGGATTGTTCTCAAGAGACTTATTGGAAATCCAAGAGGGTGTTCTTGGTATTTGTTAGTGTCTTTAGTTGATAAGACTAGGAAGAGTCTTATAAAAGTTCTAACAAAATAGTGAAATCTCTTGCGTGTTTGCAAGGGGACTGGACGTACTTCCGGGGTGTGGAAGGAACCAGGATAAATCTCCGTGTCTCTTTACTTTCTGTACTTTACTGTTTTCCATAGCACTAAAACAAAACCAGAAAGTGTAAAATAAATCAAAAATCGACCACCACCTAATTCACCCCCCTCTTAGGCGCAATCTTAAACTTACAATTGGTATCAGAGCAGGTTATATGTAACCTGCTCCTAGAGATCCAGAATGGCTTCCGCAAATCAACAACCCGTTTTCAGAGATGGTGGTAGTAACAACAAGCCTCCTCTATTTTGTGGCGAATACTTTGATTTTTGGAAAATACGCATGAGGGCGCATCTAGAATCACAAGGAGAAGAAATCTGGGATGCCGTAGAAAATGGTCCATTCATTCCTATAACAGTTATCAACGGTGTCGGCACGGCTAAACCCAAAACTGCATGGGATGATGCAGGGTCACGTTGAACCAAACGTCTACCAATGGGCAAGAGGATTTATTTTCCTCTAACCAAACGCCGTCAAAGATCAAGTACAACAATTTGAGTCAAGGGCTATGACCCACTTGACATGGTGAACTTAATTCTCGTGGAAGGACATCCACCGATACAAAGTTCTCCAATCCAAAACTGTAAGTGACTACTAACCCCGCGAGATCCTTGAAGACATGCATCCACATATCATGTATCATATCATGACAGGTTTCTCCCACACAGGTCTCCTTATCTTCCTACTGTTTATTTCAGTAGAGATGGCTCTAGAGCAGACTATCAAGGACATCTAGGCTCGAAATGCTCAACTTCAAGAGATGTTCTTGAACCTATCCAAGGGACAAGAAGAGGTGAAAGATCTCCTCACAAGGGGCATGGTCATGTGGAATCCGGAGGACACCAAGGATGATCAGTTGGAAAGGCTAAAAATTGAAATGGCAACAATGAAAGTCCAGATGATGGGACAATTGGTGGGCTAGATGGCTCTCATCCAAAACATGGCTCAGGGACAAGAAGAGCTGAGAGTCCTCATCAACAAGCTTCGTCAAGACGGATGTAACCAATTGGGGAAAACATCTAGAGTTGGGGATTAGGTCATCATTTAGCCTCCCATGAGACAAGAAGCTGGTTTAAGGGAGAGAAGACCTTCCCAATTTGCTTCCACGTCACGAGCCCAACAACAATCTCGCCAACAACAACAGGGTAATCGGTGTAGGTGGAATACATATGAAAGACGCTTCACCGAAATCAACATGTCATTGTCTCAAGCACTACAACACCTGTTAGAGACCAAGCTGGTTACATTAAAAGACCCCCCTCAGAATCCCAACACAGCTTCCTCAAGGTACAATCCAAATGAAAGATGTGCGTACCACTCCAACAGTCCTGGACATCACACTAATAGTTGTTGGATGCTGAGAAATAAAATTCAAGATCTGATTGATGAAGGAACACTAGAATTTGCACCAGATGGTCAACTGGAATTCTTCTACCGTCCCTCAAAGGCTCACCGCCTAAATTGACAAGTTCAAACAAAAAGGCTTCTGTTCATTTTGAATTTTCAAGTTGTAATTTCTCTTTTGTTATTCAAACAATTATCTATTAATGTCAAACTTTGTTTCATTAATGCATTACATATGCTTGTCTTGAATCAATCCTTTCGTTTTCTCTATATTTAAACTATGCTTTCTACTTTCTTTATGACATTTAAATCTTGCTAAAAGTTACAAGACTTTAGAGGAAGGATGACGAAAACAATGCCATAACCTCATACAATATGCTTTTGAACAGACCTTGCTGACGATGTACATGCGTTTTTTCAAATCCTAAACACTAGAGCTATAAGGAAGATAATCCCTAGTCAACCCCTTAGAGCCAAAGAAGTAGAAGTTTTTCTTTTTTCACAAAATTAAAACCTTTAAACAAAACATGGGGCAGGGTAGTCTCTCAGTTAATTCAAACGCGCGTTAAGCCGCAAACTCTCATCTCGTAATACAATGAATGATGTCAAAAAACATTCCTCTGGAATCAAAAGACGGTGTTGGTTCCCTATCACATAGGCAGTCATCATCTCTAAAAAAAAAAGAGAAAATTCCACTAAGTCAAAACCTACGAAGGAGACTTAAAGAAAACTGGGGCATCCCGCTGACTGTAATCTCAAAACAAGAACAGTCAGGCAAAAATCAGGGATAACAAATCAAAAAGAGGTCACTACAAATCCTCAACAACATGAAAAAAATGTTGCAAAAATGAATTCCTTCT
This sequence comes from Vicia faba, assembly GCA_948472305.1. Classification (NCBI taxonomy): domain Eukaryota; kingdom Viridiplantae; phylum Streptophyta; class Magnoliopsida; order Fabales; family Fabaceae; genus Vicia; species Vicia faba. Next base: position 1,340,576,806 of record OX451740.1, on the reverse strand, counting down.
AATAAACTTAGCTTGTTTGAACCATCACCAAAATGTCATTCCAGACTCAATTGGAATTCAAAGGCACAATTAACTGAGTTTAGGACTGAAGAACGTCACGAAGAGCGGGTGGGTACAAATATATTTTGAGCCTTTATCCTTTGTTTCTTAAACCGTGAACTAAGCCACGTTACAACCCTTCAAAATTCCTAATTGAAGCATGGGTTAGTTCGAAATCATACTGTTACAAAAGGTATCCTGACTCCTATAAGGCTTTACTCGAAATCCAGAGTTGAATTTTTCTTGCAAAATTTCTTTACTTACTAAAAATGCATTTTTCAAAAATTTCAAGACAAACATAAACTTTGCATTACTTGAATATCATTGTTTGCATACGCCTATTTTTTTGACAGCGGAGAAATTCACACAACGAATATCAAGTGAATGAAAGCTCTCTTAGTGAATAAAATCACTTCAAGTGGGATGAAACTTCCATTGTCAAAACTCCTATCAACAGGGGGACATGACATGTCACTATCCAGCGCACCTGGGGCAGTACAGTCAAGATTCCAAGAAATATCTCAAGAAGTACATAATAACCAGGGGCAGATCTCTATCTCCGTCACTTGGGGCACTGAACGTCAATCTCAGCAAAGGGTTACGTACAATCAAACATTTTTGGCAATACCACAAACATTTGCTGCTAGGGGAAATGATAAGTCTCCCCAAAGCCCTTATCATAGGATAATTCCCCAGCAAGAGTTTAACCTCTGAAAACCTTTCCCCATATGAGACAACCTCAAGAATCCTCGAGGACTTTTCCCCAACAAAGTCATCACCTCTCAAGCAGACTGGCAACAGGGTTTATTTCCCCAACAAACTACAAATTCCCCAGCTTGAGTTTGCCTTGCAAACTACTACAAATCAAAGAACCACAACTCCCTTTCCCCAGTAGACTACTCTACAATCCCCATCAATTTACTGTGAAACTTGGACCCGACCAGACATTAATTCAACTTCGACTCCCCAGTAGAGCAACAAACAACCGAGACTCCTGAACTTTTTCCCCAAGCAGGAATCAACACTCTATACAGAGCTTTCAACATCTCCCAGCGGAGTTCTCTTCAAACAAAAAAATAGGAATCCCCGGTGGAAACATTCTGAGCAAAGTTTGAAGACACACTTACATCTCAATAACATTCATAACATATGCATACAAAATACATATAACACAAATCTCATTTATTTTGAGAACATCATTACATAATGCATACATTATGACATTCCATACAACTAACTCTTTGCCTTTTCAGGAAAGATCAGTCAACAGATAAAGTTCATCATCTTTCTGAGGCGACGAAAGATTCCTTCTAGAAACAGTTCAAATGCGATCCAGATATGGCTGACATTCTGATACTTATTCCAGATTCCTTCTAGAGACAGTTCAGATGCGATCTAGATATGGTTGACATTCTGATACTTATTCCAGATTCCTTCTAGAGACAGTTCAGATGCGATCCAGATATGGCTGACATTCTGATACTTATTCTAGAGACAGTTCAGATGCGATCCAGATATGGCTGACATTCTAATACTTATTCCAGATTCCTTCTAGAGACAGTTCAGATGCGATCCAGATATGGCTGACATTCTGATACTTATTCCGGATTCCTTCTAGAGACAATTCAGACGCGATCCAGATATGGCTGACATTCTGATACTTATTCCAGATTCCTTCTAGAGACAGTTCAGATGCGATCAAGATATGGCTGACATTCTGATACTTATTCCAGATTCCTTCTAGAGACGATTCAGATGTGATCCAGATATGGCTGACATTATGATACTTATTCCAGATTCCTTCTAGAGACAATTCATATGTGATCCAGATATGGCTGACATTCTGATACTTATTCCAGATTCCTTCTAGAGATGGTTCAGATGCGATCCAGATATGGATGACATTCTGATACTTATTCTAGATTCCTTCTAGATACAGTCCAGATACGATCCAGATTCGGATGTCATTCTGTCACTCATTCAAATACAGTCCAGATACGATCCAGATTCGGATGTCATTCTGTCACTCATTCAAATACAGTCCAGATACGATCCAGATTCAGATGTCATTCTATCACTCATTCAAATACAGTCCAAATACGATCCAGATTTGGATGTCATTCTGTCACTCATTCAAATACAGTCCAGATACGATCCGAATTCGGATGTCATTCTATTAATCATTCAAATACAGTCCTGATACGATCGAGATTCGGATGTCATTCTGTCACTCATTCAAATACAGTCCAGATACGATCCAGATTCGGATGTCATTTTGTCACTCATTCAAATACAGTCCAGATACGATCCAGATTCGGATGTCATTCTGTCACTCATTCAAATACAGTCCAGATACGATCTAGATTCGAATGTCATTTTGTCACTTATTCAAAATACAGTCCAGATATGATCCAGATTCAGATGTCATTCTGTCACTCATTCAAATACAGTCCAAATACGATCCAGATTCAGATGTCATTCTGTCACTCATTCAAATACAGTCCAGATACGATCCAAATTCAGATGTCATTCTGTCACTCATTCAAATACAGTTCAGATATGCTCAATATACGGATGCCATCCTGATACTCATTCAAAGATAGCTTTCAGATACAGTTCAGATATGCTCCAGACACGGATGCCATTCTGATAATCATTCAGTTCCAGCTTATAGATACAATCCAACAATCATTTCTGGATGGAATCTTTAATCCCATCTCCAACAACTATCCATTACCTCTCCAAATGGCATCTTTAAGCTCATTCCCTCTACAATTAACACATCTTCGAGTGCAAATTTTCTGGGCACTCTAGTGTTCAATCATCTTCCACCTTCAAGTCACGAATGGTAGAATTACCAATCTAACTCTTCAGGTGTAAGAAGATTGAACAGAGGCAGCTGTTGTACTCCAAAATTTGCCCTCTCATTTCACAAGGGATCATCTTGGATCCCAATTTTTCTTCCATACATTTCCAAGCTTTGAATTATCAATTTTCAAAGAAAGTCATCCGTAAGGGCAAAATGGTCATTTGCACACTGAGAAGTCTAACTTTGACTTTTGGATCAAAATAAAATCTCAAAAATAATATTTCATCAAGACATGTTGGAATATGAAGTTTGTTTCATCAAGAATTTCAAAAGTCAAATGTTACTTTGGAAAAGTCAAATTCTAAATACTTAGAAATTTTTCTAAGTGCTTAAGAAGCATGAAAAAACTCAGAACTTCTGACCAGATTATCACCATAACGCTCAGCAAATTCTGGACACTCTCAAGGCAGAGTTTGGTCAGAACTTCTGGGCAAGTTTTCACAAAAAGCTTCAGTCAGAGGTTGCAAACATGGTTCAGAACATGATGCTTCAATCAGAATATATGGAAGCAATGTTCTCCAGTTCAGAACATGACGCTTTAATCAAAACATGTGGAAGCAATGTTCTCCTTCAGAACATGCTGGAACCAGAAGATACAAAGATCAGAGGTTGGATGCTACACTGAAGCAGAACTTCTGATCCAGAGCTAAGCCTTGGTGTAGAATCTCACGTTGCAGGATTTCTGGTTGTGATAAGTCTCATCATCATTTAATGCTCACAACCACTTTCTGAGTCTTTATCCAAAGGATTTTAATCACGTGTACCTCTACTGTCTTGGGATAGTAACTTTGGTACTAAGCCCATAATTTGCTTTTTACATTTCCTTAATTCTTGTTGACAACCACCATGCTTGCTTCAAGAACAAGGCAGTGCTTCAGCATATGAAGGTTATATTCAACGCTTTAGTCAGAACATGACAAAATCCCAAAACCTTGTTTATACAACCTGCTGCAGACCTATAACCAACAGCTAGGTCAGCCTACGCCTGCATCCCATAATTGCACCAAACGAGCATGCCAAAAAAGGTTCAAATACCATTTATTTCCCCCCAAAATCACAACAAATTCACCTATAAATAAGTTGCTCCATCACACTTTCAAGAGGCTGGATTTTGGAGAGAGAGATTGGCCAAAAGAAAGAAAAGGAAGTTGTGAAACCTTCATAAAAAATCCATATTTCTCATACACAAAAACAAACCTTTGTTCTTCCTTTTGAACCAAAGAACTTGGAATTTTCTCTTCCGTTACTCTTGCTGATTCCAAAACATCCAAAGGCAGCCACTCAAAGCTCCAAGCCCACATTCCAGATTCAAGGTAAGTCTTTCTGACTTTGCATTTTTTCATTCAGAACATCATTAATATGTAAATATCATAGTATTAATGTTGTCCATATCATTGCATAAGTAGAAAAACTGTGGATCAGAATTTCTTGATAAAGGCTAGGCTCAGGATCAGGATTAGAACTTCTGTAAATTGTTGTGCTTTTTATCCTTCTGATTTGCTGTTTGTTGAAAACTGAATAGATTACTGATGTGTTGATTGAGTGTTGAAATATGGCATTAAAACTTTTGATGTTCATTCATATTTTTAACATACATAACTTCTATTTTTTTCTCACTGTTAAACACACACAGAACTTCTGAGTTCTCTTCACTGTTTTAACACACAACTTCTATGATTTTTCTCACTGTTAACACACACTGAACTTCTGATTCTTACATGTTGATAACGCACTGAACTGCTGATGTTCACTCACTGGCTTAGCACAATACATAACTTCTGATGATTCACTCATTGTTTTAACACAACACAGAACTTATGAGTTCTCCTTACATGTCAAATACACTGAACTTCTAATGTTTCCACTCGCTGTTTTAAAACACTCAGAGTATCTGATTTTTAAATGTTGATAATGCACTGAACTGCTGATGTTTACTCATTGTTTTAGTATAATACATAACTTCTGACTTATGGCCCACTGTTTGAATACCACCCAGAACTTCTGTGTTTTCCCTCTAACGTTTCTTGCAGGACCTCAGAGTGTACGAATCCAGAACTTCTGATTCCTCTGACGTTTCTTTCTGAGTCACGCGCCTGGCTTCTGAACTTCTGATCCTTGTTTGTTTTTCTTACAGTAGCACGTTGTTTCTATCTTGCTTTTTTTTTCCTTTTCATCATTTTTAATGTTAACATAAAAAACATAAAATTATTTTCCTTTTAATTTATTTCCTTAAGACAAAAACATTTACTAAACAAGTCCATTTCTTTCTTATATTATGCATTTCAATATGGTTGTAATATTAACTTAGGACTTATTTTTACTTGCAACCCCCATTCGTACATATGTACCCCCATCCCCTAAATATTGTAATAGCGTAGGACATTACATTTATGCGATTTATCGCTTTTGAATGTAAATGCTAGTAATTAGGGTGTGTATGCCAAGACATGAAATTGACAAATAGATCACCCTAATCAAGACTAACTACATGCAAATCAAACACACTTGCACACTAGCACCCATAAGGTTAACTCCACTTGTTGCCGAAAAATGGCCATGTTATGCATGTGGGATGTCTTAAGCACAAACAAAAATATAAGATCATAGTCCCTCAATGACGCTATCAAAGTTACCTTTCAAAATGATCTTAGTCCTTAAAGAAAAATGCTAAGTCATCTCACAACATTGTTATCATGGTCATACGATGACCCAATGCCCATCCCTTCACATCCAACGATGGGGCTTCTTATCAAATCAATGGTAAGATAGCAACGTCTAAAGGAGGAGGAAAAGCACATCTAAGACCTTTTGAGTAGGTAGGTTCGCTCTTAGTTACTCGCTTGCTCACAACAAAAACATTTTTATACACCCACACTCCCATCTTTGAACTATTTTCGAAACAAACACTTTGTATGCATTCTTATAAAAACGAGAATCATTACAAAGTTACATTTTCAAAATACTTTCAAAAACCACACCACAAGCACAATTTCAAACAAAAGCAAGTGATCTAGAAAGTAACTAAGAGCCCATGGAAAACCATGGATGAAATGGGTGCTAATACCCTCCCTTTTCATAATCTACCCCCCGAACTCAAGAAAACATCTCTAAAGGTCTTTCCTGTGCTTTTTCACCTTTCCTTATTGGATAAAAGAAAAGTCGGTGGCGACTCTTACTAAACCGCAACATTTGCGAACACAAATGCAAAACACCCAAGTCAGTTCTCCCACCGTACCACAACTAGTAATTAGGGTTTATATGGAAAGACTAAAACCAATACTTAGAAAACCCTAATTCAAGACAAAATCAAGCATGAAAACAATACATTTGCACACAAGCACCCCTAGGGTAAATCCACTTGCTTGCCTTTAAAAAATGGCCATATTACGCATGTGAGGTATCTTAGCTAAAACAAGTAAAAAAAGTATAAGATCATAGTCCCTCGATGACGCTATCTAAGTTTCCTTTCAAATGATCTTAGTCCCTAAAATATAATGCTAAGATATCTTGCAACATTGCTAATCATGGTTATACGATGACACATGCCCGTTCCGTTTACATTCAAAGATAGGGTTACTTACCAAATCAATGGTAAGATAACAATGTCAAAGGAAAAGAAAAATTAACAAGAAATACTTTTGATTAGGTAGAATGCTCCTAATTACTTGCTCCATTTCAAAACAAACATCCTTGCTATTTTCAAAACGAACACCTACACTTTCAAAACATTTTACAAAACTTGAAAACATTTTAAAAAGATCAACATCTTTGTATACATTCTTACAAACGAGAATCATTACAAAGATTTCCTAAATAATGGCCTCTTTACGAAATACTTTCAAAAACCACACAAATCACAATTTCAACAAAAGCAAGTGATCTAGCAAGTAACTAAGAGCCCATGGAAAACCATGGATGAAAAGGGTGTTAATACCTTCCCTTTTCATAATCTACCCCCCGAACTCAAGAAATAATCTCAAAGGTCTTTCCTGTGCTTTTTCACCTTTCCTTTTGGATAAAAGAAAAGTCGGTGATGACTCTTGCTAACCGCAACATTTGTGATCAAACGCAAAACCTTCAAGTCAGTTCTCCCACCATATCACACTGTAGCTGGAAAGTGAAAGAGACATATTAGTACTACTAACGGTCTTATTCTCAAGTTTATATAAAGAGACCTCATCAGCATTTCAAGTTTGAAGAACCATTAACTATTATCACGCTTGAATCAAATTGCTAAAACATTGTGAAACATCAAGAGAAAAGAAGAATCACTATTCATACACATCTACAAATATTCTTTTAGAGTAATATCAAGAACACAAGAGTTGATGCTCATTATTTTGTTAAGATATTAGGGATTAAATACAAAGAGTTGTTTCTCATTATTTGTGTGTTAATCTTAGAGTTCTCAATACAAAGAGTTGTTGCTCATTATTTGTATTTGATACTTTTTTTCTCCATTGTTGTGTTTATCTGTTTATTTAGAAGCAAATATTGTAAACACAGTTGATTGTAATTCTGTTAAGAATTGATTATTGCCTCAAGTGACTAGGTTGTTAGTCTGAGACTTGAGATGGCTAAGGTGTCATTTTGGACTCATAGACGGTTATGGTTAGTCACCAGCTGGTAGCCCGTGCATTTGTAATTTGTTGAGACTAGTGGATTAAGTCCTCGTTGAAGGAAAAATCACCTGAGAATGGTGGACAAGAGTAGCCTAGTTAGAGGTGAACCTGGATAAACCAAAGTGTCTTTTATAGTCTTTTTTAGTTATATTCTTTCTAGTTAGTTTATGTTTTAAAAACAAAAGCTTATTATAAAACCCAATTCAAACCCCTATTTCTTGTTTTTTTCTCACCCTTCAATTGGCACTAGAGCTCCGACTCTTCATTGATTTGTGTTGTACCCCAAATTTTTCCCTCCCATATTCCCCATGATTTGTCAAGAATCATCTTCAAATGGTTCAAGATTGCTCAAGAGATTGCACAGTCCAAATGCCCCCTAAGCCAGCTGAAACTAGGGTTTTGGTTCTCTCAAGGAATTTGAGGTTTTCAATGGCTCAATCAAGTCCCATAGGCCTCTATACATTGTCAAGCATCTACATACCAAGTTGCAAGACTCACAGTGCCAAATTCCACAGTCAAAAGCCCTATTTGGTTCACAATCAACTGCAGGGGTAAAATGGTCATTTTACAGTCAAAAGTCAGAATTTTTGGTCAACATCTTATGTTGAGCACACAATCATCATTTGATCAAGTCTTGATCATGATTCCACAAGAATGGCTCAAAAATCATCAAGATGCCAAAAGTTACTATTTTTGGACAGCAGAAAAGTCAATTGTATCTTGACCAAGGCATAACTTTTTCATGGTTCATCAAAAAAATCACATCCAATGCTCATTTTGAAGGGGATGACATTTCCTACAACTCATCTTCACATTCTAAGTCCAAGAAATGCTCTCACAAAAAGTTATCAATTTCTACATTATAGGTCAATTTCAAAAGTCAACAAAAATGCACTTTAAGTCAAAGACCATAAATTGAGATTGGTAAATCCAAATGACATGGGACTAAAGGCATTAGTTAGAGGACTTCAAGACCTTTCCAAAATGTCCAAGAACATGTTCATATGATCAAAATTTAGCAAGATATGCATTGGAGAAGTTGGGAAATTTTTGTGAATTTGCAAAAATCAACTTTGCTCAAAACACATCATTTTTGCTAATGGGCCTCAAATTTATTCTTGAAACTTTATCCAAGGCCTATGCACGACCCATTGAGATTAAATTTAATTATTTTCTTATTTTTTATTAATTAATTGAATTTTTAATCAATATTAATTCATTTAATTGTAGGAAAATATCAAGATAGGGTTTTGCAATCTTTTCATGAAGCAAATATGACCTACATGTGCTGGAGATTTCGTGTACACATCAAGGGGACAAAAATATCCCAATTTGGCAAGGTTTTTCAATCAAAAAGATTGAAAAATATTTGATTTTCAATCAAATATTGAAACATCAATGCAAGGGATTTCTTGTGCAAGATTTAACCTAAAACCATTATACTATATATGCACAACCTAACCCTATTCATGTGGACGTGAAAACTCTGCAAGAAAGCCATATGCAATATTGGAAAAAAATCAAGAAAACTCAACTTTTTTCTCACTTCCAGGCCCTTTCAAAGCAATTTAAGGATTCAAACACATTGCTAGAACTCCCAGAAACGTTTTGGAATCAAAACCAAGTGCTCAGGCCTAAGAAATCGCTCCACACGAACTCACAGTTTGCATATTTATCTCATAATCGTAATTCATTATTCATGCATCATTAACGAGATTTTTTGTGTGCTTTGCATTGCTAGAACCTCTCTGAAGCTAATGGTACAAGTGAATTGCATTATGGTGTCCTAAATCACAAATCACCATTGAAGAATTCTAGGTTTTCCAAGCTTCCAAATTGGGGCTTTTCAGTATAGGAAAAATCAAGCTTCACAAGACCTATGGTTAAACTCAGGAGATTTAGACGAATTGAACCCAACCATCGCGCCATATTTATATAGCCTGTAGGGCTATTCGCTATTTTTCCTCATGCTATTTTGTGGGGATTAAAAACCCCCGCTATCTGTTTGTTATTTTGCAGGTTTCAGCGAAGAAGACAAGACGTGGAAGCATGGGAGTGGTTCATTCAAATATAACGCGCGTGATTTTATTTCCAGCATAATTCTTATGTTTTATATATTATATTTGTTCGTTGTCATAATAACAGATGCAAGCAATTGGCCTAGTGGAGCGTGCGCTATCCAAGAACCATTGGGACCTGGGTTCAATTCCCAGGTCCACCCAATATTTGTTTGCATTTTTCTTTTGATGATCATGTGCAGGTCTCACAAGAAGGCTCATCATACGCTTTGCTCATCCAAACGCCAAGTGTCTTCAAGCATCAATCCAGTGGCCAAAATATGATGGACACCATGCGCTAGACAATTCAAGAAGTCAAACAGGGCTTGAGCTTAATGGGCTGGAAAATTGCTAATTTGCCTCCATATATGGGCCAACACTCCCCCTGGTTTACTATTTCTTTTAATTTTCTTTTTACTTTTAATTTCTTTTATTAATTATTATTATTAGTATTTAATTAACAAATTAATTACTTTTCATAATAAAATCAGAAACCTAAATATTATTTATTATTTTCACTATTAATTATTATTTTGTAAATAAATTCTAATTAATTATTTTAGTTGTTTAATTAGGACAATTTTAATCTTTTTCATAAATAAATAAAATCAACTTAGAATTAGGGTTTTTCTTTTGACACTTTTAATTTCTTTTTTATTTTATTTTCATTAAAAACATAAAAAACATAAAAAATACCTTTTCTTGTAATTATTTAATTAATTAGTAAATTAGGTTAATATTTAATTAATTGCAAAAAAAGGACAAAATTCCATTCTTTTCTCAAAAAGGGTCAAAACCCTAAGGACGTCCCGATTCAATCTCTTTGCGCGCACTTTATTATTTTGATCATATTTATGTAACTGTTTCAAGGATGTAATAGATAATTAGGACTTTTATTGATTTCTTTACTTTCCGCAATTTATTTTCAAGGGTTATGTTTTTGGCGATGTAAATACCCGGCGCCTTGTAATAGCGTAGATTCACTTTCCGCAATTTATTTCCCGCAAACTGTTAACTGTTAACGATGCATGCAAGACTTGCTCGAAAAATAAAATCAATCCGTAGCTCACGATGATGCATGTTCAAAGATAAACATAAACTGAATCCTGATACACGTGCACATGCCACTCTTAGGGTACGCCTCACTTGGTTGCCTCGACGTGGTCATCAAGTATAGGGTGTTTTAGAGGTCTCCCTCCTGTCTAAAGATCCAGTTGCCTCGAAACGGTTGCCTTGAATAAAAAAGGATCTAGGACATTAGGGTTACCGCTAAGGCGTCCTACTATTGCTTTGGTGACCGCACATTGTCCCTATAATCGAATTGACCCGAATAACTCCGACGACGGTACTACCTACTTCTCAATAGTGGGATAGTACTGTCTAAAGGACTCTTACACAGCTTAATTCCTTATAGTAGGTAGATTTCTCCTGGGTACTTGCTCTTTCAAAAAACAAAAACAACTTTTCGCACTTACACTTTCAAACAAAAGTTTTCAAACAAATACTTCATACACTCTTGAGGACTGATACAAGAGTTACCTAGAAGTTTTTCAAACAAACTTTTTCAAAACCCACATGCACAAGAAAAGCAAACAATTTTTTAAAACATACTGAGCAAGTACCTAAGAGCCCGTGGATAACCACGGATAGAAAGGGTGCTAACACCTTCCCTTTCTATAAATCTACCTCCCGAACCGAGAAACATCTCGAAAAGGAATTTTGTTGTGCTTTTGTCCTTTCCTTGTTGGAGAACATAAAAGACGGTGGCGACTCTTGCTTACCGCGACATTTTGCGAACCAACTTTAAAACAGTCAGTTATATTTCCACCGATCACAATTTGCAAATGAAACACTTTATCGTGTAGAGAGATCCAGCTGAGAAAAACTTTATATGGCTGCACCTGCAAACAACAATGAAAGAGATAAATATTTTTCTAAGCCTCCTATTTTTAATGGAGAAAGATTTGAATACTGGATAGATAGACTAGAGAGTTTCTTATTGGGTTATGATGCAGATTTCTAGGATCTGATTACAGAAGGTTATGAGGAACCTATATATGCGACTGGTATGCCCATTCCAAGAAGTAGAGTGAATGAAAATCATAAACATCGAAGCAAAAATAATCATAAAGCTAGAACAATTCATCTTGGTGCTATCTCATATAATGAATACGAGAAAATCACCAACAAAGAATCAGCTAAAGGGACTTTTGACTCCTTAAGAATGACACATGAATGCAATGATCAAGTAAAAGAAACTAAAGCGTTATCTTTAGTCCAAAAATATGAAGCCTTCAAAATGGAAGAAGATGAAACTATTGAAACTATGTTATCTATATTTCAAATGCTAGTAGCAAGACTCAAGGTTCTAGACAAGAGTTATACAACTGCTGATCATGCAAAGAAGATTATCAGAAGTCTTCTGAAGAATACGAGTCTTCCAAAGCATCAAATTCTGACTCTGACGAAGAGCATGCAAATGTAGCATTCACAGCTATCATGTCAGAAGGAAATGCATCAAACATTGAGTATAACTCAGAAGAGGTATTTTCTGACATCTCTCGTACTAATCTTGATTTAATTTTATCTAGATATTTGACTAAGTATCAGAAGCTTAAACAAAAACTCAATAATCTTGAAAAGGTTCATGAATTTGAAAATAAGAAATATGAGAAGTTAAAAGAAAAATTTTATGAACAGAAAGATGATCATCTTATCTTAGAGAGAGTAAATAACTTTCAAAGTAAAAAATTCTTAGCACTAGAAAAAAATCTTTCAAAAGCTCCATCATCCTCTGATACTATTTTACACAAGCATTATAAAGCTTTTCAAATATTTTTAGACAATAACCTGGGTAGAAGCATAATGGCTTACATGATATATGGTATTGGCCATAATGGAAAAAGAGGATTGGTTATGATCCTTATGAGGACAATAATTCAACTCACGAAAAACCCTTTTCTCCATTTTCTTATATGTATCCACCTGCACAAACACAAATAGCTAGAAATGTGCAAAAACCCAAAGTTGTAATATACTCTGGGAAAACTAATTCTAGAGGACCCAAAAGTTTCAGGGTACCAAAAGTTAAAATAGTGTATGTTGCGGATATGTTACACATCGGAGAAAAGAAGACAATCATGGTATCTGAACTCTGGATGCTTGCGACACATGACGGGAAGCAAGCATATGTTCCAAAGCCTGGAACTTAAAGATGCTGGTTTATAGGGTTCGGAGGATATCAGAATGAAAAATAAAAGGTTATGGAACTATTGGTAATGGAAATCTTCCCTCTATTTCTAATATACTCTTTGTTGAAGGTCTAATGCATAATCTGCTATCAATAAATCAGTTAATTGATAACAATTATGACATTTTTTTAATCAGAAGTCTTGTAAAGCAGTTAATCGGAAAGATGGATTTGTTCTCTTCAATGGAAAGAGGAAAAAAACATTTACACAATAAAACTATCTCATCTTAAAAACCAAAATGTAAAATGCTTAATGTCAGTTAATGATGAGTAGTGGGTATGGCATAAACGCTTGGGTCACATTAGCTTAAGAATGATATCTTAGCTAAATAAACTTGAGTTAGGTAGAGGCCTACCTAAGATGAAGTTTACTTCAGATGCTCTTTGTGAAGCATGTCATAAAGGAAAGTTTTCTAAAACTTCTTTCAAAACTAAAAATGTTTTTTCTATCTCTAGACCTTTAGAGCTTCTACATATTGACTTGTTTGGTCTTATTAAGACAACATCAGTCAATGGTAAGAAGTATGGACTTGTCATCATATATGATTACAATTGTTTGACATGGGTAAAATTTATAAGGCACAAGGATGAGTCTCATTCTGTGTTCACTAGTTTCTGTTCACAAGTGCAAAATGAATTTAATTCTAAAATTGCTAAAGTCAGAAGTGATCATGGAGGAGAATTTGAAAACAAAGTTTTTGAAGAACTATTTGACTAAAATGGCATATCCCATGATTTCTCATGTCCTAGGACTCTACAACAAAATGGAGTTGTAGAAAGGAAGAAAATGACATCACAGGAAATGGCCAGAACCATGATAAATGAAACAAATGTTACTAAGCACTTCTGGGAAGAAGCTGCAAATATAACGTGTTACATTCAATATAGAATCTCAATTAGACCTATTATGGAAAATACTTCGTATGAGTTATGAAAAGGAAGAAAACCAAACATATCTTACTTTCATCCTTTTGGATGCACATGTTTTATTTTAAACACTAAAGAGAATATGAACAAGTTTCATTCTAAAGCATAAAAATGTATTATGTTGGGATACTCAGAATGCTCTAAAGGCCACAGAGTATGCAATACAGATACACAAATTGTGGAAGAATTAATTCATGTTAGGTTCGATGATAAGCTTGACTCAGAAAAATCAAAGTTGTTTGAAAGTTTTGCATATCTAGAAATAATTCTTGCTGATTTTGATGAAAATGCAAAGAACTATGAAGATGAAAATACTAGAAAAAACAATCAAGATGATGAAATATCATAGACACAAGCACCAGAAATGACACCTGTTTAGAAACGGAAAAAGCAGAGATTAACAGTTTATGAAGAATTGATTCTGGGAGATAAGACTGAACCTGTCAAAACAAGACCCACTTTTAAGAAGACTGAGGAACCACTTCTAGGATTGGTGTCTCTAGTGAACCAACTTCTTGTGATGAAGCGCTTCAGGAAATGAATGGATTCTGGAAATGCAAGAAGAATTGTATCAATTTTCAAAAAATGATGTATGGGACTTGGTACCAAAGCCTAAAGGAACTCACGTGATTGGAACCAAGTGGGTATTTAGAAACAAGCTAAATGAAAAGGGAGAAGTCATTAGAAACAAGGCCGGACTAGTTTCACAAGGTTACATTATACAAGAAGGTATTGACTATAATGAAACCTTTGCCACAGTCGCCAAATTAGAATCTATTCGTCTTCTAATATCTTTTGTTGTTCATAACAATATAATTCTATATCAAATGTATGTCAAAAGTGCATTTCTAAATGGATATATTTCTTAAGAATTATATGTACGCCAACCTCTTGGTTTTGAGAACACTGAACTACTAGAACATATTTTTAAACTTAAAAAATCTTTGTAGGGTCTTAAATAGGCTCCTAGAGCTTGGTATGAAAGACTTAGATCCTTTCTGGTGGAAAATGGTTTCTCAAGAGGACCCTACTCTCTTCTGTAAATTTTTTGGAAATGACCTTATGATATGTCAAATCTATGTAGATGATATAATTTTTGGTTCAACTAATCCCTATTTTTGCAAAGAATTTTCTGAGCTAATGCAGGCAGAATTTGAATGCAGCTTAATGCAAGAATTAAAGTATTTTCTAGAAATTCAAATTCATCAAAACTCAGAAGCTACCTATATTCATATGAACAAATACAAAAAAGAACTTTTGAAGAAATTTAACATGTCAGAACGCAAACCTGCTAAAACTCCTATGCATCCCACATGTATTCTACAGAAATATGACGTAAGTTCAAAAGTTTGTCAGAAGTTCTATCGTGGTATGATAGGCTCTCTTCTCTATCTGACTTTCTCCAGGCCAGATATTTTATTCAATGTATGTTTATGTGCTCGTTTTTAATCAGATCCAAGGGAAACTCATTTAACTGCTATTAAGAGAATCCTAAAATATCTTAATAGAACTCCTAACCTTGGCTTGATATATAAGAAAACATCAGAATACAAGCTATCAGGGTTCTGTGATGCAGACTATGCTGGTGACAAGATAGAACGTAAAAGCACTTTTGTAAATTGTCAATTTCTGGGTAATAACCTAATATCCTAGTCTAGTGGTGCATCCAGAAGTGCATAAAAGTATCAAAGTAATATAAAAGATTTTTGAACCCACAGAGACCAATGTCAACCTACTGTAATCTATCGTCGCTTTGTAAATCTAAGGCTAATGAATGATTGATTAAAGGGAAACTAAGACTAAAATAAAGACTAAAATAATATTAAAGAAATATATAATAAACAAGAGGCTGAAATGTGGATTTCGAGTATCTCAGGGACTTTGTAACTTGTTGGATTACACTGACGTTGGAAAAGTATTTAGTAGAAAATATCAATTTAAAGACAATATCTCACACTCTCGTGGTTTGGAATAAAAGTCATGTTCCTTTACCATGGGAGTTTACTCTCGCTCTCCCATTCTAATTGAGGAACGCGTTTTGAAAACTAAACAAGTTCTAATTAATCCTAAAGCGCTCTAGCTATGTTTAGGATTAATGCCTAGTTTCTACTATCCAGTTCGACCCCCATGCTCTCGCAGTGCCAGATCAAACCTTAGTTAATTTCCCACTCTTGTCTTAAAATCATGTTAAATAACCGTTCACTCTCGTCACAAGGCAATTTAAATTAAGTTTAAAAACAAAGACCAAAATAGAATTTTCAAATAAATATTTAAGCCAACTTTGTTACTGAGTCCCGTCAGAGACGACGGTCCTCACATACCAGACTCAAGACTGTTTAGCTAAACATAGAATTAAGTGTAAACAAACTTAATATAATGATTACAATTAAGAACATCATGGTAATTGAATTAAACAAATTAAACAATAGAAATAAGAAATGCGATAAAGAGAAACCTGTAAAAGAAACAGGAATAAACGAAATTGGAGTTAACTTCTGAAATTATCTTCGTGTACAATAATAAGAACTGAATTCATAATATGCCGACACGCTTGAAAATATTGTACACAATTAAAATGATAATAATAATAATAATAATAATAATAATAATAAGAACAAAACCTAAAACTAATGGTGTGGTAGTTCCTCGATGTGAGAAACTACCACTTTTACATGGTAAACTTCTCTGCTTAAAATCTAATGAAAAATAATCCTTTCACCAAAACTCTCCCCCTTTAACCGTAGAACTGCCTTGATTTTATATTCCTCTGTTTGTGACCTAAGTGTCCATGACTTGCATGGAGAAAAATCAGGAAAATGGTTTCATGGAGAAATGTTCGGGGGTTGGGCCACGAGAATTGAATACGTGTCTCACATAATTGAGTTGTGGCGAGGGCCACACTAGTTGGTCATGTGTGGCGGGGTCCACAGTGTAAGAACAAGATTGTGTTCTACAACACTATCTCTAAGTTTTGATGATAACAAATGAGTATGATGGTATAAATAATTTTGTTGTACTAATGTTTGTTATTGTTGAGTACTTAACAAACAGGTTCTGCTTCTGATGGATGGCGTGGCCAAGACATTAGAAGAGAAATCATTATGCTTCTGCGCTACACAAGTTTTGTTTAATAGTAGCAATACACTCCAGAAGGCTCTGAAGTGTAAACCCTGATATTTGTCTAAAGAAACCAGTCCAAAGATCTGAAGGCAGAAGTTGTTACTTATGTCTAGATGCTGAAGACTCAAGCTTCTAAAGACAATGCATTCTAAGGAAACCAGTCAGAAGATATGAAGACAAAAGTTGTTACTTGCATCCAGATACTGAAGAATCACGTGTCTAAAAGACAATGTGGTTCAAGAAACAAAGTTAGAAGATTTGAAGACAAATTTCCTACTGAAGTCTAGATGCTAAAACTTAGTTTCTAAAAGACAACTTGTTCCAAATAAAAAGATCTGAAGACAATGTTTCTAACTGAAGTCCAGATGCTAAAGACTTTGTGTTTCTAATAACAAGGTTCTGAAGTTAAGGATTCTTAAATAACCAAGTTCTAAAGATTCTAAAAGACAAAAGGTACAAATATTCTAAAGACTTAAAGTTCGCAACCTAGATCTAGCGCTTACCACTGTGCTAAAAGTAATTGCTTGTAGCCAAGGTGCTACTTTATTTCCTTATAGAGAATCCAACAAGGGGCCTACATGGACCACCTAACACACCTGTGTAGGCTCCCATGGGAGGATGTTAAGCCCTTTTAATCCCTAAGGTTGGCTCTAGATATTTTAATCTAATAATCTCCCCCCTCTAGTGTCATCCGGGAGGATTCGAACCCATGACCTTGCTCTGATACCAATTAAATGTGTGAAGAAAACTCAAGAAAGGGGGGTTTGAATTGGGTTTTCCTTTCTTGTATTTTCACTTCTAAGCATTATTCATTGAACAATGTTTTGATTGTTGCTTCTAATTAATGCTTCTAATTTGGTTCAGAAAACATAAACTCTAAAGCATAAGAAAAAGTAAAGAACACGCGATATATCCTGGCTCACTTGAGAAACCCCCAAGCTAATCTAGTTCACCCTTCCGAAGTGATTTCTCCTTGAACTCAAGGAATTAATCCACTATAATCAATCTGATTATAATCACACGGGCAACCACCCGTGACTAACATCCAATGAAACATTCAGGGATCCAAACCGGATATAACGTTTATTAACCCAACAAAATCCGATTCTCCAGAATCTCCTATATGGATTTCCTTCCAATGATATCCATCTGTGATCTCTAACGACTAACCTTGACTCAGTTCCCTTTAAGATATGACTACCATTGACCCAATAGAATCCACTACCAGGATTTCATCTATGATGGCCGCATCCAAAGTCTACTTGAGATCAGACCTTCATTCAGTCTCTCAAGGTATCATCAAACAACTATTTGATTTACATTTGTTTACAATAATATGCTTCTACACAAGGTGGATATAAATAGAATTTAAGCATACATCAGAAGATCCTAATACACACTAAAAATATTATGTTGTATTATAGCTTGATGTGTGGTCTTCTTTTCTTCAAGTAGCTTCTTCTTAGACAACAACTTAAAGCACTTGAATTGCTGAAGTCTTCTTCTTCATAAGCTTCTGAAAGCATTGTTGATGTCATTATAGAATAGAGAATAACTTCTTCATCTCGATTCACCTTAGAACATTCTAGACAGCAACCCTTATTCTATCTTCTTCAATGATCACTTTTGAGCACAACATTTGTGTTGTGGATTTGTAACTTGAACATTCATGATCATCTTCATTATATTCTACAACTTAGAAAGCTTTATGCAGTATATAGAATTGCGCACATTGTGAATCAATAATTTCATTATAATAATTAACAAAATGATTTGAGAATCATTTTGACAACAATTGGTCTTGTTATTGTTATAGTGGTTAATAACTTTGGTTGTGTTCCAGCAAATGAATGTTATCTTTTAACATTGAACACCACCAACAACAACTTGTAGCTCTTAGCACCCAACCAAGCAGCTTATGGAAAGCTCATCAATATTCAGCATCATGTGTTGAGCAACAGCTAACCAACCAACAATTTTAAACACACGATTCTTTTCTTATATAGACAAGTGTAACACGATGGGAGAACTGACTTGGTTGTTTTGCGTTTGATTGCAAGCATTGCAGTTAGAAAGAGTCGCCACCGACTTTTCTTTTATCCAAAAGGAAAGGCTTAAAATAACAAGAAAGACCTTTGAGATGTTTGCTTGAGTTCGGGGGGTAGATTATGAAAAGGGAAGGTATTAGCACCATTTTCATCCATGGTTTTCCATGGGCTCTTAGTTACTTGCTAGATCACTTGCTTTTGTTTGAAAATGTTCTTTGTGTGGTTTTTGAAAGTATTTTGAAAAGGCGCCATCGTTTAGGCAAACTTTGTAATGATTCTCGTTCATGAGAATGTATACAAAGTGTTGATCTTTTGCAAACGTTTTCAGGTTTGAAAGATGTTTTGAAAGTGTTGGTATTTTGAAAATAGCAAGGATATTTTGGTTTTGAAAATTGAGCAAGTAACTAGGAACATTCTACCTACTCAAAAGTCTTTCATGTTCATTTCCTCTTTCCTTTGACATTATTATCTTGTCATTGATTTGGTAAGTAACCATATCTTTGGATGTAAAAGGGACGGGCGTGGGTCATCGTATAACCATGATTAGAAATGTTGTAATATATCTTAGCATTTTCTTTAAGGGACCAAGATCATTTTGAAAGGCAACATGGATAGCGTCATCGAGGGACTATGATCTTGTATTTTGTTTATTTTTGCTAAGGTACCTCACATGCATAATATGGCCATTTTTGTAAGGCAACGAAGTAGATTTATCCTAAGGGTGTTTGTGTGCAAGTTGTGATACGGTGGGAGAACTGACTTGAGGTTTTGCGTTTGTGTTCGCAAATGTTTCAGTTTAGCAAGAGTCGCCACTGACTTTTTATTTTATCCAAAGGAAAGGTCAAAAAGCACAGGAAAGACCTTTGAGATGTTTTCTTGGGTTCGGGGGGTAGATTATGAAAAGGGAAGGTGCTAGCACCCTTTTCATCCATGGTTTTCCATGGATTCTTAGTTACTTGTTTAGATCACTTGCTTTGCTTATCCAACTGTTTGAAATGGTGCTTTGTGTGTGGTTTTGAAAATATTTTGAAAAGAGGCCTTTGTCTAGGCAACCTTTGTAATGATTCTTGTTTGAATGTATACAAAGGTGTTTGTCTTTTGAAAAGATGTTTCAATGTTTGAAAGTTTGTTTTGGGAAGATGTTTTGAAATGTGTTGTGTGTTTTTGAAAATAGCAAGGATGTTTTGCAAGTTTGATCAAGTAACTAGGAGTTGTCTACCCTAACTCAAAGATCTTTCCTACACATTTTTAACCCTTTGACATTATTGTTTTATTATTGTATTTGATAAACAACCTTGTGTTTGGATGTTAAATGGGACGGGCGTGGGTCATCGTATGGCCATGATAACAATATTGTCAAGTATCTTAGCAAGTTTTTGTGGGACTAGATCATTTTGTATAGGCAACCAAGATAGCGTCATCGAGGGACTATGATCTTTTGTTTTGTTTTTGTTTTCAAAGATACCTAGCATGCATACCATGGCCATTTTAAAGGCAACAAGTGGATGAAACCCTAGGGGTGCTTGTGTGCATTGTGTTGTTAATTTTCATGCATTTTTGTCTTGTATTTAGTCAAGCTATTTGTTTGATTTTGGATTTTTGCATACAAACCCTAGGGTTTATGGATGACAAGATCTACCTTAATTTAAAATCAACCGTAGCTCACCATAACATGTACAAAGATAACATAACTAAAAATTGACACATTTGCACATGCCACTCCTAGGGTACGCCTCACTTGGTTGCCTCGACGTGGTCATTGAGTATAGGGTGTTTTAGAGGTCGTCCTCCTGTCTAAAGATCAAAGTTGCCTCGAAACGGTTGCCTCGGATAAAAAATGATCTAAGACATTAGGATTACCGCTAAGGCTTCCTAACATTGCTTTAGTGACCACTTGTCCCTTAATCGAATTGACCCAAAAACTCCAACGACGGTGCTACCTACTCCTCAATAGTGGGATGGCACTGTCTAAAGGACATTTACACAGCTTAATTACTTTTGAGTAGGTAGAGGTTCTCAGGTACTTGCTCTTTCAAAATAAAACCACTTTTTCGCACTTACACTTTTCAAACAAAAGTTTTCAACAAACACTTCATACACTCTTGAGGACAGAAACAAGAGTTAAATCGAAGTTTTCAAACAAAACTCCTTTTCAAAACCCACGAACACAAGAAAAGCAAAACTTTTTGAAAACATAGTGAGAAAGTACCTAAGAGCCCGTGGATAACCACAGATAGAAAGGGTTCTAACACCTTCCCTTTCTATAATCTACCTCCCGAACCCGAGAAATATCTCGAAAAGGAATTTTGATGTGCTTTTGTCCTTTCCTTGTTGGAGAAAATAAAAGACGGTGGCGACTTTTGCTTACCGCGACATTTCGCGAACCAGCATTAAAAAACAGTCAGTTTTATTTCCACCGATCACAATGAGGTTTGACTGTAAATTGGCCACAATTGACTTTTTCCCCAATACAATTGATTTCTAGGTCAACTGTCCAATTGATTGGGCAAAAATTTGATTCAAGGCTTGAAACTTGGTATGAGCAATCTTATAAGTCCAACATGAAGTATGAAAGTCACATGGGGCATTAGAAGTCCAAAAATCCCGATGCAAACTCAAACCATAATTTCAGGTCAACAGTGCAAAGAGATGTCTTGAATAGAGCAATCCCTAGCTTGGTCTTGAGTTCAAAGAGGCTTGTGAGGGTAAATCTTGATAAAATGAGAGGGAAAATTTTGGGGTACAACAACTGCCCCTGTTCAATCTTCTTGAACTTGAAGAGTTAGATTGGCTAGTTTGCCTTTCGTGACTCGAAGGTAAAAGAGGATTGGACACTAGAGTGCCCGTAAATTTGCACTCGTCAAAATATAGTTGAGAGAATGGGCTTAAAGATGCCATTTGGAAGTGTGAATCTTGTCGGAGATGGGCTTAAAGATGCCATCCAAGAATGTTTGTTGAAAATCAGGAGAATAAGCGCCAAAATGGTATCCGTGTCTGGAGCATCTCTGAGTTGGGGATCTGAATAAGCAATAGAATAGCATCCGTGTCTGGAGCGTCTCTAAGCTGTTTTCTGAGCTTTGAATATGAATAAGCAAATAGAATAGCATCCGTGTCTGGAGCATCTCTAAGCTGTTTTCTGAGCTTTGAATCTGAATAAGCAAATAGAATAGCATCCGTGTCTGGAGCATCTCTAAGCTGTTTTCATGATTATATATTGGTAGCTTGTTAATCTTATCCTGAAAAGGGTAAAATGTTAGCTGAAACACAAAGTTATGTTGCATGAAATGTATGATGCAATGTATGTGTTTTATCAATGTTTATGACATATGAATGTAATGTATGCGCATGTAAGCTGATCAACTATCTTGCTGAGGAAAATAAATCCTTGATAGCCTGGAGATAATAAAATCTTTGACTGCTGCCGGGGAAAATAAATCCTTGACCGCTGCTGGAGATTCAAAATCTTTGATTGTTGAGGATGAGACATCCTTAGACCACTTCCGGGGATAGAAAAATCCTTGGCAACTCGCGGGAATTATCAAAAAATTTGACAACCTTTGTGGGGATGTGAGAATCCTTCGCGACTTTTCTAGGGATGTAGGGATCCTTCAAGTCTTTCGAGTATGATAAACATTTTGTTGTGAGAATAAATACCGAGTGTTGTTTGAGAAACCTGCTTGGGGAATCCCGAGAACTTGATGACTATGGCTGGAGATTACACAAAGGGAATCCTTACTCGGCTGGGGAATAGGTAAAACTCTGGAGATCTCTACCGGGGATCAAACAAAGGAAAACCTTGATCTGCTGGAGAATAAGGAAGACTCTGATGGCTCCTGCGGAGAATTGAGAATGACAATCTTCAATCTGCTAGGGGAATTTGAATCCTTGGGGACTTCAAGCCGAGGAATCAAGAATGAGACCCTTCGATCTGTAGGGGATTAAAAATTCTGACAAATTCATGCTGAGGAGTAATGAAGACTCTGGCAACTTCACTGGGGAATCAAGAATGAGAATATTCATTCTGTTGGGGAGTAAAAACTCTATGGGGAGATAACTATACTGCCGGGGAGTAAGCTATCCTGCTGGAGAGATCAGGAGTTTGGGTTGTATGCCAATCTCCTGGGGAATTATCCTAGGTTGGGGATAAGACAAAAGTTAACTGTTTATCTGGTTGATTCTCAGACTTTAAGACAACTTGCTGGGGAATCTGGGGAAAACTGAATGGTTTCCGCTGGCGATTGATAGTCTTAGTTCCGTTGGGGATCTTAATGACATGTTGATTTGATTGTGTATGGAAATTTGACTCTGTTGGGGAAGAAGGTTTTATGATAACTCTCTGGGGAATTATCTAGTTTTAAAGCGACTCTCCGGGGAAATTGGAGGAAACTGGATGGTTTCCACTGGGGTTTAAAGGTTGAAGATTTGACTCCGTTGGGGAAGAAAGTTTCATCTTCACTGAGGATCTGTAGTTCAAAGTTTTGGCTCCGCTGGGATTGGGAGTTTGAAGACTTAACTCTGACGGGGATTTTGAAATTTAACTCCGCTGGGGATATGTATTTCAATGTTTTTTAGCTCCGCTGGGGGATCTAGATGATGTACTGCAGGGGATTTCTCTTGGAATAGCCTAAAGACGTTTTCCTATACTTTCAACCTATCAGTAATTATTATTTCCCATTTTGTTTATTTGTAAACAGGTGATTATATTCAAATGCATATGCTCATTTAATAAATCATTGGACGTTTTCAAATAAAACACATGTGTAAAAGGAAAAGACCAATAGTTTTCTGCACTTTGAAGTATCTTTGTATTAACTTTGTGTAAGTATTTTGTACAAAGGAGACAGACATCCTAGTAAGAGAATGTTGTCATAAAAAATGAGAAAAATTTATACAAAGAAAGATGGCTATGTGTAAAAATTCCATGGGGTTCCCATTCTGCTATAGCCTTCGTAACTCTGAATATCTTGTCCATTCGTTGCTTCGTCCGCAGATGATTGGATTGATTGGAAGCCTGAAGCTTGTCTGTGAAGAGATTGTCCTTAAAGTGATCCGACGAGACATAGTAATACGCTTTAATTACCTAACTTTTGCCTGGACCACCCTTTCGGGTTTTCGATCCACCGGGAAACCCTTTTTTTCCCAAGTCGCCCTTTCGGGTTTTCAACTTGCTGGGTGTACAGATTTTTTTTTGTTTATCCCTAATTTTTGCCTGAACCGCCCTTTCGGGTTTTTGATTCACCGGGATGCCCTTTTTTGCCCAAGTCGCCCTTTCGGGTTTTCAACTCGCCAGGTTGTTTATGCATAGTATCTTTTGACTATGTCTGCGTTCGCAGGGTGCGGTAGGTCATCACCGTCCATGGTGGTTAGAATCATTTCCCCACTAGAAAAGATGTTCTTGATTACAAATGGTCCTTCGTAGGTAGGAGTCCATTTTCCCCTGAGATCACTTTGCGGCAAGATGATCCGCTTGATTACAAGATCCCCGACTTGATATACCTGGCGCCTGACTTTCTTGTTGAAAGCCTTAATCACCCGCTTTTGATACGTCTGACCATGGCAAACAGCAGTAAGTCGCTTTTCATTAATCAAGTTAAGTTGATCAAGTCGGGTCTGAATCCAATCGTCTTCACTCAAACCAGCATCCTTCATGATTCTCAAGGAGGGAATCTGAACCTCAATAGGTAAAACAGTTTCCATACCCTATACCAAAGAATAGGGTGTTTCCCCAGTTGATGTACGCGCCGTGGTACGGTACCCGTGAAGAGAAAACGGTAACATCTCATGCCAGTCCTTGTAGGTGACTGTCATCTTTTGAATGATCTTCTTGATATTTTTGTTTGCAGCTTCGACAACACCGTTCTTCTTTGGCCGATAGGGAGATGAATTGTGATGTTGAATCTGGAACTGCTCGTACAAAGCGGTGATCATAGTGTTGTTCAGGTTTGTATCATTGTCCGTGATGATCCTGTCGGGGATACCATACCGGCAAATGAGGTTCTGTTTGATGAAGCGGGCAACCACATTCTTTGTAACTGAGGTGAAGGAAGATGCTTCGACCCACTTGGTGAAGTAATCAATGGCCACCAGGATGAAGCGGTGTCCATTAGATGTTTTAGGCTTGGTCTCTCCAATCATGTCGATTCCCCACATTGCGAATGGCCAAGGAGCTGTTAAGACATTGAGAGGAACTGGAGGTATATGTACCTTGTCCGCATAGATTTGACATTTGTGACAAGTTCTGGAATGTTGATGGCAGTCAGTTTCCATGGTAGACCAGTAATAGCCTGCCCGTATAATCTTCTTAGCCATCGTATGTCCACTTGAGTGAGTGCTGAAGGTACCATTGTGCAGTTCAGCCATGATCTGCTCAGCTTCAACCTTGTCTACATATCGGAGCAGAATGCAATCATGATTGCGCTTGTATAGGATAGCATTGCTCAGGAAGAACTTGGCAGAGAATCTCCTCAAGAATTTTTTGTCGTTGATTGAAGCTCCTTCAGGGTATTCTTGCGCCTCGATATACCTTTTGACTTCGTGAAACCAAGGTCGGTCCACTACTTCTTCGGTATTAATCTCGTGACAATGTGCAGGTTCGTCCATCCGCTCGATGGTGATTTGGGGAGCCTCATTATCCCAGTTAAGTTTAAACATGGATGACATTATAGCCAGAGCATCTGCTAGCTGGTTCTCTTCTCGCGGGAAGTGCTCGAAGGTAATCTGCTCGAAATGTGGTAGCAATGTCAAGACATGTTCTTTGTATGGGATGAGATTAGGATGTTTAGTATCCCACTCTCCTTTGATTTGACTGATAACCAAATCTGAGTCTCCAAACACAACCAAAGATTTGATTCCTAGGTCTATTGCAGCCTTGAGACCAAAGATACAAGCTTCATACTCGGCCATGTTGTTGGTGCAGTTGAAGCAGAGTCTAGCTGTGAAAGGTGTATGGCAACCTTTTGGAGAGATAAGCACAACACTGATACCATTCCCAAGTGCATTGGAGGCACCATCAAAGTACAGGGTCCATCGGGATCTTTGTTCAGGTCCGTCATACGGTCTGTTAACTTCAATGTTGTCCAAAGTCATAATGTCTTCGTCGGGGAAGTCGAATTTCATGGATTGGTAATCTTCGAGAGCTTGATGAGCTAGATGGTCATCTAGTACACTCCCCTTTATAGATTTTTGGGTCGTGTACTGGATGTCATACTCAGTCAGGATCATTTGCCATCTAGCTATTCTTCTGGATAAAGCAGGCTTCTCGAAGATATACTTGATCGGATCCATCTTAGATATCAGTAGAGTGGTATGAGTCAACATATACTGCCTTAGCCGGCGAGCAGCCCATACCAAAGCGTAGCAAGTTTTCTCGAGCAGTGAGTAGCGAGTCTCACAGTCGGTAAATTTTTTGCTAAGGTAATAAATGGCATGCTCTTTTCGGCCAGACCTGCATGTTGGCCCAGTACGCACCCCATTGAATTATCCAAAACAGTCAGATACATGATTAGCGGTCTTCCTTCGATGGGAGGCATCAAGATAAGAGGTTCTAGCAAATATTCCTTGATTTTATCGAAAGCAAATTGACAGTCATCACCCATTTAACCACCTGATCTTTCTTCAACAGCTTGAAGATTGGCTCACAGGTAGATGTAAGGTGAGAAATGAACCTTGCAATGTAGTTCAGGTGTCCCAAGAAACCTCTGACCTCCTTCTCAGTTTGAGGGGTAGGCATTTCTTGTATAACTTTGACTTTGGCAGGATCAACCTCGATGCCTTTGTTGCTGACTATGAAACCCAAGAGTTTACCGGACCTGACTCCGAAAGTGAACTTGTTAGGGTTCAGTCTGAGCTTGTACTCTTTCAACCTGACAAACAGCTTTTGCAGATGGTTGAGGTGTTCCTCTTTTGTCTGTGAACGGGCTATCATGTCGTCTACGTAGACCTTAATCTCATGATGTATCATGTCATGAAACAAAGCTACCATAGCACGCTGATAGGTTGCCCCGACATTCTTCAGTCCGAATGGCATCACTTTATAGCAGAAGGCACCCCACTGTGTAACAAAAGTAGTCTTCTCCATGTCTTCAGGGGCCATTTTGATCTGGTTGTACCCTGAAAATCCATCCATGAAAGAAAATACATTGTGCCGAGTTGTATTGTCAACCAAGATGTCAATGTGCGGTAATGGAAAGTCATCTTTAGGGCTAGCCCTGTTTAAGTCTCTGTAATCCATGCACATTCTCACTTTGCCGTCCTTCTTAGGAACGAGCACAATGTTAGCAACCCATTGTGGATAGGAAGTAACAGCGAGAAACCCAGCGTTGAACTGCTTCATCACTTCAGCTTTGATCTTTTCAGACATGTCGGGCCTCATGCGGCGGACTTTCTGTTTAATTGGTGGACAGTCTTCTCTTGTAGGGAGACGGTGAACCACAATATCTGTATCGAGTCCCGACATGTCTTCATAAGACCAGGCGAAGATTTCAACATATTCATTCAACAACTGAACTAAGCGCTCCTTGACACTTGGCTCTAGGTTGGCACCCACTCTGACTTCTTTTCTGTCTTCATCAGTACCCAAGTTGATAGTCTCTAACAGCTCCTCATGGGGCAGAATAGCCCTTTCTTCCTGTTGTAGAAGTCTATCCAACTCTCTCGGCACCTCACAGTCTTCATTACCTTCGTATTCGGCATGATTGACCAGATCTTCAGAGTCACTGAAGGCCATAGCAGAATTGTTACCCATGGAATCCGGAATGGAAGGGTACCTGCATTTTGTGAGTGTGGGTGTGTGTAAGGGATAGCCACCTTTAAACAAATAAAAATGTAAAAGGAAAGAAAATTAACACAAAAGTTTATATATGAAAACGTCCATGATTCATTAAAAATGGCATATGAAGATGAAAAATCAAACCCTTACAAATGGACCTATGTGCCTCGGGTAAGGCACAAGGCAAAAAGTGTACGAATTGTTTAAGAATTATTACAGACCAACATAAATGTTTGAAAGATAAATTACTGATTTATTAAAGTAATGGGAATAAAGTCCTTTGCCTCCCAGTTGTTCAGTCCTCCTTCAATAGTAGGGAAAATCCAGTCTTCAAAGTTTCTCTCCTCTTCACCATCCTCTAAAGCATTGACTCCATGATGGGTGATCTTCAATGGTGGCCCTCCAGCCCGGGAGCGGCGTACAACCTTTTGAGCAGGAGCAGTGAAACCCAAGCCGAATTTATCTATCTTGAAAGGAAAATCTGGCAGCTGACCCCATACTGTGCTTCCTTCTTCTTCAATCACAGCCTTCGCATCTTTAAGGGATAACATTCGGGACACAGGTTTGGTAATGATGGGTACATAAGTCACTGTCTTAGCTGCCGCAACTTCAGGAGAAACCTCTTCAAAGTGTTGGAAAGGGGTTTCTATGAATTCACCATCCAATTCAACATAGCGGAATGAATTTAGATGGCTTATCATATACTCCTCCTCGCCATGAACTATTATAATTCTCCCCTGGATAGGGTACTTGAGAATTTGGTGCAAAGAAGAAGTGACGGCCCTAACATTATGAATCCAGGGTCTTCCCAACAAGCAAGAGTAGGAGGGACAGATGTCTATCACATAAAATATGCAGTTGAAAGTTTCCGTTCCCACTTTAATCGAGATGTCCACCTCCCCGTGGACCATCCTTTTAGAAACATCAAAGGCTCTGACAATGATATTGTTGGGCTTCAGGGTCAAACCTTCACAGTCCAATTTATCCAATGCTTTCTTTGGAAAGACATTTAAAGACGACTCCGTATAAACCAGAACGTGAGCTAGAGTAGTCCCTCTGCATTCCACCGAGACATGCAGAGTGTCATTATGCTTTCTCCCCTTAGATGTTAAATCGGCATCGGAGAAGCCAAGACCATTGTCGGCTGTTAGGCTAGCTACACACTCCTGGAACTGATCCGCGGAGGTTTCCTGTTTCACGTGGGCTGTCTTCAAGAATCTGATCAGGGCTTTGGCATGAGCTTCAGAACAAAGCAATAGGGCCAACATATAGATTTTTGAGGGGGTTTTCCCCAGTTGTTCTACAACATCAAGTCGCTTTTCTTAATTATTTTCAAAATCTCCTCCATTTCTTTTTGAGTAGTCTCAGGGATGACCAAAGGCTGAGCCCTCGTCCTGACGGGCGCTTCTTGGATCCCCTTACCTTTATCAACAACAACAGCAGAGGGTACAACCACGGGAGTCACAACTTCTTTAATAACTCGAGTTCTCACAAATATGTTGACTGCCACAGGAGTGACCTTAGCAGAATTTGAGGGTCCGAAGACTGCCCTTGGAGGAGCAATCTCCGGAGAGAAAATTCTTCCGTTGTGGGTGATTTTACTCGCCCAAACAATATTTCCTATGTCAGAAGTCTCTTCATCAGAACTTTCTTCAACTGATTCAATCTACTTAATACCATGGTAGAAGATCTCTCCCCCATAGTTCCACAATATTGATTTGTTGGACTTATACGGGATAGGCCCCGGCATAGTTATCTTCAGAGGTACAATCTTTGGATCGGATGTAATCTTAACAGGTCTTTTGGAGACCTTGGAAATATTGGCGGAAATGGTAATTATAGCAACATCATTGGCAGGAGTCGGAGTAACAGGAGTCTTCTCAAAAAGGATTTCTTGATTATCCATTAGGCGCTGGATGCCTAAATTCAACAACGGACAGTCGGATGGTATGGATGAACAAAGGCAGTGATCTTTTTCACAGCCTGGGAAAATCCCGGCTTTCCACAGATTCAGCTTGATTATCGGTAACGGAGTCATCAAATCATCAACAGTAGCAACATACAGATCTTCTTCAATGGCATAGGCATTGTGGCCATGCTTTGGCATTGGGGCAGAGATCACATTCGGCTTTTCAGGGGCGTCGAATTCCACTTCCTTAGTGTCTATTAAATCCTGGATCTTATTCTTGAGGGCCCAACAATTGTTGGTGTCGTGCCCCAGGCTGTTCGAATAATAAGCACACTTGGCGTTGGGATGGTAATATGGTGATGTAGTGTTAGGGTTTTTAGGTGCCTCCCTCAAACTGGAAAGGTTTAACTTCAAGAGATGGAGTAGAACCTGAGCAGGTGTCATGTTTATCCGGGTATATTGCCGTTGTGGTCTTTCTACCCTTTGCTGGTTGGTTCTAGGTTGATTGTTTCTGGGCTAATCAGCTGCAGACTTCTGAATCATTACGGCCCCCACCGCTGGCCGACGCTCAACTCTTCCCTGACCTCTTTGGGAGTAGACAACCGAGACTTCCTTCTTTGCTGGAAAAGTCTTCTTGACGGCAGCGGAAGAAAATGTATCTTTTTGAATTTTACCGCTCTTGATTTCGACTTCAACTCTCTCACCAGTTAGAATTAACTCGGTGAACCCCATAGACGAACTTCCTATCAGGTGATTAAAGAATTAACCTGACAGAGTCCCCAAAAACATATCTACAAGCTCTCTCTCAGATAGAGGTGGTTGAACTCGCCCCGCCAAGTCTCTCCATTTCTGGGCATAATCCTTGAAGCCTTCATTGGAGACCATACCCATACTCTGTAATTGAGTACGAGTTGGTGCTAAGTCCGCATTATATTGATATTGTCTATAAAAAGCAGCATCCAAATCCTCCCAATTGTGCACACCAGACCTCTCAAGCTGGTAGAACCAATCCAATTGCATCCCCGACAAACTATCCTGAAAAAAGTGGACCCACAGGTCCTTGTCAGAAGAATGGGATTGAATTTTTATGACGTAAGACCGTAGGTGCATCTTTGGGCAAGACACCCCGTCGTACTTAGCAAAAAGAGGCACTTTAAACTTGGGGGGAATGACAATCCCAGAAACCAACCCTAACTCTTCGAAATCCAGCCCAGGCACCCTCTGTACCTCCATGGCTGCCAGACGTTCTTCCAGATTCTTGTACTTATCATCTACAGGAGGATACTGCTGTTCAGAATAGTCTCCATCCTCCTCCTCTTCTTCTTCCTCAGACTCAGATGGTACTGCAGCTCCCTTTCCTTTTCCTACCCCTTCATCAGATGTTGAGGGGAAGTCCATGTCCCTTCTAGTTTGACCTTCAAATCTTCTACCCAGAGTAGCCACACCAACTCTTTTCTTTTTCCTTTTCTAACAGAGCTTTAAGATCCTCCCGACCCTTTGCCAAGGTCATGAGTAGTTGTTGGAACTGTGAATTCTGCGCTTATAAGTCTTTGACCATCTGCTCTATATCCATCTTGCTGAAATAAACAGCAGAGAGATAAGGAAACCTGGTGTGAAGACCTGTTTATGCATATGATGAATGATATGTATTCATGTAATGCATTCAAGGATTCAGAAATTCAAATTTGTTGTAAACAAAAAGGAACACACGTCATAATAATAAGATAGAATTTGTTAGTACATAAATGCCCCATGGGCAGAATAATACAAAATTCTAAGGTAAAAAGACGCTGCGCATCCTCTTTGGTGCAATGTAGGTGTTGAGAGTCTGCTCTTCATGGTGTCGGCGAGTAAGTTCCAAAACCTTCTTCTTACTGGCGTAGAATTGGGCTTCAAAAGTATTGCGTTCTCCTTTGAGCTGTATCCAACTCCTTTGTAAATCTTCCAATGATGTTGTGATGTCAGGATGTAGGAGGGTGTATGGAACCTCTCCTTCCATAACAGGCTCTTTGATCACAGGGAGAATGTATGGGTAAGGAATCATAAGACTCTGGGCACGGGTTCGTACCCACTTGAGGTAAGGCTCAAGGGGGATGGAATTATTGTGTCCCAAGGTCTTATTGTCCACTTTGTTGTGCATCCTCCAAGCTCGGATAAACTTTTAACGAAGTCCTTGAGCGTCGTTGTCGAAGTCAAAAACCAAGTCTGGAATCAGCATGTCATGAGGGCCATCCCTTCGGGCATACCAAAATTGTCTCAGAGCCAAACAAGGGTTATAGGTAATGCCTCCCCTAATGCCAAGTAGTAGGACATTAGGGAATTCCCCACAATGATCAATGATGATGACATTTTCTCTGGACCGAGAACACCAATGAACATCAGAATGTGTAAGAGTCATCAATCATTGTGACCACCTCAAGCCTTGGTAATTCTTCAAGACTGACTGGGGAAGGTGAGAAATAAACCACCTTGCTAGAAGAGGAGTACAACACATGAGAACACCTCTTTTCCTCATTGTTCGTGTGTGAAATGAGTGTAGGATGTCCCCAAGCAATGTAGGCACAAGATTCCGAGATATGAAAATCTTGACAGCATTCACATCTATAAGCTTGTCAGGGTTTGGGAACAAGACCAACCCATAGATGAGAAGTGCTACAATCTCCTCAAAAGCTTGCAGATCTAGAAAATTCTAGCAGTCTTGTGCCTTCTCAAACAGAAACTTTGCCAAGAAACCCTTGACATCACTTCTGGTTTCCCAATGACCTATGATATCAGATGGTTGCAAATGTATGGCTTGAGCAACATCTTCAGGCTTTGGATCTCTTTCCGTACCGTTGTAGGGTAGTTGATGGAGAATAGGAATCCTCAAGAGTTGAGAAAATTCCTCCAAAGTAGGCACTAGTTGGTAATCAAAAAATGTGAAGCAGTGGTGTAGGGGGTCAAATAATTGGAAGAGAACTTTAACCATGTCTTCTTCAATGTTGGAGTTGACCAAGTTGAGAAGTCTGCCATGTCTTTCAGTGAATGGATAATACTCTGGAATCTTGGAAGCAAGCTCCTTGAGTTGAGGAGGAATTCTCACAAGGTTGACTTGGATTGTTTTCCTGCGAAGTGATTCCATAACCTACAAAACAAGAACAAAGATGAAGATCCAAAATCCTTGAAATGGTTAGTGGATGCGTAGGATGCTTCGTGATGTTCATGATGTATGCACAAGTATATGTACAAACAAATCACACAAGTTCCTAGTTTCAGGCTTGCATGGGGTTTCATAGGTAAGTACCCTCTTGAAGTTTAGTTCGCTCAACCTGTCCTATAAATAGTAACCGGGTTCTAATGAGCTCAATATTACTGGGTTATTTTCTGTGTTCATTGTTTCAGCTTATCCACTTTACTGGCGACCGAAATATTCCAAGAAAACAACCCTCAATGAGTGTAGTATCGAGTATCTACCAACTTCGGACTGCACCAAAGCCGGTCATCTCACTGCCCCTAAAAAGGCCAAGATGGTCAAGTAAAGGTTCTAAAAGTTCATTAGTGCTTAATGACATCACTCAGTGGCCCCGTATTCTCTTTGATTGACTCAAAGGCTACCGGTACCCACAAATATGTCGCACTAATAATGCCATTGCTTCAACCATGTCGGTGTACCCCGCACAGTTTCCACAACGTATTGCTATTTACCTATGAATGTTTCCCAAATCCGAGTAGAGGATTCAAACCCAAACAATAGAACCAAATGTAAAGCAATCAAAGCAAACAAGGTAAGCATGTAAAGGTGATCTAAACCCTAATGTAACCCCACTTTTAGATTTTTCCCCAGCAGAGTCTCCAGTTCTGTGATATGGTGGGAGAACTGACTTGAGGTTTTGCGTTTGTGTTTGCAAATGTTTCGGTTTAGCAAGAGTCGCCACCAACTTTTTATTTTATCCAAAGGAAAGGTCAAAAAGCACAGGAAAGACCTTTGAGATGTTTTCTTGGGTTCGGGGGGTAGATTATGAAAAGGGAAGGTGCTAGCACCTTTTTCATCCATGGTTTTCCACGGGCTCTTAGTTACTTGTTTAGATCACTTGCTTTGCTTATCCAATTGTTTGAAATGGTGCTTTGTGTGTGGTTTTGGAAATATTTTGAAAAGAGGCCTTTGTCTAGGCAACCTTTGTAATGATTCTTGTTTGAATGTATACAAAGGTGTTTGTCTTTTGAAAAGATGTTTCAATGTTTGAAAGTTTGTTTTGGGAAGATGTTTTGAAATGTATGTGTTTTTGAAAATAGCAAGGATGTTTTGCAAGTTTGATCAAGTAACTAAGAGTTGTCTACCCTAACTCAAAGATCTTTCCTACACATTTTTAACCCTTTGACATTGTTGTTTTACCATTGTATTTAGTAAATAACCTTGTGTTTGGATGTTAAACAGGACGGACGTGGATCATCGTATGCCATGATAACAATATTGCCAAGTATCTTAGCAAGTTTTTGTGGGACTAGATCATTTTGTATAGGAAACCAAGATAGCGTCATCGAGGGACTATGATCTTTTGTTTTGTTTTCCAAGATACCTAGCATGCATACCATGGCCATTTTAAAGGCAACAAGTGGATGAAACCCTAGGGGTGCTTGTGTGCATTGTGTTGTTAATTTTCATGCATTTTTGTCTTGTATTTAGTCAAGCTATTTGTTTGATTTTGGATTTTTGCATACAAACCCTAATCTTTCTATCATGGCATATTTGAAAGCTATAAAGTGCGTAAAAGTAAATCTACGACTATTACAACATTGATATGGAAAGGGGGATACAAGTTTGAATAAGGGGGATATTTGCAAGAAAATAAAACCCTAATTTCAACTATTACAACCAAATTGAATTCATTGTATAAATAATAAATTGACAATATTTAAATATGCAATGAAATATGAATATGCAAAAATGTTTTTTGTATTTATTTTATGTATGTAAAAATAAATTATTTAATGTATCAAAAATAAGAAAATAAAAGATTCTTTTTGGAAAGGGTAAAAACCCTAATTTTTGGTTTAAGAAAATATATGTATTATAATTATTTATTTATGTACAAGAAAATAAAATAAAATATATACAAAATGTTAAAAAATAAAAATATGTATGACAATATTATTTTTAAGTGTATAATATAATAAAATAAAATGTATAAGTATTTTAAAATTATTTGCAATTTATTTAAGAAAAATAAAGTATATATTATTAGTAAACTATTTTTATGCCCAAAAAAAAAGTGAAAATTTAAGAAAATATTTTTAGTGATTTTTTATATTTAGAAAAAAATAATAAAAGTCAGAAACTAAAAAAGAAATGAAAAATATGGAAAAATAAACAAATGGGCCAAGGGGGTGTAAACATCAAGCTAGGAGGTGCAAAAAGTAAGAACAAGCCAAGCCCAGCCCATATGGCCTTCATCCCTGTCCTCCA
Source organism: Vicia faba (assembly GCA_948472305.1). NCBI lineage: Eukaryota > Viridiplantae > Streptophyta > Magnoliopsida > Fabales > Fabaceae > Vicia > Vicia faba. The sequence continues at coordinate 1,340,541,755 of OX451740.1, read as the reverse complement.
GAAACAACAAACACACGCGCCATATTCAAACTGCTAACTCCTGCATTTGTGCTTAAAAACAAAAACTTGTAACATGAAAGTTAAAGAGCATGATCATACGATTCTAACCATATAAAAAACTTAATCTAACTCTCAAAGACCAGAGAGAATTTCTCTGGCCTTAATTTCTAACCTAGTTTTTTCAGAAAGTTCATCATTCAAATTCTCGCAGCTCGGTTAACTTAAATGAATTCTATGCATATGTACAGCTCAAGGGCAATGAGGACTACATTTTTTATTCACAAAACTAAGCCTAATGATTCCTAAATAGAGAGATAGAAGTTTGAACTTTACCTGTTTCAGTCAAGCTCGTGTATGGCAATGTAGGGGTTGTGAGTGAGGCCTGAGATACTTGTGAGCTTGCTTGAAGTTCCTTTGAGCTTTCCCAATGCTTAGTTTACTTTGAACTTGCCTCAATCTCTCTATAGAACTCAACCTGCAAAGTCAGAATTCAAAAATGGTGAAGTGTGTAAATGGAGTTACAGTGACTTGGGAATGGTTGGGATAGCTTAGGTGAGTTGTATGGAGTGTGTTGGAACTGGTTGCAAGCAAAACGCACGAGTGGATTGTGATTTGGAAATCAAAATACAGAACCTGCCCTGTTTTGACAAGAACTTGTGTTTTGGTGTTTTTGAAGGTTTGAGGACTTTCTAGCTCGTGTTTCTGGCTTGGTGTGTTATGAAAAACTTGTTTGAAATGTTTACAAACTTTGGTTTTGTCAGATTGCAAAATTGTGGTGATTTTGCAAGTTGACTTGCTTTTGAAGAAAAGGTGATTTTGACAATGCTATGGCCTGTACAAGCTAGCTCCAAGCATGCTGATAGTTGGCGTACCTTTGACTAAGTTTATGGAGTTGGTTTTCTGCAAAGGATTGGTTTCACAGCTCAAGAGAAACAAAATTGCATAAAGCAACCTTTATCAAAATGGCATTGTTATCTTTTTGCCAAAAATGGATTAATCCTTTGTGTAATCTTCTAAAGCTCAGAACAAAGCCTCTAACCAATGTGTTTGCATTTAATTTTTGAGTGTGGAAGGGTTTAAGGACCTGTAAACAAGTACAAACATGTTTGGGCAGAATTTGCAACTTGTAGCAACATGAAAAATGCCATGGACAAAAGTGAGAAATGGCCATTTTCTTTTCTTCGATTCTCCCTAACCATAAATGATTTTGGAGAGTTCTTAGACATTTTGGAAAGCTTGTAACATGATATAAAATCCATATTTGAAATGAATTTGAGATCCAAATTGGAACTATGTGAAAAATTGCCATGAAGATAGGTCAAAATCGTTCCTAAACTAGGGCAAAATTTCACTAAGTTAAAAGTTTCATGGACCCTTATTCCAAAAATCATAACATGAGATCCAAGAATCTTTTGGGAAAACTTTGTGAATCAAAGTTTCAGATTTTGTGGAGGACTACAACTTTCATGTTGGAAGTTTTCTTTTAATCCAATTGCATCATGGTGAAAAAGTTGGGAAAAGTTGGGAAAGAATAAGAAATTTTCATAACTTAGAAAATTTCTAAGTTATGAAAATTTTCCATTTTAAACCCTAATTTTCAGAATTAGGTTTCTTGGTGAACAAGTTTCATGTTTTGACACATCTTGATGAAAAATGACCCTTGGCACTTGATTTTGACCAAAAAGTCAAAGTTTGACTTTTCAGTGTACAGTTGATTTTTGATCAGTTGACTGGAAAATTCATTTGTCAATCCAATGCAATTGAGATCTTTTGAACCTTGTGATTAGGTCAAGATGGTGCCATTTAGTCCTTGAATCCATGCTTGAACCCAATTTTCCATTGGCTAGATTAAAAATCAGAAATTGCCCTTCTGTAGTCAAAACCCTAAAAATGACCATTTTACCCTTTTGATTATCTGATCAAATTTATTGAGGAGTTGTGGTCCAAACTTGATCAAATGGTCCATATGAGCCTATAATGTTGATGTGGATAAAAAATTATGAGGTTTGACTGTAAATTGGCCACAGTTGACTTTTTCCCCAATATAGTTGATTTATATGTCAACTCTCCAATTGACTGAGCAAAAATTTGATTCAAGGCTTGAAACATGGTATGAGCAATCTTATAAGTCCAACATGAAGTATGAAAGTCACATGGGGCATTAGAAGTCCAAAAATCCTTGTGCAAACTCAAACCCTAATTTCAGGTCAACAGTGCAAAGAGATGTCTTGAGCAGAGAAAACCCTAGCTTGGTCTTGAGTTCAAAGAGTCTTGTGAGGGGAAATCTTGATAAAATGAGAGGGAAAATTTTGGGGTACAACACAAGTGTATTGATTTACATGCTTGATTTGTCTTTGATTAGGGTTTTCTATTTGTTGATTTTAATCTTTCCATACAAAACCCTAATTACTAGCATTTGTATATAAAGCATTTAAATTGCGGAAAATAAAAATACTAAGCTATTACATGATTTAGGGGAGAGGGTGTAAAAATTATAAATGGGGAATTGCAAGAAATTAAATCTAAATAATTATTACAACCATATTGAATTTTGAATAGATGTACAAAATAAAGATAAAATGCAAGAATATAAAATGTAAGAAGAAATGTGATTTTTGTTTGGTTTTTCATGAAAAGGGTTTTTTGACCTAATTAATTAAAATAAAATAATTAACTAAAAAAAGAAAATTAATATTAAGTTAGTAAAATAAATTAATTTAAAGAAAACAAGTTTTTTAGGGTTTTGGTGAATTTAATTAAATTAGTAAATAAAAATAATTAAATAAAAGTCCTAAATTCTAAATTAATTTTAATTTACAAAATAATATAATAATAATTAAAATTTATTATCTAAGTATTTTAAAAAAGGAAATTAATTTATTAAAGAAAATGTTTTTGTTCTTTTGTTTTTTATGAAAAAATAAACTAAATAAATAGAAATAATAATATAAATATTTTTTGGATTTTTTATTAATGAAAATAATAATAATAATAATAATAATAATAATAATAATAATAATAAAAGGTAAAAAAATAAAAATAAAATAAAATAAAAAAGTAAAGTCAGGGAGGTCAATAAGTGAAACATGGAGTATGGTAAGTGTGATCGGTGGATCTGGAACTGACTGTTTAACGCTGGTTCGCGAAATGTCGTGGAAGCAAGAGTCGCCACCGTCTTTTATTTTCTCCAAATGGAAAGGACAAAAGCACAGAAAAATTCCTTAAAGAGATTGCTCTCGGTTCGGGAGGTAGGTTATAGAAAGGGAAGGTGTTAGCACCCTTTCTATCCATGGTTATCCATGGGCTCTTAGATACTTGCTCATTGTGTTTTCAAAAATGGTTTGTTTTCTTTTCAATTGTGGGTTTTAAAAAAAGTTTCTTTGAAAATTCCAGTTCGACTCTTGTATCGGTCCTCAAGAGTGTTTGAAAAAATGCTTTCGAAAGCTTTTTTGAAAATGTGTTGGTGTGAAAAGTATTTTTGAATTTTTGTTTGAAATTTAGAGCAAGTATCTATGAGAACCTACCTACCCTAAGGAATTCGTCTGTGTAAATGTCCTTTAAAGTAGTGCCATCCCACCATTGAGAGGTAGGTAGCACCACCGTTGGAGGTGTTCGGGTCAATTCGAGGTTCGGGACATGGTGATCACCAGAGCAATGGGAAGACACCTTAGAAGCTACCCTCATGCCAGGTTCCCGGATCATGAGGACTTACTAAGACGTCCTCTACTCGACGATCACCTTTCGAAAGGCAACAGTGAGGCGTACCCTAGGGGTGGTGTGTGCGAATCGTGTGTCATGTTTCAGTTATTTGTCTTGTCATGTTTGTCGTGTTCTACGCTTGATTTTAATTAGGACATTCATTCTTTCATGCTTGGTTAACAGTTAAATATTTTGCGGAAAAATAAATCTAAGACTATTACAAATGGCGCGGGTCCACATCGCCAAAATTAAACCGGACCCGATTTAGCGGAAAAATAAATAATGCGAAGAAATAAAATGCGAAAAGTAAAGTTACATGGCTTGGGGACAATTACATAATTATTTAAACGATTATAAAATAAATGCGCGAAATAAAGAAATTAAAACAAAAATTAGGGCGTTGGACCCTTTTGCAAATAATTAAAAGTTAATGAGAATTAAAAAAAATTAAATGATTAAATGTTTTTTTGGTATTTTGTGTTTTTTAGATTTAAAAGAAAAAAGGAAAAATTAATAAAAATTAAAATGCTAAACCCTAATTCTAGTATTTTTTAAGTTTATTATGAAAGATTTAAATTAAAACCTAAATTAAACTCTAAATTAACTTATGTACAATTTTTTTATTTATGAAAATAACTAAATAATATTATTCTGAAAAAGGCAAAAATTAAAAGAAAAAAAAAAGATATTAAACCTAAATTCTATTTTTGGTGTTTTTTCATTAAAAAGATTAAAACTATAACCTAATTAAACTAAATATTTACATATATTAATTTATTGATGAAAATAATTACAATAAAATATTTATTATTTTTTTGGTCTTTTCTGATTTTTATAATGTTTTTATATTTTGTAGAAAAAATAAATTAATTGAATTAAGACAATAAAATAAATAAAACAACAAAAATAAAAGTGAGAAGAAAAATATAAAATGCAAACCAGGGTGGGGTGTAGCCCCAGATGGGAGGTTCAGGCCTTAGAACATTGGCCCAACAAGAGTTGATTCATTGACTTCTCCAACTTGGTGTACCAACGCGTTGACCTAGGCTCAGTGGACCTTCAATGTCAACCCTTGATCTATATCCATTGGGCATGTGTACGCTTGGATGAGGGTAGAATATGGTGTACACCACTATGAGCGCTGCATGGAATAACGTATTGAAAAATAATGTGAGAAATTACACAGACCTGGGACTTGAACCCAGGTCATGAGAGTCACATGTATTGGTACCTGCCAGCTGAACCATTATGTTTCATTTAACATATTATATCAATTAAATAATAAAAAGCAAAATTAGTCAGTGGTCCCTAAAAGCGCGCGCTGGTTTGAATGAACCACTCAGTGGTTGCCAGCGCGTCATCTTCCCCATTGTTTTCTGAAACAAGACCCTTTAGCCACGGTTTTGGATGCGTGGCCTTAAGCAACCTACAAGAAAATAGCGATTAGCATCTTATGGACCATAAATTCATCGCGAGGGTTCAGACATCTTCGTCTTGAGGTGCTGAATCCAACCATGGCATTCTTAGGTCCTGATTTTTCCTCTATACAAAATCCCCAATTTCAGAAACCTGCAACCCTAGTATGTGACAATGGCGAAAACGCATATGTGGCTCAAAAACACAATCAAACGTATCAGTTAGTTTAGAAACATCATTATGAATATGAATACATAAATAAAAATGCACAAATATGCTTGAATCATGCAATGCGATTTCAAAAACTTCAAGGTTCAGTCTGAGTTCTTGGTACCAATTCAGGGCCTTTTGATTGATATTAATGATTGAGAAACGTCCAAGGATGCCTCAGGATGCTAATGGAATAAGAGTTGAAGCTTGAATCGACCTTCAAGCTAGTTTTCAGTGTTTGAGTTTTTATGAAAAATTTCAATTTGCAAAAGCTTGTTTGGGGCGCAGCTTGCAGTCTCTTTGCATTAGGTCTTTGATTCTGATCATATAGGGAAGCTATTAGGTCAAAAATATTGAATAAAATCCAAAGCAATAATTGTTTTCAATCTTTGATTTGTTAAGATCTTTTTTGAATCTTTTTCCATGGTTTTTGGTTCAATTATGCTCAAATCTCATCAAAATTTGCCTAATTGGGATATGCACGAAATATTAAGAATAAACATGCATGAAAAGATTTTTTTAGGTTAAGTTTGATATTTTCCATGTATTAAAATGATTTAAATGAATATAAATTAATATAAATTCAAATAAATAATTAAAAAATATGAAAATACTTCCCTTTGGGCCTAGTGGTCGTGCATAGGCTTGGCATGAAGAAACTTGGAAGAAAAATGGGCCCATTTGCATTTTTAGGTCTTTTGCATCAATGTTGACTTTCACAAATTTCCAAAAATTTCCCAACTTCCACAAGGCATAACTTGGTCAATTTTTAAGCTTTTCACATGTTCTTGGACATTTTGGAAAGGTATTTGAGTCCTTTAACCAATGCCTTTGGTCCCATGTCATTTTGATTTACCAATCTCAAGTTATGGCCTTTGACTTAAAGTCCCTTTTTGTTGACTTTTGAAAATGACCTATAATGTTGAAATTGATAACTTTTTGTGAGAGCATTTCTTGGACTTGGAATATGAAGATGAGTTGTAGGAAATGTCTTTCTCTTCAAAATGAGCTTTGGATGGAATTTTTCTGATAATCCATGTGAAAGTTATGCCCTGGTCAATTTCAGTTGACTTTTTCAGCTGTCCAAATATAGCAACTTTTGCATCTTTGATGATTTCTGAGCCAAATTTTGAGAATCATGATCAAGCATTGATCAAATGATGTTTGTGGCTTCAAAATGATATGTTGACCAAAAATTTGAATTTTTGACTGTCAAATGACCATTTCGCCCCTACAGTTGACTGTAGTGCAATCTAGGGTTTTGACTGTGCAATTTTGAGCTGAATGCCTTGAAACTTGACATGAGGATGTTTGACCATCTTTGTGAGCATATGAGACTTGATTGGGCCTTTGAAAAGTTCATTTGCTTGACCAGAACTCAAACCCTAGTTTTGACTGTATAGGAGACAGTTGAGCTGCACAACCCTTGGGGAATTTTGTGACCTTGACTTGGTAATTTCTTGATGAATATGGGAGGGCAAATTTTGGGGTACAACAGTTGCCCCTGTTCAATCTTCTTAGACCTGAGGATGCAGATTGGCTGACATGCCTTTCGTAACCCGAGGGTAGAAGATGATTGGACACTAGAGTGCCCAGAAATTTGCGCTCACATAGTGGTATGATGATGGGAGAATGGGCTTATAGATGCCATTTATAGGTTGCTGGATAGGGTGATGGGCTTATAGATGCCATCTGGATGTTGATTGCGTAGGAGATTCCTTAGCGAGAACCTGCATACCTGCAAAAGAAAAATGAGTACCTGACACGTTGCAGGAGCTGATCTTAGATGCTTGATATAGATATGTCCTGACTGGTTACAGGAGCTGGGTCTGAAGCTTCAAACGTTGATGAATGAACCAGGGATGGTTACTGCCTTAGCATGGATGGTAAGAGAATCCTGAATGATTTCAACCTCAACAACGCTCGTTGAGAAGATCTTGGTGAGAATTACCATCTTCGTAGTGTCAGGAAGAGAACCGAAGGACATTATAATCTTAAAGGGAGTCACCTCACTCACCGTTGGAGAGGGAACTATAGGAAATTATAATCTGGAAGGAAATATCACCTCACTCGCCGTTGGAGAGGGGACCATAAGAGAATATCACCTCACGCTCATGCCGGAGAGGGGAACATCTGAAGAAGGAATTACCACCTCACACGCCGTTGGAGAGGGGACCATAAGAGAATATCACCTCACGCTCATGCCGGAGAGGGGAACATCTGAAAAAGGAATTACCACCTCACACGCCGTTGGAGAGGGGACCATAAGAGAATATCACCTCACGCTCATGCCGGAGAGGGAAACATCTGAAAAAGGAATTACCACCTCACACGCCGTTGGAGAGGGGACCATAAGAGAATATCACCTCACGCTCATGTAGGAGAGGGGAACATCTGAAGAAGGAATTACCACCTCACACGCCGTTGGAGAGGGGACCATAGGAGAATATCACCTCACGCTCATGCCGGAGAGGGAAACATCTGAAGAAGGAATTACCACCTCACTCGCCGTTGGAGAGGGGACCATAAGAGAATATCACCTCACGCTCATGTCGGAGAGGGGAACATCTGAAGAAGGAATTACCACCTCACACGCCGTTGGAGAGGGGACCATAAGAGAACTTCTACTGAGTCTTTATCAGAAAAATCTGTTGGGAGTCGATTTAGCTGGACTAGAGAAGGCTTTTTTGTTTGATAAGGATGTGATGAAGGAATCTGAGACGATTGCTACTCCAAATCTATGATGAAGGAATCTGGGACGATTACTACCTCAGCAGAATGATGAAGGAATCTGGGACGATTACTACCTCAGCAGGATAATGAAGGAATCTGGGACGATTACTACCTCAGCAGGATGATGAAGGAATCTGGGACGATTACTACCTCAGCAGGATGATGAAGGAATCTGGGACGATTACTACCTCAGCAGGATGATGAAGGAATCTGGGACGATTACTACCTCAACGGGTAAAGACCTTTATCTGTTGATCGTTCTTTCCTGAAAAAGTAACGAATTAGTTATATGCAATGTCATAATGCATGAATTGCCTGATTTTGAGATGTTCTAAAAAATAAATGAGATTGGGGTGATATGATGCGTCTATGCACACTATAATGATGTATGTGACGTTTTATGAATGTGTTTTTCGTCTAGGAAAGTAAATCCTTGACGGGTGCCGGGAAGTCGTGTCCTGGGCTGATGTTGAAGAATAGATTTTGCTTCCGCTGGGGATGATAGTTGCAAGTATACCGGTGGGAGAAGATAACTCCGTTGAGGAATGAAATAATTCTGCGGGAGAGAAGATACTCTAGCGATCATGCTGGGGAGTGCTACTCTGTGGGGATAACGATGCTTTGCTGAGTTGATGAAGATAACTCCGCTGGGGATACCGTTGATGAGTTATGCCGGGGATATCCTTGTTGTGCTGGAAGTGTTGATAGACTTCGCTGGGGGTAGGAAGGTATTTTGCCGAGGACGCTCTTTCCGTGGCTTTTGGCTGAGGATAACCCAGTTATATCCTGTTACGGAAATAACTCTTTAAATCAAGCCGGGACGACGCGTTCGCGCTCTGCGAGGGATAAGCTTCCCGAATCGTCCGGGGATAAGCTTACTGCTTGGGAATATGAATTCCATCTTTCCTGGGGAACTGGATTGGACTTTCCTGGGGAAGTTTTGATATGCTGGGGAAGTGTTGAGATCTACGGGAGGATACTCAATTTCCTTGATAATTGTGCTTGGAGAGGAATGTACTGTTTCGTTGAACCACTCTCTGGGGATTTAAGATACACTTGGCCGTGTTCTTTAGCTGAACCTACCTTGGTACCTTGGAGGGCAGAACCATTAGGTTGCTTAGACAACTCTTTATTGCCCCTGTTTCTGTGGGAGGAGGCACCTGTGAAAATGTTTGATAGTTGTTGATGGACAAACTTTCTTCTGGTAGACAGGTGACAAGATGACAGGACATAGTCGTACGCTTTGATCCCTAACTTTTGCCTGGACCGCCCTTTCGGGTTTTCAGTCCACCGAGATACCCATTTTTGCCCAAGCCGCCTTTTCAGGTTTTCGACTTGCCGGGTGTACATATTTTTCATTTCATCCCTTATTTTTGCCCGAACCCTTTTGGTTCGCCGGGAAGCCCTTATTTTTGCCTAGGTGTGTCAACCTAGCGGGTCTTTGATTATGCGTAGTATTTTTTCGACTATGTCCACGCTTTCAGAATGTAGGGAGTTGCCCCCGTTTAGAAGTGTTTCGTCATGTCACCAAAAGATGTCTGACTGGGCAAGATTCGTTGCTGGAATGCCCCAAGTGACTCAGGCGGAGATTTGCCCCAGGCTATCTGGCCTTTGAGAGATTCCCTGAATCTTGACTGGATTGCCCCAGATGGTAGACCATGATCATGTCGTGCCCCTTGATTGGAAGCACTTTTGTTCACTAGGCATTCGTCGTGCGAATTTCTATGCTGTTCAAACAAAGGGTCATATGCAAACAAAGTTATGTTAAAAATGCAACGCTTATGTCTGTCTCGAAGATTTTGAAAATGCATTCTTCTTTTTTTTTTCATAAAACAAGTGAATGTTTGTAAAACGTGATGTCAACTCCGTATTTACCGTAAGCCTTAAGGAGTCAGGATACCTTTCGTAACAGTATGCTTTCGAACTAACCCATGCTTCAGCTAGGACTTTTAAGGGTTATAACGTGGCCCGGTTCACGGTTTAAGAAACAAAGGATAAAGGCTCAAATTTTATTTGTACCCACCCGCTCTTCGTGATGTTCTCCAAACCTAAACTCAGTTGATCGTACGTTAGACCTTGTTTGAGTCTTTGCTCTGATTTTCCAGTGATGGTTCGGATATTGATGATTTATTTTGAATGGGCAGTCATTCCTTTTGTTGAGGGTTTGTATGACCTCTTTTTGATTTTTGTTATCCCTTTCCTTTTTTGCCTGAACTGTTTCCTTTTTTTTGGAATTACAGTCAGCGGGATGCCCCAGTTTTGTAAGTCTCCTTCATGGGTTTTGACTTAATGGGCTTTTATTTTGAGAGATGTAATGACTGCCTGTCTTTATGATTGTTCTGAACCATCACTGTCTTTCTTCGTTTTGTAAAGACTTTTGGTGCCATTCGTTATGCACTTGGATCAACTGAGAGACTACCCTGCCCCAGGTTATGATTAAGGGTTTTGATTTTCGAAAATAAAAACTCCTACTTCTTTGGCTCAGATGGGTTGACGAGGGATTATCATCCTTATAACTCCAGTGTTTAGGGATTGAAACAATGCCTGTACCTCATCAGCGGGGTCTGTTCAAAAGCATACTGTAGATTATGGTATCGTTTTCGTCATCCTCCCTCAAGAGGCTTAGAATTATTGATTGAGAGTTGACATCAGAAAAAATATGAAAATAATTTGCGTATAGTGAATACGAATATATTGATTCAAAAATAGACATAAGCGATGCATTAATGGAATAACAATGTTTTAACATGAATAAATGTTTAAACAAAAAGAAAATTGCAACTCGAACATTCGAATGAACAAAAATTTCTCAATCCTAGCCATGATTTGGCAAGGGAGCAGTGATTATGTTCGGAGACTCAGGTACTTCAAACTGAATCTCTCCAGCGTCGATCATGTCTTGAATCTTGTTTTTGAGAGGCCAGCAGTTGTCCGTAGTATGCCCCGGGCTATCAGAATGGTATGCGCACCTATCGTTGGGATGATAGTTAGGAGCAGAAGTGTTCGGATTCCGAAGAGGAGCCCTTAAGGTGATCAACCCTGCCTTCAACATTTGTTGTAGTGCTTGATCCAACGACATGTTGAGTTTGGTGTACTGCCTTTTAGGCTTGTCTGGTTTGCTCTGATCAGCCCGTTGTTCTGGGCGAGGTCGTTGTCGGACCTGTGAAGTAATAGCAGCTTGGGGAGGCCCAGCCCTTTGACTTCTTGGAAGTTGATTAATGACTGGGTCCCTGACTTGGGCTGGTTGCTTCATGTCTTGATGAAGCTGACTGATCGTGGCCCTCAGCTCTCCTTGCTCCTGAGCTAAACCTTGAATGAGTGCCCTTTGCCCCAGCATCTGGGTTTTCAATGTGTCTACCTCAGCTTGTAGACGTTTCAGCTGTTCGTCCTTGTCATCTTCAGGACTTTTTCTGATCAGATTCCCCATGAGGAGTGTCCTCAATTCTTCTTGCCCCTTGGATAGACCTAGGAAGATTTCCCTGAACTGGGTCTCTTGAGCAAGAAAGCCCTGGTTATCTTGTTGTGAAGCCATTGCTGAAATAAACAGCGGAGAAGGTAAGTGACCTGTAACAAGGGTACCTGTTATGCAATGAGATGTATGATATGCATGTAATGTTTTCAAGGACCTCGCGGGGTAAACAGAGAAACTTGTTAGAGTTGAGAACCGGTAACTTGATTGAAGGAACTTCATGTTGTTGAGAGTCCTTCGTCAAGGGTCGAAGGCTCACCATATCCAGTGGGTCATAGCCCCTGATAACCTTAACTAGGGGATCATTATTCAAGTGTCAAAGCTCACCATGTCAAGTGGGTCATAGCCTCTGACAACCTGGGCTAGAGGAAAATAAATCCTCTTTGCCCCTTGCTGGGATAGTTGATTCATCATGACCTGCATCACAAGCCCTTGAGATCCTTGAAATGGGTTAGGATGTATGCAATGGTATGCACTGGTATGATGTCATGCTATGCATGGGGTGATGTAGGTAAACCCTGTTATGAGTCCCAATTAAGGACTGCAAACCAAAACCTGCAAGCAACTCAAGTAAGACCTGTCATGAGTCCCAATTAAGGACTATAAACAAAACCTGCAAGAATTTAGTAACCCTGTTATGAGTCCCAATGAAGGACTATAAACAACCTGCAAGAAACTTGGTAAATTCTGTTATGAGTCCTAATTAAGGACTGCAAACCAAAATCTGCAAAAAACTTAGTAAACCCTGCTATGAGTCCCCGTTAAGGACTATAAACAAAACCTGCAAGAAATTTGGTAAACCTTGTCATGAGTCCTAGTTAAGGACTATAAACAACCCTGCAAGAAATTTGGTACCCTGTTATGAGTCCCCATTAAGGACTATAAACAAGACCTGCAAGAAACAAGTGTCAGGCAACAAGTACGCAAGTAGGCAAGTACAAAGGCACACAAGTCATACAAGAGAAACCCTTAGGGTTTAGGCCAGCATGGGGTCTGGGTAGTACCCTTTTGAAGTTGGTGGGTTCATCCTGTCCTAATCAAAGTAACCGGGTTCTAAGGTTCCCAATATCACGGGATTTCTTTCATTGTTCATCGTTTCGATTTAGCCACTGAACTGGCGACCGAAATATTCCAGGAAAGCAACCCTCAATTGGGTGTAGTATCGAGTATCAACCAACCTCGGACTGCACCAAAGTCAGTTATCTCACTACCCTAAAGAGGCCAAGATAGTTCAATTAAGGTTCCTAAGGTCTGTTGATGCTTCACGACACCACGCGGAGGCCCCGTACTCTTCTTGTTTGAACTCAAGGGTTACCGGTACACACCAAAGTGCCACATCAACGTAGCAGACTGTTTCAACCATGTCGGTATACCCCGCACAGTTCCCTCACAGCCTTGTTGCTACTTTCTAAGAAGGTATCCCCAGATCCGGGTTAGGATCTATAGAACTCCCAAGACAGTCCCACAATTTAAAGCAAGCAAAGAAAACAATTGAAAACACAGTTATGAACTAACCCTAAGGTACACCTCACTTTTAAGTTAAGTCCCCAGCAGAGTCGCCAGTTCTGTGATCGGTGGATCTGGAACTGACTGTTTAACGCTGGTTCGCGAAATGTCGTGGAAGCAAGAGTCGCCACCATCTTTTATTTTCTCCAAATGGAAAGGACAAAAGCACAGAAAAATTCCTTAAAGAGATTGCTCTCGGTTCGGGAGGTAGGTTATAGAAAGGGAAGGTGTTAGCACCCTTTCTATCCATGGTTATCCATGGGCTCTTAGATACTTGCTCATTGTGTTTTCAAAAATGGTTTGTTTTCTTTTCAATTGTGGGTTTTAAAAAAAGTTTCTTTGAAAATTCCAGTTCGACTCTTGTATCGGTCCTCAAGAGTGTTTGAAAAAATGCTTTCGAAAGCTTTTTGAAAATGTGTTGGTGTGAAAAGTATTTTTGAATTTTTGTTTGAAATTTAGAGCAAGTATCTATGAGAACCTACCTACCCTAAGGAATTCGTCTGTGTAAATGTCCTTTAAATTAGTGCCATCCCACCATTGAGAGGTAGGTAGCACCACCGTTGGAGGTGTTCGGGTCAATTCGAGGTTCGGGACATGGTGATCACCAGAGCAATGGGAAGACACCTTAGAAGCTACCCTCATGCCAGGTTCCCGGATCATGAGGACTTACTAAGACGTCCTCTACTCGACGATCACCTTTCGAAAGGCAACAGTGAGGCGTACCCTAGGGGTGGTGTGTGCGAATCGTGTGTCATGTTTCAGTTATTTGTCTTGTCATGTTTGTCGTGTTCTACGCTTGATTTTAATTAGGACATTCATTCTTTCATGCTTGGTTAACAGTTAAATATTTTGCGGAAAAATAAATCTAAGACTATTACAAATGGCGCGGGTCCACATCGCCAAAATTAAACCGGACCCGATTTAGCGGAAAAATAAATAATGCGAAGAAATAAAATGCGAAAAGTAAAGTTACATGGCTTGGGGACAATTACATAATTATTTAAACGATTATAAAATAAATGCGCGAAATAAAGAAATTAAAACAAAAATTAGGGCGTTGGACCCTTTTGCAAATAATTAAAAGTTAATGAGAATTAAAAAAAATTAAATGATTAAATGTTTTTTTGGTATTTTGTGTTTTTTAGATTTAAAAGAAAAAAGGAAAAATTAATAAAAATTAAAATGCTAAACCCTAATTCTAGTATTTTTTAAGTTTATTATGAAAGATTTAAATTAAAACCTAAATTAAACTCTAAATTAACTTATGTACAATTTTTTTATTTATGAAAATAACTAAATAATATTATTCTGAAAAAGGCAAAAATTAAAAGAAAAAAAAAAGATATTAAACCTAAATTCTATTTTTGGTGTTTTTTCATTAAAAAGATTAAAACTATAACCTAATTAAACTAAATATTTACATATATTAATTTATTGATGAAAATAATTACAATAAAATATTTATTATTTTTTTGGTCTTTTCTGATTTTTATAATGTTTTTATATTTTGTAGAAAAAATAAATTAATTGAATTAAGACAATAAAATAAATAAAACAACAAAAATAAAAGTGAGAAGAAAAATATAAAATGCAAACCAGGGTGGGGTGTAGCCCCAGATGGGAGGTTCAGGCCTTAGAACATTGGCCCAACAAGAGTTGATTCATTGACTTCTCCAACTTGGTGTACCAACGCGTTGACCTAGGCTCAGTGGACCTTCAATGTCAACCCTTGATCTATATCCATTGGGCATGTGTACGCTTGGATGAGGGTAGAATATGGTGTACACCACTATGAGCGCTGCATGGAATAACGTATTGAAAAATAATGTGAGAAATTACACAGACCTGGGACTTGAACCCAGGTCATGAGAGTCACATGTATTGGTACCTGCCAGCTGAACCATTATGTTTCATTTAACATATTATATCAATTAAATAATAAAAAGCAAAATTAGTCAGTGGTCCCTAAAAGCGCGCGCTGGTTTGAATGAACCACTCAGTGGTTGCCAGCGCGTCATCTTCCCCATTGTTTTCTGAAACAAGACCCTTTAGCCACGGTTTTGGATGCGTGGCCTTAAGCAACCTACAA
The DNA here is from genome assembly GCA_948472305.1 of Vicia faba. Lineage (NCBI taxonomy): Eukaryota > Viridiplantae > Streptophyta > Magnoliopsida > Fabales > Fabaceae > Vicia > Vicia faba. Next base: position 1,340,526,633 of record OX451740.1, on the reverse strand, counting down.
GAAAATAGCGATTAGCATCTTATGGACCATAAATTCATCGCGAGGGTTCAGACATCTTCGTCTTGAGGTGCTGAATCCAACCATGGCATTCTTAGGTCCTGATTTTTCCTCTATACAAAATCCCCAATTTCAGAAACCTGCAACCCTAGTATGTGACAATGGCGAAAACGCATATGTGGCTCAAAAACACAATCAAACGTATCAGTTAGTTTAGAAACATCATTATGAATATGAATACATAAATAAAAATGCACAAATATGCTTGAATCATGCAATGCGATTTCAAAAACTTCAAGGTTCAGTCTGAGTTCTTGGTACCAATTCAGGGCCTTTTGATTGATATTAATGATTGAGAAACGTCCAAGGATGCCTCAGGATGCTAATGGAATAAGAGTTGAAGCTTGAATCGACCTTCAAGCTAGTTTTCAGTGTTTGAGTTTTTATGAAAAATTTCAATTTGCAAAAGCTTGTTTGGGGCGCAGCTTGCAGTCTCTTTGCATTAGGTCTTTGATTCTGATCATATAGGGAAGCTATTAGGTCAAAAATATTGAATAAAATCCAAAGCAATAATTGTTTTCAATCTTTGATTTGTTAAGATCTTTTTTGAATCTTTTTCCATGGTTTTTGGTTCAATTATGCTCAAATCTCATCAAAATTTGCCTAATTGGGATATGCACGAAATATTAAGAATAAACATGCATGAAAAGATTTTTTTAGGTTAAGTTTGATATTTTCCATGTATTAAAATGATTTAAATGAATATAAATTAATATAAATTCAAATAAATAATTAAAAAATATGAAAATACTTCCCTTTGGGCCTAGTGGTCGTGCATAGGCTTGGCATGAAGAAACTTGGAAGAAAAATGGGCCCATTTGCATTTTTAGGTCTTTTGCATCAATGTTGACTTTCACAAATTTCCAAAAATTTCCCAACTTCCACAAGGCATAACTTGGTCAATTTTTAAGCTTTTCACATGTTCTTGGACATTTTGGAAAGGTATTTGAGTCCTTTAACCAATGCCTTTGGTCCCATGTCATTTTGATTTACCAATCTCAAGTTATGGCCTTTGACTTAAAGTCCCTTTTTGTTGACTTTTGAAAATGACCTATAATGTTGAAATTGATAACTTTTTGTGAGAGCATTTCTTGGACTTGGAATATGAAGATGAGTTGTAGGAAATGTCTTTCTCTTCAAAATGAGCTTTGGATGGAATTTTTCTGATAATCCATGTGAAAGTTATGCCCTGGTCAATTTCAGTTGACTTTTTCAGCTGTCCAAATATAGCAACTTTTGCATCTTTGATGATTTCTGAGCCAAATTTTGAGAATCATGATCAAGCATTGATCAAATGATGTTTGTGGCTTCAAAATGATATGTTGACCAAAAATTTGAATTTTTGACTGTCAAATGACCATTTCGCCCCTACAGTTGACTGTAGTGCAATCTAGGGTTTTGACTGTGCAATTTTGAGCTGAATGCCTTGAAACTTGACATGAGGATGTTTGACCATCTTTGTGAGCATATGAGACTTGATTGGGCCTTTGAAAAGTTCATTTGCTTGACCAGAACTCAAACCCTAGTTTTGACTGTATAGGAGACAGTTGAGCTGCACAACCCTTGGGGAATTTTGTGACCTTGACTTGGTAATTTCTTGATGAATATGGGAGGGCAAATTTTGGGGTACAACAGTTGCCCCTGTTCAATCTTCTTAGACCTGAGGATGCAGATTGGCTGACATGCCTTTCGTAACCCGAGGGTAGAAGATGATTGGACACTAGAGTGCCCAGAAATTTGCGCTCACATAGTGGTATGATGATGGGAGAATGGGCTTATAGATGCCATTTATAGGTTGCTGGATAGGGTGATGGGCTTATAGATGCCATCTGGATGTTGATTGCGTAGGAGATTCCTTAGCGAGAACCTGCATACCTGCAAAAGAAAAATGAGTACCTGACACGTTGCAGGAGCTGATCTTAGATGCTTGATATAGATATGTCCTGACTGGTTACAGGAGCTGGGTCTGAAGCTTCAAACGTTGATGAATGAACCAGGGATGGTTACTGCCTTAGCATGGATGGTAAGAGAATCCTGAATGATTTCAACCTCAACAACGCTCGTTGAGAAGATCTTGGTGAGAATTACCATCTTCGTAGTGTCAGGAAGAGAACCGAAGGACATTATAATCTTAAAGGGAGTCACCTCACTCACCGTTGGAGAGGGAACTATAGGAAATTATAATCTGGAAGGAAATATCACCTCACTCGCCGTTGGAGAGGGGACCATAAGAGAATATCACCTCACGCTCATGCCGGAGAGGGGAACATCTGAAGAAGGAATTACCACCTCACACGCCGTTGGAGAGGGGACCATAAGAGAATATCACCTCACGCTCATGCCGGAGAGGGGAACATCTGAAAAAGGAATTACCACCTCACACGCCGTTGGAGAGGGGACCATAAGAGAATATCACCTCACGCTCATGCCGGAGAGGGAAACATCTGAAAAAGGAATTACCACCTCACACGCCGTTGGAGAGGGGACCATAAGAGAATATCACCTCACGCTCATGTAGGAGAGGGGAACATCTGAAGAAGGAATTACCACCTCACACGCCGTTGGAGAGGGGACCATAGGAGAATATCACCTCACGCTCATGCCGGAGAGGGAAACATCTGAAGAAGGAATTACCACCTCACTCGCCGTTGGAGAGGGGACCATAAGAGAATATCACCTCACGCTCATGTCGGAGAGGGGAACATCTGAAGAAGGAATTACCACCTCACACGCCGTTGGAGAGGGGACCATAAGAGAACTTCTACTGAGTCTTTATCAGAAAAATCTGTTGGGAGTCGATTTAGCTGGACTAGAGAAGGCTTTTTTGTTTGATAAGGATGTGATGAAGGAATCTGAGACGATTGCTACTCCAAATCTATGATGAAGGAATCTGGGACGATTACTACCTCAGCAGAATGATGAAGGAATCTGGGACGATTACTACCTCAGCAGGATAATGAAGGAATCTGGGACGATTACTACCTCAGCAGGATGATGAAGGAATCTGGGACGATTACTACCTCAGCAGGATGATGAAGGAATCTGGGACGATTACTACCTCAGCAGGATGATGAAGGAATCTGGGACGATTACTACCTCAACGGGTAAAGACCTTTATCTGTTGATCGTTCTTTCCTGAAAAAGTAACGAATTAGTTATATGCAATGTCATAATGCATGAATTGCCTGATTTTGAGATGTTCTCAAAAATAAATGAGATTGGGGTGATATGATGCGTCTATGCACACTATAATGATGTATGTGACGTTTTATGAATGTGTTTTTCGTCTAGGAAAGTAAATCCTTGACGGGTGCCGGGAAGTCGTGTCCTGGGCTGATGTTGAAGAATAGATTTTGCTTCCGCTGGGGATGATAGTTGCAAGTATACCGGTGGGAGAAGATAACTCCGTTGAGGAATGAAATAATTCTGCGGGAGAGAAGATACTCTAGCGATCATGCTGGGGAGTGCTACTCTGTGGGGATAACGATGCTTTGCTGAGTTGATGAAGATAACTCCGCTGGGGATACCGTTGATGAGTTATGCCGGGGATATCCTTGTTGTGCTGGAAGTGTTGATAGACTTCGCTGGGGGTAGGAAGGTATTTTGCCGAGGACGCTCTTTCCGTGGCTTTTGGCTGAGGATAACCCAGTTATATCCTGTTACGGAAATAACTCTTTAAATCAAGCCGGGACGACGCGTTCGCGCTCTGCGAGGGATAAGCTTCCCGAATCGTCCGGGGATAAGCTTACTGCTTGGGAATATGAATTCCATCTTTCCTGGGGAACTGGATTGGACTTTCCTGGGGAAGTTTTGATATGCTGGGGAAGTGTTGAGATCTACGGGAGGATACTCAATTTCCTTGATAATTGTGCTTGGAGAGGAATGTACTGTTTCGTTGAACCACTCTCTGGGGATTTAAGATACACTTGGCCGTGTTCTTTAGCTGAACCTACCTTGGTACCTTGGAGGGCAGAACCATTAGGTTGCTTAGACAACTCTTTATTGCCCCTGTTTCTGTGGGAGGAGGCACCTGTGAAAATGTTTGATAGTTGTTGATGGACAAACTTTCTTCTGGTAGACAGGTGACAAGATGACAGGACATAGTCGTACGCTTTGATCCCTAACTTTTGCCTGGACCGCCCTTTCGGGTTTTCAGTCCACCGAGATACCCATTTTTGCCCAAGCCGCCTTTTCAGGTTTTCGACTTGCCGGGTGTACATATTTTTCATTTCATCCCTTATTTTTGCCCGAACCCTTTTGGTTCGCCGGGAAGCCCTTATTTTTGCCTAGGTGTGTCAACCTAGCGGGTCTTTGATTATGCGTAGTATTTTTTCGACTATGTCCACGCTTTCAGAATGTAGGGAGTTGCCCCCGTTTAGAAGTGTTTCGTCATGTCACCAAAAGATGTCTGACTGGGCAAGATTCGTTGCTGGAATGCCCCAAGTGACTCAGGCGGAGATTTGCCCCAGGCTATCTGGCCTTTGAGAGATTCCCTGAATCTTGACTGGATTGCCCCAGATGGTAGACCATGATCATGTCGTGCCCCTTGATTGGAAGCACTTTTGTTCACTAGGCATTCGTCGTGCGAATTTCTATGCTGTTCAAACAAAGGGTCATATGCAAACAAAGTTATGTTAAAAATGCAACGCTTATGTCTGTCTCGAAGATTTTGAAAATGCATTCTTCTTTTTTTTTTCATAAAACAAGTGAATGTTTGTAAAACGTGATGTCAACTCCGTATTTACCGTAAGCCTTAAGGAGTCAGGATACCTTTCGTAACAGTATGCTTTCGAACTAACCCATGCTTCAGCTAGGACTTTTAAGGGTTATAACGTGGCCCGGTTCACGGTTTAAGAAACAAAGGATAAAGGCTCAAATTTTATTTGTACCCACCCGCTCTTCGTGATGTTCTCCAAACCTAAACTCAGTTGATCGTACGTTAGACCTTGTTTGAGTCTTTGCTCTGATTTTCCAGTGATGGTTCGGATATTGATGATTTATTTTGAATGGGCAGTCATTCCTTTTGTTGAGGGTTTGTATGACCTCTTTTTGATTTTTGTTATCCCTTTCCTTTTTTGCCTGAACTGTTTCCTTTTTTTTGGAATTACAGTCAGCGGGATGCCCCAGTTTTGTAAGTCTCCTTCATGGGTTTTGACTTAATGGGCTTTTATTTTGAGAGATGTAATGACTGCCTGTCTTTATGATTGTTCTGAACCATCACTGTCTTTCTTCGTTTTGTAAAGACTTTTGGTGCCATTCGTTATGCACTTGGATCAACTGAGAGACTACCCTGCCCCAGGTTATGATTAAGGGTTTTGATTTTCGAAAATAAAAACTCCTACTTCTTTGGCTCAGATGGGTTGACGAGGGATTATCATCCTTATAACTCCAGTGTTTAGGGATTGAAACAATGCCTGTACCTCATCAGCGGGGTCTGTTCAAAAGCATACTGTAGATTATGGTATCGTTTTCGTCATCCTCCCTCAAGAGGCTTAGAATTATTGATTGAGAGTTGACATCAGAAAAAATATGAAAATAATTTGCGTATAGTGAATACGAATATATTGATTCAAAAATAGACATAAGCGATGCATTAATGGAATAACAATGTTTTAACATGAATAAATGTTTAAACAAAAAGAAAATTGCAACTCGAACATTCGAATGAACAAAAATTTCTCAATCCTAGCCATGATTTGGCAAGGGAGCAGTGATTATGTTCGGAGACTCAGGTACTTCAAACTGAATCTCTCCAGCGTCGATCATGTCTTGAATCTTGTTTTTGAGAGGCCAGCAGTTGTCCGTAGTATGCCCCGGGCTATCAGAATGGTATGCGCACCTATCGTTGGGATGATAGTTAGGAGCAGAAGTGTTCGGATTCCGAAGAGGAGCCCTTAAGGTGATCAACCCTGCCTTCAACATTTGTTGTAGTGCTTGATCCAACGACATGTTGAGTTTGGTGTACTGCCTTTTAGGCTTGTCTGGTTTGCTCTGATCAGCCCGTTGTTCTGGGCGAGGTCGTTGTCGGACCTGTGAAGTAATAGCAGCTTGGGGAGGCCCAGCCCTTTGACTTCTTGGAAGTTGATTAATGACTGGGTCCCTGACTTGGGCTGGTTGCTTCATGTCTTGATGAAGCTGACTGATCGTGGCCCTCAGCTCTCCTTGCTCCTGAGCTAAACCTTGAATGAGTGCCCTTTGCCCCAGCATCTGGGTTTTCAATGTGTCTACCTCAGCTTGTAGACGTTTCAGCTGTTCGTCCTTGTCATCTTCAGGACTTTTTCTGATCAGATTCCCCATGAGGAGTGTCCTCAATTCTTCTTGCCCCTTGGATAGACCTAGGAAGATTTCCCTGAACTGGGTCTCTTGAGCAAGAAAGCCCTGGTTATCTTGTTGTGAAGCCATTGCTGAAATAAACAGCGGAGAAGGTAAGTGACCTGTAACAAGGGTACCTGTTATGCAATGAGATGTATGATATGCATGTAATGTTTTCAAGGACCTCGCGGGGTAAACAGAGAAACTTGTTAGAGTTGAGAACCGGTAACTTGATTGAAGGAACTTCATGTTGTTGAGAGTCCTTCGTCAAGGGTCGAAGGCTCACCATATCCAGTGGGTCATAGCCCCTGATAACCTTAACTAGGGGATCATTATTCAAGTGTCAAAGCTCACCATGTCAAGTGGGTCATAGCCTCTGACAACCTGGGCTAGAGGAAAATAAATCCTCTTTGCCCCTTGCTGGGATAGTTGATTCATCATGACCTGCATCACAAGCCCTTGAGATCCTTGAAATGGGTTAGGATGTATGCAATGGTATGCACTGGTATGATGTCATGCTATGCATGGGGTGATGTAGGTAAACCCTGTTATGAGTCCCAATTAAGGACTGCAAACCAAAACCTGCAAGCAACTCAAGTAAGACCTGTCATGAGTCCCAATTAAGGACTATAAACAAAACCTGCAAGAATTTAGTAACCCTGTTATGAGTCCCAATGAAGGACTATAAACAACCTGCAAGAAACTTGGTAAATTCTGTTATGAGTCCTAATTAAGGACTGCAAACCAAAATCTGCAAAAAACTTAGTAAACCCTGCTATGAGTCCCCGTTAAGGACTATAAACAAAACCTGCAAGAAATTTGGTAAACCTTGTCATGAGTCCTAGTTAAGGACTATAAACAACCCTGCAAGAAATTTGGTACCCTGTTATGAGTCCCCATTAAGGACTATAAACAAGACCTGCAAGAAACAAGTGTCAGGCAACAAGTACGCAAGTAGGCAAGTACAAAGGCACACAAGTCATACAAGAGAAACCCTTAGGGTTTAGGCCAGCATGGGGTCTGGGTAGTACCCTTTTGAAGTTGGTGGGTTCATCCTGTCCTAATCAAAGTAACCGGGTTCTAAGGTTCCCAATATCACGGGATTTCTTTCATTGTTCATCGTTTCGATTTAGCCACTGAACTGGCGACCGAAATATTCCAGGAAAGCAACCCTCAATTGGGTGTAGTATCGAGTATCAACCAACCTCGGACTGCACCAAAGTCAGTTATCTCACTACCCTAAAGAGGCCAAGATAGTTCAATTAAGGTTCCTAAGGTCTGTTGATGCTTCACGACACCACGCGGAGGCCCCGTACTCTTCTTGTTTGAACTCAAGGGTTACCGGTACACACCAAAGTGCCACATCAACGTAGCAGACTGTTTCAACCATGTCGGTATACCCCGCACAGTTCCCTCACAGCCTTGTTGCTACTTTCTAAGAAGGTATCCCCAGATCCGGGTTAGGATCTATAGAACTCCCAAGACAGTCCCACAATTTAAAGCAAGCAAAGAAAACAATTGAAAACACAGTTATGAACTAACCCTAAGGTACACCTCACTTTTAAGTTAAGTCCCCAGCAGAGTCGCCAGTTCTGTGATCGGTGGATCTGGAACTGACTGTTTAACGCTGGTTCGCGAAATGTCGTGGAAGCAAGAGTCGCCACCGTCTTTTATTTTCTCCAAATGGAAAGGACAAAAGCACAGAAAAATTCCTTAAAGAGATTGCTCTCGGTTCGGGAGGTAGGTTATAGAAAGGGAAGGTGTTAGCACCCTTTCTATCCATGGTTATCCATGGGCTCTTAGATACTTGCTCATTGTGTTTTCAAAAATGGTTTGTTTTCTTTTCAATTGTGGGTTTTAAAAAAAGTTTCTTTGAAAATTCCAGTTCGACTCTTGTATCGGTCCTCAAGAGTGTTTGAAAAAATGCTTTCGAAAGCTTTTTGAAAATGTGTTGGTGTGAAAAGTATTTTTGAATTTTTGTTTGAAATTTAGAGCAAGTATCTATGAGAACCTACCTACCCTAAGGAATTCGTCTGTGTAAATGTCCTTTAAATTAGTGCCATCCCACCATTGAGAGGTAGGTAGCACCACCGTTGGAGGTGTTCGGGTCAATTCGAGGTTCGGGACATGGTGATCACCAGAGCAATGGGAAGACACCTTAGAAGCTACCCTCATGCCAGGTTCCCGGATCATGAGGACTTACTAAGACGTCCTCTACTCGACGATCACCTTTCGAAAGGCAACAGTGAGGCGTACCCTAGGGGTGGTGTGTGCGAATCGTGTGTCATGTTTCAGTTATTTGTCTTGTCATGTTTGTCGTGTTCTACGCTTGATTTTAATTAGGACATTCATTCTTTCATGCTTGGTTAACAGTTAAATATTTTGCGGAAAAATAAATCTAAGACTATTACAAATGGCGCGGGTCCACATCGCCAAAATTAAACCGGACCCGATTTAGCGGAAAAATAAATAATGCGAAGAAATAAAATGCGAAAAGTAAAGTTACATGGCTTGGGGACAATTACATAATTATTTAAACGATTATAAAATAAATGCGCGAAATAAAGAAATTAAAACAAAAATTAGGGCGTTGGACCCTTTTGCAAATAATTAAAAGTTAATGAGAATTAAAAAAAATTAAATGATTAAATGTTTTTTTGGTATTTTGTGTTTTTTAGATTTAAAAGAAAAAAGGAAAAATTAATAAAAATTAAAATGCTAAACCCTAATTCTAGTATTTTTTAAGTTTATTATGAAAGATTTAAATTAAAACCTAAATTAAACTCTAAATTAACTTATGTACAATTTTTTTATTTATGAAAATAACTAAATAATATTATTCTGAAAAAGGCAAAAATTAAAAGAAAAAAAAAAGATATTAAACCTAAATTCTATTTTTGGTGTTTTTTCATTAAAAAGATTAAAACTATAACCTAATTAAACTAAATATTTACATATATTAATTTATTGATGAAAATAATTACAATAAAATATTTATTATTTTTTTGGTCTTTTCTGATTTTTATAATGTTTTTATATTTTGTAGAAAAAATAAATTAATTGAATTAAGACAATAAAATAAATAAAACAACAAAAATAAAAGTGAGAAGAAAAATATAAAATGCAAACCAGGGTGGGGTGTAGCCCCAGATGGGAGGTTCAGGCCTTAGAACATTGGCCCAACAAGAGTTGATTCATTGACTTCTCCAACTTGGTGTACCAACGCGTTGACCTAGGCTCAGTGGACCTTCAATGTCAACCCTTGATCTATATCCATTGGGCATGTGTACGCTTGGATGAGGGTAGAATATGGTGTACAACACTATGAGCGCTGCATGGAATAACGTATTGAAAAATAATGTGAGAAATTACACAGACCTGGGACTTGAACCCAGGTCATGAGAGTCACATGTATTGGTACCTGCCAGCTGAACCATTATGTTTCATTTAACATATTATATCAATTAAATAATAAAAAGCAAAATTAGTCAGTGGTCCCTAAAAGCGCGCGCTGGTTTGAATGAACCACTCAGTGGTTGCCAGCGCGTCATCTTCCCCATTGTTTTCTGAAACAAGACCCTTTAGCCACGGTTTTGGATGCGTGGCCTTAAGCAACCTACAAGAAAATAGCGATTAGCATCTTATGGACCATAAATTCATCGCGAGGGTTCAGACATCTTCGTCTTGAGGTGCTGAATCCAACCATGGCATTCTTAGGTCCTGATTTTTCCTCTATACAAAATCCCCAATTTCAGAAACCTGCAACCCTAGTATGTGACAATGGCGAAAACGCATATGTGGCTCAAAAACACAATCAAACGTATCAGTTAGTTTAGAAACATCATTATGAATATGAATACATAAATAAAAATGCACAAATATGCTTGAATCATGCAATGCGATTTCAAAAACTTCAAGGTTCAGTCTGAGTTCTTGGTACCAATTCAGGGCCTTTTGATTGATATTAATGATTGAGAAACGTCCAAGGATGCCTCAGGATGCTAATGGAATAAGAGTTGAAGCTTGAATCGACCTTCAAGCTAGTTTTCAGTGTTTGAGTTTTTATGAAAAATTTCAATTTGCAAAAGCTTGTTTGGGGCGCAGCTTGCAGTCTCTTTGCATTAGGTCTTTGATTCTGATCATATAGGGAAGCTATTAGGTCAAAAATATTGAATAAAATCCAAAGCAATAATTGTTTTCAATCTTTGATTTGTTAAGATCTTTTTTGAATCTTTTTCCATGGTTTTTGGTTCAATTATGCTCAAATCTCATCAAAATTTGCCTAATTGGGATATGCACGAAATATTAAGAATAAACATGCATGAAAAGATTTTTTTAGGTTAAGTTTGATATTTTCCATGTATTAAAATGATTTAAATGAATATAAATTAATATAAATTCAAATAAATAATTAAAAAATATGAAAATACTTCCCTTTGGGCCTAGTGGTCGTGCATAGGCTTGGCATGAAGAAACTTGGAAGAAAAATGGGCCCATTTGCATTTTTAGGTCTTTTGCATCAATGTTGACTTTCACAAATTTCCAAAAATTTCCCAACTTCCACAAGGCATAACTTGGTCAATTTTTAAGCTTTTCACATGTTCTTGGACATTTTGGAAAGGTATTTGAGTCCTTTAACCAATGCCTTTGGTCCCATGTCATTTTGATTTACCAATCTCAAGTTATGGCCTTTGACTTAAAGTCCCTTTTTGTTGACTTTTGAAAATGACCTATAATGTTGAAATTGATAACTTTTTGTGAGAGCATTTCTTGGACTTGGAATATGAAGATGAGTTGTAGGAAATGTCTTTCTCTTCAAAATGAGCTTTGGATGGAATTTTTCTGATAATCCATGTGAAAGTTATGCCCTGGTCAATTTCAGTTGACTTTTTCAGCTGTCCAAATATAGCAACTTTTGCATCTTTGATGATTTCTGAGCCAAATTTTGAGAATCATGATCAAGCATTGATCAAATGATGTTTGTGGCTTCAAAATGATATGTTGACCAAAAATTTGAATTTTTGACTGTCAAATGACCATTTCGCCCCTACAGTTGACTGTAGTGCAATCTAGGGTTTTGACTGTGCAATTTTGAGCTGAATGCCTTGAAACTTGACATGAGGATGTTTGACCATCTTTGTGAGCATATGAGACTTGATTGGGCCTTTGAAAAGTTCATTTGCTTGACCAGAACTCAAACCCTAGTTTTGACTGTATAGGAGACAGTTGAGCTGCACAACCCTTGGGGAATTTTGTGACCTTGACTTGGTAATTTCTTGATGAATATGGGAGGGCAAATTTTGGGGTACAACAGTAAGAAAAAAAAGGCAGGCCCAAACTGCTGGCCCAAGCGCTGCAAAAACAGAAAGGTGTCAAAAAATGAAAAAAATGCAAAAGGCAGCGCGCTGAGGTTCGAACCCATGACCTCTTGATTACCAGTGTGCTACCTTACCAATGGGGTGGCTATACATCTGTTAATATAACTGAAATGATAAATATATAAGGCAAAAAAAGTCCTGAACACACTTCATCTTCAACCTCCAGCCAAACCACTTGTAACTTCACCATTTCTCAACAAAAATGGAAGATGCAAACATGAAAGTTGCTCCATTTTTCCATACGAATCAAACCATATAAATATCATAAGCTATAAATCAAAGATGAATGAGAATTTTTTAAAGTACCAAATTCTGACCTAATTATTTTCAGAGATTCAATCCTAAAATTCTCCTAGCTCAATCAATATAAATAAAATCTATGGACATGTACAACATCAGGGAAATGATGTCTACATTTTATCTTCACAAATTCAAGCCTAACAATGCCTAAGTAATGAGATAGAAGTTCAAGAAAAATACCTCAAAATTGGAAATTGTGAAATGCAAATGAGCTTGATTCAAGGTGCTGCAATGATCATGTTAGCTTCCTTGAGTCTCTAGGAAGCTAATGCAATGCTTAGCTTGAGTTGGGGTGGCTGAAATGGCTTGGAGAAGCAAATGTGCAATGCTCTGTTTTTGGTTATAGAGGTTATGGTAAATGATGTTACAGTGATGAAATAGGGACAGGAATAGGTCACACTCGATGTAAGGAAGCTTTAGGAACTAAAAGGCCAAGAAATGCACGAGGGAAATATGAGTTTGGTGTTCAAGGTCAGAAACGTTGCAACAATGGAGTTTTTGGGCAACTTCTGATTTAAGAGAGTTTTGGTGTGTTTCAGGGTGCTTCAGCTCGTGTCTTAGCTCATAAATAGTGCCTCTATTTATAAGCAACAAGTATGGAGGCTTGTATCTGATCAGAATTCAAAATCACATGTTTAAGCTCAACATGTGATTTTTTGAGAAATCAAGTTTCAATACCTTGTGTACTTGCTATTGTAGAGTGGTTATGCTTTAAAAAAACTTGCTTCTGACTTTGTAGATGGAGTGTGATCAGAGGGAACAAGTTAGAGGCTCAAGAATTTACTTTGAGCATAAAGCTTGCTTTTCCAAAATGGAAGTGTTCACTTTGTGCCATTAATGGAAATGTGGATTGGATAAAGCTTAAACCACTTGGATTAAAACTTAAAAGTTTGTGTAATCCATTAATGATGGATAGATACACAAGTTAGAAGGCCTGCAAAGCAAGATTATGCAGCCTAACATTGAAATTGCATTTTTGTTCATCATGAAAATGACCTATAATTTTAGTTTGAAACCCTAACTTCCTCTCTTCGATTCTCCTTGCTCAAGAATGATCTTAAGGAGTTCTTGGACATTTTAGAAAGCTTGTAATGTGATCTACAACCCCTCTTTGAATCACTTTTAAAAATACCCCTAGGAACTATATGAAAAATTTCCATGAAGTTAGATCATAATCCTGCCTAAACTATAGGTCAAAATCCTGCCTAAACTAGGACAAAATTTTCACTAAGTGTTTAGTTTCAAGACCATGACTTCATGGATTAATAACTTGAGATCCAAGAATTTCTAGGAGAAGTTGTGTAAAGCAATGTTTTAGATATCATGGAGATCTACAACTTTCATGTTGAAAGTTTCTTTTGAATCATCTTGCATCATGGTGAAAAATTGGCTCAAAGTTGTGAAAAAACATGAAGTTTTCAACACAAAAAAATTTCTAAGTTTGAAAACTTTGACTTTTCAAAATGAAATCTTGAATTTTTGATTTCTTGATGAACAAGTTTCAAATTTTGACAAGTTTTGATGAATTGTGATCTTTGACACTTGATTTTGACTAAAAAGTCAAAGTTTGACTTTTCAATATACAATTGACTTTTGATCAGTTGACTGAAAATCAACTATCAATCCAATTGATCTTGAGCAATGTTTTGAGTCATACCATTAGGTCAAGATGATGCAATTGAACTCTTGAGATCATGCCTCAAACCAATTAACCATTTGCTATGTCAAAAATCAAAAATTGCCCTTTCTCAGTCAAAACCCCAATTTTGACCATTTTGCCCTTTTGATGATTTGATCAAATTTCTTGAGGAATTGTGGTCCAAACTTGATAAAATGATACATATGAGTTTATAATGTTGACGTGGATAAAAAATTAGAAAGTTTGACTGTAAATTGGCAACAATTGACTTTTTCCCCAATACAGCTGATTTTTAGGTCAACTACTCAATTGACTGAGCAAAAATGTGATCCAAGGCTTGAAACTTGACATGAGTAATCTTGGGGGTCCATAATGATCCATGAAATTCATATGAGGTATTGAAAGTTCAATTATCCTTGTGCAATCTCAAACCCTAATTTCAGTCATCAGTGCTTAAGGAGGTGTCTTGAGCTAATCAATCCTTGTGCAGTCTTGAACCAAAGGAGATCTTGTGAGAAAATATTTGATAAATGAGAGGGAAAATTTTGGGGTACAATAGCTACCCATGTTCAATCTTCTTAAACCTGAAGTGTTAGATTGGCGGATCCGCCATTCGTGACTTGAAGGTGGAAGATGATTGGACACTAAAGTGCCCAGAAATTTGCACTCGAAGATGGATTGTGAATGGGCTTATAGATGCCATTTGGAGGAATGGTGGAGATTTTTCAGAGACGGGCTTGTAGATGCCATCCAAAGGCGACTGTTGATAGAGAATGTACTAAATCTAAACTTAATTTCAAACTGGAAAAGAAACATAATAAATCTTTGGAGCGATTTATCTAAACCAGGAGAAGTCTTGTATGTTGTTTGATTGGGAAGAATCAGAATAAATCTTGGAGCGATTTATCTGAACCAGAAGTGTTCCTTTGGAAAGTATCAGGATAAACCGTTGAGGGGTTTAAACTGAACCAAAAGATATCTTGAATGTTCTTTAGCTGGAAAGAATCAGAGTAAATCTTTGTGCGATTTATCTGAACCAGAGAAAGTGTCGGCGGGAAAGAATCAGGATAAATCATTGGAAGATTTATCTGAACCCGAAGTGTTCCTTTGGAAAGTATCAGGATAAACTGTTGAGGGGTTTAAAATGAACCAAAAGAGATCTTGAATGTTCTTTAACTGGAAAGAATTAGAATAAATCTTTGTGCGATTTATCTGAACCAGAGAAAGTGTCAGCGGGAAAGAATCAGGATAAATCATTGAGAGATTTATCTGAACCCGAAGTGTTTCTTTGGAAAGTATCAGGATAAACTGTTGAGGGGTTTAAACAGAACCAAAATAGATATTGAATGTTCTTTAACTGGAAAGAATCAGAGTAAATCTTTTTGCGATTTATCTGAACCAGAGAAAGTATCTGCGGGAAAGAATCTGAATAAACCATTGAGATTTAAACTGAACCGGCAGGAGTCTGAAAGAAACATCTTTTGTGTAGATGGTTGATCAATACTTTCTTGGGAATTGATTCGTAATTGTCTTGTTGAAAATTTGATGATAATTTTCTGTTGATTGATCTTTCCTGAAAAAGATGACAAGTTAGTTGTATGTAATGTCATGATGTATGAAAGGCATGGTGTAATGATGTTCTCAAAATAAATGAGATTGTGCCGTATGTATCTGTGCTGTCAATGTTATGACGTAGGGATGTAATGTATGGACACATTAATTGTTATGTCGCAATGTTGCTTGGGAAGATAAATCCTCGAGTATCGCTGGGTACAAAGAGTGTAAGTCTTCATGTTTTGAAGTGTTGATGAGTTGATGAGCTTCCATTCGTTAGAGAAATAAACTCCATTGTGTAAAGGAAACATCGTGTATTGCTTGTGAAATCCTGTTGGGGAATTCTGAGAAATTGGGCGACTTTTACTAGGGAGTGATAACTGGAAGTTTTGTTCCGCCGGGGATGTGAGAGAGCTTGATATCATTAAGCTGCACACTGTGGGGGATTTTATGGAATAGTCTAAAGATATTATCCTATTTCTTAAAGCCATTAGTGATTGTCTTTCTATTTTCTGTTCCTTTTTTTGTTCATTTGTAAACAGTAGTTACGTTCAAATGCATATGTTTAAAAATAAATCACTGGACGTTTTTGTAAACAAAACACAAAAAGAAAAACATATAGTTTTGCACTTTCAAAGGGATATCTTTGTATTAACTTGAATAAGTATTTTTTTGTATAATGAGACGAACATCCTAGTAAGAGAATGTCGTCGTAGAAAAAAAATGGAAACTTGATACAAAGAAAAGATAGCTATGTGAAATAATCCCATGGGGTTCCCATTCTGCTATAGCCTTCGTGTCTCTGAGCGTCTTGTCCACTTGCTGCCTTGTCCAAAGTTGATTGGATTGATCAGAACCACTGAGTTTTTCAGTCGAAGCTAAAGGTTGTCTGTAAGGTGATCCAACGAGACATAGTCATACGCTTTAATTCCCTAACTTTTGCCTGGACTTCCCTTTTAGGCTTTTAGTCCACCGGGATACCCTTGTTTGACCAAGCCTCCCTTTCGGGTTTTCAGCTTGCCGGGTGTACAATGTTTTTTATTTTATCCCTAATTTTTGCCTGAACCTTTGTGGTTCACGGGGATGCCCTTGTTTTGCCTAGGTGTGTCAACCTAGCAGGTCTCTTATGCATAGTATCTTTTGACTATGTCTGCGTTCACAGGATGTGGGAGGTCATCACCATCTATAGTGGTTAAGATAATTGCTCCACCAGAGAATATACTTTTGATCACAAATGGTCCTTCGTATGTAGGAGTCCATTTTCCCCTGGGATCACCTTGTGGTAATATGATACGCTTGATTACCAAGTCACCAACCTGATATACCTGACGTCTGACCTTTTTGTTAAAAGCTTTGATCATGCATTTTTCGTACATCTGGCCGTGACAGACAGCCGTAAGCCTCTTCTTATCAATTAGGTTTAACTGGTCAAGTCGAGTTTGGATCCATTCTTCTTTATTCAGCCCTGCATCCTTTATGATTCTTAGAGAAGGTATTTGTACATCAATTGGTAGAACAGCTTCCATGCTGTATACCAAGGAGAAGGGAGTTGCCCCTGTCGATGTGCGTGCCGTGGTACGGTAACCGTGGAGAGCGAATGGTAGCATCTCATGCCAGTCCTTGTAGGTTACTGTCATTTTTTGTATGATCTTTTTTATGTTCTTATTTGCGGCTTCGACAGCGCCATTCATCTTTGGCCGGCAAGGAGAAGAATTATGGTGCTGGATTTTGAATTGCACGCACAGTGCAATGATCATAGTATTGTTGATATTCGTACCATTGTTTGTGATGATTCTCTCTAGGATACCGTACCGACAGATGAGATGTTGTTTGATGAAGCGGGCCACAACATTCTTGGTAACAGAAGCGAAATAAGCTTCCTTAACCCACTTCGTGAAATAGTCAATAACCACCAAGATGAAGCGGTGTCCATTATAAGTTGTAGGCTTGATTTCTTCGATCATATCGATGCCACACATCGTGAATGGCCAGGGAGCAGTCATGACGTTTAGAGGAGCTGGAGGCACATGCACTTTGTCAGCGTAGATCTGACACTTGTGACAGGTTCGAGAATGCTGATAGCAATTTGCTTCCAGGGTAGACCAATAATAACCTTCCCATAGGATTTTCTTAGCCATCGTATGCCCACTGGAATGGGTGCGAAAAGTGCCTTCATGTAGATCAGCCATGACCTTTTCTGCCTCAACCTTGTCTACACAACGAAGCAAAATAGAGTCGTGGTTGCGTTTGTAGAGAATGACATTACTGATGAAGAACTTAGCAGAGAATCTCCTTAAGAACTTCTTATCGTTGAATGAAGCTCCTTTTGGATACTCTTGAGCCTCGAGATACCTCTTGACTTCATGGAACCAAGGTTGGTCCACTACTTCTTCAGTATTGATCTCATGACAGTGAGCTAGTTTATCCATCTGTTCAATGGTGATCTGGGGAGCCTCGTTACCCCACTTGAGTTTAAACATGGATGACATTGTAGGGGATGAGTTTAGGGTGCTTCGTATCCCATTATCCTTTGATCTGGCTGATGACTAAGGCTGAGTCTCTGAATACACTTAAGGACTTGATTCCCAAATCTATGGCAGCTTTGAGACCAAAAATACACGCTTCGTATTCTACCATGTTATTGGTACAATTGAAGCAAAGTCTTGTGGTAAAGGGAGTATGACATCCTTCAGCGGATATAATTACAGCACCTATTCCATTGCTGAGTGCGTTAGAGGCTCCGTCAAAAACCAAGGTCCATCGGGATCCTTGTTCAGGTCCGTCATATGGTCTGAGTTCTTCACAGTTGTTTACCATCATGATGTCTTCATATGGGAATTTGAATTTCATGGACTGATAGTCATCCACAGCTTGATAAGCAAGGGGATCGGCTAGTACACTTCCCTTTATTGCTTTTTGGGTAGTGTACTGAATGTCGTATTCAGTCAGAATCATCTTCCATCTCGCTATTCTCCCAGAGAGGGTAGGCTTCTCGAATATGTATTTAATTGGATCCATCTTGGATATCAATAAGGTAGTATGGGTCAACATATATTGTCTTAGCCAGCGAGCAGCCCATGCCAGAGCGCAACAAGTTTTCTCGAGCAGTGAATATCTTGTTTCACAGTTGGTAAACTTTTTGCTCGGGTAGTAAATAGCATGCTCTTTTTGACCAGACTCGTCATGCTTCCCCAACACACACCCCATTGAATTTTCCAAGACAATTAGATACATGATCAAAAGTATCCCCTCGATTGGCGGCATCAAAATAGGAGGCTCTTGTAGGTACTCTTTGATCTTGTCGAAGGCAGCTTGGCATTCATCATTCAATTTGACTACTTGATCTTTCTTCAGTAATTTGCAGATTGGTTCACAAGTAGCAGTCAAGTGAGAAATGAATCTGGAAATGTAGTTTATCCGTCCTAAGAATCCTCTGACTTCCTTCTCGGTGTGAGGAGCAGGAATTTCTTGTATTGCTTTCACCTTGGCAGGATCCACTTCGACACCTTTACCGCTGACGATGAAGCCTAGGAGTTTACCGAACCTCACCCCAAATGTGCATTTATTCGGGTTCAACCTCAGTTTGTATTTCTTTAGTCTCTCAAACAGTTTTTGCAAATGGTCAAGATGTTCCTATTTGATTTGAGATCTGGCTATCATTTCATCCACATAGACCTCTATTTCGTGATGTATCATGTCGTGAAATAGAGCTACCATGGCACGATGATAGGTTGCCCCAGCGTTCTTCAACCTGAATGGAATAACCTTGTAATAGAATGTGCCCCACTGTGTGACGAAGTTCGTTTTCTCCATGTCCTCAGGGGCCATTTTGATTTGATTGTATCCTGAGAAATCATCCATGAATGAGAACACTTTATGATGTGTGGTATTGTCGACCAGAATGTCGATATGGGGGAGTGGGAAATCATCTTTAGGGCTTGTCCTATTCAAATCTTGGTAATCCACACACATTCGTACTTTGCTGTCCTTTTTAGGCACATGAACAATATTGGCGACCCATTGTTGATAGTAGGTAACAGCTAAAAATCCGGCGTTGAACTGTTTCATGACTTCGGCCTTGATCTTCTCTAACATGTTTGGCCGCATGCGGCGAACTTTTTGTTTTACCGGAGGGCAGTCTTGTTTTGTTGGTAGATGATGGACCATGATATCAGCATCAAGTCCTGGCATGTCTTTGTATGACCAGGAAAAGACCTCAACATAATCATGTAGCAACTGAGTTAGACGCTTCTTGACATTGGGTTCCAGATTGGCACCCACCTTGACTTCTTTCTTGTCCTCTTCGGTACCTAGGTTAATTGTGTCCACTAGTTCTTCGCGGGGCTGTATGGTCCTTTCTTCTTGTTATAGTAACCTGGCTAGTTCCCCTGGCACTTCACAATCTTCCTCACCTTCGTCTTCGGCTTGGTAGATTAGATTTTCATAGTCACAAGAGGCCATAGCAGAATTGTTACCCATGGGATCCCGAGTGGATGTGGATCTGCATTTTGAATGTGAGTGTGTGTAAGAGTATAACTATCTTTGAAAGAAATAAAAATGTAGAAAAGAAAGACAAAGAGCACAAAGTTTGTATGCAAAAACGTCCATGATTCATTGATGACATATGAAAATGAGGTAACAACCCTTACAAATGGATCATTGTGCCTCGGGTAAGACACAAGGTTTTAAAAGTCTGAATTGTTTAATTATTATAAGTCCGACAAAATTTTAAAGATAATTACTGTTGGATAAAAGTAATTGGGACAAAATCTTTAGCTTCCCAGTTGCTGAGTCCTCCATTGATGGTTGGGAAGATCCAGTCTTCTAGGTCACAAATGTCATCATCATCATCCTCCACTGCATTGACTCCGTGGTTGCTGATCTCCAAAGGTGGTCCCCTGGCACGAGTACGACAAACAGCTTTCTGGGCTCCTGAAGTGAAACCCAAACCAAATTTATCAGATTTTTAATGGATATCTGGGAGTTGGCCCCAAATGGTACACCCGCCTTCTTCGATTACGGCCTTGGCATCTTTTAGTGAAGATATCTTTAGTGGAGGTCTTGTAATCTTCGGGACTTGGTAAACAACCTTGGTTACTGCCACGGTTTATGGGACTTCCTCGAAGTGCTGAAACGGAGTTTCAATGAATTCACCATCCAATTCCACGTATCTGAAGGAGTTCAAGTGACTGGCCATATATTCCTCTTCTCCATGAACAGTAATTATTTTCCCCTTGGTTGGGTATTTCAGCATTTGATGTAATGTAGAGGTGACGGCACCAGCGTTGTGAATCCATGGTCGGCCCAATAAACAGGAATAGAAAGGGAGAATTTCCATCACGTAAAAAGTTGAATCAAAGGTTTGAGTTCCAACTTTTATGGGGATGTCCACCTCCCCATCCACCATTCTTTTTGAACAATCAAATTCTCTTACCACTATGTTGCTAGGTTTTAAGGTCAGACCTTCACAGTCGAGTCTATCAAGAGCTTTCTTAGGTAGCACATTCATAGACGAACCGGTATAAACCAAGACATGGGCCAAAGTTGTGCCCCTGCATTTGACAGAGACATGCAATGCCTCATTATGCTTCCTCCCTATAGGTGTCAAGTCAGCATCAGAAAAGCCTAAATCGTTGTCAGCGGTCAAACTGGCCACACAGTCTTGGAAATGATCAGCAGAGGTTTCTTGTGGTACGTGGGAAGTTTTAAGAAATTTCACCAAGGCCTTCGCGTGAGCCTCAGAGCACAACAATAAAGCCAACATGGAAATCTTTGACGTAGTTTGCCTTACCTGTTCGACTATGCTATAGTCGCTTCTCTTTATAATTTTCAAAATTTCTTCCATCTCCTTTTGGGAGGCTTCAGGGATAGATACTGATTGCGCCTTCATCCGGACAGGCTCAACCAGAATTCCTTTGCCCCGAGTCTCGGTCGACTCAGTGGTAGGGGTGTCAGTAAGAGTAACCATATGGATTGCAGTAATAGTGTCAACGAGAACAGAAGCAAGGATGATTACAGGACTGGTAACAGTTTTCGGAGGAGAAACTCGGGAGAGAATACTCTGCCACTTCGGGTTATCTTGCTGGTTCCTGCAATATTGCTGTTGTCGGGGCCATCCTTCTCAAAAATTGAGTCTTCATCAGCCAACAATCCTATTTGACACCGTGATAGTAAACATCACCCCCATAATTCCAGGGGACAGTTTTATCTGATGAGTACGGGACTGGTCCATGCATAGTAATTATCAGTGGAGTCACTTTAGGAACTGATGTAATCCTAACGGGTCTTTTGGTGGAGACCCTGGAAGGATTGGCGGAAATGGTTACTATTGAAACATCATTGTAAGAAATGGTTGGAAAAGGAGTCTTTTCAAACAAAATCTCTTTGTCATCCATTAGGCGTTGAACACCTGCTTTCAGTAAATGACAACTAGTTGGTAGGGATAAACAAAGGCGGCAACTTTCGTCATAATCTAGAAATAAACCGACTTTCAACAGGTTCTTCTTGACAGTCAAGAGAGGAGTAACAAGTTCATCAACAGCAGTAACAAACATATCATATTCAACAGTGTTAATATCACAGCTATGCTTGGGCATAGGAGCGGTGATAACATTTGGGATTTTCGGAGCATCAAATTCAATTTATTTTGGTTCGAGAAGGTCTTGCACCTTGTTTTTCAAAGCCCAACAATTGTTGGTATCATGGCTTGGACTTTCTGAATGGTAAGCACAACGAGCATTAGGATGGTAATGAGGAGAAACGGTGTTGGGATTCTTCAGGGTTTCCTTCAAAGTTACCAGATTAGATCTCAACAAATGTGGCAAGACTTGAGATAGTGTCATATTAATCTGGGTAAATTGTCTTACCGGTCTTTCTATTCTAGGCTGATTGTTCCTTTGTTGAGTAGCTGCAGGTTTAGGGATCATGACAGCCCCTACCATTGGACAGAGTTCAGTTCTATCTTGATTCCTTTGAGGATACACAACACCAACTTATTTCTTTCCAATAAATGGTTTTCTTACAGCAGCAGAGGATGCATCTTTTTGGATCTTCCCACTCTTAATCCCAGCTTCCACTCTTTCCCCGGTCAATATTAATTCAGTGATGCCTGTTGAGGAGCTTCCAATTAGATGATTAAAAAATGGACCAGACAAGGTCCCTAGAAACATATCCACTAGTTCCCTTTCAGATAGGGGAGGCTGGACACTTCCTGCTAAGTCCCTCCATTTCTGAGCGTACTCTTTGAAACCTTCGCTTGAAACCATAGCCATACCCTGGAGTTGAGTACGGGTGGGAGCAAGGTCTGCATTGTATTGATATTGTTTATAAGAAGCAGCAGCAAGGTCTTCCCAATTATGGATATTGGCTCTTTCCAGTTGATAGAACCAATCTATCTGAGTCCCGGATAGACTGTCTTGAAAGAAGTGGACCCACAAATCTCTGTCAGCAGTGTGAGGCTATATTTTCCTCACATAAGATCGGAGATGGATCTTGGGACACGAAATCTCGTCATACTTAGCAAATACTTGTGCTTTGAACTTTGGTGGAATAAAAATCCCAGACACCAAACCCATCTCTTCAAAGTCCAGCCCAGGTACTTTCTGAATCTCCATTGCACTTAGACGCTCTTCCAGATGTTTGTATTTGTCGTCGGTCGGAGGATACTGTTCTTCAGAGTAGTCTTCTTCTTCTTCCTCTTCAGAATCTGGATGGGCAGTCACTTCCTTGCCTTTCCCTTCTTGATTATCCTTTTCTCCAGATGACGTTGCAAAGTCTAGGGTCCGTCTGGCTTGTCCTTGGAACCTTCTTCCTAGATTCAGAACTCCGGTTGTTTTCTTTGCTTTCTTCTTCTTTTCTTCAATCAGCAAAGTTTTCAAATCCTCTTGTCCTTTGGCTAGAGTCAAGAACATCTGTTGAAACCGAGCATTATGCGCCTGAAGGTCTTTTACTATCTGCTCGAGATCCATCTTACTGAAATAAACAGTAGATAGATAAGGAAACTTGTTGTAAGAAACCTGCTTATGTTATGATGAATGGAGATGCATATGCAATGATTTCAAGGAAATTAGAGATTTAAATTTGCTTTAGACCAAAAAGGAACACACGTTATATTAATAAATTAAAGTTTGAGTACATCATGCCTCTTTTGGGCTTACAAAGAAATACAAAAAACTCTAAGATAAAAAAGTTGAGCGCATCCTATTTGGTGCGATGTAGGCGTTTAGGCTTCGCTCCTCATGAAGTTGCTTAGTGAGTTCCAAAACCTTATTCTCACTGGCATAGAATTGGGCCTCGAAAGTGTCTCGCTCCCCCTTAAGCTGTATCCAATCCCTTTGCAAGTCTTCAAGAGAGGTGGGCATGTCAGGATGCAGGATAGTGTATGGAACATCTCCTTCCACAACAGGCTCTATGATAACCGGGAGAATGAAGGGGTAAGGCATTATAAGACTTTGAGCACAAGTTCATACCTATTTGAGGTAAGGCTCAAGAGGGATGTAATTCTTGTTCCCCAATGTCTTGCTATCTACCTTGTTCAACATCCTCCAAGCTCGGATAAACCTATGGCGGTGACCTTGATTTTCATTCTCGTAGTCAAATACCAACCCTTGAATAAGCATCTCATGTGGGCCATCCCTTCGGGCGTAACCAAACTGTCTTAAGGCTAAACAGAGGTTGTAGGTGATACCTCCCCTAATGACAAGTAAGGAGACATTAGGGAATTATCCACAACGGTCGATGATAGTAGCATTCTCTATAGATCGGGAACACTAATGAATATCTGAATGTTTGAGCGTCATCAACCTATGTGACCACCTTGAACCTTGCTCATTCTTCAATACAGATTGGGGAAGATGCGAAATAAACCATCTTGCAAAAAGAGGAGTACAACATATAAGGATACCTATTTTCCTCATAGTGCGAGTGTGAAAAGAATGTAGGATGTCCCATAGCAAAGTAGGCATCGGGTTACGAGACATGAAGATTTTGACGGTGTTCACATCTATGAGTTGGTCAAGATTTGGAAACAAAACCATCCCATAGATGAGGAGATCTACAATTTCCTCAAAAGCTTGCAAATCCAAAGAGTTCCAATAGTTTTGGGCTTTCTCAAACAAGAACTTTCCTAAGAAACCTTTGACACCACTCCTTGTTTCCTAATTAGTTGTGATATTAGATGGTTGCAAGTGTAGAGCTTGAGCAATCTCTTCTGGATTTGGATATATTTTCGTACTGTTAAAAGGTAGTTGATTGAGAATGGGAATCCTCAAGAGTAGGGAGAATTCTTCCAAAGTTGGCACAAGTTGATAATCGGGAAATGTGAAGCAATGGTGTAAAGGATCAAAGAACTGGAAGAGCACCTTCATCATGTCCTCATCAGTATTGGGGGTGACCAAGTTTAAGAGGCGACCATGTCTTTTGGTAAATGGAGAATTTTCAGGAATTTTTGATGCTAGATCTTTAAGTTGAGGAGGGATCCTTACAAGATTGACTTGAATGGTTTTCCTGCGAATAGAATCCATGTCATACAAAACAGAACAAAGATCAATCCCAAAATCCTTGAAATGGTTAGTGAGTATGAGTATGATGTTATGATGTTATGTACAAGTAAATATATACAAACAAAACAAACAAGTCCTTAGGTTTAGGCTTGCATGGAGTCTCATAGGTAAGTGCCCTCTTGAAGTTTAGTTGGCTCAAACCTGTCCTAGAAATAGTATACGGGTTCTAAGGAGCTCAATATCACTGGTTTGTTTTCTCGGGAATTGTTTCAGCGCAAGCCTCTTTAATGGCGACAGAAATATCCCAAAAAACCAAACCTCAATGAGTGTAGTATCGAGTATCTACCAACTCCAGACTACACCATAGTCGGTCATCTCACTACGTCCTAATGGCCAAGTTGGTCAAGTAAAGATTCTAGAAGTTAGTTCTTCATGACATCACTCAGCGGCCCCGTATTCTCCTTGACTACTCAAGGGCTACCGGTACCCACAAATATGTCACACTAACGTAGCTATTGCTTAGACCATGTTGGTATACCCCACACAGTTTCCACAACATATTGCTACTTACATATAAGGTATCCCAAATCCGGGTAGAGGATTTAAACCAAAACAAAGAACCAAAATGTAAAGCATACAAGTCAAACAATGAAAGCAAGTGAATGTGATCTAACCCTAAGGTAACCCCACTTTAAGTATATCCCCAGCAGAGTCTCCAGTTCTGTAACGCGGTGGGAGAACTGACTTGGTTGTTTTGCTGAAAAGAACAGAAAAGACCTTTGAGATGTTTTCTTGAGTTCGGGGGGTAGATTATGAAAAGGGAAGGTATTAGCACCCTTTTCATCCATGGTTTTCCATGGGCTCTTAGTTACTTGTTAGATCACTTGCTTTTGTTTGAAAATGTGCTTTGTGTGGTTTTTGAAAGTATTTTGAAAAGGCGCAATCGTTTAGGCAAACTTTGTAATGATTCTCGTTCGTGAGAATGTATACAAAGTGTTGATCTTTTGCAAATTTTTTCAGGTTTGAAAGACGTTTTGAAAGTGTTGGTATTTTGAAAATAGCAAGGATGTTTTTGTTTTGAAAATTGAGCAAGTAACTAGGAACATTCTACCTACTCAAAAGTCTTTCATGTTCATTTCCTCTTTCCTTTGACATTGTTATCTTACCATTGATTTGGCAAGTAACCCTATCTTTAGATGTAAAAGGGATGGGCGTGGGTCATCGTATAACCATGATTAGTAATGTTGTAATATATCTTAGCATTTTCTTTAAGGGACCAAGATCATTTTGAAAGGCAGCATGGATAGCGTCATCGAGGGACTATGATCTTGTATTTTGTTTATTTTTGCTAAGGTACCTCACATTCATAATATGGTCATTTTTTTAAGGCAACGAAGTGGATTTACCCTAAGGGTGCTTGTGTGCAAGTGTATTTATTTACATGCTTGAGTTGTCTTTGATTAGGGTTTGCTATTTGTTGATTTTAATCTTTCCATACAAAACCTTAATTACTAGCATTTGTATATAAAGCATTTAAATTGCGGAAAATAAAAATACTAAGCTATTACATGATTTAGGGGAGAGGGTGTACAAATTACAAATGGGGAATTGCAAGAAATTAAATCTAAATAATTACTACAACCATATTGAATTTTGAATAGATGTACAAAATAAAGATAAAATGCAAGAATATAAAATGTAAAAAGAAATGTGATTTTTGTTTGGTTTTTCATGAAAAGGTTTTTTAGACCTAATTAATTAAAATAAAATGATTAACTAAAAAAAGAAAATTAATATTAAGTTAGTAAAATAAATTAATTTAAAGAAAACAAGTTTTTTAGGGTTTTGGTGAATTTAATTAAATTAGTAAATAAAAATAATTAAATAAAAGTCCTAAATTCTAAATTGATTTTAATTTACAAAATAATATAATAATTAAAATTTATTATCTAAGTATTTTAAAAAAGGAAATTAATTTCTTAAAGAAAATGTTTTTGTTCTTTTGTTTTTTATAAAAAAATAAACTAAATAAATAGAACTAATAATATAAATATTTTTTGGATTTTTTATTAATGAAAATAATAATAATAATAATATTAATAATAATAATATTAATAATAATAATAATAAAAGATAAAAAAGTAAAAATAAAATAAAATAAAAAAGTAAAGTCAGGGAGGTTGATAAGTGAAACATGGAGTATGGTAAGAAAAAAATGTCAGGCCTAAACTTCTGGCCCAAGCGCTGCAAAAACAGAAAGGTGTCAACAAATGGAAAAAAATGCAAAAGGCAGCACGCTGAAGTTTGAACCCATGACCTCTTGATTACTAGTGTGCTGCCTTACCACTAGGGTGGCTATACATCCGTTAATATAACTGAAATGATAAATATATAAGTGTTGTACCCCAAAATTTGCCCTCCTATATTCTTCAAGGTTTGTCAAGAATCATCTTCAAATGGTTCAAGACCACTCAAGGGTTGCACAGTTCAAATGCCTCCTAAGCCAGTCAAAATTAGGGTTTTGGTTCCTTCAAGGAATTTGGGGTTTTCAATGGTCCAATCAAGTCCCATAGGCCTATATACATTGCTAAGCACATACATGCCAAGTTGCAAGACTCACAGCATCAAATTGCACAATCTAAAGCTCCATTTGCTTCACAGTCAACTGCAGGGGTAAAATGGTCATTTTGCAGTCAAAAGTCAGAATTTTTGGTCAACATCTTGTTTTGAGCCCACAATCATCATTTTATCAAGTCTTGATCATGATTCCTCAAGCATGGCTCAAAAATCATCAAAGATGCAAAAGTTATTATTTTTGGACAGTAGAAAAGTCAACTGTAACTTGACCAAGGCATAACTTTTTCATGGTTCATCATAAAAATCCCATCCAATACTCATTTTGAAGGGGATGACATTTCCTACAACTCATCTTCACATCCCAAGTCCAAGAAATGCTCTCACAAAAAGTTATCAATTTCAACATTATAGGTCAATTTCAAAAGTCAACAAAAATGCACTTTAAGTCAAAGACCATGACCTGAGATTGGTAAATCCAAATGACATGGGACCAAAGGCATTGATTGGAGGACTTCAAGACCTTTTCAAAATGTCCAAGAACATGTTCATAGGATCAAAATTGAGCAAGATATGCATTGGAGAAGTTGGGAAATTTTTGTGAATTTGCAAAAGTCAACTTTGCTCAAAACACATCATTTTTGCTAATGGGCCTCAAATTTCTTCTTGAAACATTGTCCAAGGCTTATGCACGACCCATTGAGATTATTTGAATTTATTTTCTTATTTTTTATTAATTATTTGTATTTTTAATCAATTTTAATTCATTTAATTAATTTAAATTGTAGGAAATTAAAAGATATGATTTCTCAATCTTTTTGTGAAGCAAAAGTGGTCAACAAGAGCTGGAAAATTCGTGTATCAACAAAGGACATCAAAATCTCCATGTTTGGCAAGTTTTCTCAATCAAAAAGATTGAAAAATATTTGATTTTCAATCAAATATTGGAACATCAATGCAAGGGATTTCTTGTGCAAGATTTAACCTAATTCCATTCTATTACATATGCACAAGTGAACCCTAATGCCATTCACGTGAAAACTCTGCAAGAAAGCCATATGCAATATTGAAAAAAAGTCAAGAAAACTCAAAACTGTTTTCTCACTCCCAGGCCCTTTCAAAGCAATTTAAGGATTCTAATACATTGCTAGCATTCCCAGGAACGTATTGGAATCAAAATCAAGCACTAACACTCAAAGAATATGCTAGAACAGTCCCTCGGTTTGTCACTCTTTTTCAGAATCGTAACTCTAAATTTATGCATCATTAACATGATTTTTTGGTTGTATTGTGTTGCTTGAATCTACAGGTAACTTTTGGCATAGGTTAATTGCGTTAAAATGCACTGAAATAGTAATTGCCATTAACGAATTTTAGGGTTCTTCAGTTTCAAAATTAGGGCTTTCCCATACAAGAAAAATTAAGCCTCATGATGCCCATGGTTGAACTCGTGGCATTCAGACGAATCTAACAGGACCCTCGCGAACAATTTATGTTAATCCTAGACGTAATCGCTATTATTCCTCGTTCTGCTTTGTGGGGGTTAAAAGCCCCCGCTATCTCTTTGACTTTTTCACAAGTAAACGAGGAAGATGATGAGCTGTACGTGTATGGTTGGACCATTCAAAAAGCGTGCGTGATTGTGTTTTGTCCAGTGTATTGTTTGTTTCCTTAATAATATATTTGTTTGTTATTATAATATCAAAGGCGTTCAGTTGGCTTAGTGGTTAGTGAGTTGGCATGCAACCATTGGGACCTGGGTTCGATTCCCAGGTCCCCCAAATAATTATTTCTCTTTTTTCCAATATGATCATATGCAGGATGCTGAATGTTGTCCATCATATACCCTACTCATCCAAGCGCCAAGTGGCTGGCAAGGCAGATCTGAAGGCAAAGAAGGGGTGACTACCATGCTCCCTAGTCAAGCATGCTCTGGGCAATCATCAAAGGTCAAACGGACTGGCCAACAAATGGGCCAGAATTGCCAAATTCACCTCCTCAGGGCCCAACACCCCCCTGGTTCTTTCATAATTTTCTTTTTGTTTTCTTTTTCTTTTTATTTTATTTTACTAATTATTATCATTAATTATTATTACTATTTATTTAACTAATATAATTAATATTATTTTCACAATAAAATTCATAAAATTAAAATGTAAATATTTTTATTTATATTATTTATTAATTTCATCTTAGTTTATTTTTGTAAATAAAATGTAAATTAATTAATCTAGCCCTTTTAAAATTAGGTCAACTTTAATTTTTTCTCAATAACTTAAAATAAATTAGAATTAGTTTTTTTTTTCTTTTGACAATTTTTAATCCTTTTATTTTATTTTCATTAAAACACAAAAAACACAAAAATACTTTTTCTTTTTACTTAATTAATTAAAATTAGGTTTAATATTTAATTAAATGCAAAAAAGACCAAATCTCTCTCTTCTCAAAAAAGGGTCAAAACCCTAAAGACGTCCCCGATTCAATTCTTTTGCGCGCATATTTATTTTTAATTTGTTATTTTGATTATATTTATGTATCTGCTCCGGGAATGTAATAGCGCAATTAGGACCTCTTTTATCGCTTTATTTATTTTCTCGCTGTTTATTTTTTCCAAAGGGTTTGTTTTTGGCGATGTATATACCCGTGCCCTGTAATAGCGTAGATTTTCCGCACTTTATTTCCCGCAAACTATTAACTGTTAATTATGCATGCAAGACTTGTATGAAAATTAAAAAACAACTCGTAGATCACCATGATACATGTACAAGATAATTTAACATGAACCTGACACACATGCACATGCCACTCCTAGGGTACGCCTCACTCGGTTGCCTCGAGGTGGTCGTCAAGTATAGGGTGTTTTAGAGGTCGCCCTCCTGTCTAAATATCCAGTTGCCTCGAAACGGTTGCCTCGGATAAAAAGGATCTAGGACATTAGGGTTACCACTAAGGTGTCCTACTATTGCTTTGGTGACTACACATGTCCCTTATAATCGAATTGACCCGAATAACTCCAACGACGGTGCTACCTACTTCTCAATAGTGGGATAGTACTGTCTAAAGGACTCTTACACAGCCTAATTCCTTAGAGTAGGTAGATTTCTCCTGGGTACTTGCTCTTTCAAAAACAAAAACAACTTTTCGCACTTACACTTTCAAACAAAAGTTTTCAAAGAAATACTTCATACACTCTTGAGGACTGATACAAGAGTTACCTAGAAGTTTTTTTCAAACTAAACTTTTTCAAAACCCACATACACTTGAAAAGCAAACAATTTTTGAAAACATAGTGAGCAAGTATCTAAGAGCCCGTGGATAACCACAGATAGAAAGGGTGCTAACACCTTCCCTTTCTATAAATCTACCTCCCGAACCGAGAGACATCTTGAAAAGGAATTTTATTGTGCTTTTGTCCTTTCCATGTTGGAGAACATAAAAGACGGTGGAGACTCTTGCTTACCGCGACATTTCGCGAACCAGCTTTAAAAACAGTCAGTTCTATTTCCACCGATCACAGAACTGGCGACTCTGCTGGGGACACTAATAAGTGAGGTGTACCTTAGGATTAGACCACTCTTATGTTTTCAATTGTATGCCTTAATTGCTTTTATATTTGTGGGCTTGCATCGGAGTTTCATAGATCCTAACCCGGATCTGGGGAATACCCTTTAGGTAGCATAAGCTGTGAGGGACCTGTCCGGCGTAGACCGACACGGGTGAAGCGGTGGCTACGTTGGTGTGACACCTTGGTCTGTACCGATATCCCTTGTGTTGCAACGAGGAGAATATGGGTCTTCTGAGGAGTCATTAAGCACCAACCGACCTTAGAACCCTAAATTGACCCAACTTGGCCATAGAACAGTAGCAGTATGCTACACTCATTGAGGCTAAACTCTCGCGATGGTTCTGGCCGCAAAAAAAGATTGCGATGCTGGAGTTATAACCGATTGAGGGTAGTCAGTGATATTGAGATCCTCTAGAACCCGGTTACTATTTTCTAGGACAGGTCTTAACCAACAAAACTGAAAGAGGGTAGTACCTAAACTTCATGCTGGCCTAAACTCTAAGGGCTGTCTTGTGTGACTTGTGTGCCTTACCATGTTTGCCTTTGTGAATACTTGTGGCGTGCTTTATCATAACATCATACCATCATACCATTGCATGCATCCTGCATAAGGACTGACCCATTTCAAAGGCAAGGGGGTTTCATCTTTGCTCTGTTTTGTAGGACATCATGATGCATGTGCGAAGGAATACTATCCGGCTCAACTTTGTTCACCCACCTGATTTGCTTAAAGAATTGGTTGACAGAATTCCAAATACTACTTCCTTCATCCAGAGGCATGGTTCTCTTCTCGGTTTAGTCACTTCAAAGTGGGACCAACAAATGATGAGTGTCCTGACCCAGTTTTATGATCCCCTATACCATTGCTTCACCTTTCAAGACTTCCAGCTGGTCCCTACCCTGGAAGAATTCTCTGATTTGCTTGGTATCCCTGTTTTGGAACAGACTCCTTTCACTGGTTGGGAAAAGACTCTTAGGCTTGAGGAGATTGCTGCAGCCCTTCCTTTGACCAACAAAGAGGTAATGGATAACTGGGTGACTAGAAGCGGAGTTAAGGGCTTTTTGGCTAAGTTTCTGATTGGAAAAGCTAACAGTTTCTGGAATGACTTAGACTTCAGGGCGTACGAAGACATTCTGGATCTCTTAATCTATGGTCTAGTATTGTTTCCAAATCCTGATAACTTTGTTAATGTCAATGCCATCAGGATCTTCATGTCTCGGAACCCTGTGCCCACTCTCTTGGGTGATA
This sequence comes from Vicia faba, assembly GCA_948472305.1. Taxonomy (NCBI): domain Eukaryota; kingdom Viridiplantae; phylum Streptophyta; class Magnoliopsida; order Fabales; family Fabaceae; genus Vicia; species Vicia faba. The sequence goes on along the minus strand of OX451740.1, from coordinate 1,340,494,505 downwards.
TCCTGCAACAACTCTATGCTCGTACTGCCCGAAGACGGGGAACTCTGTGGTGTTGTGCTCCTTTGTTAGTGAGGTGGTTTATTTCGCACCTCCCTAAGTTCGTGCTGAAGAACAAAGAAGGAAGGGGTTGGGCTCATAGGTTAATGTCTCTCACTGATAATGACATCATTTGGACTCTCAGAGGTTTGGATGAGGTAGCCATTATTGATCGCTGCGGAGAATATCCTAATGTTCCATTGATCGGTACCCAAGGAGGAATCTCTTATAATCCATGTCTAGCTCTCCGACAGTTTGGAAGGGCCAGAAGAGCAGGACCTCATGAGATGTTGGTTCCTGACATCAGTTTTAAGTTTCAGGTAGATAGTGACGAGCAGCGTCGTAGATTCATCTGGGCTTGGGACAGAATTCACAAAGCTGACCCACATGAGTTGGGACCGAAGACTTCTCTACCAATGGAATCCTACTACAAATGGGTCCGCATCCGTGCTCAGAAGTTGGGTATGCCATACGAAGCTGTCAGGCCTATCATTCTTGAATTTCCTGATAGAGACGGGGTTCCTCCAACTGTACTCCCTCCTCAGATACCCACTGATGTTGATACACTAAAGAGGTCTTGGGCGCAACTACAGGAAGAGCAGGATTCTTATCGGGAAAGGTTCAATGAATAGGAACAGAAGATCCAGAAGTTGACTAAGCAATTGGAGAACGAACGGACCTTGAATGACTATATTCGTACTGAGAAGAGGAGGCCATGGGAGCACTGATGGGCCTTGGATGTTTATTTTACAGCTTTCATTTCCTTTTCAGTATTTTCATTTATGTAACGCCTAAGGGCAATTTCTTGAACAATTTAAAATTGAATCTAATAAAGTGTGTTTCCTTTTTGTCTACAAAGTTGAATCCCGATTGTCTTTGAAAACATAAATCATACGCATTCCATTCATCATATGCATAACAGGTACCCTTTTTCTACAGGTTGCTTAATCTTCTTCGCTGTTTATTTCAGCAATCATCATGAATCCTGAACCTACTACTGAACAAGTTATCAAGGCCATCCAGGCCCAGAACGCCCAGTTTCAAGAGCTGGTCATGAGCTTAGCCCAGGGTCAACAGGAGTTGAAGACTCTGCTCTTGAAGAAGAAGAAGAAGAGGACTGTGTTGTTTAACACTCGACGGAGGTTTGGGAATGCACTGCAAAATGAGACTGATCTGGCTACTTCCTCTGTAGGGAAAGACAGTCCCCAAGGGGGAAGGGTTCCTAGTCCCGTGGTCTTCGACAACGAGACGGATTTCAATGATGAACAGTACCCTCCTGCTGAGGACAGGTACAAACAAGTGGAGGACCGTCTGAGTGCTTTGGAGATTCAACACGTGCCTGGGTTGGATTTTGGAGATCTAGGTTTATCTTCTGGGGTGGTGATCCCACACAAATTCAAAGCACCTGGTTTTTGCAAAATACGACGGGGCATCCTGTCCTAAGCTGCATCTCAGATCATACGTGAGGAAGATCCAACCGTATACTGCAGACAAGAATCTATGGATCCATTTCTTCCAGGATAGTCTTTCAGGGACTCAACTCGAATGGTTCTATCAGCTGGATGGAACCAGTATTCGTAACTGGGAGGACTTGGCTACTGCCTTTTACAAGCAGTATCAGTATAATTCCGACCTCGCTCCTACGCGTACCCAACTCCAGGGTATGTCTCTAGGGACGGGTGAAGGTTTTAAGGAATATGCTCAGAAGTGGAGAGACCTGGCTGGAAGGGTGCAGCCACCTTTGACGGACCGTGAGCTTGTGGACATGTTCTTGGGGACCCTGTCTGGTCCGTTCTTCAACCATCTGATTGGGAATTCTTCTGCTGGGTTTACAGATCTGATCTTAACTGGTGAGAGGATAGAAGCTGGTATCAAGTCGGGGAAGATACAGAAAGGTGCATCCTCGAGTTCTGAAAAGAAACCGTTCAAAAAGGAATCTAGTGTTGTCTACGGTTCAAGGAAACAGAATAAACTGGAGCGCCGCCAAGCTGTCAATGCGGTGGTAATCTCAAAGCCTACTGCTGCTCCTCAGCAATACAACCAACCAAGGGGTGAGAGACCCAAAAGGCAGTACACTCGGCTCAGTATGACCCTATCTCAGATATTGCCGCAACTGCTATCAACCAATCTGGTAACTGTCAAAGAAGCTCTGAAGGTAGTGAACACAACCTCTCCGAAGTACAATCCCAACGCCCGCTACGCTTATCACTCTGACAGCCTGGGGCATACTACGAATGATTGTTGGGCTCTGAGTAATAAGGTTCAGGACCTTATTGATGCTAAGGAAATACAGTTCGAGGCGCCCGAAAGGCCCAATGTTGTGACTGCTCCCATGCCCCAACATGGAGTGAATGCTGTGGGAGAAGACCTGTATGTAGCCTCTGTGGATGATATTGTTACTCCATTGTTGACTGTCAAGAGAAACCTGTTGCTAGCCGGTTTATTTCTGGGATGTAGTAAAGGTTGCCTTCTATGTGCTGTTTCACCTGCTGGTTGTCCTTTGCTGAAATCAGGTATCCAAAGTCTGATGGATAACAAAGAGATCTTGTTCGAGAAGATTGTTGTTCCTGTTGTCCCTACTGAAGAAGTGTCCATTGTTACTATTTTCAACAACTCTCCTAAGGCTCCCTCAAAGAAGCCTATCAAAATCATGTCTACTCAGAAGATTTCTCCTATCATCATCACTGTTCCGGGGCCCCTCCCCTATACATCCGACAAAGCTGTCCCTTGGCACTATGGGGCAGACGTTTATGTGCTTGGAGTTAAACAAGAGTTTGATACTAGTACCAGCGTCAGTAACATCACTGGGCCTTCCAAAGTCACTCGTAGTGGTAGGCTGTTCTCACCAGATATTGCGCCACCAACAATTTAGAGACCTCTTGTCATCACACCTGCAAGTGTGCCTGCTTCCCTTCCTGATCAATTTCCTGTTTCTACCCCTGCTGCCGAGTCATCTGACGCTCGGGGCAAAGGGATTGCTACTGATGTGCCTGCCCAGACGGAGGTACCAAAGACAACCAATGTTGAAGCTTCCAAGCAAGAGATGGAAGAGATTCTCAAGATTATCAAGAAGAGTGATTTTAACGTAGTTGAGCAGCTGGGGCACACCCCCTCTAAAATTTATATGCTATCACTGTTGTTGTGTTCAGAGGCCCATGCCAAGGCCCTGATTTCCTTCCTGAAGATGACCCATGTGCCACAAGAAACGTCTGCTGATCAATTTACCGATTGTGTGGCCAACTTAACTGCTGATAATGGGTTGGGTTTCTCTGACGCCGATCTGACTGCCAAAGGAAAGAACCATAACGATGCCCTGCATGTCTCCATTGAATGCAGGGGCACTACTCTCGCCCATGTGCTGGTTGACTTTGGTTCCTCGTTGAACGTATTGCCCAAGAAAGCTTTAGACAGGTTAGATTGCGAGGGTTTGGAGCTGAAGCCTAGTAACATTATTGTCCGGGCCTTTGACGGGTCGAAAAGGATGGTACATGGGGAAGTTGACATTCCAATCAGGGTTGGTTCTCAAGTTTTTGATTCTACCTTCTATGTGATGGACATCCGACCATCCTATTCTTGTTTGCTGGGTCGTCCATGGATCCACAAGGCTGGAGCTGTGACCTCCACACTACATCAAAAGCTTAAATACCCGGTCAGAGGGAAGATTGTGACAGTTCAGGGGGAGGAAGAATATATGGTCAGCCACCTCAACTCGTTCCGGTACATAGAAATGGATGGGGAGTTCATTGAGACCCCCTTTCAACATTTTGAGGAGGTTCCTCAGACGCTGGCCTCAGCTGAAACTGTGATCGAAGATTCTCCTTTGAAGATGGCTTCCTTAAAGGATGTTTGGGCTGTGATTGAGAAGGGTGAGTGTGCAAACTAGGGATGACTTCCTGATTTCATTCCGAAGACTGACAAGTTTGGTTTGGGTTTCACTGCAGAAGCTCAGAGGGTTGTTCGTAAGGCAAGGATTGGAAGACCTCCTGTGTTAATCACCAACCCAGGGGTAAATGCTATTGAAGATGACGTGGAGGAATCTGAATTCAACAGCTGGATCTACCCAACGACCAACGGTGGACTAAGAAACTGGACTGCCAAAGACTACATACCTATTACTTTTGTCACTCAGTAATGAACTCCTTTGTTTTGAATTTGTAACAAACAATAATTTGAAACTTTATGGCCCGGTGTCTTACCCGGGGCACCGTGGCTTCATTTGTGAGGGCTTATTATTTGTCATTTTCATATATCATGAATAAAAGCATTGGACGTTTTTTTGCATTTCAAATCTTGCGCTCCTTTTCTTTCTCTATTATATATTGCAAAACAGCTATATTTACACACACTCACCTATACAGGTTCTAATCCACTCTGGATCTCACTGGTAACGACTCTGCTACTGCCAGTTATGACTTCGAAAATCCGATCAACTTAGCCGAAGACGAAGGTGAAGATGATTGTGAAGTGCCTGGTGAGCTTGCAAGACTGTTACTCCAGGAAGAGAGGGCCATTCAACCACATGAAGAGCCAGTGGAAACGGTAAATCTAGGTACTGAGACAGACAGAAAGGAAGTCAAGATTGGTGCCAATCTAGAGCTCAGTGTGAAACAACGGTTGATTCAGATGCTGCATGACTATGTGGAAATCTTTTCCTGGTCTTACGAAGACATGCCTGGGTTGGACACCGACATTGTGGTTCATCATTTGCCTACCAAGGAAGAATGCCCTCCGGTAAAACAGAAGGTCCGCCGTATGCGTCCAGAGATGTCCGAGAAAATCAAAGCTGAGGTTATGAAACAATTTGATGCCGGGCTTCTAGCAGTGAATTCTTACCCTCAGTGGGTTGCCAACGTGGTTCTAGTGCCGAAGAAAGATGGTAAGGTCCGAATGTGTGTTGATTACAGGGATTTGAACAGGGCAAGCCCTAAAGATGATTTCCCTCTGCCTCACATCGACGTTCTAGTTGACAACACCGCCCAACACAAGGTATTCTCCTTCATGGACGGTTTCTCCGGTTATAATCAAATCAAGATGGCTCCTGAAGACATGGAGAAGACCACTTTTGTTACTCAGTGGGGCACCTTTTGCTACAAGGTCATGCCTTTTGGGTTGAAAAATGCTGGGGCAACCTACCAACGTGCCATGGTTGCTTTGTTTCATGATATGATCCATCATGAGATCGAAGTATATGTCGATGATATGATTGCAAGGTCCCAAACCGAGGAAGAACACCTTGACCATCTACATAAGCTGTTTGACCGGCTGAAGTTGTACAAGCTGAGGTTAAACCCGAACAAGTGCACCTTCGAGGTGAGATCTGGAAAATTGCTAGGATTCGTTGTGAGTGACAAAGGTATTCAAGTGGCCCTGCCAAAGTGAAAGCCATACAAGAGATGCCAGTTCCCAAGACAGAGAAAGAAGTCAGAGGCTTTCTAGGACGGCTGAACTACATTGCCCGATTCATCTCGCACCTAACTGCTACCTGTGAACCAATCTTCAAGCTACTGAAGAAAGATCAAGTAGTACGTTGGAACGATGAATGTCAGGCCGCTTTCGACAGAATCAAAGAGTATCTCCAAGAACCACCCATCCTTATGCCACCGGTTGAAGGGAGACCTCTAATCTTATACTTGACAGTACTGGACAGCTCAATGGGGTGTGTGTTGGGGCAGCATGACGAGTCTGGCCGAAAAGAGCATGCTATTTATTACCTTAGCAAAAAGTTTACCGACTGTGAGACCCGATACTCACTGCTCGAGAAAACTTGTTGCGCTTTGGTATGGGCTGCTCGCCGGCTGAGACAGTATATGCTGACTCACACTACTCTGTTGATCTCAAAGATGGATCCAATAAAGTACATCTTCGAAAAGCCTGCCTTGTTCGAAAGAATAGCAAGATGGCAGATGATCTTGACTGAATATGATATCCAGTACACGACTCAGAAAGCAATCAAGGGAAGTGTATTGGCAGACCATTTGGCACACCAGGCAGTGGACGACTACCAGTCGATGAACTTTGAATTTCCAGACGAGAATATCATGGTAGTAATTGATTGTGAAGTACCTGGACCGGATGAAGGACCTGAGGAAAGATCCCGATGGTCTATGCACTTTGACGGGGCTTCGAACGCTTTGAGTAACGGTATTGGCGCTGTGATCATATCCCCTAAAGGCACTCATACTCCACTTACCGCCCGGCTATGTTTCAACTGCATCAACAACATGGCAGAGTATGAAGCATGCATCATGGGTCTTCGAGCTGGAATTGACTTAAGGATCAAGTTTCTGAGTGTCTTCGGAGATTCCACTCTCGTGATCAGCCAGATCAAAGGCGAGTGGGATATGAAACACCCAAATCTTATTCCTTACAAGTTGTATGTATTGACGTTGATTCCCCATTTCGAGGAGATAACTTTTGAACACTTCCCAAGAGAGGAGAATCAGTTGGCGGACGCGTTAGCTACGATGTCTTCTACGTTCAAAGTTAAATGGGACAACGAGGCTCCCTGGATCATTATCTGGAAGTTGGATGAACCTGCATATTGCTGCGATCTTGAGACTGAAGAGGTAACTGAAAAACCCTGGTATTATGAAGTGAAGAGGTACCTTGAAGCTCAAGAATACCCCGAGGGTGCATCCATTAATGACAAAAAGTTTCTGAGAAGGTTCGCGGCAAAGTTCTTCCTCAGTAACGACATTCTCTACAAACGAAACCATGATTCAACTTTACTGCGTTGTGTGGATAAGACTGAAGCAGAAAGAATCATGGAAGAGCTGCATGAGGGTACCTTCGGAACGCATTCCAGTGGACATACCATGGCAAAGAAAATCCTTCGGGCAGGATATTTTTGGTCCACAATGGAAGCCGACTGTTATCAACATTCTCGGACATGTCACAAATGCCAGATCTACGCAGATAAGGTGCACGTTCCTCCAGTTCCTCTGAACGTCTTGACAGCACCTTGGCCTTTTGCAATGTGGGGCATTGATATGATTGGCGAGATTAGACCTACGGCATCCAACGAGCATCGTTTCATCCTGGTAGCGATTGATTACTTCATGAAATGGGTCGAAGCAGCCTCCTATGCTACTGTAACCAAGAACGTCGTGGGACGGTTCATTTGGCACAATCTGATCTGTCGATACGGTGTACCTGAGAGGATCATTACGGACAATGGTACCAACCTTAATAACAAGATGATCACTGAGCTCTGCGAGCAATTCAAGATACAGCACCACAACTCTTCTCCCTACCGGTCGAAGATGAATGGGGCTGTAGAAGCGGCAAATAAGAATATTAAGAAGATTGTGCAGAAGATGACAGTGACCTATAAAGATTGGCACGAGATGTTACCATTTGCTCTTCATGGGTACCGTACCTCAGCACGGACGTCAACAGGGGCAACACCCTTTTCCTTGGTCTATGGCATGGAGGCAGTCTTGCCCATCGAAGTCCAGATACCCTCTCTCCGGATAATGAAGGATGCAGGTTTGAGCAAAGATGACTGGATCCAGACTCAGCTTGATCAATTAAACCTAATCGACGAAAAGAGACTCACGGCTATTTGTCATGGTCAGACGTACCAAAAACAGATGATCAAGGCATTTAACAAGAAAGTCAGACGACAAGAGTATCAAGTCAGAGACCTGGTAATCAAGCGCGTCATTCTTCCTCAAAGTGATCCCAGGGGCAAGTGGACCCCTACGTACGAAGGGCCATTTGTGGTTAAACATATCTTCTCAGGAGGAGCTATGATTCTAACCACCATGGATGGTGACGACCTTCCTCACCCCGCCAATGCAGACATAGTAAAAAGATACTACGCATGATTAAAGACCCGCTAGGTTGACACACTTAGGCAAAAATAATGGCTTCCCGGCGAACCAAAAGGGTTCGGGCAAAAATAAGGGATGAAAAATGTAAAAATTTGTACACCCGGCAAGTCGAAAACCTGAAAAGGCGGCTTGGGCAAAAATGGGTATCCCGGTGGACTGAAAACCCGAAAGGGCAATCCAGGCAAAAGTTAGGGATAAGCGTAATACTATGTCTCATTGGATCACCTTGCATTCAGACTTCGGTATCAACCATCAGGCTCAGACGGCACTAATCAATCAGCTTCATCTCCAACTAAGCAGCAAAGTGATGAGACGCTTGAAGACATAAAGGCGATAGCAGAGTTGGAACCCAGTGGGATTATTTTTTCACATAGCTGTTTTTTTTTCCTTTGTACAAATTGTATAAACTCTATTCTGTTCGGCGGCGTTCTCTTACTAGGACATCAGCCTCTTGTACAAAAATGCCTATTTACAGGCAAATCTCAAAATCAATACAAGCTCACTTTTCCAGAAAAATTGTCAATTTTTTTCCTTTATCCATTTTGTTTTGCAAAGAACGTCCAATGTTCATTTTTGATATATGCATTTGACATTAATTGCTAACTCATAAATATTTGCATGCGAAACAAAGGACTAATTACATGTGACATCAGAAACAAGGGCAATAAGAATTGTCTAAGCGATCTAGTTGCTCTGTCCACCAAGGTACCAAGGTAGGTTCGGATGAAGAACAAGACCAGGATACCTCCACTCCCCGCAGAGTAAGACAAGATTCAGAAAATACTCCATCCAAGCATAGTTGGTCTCCCGTCAGCCCTAACAAGGCACAGTATCTCCAGCAAGTCAGCGATACTCTCCCCAAGCAGAGTTAGTCTACTGTCAGCCTTAAGGAAGTTGGATATCCCTAGAAGATCTCAATATTCCCTAGCGGAGTATATAGTTATTCCCAAGCAAGCATCCCCGGCAGTCTTAATATTCCTCGACAGAAATATAAGATTGTTCCCCGGCGGAATACGGACACCCCAGTGGAATCAATCTCCCCAGTACAGTCCAAAAGTTTCCCCAGGAGAGTTGAATCAATCTCCCCAGTAGATTCTGGAAGCTTATCCCCAGTAGATTCTGGAAGCTTATCCCCTGCAGAGTACGAACGCATCTCCCCGGATTTATTCAAAGGTTATTCCCCACCAGGGTATAAATGGGTTATCCTCAGCTAATTACCACGGAAAGATCGTCCTCGGCGAAATTCTTCCTATCCCCCAGCGGAGTTCATCAAATTCCCCAACAAAGCTCATCAACAGAATCCCCAGCGGAGTTTATCGTTCAAATCTCAGCGAAGCATCTCTTCCCCACAGAGTATTCCCCGCAGAGTAATCTCTCCAAAAAGTTTATTCCCCAACGGAGTCATATTCTCCTACCGGTATTCTTGCAATCATCCTCCCCAGCGGAAATGAAGAACTCTACTCTTCAGCATCAGCCCAGGATTCAACAAGCTCCCGACATTCGTCAAGGATTTATTTTCCTAGATGAAAATACATTCATAGACATTTCACATTTCATACATCCTATTCATATACATGTAAAGTGCATACTACACTATCTCATTTATTTTTGAACATCATGACATCATGCATTTCATACATCATGACATTGCACACAACTGATGTTTTGCCTTTTCAGGAAAAAGGACAATCCAAAGATGATTACTATCAACTGTCGTAGTTCCAGATTCGATACCTGTATCTAGCCAGGGCATATCTGTGAGCGATTGATTGTGGATTCGATACCTGTATCTAGCCAGGGCATATCTGCATGAAGAGTTTAGAGATTCGATACCTGTATCCAGCCAGGGCATATCTGTAGACGACCAGTTCCAGATTCAATACCTGTATCTAGCCAGGGCATATCTGTGAGAGATTGATTGTGGATTCGATACCTCTATCTAGCCAGGGCATATCTGCATGAAGAGTTTAGAGATTCGATATTTGTATCCAGCCAGGGCATATCTGTAGACGACTAATTCCAGATTTGATACCTGTATCCAGCCAGGGTATATCTGTAGATGACTAATTCCAGATTCGATACCTGTATCTAGCCAGGGCATATCTGTGAGCGATTGATTATGGATTTGATACCTGTATCTAGCCAGGGCATATCTGCATAAAGAGTTTAGAGATTCGATACCTGTATCCAGCCAGGGCATATCTGTAGACGACTAATTCCAGATTCGATACCTGTATCCAGCCAGGGCATATTTGTAGACGACTAATTCCAGATTCAATACCTGTATCTAGCCAGGGAATATCTGTGAGCGATTGATTGTGGATTCAACACCTGTATCCAGCCAGGGCATATCTGTAGACGATTAATTCCAGATTCGATACCTGTATTTAGCCAGGGCATATCTGTGAGCGATTGATTGTGGATTCGATACCTGTATCTAGCCAGGGCATATCTGCATGAAGAGTTTGAAGATCAACCCCTGTAACAGGCCAGGAAATTATCTTTCTTTCTCAGGTACGCAAGTTCTCTCTAAGGAATCTCTTACGCGATCGACACCCCGGATGGCATCTTTTAAGCCCATCTCCGCAACTATCCATTACACTTCCAAATGGCATCTATAAGCCCATTCCCGACAAGGTTCTGTCACATCTCCAGATGGCATCTATAAGCCCATCCTCCTATCCATCATCTTTCCAAATGGCATCTGTAAGCCCATTCCTGACATCACATTGCCGATACTCCACTATGCGAGTGCAAATTTCTGGGCACTCTAGTGTTCAATCATCTTCCACCTTTGGATCACGAAAGGCACGCTAGCCAATCTACATCCTCAGGTTTAAGAAGATTGAACAGGGGAAACTGTTGTACCCCAAAATTTGCCCTCCCATATTCTTCAAGGTTTGTCAAGAATCATCTTCAAATGGTTCAAGACCACTCAAGGGTTGCACGGTTCAAATGCCTCCTAAGCCAGTCAAAATTAGGGTTTTGGTTCCTTCAAGGAATTTGGGGTTTTCAATGGTCCAATAAAGTCCCATAGGCCTATATACATTTTCAAGCACCTACATGCCAAGTTGCAAGACTCACGGCATCAAATTGCACAATCTAAAGCTCCATTTGCTTCACAGTCAACTGCAGGGGTAAAATGGTCATTTTGCAGTCAAAAGTCAGAATTTTTGGTCAACATCTTGTTTTGAGCCCACAATCATCATTTGATCAAGTCCTGATCATGATTCCTCAAGCATGGCTCAAAAATCATCAAAGATGCAAAAGTTATTATTTTTGGACAGTAGAAAAGTCAACTGTAACTTGACCAAGGCATAACTTTTTCATGGTTCATCAGAAAAATCCCATCTAATGCTTATTTTGAAGGGGATGACATTTCCTACAACTCATCTTAACATCCCAAGTCCAAGAAATGCTCTCACAAAAAGTTATCAATTTCAACATTATAGGTCAATTTCAAAAGTCAACAAAAATGCACTTTAAGTCAAAGACCATAACCTGAGATTGGTAAATCCAAATGACATGGGACCAAAGGCATTGGTTAGAGGACTTCAATACCTTTCCAAAATGTCCAAGAACATGTTCATATGATCAAAATTGAGCAAGATATGCATTGGAGAAGTTGGGAAATTTTTGTGAATTTGCAAAAGTCAACTTTGCTCAAAACACATCATTTTTGCTAATGGGCCTCAAATTTCTTCTTGAAACATTGTCCAAGGCTTATGCACGACCCATTGAGATTATTTGAATTTATTTTCTTATTTTTTATTAATTATTTGGATTTTTAATCAATTTTAATTCATTTAATTAATTTAAATTGTAGGAAATTAAAAGATATAATTTCTCAATCTTTTTGTGAAGCAAAAGTGGTCAACAAGAGCTGGCAAATTCGTGTATCAACCAAGGACATCAAAATCTCCATGTTTGCCAAGTTTTCTCAATCAAAAAGATTGAAAAATATTTGATTTTCAATCAAATATTGGAACATCAATGCAAGGGATTTCTTGTGCAAGATTTAACCTAATTCCATCCTATTACATATGCACAAGTGAACCCTAATGCCATTCACGTGAAAACTCTGCAAGAAAGCCATATGCAATATTGAAAAAAAGTCAAGAAAACTCAAAACTGTTTTCTCACTCCCAGGCCCTTTCAAAGCAATTTAAGGATTCTAATACATTGCTAGCATTCCCAGGAAAGTATTGGAATCAAAATCAAGCACTAACACTCAAAGAATACGCAAGAACAGTCCCTCGGTTTGTCACTCTTTTTCAGAATCGTAACTCTAAATTTATGCATCATTAACATGATTTTATGGTTGTATTGTGTTGCTTGAATCTACAGGAAACTTTTGGCATAGGTTAATTGCGTTAAAATGCACTGAAACAGAAATTGCCATTAACGAATTTTAGGGTTCTTCAGTTTCAAAATTGGGGCTTTCCCATACAAGAAAAATTAAGCCTCATGATGCCCATGGTTGAACTCGTGGCATTCAGACGAATCTAGCAGGACCCTCGCGAACAATTTATGTTAATCCTAGACGTAATCGCTATTATTCCTCGTTCTGCTTTGTGGGGGTTAAAAACCCCCGCTATCTCTTTGTCTTTTTCACATGTAAACAAGGAAGATGATGAGTTGTACGTGTATGGTTGGACCATTCAAAAAGCGCGCGTGATTGTGTTTTGTCCAGCGTATTGTTTGTTTCCTTAATAATATATTTGTTTGTTATTATAATATCAAAGGCGTTCAGTTGGCTTAGTGGTTAGTGAGTTAGCATGCAACCATTGGGACCTGGGTTCGATTCCCAGGTCCCCCAAATAATTATTTCTCTTTTTTCCAATATGATCATATGCAGGATGCTGAATGTTGTCCATCATATACCCTACTCATCCAAGCGCCAAGTGGTTGGCAAGGCAGATCTGAAGGCAAAGAAGGGGTGACTACCATGCTCCCTAGTCAAGCATGCTCTGGGCAATCATCAAAGGTCAAACGGACTGGCCAACAAATGGGCCAGAATTGCCAAATTCACCTCCTTAGAGCCCAACACCCCCCTGGTTCTTTCATAATTTTCTTTTTGTTTTCTTTTTCTTTTTATTTTCTTTTACTAATTATTATCATTAATTATTATTACTATTTATTTAACTAATATAATTAATATTATTTTCACAATAAAATTCAGAAAATTAAAATGTAAATATTTTTATTTATATTATTTATTAATTTCATCTTAGTTTATTTTTGTAAATAAAATGTAAATTAATTAATCTAGCCCTTTTAAAATTAGGTCAACTTTAATTTTTTCTCAATAACTTAAAATAAATTAGAATTAGTTTTTTTTTCTTTTGACAATTTTTAATCCTTTTATTTTATTTTCATTAAAACACAAAAAACACAAAAATACTTTTTCTTTTTACTTAATTAATTAAAATTAGGTTTAATATTTAATTAAATGCAAAAAAGACCAAATCTCTTTCTCTTCTCAAAAAAGGGTCAAAACCCTAAAGACGTCCCCGATTCAATTCTTTCGCGCGCATATTTATTTTTAATTCGTTATTTTGATTATATTTATGTATCTGCTCCGGGAATGTAATAGCGTAATTAGGACCTCTTTTATCGCTTTATTTATTTTCTCGCAGTTTATTTTTTCCAAAGGGTTTATTTTTGGCGATGTATATACCCGCGCCTTGTAATAGCGTAGATTTTCCGCACTTTATTTCCCGCAAACTATTAACTGTTAATTATGCATGCAACACTTGTATGAAAATTAAAAAACAACTCGTAGATCACCATGATACATGTACAAGATAATTTAACATGAACCTGACACACATGCACATGCCACTCCTAGGGTACGCCTCACTCGGTTGCCTCGAGGTGGTCGTCAAGTATAGGGTGTTTTAGAGGTCGCCCTCCTGTCTAAAGATCCAGTTTCCTCGAAATGGTTGCCTCGGATAAAATGGATCTAGGACATTAGGGTTACCACTAAGGTGTCCTACTATTGCTTTGGTGACCACACATGTCCCTTATAATCGAATTGACCCGAATAACTCCAACAACGGTGCTACCTACTTCTCAATAGTGGTATAGTACTGTCTAAAGGACTCTTACACGGCCTAATTCCTTAGAGTAGGTAGATTTATCCTGGGTACTTGCTCTTTCAAAAACAAAAAACAACTTTTTGCACTTACACTTTCAAACAAAAGTTTTCAAATAAATACTTCATACACTCTTGAGGACTGATACAAGAGTTACCTAGAAGTTTTTTTCAAACTAAACTTTTTCAAAACCCACATACACTTGAAAAGCAAACAATTTTTTAAAACATAGTGAGCAAGTACCTAAGAGCCCGTGGATAACCACGGATAGAAAGGGTGCTAACACCTTCCCTTTCTATAAATCTACCTCCCGAACCGAGAGACATCTCGAAAAGGAATTTTGCTGTGCTTTTGTCCTTTCCATGTTGGAGAACATAAAAGACGGTGGCGACTCTTGCTTACCGCGACATTTCACGAACCAGCTTTAAAAACAGTCAGTTCTATTTCCACCGATCACAATAAGGAAAAACAAGTCCTGGACACACTTCATCTTCAACCTCCAGCCAGACCACTTGTAACTTCACCATTTCTCAATAAAAATGGAAGATGCAAACATGAAAGTTGCTCCATTTTTCCATACGAATCCAACCATATAAATATCATAAGCTATAAATCAAAGATGAATGAAATTTTTTGAAAGTACCAAATTTTGACCTAATTATTTTCAGAGGTTCAATCCTAAAATTCTCCTAGCTCAATCAATATAAATAAAATCTATGGACATGTACAACTTCAGGGCAATGATGTCTATATTTTATCTTCACAAATGCAAGCCTAACAATGCCTAAGTAATGAGATAGAAGTTCAAGAAAAATACCTTAAAACTGGAAATCAAGAAATGAAAATGAGCTTGATTCAAGGTGCTGTGATGATCAGGTTCGCTTCCTTGAGTCTCTAGGAAGCTAATGCAATGCTTAGCTTGAGTTAAGGGTGGTTGAAATGGTTTGGAGAAGTCAATGTGCAATGCTCTGTTTTTGGTTATGGAGGTTATGGTAAATGATGTTACAGTGATGAAACAGGGACAAAGATAGGTTACACTCGATGTAAGGAAGCTTTAGGAACTAAAAGGCCAAGAAACACACAAGGGAAATATGAGTTTGGTGTTTAAGGTCAGAAATTGTGCAACAATAGAATTTTTGGGCAATTTCTGATTTGAGAGAGTTTTGGTGTGTTTCAGGGTGCTTTAGCTCGTGTCTTAGCTCACAAATAGAGCCTCTATTTATAAGCAACAAGTATGGAGGCTTGCATCTGATCAGAATTCAAAATCACATGTTTAAGCTCAACATGTGATTTTTTGAGAAATCAAGTTTCAATGCCTTGTGTACTTGATATTGTAGAGTGGATATGCTTTAAACAAACTTGCTTCTGACTTTGTAGATGGAGTGTGATCAGAGGGAACAAGTTAGAGGCTTAAGAATTAACTTTGTGCATAAAGCTTGCTTTTCCAAAATGGAAGTGTTCACTTTGTGCCATTAATGAAAATGTGGATTGGATAAAGCTTAAACCACTTGGATTAAAGCTCAAAAGTTTGTGTAATCCATTAATGATGGATAGATACACAAGTTATAAGGCCTGCAAAGCAAGATTATGTAGCCTAACATTGAAATTTAATTTTTGTTCATCATGAAAATGACCTATAATTTTAGTTTGAAACCCTAACTTCCTCTCTTCGATTCTCCTTACTCAAGAATGATCTCAAGGAGTTCTTTGAAATTTTAGAAAGCTTGTAATTTGATCTAAAAACCCTCTTTGAATCACTTTTGAAAATTCCCCTTGGAACTATATGAAAAGTTTCCATGAAGTTAGGTCAAAATTCTGCCTAAATTAGGGCAAAATTTTCACTAAGTGTTTAGTTTCAAGACCATGACTTCATGGATTAATAACTTGAGATCCAAGAATTTCTAGGAGAAGTTGTGTAAAGAAATTTTGTAGATCTCATGGATATCTACAACTTTCATGTCGAAAGTTTCTTTTGAATCATCTTGCATCATGGTGAAAAATTGGCTTAAAGTTGTGAAAAAACATGAGGTTTTCAACACTTAGAAAAATTTCTAAGTTTGAAAACTTTGACTTTTCAAAATGAAATCTTTACTTTTTGATTTCTTAATGAAAGTTTTTCATATTTTGATAAGTTTTGATGAATTCTGATCTTTGACACTTGATTTTGACCAAAAAGTCAAAGTTTGACTTTTCAGTATACAATTGACTTTTGATCAGTTGACTAAAAATAAACTATCAATCCAATTGATCTTGAGAAATGTTTTGAGTCATGCCATTAAGTCAAGATGATGCAATTGTACTCTTGAGATCATGCCTCAAACAAATTAACCATTTACTAGGTCAAAAATTCCCTTTCTCAATCAAAATCCTAATTTTGACCATTTTTCCCTTTTGATGATTTGATCAAATTGCTTGACGAATTGTGGTCCAAACTTGATCAAACGATACATATGATTTTATAATATTTATGTGGATCAAAAATTAGGAAGTTTGACTATAAATTGGCCACAATTGAATTTTTTCCCAATACAACTGATTTTTAGGTCAACTGCTCAATTGACTGAGCAAAAATGTGATCCAAGGCTTGAAACTTGACATGAGTAATCTTGGGGGTCCATAATGATCCATGAAAGTCATATGATGTATTGAAAGTTCAATTATACTTGTGCAATCTCGAACCCTAATTTCAGTCATCAGTGCTTAAGGAGGTGTCTTGAGCTGATCAATCCTTGTGCAGTCTTGAACCAAAGGAGATCTTGTGAGAAAATATTTGATAAATGAGAGGGAAAATTTTGGGGTACAACACCAAGAAAAATAGAGTTGTTTTCTATTTGAAAAATAGTCATTACAAATAGTACTACGACGTCCTTATCTCTTCCACACTTTAAGTTAGTGGAGAAGTAGTGGCATAAAGCTTTTCATACTTTGTACTATTGTACTGTGTTACCGTTATATTATTTACTTCTACACTTCAGAGGCTTCTGCGAGCATGAGATTAGAAGTGGGAACATAACATAAGGTCTTCATAACTTCAAGTCTTCAGAGTCTTCAGAAATGCGTCTTTAGAGTCTTCAGCACTTGGTCTTGAGAACCCGTTGTAGAGAACCTTTAGATCAGAAGAGCTTCAAGTCTTCAGAGTCTTAAGAACTGCGTCTTTAGAGTCTTTAACACTTGGTCTTCAGAACCAGTTTGTAGATAACCTTGGACCTTTAGAACTTCAAGTCTTTGGAATCTTCAGACCTTCTGTCTTTAGAATCTTTAGCACTTGGTTCTTTAAGAATCCTTAACTTCAGAACCTTGTTATTAGAAACACAAAGTCTTTGCCATCTGGACTTCAATTAGAAAAATTGTCTTCAAATCATTTAACTATGTCTTCTTTGGAACAAGTTGTCTTTTAGAAACTAAGTTTTTAGCATATGAACTTTAGTAGAAACTTTGTCTTCAGATCTTCTAACTTTATTTCTTGAACCACATTGTCCTTTAGAAACTTGAGTCTTCAGCATCTGGACGTAAGTAACAACTTCTGTCTTCAGATCTTCTGACTTGTTTCCTTAGGACATGTTTTCTTTAGAAGCTTGAGTCTTCAGCATCTGGACATAAGTAGTAACTTTTGTCTTCAGATATTTTGACTGGTTTATTTAGACAAACATTATGGTTTACACTTCAGAGTCTTCTGGAGTGTCTTGTTACTGTTCAACAAAACTTGTGTAGCATAGAAGAAGAATCATTTCTCTTCTAATGTCTTGGCCACGCCATTCATCAGAAGCAAAACCTGTTTGTTAAGTACTCAACAATAATAAACATTAGTACAACAAAATTGTTCATACCATCATACTCATTTGTTATCATCAAAACTCATAGATAGTGTTACAGAACCAAAGCTTGTACTTATAATCTCCCCCTTTTTTGTGATGACAAAACTATGTATTTTGATGACATAATTTTGTACATATAATCATAATCAGTGAAATTTAGAAGGGTAAGAAATACTTATCCTTTTTATGATACTCCCCTTGAGTCAATGACTTGATGAAGATCAAATATCCTGACTCTAAACCATTAGAGTTAAACTCCCCTGGTTCCAATAGATTAGATATCGAGATCTTGAGATTCTTGAATTTAGGAGTTTCATACAGTCTTCAACTTCTGATTTTCTCTGTTCTTCTAGAAAACATATGCTTCTGCTTTTGATTCTTATGTTTTCTGAACAATATTGGGTTTATATGATTCTTGAACATATGTTCATAGAGTATACATCTTCTAATATATGAACAAACAGTTCTTAAGAACTTTAACAGAGTTCTTTCATTTTGACCTTTCTTAGAATGCCTAGTGAACTTGTTCAGAGTTCCTCGGTTAATTATCAAACAGACAAGCGCACGTTAGTGGTAAATGCATATTTTATAGTATTCTATTATTATGATGAGTTTTTTCATTTCTTTAAGTTCATCAAAATATTACTATACTTCTCCCCTTTTTTGTTATCATCAAAAAGATAATTATGTGGAAAGACAAAAGATCTTAAAAAGATTAAGATAATATGTCAATTAATTATGAGTATAATTTATCCAAAAATGGTAGATGCAGACAAGGAACCTAAACGAGAATCCTATTGCCTAGCTCCTAGAAGTTGGACGAGCAGATGATGCAGGTTCAATTTGTTTTTCCAAAATCATCTTGGGCATTATTTGAACAGATTTATTGACCTCGTCCTGAGCTTTGAAATTTTCTCTGAACATTTTCCGCTCTTCCCTAATTTCATTAATGGTTGTTTTTACATTGCAGTCATACTCAAAGTTGGATACCATTAGATCTCGCTGCTTTCCTTTTTCTTTAGCTACCTTGGCAGCTTCTGCAGCCAGTCTAACTTCTTCTACAGCTTTAGCATCTTCTTATGCTTTTAGTCTTGCTGCTTCAGCTTCAGTAAGTCGAGCTCGTTCTTCAGCTTCTCTTTGCTTAGCAGCAAGCAGTTGAAAAGCTTGAAGTCGTTCCACCTTGCCCTGGACCAGCTGAACTTCTACATACATCGTAGCCTCTAAAAAACTTTGTAGTTTTCAAATTCTGATGACATCCATTTTTGAAACACCTTCCAGGAATTTTTCAGATCCTGAGGTTTACAACTGGTACATGCTTCATCTCGTAGCTTAGATACTCTATTCCTAACCTTGCTTTTAAACATGTTAATTCATTCTTCAAGGGTTTTTGGAAATGGTTGTTCATAGATGATTATTGCACGTTCAAGTTGAGAAGGAATAGCTTCAGAGTTGATAGTTTCAAATGGTAGTTTAGACAGATCATCAAGATCGGAAAAGGTATATTATTCAGAAATTGGTATAACAAAAGTTTCGGGTGAAAAAGTGTCAGAGGATGTAGTAGACATAGCGATTTGTATGAGTGTAGGGTGAGAATCAGATAGACTAGTGATAAATTCATTTATGTTTGAGTTTTGGTTTATGAATGCAAATTGAAACAGTGTTTGGAATGGTGGTATTTCATTAGATGATTCTAATGTAGATTTGTTCAAATTGGTAGTAGTTGTTGAAATGGATGAGAATAATAGAGCAGAGACAAATGGTTTGAAAATGACTTGTGAATTGGACATGGTTGATTCAGATAAATGTGTCATTGTAGTTGTTAAAGATGCATTAACATATTCAGGAGCATTATCGGAAACAATAGTAGGAAGAACATAAGACTTACATGATTTTCCGGATTCAGAAGGTAGACCCTGAGATTTAGAGGATTCAGGTCTTTGTCTCTTCTTTCCCTTTTTCTTTGGACCAGAAGCATTTGATCTTTTCTTTCCTTTTCTTACATCACAATCAACTTCTTCAGCATGAAGTTTAGTGTAATTAAAATTGGACATATCATGTCCTTCTTCTTCCATCATCCGAACATATATAGAAACACTTGATATATTATCCATATTTGAAAAAAGAGGATAATCAGTAATTGGAATCCTTCTTTGAGTAGTGGCTTCAAACTGTTCACCCATAGGTTTAACTTTAATCTTATCAATTATTTGCATGTTCCTCAAGTTCTATGCAGTAAATGATTCACCAATACTGGGAGACAGATCTTATGTGTAATTTACTTCTTCCACCAGAGATTTTACTAACCAACTTTCCACAAGAATGTCAGTCAGAAGACGTCCACAGGGAACATAGGTAGGAACATTCTTCTTAAGATTTCTAGTGGTTCTCGTTTTCTTAACAATATCCTTCAGATGACTGAATAAGACATAGGGAAGATTAATCTTCTGCTTGGTTAGCAAATAGTAAAACATTAATTTCTGACTAAAATTGAAGTAATCAGAAGAGTTTGAAGTAGGTATAGGGTTTATACAACCCAAAATGATCTTGTGCCAAACTCTGAGATTTGGATGAAGATCCTTGCTCTTATATTTTGTCTTTTCATCAGAATAATTCTTAAACACTAGCCGATTGAGTGACTTCGTTGCAAAATTTAATTTAATCTTTATAGTTTTAAACTTCTTTTCCATTTTATATGTACATTTGCCTTCCATAAACTTTAAACCTAGAAGATCAACAATGTGGTTTTCAGTTATGACCATCCTTAATCCAATGACATCAGAGACAATATGCAGATCATCACAATCAGCATTCTTCCATAAGTCTTTTACTAAATCTCCATAAACAGGACCATGAATCCTGTTAAAGTAGTTCTCCCATCCCTGAGTTTCTAATTCTTATTTTAGGTCAATCCCATTATCAGCTAAAATGTTGAAATCAACCAAAAATTCCTGAAGAACATCTAGTTCTTATGGAGGAATGATGCAATGAACTTGAGATGTTTGTTGAGTGATGTGATTCTTATTAATTTTTGTAGAAGAGGTAGTAGCAACGAATGTCATTACAGGAGGAACCAATGAAGTTGATGGAGCGAAGGTACATGGTGATGAAGATCCGTAAGTAAATGGTGGTTTTGATGCTTGATCAAATTAGTTTGCAAACTTAACTATTTCTTTTGGAGAATTGGTCATCATGAATTTGATTTGAAGAGGAATATAAATGAATGTTGAAAGTTTTTGACAGAGAACCCAAAAAAGCATTTGAAGGAGAAGAGGGGTTTAAGGTTTATAATATGTGAGGAAGTGAGAGTGAGCGTGTCTTAGTGTGAGAAAGTGAGTTATATAGAGGGAGAATGAAATTTTGAATTATAGAATTTAAGTATCAAACAAAATAAAGAATAACAATTTTTTTTAAAGACATAGTATTGAAGGTAATAAATGAAGGCAGTCATGAAAGAATCAATTCCAAGAAATAGCACAATGTTCATGATCTAGCTTAGGTAGCATGTGATGATTAAAAATAACCAAGGGTTACATGCTTTAATCACTACATCCAACAAAGTGACACGGCCAATTCAAGCTACCGACAGAAAACACAGAGCCGCCACCGAACTTTATTTATCCCGAAGGAAGGGGAAATATCGATAAAACCACAAGGGAATGGATAAGATGGTCTTGCGACCAAGAGAAAGGGTAAGGGAGTCGATTATGCGAGGGGAAGGTATTAGCACCCCTCACATCCGTCATACTCAACGGGATCCATTTTGTTTGTTTGTCTTTAAAGGGTGTATTTATCTATAACTATACTTGCTTAAGGGGAAAGAATGGTTTTATTATTATTGCGTTCGTGAGGGTTTCACGACCCTTTTCCTACGTATCCAATGAAGGAATCAGAACACCATAGTTCCTCTAGAAAATGGTTGGTTTGTTTGTGTTTTTTAGTGGGCGACATTAACGCACACATTCTAGCAATAGACATGGCCGGTATCGCGGTAGAACGGAGATAATATGCCCTTTGGGGGAAGTTTTGATTTGTTAAGTGTTTTGCGAGTTTTTAAAATGAATTAAAGTAATGATTAAAGGTGTTTTTGGATTTTTGATTTGTGAATGTTAAGTTTTAATTACAAAAGAAGAAAAAAGTTTAAGAGGGAGACTAGAAGAAAACCTAATTGTTATTATGTACAAAGTTCGACCCTAAAGTTTAATTTCAATATAAACCATTAAAAAGAGAGCTTAATCGTCTCATGGAACTACTTAAGGAAACAAGTTATCAAGGTTTACCGAGCAATCAAAAATAAAATAAATAACTATCAATGTATATTTTTTAGGATATTTTCAAATAGAGAGATTATAAGATCGAAAAAAACCTAAATTCTAGAATTATCTATGACTACAAAATAGAGAAATTCTAATACCAAAAGAAAATTAAAATTCTAAATTTAATATTATTTATCAATACTATTAATAATTTTGGTATTTTATTATTTATTATTTTATATTTAAGATATATTAAAAACAAAAGGGAATTAAAATCCTAACTCTAATTTTTTCTAATTTAAAACAATCAAAAAAGAAAACGAGCCAAACCGAGCTAAGGGTGCAAACAATAGGTAACATGGTGTAAAAAGGAAGTCTGGGCGCAAGGCCTAGCCCAACATAAACAAAAACAAACAAAAAACAGACTTTTCACATAAAGGAACAAAGGGCTTTGGGGGGTGCAGAGCCGAATTTAGTGGTATGGCCAAAGCAAACTGGGCGCCGAGCCCAAACAGTAAAAGCCCAAGCAGGATTTTGTGGTGGTTTATCAAAACAAGGCTTTACCAAAAGGTTATAATGGGCTAGGGGACGGGTTTTGGCCCAGGTAGTGCAACATTAATCCAACAATCTCAAATTAATTCAATATTTTATTTTATCAATATATTAACATGAATTGAGACTAAAAGAAACAAAATATCAGAACAAAAAAAAATTAAAAGAGGAACTAGGGTTCTCATTCTTCGATCCTCAACTTGCAGCGGAGGACACCTAACCTTCTTCCTCAGTCAGCAACACCATAATCAACAACACTCCTACCACCATTCGCTCGAACCTTGCTTAGGCATCTCTGTCCCAACTCGGATCAATCTTCTCAAACTCGTCGGTGGCTCCATCCTTCATCTCATCCTCGTTATTTCAAATCAACTCAACTCCTTCACCGATCCACACTCGTCTCCGAGTCTCCTCCTCTCTTTCTCAACTTCAATCTCTCAACAACACCAAAGATTGGACATAAGGACAAATTCTCTCAACCTCTCACGGTAATCCTATGTTCATCTTCGTTTTTAAAGATAATAAAGATTTGGACTTAACTCTTCCTCTGTTTTTTAGATTCAATAAAACAGCCACAATAGTAGAGCTATATAAAAAACAAAGGGTAAGTGAAAGATTAAATTACCTACGACGATTTAGTTTCTTCCAAACGCTTATTGAGGTATGTCTTTTGATCGAAATCCTTGCTTCTCGGTCGAAAATTGTCGTTGTTATTCTTGTTCATTGCCAATTAAATTTTCCATGTTGAGGTCACTGTTGAGTTATTGTGAGTGTGCTGATGATGTCGAGACGGGGCAGATACGATGTGGATGATGTCTAGCGGTGAACTCTATGATTTTCGAGTGGTATGGTTGTGGAGAGTTGATGGTAGTTCTGTGGCAGAGGTTATATAGGGGTGTGAGTAAAGGGGTTCATAAAGGTGGTATGAAGTATGTAGATATTTGAAGGGTTGTTGCTGTTGAATGTTGCAGTTGGAGTGTGAAAAATCTCTCTTGGTTTGCTTGGCTGTATAAAATCACTCTTTCTTGGTTTTGCTGGCTAGGTTCTCTCTCTTTCTCCACAACCGTCCCCTTCAATGAAACAATGGCCTTTTTTTTATAGTGAAACTAGAGGTGGAAATTAGGGGGAAATTAGAATACCTTTGAACAAATTTGGAAAGCTGGCTTTGTGGCCTTTTTGAGTGCAGGTTTTCTGTCTTACTGATTTTGTGCAATGCTTGGCTCTCTTAGTGCATGTTTGGGACAACAATAACATAGTAGTAGCCACATGTTTTAGGCTTTGTTTGTAGGTCTGTTTTGGCAATTTTGCAGGACTGACTTATTGTGCAGAATTTTGGACTATATTGTTTGGTTGTTTATGTCACAGTTTTTGGCAGATTTGGGTAGTGAAGTGCAGGTGATATCTTTTCCTCTTTACCTTTCAATGATGTAAAGCCAACTTTCTTTTATTCAATAATTCTGAAGGGTTGGTACTTTTTAGGAACATGATGACACAATAGGGTGTTGTGAGCTACTTGTTAGCTTGCATTGTTTTTGTGAATTGCTGTTATGCTTTGGTTTATGCTGCTTCTTGCTGTTTTTTCTTTTGGTGCATTTGGCTTTGGCTGCTTTGCTTTGCAGCCTTGTTGATGCGCTGTTA
The DNA here is from genome assembly GCA_948472305.1 of Vicia faba. Classification (NCBI taxonomy): domain Eukaryota; kingdom Viridiplantae; phylum Streptophyta; class Magnoliopsida; order Fabales; family Fabaceae; genus Vicia; species Vicia faba. The sequence goes on along the minus strand of OX451740.1, from coordinate 1,340,470,278 downwards.
CGTTTTCCTGTTGCTGCCTATTATTTTTTCTGTTCTGCTATGTCTTGTTTGCTTGTTGCTTCTGTTTAGCGGTGTTGCTTTAGTAACAAGAAAACGTTTGCAATTTTTCCTTTTCTCTTTTTTGTGAACCAAAGAGGACAACTTTTTTGTGATTTGCAATTGGGAGAAAATGGCCCGTGATTAAAAATAAACCCTTTTTAATCTCTGATTCTAAATACCAACCCTTATAATGGGCATTTTTTTATTAGCAAATAATCCCTGCTTGGAATTTTATTGAGATATCGATGTTAGCTAACTTTTTTCCTTTTCTTGTTTCATGAACACGAGGAGTGGATGCCAAGTGAGGCAAGGTTAAAATCGTGGCATTGCTTGGAGGAGTTTGGAGGGAGATTTGAGAAGAGTCTTGAAGAGTTATATAGTCCATAGGATAACTTCATTAGCTTAGGAGTCCTCTTTGAACTTGTGCATTGTAAAAATCATTAGGACTTGTAATTAGAATGCTTGGAACAAACTTTTTATAGAAATGATGTATTTGAATGTGTAGGTTTATTGCAACATCTTGTAAACTTGTAAGCTAGCCAATTCAAAAATGGAATTTGTGATACATTCTTTTTTCAAAGTGTTTGCAAAACAAGCTACATCTTGAATTAAATCCAATGAAACAAATGAAATTCTTCAATATTTGCTCTTAAAGACGCCTTCTTCAAATGGGCTAAACAACCTTAAAAAATTTGAACCAAAATGAACACTCGAATGAATTATGAATGAATGAATATTCTCCACAACTTGAATTGGAAATAAATCTTAAAAAGGTCTTGTAACTTGTGATTTATCCTCTAAGCAATCCAAATCCATTTGATAAACCTTTCACCCGTAACTTTGATTTTAGAAATCCAAGCTACCTTGCAATCGAAGTGACAAACGATAACAAAGCCATGATCACAATACAAATAGACAACATCATCCTTGTATCACAATTTAAACTTTGCAATTCAATCATAACTCATAAGATCCTCCTCTGAAACCAAAAACAAACCCTAGTATCTCGGTGCTCTCGAAGGAACCTTATAGTGACCACAAAAATCCATCCCATGATCCACTAATCGAGAACCATATGCATTTCCCTTTTACCTGATAAGAGAACTTCAAAATAAAATTTAGACATAAAGAGGGCGCAACCCTAATACCTCAAACCAAAGCGCCTAATTCCATGAGATGCGGGATATGCAAATGACTGAGTGAAAATGGTGCAAATGGAATACAAAGTTCAAAGTCATACAAAAGTAAAAGAGGTAGGGCAAATTTAGGGCACGATACCAATATACTCAGGGTCTGGATAACCAAAGGCTTCCATCTGATCATAGATATTTATGACTGAAACATCTTCTAATAACCGAGTCTATAAAATAAAATTAGCAGAAGTATAATAAGTAAAGAGAAGGAGAGAAATGATATTTTCATATTCTTTAAGATCTTCTGTTGTACCCCAAAATTTGCCCTCCCATATTCTTCAAGAAATTGCCAAGTCAAGCTGTAAAAATCCCCAAGGGTTGCACAGTGTAAGGGCCTCCTAAGCAGTCAAGATTAGGGTTTGTGTTCTGATCAAGAAAATGAAGTTTCCAAGGGCCCAATCAAGTCTCACATGCCCACAAATATGGTCAAGCATCCTCATACCAAGTTTCAAGACATTCAGCTCAAAATTGCACAGTCAAAACCCTAAATTGCACTACAGTCAACTGTAGGGGAAAAATGGTCATTTGACAGTCAAAAGTTCAAATTTTTGGTCAACATCTCATTTTGAAGCCTTAAACATCATTTGATCAATGCTTGATCATGATTCTCAAAGCTTGGCTCAAAAATCATCAAGATGCAAAAGTTTCCTTATTTGGACAGTTGAAAAAGTCAACTGTAAATTGACCAGGGCATAACTTTCACATGGATTATCAGAAAAATTCCATCCAAAGCTCATTTTGAAGAGAAAGACATTTCCTACAACTCATCTTCATACTTCAAGTCCAATAAATGCTCTCACAAAAAGTTATCAATTTCAACATTATAGGTCATTTTCAAAAGTCAACAAAAAGGGACTTTAAGTCAAAGGCCATAACTTGAGATTGGTAAATCAAAATGACATGGGACCAAAGGCATTGGTTAGAGGACTCAAAGAACTTTCCAAAATGTCCAAGAACATGAGCAAATCTTAAACATTGAGCAAGTTAGGCCTTGTGGAAGTTGGGAAATTTTTGGATATTTTGAAAAGTCAACATTGATTCAAATGACCTAAAATTGCTAATGGGCCCATTTTTCTTCCACAATTCATCATCCTAAGCATGTGCACGACCACTTGGCCCAAAGGGAAGTATTTCCTTATTTTTTATTTATTTATTTGAATTTTTATTAATAATAATTCATTTAAATCAAATTAAATACATGAAAAATATTTAACCTAAGTTTTACAATCTTTTTGTGCATGAAATCTACTCAATAATTCGTGCATAATCAAATAGGGAAAGATTTGGAGAGATTGGATCATGATTGGTACAAAATTGCATGAAAAAGATTGAAAAAATGATGATTGAAAATCAAATCTCAAAAGCCATGAATGCAAGAGATTCTGATCAAGTTTGTTGACCTAATTTATTCATACATAAGCATAAAACGAAAACCTAATGAGAAGAACCATTGAGCTGCGCTAGAAACCAATTCACAAACTTGAAATTTTTGCAAAGAAACTCAAAACTGAAAACCTCATTCTAGGGCGATTCAAGGCACGATTTTTGTTTCATTAGCTTGCTGAAGCTTCATAGAACGATTTCCAATCAAAAACATTCATCAAAACTCAAAGAATTGGTACAACGAACCGGACCTGTGCACAAAAAATTTCATAGTCGTGCATCTTAATCCATGCATTCTTTGTGAAATTTAAAGCTTGATTCATGTTTGTCATTTGATTCTGATGCTAACCCAATGATTCAATTGTATTTTTATGCATTATACGCGATTATGCCATTATTGTTTTCTAGGGTTTACAGGACTTGGGATTAGGGGTTTTGAAACAAGGAAAAATTGGAACATAAGACCTAGACTATCCTAACCAGGACCTTCATACGAACTCATTGATAGGGTCGCGCTCACTTTATGAGCGTCCAGTGGCTAATCGCTATTTTCTTGTATGGTGTCTACAGCAACATTTGAAAATCGTTGCTTATGATGTTTACGTTTCAGGAAAATAAAATCCAACGAAGAAGATGATATCGTGGCTGCCAACGATTGGCTGGTTTGAAAATTCGCGCGCAAAGTCCACTAATGCTTTTGTTTTCTTTTATAATATTTATTCGTTATTATATATTAACACGCATGAATTGGTTCAGCTGGCAAGGCGTAGTGATGGCAAAGTACATGACCTGGGTTCGAGCCCCAGGTCTTCACCCTCTTCATATTATTTTGTACTTACTGATTCCATGCAGGTTCAATATCAAGGACCATCATACACCTTCATAATCTATCCGTCCACGCGCCAGTTGCATCAAATCAAAGGTCCAGATCCAAGATACATGGTGAGTCCCAGTCAACGCGCCAGCATACTCCCTGGAGAAAGTCAAACGGACCAAGGTTGATGGGCCCAAACTCCTGGGCTATACCTCCACATTGGGGACTGATACCCCCCTAGGTTTGCCATTTTAAATATTTTCTTTTGCATTATTTCTATTTTTATTTTAATTATTGAGTTTAATTAATTTATTATTTTCACAAAATATAAAAAACCATAAAAATCAGAAAAGAGAAAAATAATAATTATTTTTATTTTTAGTGTTTTCCTAAATAAATTATATTAATTCATAAATTGATTAGTTTTAAATTAGGTTTTCAATTTTAATTCTTTTAATAAAAATCTAAAAAACATAGAACTAGGGTTTAGTTAATTTTCATCTTTTTTTCTTTTATTCCATAATAATTAAATATTAGACATTTATTTTTATAATTAAATTTGCATATAAATTAATTAGGGTTAATATTAGGTTTTAATCTTCTTTTCTTAATAAATTAAAAAACAAATAGAATTAGGGTTAGCGTTTAATTTCAATTAATTCTTTTTTTCCCATTAAACATAAATACTAAAAAATACGAAAAACCTCTCCTTTTCCTTTTAATTTTAATTAATTTCATCATTTAATTTAATTTTGCAAAAAGGGTCCAACGCCCTCGTTTAATTCTTAATAAATCGCATATTTATTTTATTCCGTTTAAAGATTTATGTATCTCTCCCAAAGCCGTGTAACTAATTGCTCGCACTTTTAATTCTTTACTTTTCTTTTATTTCTTTATTTTTCTGTCAAATCGGGTCCTGGTTTAATTTTGGCGATGTGGACCCGCGCCTTTTGTAATAGTTTAGAAATTTTACTTTCCGCAAATTTTTAACTGTTAAATAATGGCATGAAAGAATGTATGGACAAAAAATAAAAACAAGCGTAGAACACCAATAACATGACAAGATAAATACAAATGAACATGACACACAAATCACACGCCACCCCTAGGGTACGCCTCACTGTTGCCTTGCCTTTCGAAAGGTGATCGTCGAGTAGAGGATGTCTTAGTAAGTCCTCATGATCCGGGAACCTGGCATGAGGGTAGCTTCTAAGGTGTCTTCCCATTGCTCTGGTGATCACTATGTCCCGAACCTCGAATTGACCCGAACACCTCCAACGGTGGTGCTACCTACCTCTCAATGGTGGGATGGCACTACTTTAAAGGACATTTACACAGACGAATTCCTTAGGGTAGGTAGAAGACTCTAGATACTCGCTCTAAATTTCAAAACAAATCAAAAATACTTTTCACACCGACACCTTTTCAAAAGCTTTCGAAAGCAATTTTTCAAACACTCTTGAGGACCGATACAAGAGTCGAACTGGAATTTTCAAAGAAACTTTTTAAAACCCACAGTTGAAAAGCAAACAAACCATTTTTGAAAACACAATGAGCAAGTATCTAAGAGCCCATGGATAACCATGGATAGAAAGGGTGCTAACACCTTCCCTTTCTATAATCTACCTCCCGAACCGAGAGCAATCTCTATAAGGAATTTTTCTATGCTTTTGTCCTTTCCATTTGGAGAAAATAAAAGACGGTGGCGACTCTTGCTTCCGCGACATTTCGCGAAACCAGCGTTAAACAGTCAGTTCCAGATCCACCGATCACAGAACTGGCGACTCTGCTGGGGATTATCTTATAAAGTGAGGTGTACCTTAGGGCTAGTTCATAACTGTGTTTTCAATTGTTTTCCTTGTGTGCTTTAAAATTGTGGGTTGCTTGGGAGTTCTATAGATCCTAACCCGGATCTGGGGGATACCTTCTTAGAAAGTAGCAACAAGGCTGTGAGGGAACTGTGCGGGGTATATCGACATGGTTGAAACAGTCTGCTACGTTGATGTGGCACTTTGGTGTATAGCGGTAACCCTTTGAGTTCAGTCAAGGAGAGTACGGGGCCTCCGCGTGGTGTCGTGAAGCATCAACAGACCTTAGGAACCTTAATTGAACTATCTTGGCCTCTTTAGGGTAGTGAGATAACTGACTTTGGTGCATTCCGAGGTTGGTTGATACTCGATACTACACCCAATTGAGGGTTGCTTTCCTGGAATATTTCGGTCGCCAGTTCAGTGGCTAAATCGAAACGATGAACAATGAAAGCAATCCCGTGATATTGGGACCCTTAGAACCTGGTTACTTTGATAGGACAGGTTGAACCCACCAACTTCAAGAGGGTACTACCCAGACCCCATGCCAGCCTTAAACCTTAAGGGCTCTTTGTGTGACTTGTGTGCCTTCAAACTTGGATTACTTGCATGCTTGTTATCTGACATCTGAACTTCTTGCAGGTTTTATTTATAGTCCTTAACTAGGACTCATGACAGGGTTTACTGAATTTCCTGCAGGTTTTGTTGATAGTCCTTAATTGGGACTCATAACAAAGTTTACTAAGTTTCTTGCAGGTTTTGGTTTGCAGTCCTTAATTAGGACTCATAACAGGTTTTACTTGAGTTTCTTGCAGGTTTCTGTTTATAGTCCTTAATAAGGGCTCATAACAGGGTTTATTCATATTACCCCATGCATCATGACATCATACCATTGCATACATCCTAACCCATTTCAAGGATCTCAAGGGCTTATGATGCAGGTCAGGGTGAATCAACTATCCCAGCAAGGGGCAAAGAGGATTTATTTTCCTCTAGCCAAGGTTGTCAGGGGCTATGACCCACTTGATATGGTGAGCTTTGACTCTTGAAGAAGGTTCCCCTAACCAAGTTTGTTTGGAAATCAAAACCAGACATGATGATTAAAGTCAGGGGCTATGACCCACTGGATATGGTGAGCCTTTGACCCTTGAAGAAGGAATCTCAGCAAACATGAAGTTCCCTCAATCAAGCTACCTAGTTCTAACAATTTTTGTTTACCCCGCGAGATCCTTGAAAACATTGCATGCATATCATACATACCATCGCATTACAGGTACCCTTTGGACAGGTCACTTACCATCTCCGCTGTTTATTTCAGTCAATGGCTTCCCAACAAGATAACCAGGACCTTCTTGCTCAAGAGACTCGGTTTGGGGAAATCCTCCTGAATCTATCCAAGGGACAGGAGGAGCTAAGGACACTTCTCAGGGAGACTTTGGCCAGGAACAGTGCTGAGGATGAACGGATGAGATATCAGCAAGCTGAAATGGATGCCTTGAAAGTCCAGATGCTGGGGCAGGCGACTGCCATTCAAAGTTTAGTTCAAAAACAAGATGAGCTCAGGGTCCTCGTCAACCAACTGCTTCGGGGTAACCAGCTGGGGAAAACATCTAGGGTTGAAGAGCCAGTCATCATTCAACCACCCTTGAGACAAGCAGACAAGGGAAAAGCTCCTCAGATGGCTTCAGTATCATCAATTCAGTATCAACCTCATCAGCTTCAGCCAGGCAAGCCCAAAAAGCAATTCACCAAGCTCAACGTGTCGCTGCCTCAAGCCTTACAACAACTGCTGAGGTTGAATCTGGTAACTCTAAAGGATCCTCCTAAGAATCCCAACAGGACACCTTCAAGGTATAACCCTAACGCTCGCTGCGCTTATCATTCTGACAGCCCGGGGCATGCTACAGAGGATTGTTGGACTCTGAAGAATAAGATCCAGGACCTGATTGAGGAAGGAGCTATGGAATTCACCCAAGATGGCCAGGCTGAGTGCTTCTACCATCCCTACAGGAGGCACCATTTGAAGTAACAAGCCCTGAGATGAGAAGACTTTTGTTCGTTAGGATTTTCAAGTTGTAACTTCTTTCTGTTCAAACATTTACTCATGATTAAACATTGTTATTTCATTAATGCATCGCATATGTCTGTTCTGAAACAATATATTCGTATTCACTAAATGCAAATTATTTCCATATTTTTTCTGATGTCAACTCTTGATCTAAAATTCTAAGCCTCTTGAGGGAGGATGACGAAAACGATACCATAATCTACAGTATGCTTTTGAACAGACCCCGCTGATGAGGTACAGGCATTGTTTGAATCCCTAAACACTGGAGTTATAAGGATGATAATCCCTCGTCAACCCCTCTGAGCCAAAGAAGTAGGAGTTTTTTCTTTTCGAAAATTAAAACCCTTAATCATAACCTGGGGCAGGGTAGTTCTCTCAGTTGATCCAAGTGCATAACGAATGGCACCAAAGAGATCCTTACGAAAAAAAGAAAGACAGTGATGGTTCCGAAAAATCGTAAAGACAGGCAGTCATTATCAAAAAAGTTCATAAATGAAAAGCCCAAAAAGTCAAAACCTATAAAGGGGACTTACGAAACTGGGGCATCCCGCTGACTGTAATTCCAAAAAAGGAAACAGCTCAGGCAAAAAACAGGGATAACAAAATCAAAAAGAAAGAGGTCTTATAAACCCTCAACAATAACAAAAAGGAATGACTGTCTATCCAACATAAACGTTCAGTATCCGACCATCACTGGAAAATCAGAGCAAAGACTCAAACAATGTCTAACGTATGATCAACTGAGTTTAGGTTTGGAGAACATCACGAAGAGCGGGTGGGTATAAATAAAATTTGAGCCTTTATCCTTTGTTTCTTGAACCGTGAACCAGGCCACGTTATAACCCTTAAAAGTCCTAGCTAAAGCATGGGTTAGTTCGAAAGCATACTGTTACAAAAGGTATCCTGACTCCTTAAGGCTTACTATAAAGAAGGAGTTGACATCACGTTTTACAAACATTCATTTGTTTTATGAAAAAAGAATGCATTTTCAAAATCTTCAAGACAGACATAGGCTTTGCATTTTTAACATAACTTTGTTTGCATATGACTTTTTGTTTGAACAGCAGGGAAATTCGCACGATGAATACCTAAGGAACAGAAGTACTTCCAATCAAGGGGCAGATCTGATCATGGCCTATTATCTGGGGCAATCCAATCAAGATTCGGAGAATCTCTCAAAGGCTAAATAGACTGGGGCAAATCTCCGCCTGAGTCACTTGGGGCACTCCAGCAACGAATCTGGCCTGATCAAACACCTTCCGGTGGCATGACAAAACACTTCTAACAGGAGCAACTCCCTACATTTCCTGAACGTGGACATAGTCGAAAAATACTACGCAAAGTCAAAGACCCGCTAGGTTGACACACCTAGGCGAAAACAAGGGCTTCCCGGCGAACCAAAAGGGTTCGGGCAAAAATAAGGGATGAAATGAAAATATATGTACACCCGGCAAGTCGAAAACCTGAAAAGGCAGTTTGGACAAAAATGGGTATCCCGGTGGACTGAAAACCCGAAAGGGCGGTCCAGGCAAAGGTAAGCGATCAAAAGCGTACGACTATGTCCCGGTATCTTGTCACTTGCCTGCCAGAAGAAGGTTTGTCCATCAACGACTATCAGCGCCTCATAGGTCTTCCTCTCCCACCTCAGAAACAGGGGCAATAAAGAGTCGTCTAAGAGCAATCTAATTGTTCTGTCCTCCAAGGTACCAAGGTAGGTTCAGCTAAAGAACATAACCAGATATCCTAATTCCCCAGAGAGTAAGTCAGCAGTCAGTACATTCTTCTCCAAGCTATATTGAGTGTCCTCCCGCAGATCTCAATATGCCCCAGCAGCATATATACATATATTCTTAACAAGCATCCCCGGCAGTCTTGGTCTAAAGATTGTTCCCCGACGGCATATCAAATATTCAAAGGAATCACTTCCCCAGCATATCAAAACTTCTCCAGAAGAGTCCAATCCAGTTCCCCAGGAAGGTTGGAATTCATATCCCCAAGCAGTAAGCTTATCCCCAGTAGATTCTGGAAGCTCAACCTCTCAGAGCACGAACGCGTCGCCCGGTTTTATTTAAAGAGTTATTTCCTTAACAGGATATAACTGGGTTATCCTCAGCCAAAAGCCATGGAAAGAGCGTCTCCGACGAAGTTCTCTTACCCCCAGCGAAGTCTATCAATACTTCCGATACAACAAAGATATCCTCAGTAAGTTATTATCAACAACTCAACAAAGCATCTCCCTCCCCACAGAGTATTGCTCCCCAGCAAGATTGTCAAAGTGCTTTCCTCCCCGCAGAATATTCCATTCGCCAAGTTTATTTCCCAACGGAGTCATCTTCTCCTACCGGTATTCTTGCAGCTATCATCTCCAGCGGAAGTAAAAGCTTATTCTTCAACATCAGCCCAAGAGTGACTTCCCGGCACCCGTCAAGGATTTACTTTCCTAGACGAAAACATACATAAACATCACATACATCATTATAGCATGCATATACGCATCACATCTTACAAATCTCATTTATGTTGAGAACATCATTGCTTGATCCATATCATGCATTGCATATGACTGACCTTTACCTTTCAGGAAAGATTCAGCTAAATTCTCAATCATATTTCAAGACCCAGACCGGTTCAGTTAATCAACTCCAAAGATTTCTTATCCAGTCCAAGGCCTTCTCTAGTCCAGCTAAATCGACCCCAAACAGATTTTTCTGATGAAGACTCAGTAGAAGTTATCAGGTTTTTCTCAAACGTCCGCTTTTGAGATTATAATTTCCTATGGTTCCCTCCCCGACGGTGCGTGAGGTGATAATTCCATTTTAGGTTATAATTTCCTATGGTTCTCTCCCCGACGGTGCGTGAGATGATAATTCCATTTTAGGTTTTTCTCAAACGTCCGCTTTTGAGATTATAATTTCCCATGGTTCCCTCCCCGACGGTGCGTGAGGTGATAATTCCAGTCCAGGTTTTTCTCAAACGTCCGCTTTTGAGATTATAATTTCCTATGGTTCTCTCCCCGAAGGTGCGTGAGATGATAATTCCATTTTAGGTTTTTCTCAAACGTCCGCTTTTGAGATTATAATTTCCTATGGTTCCCTCCCCGACGGTGCGTGAGGTGATAATTCCAGTCCAGGTTTTTCTCAAACGTCCTCTTTTGAGATTATAATTTCCTATGGTTCTCTCCCCGACGATGCGTGAGATGATAATTCCATTTTAGGTTTTTCTTTGAGATTATAATTTCCTATGGTTCTCTCCCCGACGGTGCGTGAGATGATAATTCCATTTTAGGTTTTTCTTTGAGATTATAATTTCCTATTGGTTCTCTTCCCGACGGTGCGTGAGATGATAATTCCATTTTAGGTTTTTCTTTGAGATTATAATTTCCTATTGGTTCTCTCCCCGACGGTGCGTGAGATGATAATTCCATTTTAGGTTTTTCTTTGAGATTATAATTTCCTATTGGTTCTCTCCCCGACGGTGCGTGAGATGATAATTCCATTTTAGGTTTTTCTTTGAGATTATAATTTCCTATGGTTCTCTCCCCGACAGTGCGTGAGATGATAATTCCATTTTAGGTTTTTCTTCGAGATTATAATTTCCTATTGGTTCTCTCCCCGACGGTGCGTGAGATGGTAATTCCATTTTAGGTTTGTCTTTGAGATTATAATTTCCTATGGTTCTCGCCCCGACGGTGCGTGAGATGATAATTCCATTTTAGGTTTTTCTTTGAGATTATAATTTCCTATGGTTCTCTCCCCGACGGTGCGTGAGATGATAATCCCATTTTAGGTTTTTTCTTCGAGATTATAATTTCCTATTGGTTCTCTCCCCGACGGTGCGTGAGATGATAATTCCATTTTAGGTTTTTCTTTGAGATTATAATTTCCTATGGTTCTCTCCCCGATGGTGCGTGAGATGATAATTCCATTTTAGGTTTTTTCTTTGAGATTATAATTTCCTATGGTTCTCTCCCCGACGGTGCGTGAGATGATAATTCCATTTTAGGTTTTTCTCAAACGTCCGCTTTTGAGATTATAATTTCCTATGGTTCCCTCCCCGACGGTGCGTGAGGTGATAATTCCAGTCCAGGTTTTTCTCAAACGTCCGCTTTTGAGATTATAATTTCCTATGGTTCTCTCCCCGACGGTGCGTGAGATGATAATTCCATTCCAGGTTCTTCTCAAACGTCCGCTTTCGAGATTATAATTGCCTATTGGCTCTCTTCCCGATACTGCGAAGATGGTAATTCCCACCAAGATTTTCTCAACGAGCGTTGTTGAAGTTAAAGTCACCCAAGGTTCTCTCACCGTTCCTGCTGAGGTAGTAACCATCCCTGGTTCATGCATCATCTTGTGAAGCTCCAGATCCAACTCCTGTAACTAGTCAGGACATATCTATACCAAGCATCTGAAAACCAACTCCTGCAACATGTTAGGTACTCATTTTTCTTTTGCAGGTATGCAGGTTCTCGCTAAGGAATCTCTTATGCGATCAACATCCAGATGGCATCTATAAGCCCATCATCCTATCCATCAATCTCCAAATGGCATCTATAAGCCCATTCCCATCATCACACTGCTACTATGTGAGCGCAAATTTCTGGGCACTTTAGTGTTCAATCATCTTCCACCCTCGGATTACGAAAGGCACGTCAGCCAATCTGCATCCTCAGGTCTAAGAAGATTGAACAGGGGCAACTGTTGTACCCCAAAATTTGCCCTCCCATATTCTTCAAGAAATTGCCAAGTCAAGCTGTAAAAATCCCCAAGGGTTGCACAGTGTAAGGGCCTCCTAAGCAGTCAAGATTAGGGTTTGTGTTCTGATCAAGAAAATGAAGTTTCCAAGGGCCCAATCAAGTCTCACATGCCCACAAATATGGTCAAGCATCCTCATACCAAGTTTCAAGACATTCAGCTCAAAATTGCACAGTCAAAACCCTAAATTGCACTACAGTCAACTGTAGGGGCAAAATGGTCATTTGACAGTCAAAAGTTCAAATTTTTGGTCAACATCTCATTTTGAAGCCTTAAACATCATTTGATCAATGCTTGATCATGATTCTCAAGGCTTGGCTCAAAAATCATCAAGATGCAAAAGTTTCCTTATTTGGACAGCTGAAAAAGTCAACTGTAAATTGACCAGGGCATAACTTTCACATGGATTATCAGAAAAATTCCATCCAAAGCTCATTTTGAAGATAAAGACATTTCCTACAACTCATCTTCATACTTCAAGTCCAAGAAATGCTCTCACAAAAAGTTATCAATTTCAACATTATAGGTCATTTTCAAAAGTCAACAAAAAGGGACTTTAAGTCAAAGGCCATAACTTGAGATTGGTAAATCAAAATGACATGGGACCAAATTAATTGGTTAGAGGACTCAAAGACCTTTCCAAAATGTCCAAGAACATGAGCAAATCTTAAAAATTGAGCAAGTTAGGCCTTGTGGAAGTTGGGAAATTTTTGGATATTTTGAAAAGTCAACATTGATTCAAATGACCTAAAATTGCTAATGGGCCCATTTTTCTTCCACAATTCATCATCCCAAGCATGTGCACGACCACTTGGCCCAAAGGGAAGTATTTCCTCATTTTTTATTTATTTATTTGAATTTTTATTAATAATAATTCATTTAAATCAAATTAAATACATGAAAAATATTTAACCTAAGTTTTACAATCTTTTTGTGCATGAAATCTACTCAATAATTCGTGCATAATAAAATAGGGAAAGATTTGGAGAGATTGGATCATGATTGGTACAAAATTGCATGAAAAAGATTGAAAAAATGATGATTGAAAATCAAATCTCAAAAGCCATGAATGCAAGAGATTCTGATCAAGTTTGTTGACCTAATTTATTCATACATAAGCATAAAACGAAAACCTAATGAGAAGAACCATTGAGCTGTGCTAGAAACCAATTCACAAACTTGAAATTTTTGCAAAGAAACTCAAAACTGAAAACCTCATTCTAGGGCGATTCAAGGCACGATTTTTGTTTCATTAGCTTGCTGAAGCTTCATAGAACGATTTCCAATCAAAAACATTCATCAAAACTCAAAGAATTGGTACAACGAACCAGACCTGTGCACAAAAAATTTCATAGTCGTGCATCTTAATCCATGCATTCTTTGTGAAATTTAAAGCTTGATTCATGTTTGTCATTTGATTCTGATGCTAACCCAATGATTCAATTGTATTTTTATGCATTATACGCGATCATGCCATTATTGTTTTCTAGGTTTACAGGACTTGGGATTAGGGGTTTTGAAACAAGGAAAAATTGGAACACAAGACCTAGACTATCCTAACCAGGACCTTCATACGAACTCATTGATAGTGTCGCGCTCAATTTATGAGCGTCCAGTGGCTAATCGCTATTTTCTTGTATGGTGTCTACAACAACATTTGAAAACCGTTGCTTATGATGTTTACGTTTCAGGAAAATAAAATCCAACGAAGAAGATGATATCGTGGCTGCCAACGATTGGCTGGTTTGAAAATTTGCGCGCAAAGTCCACTAATGCTTTTGTTTTCTTTTATAATATTTATTCGTTATTATATATTAACACGCGTGAATTGGTTCAGCTGGCAAGGCGTAGTGATGGAAAAGTACATGACCTGGGTTCGAGCCCCAGGTCTTCACCCTCTTCATATTATTTTGTACTTACTGATTCCAATCAGGTTCAATATCAAGGACCATCATACACCTTCATAATCTATCCGTCCACGCGCCAGTTGCATCAAATCAAAGGTCCAGATCCAAGATACATGGTGAGTCCCAGTCAACGCGCCAGCATACTCCCTGGAGAAAGTCAAACGGACCAAGGTTGATGGGCCCAAACTCCTGGGCTATACCTCCACATTGGGGACTGATACCCCCCTAGGTTTGCCATTTTAAATATTTTCTTTTGCATTATTTCTATTTTTATTTTAATTATTGAGTTTAATTAATTTATTATTTTCACAAAATATAAAAAACCATAAAAATCAGAAAAGAGAAAAATAATAATTATTTTTATTTTTAGTGTTTTCCTAAATAAATTATATTAATTCAAAAATTGATTAGTTTTAAATTAGGTTTTCAATTTTAATTCTTTTAATAAAAATCTAAAAAACATAGAACTAGGGTTTAGTTAATTTTCATCTTTTTTTCTTTTATTCCATAATAATTAAATATTAGACATTTATTTTTATAATTAAATTTGCATATAAATTAATTAGGGTTAATATTAGGTTTTAATCTTCTTTTCTTAATAAATTAAAAAACAAATAGAATTAGGGTTAGCGTTTAATTTCAATTAATTCTTTTTTTCCCATTAAACATAAATACTAAAAAATACCAAAAACCTCTCCTTTTCCTTTTAATTTTAATTAATTTCATCATTTAATTTAATTTTGCAAAAAGGGTCCAACGCCCTCGTTTAATTCTTAATAAATCGCATATTTATTTTATTCCGTTTAAAGATTTATGTATCTCTCCCAAAGCCGTGTAACTAATTGCTCGCACTTTTAATTCTTTACTTTTCTTTTATTTCTTTATTTTTCTGTCAAATCGGGTCCTGGTTTAATTTTGGCGATGTGGACCCGCGCCTTTTGTAATAGTTTAGAAATTTTACTTTCCGCAAATTTTTAACTGTTAAATAATGGCATGAAAGAATGTATGGACAAAAAATAAAAACAAGCGTAGAACACCAATAACATGACAAGATAAATACAAATGAACATGACACACAAATCACACGCCACCCCTAGGGTACGCCTCACTGTTGCCTTGCCTTTCGAAAGGTGATCGTCGAGTAGAGGATGTCTTAGTAAGTCCTCATGATCCGGGAACCTGGCATGAGGGTAGATTCTAAGGTGTCTTCCCATTGCTCTGGTGATCACCATGTCCCGAACCTCGAATTGACCCGAACACCTCCAACGGTGGTGCTACCTACCTCTCAATGGTGGGATGGCACTACTTTAAAGGACATTTACACAGACGAATTCCTTAGGGTAGGTAGACGACTCTAGATACTCGCTCTAAATTTCAAAACAAATCAAAAATACTTTTCACACTGACACCTTTTCAAAAGCTTTCGAAAGCAATTTTTCAAACACTCTTGAGGACCGATACAAGAGTCGAACTGGAATTTTCAAAGAAACTTTTTAAAACCCACAGTTGAAAAGCAAACAAACCATTTTTGAAAACACAATGAGCAAGTATCTAAGAGGCCATGGATAACCATGGATAGAAAGGGTGCTAACACCTTCCCTTTCTATAATCTACCTCCCGAACCGAGAGCAATCTCTATAAGGAATTTTTCTGTGCTTTTGTCCTTTCCATTTGGAGAAAATAAAAGACGGTGGCGACTCTTGCTTCCGTGACATTTCGCGAAACCAGCGTTAAACAGTCAGTTCCAGATCCACCGATCACAGAACTGGCGACTCTGCTGGGGATTATCTTATAAAGTGAGCTGTACCTTAGGGCTAGTTCATAACTGTGTTTTCAATTGTTTTCCTTGTGTGCTTTAAAATTGTGGGTTGCTTGGGAGTTCTATAGATCCTAACCCGGATCTGGGGGATACCTTCTTAAAAAGTAGCAACAAGGCTGTGAGGGAACTGTGCGGGGTATACCGACATGGTTGAAATAGTCTGCTACGTTGATGTGGCACTTTGGTGTGTACCGGTAACCCTTTGAGTTCAGTCAAGGAGAGTACGGGGCCTCCGCGTGGTGTCGTGAAGCATCAACAGACCTTAGGAACCTTAATTGAACTATCTTGGCCTCTTTAGGGTAGTGAGATAACTGACTTTGGTGCAGTCTGAGGTTGGTTGATACTCGATACTACACCCAATTGAGGGTTGCTTTCCTGGAATATTTCGGTCGCCAGTTCAGTGGCTAAATCGAAACGATGAACAATGAAAGCAATCCCGTGATATTGGGACCCTTAGAACCCGGTTACTTTGATAGGACAGGTTGAACCCACCAACTTCAAGAGGGTACTACCCAGACCCCATGCTGGCCTTAAACCTTAAGGGCTCTTTGTGTGACTTGTGTGCCTTCAAACTTGGATTACTTGCATGCTTGTTATCTGACATCTGAACTTCTTGCAGGTTTTGTTTATAGTCCTTAACTAGGACTCATGACAGGGTTTACTGAATTTCCTGCAGGTTTTGTTGATAGTCCTTAATTGGGACTCATAACAAAGTTTACTAAGTTTCTTGCAGGTTTTGGTTTGCAGTCCTTAATTAGGACTCATAACAGGTTTTACTTGAGTTTCTTGCAGGTTTCTGTTTATAGTCCTTAATAAGGGCTCATAACAGGGTTTATTCATATTACCCCATGCATCATGACATCATACCATTGCATACATCCTAACCCATTTCAAGGATCTCAAGGGCTTATGATGCAGGTCAGGGTGAATCAACTATCCCAGCAAGGGGCAAAGAGGATTTATTTTCCTCTAGCCAAGGTTGTCAGGGGCTATGACCCACTTGATATGGTGAGCTTTGACTCTTGAAGAAGGTTCCCCTAACCAAGTTTGTTTGGAAATCAAAACCAGACATGATGATTAAAGTCAGGGGCTATGACCCACTGGATATGGTGAGCCTTTGACCCTTGAAGAAGGAATCTCAGCAAACATGAAGTTCCCTCAATCAAGCTACCTAGTTCTAACAATTTTTGTTTACCCCGCGAGATCCTTGAAAACATTGCATGCATATCATACATACCATCGCATTACAGGTACCCTTTGGACAGGTCACTTACCATCTCCGCTGTTTATTTCAGTCAATGGCTTCCCAACAAGATAACCAGGACCTTCTTGCTCAAGAGACTCGGTTTGGGGAAATCCTCCTGAATCTATCCAAGGGACAGGAGGAGCTAAGGACACTTCTCAGGGAGACTTTGGCCAGGAACAGTGCTGAGGATGAACGGATGAGATATCAGCAAGCTGAAATGGATGCCTTGAAAGTCCAGATGCTGGGGCAGGCGACTGCCATTCAAAGTTTAGTTCAAAAACAAGATGAGCTCAGGGTCCTCGTCAACCAACTGCTTCGGGGTAACCAGCTGGGGAAAACATCTAGGGTTGAAGAGCCAGTCATCATTCAACCACCCTTGAGACAAGCAGACAAGGGAAAAACTCCTCAGATGGCTTCAGTATCATCAATTCAGTATCAACCTCACCAGCTTCAGCCAGGCAAGCCCAAAAAGCAATTCACCAAGCTCAACGTGTCGCTGCCTCAAGCCTTACAACAACTGCTGAGGTTGAATCTGGTAACTCTAAAGGATCCTCCTAAGAATCCCAACAGGACACCTTCAAGGTATAACCCCAACGCTCGCTGCGCTTATCATTCTGACAGCCCGGGGCATGCTACAGAGGATTGTTGGACTCTGAAGAATAAGATCCAGGACCTGATTGAGGAAGGAGCTATGGAATTCACCCAAGATGGCCAGGCTGAGTGCTTCTACCATCCCTACAGGAGGCACCATTTGAAGTAACAAGCCCTGAGATGAGAAGACTTTTGTTCGTTAGGATTTTCAAGTTGTAACTTCTTTCTGTTCAAACATTTACTCATGATTAAACATTGTTATTTCATTAATGCATCGCATATGTCTGTTCTGAAACAATATATTCGTATTCACTAAATGCAAATTATTTCCATATTTTTTCTGATGTCAACTCTTGATCTAAAATTCTAAGCCTCTTGAGGGAGGATGACGAAAACGATACCATAATCTACAGTATGCTTTTGAACAGACCCCGCTGATGAGGTACAGGCATTGTTTGAATCCCTAAACACTGGAGTTATAAGGATGATAATCCCTCGTCAACCCCTCTGAGCCAAAGAAGTAGGAGTTTTTTCTTTTCGAAAATTAAAACCCTTAATCATAACCTGGGGCAGGGTAGTTCTCTCAGTTGATCCAAGTGCATAACGAATGGCACCAAAGAGATCCTTACGAAAAAAAGAAAGACAGTGATGGTTCCGAAAAATCGTAAAGACAGGCAGTCATTATCAAAAAAGTTCATAAATGAAAAGCCCAAAAAGTCAAAACCTATAAAGGGGACTTACGAAACTGGGGCATCCCGCTGACTGTAATTCCAAAAAAGGAAACAGCTCAGGCAAAAAACAGGGATAACAAAATCAAAAAGAAAGAGGTCTTATAAACCCTCAACAATAACAAAAAGGAATGACTGTCTATCCAACATAAACGTTCAGTATCCGACCATCACTGGAAAATCAGAGCAAAGACTCAAACAATGTCTAACGTATGATCAACTGAGTTTAGGTTTGGAGAACATCACGAAGAGCGGGTGGGTATAAATAAAATTTGAGCCTTTATCCTTTGTTTCTTGAACCGTGAACCAGGCCACGTTATAACCCTTAAAAGTCCTAGCTAAAGCATGGGTTAGTTCGAAAGCATACTGTTACAAAAGGTATCCTGACTCCTTAAGGCTTACTATAAAGAAGGAGTTGACATCACGTTTTACAAACATTCATTTGTTTTATGAAAAAAGAATGCATTTTCAAAATCTTCAAGACAGACATAGGCTTTGCATTTTTAACATAACTTTGTTTGCATATGACTTTTTGTTTGAACAGCAGGGAAATTCGCACGATGAATACCTAAGGAACAGAAGTACTTCCAATCAAGGGGCAGATCTGATCATGGCCTATTATCTGGGGCAATCCAATCAAGATTCGGAGAATCTCTCAAAGGCTAAATAGACTGGGGCAAATCTCCGCCTGAGTCACTTGGGGCACTCCAGCAACGAATCTGGCCTGATCAAACACCTTCCGGTGGCATGACAAAACACTTCTAACAGGAGCAACTCCCTACATTTCCTGAACGTGGACATAGTCGAAAAATACTACGCAAAGTCAAAGACCCGCTAGGTTGACACACCTAGGCGAAAACAAGGGCTTCCCGGCGAACCAAAAGGGTTCGGGCAAAAATAAGGGATGAAATGAAAATATATGTACACCCGGCAAGTCGAAAACCTGAAAAGGCGGTTTGGACAAAAATGGGTATCCCGGTGGACTGAAAACCCGAAAGGGCGGTCCAGGCAAAGGTAAGCGATCAAAAGCGTACGACTATGTCCCGGTATCTTGTCACTTGCCTGCCAGAAGAAGGTTTGTCCATCAACGACTATCAGCGCCTCATAGGTCTTCCTCTCCCACCTCAGAAACAGGGGCAATAAAGAGTCGTCTAAGAGCAATCTAATTGTTCTGTCCTCCAAGGTACCAAGGTAGGTTCAGCTAAAGAACATAACCAGATATCCTAATTCCCCAGAGAGTAAGTCAGCAGTCAGTACATTCTTCTCCAAGCTATATTGAGTGTCCTCCCGCAGATCTCAATATGCCCCAGCAGCATATATACATATATTCTTAACAAGCATCCCCGGCAGTCTTGGTCTAAAGATTGTTCCCCGACGGCATATCAAATATTCAAAGGAATCACTTCCCCAGCATATCAAAACTTCTCCAGAAGAGTCCAATCCAGTTCCCCAGGAAGGTTGGAATTCATATCCCCAAGCAGTAAGCTTATCCCCAGTAGATTCTGGAAGCTCAACCTCTCAGAGCACGAACGCGTCGCCCGGTTTTATTTAAAGAGTTATTTCCTTAACAGGATATAACTGGGTTATCCTCAGCCAAAAGCCATGGAAAGAGCGTCTCCGACGAAGTTCTCTTACCCCCAGCAAAGTCTATCAATACTTCCGATACAGCAAAGATATCCTCAGCAAGTTATTATCAACAACTCAACAAAGCATCTCCCTCCCCATAGAGTATTGCTCCCCAGCAAGATTATCAAAGTGCTTTCCTCCCCGCAGAATATTCCATTCGCCAAGTTTATTTCCCAACGGAGTCATCTTCTCCTACCGGTATTCTTGCAGCTATCATCTCCAGCGGAAGTAAAAGCTTATTCTTCAACATCAGCCCAGGAGTGACTTCCCGGCACCCGTCAAGGATTTACTTTCCTAGACGAAAACATACATAAACATCACATACATCATTATAGCATGCATATACGCATCACATCTTACAAATCTCATTTATGTTGAGAACATCATTGCTTGATCCATATCATGCATTGCATATGACTGACCTTTACCTTTCAGGAAAGATTCAGCTAAATTCTCAATCATATTTCAAGACCCAGACCGGTTCAGTTAATCAACTCCAAAGATTTCTTATCCAGTCCAAGGCCTTCTCTAGTCCAGCTAAATCGACCCCAAACAGATTTTTCTGATGAAGACTCAGTAGAAGTTATCAGGTTTTTCTCAAATGTCCGCTTTTGAGATTATAATTTCCTATGGTTCCCTCCCCGACGGTGCGTGAGGTGATAATTCCATTTTAGGTTATAATTTCCTATGGTTCTCTCCCCGACGGTGCGTGAGATGATAATTCCATTTTAGGTTTTTCTCAAACGTCCGCTTTTGAGATTATAATTTCCTATGGTTCCCTCCCCGACGGTGCGTGAGGTGATAATTCCAGTCCAGGTTTTTCTCAAACGTCCGCTTTTGAGATTATAATTTCCTATGGTTCTCTCCCCGACGGTGCGTGAGATGATAATTCCATTTTAGGTTTTTCTCAAACGTCCGCTTTTGAGATTATAATTTCCTATGGTTCCCTCCCCGACGGTGCGTGAGGTGATAATTCCAGTCCAGGTTTTTCTCAAACGTCCGCTTTTGAGATTATAATTTCCTATGGTTCTCTCCCCGACGGTGCGTGAGATGATAATTCCATTTTAGGTTTTTCTTTGAGATTATAATTTCCTATTGGTTCTCTCCCCGACGGTGCGTGAGATGATAATTCCATTTTAGGTTTTTCTTTGAGATTATAATTTCCTATTGGTTCTCTCCCCGATGGTGCGTGAGATGATAATTCCATTTTAGGTTTTTCTTTGAGATTATAATTTCCTATTGGTTCTCTCCCCGACGGTGCGTGAGATGATAATTCCATTTTAGGTTTTTCTTTGAGATTATAATTTCCTATTGGTTCTCTACCCGACGGTGCGTGAGATGATAATTCCATTTTAGGTTTTTCTTTGAGATTATAATTTCCTATGGTTCTCTCCCCGACGGTGCGTGAGATGATAATTCCATTTTAGGTTTTTCTTCGAGATTATAATTTCCTATTGGTTCTCTCCCCGACGGTGCGTGAGATGATAATTCCATTTTAGGTTTGTCTTTGAGATTATAATTTCCTATGGTTCTCGCCCCGACGGTGCGTGAGATGATAATTCCATTTTAGGTTTTTCTTTGAGATTATAATTTCCTATGGTTCTCTCCCCGACGGTGCGTGAGATGATAATCCCATTTTAGGTTTTTTCTTCGAGATTATAATTTCCTATTGGTTCTCTCCCCGACGGTGCGTGAGATGATAATTCCATTTTAGGTTTTTCTTTGAGATTATAATTTCCTATGGTTCTCTCCCCGATGGTGCGTGAGATGATAATTCCATTTTAGGTTTTTTCTTTGAGATTATAATTTCCTATGGTTCTCTCCCCGACGGTGCGTGAGATGATAATTCCATTTTAGGTTTTTCTCAAACGTCCGCTTTTGAGATTATAATTTCCTATGGTTCCCTCCCCGACGGTGCGTGAGGTGATAATTCCAGTCCAGGTTTTTCTCAAACGTCCGCTTTTGAGATTATAATTTCCTATGGTTCTCTCCCCGACGGTGCGTGAGATGATAATTCCATTCCAGGTTCTTCTCAAACGTCCGCTTTCGAGATTATAATTGCCTATTGGCTCTCTTCCCGATACTGCGAAGATGGTAATTCCCACCAAGATTTTCTCAACGAGCGTTGTTGAAGTTAAAGTCACCCAAGGTTCTCTCACCGTTCCTGCTGAGATAGTAACCATCCCTGGTTCATGCATCATCTTGTGAAGCTCCAGATCCAACTCCTGTAACTAGTCAGGACATATCTATACCAAGCATCTGAAAACCAACTCCTGCAACATGTCAGGTACTCATTTTTCTTTTGCAGGTATGCAGGTTCTCGCTAAGGAATCTCTTATGCGATCAACATCCAGATGGCATCTATAAGCCCATCATCCTATCCATCAATCTCCAAATGGCATCTATAAGCCCATTCCCATCATCACACTGCTACTATGTGAGCGCAAATTTCTGGGCACTTTAGTGTTCAATCATCTTCCACCCTCGGATTACGAAAGGCACGTCAGCCAATCTGCATCCTCAGGTCTAAGAAGATTGAACAGGGGCAACTGTTGTACCCCAAAATTTGCCCTCCCATATTCTTCAAGAAATTGCCAAGTCAAGCTGTAAAAATCCCCAAGGGTTGCACAGTGTAAGGGCCTCCTAAGCAGTCAAGATTAGGGTTTGTATTCTGATCAAGAAAATGAAGTTTCCAAGGGCCCAATCAAGTCTCACATGCCCACAAATATGGTCAAGCATCCTCATACCAAGTTTCAAGACATTCAGCTCAAAATTGCATAGTCAAAACCCTAAATTGCACTACAGTCAACTGTAGGGGCAAAATGGTCATTTGACAGTAAAAAGTTCAAATTTTTGGTCAACATCTCATTTTGAAGCCTTAAACATCATTTGATCAATTCTTGATCATGATTCTCAAGGCTTGGCTCAAAAATCATCAAGATGCAAAAGTTTCCTTATTTGGACAGTTGAAAAAGTCAACTGTAAATTGACCAGAGCATAACTTTCACATGGATTATCAGAAAAATTCCATCCAAAGCTCATTTTGAAGAGAAAGACATTTCCTACAACTCATATTCATACTTCAAGTCCAAGATATTCTCTCACAAAAAGTTATCAATTTCAACATTATAGGTCATTTTCAAAAGTCAACAAAAAGGGACTTTAAGTCAAAGGCCATAACTTGAGATTGGTAAATCAAAATGACATGGGACCAAAGGCATTGGTTATAGGACTCAAAGAACTTTCCAAAATGTCCAAGAACATGAGCAAATCTTAAAAATTGAGCAAGTTAGGCCTTGTGGAAGTTGGGAAATTTTTGGATATTTTGAAAAGTCAACATTGATTCAAATGACCTAAAATTGCTAATGGGCCCATTTTTCTTCCACAATTCATCATCCCAAGCATGTGCACGACCACTTGGCCCAAAGGGAAGTATTTCCTTATTTTTTATTTATTTATTTGAATTTTTATTAATAATAATTCATTTAAATCAAATTAAATACATGAAAAATATTTAACCTAAGTTTTACAATCTTTTTGTGCATGAAATCTACTCAATAATTCGTGCATAATCAAATAGGGAAATATTTGGAGAGATTGGATCATGATTGGTACAAAATTGCATGAAAAAGATTGAAAAAATGATGATTGAAAATCAAATCTCAAAAGCCATGAATGCAAGAGATTCTGATCAAGTTTGTTGACCTAATTTATTCATACATAAGCATAAAACGAAAACCTAATGAGAAGAACCATTGAGCTGCGCTAGAAACCAATTCACAAACTTGAAATTTTTGCAAAGAAACTCAAAACTGAAAACCTCATTCTAGGGCGATTCAAGGCACGATTTTTGTTTCATTAGCTTGCTGAAGCTTCATAGAACGATTTCCAATCAAAAACATTCATCAAAACTCAAAGAATTGGTACAACGAACCGGACTTGTGCATAAAAAATTTCATAGTCGTGCATCTTAATCCATGCATTCTTTGTGAAATTTAAAGCTTGATTCATGTTTGTCATTTGATTCTGATGCTAACCCAATGATTCAATTGTATTTTTATGCATTATACGCGATTATGCCATTATTGTTTTCTAGGGTTTACAGGACTTGGGATTAGGGGTTTTGAAACAAGGAAAAATTGGAACACAAGACCTAGACTATCCTAACCAGGACCTTCATACGAACTCATTGATAGGGTCGCGCTCAATTTATGAGCGTCCAGTGGCTAATCGCTATTTTCTTGTATGGTGTCTACAGCAACATTTGAAAACCGTTGCTTATGATGTTTACGTTTCAGGAAAATAAAATCCAACGAAGAAGATGATATCGTGGCTGCCAACGATTGGCTGGTTTGAAAATTCGCGCGCAAAGTCCACTAATGCTTTTGTTTTCTTTTATAATATTTATTCGTTATTATATATTAACACGCGTGAATTGGTTCAGCTGGCAAGGCGTAGTGATGGCAAAGTACATGACCTGGGTTCGAGCCCCAGGTCTTCACCCTCTTCATATTATTTTGTACTTACTGATTCCATGCAGGTTCAATATCAAGGACCATCATACACCTTCATAATCTATCCGTCCACGCGCCAGTTGCATCAAATCAAAGGTCCAGATCCAAGATACATGGTGAGTCCCAGTCAACGCGCCAGCATACTCCCTGGAGAAAGTCAAACGGACCAAGGTTGATGGGCCCAAACTCCTGGGCTATACCTCCACATTGGGGACTGATACCCCCCTAGGTTTGCCATTTTAAATATTTTCTTTTGCATTATTTCTATTTTTATTTTAATTATTGAGTTTAATTAATTTATTATTTTCACAAAATATAAAAAACCATAAAAATCAGAAAAGAGAAAAATAATAATTATTTTTATTTTTAGTGTTTTCCTAAATAAATTATATTAATTCATAAATTGATTAGTTTTAAATTAGGTTTTCAATTTTAATTCTTTTAATAAAAATCTAAAAAACATAGAACTAGGGTTTAGTTAATTTTCATCTTTTTTTCTTTTATTCCATAATAATTAAATATTAGACATTTATTTTTATAATTAAATTTGCATATAAATTAATTAGGGTTAATATTAGGTTTTAATCTTCTTTTCTTAATAAATTAAAAAACAAATAGAATTAGGGTTAGCGTTTAATTTCAATTAATTCTTTTTTTCCCATTAAAAATAAATACTAAAAAATACCAAAAACCTCTCCTTTTCCTTTTAATTTTAATTAATTTCATCATTTAATTTAATTTTGCAAAAAGGGTCCAACGCCCTCGTTTAATTCTTAATAAATCGCATATTTATTTTATTCCGTTTAAAGATTTATGTATCTCTCCCAAAGCCGTGTAACTAATTGCTCGCACTTTTAATTCTTTACTTTTCTTTTATTTCTTTATTTTTCTGTCAAATCGGGTCCTGGTTTAATTTTGGCGATGTGGACCCGCGCCTTTTGTAATAGTTTAGAAATTTTACTTTCCGCAAATTTTTAACTGTTAAATAATGGCATGAAAGAATGTATGGACAAAAAATAAAAACAAGCGTAGAACACCAATAACATGACAAGATAAATACAAATGAACATGACACACAAATCACACACCACCCCTAGGGTACGCCTCACTGTTGCCTTGCCTTTCGAAAGGTGATCGTCGAGTAGAGGATGTCTTAGTAAGTCCTCATGATCCGGGAACCTGGCATGAGGGTAGCTTCTAAGGTGTCTTCCCATTGCTCTGGTGATCACCATGTCCCGAACCTCGAATTGACCCGAACACCTCCAACGGTGGTGCTACCTACCTCTCAATGGTGGGATGGCACTACTTTAAAGGACATTTACACAGACGAATTCCTTAGGGTAGGTAGACGACTCTAGATACTCGCTCTAAATTTCAAAACAAATCAAAAATACTTTTCACACCGACACCTTTTCAAAAGCTTTCGAAAGCAATTTTTCAAACACTCTTGAGGACCGATACAAGAGTCGAACTGGAATTTTCAAAGAAACTTTTTAAAACCCACAGTTGAAAAGCAAACAAACCATTTTTGAAAACACAATGAGCAAGTATCTAAGAGGCCATGGATAACCATGGATAGAAAGGGTGCTAACACCTTCCCTTTCTATAATCTACCTCCCGAACCGAGAGCAATCTCTATAAGGAATTTTTCTGTGCTTTTGTCCTTTCCATTTGGAGAAAATAAAAGACGGTGGCGACTCTTGCTTCCGCGACATTTCGCGAAACCAGCATTAAACAGTCAGTTCCAGATCCACCGATCACATCTTCCATCTATCTTTAACTTTAGATTTCTCAGCTTCTAATCAACTTCTTTATTCTTATGCTTTCTTTAGAGCGGTCTTACAGAGGTTCTGAATTATCTTCATATTGATTCCTCTTATTTATTTGAATATTCTCAGTTTTTTAATTTGAGAAGAATAACCTTCTTTTGGATTCGAATGTCTAATCATAGAACTAGAATTAAAGTTTTCTCTTCAGACGATCTCTTCATTCTTCTGCTTAGAATCACCCGCCTGACCTTTTTAGAGAATCCTCAGAGCAAAGATATTTTGATATTTTATTATCAGAACATCCATTTTTTTGTTAAACTTCCTTTGAAAAGAAGCTTATTTTCAGAAGGTCAATATTTCATGAACTTCTGAGAAGCTTTGTGCTCGACAAAAGGTTAATTTCCTAACGTCTTTTGAAGTATGATTTCTTGACCAAATTGAAAATTTTGTTCTAATACAAATATCATCAAACATTGACGATTTTGACTGACAATCTTGTTCTTGCAATGTCGAGCTAACTTGTTTAGAGTTAGTTCTTTGAGCATACTTCAGATGAATCAATGAGCATTATTTCCTCAGCAATGTCTTAACTTCTACAAAGTCTCTTTTGACAGAATCAATGATTAGATCTTATGCATAAGATCTTATGTCTGCTTGAATAGACATTTTAACATGAGGTTCTTATACATCATAAGATGACAGTCTTTATTCTTTTGAAAATATTCCTAATGAGGTCTTTATGAGAAAGTCAAGGGTGGACTAATTCGTTTCTTGAAAACATCTCATATTTCACAGTGGAACTTAATCAAAAGCATTCAACCGATATAACTTCTTATCTGATGAATCTTTTCCTGTTAGCTTGTTCTTCAATTTTCTAGATTTAGACAGTAGTTGAAAACACCTTAGAGTATTTCTTCACAAAGCATCTAGATCTTTATCTAACATTGTTAGGTGTTTGAATATACATCAACAATAGAACTGAGCTCTGATACCAAGTAAACTAAATCAAGAGCTAACCACTGTGCTAAAAGAAATTGATTGTATCCAAGGTGCTACTCTATTTCCTTATAGAGAATCCAACAAGGGGCCTACCTGGCCCACCTAACACACCTGTGTAGGCGCCCATGGGAGATTTTAAGCCCTTCGAATCCCAAAGGTTGATGCTGGATATTTTAATCCAACACACACACGTTGTGGCGAGGGCCACAGGCCAAAAATAGACTTTTCTTCTTTTTTACTTTATTCTTCTCATTTCTTATCAGTTTATTATTCTTTTGCGCACGGAAGCTTACTGTTAGAAAATACCTGAAATGAAACAGAAATACCATCATAACATGACATAAATAAACAAAAACGGTAATAGAATTCATGCGAGTCGAGTCCAATATAGTGTAATTTTTTATTATCAAACTCCCCCACACTTAAACCATTTCTTGTCCTCAAGCAATCAACCAACACAGTAAAGGAAATATAAGCGCAATTTAAAACAAAGGCACGACACAACTCCTAATCATATGTGGCTGCTAGGCTAATGTTAGATCGATAGGTACTAAATGTTCAATACCAAGGACACCATAATGACATAATGTTTAAAGACTCCCTCATTATGCAAACCAATTCGAATCATACCATTATAACTCAACCTATATCTCTCGTTTTTATTTCACTCTATCATTCAAGTGCAATCACATTAAGTATGTTATCTGTATACACACATAGTAGGAAAATCGATTAGCGATTATGTTCCTTTTTTTCTTTAGCACGAGGTTATGGTATTTAAGCGGTGCAGCCCCATTTTTCCCAACTGCAGTTGCAGAGGATCAGACCATAGCCCTCCCTACCAAGTCCAGTACTAGTGACCTCTGGACCAACCAACAATGGGTTCTTATTATTAAATCTTTATAGGAGTAAAAACAATTAGGCTAAATGACCGGGTGATGATCACCTAACTTAGAAGGTTATTATTCAACTAAATCATTTATTTATTAAAAACGGGATCATTCACTTATATTCATCGACTCCCTACATAGTTTGTGTTTAAGATGGTGTTGAATGCTAATATAAACTACTTAAGAGCTACTTTGAAAATTTTAGCCTAAGCTTTTGATATAATGGGTACCCAAATCAATATCACATAATGAGGGGGGTTTGGGTGTCATAACAGTATCAATTTTATTGAAACTTTCCCAAGTATCTCTAACACATCCTAAAGTGTGACAACCTATATACTTTCAGAGTGTCTGTGCCATATATCCAAGAAAATTTTGTCGGAGGTTAAAATTTTAAAATTTTAGGAAAATTCAATAACAACTGAAAACAGGCATACATACTCGACATCACATGCAACGACTCAACCAAATACTGAAAACAAATAAAATCCTAAAAACATGCAATAAACTAGAAAACAAGAAATCAAAATAAGAAGCGATAAATGGAAAGCGGTAAAGTTCCTCCCCCATACTTAAACCAAACATTATCCTTAATGTTTCAGTAAAAGTGGGAAGAGGAATAAGAACATGGTCAATGCTCGCCTTGATAGCTGCCTACATGCAACTAATAGGTGCCAAGCAATTGATATCTTTATTTTTTGCAAACTCAAACAAAAGCAAGAACATTAAATAAATCCTTATGGGTTTCCTCCCGCACAACGCTTCTTTTAACGTTGGTAGCTCGACAACTTAAGACTGTCAGCACTCATGGTGATCTCTCGAGAATGACTGCTCAATCAAATTTTTAATCGTCTTTGGTTTCCATGGCCACTTATCAAGCCATATCACATATCCCTCGCCTTTTCTTTCTTTTGTGGGGTGGTTCATTCTTTTGAACTTGTGGTGGTGGTTTTGGATCTATCTTGAGTAACAACTTTTCAAGTTTGGGCTTAGTTATTTCATCCACCACCTCAAAGGCTAACCTTCCCCTCTTATGAGTGTTGATTTCCCTAGTTGCACGATCCTCTAACTTTATCTTTTTATGCAATACTTCAAACAAGTGCATATTAGTGTGGATATTTTTCAATACCTATACATACATTTTTGATTTAGAATCTACCTTAGTGTCCACAAACCTTTGAGATAAATGAATTGGTAGGTGTGATCGGTGGATCTGGAACTGACTGTTTAACGCTGGTTCGCGAAATGTCGCGGAAGCAAGAGTCGGCACCGTCTTTTATTTTCTCCAACATGGAAAGGACAAAAGCACAGAAAAATTCCTTATTGAGATTAGTTCTCGGTTCGGGAGGTAGATTTATAGAAAGGGAAGGTGTTAGCACCCTTTCTATCCATGGTTATCCATGGGCTCTTAGATACTTGCTCATTTGTGTTTTCAAAATGTTTGTTTGCTTTTCAAGTGTGGGAATGAGTTTGAAAAAAGTTTCGTTTAAAATTTCAGTTCGACTCTTGTATCAGTCCTCAAGAGTGTTTGAAAAGTTGTTTTTGAAAGCTTTTTGCAAAATGTCGGTGTGAAAAGAAGTTTTTGATTTGTTTTGAATTAGAGCAAGTATCTACGAGTCATCTACCTACCCTAAGGAATTAGTCTGTGTAAATGTCCTTAAGGTAGTGCCATCCCACCATTGAGAGGTAGGTAGCACCACCGTTGGAAGTATTCGGGTCAATTCGAGGATTAGGGACAGTGTGGTCACCAGAGCAATAGGAAGACACCTTAGAAGCTACCCCCATGCCATGTTCATGGACATGAGGACTTACTAAAACGTCCTCTACTCGACGACCACGTTTCGAGGGGCAAGGCAACAGTGAGGCGTACCCTAGGAGTGGTGTGTGAATTGTGTGACATTTTCAGTTATTATTTGTCTTGATCATGCATTGAGTGTTCTACGCTTTGATTTTATTTTTGGCCATTCATTCTTTCATGCAAATTATTAGCAGTTAAGGGTGCGGGAATTTAAAGAGCGGAAAGATAAAAAGTCCTACGCTATTACAAGGCGCGGGTCTACATCGCCAAATTAAACCAAGACCCGATTTGAATAAATAAAAATGCGGAAAAGAAATGTCCTAATTATCTATTACAAAGCTTCGGGGAAAATACATTACATTCATAAAAGAAATAAAAATAAATGCGCGAAAAGAAATAAAAATCGAGAATGCGAGGGCGTTGGACCCTTTAAGGAAATTAAATTGGAATTGAAAATTGATTTAATTATTAAATGAGAAAAAAGAATTTATTTTTTTATGTTTTTGGATTTATGAAATTAAAGAGAATTAATTGGAATTAAAAGTTGAATAAAACCCTAGTTCTAAATTGTTTATTAATTTATTAAAAAAGAAGTTTAAGTTTAACCTAATTTAACTTAATTAATTAATTGCATATTTATTTACAAGATAATTAAGAATTAATAATAATGAAAAAAATAAAGAGAATAAAAGTATTAAAAAACCTAATTTCTACACTTTTTAGTTTATTAAAAAAAAATTAGAATTAAACCTAAAATTAAACTAATTAATTATTAGAATTTTATTTACAAAATATTGATGAATTAAAAAATAAATAAACATATTTTTATTTTTTATAGTTTCTGATTTTTTTGTATTTTTATATGAAAATTAATTATTTGAAGTAAATTAAATAAAATAAAAAAAGATCAAAAGAATTAAAAAATAGAAAAGAAAAGAAAAGAGATTAAGAGATATACAAACATTGGGGGGTGTCTGCCCAATTTGGAGATATGTTGTGAGAAATCTGGCCACTGAAATCTGGCCTTTTTTGACTTTTCAATGATCACGTGTGGGATAGTTGACTAGCATCCATGGTAGTCAGCACACTCAGGCCCTTTGATGGATCCCAGGGGACACATGGCAATCAAGCAGGCAAGGCGTTTGGTGGACCTTAGGTGAAACGCTGCAGGGAAAGGTGTTAAGAAAAATTATATTGAAGAAGTGAGGGACCTGGGAATCGAACCCAGGTCCCAGTGCATGCAGCGTACATCCCTGGCCAACTGAACCATCTCGTTTATTCATATACAATATAATAAGAAAATAATATATGGGAAAAGCGTCCACTATGCTGAGAAGCGCGCCAAACATTCAAACGAACCAACCATCTTCAGCCACGCCAACATCTTCTTCGTTCTACCTGAAAATAAAAACTAGATAGCGGGGGTTTTAAACCCCCACTAAATGGTACCTACGAAAAATAGCGAACAGCACATAATGGAAAAGAAAAAAGGCGCGAGGTGATGATTGTGTTCGTATGAAGGTCACGATTCCAATAGTGCTGGTCCTATGGTCCAATTTTTTCACAGGAAAGAAACCCCAATTTCAAACCTTTGAAACCCTAGGCAGCTTCCATGGTGGATTCACGTATAGGGCTTAAAAATTCAATCAAAGGATGCCAACAGCTTTAGAACAACCATGTTAGTATAAATCAATGCTTAAAACGTATGGAAAAGGTATGCAAATGCAAATACGATTATGAAAATATTTGGGAACAGGGCCATGTGATTCTACCAGTTCTTTGTGTATGGAGAGTGGAAAATGATTGAGGCACGTCCAAAAATGTCCCAGCAAGCCTTTGGGATACTTTGTAGACTTTGAAACACACTGGAACTATGTTTTCAGTTTTCACTTTTTTTTGAAAAAAAGCACAGTTTGTTTTTTTGATTCTGGCGCAGCTTTCTTCTTCTTATGATTAGGGTTGTGTTTGCATATGTACATGGAATGATTTAGGTCAACAATCCAAGCCCAAAGCCTTGTCTTTAATGATTTTCAAGTTTGTGATTTTCCATGATTTTTTTCAATCTTTTTCTTACCAATCTTATGCCAATCATTGAAGATTCTTTCCTTATGGAGTGTGCACGAAATCTTGAGGCTTTAATGAGAGAATATGTTGCACAAAAGGATTGGAAAAACATGATTTGCTATTTTTGTCATATTTTATTTTAATTAAATGAATTAATAATAATAATAATTCAAATAATTAATCAAAAATGATAAAATAACTCCCTTGGATGTCAATGGGTTGTGCATGGCCTTTGGGTGATGATTCTTGGAAGAAATTGTGGCCCATTAGCAATTTTGAGGCATTTGAAGCAAAGTTGACTTTTCAAAATTCCCAAACATTTCCCAACTTCCACAAGGCATATCTTGCTCAATTTTTAAGCTTTGATCATGTTCTTGGACATTTTGGAAAGGCCTTGAAGTCCTCTAACCAATGCCTTTGGTAACATGTCATTTTGATTTGCCAATCTCAAGTTATGGTCTTTGACTTAAAGTGCCTTTTTGTTGACTTTTGAAAATGACCTATAATGTTGAGATTGATAACTTTTTGTGAGAGCATTTCTTGGACTTGAAGTGTGAAGAAGAGTTGTAGGAAATGTCATTCTCTTCAAAATGAGATTTGGATGGAATTTTTCTGATAAACCATGTGGAAGTTATGCCTTGGTCAATTTGCAGTTGACTTTTTCAACTGTCCAAATATAGAAACTTTTGCATCTTGAGACTTTTTGAGCCATGCCTTGAGAATCATGATCAAGAATTGATCAAATGATGTTTGTGGCTTCAAAATAAGATGTTGACCAAAATTTTTGACTTTTGACTGTCAAATGACCATTTTGCCCCTACAGTTGACTGTAGGGCAATTAGGGTTTTTGACTGTGCAATTTTGTGTTGTGAGTCTTGAAACTTGATATGAGGATGCTTGACAATGTTTATGGGCATGTGGGACTTGTTTGGACCCTTGGAAACTTCAATTTCTTTGCCAGCACCAAAACCCTAATTTTTGACTGTTAGGAGGCAATTGGACTGTGCAACCCTTGGGAGATTTTGAAGCATGCTCTTAGCAAATCTTGAAGAATATGGGAGGGCAAATTTTGGGGTGCAACAGTAGGGTATAGGGAGGAGGAACAACAATAAATGTGTCCATCTATTTTTTTGTATCTTCATTCTTTTCCCATCAGAACTCTTCACAACGTTATTATTACTTTCTTCAACCTCACTATCACTCTCCTTAGGATTTTTGATTTATTTTTCACTACTGTTTGTTACAACATTCACATGCTCCTCAGGGAAGGGTCCTAGACGTTTTTGTTCAAGCAAGGAGATTTGAGACTCCAAGGCCATGTTGTGAGTCACAAGGGACTCAACCGCATTGTTCAGATGCCTAAGGGTTTCATTATTATGTAGACTTTGTTTTCTTAACTTTTCATTTTGGACAATTTGGGTCTCTACAAAGTTCTCTATCATATATTCTAACCTAGAGTGAGTCAGCATCACATTGAAATTCTCCATTAATGTTTCGAGGTTTGAATTATGGGATTCCTGCAGTTCCTCAAAGTGTGTTTGCGTCGCATTTTGTGTCTCCATAAAGCGCTCTATCATCATGGTTTCTAGCCTAGAGCAATTTAGTGTTGCATTGAGATCCTTCATTAATGTGTTGAGAGTGGAATTTCGAGATTCTTGCGAATCCTCAAAATATTGGGTGTGGTGATTACAGAAGAAATTTGGTTGAGAATAAGTTAACGTCGCTCTATAGTCCTCCATTAATGTTTCGAGATCGCATTTATGCCATTCTTCCGACTCCTCAAAATATTGGGATTGGTAGTTGTAGAGGTAATTTGAGTGAGTTAGTGAAGCATTGAAATATTCCATCAGTATTTCGAGGTCAGATTTATAGGATTCTTGTGATTCATTGAAATACTAAGAATGAGAGTTGTAGAAAAAATTGGGTGATACATAATAATGAATTTTAGTGTGCCTTAGTCTATACGGTGCAACAACAAAAATAACAATATTGACTGTTGGTCCCCGGCAATGGCGCCAAAAGCTTGATGCATCCACAAGTGCATAGAAATATCAAAGTAATATAAAGTATTGTCGAACCCACAGAGACCAATGTCAACCTACTGTAATCTATTGTTGCTTTGTAAAGCTAAGGCTAATGAATGATTGATTAAGGGGAAACTGAGACTAAAATAATACTAAAGAAATATATAATAAAAGAGAGGCCGGAATGTGAATTATGTGTATCTCAGGTACTTTGTAACTTGTTGGCTTACATGGATGTTGGAAAAGTATTTAGTAGAAAATATCAATTTAAATATAATATCTCACGCTCTCGTGGTTTTTAATAAATTTACGTTCCTTGACCATGGTATTTTGCTCTCGCTCGCCCATTCTAATCGAGGAACACATTTTGAAAATTGAACAAGTTCTAATTAATCCTAAAGCGCTCTCGCTGTGTTTAAGATTAATGCCTAGTTTCTACTGTCTGGTTTGACCCCCACGCTCTCGCAGTGTCGGCTCGAACCTTAGTTAATTTCCCACTATCATGGAAAAATCATGTTAAATAACCTCTCACTCTCGTGACAAGGTTGTTTAAATTAAGTTTAAAATCAAAGACCAAAACAGAATTTTCAAATAGAGATTTAAGCCAACTTTGTTACCGAGTCCCGTCGGAGACGACGGTCCTCACATACCAGGAAAATGGAGAAAATCAGGAAAATGGTTTCATAGAGAAATATCCAGGGGACTGGGCTTCATGTGTTATTGACGTCGAGAAGGCTACGAGATTCAAATACGTGGCTCACATAATTGAGCTGTGTCGAGGGCCACGCTAGTTGGTCATGTGTGGCGAGGGCCACTCATGCTGTGGCAAGGGCCACTGGCCAAAAATAGATTTTTCTTCTTTTTTACTTTATTCTTCTCATTTCTTTCCAGTTTCTTATTCTTTTGCGCATGGAAGCTTGTTGTTAGAAAATACCTGAAATGAAACAAAAATACCGGCATAACATGACATAAATAAATGAAAATGGTAATAGAATTCATGCGAGTCGATTCAAATATATAGTGTAATTTCATGTTATCGTTTAGCAAAAGGAAATCAACAATTGCCCTATCCACAACAGAAGCTGAATATATTTCAGCATCACTTTGCAGCACTCAGATGCTCTGGATGAAAAATCAACTGGAAGATTTTCAGATTTATGTGAATGACAATCCCATCTACTGTGACAACACTGCTTTTATTTGTCTGACTAAGAATCCTATCCTATACTCCAGAGCTAAACACATATAAATTAAACATTATTTTATTAGAGACTGTGTTCAGAAAAGGGCTCTCATTTTGAAATTCATAGATACAGATCATCAATGGGCTGATATCTTTACAAAGCCCTTAGTTGAAGATAGATTTTTGTTCATTCTGAAAAACATAAACTCAGTATTTTGTCTAGAATGATTAATTTCTATTGTTTACCTTGATTAAAATTCTTTCACTAATACTTCTACGAGTTAGAAGATGTATGTGTCTGAAATATCTCAAATTAGCAAAATCTGTTGGAAATACCTTGTGCAACAAAAGAATTTTTTAAGAATAGGTTAAAATCCTTCATGTTTCTCCCTATTTTTTGAAAATATGTCATCTTCTTTCAATTTTTTTACAATTATCTTTGGTTCTTCCCTTTCAAGCTAATTCATTTTTTTCTAATAGATTAATTCTTTTTTTTTTTTGGCAATCAAGAAAACTTGAAATCTTACTTCCAACATTTTCTTAGAGTTTTTAAAATCTTTTTGATTATGACAAAAAAAGGGAGAAAGTAGTGATGATTTTGATACATATCTATATCTCTAAATCTCATTGCTTACATTTCTAACATATATATATATATATATATATATATATATATATATATATATATATATATATATATATATATATATATATATATATATATATATATATATATATATATATATATATATATATATATATATATGCAAAAAAATTTAGAAATGTGTTTCAGGTACAATGTAAATTAATTAAAAACATGTAAATTCTAAAAGGTTCAATAAATCAAGCTGTGATAAAAAGAACTTCTAATAGTTTGGAAGGGTCGGTTGATCAAACTTTGATAAAAGAAATTCTAGGGTATAGAATGTTCTTAGAGATCGAGTGTTGATAAAGAACTTCAAACATAGAAGAGTTTGATATATTAAGCTATGACAATTAACCTATCTGATGATTAGAAGGTTCTAATAAAGAAAGAGTGTCTGATAAAGAAAACTCTGATAAATCGCTTCCATCTACTTTAAGTAAGAATTCTAAGAAAGGATAACATTTCTCCTAAGCTCTGAAAGAACATAAGTTTATGATTCATGGGAGATTGTTTATCCTAAGGGGAGTTTCCAATTCAGGGGGGGGGGGGGGGGGGTTCTAAACTCTTACTTTACTTTGTTTATGATTTATCCCTGTAAAATTGTTCCATCAAAATACATGGTTTTGTCAACATCGAAAAGGGGGAGATTGTTAGAACAAGATTTGGTTATGTGTGTAATCTCTATGTTTTGATGATAACAAACATATATTTTATGAGAAACATTTTTAGTACTAATGGTTTCATTGAGTGTGGAGATACATTATTAGAATTCTGGATAGTCTCAATCAAGATATCATCAGAATCACTTCACCACTCAGAAGAAGAATCATTGAGTTTTGTTTCTAATGTAACGTCAGTAGTTCTATGGAATGCTAAATGTTCGTCAAGAAAAGAATCTCAATGAGTTTCCAAGTAGAAGAGATTTTGATAAGTTGTTGCTTCAAAATCAAAAATCAAGAGAATACAAGAAACAAGCTTCCAACACAGAAGATCAGAGGTCAAGACTAGTTCATTAGAGGAGCTATTACTTACAGTTCTAAAGTTGAAGTCAAGAATCTGAACACATATAGAAAAAGATTCTACTCCAAGATCAGAAGTCAAGATTTGCTACTGAGAAGAGTTATTGCTCATGTTTCTAAAGACAAACTCACGATTCTGAAGACTCAAAGAATTCATGGAATAAGTACTTTCATTCAACATCAAAAGTATTCCATCAGAAGAAAGGATCAAAGAAAGAAAGATATTCTGGACACATATCTAATCAACATCACAAAGTCCATAAGAAGACAAGATCAAATGATGATATCTTCTCAAGCCAATCTACTCAACATAAGTAATATTCATTAGAAGAAAGATATTATCAGAAACACCACTGCACTCAATAGAAGAAATATTGTGACCGTTTTTATAGAACATCACCCGTTCTAAGGAATGTTGAATGTTCATCAGAAAGGGAATCAATCCAAATATCAAGATATCAGAAAGAGGGAACTCAAGAACACGAGAGTTACTCCTCGTTATTGTGTTAAAATATTATGTGATAAATTGAAATCGTATCGTGTTTTTAGGCTCACAACGCATGTTATTCATAGTAATTTTAGTTTATTTTTATCGCCTTAATGTTGTTTTTATATTATTTTACAAGTTTCTATTAGTATCAATGTGACTTTGTGAGAATACTGGAAAAGAAGTAAAAGAACAGCAAAAAGAGAAGAATATGCCTATTTTCCTTATATGGCATTTGTTGTATGCTTATGGAATTCGTTGTATGCTAATGGAATTCGTCGTTACCCAACAACGTTCATCGTTACCCAACGACATTCGTCGTTGCCCAACGACGTTTGCCATTGCTTCGCGGAAAGCATTTTTTATTCAAATTGGCAGTTTGTAGCAATTTTTTCAACTTGAATTTTCCCCTCCAACATAGGCACAACCAGAAGCCGATATCAGAGGACATTTCTATATAAATAGAGCCTCCGAGTCAGTTTCGAACCATCCAAGTTATCGCGCGGAAGCGCTGTTCATAGTTTTAGGAAGAAATCATAATTGTAAAAGAAGTAGTTTCTCACATCGAGGAACAACTCTACCATTAGTGTTAGGCCTGCAATCTATGTAATTCTTGGATCATCAATTTTGCTGCTATAATCAAATTTAATTCTAATTCCTTTATTTTTTGCATTTACAGGTTTTTTATTTATCGCTTTATTATTACTATTGTTTCATTTTATACTTGTCTAGCACGCTGTCTTTAATTATGTCTATCATGTTTGTTTTGTTTGAAATCAATTCCATGTCTGGATAAATTATCTTGAGTCTGGTATGTGAGGACTGTTGTTGCCGACGAGACTCGGTAATGAAATTGGCGTAAGTTTTGCATAAATTATATTTTGGCTTTAGTTTCTAAGTTTAAATTAAATATCTTTGTGGGAGGCAACCCATGAGTTTTTAATTTAATGTTTTCCTTTTACTGTGTGAATTTTCATAAAATAAAGAGATGGGTCATTTGTCACGTCTCAGCTACTTCTACGTGAAAAATCTCTAGATTACAATCTTGGAGATGAGCCAGGTGCCCACGAACATTCCTCATTTCGTAACTCACCTCCTCCTCATTATTCACATGGTCAGGTTCCACCTATACACACCGCATAATATTTTTCTAACACTTTAGAAGGTACTTCCTCCGGAAACAATCAACTTGATAAGCTGCTTCAGAAAAGAGCAGTTAGGCATGACAAATAAACCCGCCCCTGTCGGACCCCCGCCGCCCCCGTCCCGAAATTAGCTGGTAAAACCCGGTTTAATCGGGGGCGGGTGCGGGTGTAGGGAAAACTCAGTTTTTATTTATGGATGCAGGTGATGCTAGTACCCGCCCTACACCCACACCCGCCAACTAAATTTAATTTATTTCATTTATTTTTAATAGTTTTATTACTCATTTACACTTTTTAATGTTATAATATCATGTTTATTAGAATTAATATTTTTTTAAATACAATTTAAATAAAAATGTCAAACATAAAAAATGCTTTTAAAATAATCAACTATTTAGTTTAATTATTGATTTTTATTTTATTGAAAATAGTATAAATTTAAAAAAAATAATTATTCGAACGGGTGCGGGGAAACCCGTTTCTAGTTGGGGGCGGGGGCAGGGAACAAATATTAACCCCTGACCCGCTGCCATCCCTAAGAGCAGTTTCAACAAATGATGGAATCTCAAAACGCCTGTTGCTGAAGCAAAAGTGGACAGCGAAGACATGAACAACAATAGCAGGATCATATAGGATATGGCACGCAGTAGCATTCACACATGTTCTTTCATTCATTTTTTCACCTTTTATCAAAACATTAAGGACAATGTTTGGTTTAAGTGTGAGGGAGGAACTTTATTACTTTCCATTTGTCGCTTTTTAGTTTAATTTATTTGTTTTTCTAATTTATTTCATGTTTTTTAGGATTTTATTTGTTTTCAGTATTTGGTCGAGTCATTGCATGCGATGTCGAGTCCTATCGTATGCTACTTTTTATTTTTGTTAGAGAATTCCCTTAAAATTGACCCCAAATAAAGTTTTTGCTCTGATTCAATGGTATGACACTCTGAGGATGTTGTAACCAGTTTTAAATTGAGTCGCCATCCTTAATTTTTATCCTAAGGAAGAGAATATAAAGGATAACCCTAATTTGGTAAGAGATTCTAGGTTGTTTGAAATCGTTCTTAGACGAAGGGAAAGTGTTAGGCACCCCTCATCTACCTTGTTCACAGGGATACTAGGGTTTAGAATTATGGCTTAGGAGATAGGGTTTTAATTTTTTATTAGGGGAACTCACCACGATTTTAGTCGTATGCCTACGTATCCTCTTAGGAGGAATCAGAGTCTCAATTCGTAGTTCAAAGGGTTTGGTTAGTTTTTTTATGGGTTGTAGAAATATCTCGAATTATCCTTGAACCAAATCCGAGCTTGTAAATTGTGGAATCATGGACGTAGCTCGCAGTCGATAAAAGATATTAATGCAACCCTTTTTAAAAATAAATATAATTTGGATTATGTTAGTGAAAAAATACTGGTGTTGGTTATTAAAAGGACAAGTTTAGAGCTCAAGGCCCAAATTTTAATTCTAAATCCTAATTCTAAATAATTAATTAAAAAATAATGAATTAAAAATTAAAAAAATTAAAAGAAATGACATTGTAGTAACATTAGCAGGGCTACGTAAGATTAAAAAAATGAGCACTTGTTTTTTACAATCTTCTTTTTTAATCCTAAGGCAACCAACCAGGCGATGACACATGGCACCTTTATTAAAGAAAATAAAAAAAACTAAATTAACACACATAGAAAATTGAAAACAAAAAAAAGCAATAACCACACTAATCCATCTTTTCACATCTCATTTTTTCTCTCTCAGTAATAATAACAAATATCATATCTCTTAAAAAAACCACATCAACCAAACTCTTACACATAAACAACATCAATAGAAGTAAACATCACAAAATCATTTGCATAAAGAAAACTTAATGATAATGCGGAAAGGAAAGATTCAGAGAATACCACAACAGATCTTAGCGCAATCTTGAACGAAAAGGAATGTGAAGGTTTCACGGTGACGTCGAGGTGGTTGGCCGGTGGTTGCAAAGGTTCAGATTGTCGGAGAGGGTTGTCATCGGAGATTGATGGCTGCGATGGGGATGCGGTGTTTTTGTTGTACGGTCGTTGAAGAGGTTGAAGACAGAGGAGAAGGAGTTTGCATCCGGTGGCTTGTCGCGGAACAAGAAGGGATGGGCGTGTTAGTCAGTTTTATGGTTTCCCTGTTTTAGGAGTAGTTATTTCCTTTTAAATTAGTCTACCTTGTTATTAGGAAGTGCTAGTAATGGGTGAAAACATAGGTATTTTTGTTTTGTTTCAGTTTCTCATTTCTAAGGCTATATATGAACTAAGTTATTTCTTTCAATATATTAAATATTCCTTCTGTCAATTTCCTTATACTTTCACATACGAATTTTAGTTCCTAACATTTTGTATCAGAGATCCACCATGGGGCCTGATTAAAGTAGAAGTTGCAGTCTTCTAAATGTGAAAAACTATGGCATCCGAAAGTTCATTTGTGCAGCCAGCAATACCGAAGTTTGATGGGCATTATGACCATTGGGTGATGCTCATGGAAATTTTTTTGCATTCTAAGGAGCATTGGGGTCAGGTGGAAAATGGGGTTCCTGCGGTAGCGGAAGGAGTAACTTTTACAGATGCACAAAGAAAGAACATTGATGATCAGAAATTAAAATATTTGAAGGCAAAGAACTATCTATTTCAAGCATTAGATCATTCAGTTCTAGAGACAATTCTTAACAAAGATACAACAAACAACATATGGGACTCCTTGAAGCATAAGTATGAAGATTCAACATGAGTCAAGCGCGCACAATTGCAAGCTCTAAGAAAAGAGTTTGAAACTCTCCATATGAAGGAAGGAGAATCTGTGAATGTTTATTTTACTCGGACACTTACCATAGCAAACAAGATGAAAGCTAATGGTGAAAACAAGGGAGATGTTGCAGTAGTTGAAATTTTTTTGAGATCCATGATTCCCAAGTTCAATTATGTCGTGTGTTCCATTGAGGAATCTAAGGATACAGACACTTTGGCTATTGATGAATTGCAAAGTAGCCTACTTATTCATGAACAACGCATGTGTTCTGATGTTAAAGAAGAACATGCTTTGCAGATTACTCATGGATATCAAGATAATTAATAAGCTTAATATGTAGATAGGGGTAAAGTCGTGGAGGTTTTGGACGATGAGGACGAGGCAGATGCAGACAAAGATTTGATGAATCCACAGTGGAGTGCTTTAATTGTCATCTACTCGGTCATTTTAGATGGGAATTTTCGAACCAAAGGAAGGAGGCCAACTATGTAGAGACTCAAGAAGAAATGTTATTGATGGCCTACACAGATATGAACAAGGCTAATGAAAAAGTTGTTTGGTTTCCTGACTCTGGATGTAGCAATCACATGTGCGGAAAAAATGAATACTTCTCATATCTTGACGAGAGTTACAAAGATTCTGTCAAGTTGGGCAATAATTCCACCATGGTTGTAACAGGAACAGGTAACATAAGATTAAACATAAATGGCGTAACACATATTGTTACTGGAGTCTTTCTTGTGCCATAGTTATGGAATAAGTTGCTAAGTATTGGTAAATTGCAAGAGAAAGGGATTAGTATTATGTTTCAACATGGAAAATGCAAAGTTTTCTACCCTAAAAGTGGTTTGATAATGGAAACTAGAATATCTTCAAATCGAATGTTCATGTTGTATTCCATACCGCAACCTGCAACACCCACTTGCTTTCACACTATTACAAAAGATTTAATGCATCTTTGGCACTGCTGATATGGACACTTGAGTTTTAAGGGTTTAAATACGCTACAGCGGAAGAGTATGGTAAATGGCTTACCAAAATTGAAGTCACAAAATAGGCTATGCAAGGACTGTTTGGTAGGGAAGCAGCCAAGAGATTCACTCCCAAAGAAGAGCGCTTGGAGGGCAACACAAATTCTACAACTAATACATGCTGATATTTGTGGACCAATCAAACTTATCTCTAACAGCAAAAATAGGTATCTGATCACTTTTATTGATGATTTCAGTAGAAAAACATGGATTTATTTCCTAACAGAAAAATCATAAGCATTTTTTGTTTTCAAAAATTTTAAGATCCATGTTGAAAAGGAAGCAAATTCGTTTATTAGAGGCTTGCGCATTGACCGTGGGGGAGAGTTTACATCACACGAAATCACC
Organism: Vicia faba; assembly: GCA_948472305.1. Lineage (NCBI taxonomy): Eukaryota > Viridiplantae > Streptophyta > Magnoliopsida > Fabales > Fabaceae > Vicia > Vicia faba. Next base: position 1,340,427,612 of record OX451740.1, on the reverse strand, counting down.
AATTTTTATTGTGAAAATCGTATACAAAGGCAACTAACAGTTGCATATACACCATAATAGAACGGGGTTGCAGAACAAAAGAATAGAACCATTATGAACATGGTTCGGAGCATGCTATCTGAGAAGAAAATGCCCAAAATCTTCTGGCCTGAAGCGGTAAACTGGTCTGTGCATGTCTTGAATCAGAGTCCAATGTTAGTAGTGAGGAATAAGACACCAGAAGAAGCTTGAAGCGGGGTTATGCCTTCAGTTAAGTATTTTAGAGTTTTTGGATGTATTTCTTATGTTCACATACATGATGCTAAAAGAACTAATCTAGATGGTAAAAGTTTGTGTTGTGTTTTGTTGGGGGTCAGTGAAGTATCAAAAGGATACAGGCTTTATGATCCATTTTCACAAAAAATTATAATGAGTCGGGATGTTCTTTTTGAAGAAGATCAGGGATGGGATTGGGATAAGAAGTATGAAGAAGCCATCTCATGTGACTTAGATTGGGGTGATAAGGATGTGAAAGTTAATATGGAAGAAGAAAATGAAGTCGGACATGAATCTAATCATAATACGGATACAAAAGAAGAAGAAGAAGAAGAAGAAGAAGAAGAAGAAGAAGAAAATGTCTCCTCTAATTCTACAGTAGAAGAGAACACTTCTAATCCCAATCAACAAAGGTGTAGAAGGCCACCACTTTGGATGGAAGACTATGAAATTGGAGAAGGTCTTTCAAAAGGAAATGTTGATGTTAATTTGGCCATGTTTGCAGCTGGTGATGGTGATCCTATTCACTTTGATGATGCTGTTAAAAGTGAAAAATGGAGGAAATCCATTGATGTGGAGATGTAGGCAATTGAAAGAAATGGCACATGGGAATTGATGGGTTTACCTAAAGGAGAAAAGAAAGTTGGAGTGAAATGGGTTTATAAGACAAAATTCAAAGATAATGAAGAAGTAGACAGGTACAAAGCATTGCTAGTAGTGAATGGGTATGCATAAGAGTATGGGGTAGACTATACTGAAGTATTTGCATCAGTGACTCGCATGGAGACAATTCGTTTGGTGGTAGCATTTGCAGCTCAAAAAGGCTGGGCAATCTATCAACTGGATGTAAATTTGGCATTTTTGCACGAAGATTTGAATGAAACAGTGTATGTGGACCAACCTTGTGGTTATGTACAAAAAGGTAACGCGCAAAAAGTCTATAAACTAGAAAAGGCTCTTTATGGACTTAAGCAAGCACCACGTGCTTGGTATAGTCGTATAGAAACATATTTTCTGAAGGAAGGTTTTGAGAAGTGCGACTACGAGCATACCTTGTTTGTAAAGACAGAAAAAGACGGTAAAATATTAATTGTTAGTTTATATGTTAATGATCTCATTTTTACCGGAAATGACGAGCTGATGTTTCCAAAATTTAAAAGCTCTAAGAAGCGAGAATTTGACATGACAGATCTTGGTAAAATGAGATACTTTCTTGGTCTTGAAGTGATGCAACGATCAAATGGCATTTTCTTATGTCAAAAGAAGTATGCATTAGACATGTTGCAAAGGTTTGGATTGGATAAAAGAAATTCAATTCACAATCCATTTGTTCCAGGTGTTAAACTCACAAAATATGAGTCTGGTGTGAAGGTTGATAAGACTTACTATAGACAAAATATAGGAAGCCTTATGTATCTGACATCTACTCGGCCCGATATGTTGTTTGTGGTGTGTTGTACCCCAAAATTTTCCCTCTCATTTACCAATTTTTTCTCACAAGATTTCTTTGACTCAAGACAAGATTAGGGTTTGGTCAGATCAAGACATCTCATCTTGCACTGATAACCCAAAATTAGGGTTTGAGTTTGCACAAGGATTTTTGGTCAAAATTAGGGTTTTTGACTGAGAAAGGGAAATTTATGATTTTTAACCTAGCCAATGACCAATTGAGTTCAAGCATGATTTCAAGGATTCAATGGCATCATCTTGACTTAATTATATGGTTCAAAACATCTCAAGTTCATTGGATTGACAGATGAAATTTGCAGTCAACTGATCAAATGTCAATTGTACACTGAAAAGTCAAACTTTGACTTTTTGGTCAAAATCAAGTACCAAGGGTCATAATTCATCAAGATATGTCAAAATATGAAACTTGTTCACCAAGAAAACCAAATTTGAAAATTAGGGTTTGAATTTGAAAATTTTCATAACTTAGAATTTTTCTAAGTATAAAATTTTCTTATCTTTTCTCAATTTTACACCACTTTTTCACCATGATGCATTTTGATTCAAAGAATGTTCCCAACATGAAAGTTGTAGACCTCCATGAAATCTACAACTGTGCTTCACAAACTTTTCCCTAAAGATGCTTGTATATCAAGTTATAAATTTGTGAATACATGGTCATGAACTTCTTAACTTAGTGAAATTTTGCCCTAATTTAGGCAGGTTTTGGACCCAACTTCATGGTAAGTTTTCACCTAGTTCCAATAGTTATATCAAAATGCATTTCAAATATATATTATAGAACACATTGCAAGCTTTCCAAAATGTCTAATAACTCTCCAAGATTATTTTTGAGTAGGGAGAATCGAAGAGAGGAAGTTGACATTTTCTCACTTTTTGTTCAAGCCATTTTCATGAAGAACCAAGTTGCAAACCAAACCTATGTTGGCTATTTCATGCTTTAAAGGTCCTAAACTTGCTACACACTCCTTAATTAAATGCATACTCAGTTGACAAAGGCTTTATCCTTGCTTTTGGACTTTTACACAACTTGTAATTCCATTTTGGGTAAAAAAGGCTCCATTGCCATTTTCATAAAGAAGCACTTTTACAAACTTGTCAACTTGGAGCTTTGAACCTGTCCCCTTGATACAAGAAAACCAAACAAGTCTCAAGCAACTTGTACAAACTCATACCAACCCTAAATCAAGCTGGTACAAGCATGTGGGTTTGGTCTTGTCACTTTGCTTCAAGTACAAGAAAAGTTGCAAAAAGGCTAGGGCTTGTACAGTTGATAGAGAGTTGACTTTAGATCATTTCTATACTAATATGCAAACAATGTACAACACATAACACGTTTTTTCAAGGATCTGAAACTCTCTCAAATTGAAAAACACCAAAAAACCTGCTCAAGCATACAGTTTCTACACAAAAATTCATCCAAATCTCATTTGGCTCAGGTGTTTTTGTGTTTAACTCATCCAAACATTTCATACCACACAGAGATTGTTTAATAACCTTCAACAAAAAGGAAAGTCTAGCAGTCTGCATTAATTATTTTTCCTTATGTTTTTTTAGGTTTAAATTAAATTTTCTTTTATACAAAAGCAAGACATAAAACATATTTTCTTTACATATACATTGCATTACATTTTAAATATTGTATTATATTTATTTTGATTCGCGCAAATTCGATTTGGTTGTAATAATATATTTAGCTTTATATTTGTGTAAATCCCCATTCAAACTTGTATTCCCCCTCCCATAAAATTGTTGTAATAGCTTAGTATATCTACATTACGCAATTTATTGTTTTCATATGCCATGATTAGTAATTAGGGTGTGTATGACAAGAACGAAACAAAAAGAATAGAAGACCCTAAATACAAGACAAAATCAAAAGCATGAAAAGTGATACACTTTGCACACAAGCACCCTTAGGGTTTCTCCCACTTGGTTGCCTAAAATAAAATAGCCATGTTACGCATGCGAAGTATCTTGGCAAAACAAAACAAATGTAAGATCATAGTCCCTCGATGACGCTATTTAAAAAGTCGCCTAAGCAAAATGATCTTGGTCCCTCAAAGATGCTAAGATACTTTGCAACATTGCTATCATGGCTATACGATGACCCATGCCCGTCCCGCTTACATCCAAAAATAGGGTTGCTTACCAAATCAATGGTAAGTCAACAATATCAAAGGAATATAAAATGCATAAGAAAGACATTTGAGTAGGTAGATAGCTTATAGTTACTTGCTTCATTTCAAACAACAATCCTTGCTATTTTCAAAAAACACACATACATTTCAAAACATCTTACAAAACATTGAAAACATTTTTCAAAAGACAAACATCTTTGTATACATTCTTACGAACGAGAATCATTACAAAGGTTTCCTAAAAGAATGGCCTCTTTTCAAAATACTTTCAAAACCACATCAAACACGATTTCAAGAAAAACAAAGAAAGTGATCTAAGCAAGTAACTAAGAGTCCATGGAAAACCATGGATGAAAAGGGTGCTAATACCTTCCCTTTTCATAATCTACCCCCCGAACTCAAGAAAACACCTCTCAAAGGTATTTCCTGTGCTTTTTTACCTTTCGTTTTGGATAAAAGAAAAGTCGGTGGTGACTCTTACTAACCGCGACATTTGCGATAAAATGCAAAACCTCAAGTTAGTTCTCCCATTGTATCACAGAACTGGCGACTCTACTGGGGACTATTTTAAAAGTTGGGTTACCTTAGGGTTTAGATCACATTTATTTGCTTACATTGTTTGACTTGTTTTCTTTACATTTTGGTTCTTTGTTTGGGTTTGAATCCTCCACCCGGATTTGTGAAACATTATAGGTAAATAGCAATAGATTCTGGAAACTGTACGGCGTAGACATATATGGTTGAAACAATGGCTATGTTAGTGTGACACATTTGTGGGTACCGGTATCCCTCGTGGTGAATCGAGGAGAATACGGGGCCGCTGAGTGGCATCATGAAGCACTAACTGACTTTAGAACCCTAATTGAACAAACTTGGCCATTAGGACGTAGTGAGATAACCGGTTTCGGTGTAGAGCTGAAAATTGGTTGATACTCGATACTACACTTATTGAGGCTGGACTTTTGGGATATCTCGGCCGCAAGAAAAGATTGTTGTGCTGAGACAATGCCTAAGAAAAAGGTCGATGATATTGAGATCCTTTAGAACCCGATCATTATTTCTATGACAGGTTGAGCCAACTAGACTTCAAGAGGGTACTCACCTACAAAACTCATGCAAGCCTAAAACATATGGATATGTTTGTTGTGCGTGTATATGTTTGCTTGTACATAAACATCATAAACATCATCAACATCATATGCATGCTCACTAACCATTTCAAGGATTTAGAAATTTATATTTGTTTTTGTTTTGTAGGATATGAATTCTCTCCGAAGAAACATCATCTGAATCAGCTTTATGAAAGCACATCCTCAACTTCAAGAGCTAGCCTCAAGAGTGCCCGGGGATTCTCCTTTTACCAAGAAGTATGGTCGACTCCTCAGTTTGGCTACATCCAACTTCCAAGAAGAGATGATGTGTGTACTATTCCAATTCCTCGATCCCGTACACCATTGTTTCACTTTCCCAGACTATCAGTTGGTACCTACACTGGAAGAGTTCTCTCTACTCTTAGGGGTTCCCATGCTTAATCAGATATCGTTCACCCGTCTAAAATGGATTCCAACACATGAAGTCATCGTCGAAGCTTTACATGTGAAGAGGGCCGACTTCATAGCCAACTGGGAGACGAGAAGTGGGGTTAAAGGTTTTTTAGCTAAGTTTATATTGGAAAAAGCTCGTTCATTTCGGGATGACATGGATTTCCAAGCTTTCAAAGACGTGTTAGCTCTCCTCATTTATGGTTTGGTTCTGTTTCCTAATTCGGACCAATTCATAGACGTTAATGCCATCAAAGTCTTTCTCTCTCGCAATCCTATACCCACCTTACTAGGAGATATCTTGCATTGCCTTCATACACGTACCATGAAGAAAAGAGGTACCCTTTTGTGTTGTATACCCCTACTCTCTAAGTGGTTCACTTCGCACCTGCCTCCGTCAACATTGAAGAACGAGCAAAGATTGATTTGGTCTCAAAGGATGATGTCTCTCACTCACTCTGATATCCATTGGTGCTCAAGATATTTGGAAGATATCCCTATCATTGACCGCTGTGGGGAGTTCCCTAATGTACCTCTGCTAGGTATTAGGGGAGGTATCACCTACAACCCTTGCTTAGCTCTTCGGCAGTTTGGGTATGCCCGAAGAGACGGCCCTCATGAGATGCTCATCCAGGGTTTGGTATTCGACTACGACAAAGAAGACCAAGGTTATCGCCAGAGGTTTACACGTGCGTGGGGAATGGTGAACAAGGTAGACAGTAGGACTTTGGGACATAAAAACTCTATCCCTCTCGAGCCTTATCTTAAGTGGGTACGGGCTCGTTCCCAGAGTCTCTTGATGCCTTACCCTTCCATCCTTCCTGTCATCATTGAGCCCGTTATTGAAGGAGACGTCCCATACACCGTTCTTCATCCTGACATGCCTACTTCTCTCGAAGACCTGCAGAAAGCTTGGATTCAGTTAAAGGAAGAACGAGACGCCTTTGAAACCCGGTACTACGCCAGTGAAAAGAAGGTTCTAGAGCTCACCAAACTGCTTCATGAGGAGAAAAATCTGAATACCTACATTGCTCCAAAGAGGATGCGTTCGGTCTTTTTGTCTTAGGAGTTTTTGTTGTATCTTGTTTCTTTCTTTGTAAGCCCAAGGAGGCATGATGTATTCAAACTTGGTTTTATTTAATATGACGTGTGTTCTTTTTTGGTTTGGACAAAGTTTAAATCTCTAAATTTTCTTGAAATCATTTGCATATTGCATCTTCATTCATCATAAACATAAACAGGTCTTTGCAACAAGTTTCCTCATCTCTCTACTGTTTATTTCAGTAAGATAGATCTCGAGCAGACGGTTAAAGACCTTCAAGCTCAAAATACACAATTTCAACAGTTACTCATGACCTTAGCCAAGGGGCAAGAGGAGTTGGACACTCTGCTAGAAAAAGAGAAAAAGAAGAAAGAGAAGAAGCCAACTGGTGTGGTAATCATGGGCAGAAGGTTTCAGGGACAAGCCAGAAGGACCTTAGAATTTCCAGCAACATCTGATGAAGGGAAAAGGAAGGGAAAAGAAACGGCAGTTCCATCAGACTATGAAGAAGAGGAAGAAGAGGAGGACTACTCAGAACAATAATACCCTCCGACTGATGATAAATACAAACACCTGGAAGAGTGTTTAACTGCTATGGAAATACAGAGAGTACCGAGGCTAGATTTCGAGGAATTGGGGCTGGTGTCAGGAATTGTAATCCCGTCAAAGTTTAAAGTGCCATTATTTACCAAGTATGATGGGGTGTCTTGTCCTAAAATGCACCTCCGATCATATGTCAGGAAGATTCAGCCACACTCTGCCGACAAAGATTTGTGGGTCCACTTTTTCCAAGACAGTTTATCAGGAACGCAACTTGATTGGTTTTACCAATTAGAAAGGACCGACGTTCACAATTGGGAAGACCTGGTCGCAGCTTTCTATAAACAATACCAGTACAACGCCGATTTGGCACCTACCCATACTCAAATTTATAGTATGGATATGGTTTCCAATGAGGGCTTCAAAGATTACGCGCAAAAGTGGAGAGATCTAGCCGGAAGAGTGAAACCCCCTCTGTCTGAAAGGGAGTTGGTGGACATGTTCTTGGGAACTCTATCGGTCCCTTTCTTCAACCATATGATTGGGAGTTCCTCTGCAGGGTTTACTGAGTTGATATTAACCAGCGAAAGGGTGGAAGCTGGTATAAGAAGTGGGAAGATTCAGAAAGATTCGTCTGCCTCTACAGCCGTGAAAAAACCCTTCACTGGGAAGAAGGAAATATATGCTGTTTATTCACATAGGAATCAAGGAAGAACTGAACACCGACCAATGGTAGGGGCCGTTATGATTCCAAAGCCTGCATCAGACCAGCCAAGAAATAACCCGCCGAGAAATAACCAACCAAGGGTGGAAAGGCCAGTCCGGCAATTCACCAAGATTAACATGACTCCAGCCGAGGTCCTACCACATCTTCTGAAATTGAATCTGGAAATTTTAAAAGAGGCCCCAAAGAATCCCAATACTGCGTCTCCTCACTACCATCCAAATTCCAGATGCGCATACCATTCTGAAAGTCCAGGGCACGACACCAATAACTGTTAGGCTTTGAAGAACAAAATTTAAGACCTGATAGACGCGAAGGAAGTTGAGTTTGAAGCGCATGAGAAGCCGAATGTCATTTCCACTCTAATGCCTAGGTATGGTCACAATGCCAATGCTATTGAGGAAGATTTATTTGTTGCCACCGTGGATGAACTGTTAACTCCGCTCCCGATCAAGTTGAATTTGTTGAAAGCTGGTATATTCCCAGGTTGTGACAAAGACTGCCACATTTGCCTATCCTCATCGTTTGACCGCCCTCTGTTGAAAAAAGGTATCCAACGACTGATTGATAACCGAGAAATTCTGTTTAAGAATGCTCCTATTTCACCCGTTCTAGTTAAAGAAGTTTATATCATAACCATCTACGCCAATCCTTCCAGGATCCCTAAAGGACCCGTTAGGATTACATCTGCTCCAAAAACTACTCCACTTAAGATTACAATGCCCGGGCTGGTCCGGTACAAATCAGATAAAATAATACCATGGAATTATGGTGGAGAAATCTACTACCATGGTATCAAACAGATTGAACTGACTGCCGAAGAAGAGAGCTCCTAAGAGGACAATTCCGACATTAGCAATATTGTAGTAACTAGCAAGATTACCCGTAGTGGTAGAATCTTCTCTCCAGAGATTGCCCCTCCAAAGGCAGTCTTTGGACCCGTGGCCGTTCCGAAGATTACCTCTGCACCAGTGATTATACCTGCAAGCGTACCTACCGACAAAGACAATACAATCCATATCCCTACTTCCACTGCTGAGAATAAAGGAAAAAACGTTCAAGAAGAGCCTGTCCGGACGAAGGCTCAATCGCTAGCTATCCCTGAAACATCCAAGAAGGAAATGGAAGAAATCTTGAGGATAATAAGTGTTGTACCCCAAAATTTGCCCTCCCATAATCTTCAAAGTTTTGACAAGAATCATCCACAAATGGTTCAAGTCTACTCAAGGGCTACACAGTCAACCATCCTCCTAAGCCAGTCAAATTAGGGTTTTGGTTCTTGCAAGGAAGTTGAGGTTTTCAAGGGCTCAATCAAGTCTCCTATGCTCATACACATTGTTAAGCACCTACATGTCAAGTTTCAAGGCTCACAAGGTCAAGTTGCACAGTCAAAAACCCTAATTGCTCAACAGTCAACTGTAGGGGCAAAATGGTCATTTGGCAGTCAAAAGTCAAAAAATTTGGTCAACATATTATTTTGAAGCCACAAACATCATTTGATCAATGCTTGATCATGATTCTCAAAAGTATGGCTCAAAAAGTCTCAAGATGCAAAAGTTTCTATTTTTGGACAGCTGAAAAGTCAACTGTAACTTGACCAAGGCATAACCTTTTCATGGTTCATCAGAAAAATTCCATCCAATGCTCATCTTGAAGGGGAAGACATTTCCTATAACTTATCTTCACACTCCAAGTCCAAGAAATGCTCTCACAAAAAGTTATCAATTTCAACATTATAGGTCATTTTCAAAAGTCAACAAAAAGGGACTTTAAGTCAAAGACCATAACTTGAGATTGGTAAATCAAAATGACATGGGACCAAAGACATTGGTTATAGGACTTCAAGACCTTTCCAAAATGTCCAAGAACATGTTCATAACTTCAAAGTTGAGCATGATATGCATTGGAGAATTTGGGAAATTTTTGTGAAATGGCCAAAATCATTTATCCTTGAAATTTCATTTTTGACAAAAGGGGCCCACTTTTTCCACTTGAATCAGCTTGGCCATGCTTCCCACGTGTCCCACTTTTTATTTCAATATTTAAAATTATTTTTTTCATTTTTATTTGATTTTATTGGATTTAATTAATTTTAAATCTTTTAAAATAAAAAAGGTTAATTAAGGGACATATTTGGCTTTGATTAACTTTGAATCACCATTATACAACATCCCAAATTCGTACCAAGGCCTAATCAAGCAAGAATTCAAAAATTGGCTCAAAAATGGAAGGTGTGTTAATGGAGTTTATGTCAAAATCCTAAGCATGAATGCAAGGCATTATTGGCCATAATTCTTATCAAAACATATTACTTAACCTATATGCAAGTGATCAGAAGAAAGAACACGACCTAAGCTGCGCCCAAACTCAGAAACAACTTTGCATTTTTCACACAAAAATTTCAAAACTGAAAACACACATAGAGCACAATTCAAGGCCTCAAAACTATTTCACAAGCTTGCCAAGGCGACCAGGAATTTTTTCCAATCGAAATCAAGTCTTCATACATCCAGAATTGGTAGAAACACGTTGCCCTGTTCATAACTTTTTACATATTCGTGTTTTCATTTTCATGCCATATTAATGCCTTTTAATGTGTGATTTATGCTAACATGATCATTCCAAAGCTAATGGTACCATTCAATTGAAGAATGGTTGCCTGTATCAAAAATCACCATTAACGATTGTTAGGGTTTCTGAAGCTCTGATTTGGGGTTTCATAAATAAGAAACAATTGGCCACTCAAACCAGGACCATTGGACTCAGGACATTCAGACGAAGCAATTGATCATATCGCACCCTTTTTCTTTTTCACTATGGCCGATTCGCTATTTTTTTTCAGTTTGAGTTTAGTGGGGGTTTAAAACCCCCGCTATCTATGTTTTATTTGCAGGAAATATGAAGAAGAAGGAGGACGTGTCCCCTGATGAGTGGCACGTTTGAATTTTGGCGCGGTGGACATCACTGAATGTTTGTTTGTGTTATGTTATTCGCTTGCTAATTCCAACACAACGTGCGTGCATGGCTCAGACGGTTGGACGTGTATTGGGTAAACGCTGGGACCTGGGTTCGATTCCCAGGTCCCCTTGTACATTTCATAATTTTTTCTCTAACATATTCCTGTGCAGTGTGCCCTTCAGTGGTCTATCAAACGCCCAACACTTGTGCATGCCACATGTCTCCAGAAATCCATCCAAAAGCCAGAATGTGCTGACTACCATGGATGCTAGTCAACTATCCCACACACACGCCAGAAAAGTCAAAAGGGCCTGGGGTTATTGGGCCAAGATTCTTCCAAAAACACCTCCAAAGGGGTCAACACCCCCATATGTTTGCATTTCTCTCTCTTTTTTTATTCTTTTCTTTTATTTATTTTATTTATGATAATTGTTTTATTTAATTCATAAAATTAATTTTATAACGCAAAAAACCAGAAAATCATAAAAAATAAAAATATGCCTCATTTAATATTTAATTCACTAATTATTTTGTAAATAATTTTAATGATCATTTTAGTTTTAATTTAGAGTTCTAATTTTTATTTACTTCTTAATAACTAAAAAATATAAAAATAGGTTTTTAGTACATTTTGATCCTCTTTTTTTAATAAATATGCTTTTCTTATTATAATTATTATTAACCATTAATTATTTTTGTAAATACTTGTAATTAATTAATTAGGGTTAAATTAGGTTAAACTTAAACAATTTTCTTTAATAAATTAAAAACAATTTAGAACTAGGGTTTTATTTAACTTTTAATTCCAATTAATTCTCTTTAATTTCATAAATCCAAAAACATAAAAAATAAGTTTCTTTTTCTCATTTAATAATTAAATCAATTTTCAATTCCAATTTAATTTCTTTAAAGGGTCCAACGCCCTCGCACTCGATTCTTAATTCTTTTCGCGCATTTATTTTTTATTTCTTTTATGAATGTAAGGTATTTGCCCCAAAGCCTTGTAATAAATAATTAGGACATTTACTTTCCGCACTTTTCTTTTCAAAATCGGGTCTTTGTTTAATTTGGCGATGTAGACTCGCGCCTTGTAATAGCGTAGGACCTTTATCTTTCCGCATTTTAATCCTCGCACCTTTAACTGTTAATAACCACATGAAAGAATGTATGCCCAAATAAAATCAACGCGTAGCTCACCTAATGCATGACAAGACAAATAATAAAGTGACACACAATTCACACACCACTCTTAGGGTACGCCTCACTGTTGCCTTGCCCCTCGAAAGGTGGTCATCGAGTATAGGACGTTTTAGTAAGTCCTTATGTCCATGAACATGGCATAAGGGTAGCTTCTAAGGTGTCCTACTGTTGCTCTGGTGATCACATTGTTGCCTTGCCCCTCGAAACGTGGTCGTCGAGTACAGGACGTCTTAGTGAGTCCTTATGTTCCATTGATCTAGTTGCCTCGAATAAGTTGCCTCGGAACGGTCGCCTCGGAATAAAAAGATCAATGGCATAAGGGTAGCTTCTAAGGTATCTTACTATTGCTCGGTGACCACATTGTCCCTAACCCTCGAATTGACCCAAACACCTCCAACGGTGGTGCTACCTACCTCTCAATGGTGGGATAGTACTATCTAAAGGACATTAACACAGCCTAATTCCTTAGGGTAGGTAGATTACTCGTAGATACTTGCTCTAATTCAAAACAAATCAAAAAAACTTCTTTTCACACCGACACTTTGCAAAAAGCTTTAAAAACAACTTTTCAAACACTCTTGAGGACTGATACAAGAGTCGAACTGAAATTTTAAACGAAACTTTTTCAAACCCACTCACTTTGAAAAGCAAACAAACATTTTGAAAACACAAATGAGCAAGTATCTAAGAGCCCATGGATAACCATGGATAGAAAGGGTGCTAACACCTTCCCTTTCTATAAATCTACCTCCCGAACCGAGAACTAATCTCAATAAGGAATTTTTCTGTGCTTTTGTCCTTTCCATTTGGAGAAAATAAAAGACGGTGGTGACTCTTGCTTACCGCGACATTTCGCGAACCAGCGTTAAACAGTCAGTTCCAGATCCACCGATCACAATAAGGAAGAGTGATTATGATGTGGTTGAACAGTTGGGGAAGACCCCCTCCAAAATCTATATGCTAGCATTGCTACTATGCTCTGAGGCACATGCTAAAGCTCTTGTGAAATTTCTGAAGACAACTCATGTGCCGCAAGAGACGTCTGCTGACCAATTCCAAGACTGTATGGCCAGTTTCACAGTTGATAATGGCCTGGGCTTCTCTGATGCTGACTTAACACCCAAGGGGAGAAAACACAACGAGGCATTACATGTCTCAGTGGAGTGTAGGGGAACAACCCTAGCCCATGTCTTGGTGAAAACGGGATCATCTTTAAACGTCTTACCAAAGAAAGCCCTTGATAGATTGGATTGCGAGGGGCTGACATTAAAACCCGGTAACATAGTTGTGAGAGCATTTGACGGATCTAAGAGGATGGTCCATGGGGAGGTGGACATCCCGATAAAAGTGGGAACTCAGACTTTCAATTCAACCTTCTATGTGATGGACATCCGTCCTTCTTATTCCTGTCTGTTGGGACGGCCTAGGATCCACAATGTCGGTGTTGTCACTTCCACATTGCATCAGATGCTGAAGTACCCAGTCTAAGGAAAGATCATAAGTGTCCACGGGGAGGAGGAGTACATGATTAGTCATCTGAATTCTTTCCGATATGTGGAATTGGATGGTGAGTTCATTGAAACCCCTTTCCAACATTTTGAAGAGGTCTCTCAAGAAGTGGCGGTAACCAAGGCGGTATCCTCGATTCCTAAGATCACAAGACCTCCACTTTGGATGTCATCTCTAAAGGATGCAAATGCAGTAATGGAAGAGGGTGGATGCACCATCTGGGGGCAGCTTCCAGACATTCCGTACAAATCAGACAAGTTTGGCTTGGGGTTTACTTCAACTGCTCAGAAGGTTGCACGCCACGCCCGTGCCGGAGGGTCACCTGTAAAGATTAGCAACCAAGGGGCAATGCAGTGGAAGACAGGGAAGAAGATGGCAGCTTAGAAGATTGGATATTTCCTACTGTCAATGGAGGACTTCTCAATTGGGAAGCCAAAGACTTTGTCCCAATAACTTTCATCTCTCAGTAATTTATCTTTTACATTTCTGTTGGACTTGTAATATTCATAAACAATTTGTACATTTTTAACCGTGTGTCTTACCCGAGGCACATTGGTCCATTTGTAAGGGTTTTTATTTCATCTTCATATGACATTCAATTAATCATGGACGCTTTTTCATATATAAACCCTTTGTGCTCATTGTCTTTCTTTTACATTTTATTGTTTTAAGATGGCTATACCCTTACACACACACACACTCACAAATGCAAGTACCCCTCTATTCCGAATCCCATGGGTAACGATACTGCTATAGCCTTCAGTAACTCTGAAGATCTTATCTACCAAGCCGAATACGAAGGTGAGGAAGATTGTGAAGTGCCAGGGGAATTGGCCAGACTACTAAAACAAGAGGAAATAGTTATTCAGCCTCATGAGGTGTTGTTGGTTACAATCAATTTGGGTACCGAGGAAGACAAGAAGGAAATCAAAGTGGGTGCCAATCTAGAGTCGAGTATCAAGGAGCGCCTAATTCAGCTGTTGCATGATTATGTTGAGATCTTTGCCTGGTCATACGAAGACATGCCGGGACTCGATACAGACATTGTGGTACACTGTCTACCCACAAGAGAAGATTGTCCACCAGTGAAGCAAAAAGTCCGCCGCATGAGACCTGACATGTCAGAGAAGAACAAAGCGGAAGTCATGAAACAGTTCAATGCTAGATTTCTGGCTGTTACTTCCTATCCTCAATGGGTTGCCAACATTGTTCCCGTGCCTAAAAAGTACGGCAAAGTAAGAATGTGCATGGACTATAGAGATTTAAACAGGGCCAGCCCTAAAGATGATTTTCCACTTCCACACATCGACATCCTGGTTGACAATACAACCCAAGACAAAGTGTTTTCCTTCATGGACGGATTTCAGGTTACAACCAGATCAAAATGGCACCTAAGGACATGGAGAAAACTACATTTGTCACACAGTGGGGTACGTTCTGTTATAAAGTAATTCCATTCAGACTGAAGAATGCCGGGGCAACCTATCAATGCGCCATGGTAGCTTTGTTTCATGATATGATACATCATGAGATAGAGGTCTACATAGATGACATGATAGCCCGATCACAAACTGAAGAAGAACACCTTGATCACTTGCAAAAGTTGTTTGTCAGATTGAAGGAGTACAAACTAAGGTTGAACCCGAACAAGTACACATTCGGAGTTCGGTCCGGTAAGCTCTTAGGTTTCATTATCAGCAACAAAGGCATCGAGGTTGATCCTGCCAAGGTCAAAGCGATACAAGAAATGCCTGCTCCTCGTACTGAGAAGGAAGTTAGAGGATTCTTGGGACGCCTGAACTATATTTCCAGATTAATTTCTCACCTAACATCTACTTCTGAACCAATCTTCAAGCTGTTGAAGAAATATCAAGTAGTCAGATGGAATGATGAATGTCAGATTGCTTTTGACAAAATCAAAGAGTATTTACAAGAGCCTTCTGTCTTGATGCCGCCAGTCGAGGGAAGACCACTAATCATGTATCTGACCGTTTTAGAGAACTCAATGGGGTGCGTGTTGGGGCAACATGACGAGTCTGACCGAAAAGAGCACGCTATTTACTACCTGAGAAAAAAGTTTACCGACTGTGAAACCAGATATTCACTGCTCGAGAAAGCTTGTTACGCTCTGGTATGGGCTGCTCGCCGGCTAAGACATTATATGTTGAATCATACCACTTTGCTGATATCTAAGATGGATCCGATAAAGTACATCTTTGAGAAGCCTGCTCTGTCTGGGCGGATAGCTAGATGGAAGATGATCTTAACTGAATATCACATACAGTACACAACCCAAAAAGCTATAAAGGGCATTGTGCTAGCTGATCATCTTGCTCATCAAGCTGTAGAGGATTATCAGTCCATGAAGTTTGAATTCCCGGATGAAGACGTCATGACATTAGACAACTGTGAAGAAATCAAGCCATATGACGGACCTGAACAAGGATCTCGATGGACCCTGTTCTTTGATGGGCCATCCAATGCACTTGGTAATGGTATCAGCGATGTTCTCATATCTCCGGAAGGATGCCATACTCCTTTTACTGCCAGACTTTGGTTCAACTGTACGAACAACATGGCAAAATATGAAGCATGCATCTTTGGTCTCAAGGCTGCCATGGACTTGGGAATCAAATCTTTAGTTGTGTTTGGAAATTTAACTTTGATCATCAGTCAGATCAAAGGAGAGTGGGACACTAAGCATCCTAACCTTATCCCTTACAAAGAACATGTTTTGACATTGCTACCACATTTTGAGAAGATTACCTTCGAGCACTTCCCGCGAGAAGAAAATCAGCTAGCAGATGCTCTAGCCACAATGTCATCTATGTTTAAACTTAATTGGGATAACGAGACTCCCAGATCACCATTGAACGAATGGACGAACCAGTACACTGTCACGAGATTAATACTGAATAAGTAGTGGACCAACCTTGGTTTCATGAAGTCAAGAGGTATCTCGAGGCTCAAGAATATCCAGAAAGAGCTTCAATCAATGATAAGAAGTTCTTAAGGAGATTCTCTGCTAAGTTTTTCCTGAGTAATGGTATCCTGTACAAATGCAATCATGACTCTGTTCTGCTCCGTTGTGTGGATAAGATTGAGGCTGAAAAGATCATGGTTGAATTACATGAAGGTGCCTTTGGCACTCACTCTAGTGGGCATACGATGGCGAAGAAAATCCTACGGGCAGACTATTATTGGTCTACCATGGAAGCAGACTACTATCAACACTCTCGGACCTGTCATAAGTGTCAAATCTATGCAGATAAGGTGCACGTACCTCCGGTTCCTCTAAATGTCTTAACAACTACTTGGCCCTTCGCTATATGGGGAATCGATATGATTGGGGAGATCAAGCCTACAGCCTCTAATGGACACCACTTCATTCTAGTGGCCATTGATTATTTCACAAAGTGGGTCGAAGCAGCTTCCTTCGCATCCGTTACTAAGAATGTTGTTGCCTGCTTTATAAAGCAGAATCTCATTTTCCGGTACGGTATCCCAAAAAGGATCATCACTGATAACGGTATGGACCTTAACAATACTATGATCACCTCCTTGTGCAAACAGTTCAAGATTCAACATCACAATTCATCCCCCTATCAGCCAAAGATGAATGGTGCAGTCGAAGCTGCTAATAAAAACAATTCAGGGGTTCGAACCTTCATCTTTGTTCTTGTTTTGTAGGACATGGAAACTGTTCGCAGAAAGACAATTCAGATCAGCCTTGTAAGGATCCCTCCTCAGCTTAAGGAGCTTACATCCAGGATTCCCGAGAGCTCTTCATTCAGTGAGAGACATGGAAGACTCATTAGCTTGGTCTACACCAACATTGAGGAAGACATGGTAAAGGTCCTGTTCCAGTTCTTTGACCCTCTGCATCACTGTTTCACTTTTCTGGATTACCAACTGGTGCCTACACTGGAAGAGTTCTCCCGGCTTCTGAAGATCCCTATCCTTGATCAACTACCCTACAACGATACAAAAAAGGAACCCAAGCTTGAAGAGATTGCTAAAGCACTACACCTACAACCATCTGACCTCAAGGGACATTGGGAAGCTAGAAGTGGTATCAAAGGGTTCTTAGCCAGGTTTCTGTTTGAAAAGGCCCAAGAATGTTGGAACTCCCTTGACCTACAAGCTTTTGAAGAAGTTGTGGCCCTCCTTGTCTATGGTTTGGTGTTGTTCCCTAACCCAGATCAGCTTATAGATATCAGTGCTGTCCAGATCTTCATGTCCAGGAATCCTATACCTACGTTGCTTGGGGACATCCTTCACTCATGTTACACTCGAACCATGAGAAAAAGAGGTGTTCTTATGTGCTGCACTCCTTTCCTGGGAAGGTGGTTTATTTCGCACCTTCCACAATCAGTTTTGAAGAACGAGCGGGGTTTGAGGTGGTCACAGCGATTGATGACCCTTACACATGCTGATATACATTGGTGTTCTCGGTCCAGAGAGGACGTCACTATCATTGATCGTTGCGGGGAGTACCCTAATGTTCCTTTACTTGGAATCAGAGGAGGTATTACTTACAACCCGTGCCTGGCTTGGAGACAGTTTGGTTATGCTCGAGGGACGGCCCTCATGACATGTTAATTCCTGACATAGTTTTTGACTTCGACAACGATGCACAAGGACTTCGCCAGAGATTTATCAGAGCTTGGAGGATGCCCAGTAAGATAGACAGCAAGACACTGGGGCACAGGAACTCCATCCCGTTGGAACCTTATCTCAAGTGGGTACGCGCCCGCTCCCAGAAGTTAGAGATGCCTTATCCTCATGTTCTCCCTGTGATCAAAGAGCCAGCATTGGAAGGAGAGGTGTCCTACACCATTCAACATCCTGACATGCCCTCATCCTGGGAAGAAATGCAGAAGAGCTGGGTCCAGCTTAAGGAAGAACGGAATTCTCTTGAGACCAGTCTACATGCTAGTGAAAAGAAGGTCCTGGAGCTCACCCGCCTATTGCACGAGGAAAGGTATCTCAACACCTACATTACTCCGAAGAGGATGCGTAGTGTCTTCTGGGACTGATTTGCTTTTGTAATATTTTTCCCATGAGGCTTTGATGTACCAAACAATTATTTCCTTAATGATAACGTGTGTTCCTTTTTTTCTACAACAAATTTGAATTTTCGAACCCTTGAATGCATTGCATAAACACATATCATTCATCATGTGCATCACATGTACTCTTCTTTTCAGGTTGCTTACTGTTCTTTGATGTTTATTTCAGCATCATGAACCCTGAATCATCTACCGAGCTGTCTATCAAGGCCCTTCAGGCGCAGAATGCACAATTTTAGGAGCTGATCATGGGTTTGGCTCAAGGTCAACAAGAGCTGAAGGCTATGCTCCTGAAGAAGAGTAAGAAGAAGAAGAGGACTGTGTTATTCAACACTGGGCGCAGGCTCGGGAACACCTTGCAAAATGAAGCTGAGAGGACTACTCCATCTGTGGGGGAAGGTAGTCACCAAGGGAGAGAGGTCCCTAGTCCTGTGGTCTCTGACACTGAGACAGACTTCAATGACGAACAGTACCCTCCTGTTGAGGACCGGTACATGCAGCTGGAGGACAGATTAAATGCTATGGAGATTCAGTGTGTGCCTGGACTGGATTTCGGAGACTTGGGGTTATCTTCTGGGGTGGTAATTCCACACAAGTTCAAGGCGCCTGCCTTTGTGAAGTATGACGGGGCTTCCTGTCCTAAGATGCACCTCCGTTCTTATGTAAGGAAGATCCAGCCTTACACAGCATACAAGAACTTATGGATCCACTTCTTCCAGGAGAGTCTTTCAGGGACTCACCTCGAATGGTTATATCAGCTGGATGGGACCAACATTCGTAACTGGGAGGATCTGGCCACTGCTTTTTACAAACAGTATCAATATAATTCCGACCTTGCTCCTACGCGTACCCAACTCCAGGGTATGTCGCTAGGATTGGGAGAAGATTTTAAGGAGTACGCACAGAAATGGAGAGATCTGGCTGGCAGGGTGCAGCCACCATTGACGGACCGGGAGCTGGTGGATATGTTCTTGGGGACCCTATCTGGTCCATTCTTCAATCATCTCATTGGTAATTCCTCTGCTGGGTTTACTGATCTGATCCTGACTGGTGAGAGGATCGAGGCTGGTATAAAATCGGGGAAGATACAGAAGGTTGCCTCCTCAAATACTGAAAAGAAACCCTTCAAGAAGGAGGCAAGTGCTGTGTATGGTCCAAGAAGGTAAGACAAACATGAACGCCGCCAAGCTGTCAACGCGGTGGTTATTTCTAAGCCTGCTGCTGCTCTACAACAGTACAACCAACCCAGGGCTGAGAGGCCCAAACGGCAGTATACTCGGCTCAGCATGACTCTCTCTCAGATCCTGCCGCAACTGCTATCAACCAACTTGGTGACTGTTAGAGAGGCCCCGAAGGTTGTGAACACTACATCCCCCAAGTATAATCCAAATGCCCGCTGTGCTTATAACTCCGATAGCCCGGGGCACTCTACTGATGATTTCTGGGCCCTAAGGAATAAGGTGCAGGACCTTATTGATGCAAAGGAGGTTCAGTTTGAGGCGCCCGAGAAGCCTAATGTGGTTACTGCTCCCATGCCTAACCATGGAGTAAATGCTATTGGGGATGAAGATGAAGTGGAAGAATCTGAGTTCAACAGCTGGATATACCCGACAACCGAAGATGGACCTAGCAACTGGACTTCCAAAGACTGCATGCCTGTTACTTTTGTCACCCAGTATGAACTTCTTTGTTTTGGATCTGTAATAAACAGTAATTTGAAACTTTATGGCCCGGTGTCTTACCCGGGGCACCGTTGGTTTTATTTGTGAGGGCTTTTGTTTGTCACTTTCATATATCATGAATAAAAGCATTGGACGTTTTTCACATTACAAATCTTGCGCTCCTTTTCTTTCTTTCCTTACATATATTGCAAAACAGCTGTATTTACACACACTCACTCATACAGGTTTCAATCCACTATGGATCTCACTGGTAACGACTCTGCTACTGCCAGTTATGACTTCGAAAATTCGATTAACTTAGCCGAAGACGAAGGTGAAGATGATTGCGAAGTGCCTGGCGAGCTTGCAAGATTGCTACTCCAGGAAGAGAGGGCCATTCAACCACATGAAGAGCCAGTGGAAACGGTAAATCTGGGTACTGAGGCAGACAGAAAGGAAGTTAAGATTGGTGCCAATCTGGAGCTCAGCGTAAAACAACGGTTGGTTCAGATGTTACACGATTATGTGGAGATCTTTGCCTAGTCCTACAAAGACATTCCTGGGTTGGGTACCGACATTGTGGTCCATCACTTGCCTACTAAGGAAGACTGCCCTCCGGTTAAGCAAAAGGTCCGCCGTATGCGTCCAGAGATGTCTGAGAAGATCAAAGCTGAGGTTATGAAGCAATTCGATGCCGGGTTTCTTGCAGTGACTTCTTACCCTCAATGGGTTGCTAATGTGGTGCCAGTACCGAAGAAAGATGGTAAGGTCAGAATGTGTGTTGACTACAGGGATCTGAACAGGGCCAGCCCCAAAGATGACTTCCCCTACCTCACATTGACGTTATGGTTGATAATACTGCTCAGCACAAGGTGTTCTCCTTCATGGACGGTTTTTCAGGTTATAATCAGATCAAGATGGCTCCTGAAGACATGGAAAAAACTACCTTTGTTACTCAGTGGGGCACCTTCTGCTACAAGGTCATGCCATTCGGGTTGAAAAATGCTGGGGCAACCTACCAACGTGCCATGGTTGCTTTATTTCATGACATGATCCATCATGAGATAGAAGTGTATGTTGACGACATGATTGCAAGGTCCCAAACTGAGGAGGAACACCTCGACCATCTGCAGAAGTTGTTTGACCGTCTGAAATTGTACAAGCTGAGGTTGAACCCGAACAAGTGCACCTTCGGGGTTAGATCTGGAAAGTTGCTAGGCTTCGTCGTGAGTGATAAGGGTATTCAAGTGGACCCTGCCAAGGTTAAAGCTATTCAAGAGATGCCAGTTCCCAAGACAGAGAAAGAGGTCAGAGGCTTTCTAGGACGCCTGAATTACATTGCTCGATTCATCTCGCACCTAACTGCTACCTGTGAACCAATCTTCAAGCTGCTGAAGAAAGATCAGGTAGTACGTTGGAATGATGAATGTCAGGCTGCTTTTGACAGAATCAAAGAGTATCTCCAAGAACCACCCATTCTTATGCCACCGGTTGAAGGGAGACCTCTGATACTATACCTGACAGTACTTGACAACTCAATGGGGTGTGTGCTGGGGCAGCATGACGAGTCTGGCCGAAAAGAGCATGCCATTTATTACCTTAGCAAAAAGTTTACCGAGACTGTGAGACCCGATACTCACTGCTCGAGAAAACTTGCTGCGCTTTGGTATGGGCTGCTCGCCGGCTGAGACAGTATATGCTAACTCACACTACCTTGTTGATCTCAAAGATGGATCCAATAAAGTACATATTTGAAAAGCCTGCTCTGTCTGGGAGAATAGCAAGATGGAAAATGATCTTGACGGAATACGACATCCAGTACACGACTCAGAAAGCCATCAAAGGAAGTGTATTGGCAGACCACTTGGCACATCAGGCAGTAGACGACTATCAGTCAATGAACTTTGAATTTCCTGACGAGAGTATCATGATAGTGACTGATTGTGAAGTACCTGGACCAGATGAAGGACCTGAGGAAGGATCCCGATGGTCTATGCACTTTGATGGAGCCTCCAACGCTTTGGGTAACGGTATTGGCGCTGTGATCATATCCCCTCAAGGCACTCATACTCCACTCACTGCCAGGCTATGTTTCAACTGCACCAACAACATGGCGGAGTATGAGGCATGCATCATGGGTCTCCAAGCTGCGATTGACTTAAGGATCAAGTTTCTGAGTGTCTTCGGAGATTCCGCTCTCGTGATCAATCAGATCAAAGGCGAGTGGGATACGAAACATCCGAATCTTATTCCTTACAAAGAATGTGTGTTGACATTGATCCCCCATTTCACAGAGATAACTTTTGAACACTTTTCGAGAGAGGAGAATCAGTTGGCGGACGCGTTAGCTACGATGTCTTCCATGTTCAAAGTCAAATGGGACAATGAGGCTCCCCAGGTCATTATCTGGAAACTGGACGAACCGGCATACTGTTGTGATCTTGAGGCTGAGGTAGTGACTGAGAAACCTTGGTACCATGAGGTGAAGAGATACTTGGAAGCTCAAGAATACCCTGAAGGTGCATTTGTCAATGATAAAAAGTTTCTGAGAAGGTTCGCAGCAAAGTTCTTCCTCAGCAACGGCATCCTGTACAAGCGAAACCATGATTCAACCTTACTGCGTTGTGTGGATAAGACTGAAGCAGAAAGGATTATGGCGGAGTTACATGAAGGTGCATTTGGAACACATTCCAGTGGACATACCATGGCAAAGAAAATCCTTCGGGCAGGATATTTCTGGTCCACAATGGAAGCTGATTGTTACCAACATTCTCGAACATGTCACAAGTGCCATATTTATGCTGATAAGGTACATGTTCCTCCAGTTCCTCTGAATGTCTTGACTGCACCTTGGCCTTTTGCAATGTGGGGAATTGATATGATCGGTGAGATCAGGCCTACGGCATCCAATGGGCATCGCTTCATCCTGGTGGCGATTGATTACTTCACGAAGTGGGTTGAAGCAGCTTCCTACGCCACGGTAACCAAGAACGTTGTGGCACGGTTCATTCGGCATAACCTGATCTGTCGATACGGCGTCCCGGAAAGGATTATTACAGACAACGGTACCAATCTCAATAACAAGATGATCACTGAGCTCTGCGAGCAATTCAAGATACAGCACCACAACTCTTCTCCTTACCGGCCGAAGATGAATGGGGCTGTAGAAGCAGCGAATAAGAATATCAAGAAAATTGTACAGAAGATGACAGTGACCTATAAAGATTGGCACGAGATGTTACCGTTCACTCTACACGGGTACCGTACCTCAGCAAGGACGTCAACCGGGGCAACTCCTTTTTCCTTGGTCTACGGTATGGAGGCAGTCTTACCGATCAAAGTGCAGATACCCTCTCTCCGGATAATGAAGGATACAGATCTGGATGAAGATGATTGGATCCAGACACGACTTGATCAGCTAAATCTAATTGACGAAAAGAGACTTGCTGCTATTTGTCATGGTCAGACGTATCAAAAACGGATGATCAGCGCATTTAACAAAAAGGTCAGACCACAAGAGTATCAAGTTGGGGATCTAGTAATCAAACGCATCATCCTTCCTCAGAGTGACCCAAGGGGCAAATGGACCCCTACGTACGAAGGGGCATTTGTGGTTAAACATGTGTTCTCAGGAGGAGCCATGATTCTGACCACCATGGATGGTGACGACCTTCCTCACCCCGCCAATGCGGACATAGTAAAAAGATACTACGCATGAAAAAAGACCCGCTAGGTTGACATACCTAGGCAAAAATTAGGGCTTCCCGGCGAACCAAAAGGGTTCGGGCAAAATGAGGGATGAAATGAAAAAAAATCTGTACACCCGGCAAGTCGAAAACCTGAAAAGGCGGCTTGGGCAAAAATGGGTATCCCGGTGGACTGAAAACCCGAAAGGGCGGTCCAGGCAAAAGTTAGGGATAAAGCGTAATACTATGTCTCATTGGATCACCCTGCATCCAGAATCCGGTATCAACTATCAAGTTCAGATGACATTGATTAATCAACTTCATCTTCAGCTAGGTCATCAAGTGATGAGACGCTCGAAGATATAAAGGCGATAGCAGAGTTGGAACCCAGTGGGATTATTCTTTTCACATAGCTGTTTTGTCTTCCCTTTGTACAAATTTGTATAAACTCGGTTGTTCGGCGGTGTTCTCTTACTAGGACGTCAGCCTCTTGTACATAAAACGCCTATTTACGGGAAAATTCAAAAATCAATACAAAAATCACTTTTCAGTTAAAATTGCCAATTGTTTTTCCTTTTCTGTTTTGTTTTGCGAAGAACGTCCAAGGTTCAATTTTTGATATATGCATTTGACACTAATTGCTAACTCATAAATATTTGCATGCAAAACAAAGGATTAATTACAGGTGACATTAGACACAAGGGCAATAATGAGTTGTCCAAAGCGATCTAATTGCTCGGTCCACCAAGGTACCAAGGTAAGTTCAGCTGAAGAACATAACCAAGATATCTTAATTCCCCAGAGAGTGAGCCAGCAAGTCAGTACACTCTCCCCAAGCAGAGCTACAGTCAGCCTTAAGGAAGTTGGGTACCCTCCAACAAATCTCAACATTCCTCAGCGCAATATACGAACATTCCTAACAAGCATCCCCGACAGTCTTGATCTAAGATTGTTCCCCGGCGGTATACAGACATTCAGTGGAGCCACTTCCCCAGTATATCTCAAAAATTTCCCCAAGAGAGTCCAGTTTGAAGGTTTCCCCAGGAAAGTGTAATACATCTCCCCAGCAGTAAGCTTATCCCCAGTGGATTCTGGAAGCTTATCCCCCGCAGAGCATGAACGCGTCTCCCCGGACTTTTTATTCAAAGGTTATGCTCCACCAGAGCTTATAACTGGGTTATCCTCAGCCAAAAGCCACAGAAAGATCGTCCTCGGCGAAGTCTTCCCATCCCCAGTGGAGTCTATTAACACTTCCAACATATCAATGGTATCCCCCAGCGGAGTTATCATCAAACACCTCAACAAAGTACCTCTCTCCCCACAGAGTACTGTTCCCCAGCAAGATCGCTAGAGTAGTTATTCCCCGCAGAGTAATCTCTTCATCAAGTTTATTCCCCAACGGAGTCATCTTCTCCTACCGGTATTCTTGCAACTATCATCCCCAGCGGGAACAACAAAGCACTATTCCCCAATATCAGCCCAGGATTTAACTTCCCGGCATCCGTCAAGGATTTATTTTCCTAATACGAAAACATACATTCATAAACCTCGCATCTTCATACATTATAGCATGCATATACGCATCATGAACATATAATCTCATCACGCATGTCATACATCATGACATCACATACAACTAACGTTTTGTCTTTTCAGGACAAAAGTTCATACAAAGATAATTGCTATCAACTGTCGTGATTCCAGATCCAATTCCTGTATCTTGCCAGGGTGTATCTGTTGACGACTACAGTACCAGAATCGATTCCTGTATCCTGCCAGGGCACGTCTGAAGAGTTCGAAGATCCGATTCCTGTATCTTGCCAGGGTGTATCTGTTGACGACTACAGTACCAGACTCGATTCCTGTATCCTGCCAGGGCACGTCTGAAGAGTTCGAAGATCCGATTCCTGTATCTGGACAGGGTGTATCTGTTGACGACTACAGTACCAAACTCGATTCCTGTATCTTGCCAGGGCACGTCTGAAGAGTTCGAAGATCAGATTCCTGTATCTTGCCAGGGTGTATCTGTTGACGACTACAGTACCAGACTCGATTCCTGTATCTTGCCAGGGCACGTCTGAAGAGTTCGAAGATCTGATTCCTGTATCTTACCAGGTTGTATCTGTTGACGACTACAGTACCAGACTCGATTCTTGTATCTTGCCAGGGCACGTCTGAAGAGTTCGAAGATCCGATTCCTGTATCTTGCCAGGGTGTATCTGTTGACGACTACAGTACCAGACTCGATTCCTGTATCTTGCCAGGGCACGTCTGAAGAGTTCGAAGATCTGATTCCTGTATCTTGCCAGGGTGTATCTGTTGACGACTACAGTACCAGACTCGATTCCTGTATCTTGCCAGGGCACGTCTGAAGAGTTCGAAGATCTGATTCCTGTATCTTGCCAGGGTGTATCTGTTGACGACTACAGTACCAGACTCGATTCCTGTATCTTGCCAGGGCACGTCTGAAGAGTTCGAAGTTCCAATTCTTGTATCTTGCCATGGTGTATCTGTTGAAGACTACATTTCCAGACTCGATTCCTGTATCCTGCCAGGGCACATCTGAAGAGTTCGAAGATCCGATTCCTGTATCTTGCCAGGGTGTATCTGTTGACGACTACAGTACCAGACTCGATTCCTGTATCTTGCCAGGGCACGTCTGAAGAGTTCGAAGATCCGATTCCTGTATCTTGCCAGGGTGTATCTGTTGACGATTACAGTACCAGACTCGATTCCTGTATCTTGCCAGGGCACGTCTGAAGAGTTTGAAGATCCGATTCCTGTATCTTGCCAGGGTGTATTTGTTGACGACTACAGTACCAGACTCGATTCCTGTATCTTGCCAGGGCACGTCTGAAGAGTTCGAAGATCCAATTCCTGTATCTTGCCAGGGTGTATCTGTTGACGACTACAATACCAGACTCGATTCCTGTATCTTGCCAGAGCACGTCTGAAGAGTTCGAAGATCCGATTCCTGTATCTTGCCAGGGTGTATCTATTGACGACTACATTACCAGACTCGATTCCTGTATCCTGCCAGGGCACGTTTGAAGAGTTCGAAGATCCGATCCCTGTATCTTGCCAGGGTGTATCTGTTGACGACTACATTACTAGACTCGATTCTTGTATCCTGCCAGGGCACGTCTGAAGAGTTCGAAGATCCGATCCCTGTATCTTACCAGGGTGTATCTGTTGACGACTACAGTACCAGACTCGATTCTTGTATCCTGCCAGGACACGTCTGAAGAGTTCAAAGATTCGATTCCTGTATCCAGCCAGGGCACATCTACATAAAGAGTTTGAAGATCAACTCCTGTAACAGGCCAGGTAATTATTTTCTTTCTCAGGTACACAAGTTCTCGCTAAGGAATCTCTTACGCGATCGACACCCAGATGGCATCTATAAGCCCATCCACACACCAACAGTTCCAAATGGCATCTATAAGCCCATTCCCGACAAGGTTCTGTCACACCTCCAGATGGCATCTATAAGCCCATCCTCCTATCCACCATCTCTCCAAATGGCATATGTAAGCCCATTCCCGCCATCACACTGCTGATACTCAACTATGTGAGTGCAAATTTCTGGGCACTCTAGTGTTCAATCATCTTCCACCCTCGGATCACGAAAGGCACACACGCCAATCTACATCCTCAGGTCTAAGAAGATTGAACAGGGGCAACTGTTGTATCCCAAAATTTCCCATCCCATAATCTTCAAAGTTTTGACAAGAATCATCCATAAATGGTTCAAGTCTACTCAAGGGCTACACAATCAACCATCCTCCTAAGCCAGTCAAATTAGGGTTTTGGTTCTTGCAAGGAAGTTGAGGTTTTCAAGGGCTCAATAAAGTCTCCTATGCTCATACACATTGTCAAGCACCTACATGTCAAGTTTCAAGGCTCACAAGGTCAAGTTGCACAGTCAAAAACCCTAATTGCTCAACAGTCAACTGTAGGGGCAAAATGGTCATTTGGCAGTCAAAAGTCAAAATTTTTGGTCAACATCTTATTTTGAAGCCACAAACATCATTTGATCAATGCTTGATCATGATTCTCAAAAGTATGGCTCAAAAAGTCTAAAGATGCAAAAGTTTCTATTTTTGGACAGTTGAAAAGTCAACTGTAACTTGACCAAAGCATAACTTTTTCATGGTTCATCAGAAAAATTCCATCCAATGCTCATCTTGAAGGGGAAGACATTTCCTACAACTTATCTTCACACTCCAAGTCCAAGAAATGCTCTCACAAAAAGTTATCAATTTCAACATTATAGGTCATTTTCAAAAGTCAACAAAAAGGGACTTTAAGTCAAAGACCATAACCTGAGATTGGTAAATCAAAATGACATGGGACCAAAGACATTGGTTAGAGGACTTCAAGACCTTTCCAAAATGTCCAAGAACATGTTCATAACTTCAAAGTTGAGCAAGATATGCATTGGAGAAGTTGGGAAATTTTTGTGAAATGGCCAAAATCATTTATCCTTGAAATTTCATTTTTGACAAAAGGGGCCCACTTTTTCCACTTGAATCAGCTTGGCCATGCTTCCCACGTGTCCCACTTTTTATTTCAATATTTAAAATTAATTTTTTCATTTTTATTTGATTTTATTGGATTTAATTAATTTTAAATCTTTTAAAATCAAATGAAAATCAAAAAGGTTAATTAAGGGACATATTTGGCTTTGATTAACTTTGAATCACCATTATACAACATCCCAAATTCGTACCAAGGCCTAATCAAGCAAGAATTCAAAAATTGGCTCAAAAATGGAAGGTGTGTTAATGGAGTTTATGTCAAAATCCTAAGCATGAATGCAAGGCATTATTGACCATAATTCTTATCAAAACATATTACTTAACCTATATGCAAGTGATCAGAAGAAAGAACACGACCTAAGCTGCGCCCAAACTCAGAAACAACTTTGCATTTTTCACACAAAAATTTCAAAACTGAAAACACACATAGAGCACAATTCAAGGCCTCAAAACTATTTCACAAGCTTGCCAAGGCGACCAGGAATTTTTTCCAATCGAAATCAAGTCTTCATACATCCAGAATTGGTAGAAACACGTTGCCCTGTTCATAACTTTTTACATATTTGTGTTTTCATTTTCATGCCATATTAATGCCTTTTAATGTGTGATTTATGCTAACATGATCATTCCAAAGCTAATGGTACCATTCAATTGAAGAATGGTTACCTGTATCAAAAATCACCATTAACGATTGTTAGGGTTTCTGAAGCTCTGATTTGGGGTTTCATAAATAAGAAACAATTGGCCACTCAAACCAGGACCATTGGACTCAGGACATTCAGACGAAGCAATTGATCATATCGCACTCTTTTTCTTTTTCACTATGGCCTATTCGCTATTTTTTTTCAGTTTGAGTTTAGTGGGGGTTTAAAACCCCTGCTATCTATGTTTTATTTGCAGGAAATATGAAGAAGAAGGAGGACGTGTCCCCTGATGAGTGGCACGTTTGAATTTTGGCGCGGTGGACATCATTGAATGTTTGTTTGTGTTATGTTATTCGCTTGCTAATTCCAACACAACGCGCGTGCATGGCTCAGACGGTTGGACGTGTATTAGGTAAACGCTGGGACCTGGGTTCGATTCCCAGGTCCCCTTGTACATTTCATAATTTTTTCTCTAACATATTCCTTTGCAGTGTGCCCTTCAGTGGTCTATCAAACGCCCAACACTTGTGCATGCCACATGTCTCCAGAAATCCATCCAAAAGCCAGAATGTGCTGACTACCATGGATGCTAGTCAACTATCCCACACACACGCCAGAAAAGTCAAAAGGGCCTGGGGTTATTGGGCCAAGATCCTTCCAAAAACACCCCCAAAGGGGTCAACACCCCCATATGTTTGCATTTCTCTCTCTTTTTTTATTCTTTTCTTTTATTTATTTTATTTATGATAATTGTTTTATTTAATTCATAAAATTAATTTTATAACGCAAAAAACCAGAAAATCATAAAAAATAAAAATATGCCTCATTTAATATTTAATTCACTAATTATTTTGTAAATAATTTTAATGATCATTTTAGTTTTAATTTAGAGTTCTAATTTTTATTTACTTCTTAATAACTAAAAAATATAAAAATAGGTTTTTAGTACATTTTGATCCTCTTTTTTTAATAAATATGCTTTTCTTATTATAATTATTATTAACCATTAATTATTTTCGTAAATACTTGTAATTAATTAATTAGGGTTAAATTAGGTTAAACTTAAACAATTTTCTTTAATAAATTAAAAACAATTTAGAACTAGGGTTTTATTTAACTTTTAATTCCAATTAATTCTCTTTAATTTCATAAATCCAAAAACATAAAAAATAAGTTTCTTTTTCTCATTTAATAATTAAATCAATTTTCAATTCCAATTTAATTTCTTTAAAGGGTCCAACGCCCTCGCACTCGATTCTTAATTCTTTTCGCGCATTTATTTTTTATTTCTTTTATGAATGTAAGGTATTTGCCCCAAAGCCTTGTAATAAATAATTAGGATATTTACTTTCCGCACTTTTCTTTTCAAAATCGGGTCTTTGTTTAATTTGGTGATGTAGACCCGCGCCTTGTAATAGCGTAGGACCTTTATCTTTCCGCATTTTAATCCCCGCACCTTTAACTGTTAATAACCACATGAAAGAATGTATGCCCAAATAAAATCAACGCGTAGCTCACCTAATGCATGACAAGACAAATAATAAAGTGACACACAATTCACACACCACTCTTAGGGTACGCCTCACTGTTGCCTTGCCCCTCGAAAGGTGGTCATCGAGTATAGGACGTTTTAGTAAGTCCTTATGTCCATGAACATGGCATAAGGGTAGCTTCTAAGGTGTCCTACTGTTGCTCTGGTGATCACATTGTTGCCTTGCCTCTCGAAACGTGGTCGTCGAGTACAGGACGTCTTAGTGAGTCCTTATGTTCCATTGATCTAGTTGCCTTGAATAAGTTGCCTCGGAACGGTCGCCTCGGAATAAAAAGATCAATGGCATAAGGGTAGCTTCTAAGGTATCTTACTATTGCTCGGTGACCACACTGTCCCTAACCCTCGAATTGACCCGAACACCTCCAACGGTGGTGCTACCTACCTCTCAATGGTGGGATAGTACTATCTAAAGGACATTAACACAACCTATTTCCTTAGAGTAGGTAGATGACTCGTAGATACTGGCTCTAATTCAAAACAAATCAAAAAAACTTCTTTTCACACCGACACTTTGCAAAAAGCTTTAAAAACAACTTTTCAAACACTCTTGAGGACTGATACAAGAGTCGAACTGAAATTTTAAACGGAACTTTTTCAAACCCACTCACTTTGAAAAGCAAACAAACATTTTGAAAACACAAATGAGCAAGTATCTAAGAGCCCATGGATAACCATGGATAGAAAGGGTGCTAACACCTTCCCTTTCTATAAATCTACCTCCCGAACCGAGAACTAATCTCAATAAGGAATTTTTCTGTGCTTTTGTCCTTTCCATTTGGAGAAAATAAAAGATGGTGGCGACTCTTGCTTACCGCGACATTTCGCGAACCAGCGTTAAACAGTCAGTTCCAGATCCACCGATCACAATAAGGAAGAGTGATTATGATGTGGTTGAACAGTTGGGGAAGACCCCCTCCAAAATCTATATGCTAGCATTGCTACTGTGCTCTGAGGCACATGCTAAAGCTCTTGTGAAATTTCTGAAGACAACTCATGTGCCGCAAGAGACGTCTGCTGACCAATTCCAAGACTGTATGGCCAGTTTCACAGTTGATAATGGCCTGGGCTTCTCTGATACTGACTTAACACCCTAGGGGAGAAAACACAACGAGGCATTACATGTCTCAGTGGAGTGTAGGGGAACAACCCTAGCCCATGTCTTGGTGGACACGGGATCATCTTTAAACGTCTTACCAAAGAAAGACCTTGATAGATTGGATTGCGAGGGGCTGACATTAAAACCCGGTAACATAGTTGTGAGAGCATTTGACGGATCTAAGAGGATGGTCCATGGGGAGGTGGACATCCCGATAAAAGTGGGAACTCAGACTTTCAATTCAACCTTCTATGTGATGGATATCCGTCCTTCTTATTCCTGTCTGTTGGGACGGCCTTGGATCCACAATGTCGGTGTTGTCACTTCCACATTGCATCAGATGCTGAAGTACCCAGTCTAAGGAAAGATCATAAGTGTCCACGGGGAGGAGGAGTACATGATTAGTCATCTGAATTCTTTCCGATATGTGGAATTGGATGGTGAGTTCATTGAAACCCCTTTCCAACATTTTGAAGAGGTCTCTCAAGAAGTGGCGGTAACCAAGGCGGTATCCTCGATTCCTAAGATCACAAGACCTCCACTTTGGATGTCATCTCTAAAGGACGCAAAGGTAGTAATGGAAGAGGGTGGATGCACCATCTGGGGGCAGCTTCCAGACATTCTGTACAAATCAGACAAGTTTGGCTTGGAGTTTACTTCAACTGCTCAGAAGGTTGCACGCCACGCCCGTGCCGGAGGGTCACCTGTAAAGATTAGCAACCAAGGGGTCAATGCAGTGGAAGACAGGGAAGAAGATGGCAGCTTAGAAGATTGGATATTTCCTACTGTCAACGGAGGACTTCGCAATTGGGAAGCCAAAGACTTTGTCCCAATAACTTTCATCTCTCAGTAATTTATCTTTTACATTTCTGTTGGACTTGTAATATTCATAAACAATTTGTACATTTTTAACCGTGTGTCTTACCCGAGGCACATTGGTCCATTTGTAAGGGTTTTTATTTCATCTTCATATGACATTCAATTAATCATGGACGCTTTTTCATATATAAACCCTTTGTGCTCATTGTCTTTCTTTTACATTTTATTGTTTTAAGATGGCTATACCCTTACACACACACACACACTCACAAATGCAAGTACCCCTCCATTCCGGATCCCATGGGTAACGATACTGCTATAGCCTTCAGTAACTCTGAAGATCTTATCTACCAAGCCGAATACGAAGGTGAGGAAGATTGTGAAGTGCCAGGGGAATTGGCCAGACTAATACAACAAGAGGAAAGAGTTATTCAGCCTCATGAGGTGCTGTTGGTTACAATCAATTTGGGTACCGAGGAAGACAAGAAGGAAATCAAAGTGGGTGCCAATCTAGAGTCGAGTATCAAGGAGCGCCTAATTCAGCTATTACATGGTTATGTTGAGATCTTTGCCTGGTCATACGAAGACATGTCGGGACTCGATACAGACATTGTGGTACACCGTCTACCCACAAGAGAAGATTGTCCACCAGTGAAGCAAAAAGTCCGCCGCATGAGACCTGACATGTCAGAGAAGAACAAAGCGGAAGTCATGAAACAGTTCAATGCTGGATTTCTGGCTGTTACTTCCTATCCTCAATGGGTTGCCAACATTGTTCCCGTGCCTAAAAAGTACGGCAAAGTAAGAATGTGCATGGACTATATAGATTTAAACAGGGCCAGCCCTAAAGATGATTTTCCACTTCCACACATCGACATCCTGGTTGACAATACAGCCCAAGACAAAGTGTTTTCCTTCATGGACGGATTTCAGGTTACAACCAGATCAAAATGGCACCTGAGGACATGGAGAAAACTACATTTGTCACACAGTGGGGTACGTTCTGTTATAAAGTAATGCCATTCAGACTGAAGAATGTCGGGGCAACCTATCAACGCGCCATGGTAGCTTTGTTTCATGATATGATACATCATGAGATAGAGGTCTACATAGATGACATGATAGCCCGATCACAAACTGAAGAAGAACACCTTGATCACTTGCAAAAGTTGTTTGTCAGATTGAAGGAGTACAAACTAAGGTTGAACCCGAACAAGTACACATTCGGAGTTCGGTCCGGTAAGCTCTTAGGTTTCATTATCAGCAACAAAGGCATCGAGGTTGATCCTGCCAAGGTCAAAGCGATACAAGAAATGCCTGCTCCTCGTACTGAGAAGGAAGTTAGAGGATTCTTGGGACGCCTGAACTATATTTCCATATTCATTTCTCACCTAACATCTACTTCTGAACCAATCTTCAAGCTGTTGAAGAAATATCAAGTAGTCAGATGGAATGATGAATGTCAGATTGCTTTTGACAAAATCAAAGAGTATTTACAAGAGCCTCTTGTCTTGATGCCGCCAGTCGAGAGAAGACCACTAATCATGTATCTGACCGTTTTAGAGAACTCAATGGGGTGCGTATTGGGGCAGCATGACGAGTCTGACCGAAAAGAGCACGCTATTTACTACCTGAGAAAAAAGTTTACCGACTGTGAAACCAGATATTCACTACTCGAGAAAACTTGTTACACTCTGGTATGGGCTGCTCGCCGGCTAAGACATTATATGTTGACTCATACCACTTTGCTGATATCTAAGATGGATCCGATAAAGTACATCTTTGAGAAACCTGCTCTGTCTGGGAGGATAGCTAGATGGAAGATGATCTTAACTGAATATCACATACAGTACACAACCCAAAAAGCTATAAAGGGCATTGTGCTAGCTGATCATCTTGCTCATCAAGCTGTAGAGGATTATCAGTCCATGAAGTTTGAATTCCCGGATGAAGACGTCATGACATTAGACAACTGTGAAGAAATCAAGCCATATGACGGACCTGAACAAGGATCCCGATGGACCCTGTTCTTTGATGGGTCATCCAATGCACTTGGTAATGGTATCAGCGATGTTCTCATATCTCCGGAAGGATGCCATACTCCTTTTACTGCCAGACTTTGGTTCAACTGTACGAACAACATGGCAAAATACGAAGCATGCATCTTTGGTCTCAAGGCTGCCATAGACTTGGGAATCAAATCTTTAGTTGTGTTTGGAGATTCAACTTTGATCATCAGTCAGATCAAAGGAGAGTGGGACACTAAGCATCCTAACCTTATCCCTTACAAAGAACATGTTTTGACATTGCTACCACATTTTGAGAAGATTACCTTCGAGCACTTCCCGCGAGAAGAAAATCAGCTAGCAGATGCTCTAGCCACAATGTCATCTATGTTTAAACTTAATTGGGATAACGAGACTCCCAGATCACCATTGAACGAATGGACGAACCAGTACACTGTTACGAGATTAATACTGAAGAAGTAGTGGACCAACCTTGGTTTCCTGAAGTCAAGAGGTATCTCGAGGCTCAAGAATATCCAGAAAGAGCTTCAATCAATGATAAGAAGTTCTTAAGGAGATTCTCTGCTAAGTTTTTCCTGAGTAATGGTATCCTGTACAAATGCAATCATGACTCTGTTCTGCTCCGTTGTATGGATAAGATTGAGGCTGAAAAGATCATGGTTGAATTACATGAAGGTGCCTTTGGCACTCACTCTAGTGGGCATACGATGGCGAAGAAAATCCTACGGGCAGGCTATTATTGGTCTACCATGGAAGCAGACTGCTATCAACACTCTCGGACCTGTCATAAGTGTCAAATCTATGCAGATAAGGTGCACGTACCTCCGGTTCCTCTAAATGTCTTAACAACTACTTGGCCCTTCGCTATATGGGGAATCGATATGATTGGGGAGATCAAGCCTACAGCCTCCAATGGACACCACTTCATTCTAGTGGCCATTGATTATTTCACAAAGTGGGTCGAAGCAGCTTCCTTCGCATCCGTTACTAAGAATGTTGTTGCCTGCTTTATCAAGCAGAATCTCATTTTCCGGTACGGTATCCCAAAAAGGATCATCACTAATAACGGTATGGACCTTAACAATACTATGATCACCGCCTTGTGCAAACAGTTCAAGATTCAACATCACAATTCATCCCCCTATCAGCCAAAGATGAATGGTGCAGTCGAAGCTGCTAATAAAAACATTAAAAAGATCATACAAAAAAATGACAGTCACCTATAAGGACTGGCATGAGATTCTACCGTTTGCTCTCCATGGGTACCGTACCACGACTTGCACATCGACTGGGGCAACACCTTATTCTTTGGTTTATGGCATGGAGGTTGTCTTTCCTATTGAGGTTCAGATCCCCTCTTTAAGAATCATGAAGGATGCAGGTTTGAGTGAGGACGATTGGATTCAAACCCGACTTGATCAGTTGAACTTAATTGATGAAAAGAGACTTACTGCTATTTGCCATGGTCAGATGTATCAAAAACGGATGATCAAGGCTTTCAACAAGAAAGTCAGACGCCAGGTATATCAAGTTGGAGATCTGGTGATCAAGCGCATCATCTTGCCACAAAGTGATCCCAGGGGCAAATGGACTCCTACCTATGAAGGACCATTTGTAATCAAGAATATCTTCTCCGGTGGGGCAATGATATTAACTACCATGGACGACGATGACCTGCCACACCCTGCGAACGCAGACATAGTCAAAAGATACTACGCATAAAAGACACGCTAGGTTGAAACACCTAGGCAAAACAAGGGCATCCCAGCGAACCAAAAAGGTTCGGGAAAAAATTAGGGATAAAATAAAAAAATCTGTACACCCGGCAAGTTGAAAACCCGAAAGGGCGACTTGGGCAAAAAAGGGTTTCCCGGTGGACTGAAAACCCGAAAGGGCGGTCCAGGCAAAAGTTAGGGAATTAAAGCGTATGACTATGTCTCGTCGGATCACTTTGAGGACAATCTCTTCACGGACAAACTCGGAGCTTCTGATCAATTCAATCATCTTCGGACAATGCAACAAATGGACAAGATATTCAGAGATACGAAGGCTATAGCAGAATGGGAACCCCATGGGATTTTTACACATAGCTATCTTTCTTTGTATAAATTTTTCTTATTTTTATGACACCATCCTCTTACTAGGATGTTTGTCTCCTTTGTACACAAATACTTATGCAAAGTAAATACAAAGATATCTCTTTAAAGTACAAAAAACTATTTGTCCTTTTCTTTTTACATTTGTGTTATATTTGCAAAAAACGTCCAATGATTCATTAATAAACATATGCATTTGAACATAATTACTATTTACAAATAAACAAAATAAAAAAGAACAATTACTGACAGGTTGAAAGAATAGGAAAACGTCTTTAGGCTATTCCATGAGGAATCCCTACAGTACGTCATTAAGATCCCCAGCGCAGCCAAAACTTCAAACTATTAATCCACAGTGGAAACCATCCAGTTCCTCCAAATTCCCCAGCAAGTTATCTTGAAGCCTGAAAACCAACCGAACAACAACTTTTGATAACTCCCCAGTAGAGTGGCAGATGACCGAAACTCCTGAACTATTTCCCAAACAGGAATAAGCCTTTTCCCCACAGAGTTTTCATTATTCCCCAACGGAACAAAGATTCCCATTTATTGATTCCAAGTAGAAGTCATCAAAATTATCTAGATCCCCCAAGCAGGTTACTCAAGCAGTATATGGCATTGCTCACAACAAATTTTTTGTCAATTACTCCAACTTCAAGACATGAAGAATCCATATATCCTCAGCAGTAGTCAAGGATTTATTTTCCTCAGCGAATCAACTTACATGCGCATACATTACATCCACATACCATAAACATTGATAAAACACATATATTGCATCATACATTTCATGCAACATAATTTTGTGTTCCAGCTAACGTGTTACCCTTTTCAGGATAAGATTAACAAGCTACCATTAACAATATGCAATCGGATACAGTTCAGATACGCTTCAGATATGGATGCCATTCTGTTACTCATTCAGATTCAACTATCAGATACAGTTCAGATACGCTACAGACACGGATGCCATTCTGTTACTCATTCAGATTCAACTATCAGATACAGTTCAGATACGCTCCAGATACGGATGCCATTCTGTTACTCATTCAGATTCAACTATCAGATATAGTTCAGATACGCTTCAGACACATATGCCATTCTATTACTCATTCAGATTCAACTATCAGATACAGTTCAGATACGCACCAGATACGGATGCCATCCTGATACTCATTCAAAGACAGCTTTCAAATACAGTTCAGATACGCACTAGATACGGATGTCATCCTGATACTCATTCAAAGACAGCTTTCAGATACAGTTCAGATACGCACCAAATATGGATGCCATCCTAATACTCATTCAAAGACAGCTTTCAGATACAGTTCAGATACGCTCCAGACACGGATGCCATTCTGTTACTCATTCAGACTCAACTATCAGATACAGTTCAGATATGCTCCAGACACGGATGCCATTCTGTTACTGATTCAGATTCAACTATCAGATACAGTTCAGATACGCACCAGATACGGATGCCATCCTGGTACTCATTCAAAGACAGCTTTCAGATACAGTTCAGATACGCACCAGATATGGATGCCATCCTGATACTCATTCAAAGACAGCTTTCAGATACAGGTTCAGATACGCTCCAGACACGGATGCTATTCTGTTGCTCATACAGGTTCAGTCCCCAGATACAGCTCAGATGCGTTTCAGATACAGACACCATTCTGATACTCATTCTTTTGACTTACGACTTACAATTAAACAAACATTCTTGGATGGTATCTACAAGCCCATCTCCGACAAGATTCTATCGCCTCTCCAAATGGCATCTTTAAGCCCATTTCCTCAAACTACACTTTGACGAGTGCAAATTTACAGGCACTCTAGTGTCCAATCATCTTTTACCTTCGAGTCACGAACGACAAAGCTCGCCAATCTAACTCTTCAGGTTTAAGAAGATTGAACAGGAGCAGCTGTTGTACCCAAAAATTTCCCCTCTCATTTACCAAGTTTTTCTTACAAGATTTCTTTGACTCAAGACAAGATTAGGGTTTGGTCAGCTTAAGACATCTCATCTTGCATTGATAACCCAAAATTAGGGTTTGAGTTTGCACAAAGATTTTTGGTCAAACTTAGGGTTTTTGACTGAGAAAGAGCAATTTTTTATTTTTAACCTAGCCAATGACCAATTGAGTTCAAGCATGATTTCAAGGATTCAATGGCATCATCTTGACTTAATTATATGGTTCAAAACATCTCAAGTTCATTAAATTGACAGATGAAATTTGCAGTCAGCTGATCAAAAGTCAATTGTACACTGAAAAGTAAAACTTTGACTTTTTGATCAAAATCAAGTACCAAGGGTCATAATTCATCAAGATATGTTAAAATATGAAACTTGTTCACCAAGAAAACCAAATTTTAAAATTAGGGTTTGAATTTGGAAATTTTCATAACTTAGAATTTTTCTAAGTATAAAATTTTCTTATCTTTTCTCAACTTTACACCACTTTTTCACCATGATGCATTTTGATTCAAAGAATGTTCCCAACATGAAAGTTGTAGACCTCCATGAAATCTACAACTTTGATTCAAAAAATTTTCCCTAAAGGTTATTGGATCTCAAGTTATAAATTTGTGAATACATGGTCATGAACTTCTTAACTTAGTGAAATTTTGCCCTAATTTAGGCAGGTTTTGGACCCAACTTCATGGAAAGTTTTCACCTAGTTACAAGAGGTATCTCAAAATGCATTTCAAATATAGATTATAGAGCACATTGCAAGCTTTCCAAAATGTCTAAGAACTCTCCAAGATCATTTTTGAGTAGGGAGAATCGAAGAGAGGAAGTTGGCATTTTCTCACTTTTTGTTCAAGCCATTTTCATGAAGAACCAAGTTGCAAACCAAACCTATGCTGGCTATTTCATGCATTACATGTCCTAAACTTGCTACACACTTATTAGTTAAATGCATACTCAGTTGACAAAGCCTTTATCCTTGCTTTTGGACTTTTACACAACTTGTAATTCCATTTTAGGTAAAAAGGCTCCATTGCCATTTTCATAAAGAAGCACTTTTGCAAACTTGTCAACTTGGAGCTTTGAACCTGTCCCCTTGATACAAGAAAACCACACAGGTCTCAAGCAACTTGTACAAACTCATACCAACCCTAAAGCAAGCTGGTACAAGCATGTGGGTTTGGTCTTGTCACTTTGCTTCAAGTACAAGAAAAGTTGCAAAAAGGCTAGGGCTTGTACATCTGATAGAGAGCTGACTTTAGATCATTTCTATACTAATATGCAAACAATGTACAACACATAACACATTTTTGCAAGGATCTGAAACTATCTCAAATAGAAAAACACCAAAAAACCTGCTCAAGCATACATTTTCTACACAAAACTCATCCAACTCTCATTTGGCTCGGGTATTTTTGTGTTTAACTCATCCAAACATTTCATACCACACAGATATTGTTTATAACCTTCAACAAAAAGAAAAGTCTAGCAGCCTGTTGGAGCTTCCCTAAGGTTCATACGACATATTGAAAGGCATTTGGACTCAAAACTTAAAGCGCAATTACAAGGTAAGACACCTTTACCTTGCCTTTTCCATATATCAACTTTTCTGTTTATAGGATGTAGTAATCATTATTCTTGAAGTTAATCATTTATTTGTTCCTGTTATTCATTCATATGTTAAAAACTAACTGATGTATGCAAAGGATGGTGTTTAAGGCAGAAAAATTCAGTATGTATCGACACATATCCACATGTGTCGACCCATCTTAGTGAAAATACAGGGTATGAGTCGACACATGACCCTCATGCATCGACCCATACTGAGTTCAGGTCACAAAACAGAAACTGGAAAGGAATATGAGTCGACACATACGCATTTCGCATCGATGCAAAAAGGTGTATGAGTCGATAGATCCCATTATGTGTCGAATCATACTGAACAGGTTTCACTTTACAGAGGCAAGGAGAAGCTATGTGTCGATGCATAACAGCATGGGTCGACACATAGCAGTTCAAAAGTGCATTTTTATTCTTTTCATTACCGTTTGATATGGTTGTAATATATTAATTCCTACTTCACCACCACTGATCTGCTACTACACCCCCTACTAACTCTTTCATATTTTATTTTGTTT